>JASWHV010000003.1:88125774-89375774 GCA_030760725.1 Neostapfia colusana
CCAGGACTATCCGTGAGAAGAGGGAAGAATGGAGTTCGGAGATGAGGATTATACACGAGAATCAGCTGCTTAAGATTCACCACTCTCCAGCTTGTCGAGCAACACAAGTTGACGCGGAGAGAGATGTCACCTGGGAGGCCATCACCTGCCAGAGTCACATCTATCGTCGCCACTTGGACAAAACTGAGTACATGTATGTCCTCCAACGTGAGAGTGGTACCACGGAGTACAAGTACCCACCGGTGCAGCAAGGGACTTCCCATGAGCACATGGACTTGTGCTTGGAGGATGCTGCTATGCTCAGCACTCGACTGCAGGAGTGTCAACAAGAGCTTCAGGATGTCGGAGGCACCCTGAAGGAAACGGAGGCATTGCTGCGAGCTCGCTTAAAGGCGAGAGAAAGAGGAGATGGGAATGAACTTTGTGTCACCGTGAGTGATCCCTGGACCCCTGACTCCCCGGATCGCCGAGCAATCAGGCGTCGTCGCACTTCTCCACCAGCAGCCTCCCCACCCAAAGCAGAGTCAGAAGGTAGCCGAAATGAGGAGGAAGATCCCGAGGAGCCAGCTCAAGAGGACGAGTAGTGTAGAGTCTTTCCCCTAGCTAGCAAGAGGTCGAGTAGTCGAGTCGTTACATAGTTAATGGTGTGATAATGCTTGGTGTGTGACGTGAGTTGTGGAAGCCATGAGCAATTGTCCACAGCCTCGTCTTCAGATTGTTTTGCTTTGGTGTGTAAACCCACAGGAAATAGTAGTGCATTTGTTTGGTGTGAGATATAAACCCTCGTAAAATTTTAACAAAGCTTCAACACTTCAAAGTACAAACAAGTGAAAGTAGTAAGATGATACTAAATGCTTTCAAATTAACATTGGTTGATTCTGCCAGATGGCCGGAAGAGGAAAAGGACGTGCTGCCAACCCCGCCAACAACAATGATGAGGCATGCAACTCTCATCTTTCTGGAGGCCAGGACCGGGGTGGTCGCCGTGAAGAAGTTGATCCTCTCCACCAAATGCTGGAGAATCAAAATCAGCTCATCCAGAACTTGACTCAAGTGGTAGCCAACTTGCATCAAGTTCCACCTCCACAAGCTGCACCACGCCAACCAAGGTTGAGTGAGTTTCTAGGAACTCAACCTCCAAAGTTTGCAAGTGCTGCTGAACCTCTGGAGGCAGATGATTGGCTGAAGACCATTGAAAGTAAGATGAGGATCATACAGTGCCAAGGGTATGAGAGGGTGCTGTTTGCCTCTCATCAATTGCATGGACCTGCTGCTGATTGGTGGACCGCCTACGTGGCCGCCCATCATGACCCTGAGAGCATCACTTGGGAAGAGTTCAAGCGTAGCTTCCGCAACCGTTACATCCCAAGAGGTGAACTCAAAAACAAGAGGAAAGAGTTTTTGGGACTGCAGCAGGGAAACATGACGGTGAGGGAATACCTCACTAAATTCACTCAACTATCCCGTTATGCTCCACGAGACATAGAGACAGATGAGCAGAAACAAGATTGTTTCGTGGAAGGACTTACCGCAGAGATGTAGTGTGCAATGTCCTCCAATGAGTATGAAAGCTTTCAAAAGATGGTGGACAGAGCGTTTGTGGTGGAAAGGAAGCTAAAGGCCCTGGAAAATGAGAATAAGAGGAAGGCTGGGTGGTCACATCAAGCCTCAGGGAGCAACACCCGCCCACGTATGATGCAGCAACCTACGGGGCAGACGAGCCGTGCTGCGGTACCCTATTCAGCACCAAGGGGGTATAACCCAAACTACAGGCCTCCCGCAGCACCAGCACAGCCGCAACGTCAGTTTGTACAGCAGCCTCGCCCCGCATATCCACCTCGACCAGCAGTGCAAGGACCCCCAAACCAACCCCAAGACAACAAGGGCCAAGCATCTAAGATTGGGGTGCAATGTTTCAGCTGTGGTGAAGTGGGGCACTACGCCCATAAGTGTCCAAAGAAGAAGCCCACGCAGCCACAGCAGCAGAACGTAATGAGAGGACGGGTGAACCACGTCACTATGGAGGAAGCACAAGAGGCACCCGACGTGGTAGTTGGTAAGTTTCCTGCCAATTTACACCTTGCAACTCTGCTGTTTGATTCTGGTGCTACCCATTCGTTCATTGCTCAAGGGTTTGTTAAGAAGCATGACCTAGCAACCACACAAATGAACCATATGCTAGCGGTAAACTCTCCAGGTGGAGAAATAAGGACAAGACAAGTGTGTCCCAAAGTGAACCTAGACATTAATGGGGTAGTATTTACCGCTAACCTCATAGTGATCGATTCACAAGGGATAGATATTATTTTGGGTATGGATTGGTTGACCAAACATAAAGGAATCATCCATTGTTCGACCAGAACGGTGGAACTAACTCACCCTAGTGGCACAAGAGTAAAGTTCATAACGATACACGAGCCTAGGAGGGACATTAAATTAAATCAAGTGGAGGTGAAAGTTGAGGAAATCAGGACTATCAGGGAATATCCAGATGTTTTTCCGGAGGAGTTGCCAGGTATGCCTCCCGACCGTGACGTGGAATTTGCGATTGAGCTAGTACCGGGAACAGCCCCGATATACAAGAGACCTTATCGAATGGACTCCAAGCAGCTAGAAGAGCTCAAGGATCATTTGAGAGAATTGACGGAAAAGGGGTATGATCGCCCTAGTTCCTCACCATGGGGAGCTCCGGTGATATTTGTGCCTAAGAAAGATGGAACTCAAAGGTTATGCGTGGATTACCGTGCCTTGAATGAGGTGACCATCAAGAACAAGTACCCATTACCCCGCATTGAAGACTTGTTTGATCAGTTGAGGGGAGCTTGCGTGTTCTTGAAAATTGATCTCAGGTCGGGATACCACCAACTCAAGATAAGGCAATCTGATATTCCCAAGACAGCTTTCGTATCTCGGTACGGACTGTATGAATACACTGTCATGCCTTTCGGGCTAACCAATGCCCCGGCATATTTCATGTACCTCATGAACAAGGTATTCATGGAATATCTGGACAAATTTGTGGTGGTTTTCATAGATGATATTCTCGTCTTCTCCAAAGATGAAGAAGAACATGAGAAACATCTAAGGTTGGTGTTACAGAGGCTGAGGGAACACCAACTATATGCCAAGTTGAGCAAGTGTGAGTTTTGGCTGAAGAGAGTTCCCTTTTTAGGACATATCATCTCGGAGGGAGGAATCTCCGTAGATCCCGCCAAAATCGAAGATATCCAGAAGTGGAAAACCCCTGAAAATGTCGGGGAAGTTCGAAGCTTTTTGGGATTGGCTGGATAGTATCGACGGTTTATTGAGGGATTCTCCAAGATCTCGAGACCTCTCACCAAACTGTTGGAGAAGGGGATCACATTCACCTGGACGCCCCAGTGCGATACGAGCTTTCAGGAGTTAAAGAAGAGATTGACAACAGCCCCAGTGTTGGTTATGCAAGATATGCAGAAGAATTTCACAGTGTACTGCGATGCCTCTGAAACGGGTTGGGCTGTGTTCTCATGCAAGAAGGACATGTCGTGGCATATGCATCCCGGCAGCTTCAGAAGCACGAGAAGAACTATCCTACACATGACCTAGAACTAGCTGCAGTGGTACACGCGTTGAAAATTTGGCGGCACTATTTGATGGGGAAGAGGACAGAGATATATACGGATCATAAGAGTTTGAAGTACATATTCACACAGCCTGATCTCAACCTCAGACAAAGGAGATGGTTAGAGCTAATCAATGACTTTGATGTGGGCATCAACTATCATCCCGGGAAAGCAAACGTCGTGGCCGATGCTTTGAGTCGGAATGTGCAGGTCAATAAGTTGAGCTTGAAGGATATGCCTGCAGAATTGAAGGACGAGGTTATAAGGCTCAATCTATGTCTAGTAAATAGTGGTGAAGCCATCGCCATGGAAGTGGACTCCACACTCGAGCGAGACATACGCGAGGGCCAAAAGAATGATGAGAAGATACAAGAGATCAGACAGCTCATCAAGGAAAATAAAGCTCCTGGTTTTAGAGAGGATGAACAAGGAACGGTGTGGCACGGGAAAAGGATCTGTGTGCCAGAAGTAAAGGAAATTCGTAAATTAATTTTGAAGGAGGCTCACGATTCCGACTATTCCATTCATCCTGGGAGTACGAAGATGTATCAGGACCTCAAGAGCAGGTATTGGTGGTATGGCATGAAGCGAGATGTCGCGGAACATGTTGCCCTATGTGACACATGTCAGTTGGTGAAAGCTGAACATCAACGACCCGCGGGATTGCTGCAACCACTCAAAGTGCCTGAATGGAAGTGGGAAGAAATCAGCATGGATTTTGTCGTGGGATTGCCTAGGACTCAATCCGGGTATGATTCAATATGGGTCATTATTGATAGGCTAACCAAAGTAGCTCATTTCATTCCGGTGAAAGAAAGCTACAGCGGATCCAAATTGGCAGAATTGTACATGTCAAGGATTGTGTGTTGCCATGGAGTGCCAAAGAAGATAGTGTCGGACCGAGGGACACAGTTCACCTCGAGGTTTTGGCAAAAGTTGCATGAAACCATGGGAACCCATCTGAACTTCAGCTCTGCCTATCATCTCCAAACTGACGGGCAGACGGAGAGAACCAATCAGATCCTTGAAGATATGTTAAGGGCATGTGCACTCAAAAACAATAGAAGTTGGGACAAGAACTTACCGTATGCGGAGTTTTCCTATAACAATAGCTATCAAGCTAGTATGAAGATGTCACCGTTTGAAGCTTTGTATGGAAGGAAGTGCAGAACTCCCCTATTTTGGAACCAAACAGGAGAAAGTAAAGTGTTTGGTCCCGAAGTGCTACAAGAAGCCGAGGCAAAGGTGAGGGAGATTCGCAACAACTTGAGGATAGCACAAACACGCCAGAAGAGTTATGCTGATGTACGAAGAAGAGAACTCGTTTTCAACGTGGGAGACTATGTTTATCTCAAGGTGTCCCCTATCAGAGGACTTCGTCGGTTCAAGGTGAAAGGGAAGTTGTCACCTCGATACATCGGACCCTTTCAAGTTTTGGAAAGAAAAGGCGAAGTGGCGTACCAGCTAGAGTTACCGGTTCATCTATCGGACGTGCACGATGTATTCCATGTGTCACAACTCAAGAAATGCCTGAGGACGCCTGAAGAGGTGTTACCCATAAATGAAGTGGATGTAGCTGAGGATTTGACTTATGCCGAGCAACCATACAAGATTTTGGAGACGATGGAACGCCTCACCAGAAATAAAAGAATCCGTATGTGCAAGGTGCAGTGGAAGCATCACTCAGAAGAAGAAGCCACCTGGGAACGGGAAGATGAGCTTAAGGCACAATTTCCGGAATTGTTTTCTTAGAAACACCAATCTCGAGGACGAGATTTCTTTTAAGGGGGGTAGAGCTGTAACACCCCAAATTTTTAGTCAAAACCCAAATTTTGATTTAAAACCCTAAACCTTGTTCAGAGGGGAATTTAGAAATTTTTGGACGTGTTGCATGTTTTGCAAAAATTCAAATTCAAACTGGAATTCAAATTATACCCAAAACAGAAAAGAAATGGAAAAAAGAAAAAGGAATTCGGGAAAAAAACTGGCCAGTGGGCTGAAACCCCAGCCGGCCCAGCAAACCCCCGCGCAGCCCGCCCCCGCGCGCGCCGCGCTGCCCCTCGCTGACGGGTGGGACCCGCATGTCATCCCTAACCCCGCGACCCCGGACTCTCTCCCGCGCGCGCGATCGCAACCGATCGGGAAACCGCATCCCGCAGCCGAATTCTGGACCCAGCGGACTCCAACTCGATCACAACAGACCCACCGCCCTCCCCCGGCTATAAAAACCACCGATCCGATCAGTTTTCCTCACGCGATCGCCGATTTTCACTCCGATGAGCACCGAGACTTCGCCGGTGAATTCTGGCCGATCTAAGCTCGGAAACTCTGATCTAACTCGTTGGTCTTGATCCACCGCCTCCGGGGAACTTTGCAGGTGCAGAAAACCCGAAGACTTACGGTGCAAATCCAGCTCCGACGAGCTTCGCCGTGGTTTTGCCTCGGACCTCGCCGCCGAGCACTTTCCAGGACCCCCGAGCTCGAGAAAACCCCCGAGGTGAGATCCCTGACCTCCCCTCTACCGATCTATGCCATGAGATCACAGTTTTAGGCAGAATTCTCGAGGATCCGAAACTTTCCGGCGAGATCACCGCTTCCCGCCGCCGTGCGCCGCCGGCAGCGCCGCCCGCGCTCGATCAGAGCGACGTGGCCGCTTGTGCGCCGTTTATTTTAAATCGCACGGTAGACTTTAAAACCCCGCGTACTGGTTCGATGTTATAATCTCAGCCGTCGGTTTAAAATCAGACGGTCCACGTCAGCCCCGCGTTATAAAGACTGGAATTCTTACGTGCTACCCCCTGGGGTTCTCTGGAATTGAGAGCTAGCCCCGGAAACTTCAGATCTAGCCCCTGGAACTCCAGAAAATCATGTAAATTCATTTAAAAATCAGTTTTAGCCCCTGGACTTAATAGAAATTAAGAAAAACACCTCTGAAAAGTGTAGCTAGACCCCTGGAAATTATGAAAATAATATTATAGACCCTGTAATGGGGTGAATTCAATATTTTAGCACTGTTTAGTATTTAATTTAGAAAATTGAATATGTAACTAGTGTTTAAAAATTTAAAAAGGGGGACAAACATAATTGTCAAAATTAATTAAAAACTTTCTCAGTACTTAGAAAACTTTGGAGTGAGATAAAAATATATTTTTGGGCTGAAATAAATCTGTTTCATCTATTATTCACATTTAATAGTATAGGGACACATTTTTAAGTAAAGAATAGTTAAAAAAAATAGGGAAAGTAATTATGAAATAGTATACATCATAAGCCAAGGTCAAAATATGATATTAAATTATTTAGGACCAGAACCTAATCTGTTTAGGTAATGTGTATTACTAATTTAATAATAAAATGCACAATTATGCATAGGAATATAAATCTGAAAATATAGAAACTAGTAAATGATAAATGGAGTTTCTAAAATACAAAGAATTCAGTTTAGGGTTCATAGAAGTTATGAAGGCACATATGGAGAAGAAAAATACTTTTCATACATACTTGGTAGTTTAATATAAGGAATTTATTTAAAACTGAAACACACATATACACATATATATATATATATAGTATGTGAGTATAAATATGAACACCAAAGTAGGAATCATACACATATAAATAAAAGTGTATGCAAGCCACAAATCAACACACATAGAGTATCCACAACACATATAATGGTAAAGAACTTTCATAAATGTGAATGTGTGGTTTGTATGAAGTAGAAGTGTGAACTATGTCTTATGATTGTTGTTTTTCTTTTGCTATGTGTGATGGTATGAAGTAGAACCTGTTCAAGAGCAAGCTATCAATTTCCAAGATCAGGACTACCCATTTCAAGAGCAGCAAGAAGGAGGCAAGTGTCCTTGACCACTTTGATCCTATGCTAGGATGTATAGATAGAATTATTTGCATTTGTCAAATGAAATATGAAACCCATGCTAGGAAGTTTCTCTAGAATTGCATTACCTTATTTCCTTGTAGCTTGGGTTGGGATTTATTTTGTCATGTCATTTATTTACATGCATATGCTTAGCCATGCTTAGAATGGGATATTTGGGATATGAGATCATCAGTTTATTTTACCATACTCTTGAACGAGATATTGTGAGTTATGTAGAGGTAGGGATCAAGGCAAGTTGGATGTTTTGGTTGTGTGCTGGGTGCACGAGACTTGGGTTTGTGTTTAGTACTTGCCTGGATCCTAAGGACCGGTTCATGGAGCATGTAACCTGGCTTTACAGTGCCAACCACATGCTGAGATGGGGCAGCTTGGCCAATTAATTAGGTGTATCCTCGGCGTAGTATGGGTGTGTTGGATGGTGCGGGGAGTGGGTGTCAGCTGGACTACCATATAAACCGCAAGGCTCAAGAGGGGGCCACTGCAGCGGGGTTGGTGCCTCTTGTATGCTGTTAGGGGTGAAACCTCAGTGGGCCCACGCTCGTCGGGAATCCCTTTGTAAAGGCTTCGTAGTGATCTCTTGGCCACACACCTGGGAAGTGTGAATGTGGATCGTAGCCACTGGCATAATGGAGGTTCTTTTAGTCCACCCGGCAACGGGGGATGAAATCACTACATGTGGGTACAGTGGTACAAACTCTGCAGAGTCAAAACTGTCTTGACAGCCGTGCTCACGGTTAAGAGCGGCCTGGACTTATTCATGATTAGAGGAGTGATGGTTTTTGGAAGTTGAGCGGGGAGCTTAACTTTGGGAATGATGTTATGGTTTTAGATGTTAAGCGGGGAGCTTAACATTGGACATGATGTTATGGTTATTGGGTTATGATGATGGGATGGGAGATTGGAACCATTTCACTGTGTAGTAATGTAGGTGCTTAATAAGCTAAGGTGATAGGTATAAATTGCGTAGTGCTTTAACCATGAGTTCAACCTCTCCTTGTTCTAGCCATGCATGATATAATTTTCCCACACTTGCTGAGTACCATTGGTACTCAACCTTGCATATTTGTTGGTTTATATTGCTGCTCAGGTCAAGATAATGAGGTGGTGTATAATGACCAAGACTTTGGACCCGAAGAAGGTTTTTAGGTTCATGAAGACCCCCGGGCAACACCTGTGATGGAGCCCTAAAGAATAATATTCCGCTGCTAGTTTATTTACTTGTGATGAAGCATTAGTGTCCATTGAGACATTTGCGATGTAAGACTTATTTATATTCGACACCTGGCTTGTAATAAATGATGCTTCACTATTTGTCATCACATGTATGAGAAAATGATCCTGGCATACATGTGACATTCACTTGGTTGTTTCTTCGGAAAAACCGGGTGTGACAGTGAGTGGGACTATATATATTAGCCCTTATGAGGATGTGAGCAAGTGCCGAAACATCTCACACCTCTTTCTTCTTACGTGTGGATATGGACAACGTTTTTGAGACGTCCCACAACTCACACTAAGCACATATTCACAAATAATCATCACAAGGGCCCACTCAACTCCTATTCAAGGATGGTTTCCTATGTCAAGGTGGTTTTAAAGGCCAATCTAAGCTATTCACCCTAGGATGCCTGTAACTCCTTCTTGGGGTTAACCCGTATCTCTATTATCTATCTACGGCTTTCTACCTAGGCGTGTAACCTACTGTCAACCCGTGGCTCTGATACCAATCTGTGACGCCCTCAATTCTGTGGGAAAAACCACGGAACCGAGAACTAATGCTTATGTGTGCCCAGGATGTTCTTCACACATACACATACGTTCCACAAACTGAATTCAGATTATATATTACCACGAATAACAGAGTTTATTACAATTCCTCATGAGTCCTGGACTCATGCTTACAGCGGAAGTCTTGTTTCTATGCAGCGGAAGTCCTTATTTAAATGCGGAAGCAAAAACTAACGCGGAAGCAAAACTAAGCAGAAGTGGCTCCATCTCTACTCCCTCCACAGGCAAGGATGAGAACAGATCACACGCCATAATGTTCCACTTGATATTCATAGTAGGCTTCTCCTGCTGCTGGTGATGAAGTAATAATGCAAGGTTGATTACAATGATGTACTTAGCAAGTGCGGGAAAACACATGATATGCAGCTCATAAACAAGGTAGGTATAAAAAGGCTTATTTGCAGAAAAGCAATCTTGTAAAACCATGATAAAACAGCAACTTAACTTTAGATGAATGTAATCCCAGCATGAATTAAATTACCAACATACCTTCATCACTTCTCGTGTTCCATCCAAACATTAACCAATCCTTTATTCATTCTCACGAATACCTCCTCGTATTCGCTACCATCTCATCTCACAAATCAACCTCGTCTCATACCGAGACCAAATTCTCATGTCATGACTCAACAGTCATGCAAACATCTCATCATCCAGACTCAACAGTTCCAAACCAATAACCATAACCAAGAACCTTCCCAATAACCATCCTAATAACCATCCCATCTAATCATGGCAGTTTAGCCAGGTGCTCGTGACCGTAAGCTCGGCTATCATGATAGTTTTAATAACTCTGCAGAGTATGCACCTCTTTACCCACAAGTTTGTGATTTCATCACCCGTCGGTGACTGCAGAACCTCCATTATACCAGTACACATCCGTCGGTGTATGGTCAAGAGATCACAAAATAGCCTTTACAAAGGGGTTACTACATGTATGGACTCACTAAGGTTTCACCGGCAGGCTAGAATCTCCAATTCTCCCACCCACGGGCCCCCTCTTGTGCCATGCAGTTCCCAGGGCAGTCCTCACTCTACTCCCGTTCCCCGCGCCTTCCACAGTCCATAACACTATAGCAACTTACCTAATTACTCAGCTAAGCCGCACCCATATTTGGCCTTGTGGTGGCACTGTTATCCTGGCATGTGCATGCATGAACCGGTCCTTAGATCTACGGCAAGTAAAACCACCATCTCATGCTACCTCATTCACAAACCCAGGCTTGCCTATATCTCCCTCCGATCCATGTTCATTAACCTCATCAGTTACTTATTATCAGTACGAGTGCAGTTAGCTAGACACATCTATCTCGCTTCCCAATCCCATGGACTCAGCGAAGCATAAAGCAAAAACCATACCCGACTCATAAACTTCCCTGGCGACAAGGGTGGTTTAACCAAAACTAGTAAACTCCTATAAAAAGGTTTCCCATCATGTTTGACTCAGTACGCACACCTTTTCGCAAAACAAAACAGTTTTACCCGAAACATAGGATCAACATGGTCAAGGAGCACTTGCCTTGTTCTTGCGGTTCTGGTTGTTCTTGATTCTCAAAACCTTGTTGCTGCAGCTCGTCGTAGACAGCTTCCTGGATCTGTCCTGCTATGTAGGATTTCACGCGCATACATGATTCACAGCAATCAATATCATGCGCAAACCTTAAACTAGATGCGATGATGCACATGCATGCTATCCTATGATTGTTATTAGATTGTTGTGCTCTTGCATGGCTTGCATGGGCAGAGGTGTTCGGATCAAAGGTGAACGTGGCGATGATCTTGTCTTTAGATCAAACTGATCATCGAGTGATCTGCCTACGAGAAGGCTTTGGTTCGAAAGGAATTGAAGAACAGATGCAAAGACGAACACAATGATGTCGTAAGGTGGTATCGAAGTCCTACCTCACGCTCTTCTTGTCTTCGAGGTCCTCCCCAGACCGCTTGGTTCTTCTCCGATGATCTCCCTTGTTGCGCTTCGGCGATGGTTGGCTCGGCGAGTTAGGGCTAGGGCTCTAAGTCGTCGGCTCAGGAGTTGAAAGAGAAGTTTGTGGTTTCGGCCAGAGGTTTTGGGATCTATTTATAATCGGGAAGAGAAGAGTCCTAATCTGATTGTATCCGAATAAGAGTCTTATTCAGATCTTTGTTAGATCCTGACGTCTTATCTTCGGTAACATCGTGGAGTTTAGATCGGTTTCTGTTGCGTACCGGTATCTTTACGCGTAAAAACTGCTCCAGACTCGTTACCTCCGCGGTGATGAGCTACGGAAGCTCCACGTGTCCTTCCGAGCCTGGTATCTCTTCTCCCACAGAGACGAGCTCCGGTTGTGCCGCGTGTCACGAGCGAGACCACCCTCTTCTTCGGAGGTGAGCTCCACGCACGCCACGTGTTGGTGCCGGTCTTCCCCTTCTCCTTTCCTCAGGGTCGTGCCCCGCGGTCGACACGTGTCCAGCAGCGACAGACCTCCCGGAGATAAGCTCCGGTGGTGACGCGTGTCCAATAGAACAGAACCTCTCGCAGGTGAGCTCCGAGATCGACACGTATCCCGCGCGGCTGGTCCTCTGATTTCCGCAAGGACTAGCTCCGAGGATGACACGTGTCCTGTGGAAATGCTTTTGCTTCTTCCGCAGAGGCTAGCTCCGTGGGCAACACGTGTCCCACAGGAGCGGACCTCTCCCCTTTGTGGAGACGAGCCCTGAGCCTGCCACGTAGCCAGCTTGGCGGCGGCCTCTCCCCACTTTGCAGGGATGAGCTCCGATCACGCCACGTGGCCTGCTGGCCGCGGAAGTTGCCATCGGCGCTCTCTGAAGGCTTTATTGGCTATTCTTTTGATAATTCTCTCTGTTCCTATTTTTCATTAAAACGTTTCCTTTTCATAGGACACGAACATATGCTGACACCCGAGGTGAGGGTGTCACAAGTTTGAAGGTCTCCGCCAAGGAAGGAAGAGCGTGAATGAGTACCTCAACAAGTTCACACAGCTTACAAGGTATGCTCCTGAAGACGTCAACTCGGCTCAAAGGAAACAATACTTGTTCATGAGAGGATTGAACAATGAGATCCAAGTTCAGCTGCTCAACAATGATTATGCAAACTTCCAGAAGCTCGTTGACAAAGCTATAGTGGTTGAGAGCAAGATCCGTGAGATCGAGCAAGAGGGCAAGAGGAAGATGCCATACCAGCCACGAGGGAGCAATGTACGTCCCCGTTTCATGCTCCCAGCTGCACCACAGTATGGCTCGTCCGCTTCTACTTTCCTCCCTGCAAATCCACCTCGCCCTAATCAGCCACCGCAGCAACTTCCTGTTATGCAAGTACCTCGTGTGCCTTTGCCTTCTGCGCCCCATCCCAACATGGGTGCCTATGATCAAAACAACCCTCGCCCCAACGTTCCTGCTGTTTTGGGCAACAAAGCATGCTTTGCATGCGGAGAGGCGGGACACTTTGCAAGTCAATGCCGAAGAAAGGCCTTGGACAGCCGACCAACGCGCCAAGACAGAACCCACGGCCGAATGGAGGAGTTACGCAATATAACCGTGGGCAACAGAACTACGCCCATGGCAACGTGAATCATGTCTCCAATGAGGATGCACAAGAAGCTGAGGACATCGTGATTGGTATGTTCCTTGCCAACTCCAATCCAGCCACTATTTTATTTGATTCCGGAGCATCGCATTCATTCATATCATCCAAGTATGGTTGCTAAGTATAATCTGCCCATATCACACATGAAACACACTTTAACATGTGACTAGCCTGTTCTCTCTACGTCACGGTACAGTGAACAAGTGTTACTCACTGACCGTGAGGGACGGCGTTTATAATCGATTTACACCTGCAGGGTTACCCGAACAACCCGTCACGTACGCCCGTACTCGATGTTGCCTACAATAAAAACCATCACGGACGTCGTACGCAACCACCTTTCACCCGTTAGCCAAATGTTGAACCTGTCCAATCGTCCCGAGCAAGAGGTCTCCGCACGCGCATGTCAGTGCCGCCAGCCGATTTACACCTCGAGCTCTCAACCTACCCTCTGAACGACCAGCTATGCCTGAACACCCAGCTACCCGAGTTACATCGGTTTCCCGGTTCCCATATAGCCGGTAGGTCTTTGGTACTGTTCTAGCTTGTTCAATAGGCCCGCACACGGCTAGGTCCTCAATCGACATAAGCGGAGCTATAGCACACAGGCCCCAAAGTCCTGCTGCCCTTACTCTCCGCTCGGTCTCATTCTTCTTGCCATGTGTATCATGTGCTATCTCTACCCGAGTCGAGTGCCTCTAGCCTATGCTCGCGGGTAGTTCCAACTACTCGACTTGTACCGAATCCTACCCTATCTTAGCATTGCAGTAGCTAACGGGGTTCGCAATCCTAAACCCAACCCATGGTGTTCTTGGCTATGCAGTTGGGTTTCCAAACAATACTCTAATGCAAAGAATAAGGTATTCAAGTATGTGCTCAAAACAATAAAAACTTGTAAAAAGGTTAATGCAAACCGGAGCTTGCCTTGCTGCTCTTGGTCGTAGGCTAGCTGCTCCTCCAGAGTAACGAAGTCTAGGACTTCGGGTTCCTCCTCGACCTTAGCCACTACATGATATAGGAAGTACATGTATTAATTTAAATGCATTTGAATTGAGTTTGAAACTTGTGAAGTCTATAACTCTTACTAGACAAACCCAATGACTGTGAAACTTTTACTGTGGCCTGGTTACAACCTAAACACAGACTTGGTCAAGTTTTTAGTTGCAGCAAAGCTCATTTGAGCCCTCCACAATTAATTATGTACTTGACCTTAATTGAAGGCTTGTAGGTGTTCTAAGTATTTTCATGAAACAAACTATGACTTTCTGAAAACTAGATTTTCAGAGGGTTCTAATGGAATTGGTCTCACTTAATTTGAAGGTTCCTAACTAAAGATATGAGCTAAACAATTTCCAGAGGAAATTCTGAAAATGTTTCTGAACATTTTCTATTTTCTTTGGAACAGTTTCACTAATCACACCATTAGGTGGATCAAATGAGCTCAAATGGATCTGAAACTTTTATGGTAGTTCAGGGATATTTTGGTGAACATCCCAGCCAAATTTCAGAATTTTCCTCCAAAGGATTCTCCAGTTAAAATTCCAAACAGTTTAAATTTTGAGGAATTAATTCTGGAGAATTAAAGATTTTCATGAAGTGAAAATTGATTTGCTGGAAAGTTCTCGGAGAGCTGAATCCAACAAAATTTGGTTCACTCAATTTGGAGCTTTCTAGCCAAAGTTAGGAGGATTTGAAGTTTGAAGGAAATCTGAAAATCGTGGGAAACGTTTAAATCTGCCGGGGCCCGCGGGGACACGTGTTGGGCGCGGAGGTGACAGCACACTGAGGCCCACAGGGTTTTTGCGTGCCAGCACATCAGATCCCGACCACACCCAATCCTGATTTAAATTTTTAAGCCGCTGACGCGTGGGCCAGCCGGCTTCGTCTTCCTCCCGATGCGCCCTCGCGCCCGCGCCGCCTCCCCTCGCCGGAGCACACCCGAAGCTCGCCAGCTTGCCGCTGCCGGCCATCCCTTGGTCTGTAACTCGCTGCCAGGGGTTTGTCGACGTCGAGGAGCACGTCTGTGGGGTCAGTTCGAGCTGCCGGTGACCGGAAATAGCCCGGCGACGTGCGGCGGCCTCGGTTGAGGTTCGGCACCGTCGGCCGTGGTTTCTAACTCGCCAAGACCTCGAACAATCGGTTCTACAGCATCAGTACACCTCTAGGAAGCTCGACAAGGTCTCAAAGGTGTTCAAAGATGGTGGCAAGGTGGTCGGCACCGTGTGACCGATCGTGCCCGCCATGAACGTCCTCGATCGAGCTTAAAATTTGTCACTCCTAGTCGGTTTCATACCATGGGTGCAGAAAGGAAATTGATCACCGGCTAGTCCAGCGCCGATGTGCAGGATTTGATAACCTAAGAAGGATCATAGAGCGGGGATTCGAAGAATCCGTACTGGAAGCTCAGTTTAAGACCGCCGTAGCAAAATCTGGAAATTTGTGCCGGATTCTTCACGGTTTGCTTCAAGACTTGGGGGAGAGCAACACGGTGGTCGCGCGCTCCTGTTGCCACTCTTGCTGACCCGTGAAATCCCCTGTGGAACGCTGTCGACGAGCGCCTGACCTTCGGCTGAGGTTAGGTCGCCGCTGTGGCGATCGTTCTTGGGCAAGGGAGATTGGAGCTCAGGGTTTTTGTCGTTGGGGAGGTGGAGTGTGACCTCAGGGTGTTGCCTAGCAGCTCAGGGAAGGAGGGAGCGCAATGTTCTCGCGGTTTCCCGATCGAGCAGAGAGGTGGAAGGCCGGGGGCTCCGTGTTCACTGGAGAGGAGGAAATGAGCGATGCTTGCCTCGGTGGAGTGCCTTAAGAGGACCCCGGAACCGCCCTTGGGCTCGCGTGTGGAAGCGGGAAGCAGCTGGTGACGCTGCTCCTCCTCGGTGGCGATCGCAGCTGCCCTCGGTGGCGTTGAACCGGCAGAGGCAAAGTCCATGCTTCGGTTGCAAGTCTTCAGCAGCTAATGACAGGTGGGTCCCACCCCCATTTTAACCTCTAAGATTAACTCCTCATCACTGTTGTAAACAGTAAGCCCCAAAATGCAGTGGGCCTCATCAAAAAAATTTTTCCGTAGCTCCGGGTTACGGGGTACGACGATCCGGTCCTTGAACCATAGGACGCCGTCTCCGTCCTTCCGGAAACATTTCAGCTCCTCACTGTCTAAATGTCTCCGCAAATGCGACATGCCCTTGTCATGTTTCTGAGCTGCCGCTATCTCTTCACGGATTGTGGGGAACAAAGCTAGGTTGTAGAGAGCTCCATGTGGAATTACATGCAGTGGTGGTTCGCTCTCTCCCAACGGTGTGATGGTCAGATTGTTGACGTGTGACTTGCGGCTTAGCGCATCTGCCACTACATTTTCCTTGCCCGGATGATAATGGATCTATATTTCGTAATCCTTTATCAATTCTAACCATCTTCGTTGCCTCATGTCCAGCTCCTTCTGAGTGAATATGTACTTGAGACTTTTGTGGTCGGTATATAGATGTACGAGGTTACCGAGTAGGTAGTGCCTCCACATCTTCAGTGCAAGTACCACGGCAGCGAGCTCCAAGTCGTGAGTTGGATAATTCTGCTCATGGTTTCTAAGCTGCCGTGATCCATACGCGACCACTCTTCGGTCTTGCATTAGCACACATCCGAGCCCAATGCCGGATTGTCACACCCGGTTTTTCCGAAGAACAACCAAGTGAATATCACATGTATGCCAGGATCATTTTCTCATACATGTGATGACAAATAGTGAAGCATCATTTATTACAAGCCAGGTGTCGAGTATAAATAAGTCTTACATCGCAAATGTCTCAATGGACACTAATGCTTCATCACAAGTAAATAAACTAGCAGCGAAATATTATTCTTTAGGGCTCCATCACAGGCGTTGCCCGGGGGTCGTCATGAACCTAAAAACCTTCCTCGGGTCCAAAATCTTGGTCATTATACACCACCTCATTATCTTGACCTGAGCAGCAATATAAACCAACAAATATGCAAGGTTGAGTACCAATGGTACTCAGCAAGTGGGGGA
The DNA here is from genome assembly GCA_030760725.1 of Neostapfia colusana. Classification (NCBI taxonomy): domain Eukaryota; kingdom Viridiplantae; phylum Streptophyta; class Magnoliopsida; order Poales; family Poaceae; genus Neostapfia; species Neostapfia colusana. The sequence goes on from JASWHV010000003.1 coordinate 88,142,667, forward strand.
AAATTATATCATGCATGGCTAGAACAAGGAGAGGTTGAACTCATGGTTAAAGCACTACGCAATTAATACCTATCACCTTAGCTTATTAAGCACCTACATTAATACATAGGTGAAATGATCCCAATCTCTCATCCCATCATCATTATCCAATAACCATAACATCATTACCAATGTTAAGCTCCCCGCTTAACTTCCAAAACCATCAATCCCCTAATCATGAATAAGTCCTGGCCGCTCTTGACCGTGAGCACGGCTGTCAAGACAGTTTTGACTCTGCAGAGTTTGTACCACTGTACCCACATGTAGTGATTTCATCCCCCGTTGCCGGGTGGACTAAAAGAACCTCCATTTTGCCAGTGGCTACGATCCACATTCACACTTCCCAGGTGTGTAGCCAGGAGATCACTACGAAGCCTTTACAAAGGGATTCCCGACGAGCGTGGGCCCACTGAGGTTTCACCCCTAACAGCATACAAGAGGCTCCAACCCCGCTGCAGTGGCCCCCTCTTGAGCCTTGCGGTTCATATGGTAGTCCAGCTGACACCTACTCCCCGCACCATCCAACACACCCATACTACGCCGGGGATACACCTAATTAATTGGCCAAGCTGCCCCATCTCAGCATGTGGTTGGCACTGTAAAGCCAGGTTACATGCTCCATGAACCGGTCCTTAGGATCCAGGCAAGTACTAAACACAAACCCAAGTCTCGTGCACCCAGCACACAACCAAAATATCCAACTTGCCTTGATCCCTACCTCTACATAACTCACAATATCTCATTCAAGAGTATGGTAATATAAACTGATGATCTCATATCCCAATTATCCCATTCTAAGCATGGCTAAGCATATGCATAACATTAAATGACATGATAAAATAAATCCCAACCCAAGCTACAAGGAAACAAGGTAATGCAATTCTAGGGAAACTTCCTAGCATGGGTTTCATATTTCATTTGACAATGCAAATAATTCTATCTACACATCCTAGCATAGGATCAAAGTGGTCAAGGACACTTGCCTCCTTCTTGCTGCTCTTGAAATGGTAGTCCTGATCTTGGAAAGGAATAACTTGCTCTTGAACAGGTTCTACTTCATACCATCACACATAGCAAAAGAAAAATAACAATCATAAGACATAGTTCACACTTCTTACTTCATACAAACCACACATTCATATTTATGAAATTCATTCACCATTATATGTGTTGTGGTTACTTTGTGTGTTGATCTGTGGCTTGCATACACTTTTATTTATATGTGTATGATTCCTACTTTGGTGTTTATATTTATACTTACATACTATATATATATATATATGTGTGTTTCAGTTTTAAATAAATTCCTTATATTAAACTACCAAGTATGTATGAAAAGTATTTTTCTTCTCCATATGTGCCTTATTAATTTCTATCAACCCTAAACTGAACTCTTTGGATTTTAAAAACTCCATTTATCATTTACTAGTTGCTATATTTTCAGATTTATATTCCTATGCATAATTGTGTATTTTATTATGAAATTAGTAATACACATCATCTAAACAGTATAGGTTTTGGTCCTAAATAATTTAATAACATATTTTGACCTTGGCCTCTGATGTAAACTATTTCATAATTATTTTCCTATTTTTCTATAGCTATTCTTTACTTAAAAATGTGTCCCTATACAATTAAATGTGAATAACAAATAAAACAGATTCATTTCAGCCCAAAATATAGTTTTATCTCACTCCAAGGTTTTCTAAGTACTGAGAAAGCTTTTAATTAATTTTGACAATTATGTTTGTCCCACTTTTTAATTTTTAAACACTAGTTACATATTAAATTTTCTAAATTAAATACTAAACAGGGCTAAAATAATTAATTCACCCCATTACAGGGTCTATAATATTATTTTCATAATTTCCAGAGGTCTAGCTACACTTATCAGAGGTGTTTTACCTAATTTTTATTAAGTCCAGGGGCTAAAACTGATTTTTAAATGAATTTACATGATTTTCTGGAGTTCCAGGGGCTAGATCTGAAGTTTCCGGGGCTAGCTCTTATTTCCCGAGAACCTCAGGGGGTAGCACGTAAGAATTCCAGTCTTTATAACGCGGGGCTGACGTGGACCGTCCGATTTTAAACCGACGGCTGAGATTATAACATCGAACCGGTACGCGGGGTTTTAAAGTCTACCGTGCGATTTAAAATAAACGGTGCACAAGCGGCCACGTCGCTCTGATCGAGCGCGGGCGGCGCTGCCGGCGGCGCACGGCGGCGGGAAGCGGCGATCTCGCCGGAAAGTTTCGGATCCTCGAGAATTCTGCCTAAAACTGTGATCTCATGGCATAGATCGGTAGAGGGGAGGTCAGGGATCTCACCTCGGGGGTTTTCTTGAGCTCGGGGGTCCTGGAAAGTGATCGGCGGCGAGGTCCGAGGCAAAACCACGGCGAAGCTCGTCGGCGCTGGGTTTTCACCGTAAGTCTCCGAGTTTTCTGCACCTGCAAAGTTCCCCGGAGGCGGTGGATCAAGACCAGTGAGTTAGATCAGAGTTTCCGAGCTTAGATCGGCCAGAATTCACCGGCGAAGTCTCGGTGCTCACCGGAGTGAAAATCGGCGATCGCGTGAGAAAAACCGATCGGGGCTGGGGTTTTTATAGCCGGGGGAGGGCGGTGGGTCTGTTGCGATCGAGTTTGAGTCGTTTGGGACCAGAATTCGGACGGCGGGACGCGGAAATCCGGTCGGTTGCGATCGCGCGCGCGGGAGAGAGTCCGGGGTCGCGGGGTTAGGGATGACAGGCGGGTCCCACCCGTCTGTGAGAGACAGCGCGGCGCGCGCGGGGGCGGGCTGGCGCGGGGAAACTGGGCCGGCTGGCGGGTTTCGGCTCACTGGCCGGTTTTTTTTTCCCGTTTCTCTTTTTCTTTTTCCATTTCTTTTCTGTTTTGAGTATAATTTGAATTCCAGTTTGAATTTGAATTTTTGCAAAACATGCAACACGTCCAAAAATTTTTAAATTCCCCTCTGAACATGGTTTAGAGTTTTGAATCAAAATTTGGGGTGTTACAGCTCTACCCCCCTTAAAAGAAATCTCGTCCTCGAGATTGGTGTTTCTAAGAAAACAATTCCGGAAATTGTGCCTTGAGTTCATCTTCCCGTTCCCAGGTGGCTTCCTCTTCTGAGTGATGCTTCCACTGCACCTTGCACATCCGGATTCTTTTATTTCTGGTGAGGCGTTTCATTGTCTCCAAAACCTTGTATGGTTGCTCGGCATAAGACAAATCCTCAGCTACATCCACTTCATTCATGGGTAACACCTCTTCAGGCGTCCTCAGACATTTCTTGAGTTGTGACACATGGAACACATCGTGCACGTCCGATAGATGAACCGGTAACTCTAGTTGGTACGCCACTTCGCCTTTCCTTTCCAAAACTTGAAAGGGTCCGATGTATCGAGGTGACAACTTCCCTTTCACCTTGAACCGACGAAGTCCTCTGATAGGGGACACCTTGAGATAAACATAGTCTCCCACGTTAAAAACGAGCTCTCTTCTTCGTACATCAGCATAACTCTTCTGGCGTGTTTGTGCTATCCTCAAGTTGTTGCGAATCTCCCTCACCTTTGCCTCGGCTTCTTGTAGCACTTCTGGACCAAACACTTTACTTTCTCCTGTTTGGTTCCAAAATAGGGGAGTTCTGCACTTCCTTCCATACAAAGCTTCAAACGGTGACATCTTCATACTAGCTTGATAACTGTTGTTATAGGAAAACTCCGCATACGGTAGGTTCTTGTCCCAACTCCTATTGTTTTTGAGAGCACATGCCCTTAACATATCTTCAAGGATCTGATTGGTTCTCTCCGTCTGCCCGTCAGTTTGGGGATGATAGGCAGAGCTGAAATTCAGATGGGTTCCCATGGTTTCATGCAACTTCTGCCAAAACCTCGAGGTGAACTGTGTCCCTCGGTCCGACACTATCTTCTTTGGCACTCCATGGTAACACACAATCCTTGACATGTACAATTCTGCCAATTTGGATCCGCTGTAGCTTTCTTTCACTGGAATGAAATGAGCTACCTTGGTTAGCCTATCAATAATGACCCATATTGAATCATACCCGGATTGGGTCCTAGGCAATCCCACGACAAAATCCATGCTGATTTCTTCCCATTTCCATTCAGGCACTTTGAGTGGTTGCAGTAATCCCGCGGGTCGTTGATTTTCAGCTTTCACCAACTGACATGTGTCACATAGGGCAACATGTTCCGCGACATCTCGCTTCATGCCATACCACCAATACCTGCCTTTGAGGTCCTGGTACATCTTCGTACTCCCAGGATGAATGGAATAGTCGGAATCGTGAGCCTCCTTCAAAATTAATTCACGGATCTCCTTTACTTCTGGCACACAGATCCTTTTCCCGTGCCACACCGTTCCCTGTTCATCCTCTCTAAAACCAGGAGCTTTATTTTCCTTGATGAGTTGTCTGATCTCTTGTATCTTCTCATCATTCTTTTGGCCCTCGCGTATGTCTTGCTCGAGTGTGGAGTCCACTTCCATGGCGATGGTTTCACCACTATTTACTAGACATAGATTGAGCCTTATAACCTCGTCCTTCAATTCTGCGGGCATGTCCTTCAAACTCAACTTATTGACCTGCACTTTCCGACTCAAAGCATCGGCCACGACGTTTGCTTTTCCGGGATGATAGTTGATGCCCACATCAAAGTCATTGATTAACTCTAACCATCTCCTTTGTCTGAGGTTGAGATCTGGCTGTGTGAATATGTACTTCAAACTCTTATGATCCGTATATATCTCTGTCCTCTTCCCCATCAAATAGTGCCGCCAAATTTTCAACGCGTGTACCACTGCAGCTAGTTCTAGGTCATGTGTAGGATAGTTCTTCTCGTGCTTCCGAAGCTGCCCGGATGCATATGCCACGACATGTCCTTCTTGCATGAGAACACATCCCAACCCGTTTCCAGAGGCATCGCAGTACACTGTGAAATTCTTCTGCATATCTGGCATAACCAACACTGGGGCTGTTGTCAATCTCTTCTTTAGCTCCTGAAAGCTCGTATCGCATTGTGGCATCCAGGTGAATGTGATTCCCTTTTCCAACAGTTTGGTGAGAGGTCTCGAGATCTTGGAGAATCCCTCAATAAACCGTCGATAGTATCCAGCCAATCCCAAAAAGCTTCGAACTTCCCCGACATTTTCAGGGGTTTTCCACTTCTGGATATCTTCGATTTTGGCGGGATCTACGGAGATTCCTCCTTCCGAGATGATATGTCCTAAAAAGGGAACTCTCTTCAGCCAAAACTCACACTTGCTCAACTTGGCATATAGTTGGTGTTCTCTCAGCCTCTGTAACACCAACCTTAGATGTTTTTCATGTTCTTCTTCATCTTTGGAGAAGACGAGAATATCATCTATGAAGACCACCACAAATTTGTCTAGATATTCCATGAATACCTTGTTCATGAGGTACGTGAAATATGCCGGGGCATTGGTTAGCCCGAAAGGCATGACAGTGTATTCATACAGTCCGTACCGAGATACGAAAGCTGTCTTGGGAATATCAGATTGCCTTATCTTGAGTTGGTGGTATCCCGACCTGAGATCAATTTTCGAGAACACACAAGCCCCCTCAACTGATCAAACAAGTCTTCAATGCGGGGTAATGGGTACTTGTTCTTGATGGTTACCTCATTCAAGGCACGGTAATCCATGCATAACCTTTGGGTTCCGTCTTTCTTGGGCACAAATATCACCGGAGCTCCCCATGGTGAGGAACTAGGGCGAACATACCCCTTCTCCGTCAATTCTCTCAAATGATCCTTGAGCTCTTCTAGCTGCTTGGAGTCCATTCGATAAGGTCTCTTGTATATCGGGGCTGTTCCCGGTACTAGCTCAATTGCGAATTCCACGTCACGGTCGGGAGGCATACCTGGCAACTCCTCCGGAAAAACATCTGGATATTCCCTGATAGTCCTGATTTCCTCAACTTTCACCTCCACTTGATTTAATTTAATGTCCCTCCTAGGCTCGTGTATTGTTATGAACTTTACTCTGGTGCCACTGGAGTGAGTTAGTTCCACCGTTCTGGTCGAACAATGGATGATTCCTTTATGTTTGGTCAACCAATCCATACCCAAAATAATATCTATCACTTGTGAATCTATCACTATGAGGTTAGCAGTAAATACTACCCCATTAATGTCTAGGTTCACTTTGGGACACACTTGTCTTGTCCTTATTTCTCCACCTGGAGAGTTTACGGCTAGCATATGGTTCATTTGTGTGGTTGCTAGGTCATGCTTCTTAACAAACCCTTGAGCAATGAACGAGTGGGTAGCACCAGAATCAAAAGGCAGAGTTGCAAGATGTAAATTGGCAGGAAACTTACCAACTACCACGTCGGGTGCCTCTTGTGCTTCCTCCATAGTGACATGGTTCACCCGTCCTCTCAATACATTCTGCTGTTGTGGCGGCGCAGGCTTCTTCTTTGGGCATTTATGGGCGTAGTGCCCCACTTCACCACAGCTGAAACATTGCACCCCAATCTTAGATGCTTGGCCCTTGTTGTCATGGGGTTGGTTTGGGGGTCCTTGCCTTGCTGGTCGAGGTGGATATGCGGGGCGAGGCTGCTGCACAAACTGACGCTGCGGCTGTGCTGGTGCCGCGGGAGGCCTGTAGTTTGGGTTGTACCCTCTTAGTGCTGAATAGGGTACCGCAGCACGGCTTGTATGCCCCGTAGGTTGCTGCATCATACGTGGGCGGGTGTTGCTCCCTGAGGCTTGATGTGACCACCCAGCCTTCCTCTTATTCTCATTTTCCAGGGCCTTCAGCTTCCTTTCCACCACAAATGCTCTGTCCACCATCTTTTGAAAGCTCTCATACTCATTTGAGGACATTGCACACTGCATTTCTGCGGTAAGCCCTTCCATGAAACAATCTTGTTTCTGCTCATCAGTCTCTATGTCCCGTGGGGCATAACGGGATAGTTGAGTGAATTTAGTGAGGTATTCCCTCACCGTCATGTTTCCTTGCTGCAGTCCCAAAAACTCCTTCCTCTTGTTTTTGAGTTCACCTCTTGGGATGTAATGGTTGCGAAAGCTACGCTTGAACTCTTCCCAAGTGATGCTCTCAGGGTCATGATGGGCGGCCACGTAGGCGGTCCACCAATCAGCAGCAGGTCCATGCAATTGATGAGAGGCAAACAGCACCCTCTCATACCCTTGGCACTGTATGATCCTCATCTTACTTTCAATGGTCTTCAGCCAATCATCTGCCTCCAGAGGTTCAGCAGCACTTGCAAACTTTGGAGGTTGAGTTCCTAGAAACTCACTCAACCTTGGTTGGCGTGGTGCAGCTTGTCGAGGTGGAACTTGATGCAAGTTGGCCACCACTTGAGTCAAGTTCTGGATAAGCTGATTTTGATTCTCCAGCATTTGGTGGAGAGGGTCAACTTCTTCACGGCGACCACCCCGGTCCTGGCCTCCAGAAAGATGAGGGTTGCATGCCTCATCATTGTTGTTGGCGGGGTTGGCAGCACGTCCTTTTCCTCTTCCGGCCATCTGGCAGAATCATCAAATGTTAATTAGATCCCATTTAGTATCGTCTTACTACTTTCATTTGTTGGTACTTTGAGGTGTTGAGGCTTTGTTAAAATTTTACGAGGGTTTATATCTCACACCAAATAAATGCACTATTATTTCCTGTGGGTTCACACACCAAAGCAAAACAATCTGAAGACGAGGCTGTGGACAATTGCTCATGGCTTCCACAACTCACGTCACACACCAAGCATTATCACACCATTAACTACGTAACGACTCGACTACTCGACCTCTTGCTAGCTAAGGGAAAGACTCTACACTACTCGTTCTCTTGAGCTGGCTCCTCGGGATCTTCCTCCTCATTTCGGCTACCTTCTGACTCTGCTTTCGGTGGGGAGGCTGCTGGTGGAGAAGTGCGACGACGCCTGATTGCTCGGCGATCCGGGGAGTCAGGAGTCCATGTATCATTCACGGTGACGCACAGTTCATTCCCATCTCCTCTTTCTCTCGCCTTTAAGCAAGCTCGCAGCAACGCCTCCGTTTCCTTCAGGGTGTCTCGGACATCCTGAAGCTCTTGTTGACACTCCTGCAGTCGAGTGCTGAGCATAGCAGCATCCTCCAAACACAAGTCCATGTGCTCATGGGAAGTCCCTTGCTGCACCGGTGGGTACTTGTACTCCGTGGTACCGCTCTCACGTTGGAGGACATACATGTACTCAGTTTTGTCCAAGTGGCGACGATAGATGTGACTCTGGCAGGTGATGGCCTCCCAGGTGACATCTCTCTCCGCGTCAACTTGTGTTGCTCGACAAGCTGGAGAGTGGTGAATCTTAAGCAGCTGATTCTCGTGTATGATCCTCATCTCCGAACTCCATTTTTCCCTCTTCTCACGGATGGTCCTGGTGGAGTTATAGTGGATGATGAGCTTGCCCGTATTGCCTGCGGCTTCGAGCATACGTCGAAGACGGCGCAACAAGTCTCCTACTGCCAATCCGTAGGAAAGGTACGTCACTGGACGACTCTCCTCTCTTTCGGCAAGGGCAACTACGGGAACTCTCCCTCCTGTGGACTTGCGAGCGGTGCGAATCATGCGAACCATCTAAAACAAAAAGAATTTTAAAATTAGGTTAGATAAAATCTCAACCAAAAATCCTATTTTGAATGAAAGTTGGGGTAAGATGAAGAAAAATAACTCTTTAAATAACACTTTTCAACCCACACCTTGGAAAATAGTTTTTAAGAAAATAGGGCCCTTAAATACGTCCATTTCTACCTAGGTCCACGTTCCTACGGGCAACCTTGGCTCTGATACCACCTCTGTCACACCCGGTTTTTCTGAAGAACAACCAAGTGAATATCACATGTATGCCAGGATCATTTTCTCATACATGTGATGACAAATAGTGAAGCATCATTTATTACAAGCCAGGTGTCGAGTATAAATAAGTCTTACATCGCAAATGTCTCAATGGACACTAATGCTTCATCACAAGTAAATAAACTAGCAGCGGAATATTATTCTTTAGGGCTCCATCACAGGCGTTGCCCGGGGGTCGCCATGAACCTAAAAACCTTCCTCGGGTCCAAAATCTTGGTCATTATACACCACCTCATTATCTTAACCTGAGCAGCAATATAAACCAACAAATATGCAAGGTTGAGTACCAATGGTACTCATCAAGTGGGGGAAAATTATATCATGCATGGCTAGAACAAGGAGAGGTTGAACTCATGGTTAAAGCACTACGCAATTAATACCTATCACCTTAGCTTATTAAGCACCTACATTAATACACAGGTGAAATGATCCCAATCTCTCATCCCATCATCATTATCCAATAACCATAACATCATTACCAATGTTAAGCTCCCCGCTTAACTTCCAAAACCATCAATCCCCTAATCATGAATAAGTCCAGGCCGCTCTTGACCGTGAGCACGGCTGTCAAGACAGTTTTGACTCTGCAGAGTTTGTACCACTGTACCCACATGTAGTGATTTCATCCCCCGTTGCCGGGTGGACTAAAAGAACCTCCATTTTGCCAGTGGCTACGATCCACATTCACACTTCCCAGGTGTGTAGCCAGGAGATCACTACGAAGCCTTTACAAAGGGATTCCCGACGAGCATGGGCCCACTGAGGTTTCACCCCTAACAGCATACAAGAGGCTCCAACCCCGATGCAGTGGCCCCCTCTTGAGCCTTGCGGTTCATATGGTAGTCCAGCTGACACCTACTCCCCGCACCATCCAACACACCCATACTACGCCGGGGATACACCTAATTAATTGGCCAAGCTGCCCCATCTCAGCATGTGGTTGGCACTGTAAAGCCAGGTTACATGCTCCATGAACCGGTCCTTAGGATCCAGGCAAGTACTAAACACAAACCCAAGTCTCGTGCACCCAGCACACAACCAAAACATCCAACTTGCCTTGATCCCTACCTCTACATAACTCACAATATCTCATTCAAGAGTATGGTAATATAAACTGATGATCTCATATCCCAATTATCCTATTCTAAGCATGGCTAAGCATATGCATAACATTAAATGACATGATAAAATAAATCCCAACCCAAGCTACAAGGAAACAAGGTAATGCAATTCTAGGGAAACTTCCTAGCATGGGTTTCATATTTCATTTGACAATGCAAATAATTCTACCTACACATCCTAGCATAGGATCAAAGTGGTCAAGGACACTTGCCTCCTTCTTGCTGCTCTTGAAATGGTAGTCCTGATCTTGGAAAGAATAACTTGCTTGAACAGGTTCTACTTCATACCATCACACATAGCAAAAGAAAAATAACAATCATAAGACATAGTTCACACTTCTTACTTCATACAAACCACACATTCATATTTATGAAATTCATTCACCATTATATGTGTTGTGGTTACTTTGTGTGTTGATCTGTGGCTTGCATACACTTTTATTTATATGTGTATGATTCCTACTTTGGTGTTTATATTTATACTTACATACTATATATATATATATATGTGTGTTTCAGTTTTAAATAAATTCCTTATATTAAACTACCAAGTATGTATGAAAAGTATTTTTCTTCTCCATATGTGCCTTATTAATTTCTATCAACCCTAAACTGAACTCTTTGGATTTTAAAAACTCCATTTATCATTTACTAGTTGCTATATTTTCAGATTTATATTCCTATGCATAATTGTGTATTTTATTATGAAATTAGAAATACACATCATCTAAACAGTATAGGTTTTGGTCCTAAATAATTTAATAACATATTTTGACCTTGGCCTCTGATGTAAACTATTTCATAATTATTTTCCTATTTTTCTATAGCTATTCTTTACTTAAAAATGTGTCCCTATACAATTAAATGTGAATAACAAATAAAACAGATTCATTTCAGCCCAAAATATAGTTTTATCTCACTCCAAGGTTTTCTAAGTACTGAGAAAGCTTTTAATTAATTTTGACAATTATGTTTGTCCCACTTTTTAATTTTTAAACACTAGTTACATATTAAATTTTCTAAATTAAATACTAAACAGGGCTAAAATAATTAATTCACCCCATTACAGGGTCTATAATATTATTTTCATAATTTCCAGGGGTCTAGCTACACTTATCAGAGGTGTTTTACCTAATTTTTATTAAGTCCAGGGGCTAAAACTGATTTTTAAATGAATTTACATGATTTTCTGGAGTTCCAGGGGCTAGATCTGAAGTTTCCGGGGCTAGCTCTTATTTCCCGAGAACCCCAGGGGGTAGCACGTAAGAATTCCAGTCTTTATAACGCGGGGCTGACGTGGACCGTCCGATTTTAAACCGACGGCTGAGATTATAACATCGAACCGGTACGCGGGGTTTTAAAGTCTACCGTGCGATTTAAAATAAACGGTGCACAAGCGGCCTCGTCGCTCTGATCGAGCGCGGGCGGCGCTGCCGGCGGCGCACGGCGGCGGGAAGCGGCGATCTCGCCGGAAAGTTTCGGATCCTCGAGAATTCTGCCTAAAACTGTGATCTCATGGCATAGATCGGTAGAGGGGAGGTCAGGGATCTCACCTCGGGGGTTTTCTTGAGCTCGGGGGTCCTGGAAAGTGATCGGCGGCGAGGTCCGAGGCAAAACCACGGCGAAGCTCGTCGGCGCTGGGTTTTCACCGTAAGTCTCCGAGTTTTCTGCACCTGCAAAGTTCCCCGGAGGCGGTGGATCAAGACCAGTGAGTTAGATCAGAGTTTCCGAGCTTAGATCGGCCAGAATTCACCGGCGAAGTCTCGGTGCTCACCGGAGTGAAAATCGGCGATCGCGTGAGAAAAACCGATCGGGGCTGGGGTTTTTATAGCCGGGGGAGGGCGGTGGGTCTGTTGCGATCGAGTTTGAGTCGTTTGGGACCAGAATTCGGACGGCGGGACGCGGAAATCCGGTCGGTTGCGATCGCGCGCGCGGGAGAGAGTCCGGGGTCGCGGGGTTAGGGATGACAGGCGGGTCCCACCCGTCTGTGAGAGACAGCGCGGCGCGCGCGGGGGCGGGCTGGTGCGGGGAAACTGGGCCGGCTGGCGGGTTTCGGCCCACTGGCCGGTTTTTTTTCCCGTTTATCTTTTTCTTTTTCCATTTCTTTTCAGTTTTGAGTATAATTTGAATTCCAGTTTGAATTTGAATTTTTGCAAAACATGCAACACGTCCAAAAATTTTTAAATTCCCCTCTGAACATGGTTTAGAGTTTTGAATCAAAATTTGGGGTGTTACACGGATGCATCGCAGTACACATCGAACGGTTTTGTTGTGTCTGGCTGCGCCAAAACCGGTGCTGATGTCAGGTGCTTGACTAAAGCCTTGAATGCTGCTTCACATGCTGGACTCCAAACATATTTGGTAGCCTTCTTCAGGAGCTCTATCATAGGCTAGGCAATCTTCGAGAAGTTCGGAATGAACCTCCGATAATATCCCACGAGTCCGAGGAAACTCCATACCTCGTGAACAGTTCTCGGGGATTTCTAATTCAGCACTTGAGTGATCTTGATCGGGTCTACAGCGATACCCTCCGCTAAGATGATATGCCCGAGAAAAGGCACTTGCGATATCCAAAACTCGCATTTGATGAATTTCGCGTATAACATGTGATCCCGCAGCCGTTGCAAGACTATGCGCAGATGTTTCTTGTGATATTCCTCCGACTTGGAATATACCAGTATGTCGTCGATGAAGACCACGACAAACTTGTCCAGCTCCGGCATGAATACCGAGTTCATCAAATACATGAAGTGAGCTGGAGCATTGGTGAGGCCGAAGGACATGACCAGGTACTCATAAAGTTCGTACCTCGTCGAGATAGCTGTCTTTGGAATGTCCTCCGCCCTTATCTTAATCTGATGGTACCCGGATCTTAAGTCCATCTTGGAAAAGATCTTTGCTTCGACCAACTGATCAGACAATATGTCGATCCGTGGCAACGGGTACTTGTTCTTGATGGTTACGGCATTTAATGGATGATAGTCCACGCAAAGCCGCAACGTCTCATCCTTTATCTTTACAAATAATGCCGAACAGCCCCATGGCGAGGAGTTCGGCCTAATAAAACCCTTTTCCAGCTGGTCCGTTAGTTGGGTCTTCAATTTAGCTAACTCCTTGGGCGCCATCTTGTACGGCCTTCGGGATATTGGCATGATTCCCGGTGCAAGTTCAATATTGAACTCCACCTCTCTATCTGGCGGCATCCCCGGCAAATCTTCCGGGAACACGTCAGGGAACTCTCGGACCACTGGAATATCTTCCAATCTGATGGTTGTGGCTTGATAGACACATGGAAGTTTTATTTCTGGACTGTCCAGAAATAAGCAGTGAGATTCGTGCACTTCTGAGTTTAAGTGCACAACTTGGAGGACGGTGTCTAAAACAGCGCCGTGGCGGGTTAACCACGACATTCCTAAAATGACATCGACCTTTTGTCCCTCTAGGATTATGAGAGACGTAGGGTAAACTCTACCCTCTAAGCACAATGGCGCTTTTGGGACCATCATGCTTGCTGAAATTTTCCCACCCGGTGAACAGATCACATAAGGACTATCGGTGGGTAGTATTTGCAAGCTATATTTATCAATGAAAGCTTGGCTAATGAAGCTATGTGTGGCGCCTGAATCAAATAGTACTATGGCGGGATGCTGGTGGAGTTGGAACATACCCGCAAGGATTGGCTCGCCCTCCGGCACGTCCTCTATGGCAAGCTGATGGACGTTGCCGGGCCTAGGGTTTGCCCGCCGCGCATTAGTAGGGTTCCGGGGTTGATTCATCCCCGGAAACTGCGGTGCAACTCCGCCGCCTTGCCTCTCTGGGCAACTGCTGGCGAAGTGTCCTGGACGACCACACTTGTAACATGTGGCCGCTGCTTGTGCGGTGCTTGGGGGACGAAAGCTCGGATGCGCTGCTGAGGTGCATACGCACGCGGCATCGTCTGCTGCTGCTGTTGTTGCGGAGGTGGTACTGGCAGTGCCGGTCTGAATGCCGGTGAAGAGTACGGTCGACTGCGGAACGGCATCGACCTCTGGGGTGGCTGCCAGCGGGGACCTGATGGTGGGCGATTCACCATCCGAAACTTCTGAGAAAGACCGCCTCCTTCTCCGCTGCTTTGTGGCGCGCTTCGCTTTCTCTCCGCCGCTGCTAACTCCTTGCCGTAGTCCTCCTGGACAATCGCAGCATCAATGATGTCATTGAGGCTACCGCGATTGAACATCACCAGCTTGTCCTTCAGGAGCGGGTTAAGCCCCTGGTAAAAGTGGTCCCGCCGCTTCTCGTCGGTATCGGCGTGATACGACGCATAAAGCGCGAGATCGTTGAACGCCCTGGAATATTCCAACGCGTTCCGGCTCCCTTGCTGCAGGTGTAAGAATTCCTGCATCTTCCTCTTCATCAGACCTGGCGGTATGTGATAGGCCCTGTAGGCCGTCCGGAACTCCGTCCAGGTCATAACTCAGTCGGTGGGCTGTGAAGCACAAAAGTTTGCCCACCACGTGCTCACGGATCCTTGGAGCTGCTGGACCGCGAACTGAGTCTTGCGCTGCTCACTTATCTGGAGCAGCCCGAACTTCATCTCTATTGCGCGGAGTCAGTTGTCCGCGTCAATAGGTTCATCCGCCCTTGAGAATACCGGGGGATGAGTCGCTAGGAAGTCGGAGTAGGAGCTCTGTTGACGCTCCTCACGGTCTTGACGTCTCTCTGGGCGAGACGTATTAGCGATGAGATTCTGCAGCAACTCCGTGTGCTGCTGATGTGAACCCGCCATTGCCACGACGATGTCGGCCAATGTAACCGTTGGCAGTGGCGGTGGCGGTGTTTGCTGTTGCTGTTGTTGCTGCTGCTGTCCCGAGGAGTCCTCAGGAGGCTGTTGGGAGGTCTCTCCCCCTTGGCTAGTACCCCCAACGTCCGGGTTGGCACGAGTACGCGTCATTCTGAAATTCAAAACAGCAGCGATTAGCACATGTCATACTTAAAATTCCATATGCAACAGTAGGTATTGAAGTGACACCTGATTAATTTGCATAACATTCACATATATTGATAAAGCATAAACTTTATACAAGATACATTATTCTCAGGTCTCCGAGAAGTCGTGCTCATGTCGTCACTACCTATACATACGCTACTGTCTACACAACATGTCACCCATTACAAAAGTTAGGTTACACTACTCTAGCTGCCCTACTTGGCAACTGTAACCCCCTACTCGGAGTAGAACTCGACCTCCTGCGGGTCATCCTCCTCCGGTACCTCTGCTGGTGGCTCTGGATCTACCACCTCTTCTCCCATCTCGGGTTCTCCCATTGCTGGAAGGCCCAAGACCACCGTTATGCCCAATACCGGAGGTACGAGGTCCTGCAACGCGTGCACCTCATCCATGGCTTGGTTGTAGTCTTCTTCCCAGCCTTGCCCTTCCTCAATAGCATCGTCGCGCTCTTGAGCAAGGTCCTCGTTCTGCTGGGTTAAAGTCTGTACCAGCTCTTGCAACGCCGCGATGTCGACACGGCTTTTCCTCTTCGCCTTCTTCAGACGATGCAACTGATTATGCTGCTCATTCAGTCGCTTGATCGTCGGAAGGAGCACATTGCGGTGTGCGCTGTGAGCACTCTCGAAATGGTCTCCACGGCTTGTGCTCTCCTTGAGCTTTGCGGCGAGATGCTCCGTATGAACTGCCTGGCTGTCCATCACGGCGTTTCCCGCCCTCATCTGGAGGCTAAGGTTTGCCTCCGCGGGGCTGTACCCTGGGCAATCAGGATCGGCTGCCTCCCGGTACCTCCCTTCCCACACATGATGAGCCCGTCCCTCCACTGGAACGAGCGCTATGGAGTTCCTTCCATAGCCTTCATGTGTAGTTCGCAGAAACGTGACATGGTGTCACGGTCTGCCACATGCCACATCCCTTCCGGTTGTCTACCTCTCACCGTGACGGTGAACGGCACCCAACCGGGTGGCGTAGGTCCTGTAGGGACATCGACATGGATTGTCCACATCTTGTTCCCCTCTTCGCCTTCTTCCTTGGCGAAGTACTGCGGCATCTGGTTGTATCGGAAATATTGAAGCATCTGCCTCAATGCCTCCGGATAGCCGCTGTGGTGAGAACAGTGAGATACCACCCACCCGTTCTCCAACTGTTTGTATGCTGTCATCTGTAAAAATATATTTGAGAAATGTAAAATATTTATTTAAACAGTAACCCATTGAGTTATAACATAAGACATGTCATTGAACCCATAAAAATTGGAAACATAATTCAAATTTAAACAAATTTGACTGCTGATCTGCTGTCCAACATGACAGCCCTGACCAGTTTACATTTCAACCTGATTTAGGCCATGTTAAAGCAAAACCAATTCTGGAGCTCAACATAAAAGTTAAAGCTAACTTCAATATCTTTCCAGAAAGTATTTGCTTGGCCTAAGATCTGTCCTGGTTCAACAGTTATGAGATGTCAAAGTTAACAGAATTTCTGGAGAAAATTGGACAGCACCTCCCTGCTTTAGGTACTGTCTTGATCCAAGAATTCCAGTTAATTCTCCTCTCAATCTGACAAAACTTTATGTTACAAAGTTGTAACCCATCTCATAATCTTTCCAGAACTACCTCATTTTATATTTTCAGATTTTTATGCAGAAAGTTATGCTCAATTTACAGAGAGTTTACAGAGAGTCTTTGCTCTGCCCTGTTTTCTGGACAGTTTCAACTCTACTGCATTTTTCGATTTGTTAAGGGATGAAACACCTCTGGACCTCAACAGAAGAGTTGTAAATCTTTTCCAAAGATTTCCAGAAATGCATCATATTACCTAAACCTCGAAAGAACTCAACCTCTAACCTCTGATTAACCTCAGCCTTAATTCAGCTGAAAACAGAGTGCTCTGGACTTAGCAACCTATAAGTTGAAAACTTGTTAACTTTGAATATCCTGATTCAGGGAAGAGGTTACAGCAAATTTTAGTGCTTTGGATCCAAACCTTCAAGTTTTACAATGAAGTTGTTCATTTAGTGGGGTGTGACGTCGATGCGTCACCAGATCATGTCGGTACTACGTCCTAACCAAGAAAACCTATACCGTACTTAGCCGGCTTCGTTACTTAAGTGACACTAAACGTCACTCACACACGGATGCTACACGTCTACCGTTTCGTGGTTAGACTACCTGCAGATAGCTCAAGCAATCGTCAGACTCGGCTGCACACCGAGTACGGTATCCATACAGTTCGTACACCCGGCCGTCATCACTCGCCCGGATGTTCTCAAGCCAACCACGCCTTGAGTTACGCGTTCACGTTTCAGACCACGTGACGGGGTCTCCCAGATTGCACCACGCACGCCAGGGACAGACGTTGCTCGAATACCCCAAACGACATGAAGAGTCGTAGAGGATATCAAAGCGGGCCGGGTTACCTGCTACCCGTGGGGCTCCACCCTTCAGCTTGTGCGCACTGGTGGACAGCGCTTACGTGTACGCCCCAAGACATAAACGTCCCGAGGTACACGATTTTCCGACATAGACAAATAGGTTAGTATGCCACTTTCTATATGCTAATAACATCCTTATACGGGCTACTAACTCATTCCTCACTGGATTTTTGAAAAAGGTGACCTTTTTACTGCGTTAAACTTCAAGCGAGCTCTGATACCAACGCTGACACGACCCCACGGTCTTGTCGAGCCAGGATCACACTGAGGGGTGCTGTGTTGCACAGCACCGGATAACACACATCAAAGGTACAAAGCGGAAGAAAAACTTTTATTACATAAAGTGGTTTATGAACATTTGTACATCAAAATAAGTCCAGTCTACACTCACTGGCGTAGACTATGCATCAAGTTCATGTTCAGCCCGTGAACGTGTCCTTGCTAGCACACACACCCACTAACACGGCGGCGTGCACGACTCCCACTCGACGGGGTTCCCCTCCTGGGGTTCCGTCTCCTCTTCGGGTGTCCCTTCCTCATAGAACCCCGCAAAAGCTTCAAACACAAGCAGTGAGCACGAAGGCTCAGCAAGGCTCACCCGTCTCTCCTAAACATGAAACTTCTACATGAGGGTGATGGGTACATGAGATAAGAACAAGTTGCAAAGGACTCACCTAATTAGTGGAACCTTACTTTCAAGTTTTAGCAGCAGGTAGTAGAGAACCTTACGCTAAGGCACATGAGAGAGCCGCAATCAAACAAGAAACACATTTCTCTCATATACTTTGCCCAAAGTTGAAAGGAACTTTAATTAGCTCTAAACTACAGCATATCATTAACAATCAATGTCCATCATTCAATCAGCAACATTTTAACATGTGACTAGCCTGTTCTCTCTGCGTCACGGTACAGTGAACAAGTGGTACTCACTGACCGCGAGGGACGGCGATTATAATCGATTTGCACCTGCAGGGTTACCCGAACAACCCGTCACGTACGCCCGTACTCGATTTTGCCTACAACAACCATCACGGACGTCGTACGCATCCACCTTTCACCCGTTAGCCAAATGTTGAAGCGGTCTAATCGTCCCAAGCAAGAGGTCTCTGCACACGCATCTCAGTGCCGCCAGCCGATTTACACCTCGAGCTCTCAACCTACCCTCTGAACGACCAGCTATGCCTCAACACCCAGCTACCCGAGTTACATCAGTTTCCCGGTTCCCATATAGCCGGTAGGTCTTCCGTAATGTTCTAGCTTGTTCAACAGGCCCACACACGGCTCGGTCCTCAATCGACATAAGCGGAGCTATAGCACACAGGCCCCAAAGTCCTGCTGCCCTTACTCTCCGCTCGGTCTCATTCTTCTTGCCATGTGTATCATGTGCTATCTCTACCCGAGTCGAGTGCCTCTATCCTATGCTCGCGAGTAGTTCCAACTACTCGACTTGTACCGAATCCTACCCTATCTTAGCATTGCAGTAGCTAACGGGGTTTGCAATCCTAAACCCAACCCATGGTGTTCTTGGCTATGCAGTTGGGTTTCCAAATAAGACTCTAATGCAAAGAACAAGGTATTCAAGTATGTGCTCAAAACAATAAAAACTTGTAAAAAGGTTAATGCAAACCGGAGCTTGCCTTGCTGCTCTTGGTCATAGGCTAGCTGCTCCTCCGGAGTAACGAAGTCTAGGATTTCGGGTTCCTCCTCGACCTTAGCGACTATATGATATAGGAAGTACATGTATTAATTTAAATGCATTTGAATTGAGTTTGAAACTTGTGAAGTCTATAACTCTTACTAGACAAACCCAATGATTGTGAAACTTTTACTGTGGCTTGGTTACAACCTAAACACAGACTTGGTCAAGTTTTTAGTTGTAGCAAAGCTCATTTGAGCCCTCCACAATTAATTATGTACTTGACCTTAATTGAAGGCTTGTAGGTGTTCTAAGGATTTTCATGAAACAAACTATGACTTTATGAAAACGAGATTTTCAGAGGGTTCTAATGGAATTAGTCTCACTTAATTTGAAGGTTCCTAACTAAAGATATGAGATAAACAATTTCCAGAGGAAATTCTGAAAATGTTTCTGAACTATTTCTATTTTCTTTGGAACAGTTTCACTAATCACACTATTAGGTGGATCCAATTAGCTCAAATGGATCTGAAATTTTTATGGTAGTTCAGGGATATTTTGGTGAACATCCCAGCCAAATTTCAGAATTTTCCTCCAAAGGATTCTCCAGTTAAAATTCCAAACAGTTTAAATTTTGAGGAATTAATTCTGGAGAATTAGAGATTTTCATGAAGTGAAACTTGATTTGCTGGAAAGTGCTCGGAGAGCTGAATCCAACAAAATTTGGTTCACCCAATTTGGAGCTTTTCTAGCCAAAGTTATGAGGATTTGAAGTTTGAAGGAAATCTGAAAATCGGGGGAAAATTTTAAATCTGCCGGGGCCCGCGGGGACACGTGTTGGGCGCGGAGGCGACAGCACACTGAGGCCCACTGGGTTTTTGCGTGCCAGCACATCAGATCCCGGCCACACCCGATCCCGATTTAAATTTTTAAGCCGCTGACGCGTGGGCCAGCCGGCTTCGTCTTCCTCCCGACGCGCCCTCGCGCCGCCTCCCCTCGCCGGAGCAGACCCGAAGCTCGCCGGCTTGCCGCTGCCGTCCATCCCTTGGTCTGTAACTTGCCGCCAGGGGGTTGTCGACGTCGAGGAGCACGTCTGTGGGGTCAGTTCGAGCTGGTGCTGACCGGAAATAGCCCGGCGACGTGCGGCGGCCTCGGTTGAGGTTTGGCGCCGTCGGCCGTGGTTTCTAACTCGCCAAGACCTCGAACACTCGGTTCTACAGCATAAGTACACCTCTAGGAAGCTCGACAAGGTCTCAAAGGTGTTCACAGATGGCGGCAAGGTGGTCGGCACCGTGTGACCGATCGTGCCCGCCATGAACGTCCTCGATCGAGCTTAAAATTCGTCACTCCTAGCCGGTTTCATACCATGGATGCAGAAAGGAAATTGATCGCCGGCTAGTCCAGCGCCTATGTGCAGGATTTGATAACCTAAGAAGGATCATAGAGCGGGAATTCGAAGAATCCATACCGGAAGCTCGGTTTAAGACCGCCGGAGCAAAATCTGGAAATTCTTGGAGGATTCTTCACGGTTTGCTTCAAGACTTGGAGGAGAGCAACACGGTGGTCGCGCACTCCTGTTGCCGCTCTTGCTGACCCGTGAAATCCCCTGTGGAACGCTGTCCATGAGCGCCTGACCTTCGGCTGAGGTTAGGTCGCCGCTGTGGCGATCGTTCTCGGGCAAGGGAGGTCGGAGCTCGGGGTTTCTGTCGTTGGGGAGGTGGAGTGTGACCTCAGGGTGTTGCCTAGCAGCTCGGGGAAGGAGGGGGCGCGATGTTCTCGCGGTTTCCCGATCGAGCAGAGAGGCGGAAGGCCGGGGGCTCGGTGTTCACTGGAGAGGAGGAAACGAGCGATGCTTGCCTCGGTGGAGCGCCTTAAGAGGACCCCGGAACCGCCCTTGGGCTCGCGTGTGGAAGCGGGAAGCAGCTGGTGGCGCTGCTCCTCCTCGGTGGCGATCGCAGCTGCCCTCGGTGGCGTTGAACCGTCAGAGGCAAAGTCCATGCTTCGGTTGCAAGTCTTCAGCAGCTAATGACAGGTGGGTCCCACCCCCATTTTAACCTCTAAGATTAACTCCTCATCACTATTCTAAACAGTAAGCCCCAAAATGCCCATGGTGATTCAAATTATTCACCCCTGAGCCATTTGAATTGGTTAGAATTCAATTGGTTTTGGTTTGGATAAATTTCAGCACATGTTCAGTTTGAAATTCAAATGAAGTTTGAATTTCCCCACTTAGCTCATGTCAAGATCAACTCCAAATGGAATGAAAATTGGAGTGTGAGCTCACAAAAATGTGCTGAGTAAGAATATGCCTCCCACTTTTGAATTTATGGGAACAAAACAGTTTGAATTTGAATGTGGGTTCAAACTGCCCTCTTTCTAGCTATACCCAAAATGACCTCAAAAAGGTTTTGAATTTGGGTGAAACATGGCATGGACATTCCTAGCAATGTGTAGGAGCTTTCATCTGCCCGGCCCCTGTATATCACATGTGGGAAATACCACTTTTGCAGTATGTGAGTATGTTCTCTAATGAGCATGTTGATGGTGGTTACTTGCTCTTCAAATGTGTTTATCATCTTGCTTCAAATGAGGTGTGTGTGTGGTGATGACACTTCAAACATGTGTCAAAAACTGAGGCCCTTACAAATTCCACAATGTTACCGCACCAAATCAACCAAAGATAAGTTGTTAAGATTCAACGATAATTTGAATAGGACTCTTATTCGAAATACAATCAGATTAGGACTCTTCTTCTCCGGATTATAAATAGAACCCAGAACCCTTGGCCGAAAACCACGAACTTCTTTTCCAACTCCTGAGCCGACGACTTAAAGCCCTAGCCCCAACTCGCCGAGTAAGCCCATCGCCGGAGTTCGGTCGAGAAAGACTGCCGGAAGAGAGCCCAAAGATCTGTCTGATCAGAGAAGGACCCGGAGACCAAGGAGAACGTAAGGTAGGTCTCCAATATCACCTTACGACATCATCGTGTTTTCCTTGCATCTGTTCTTCGATTCCTTTCGAACAGAAGCTTTCTCGTGGACAGATCACTTATTGATCGGGTTGATCTAAAAGACAAGGTCATCGCCACGTCCACATTTGATCCGAACACCTCTGTTCATAGTGAAATCCATGCAAACTATGCAAGTACATGTACAAACCGATTTAATAAAACTGATTATAGGATAGCATGCATATGCATCATCGCATCTAGTTAAAGTTTGTGCATGATATTGATTGCTGAGGATCTTGTATGTGCGTGATCCTGTATAGCAGGACAAGCTCAGGGAGCTGTCTTCAACGAGCTGCAACAACAAGGTTTCGAGATACAAGAGCAACCGGAACCGCAAGAACAAGGCAAGTGCCCCTTGACCATATTGATCCTATGTTTTGGGAAACTATTTTGTTTTGCAAAAAGGGTGTGTGTGCTGAGTCAAACATGATGGGAAACCCTATTATAGGAGTTTACTAGCTTTTGTTAAACCACCCTTGTCACCAGGGATGTTTATGAGTCGGGTATGGTTTTTACTTTTATCGGATTGGGAAGCGAGATAGGTGTGTCTAGCTAACTGCACTCACAATGATAATGAGAAACTGATGTTGTTAATGAACATGGATCAGAGGGAGATCTAGGCAAGCCAGGTTGGTGAATGAGGTAGCCTGAGATGGTGGTTACTTGCCGTAGATCTAAGGACCGGTTCATGCGAGCACATGCCAGGATAATAGTGGCACCACAAGGCCAAGTATGGGTGCGGCTCAGCTGACTAATTAGGTAAGTTGCTAGATTGTTATGGACCGTGGAAGGCGCAAATGGGAGTCGAGTGAGGACTGCCCTGGGAACTGCATGGCACAAGAGGGGGCCCGTGGGTGGGAGAATTGGAGATTCTAGCCTGCCGGTGAAACCTTAGTGAATCCATACATCTAGTAGCCCCTTTGTAAAGGCTATTTTGTGATCTCTTGGGCATACACCGATGGTTGTGTACTGGTATAATGGAGATTCTGTTGTTGCCGACGGGTGACGAAATCACAAACTTGCGGGCAAAGAGGTGCAAACTCTGCAGAGTTCTAAAACTATCACGATAGCCGAGCTTACGGTCACGAGCGCCTGGCCAACTTCCATGATTAGTTGGGATGGTTATTGGATATGGTTATTGGTTATGGTTTTGGATGGTTTGGTTTTCGGAACTGTTGAGTCCGGGTGATATGTAACACCCCAAAATTCTGTTAAGGGGGGGGGATTTAAAATTTTTTGGACGTATTGCATGTGGTGCAGAAATTCACAAATTGGAATTTAAATTGAAACCAAAACAGAAAAGAAATGGAAAAAGAAAAAGAAAAACCCCACCGGCCAGTGGGCCGAAACCCACCAGCCGGCCCACTCTCCCCGCGCCAGCCCCGAACCCGCGCCCCTCTCTTCCTCTCACTGACACGCGGGGCCCGCATGTCATCCCCCACCTCCGCGCGCTCGGCCGACCCCGGGACTCTCCTCTCTCCTGAATCCAAACAACCTCCGAAAAACCGCGCCAACAGCCCGATCTCTGGCCCCGGACGCTGCTATTTAACCAAGTCGGTCCTCCGCCACCTCCCCTTGTGAAATTCCCGCACAGAAACTCGCCGAATTCCCCAGCGCACTCCAATTTTCTCTCCGGTGAGAACCAAAGCTCCGATCACCGTTTTCTCTCGATCCTTGCTCAGGTTTTCTGAACTAACGCGCCGATCATGTTCCACCGCCTCCGGGGAGTCACGCAGGTGCAGAAAACTCGGTGTTTTGCACCCTAGACGTAGCTCCGGCGAGCACCACCGCTATTTCATCTCGGACCTCGCCGCCGACCGCCTTCCAGGGCCTCCGAGTTCAAGAAAAACCCCGAGGTGAGATCCCTGACCTCACCTTTACCGTTCTAAGCCATGAAATCCAAGTTTTAGGAGGTATATAGACGAAAATCCGAAGATCTCCGGCGAGATCGCCGCCTCCCGCCGCCGGGCAGCGCTGCCCGCGCACGGCCAGGGCGACGTGGCCCCCTGAGGCCCGTCCATTTTAAATCGTGCGGTTCCTATTAGATCTAACCCGTACCGCTTCGTGTTATAATCTCAGCCGTCTATTTTAAATCGGACGGTCCACATCAGCCCCACGTTATAAAGGCCGGGATTCTTACGCGCTACCCCCTGGGGATCTCAGAAAACACGAGCTAGCCCCGGAAACTTCTGATCTAGCCCCTGGAACTTCAGAAATTCGTGTAAATTTATTTATAAATCAGTTTTAGCCCCTGGACTTAATAAACATTAGAAAAAACCCCTCTGTTATGTGTAGTTAGACCCCTGGAAATTTATGAAATAATAAATTAGACCCTGCAGTAGTGTGGATTCACCTTTTTGACCCTATATGATATTAAAATCAGAAAATTGAATATGTGACTAGGATTAAAAATTTAAAAAAGGTAAGGCAAACACATTGCAAATTAAAATTTAAACTCTCCTAGTGCTTGGAAAACTTTAGAATGAGTTAAAAATAGATTTTAGGCTGAAATGAATCTGTCTAATTGTTGTTCATATTTATTAGTTATAGAAACACATTTTTAGGCTAGGAAATAATTCTGAAAACTGATAAAATAAATTTAAATTAGTTCACATCAGAGGAGAAGTTCAAAAATATGTTATTTTATATTTTAAGATTAGAACCTATTCTGTTTAGATGACATGTCCTACTATTTAATATTAAAACTCACTTTTAGGCATAGAAAATAAATCTGAAAAATATAGAAAAATAGGTATGCATAATTAGAAAATGATAAATGAAGTCTCCAAATCCAAAAACTTCAGTTTAGGATTTGGTAGAAGGTCTGAAAACCTATTTGGAGTAGGAAATTACCTTCCATGCAAACTTGGTAGCTAAGAAGTATATTAATTAAATATAAAGAATTTGTTCAAATTGGAAATTCATATATAGTCTGCAAACAGAAATCTGAATACAAAAGTTAGAAATCATATACATATGTTTAAAAGTGCATGTAGGCCAAAAATCAACACATGTAGAGTAACCACAACACTTAGAAATGTGAATGACTTTCATAGGTATGTATGTGTGGTTTGTATGAAGTGAAAGTGTGAACTATGTCTTATGGATTGTTGTTTTCTTTTGCTATGTGCATTGGCATGAGTAGAACCTGCCCCAGAGCAAGTTCTCCCCTTCCAAGACCAAGACTTTCCATTCCTAGAGCAGCAGGAAGAAGGCAAGTGTCCTTCTCTCAGTCAGCGGCAGCTCCCATGAGTTGGTGCGATGCAAAAAGAACCTTCTCTCAGTCATTGCCTACACTATGGCAAGCTTCTTCTCCATGGATTTCAACCAGTCGTCGGCCTCCATGGGGTCGTTAGCTTGAGCAAAGGTGGGTGGTCGAGTCCTCATGAACTCACCCAGTCTGTTATGAGCCGACGGTGGTGGTGGCGGTGGTGCCGGACCGGGGTTGTTGTTGTTGGCCTGCAACTGACCCAAAGTTTGGATCATAGTTTGCATAAGTTGATTCTGCATGGCCATCAACCTTTCCAGATTGTTTTCACCAGCTCCGGGGTTAACAGGAACTTCATCGTGGCCATCCTCTTGGTTGTCACGGACGTTCCTTTGGCCGGCGTTTCCTCTCACCATCTGTGAGAGATATCGAAATAGAATAGACATTTAGAAGGTTAGGTAGATCCCCTCAACTATATGCATCAAGGTGGGTTGGACTATATATATTAGCCCATATGGAGATGTGAACAAGTGCCGTAGCATTTCACACCTCTTTGTACTTATGTGTGGATATGGACAACGTTTTGAGATGTCCCACGACTCACACTAAGCACACAATTCACAAACAATCATCACAAGGGCTCACAAAACTCTTATTCAAGGTTTGTTCAATGGGGGTCCTATATGGCTTAGGGTGTTGCCAAATCTGTGATCCAACTATGGCTTCTCCTAAGCTTGCACCCTATGGTCATCGCGGCTTAGCTACCAATTTGTGTCGGATACCAATCTGTGATCTATCTAAGTGTGTAATCTACCCTCATCCGTGGCTTTTGATACCAATCTGTGTTTCCTATTTAGGAGTGTAACCCACCGTCAACCGTGGCTCTGATATCAATCTGTGACACCCTCAATTCTGTGGGAAAACCACGGAACCGAGAACTGATGCATATGTGTGCCCAGGATGTTCATCACACATACACATATGTTCCACAAACAGAATTCAGAATATATATATAACCATGAATAACAGAGTTTATTACAATGTTTCATGAGTCTTGGACTCATACTCACAGCGGAAGTCTTATTTCTATGCAGCGGAAGTCTTCATTCTAATGCGGAAGCAATTTCACTAATGCGGAAGCAATTCTAGGCAGCAATGACTCCATCTCTACTCCATCCCCACAGGCAAGGTTGAGAACGGATCACACGCCTAATGCTCCCCTTGGTCTTCATAGTAATCTTCTCCTGTTGCTGATGATGAAATAATAATGCAAGTTTAAGTACAATGATGTACTCAGCAAGTGTGGGAAAATATGATATGTAGCACACAACAACGTAGGTATAAAAAGGCTCATTGCAGAAAGCAAAGTTATTTATCAAAACCATGATGAAACAGCAACTCATCTTTAAGTGAATGTAATCCCAACATGTATTAAAGTACCAATCATACCTCCATTATGTTGATTACCTTCCATGTCACAACCAGTCATCAATCAACCTCATTCTTACTCACGAATACCTCCTCGTATTCGCTACCATCTCACGAATACCATCTCGTATTCGCTACCATTTCATCTCATAAACAACTTCGTCTCCCACCGAGATCAACCTTGTTGACATAGTCATGCAACCCATCTTATCACCCGGACTCAACAGTCCCAAAACCAAACCATAACCAAACCAACAACCATCGCAATTAATCATGGAAGTTGGCCAGGCGCTCGTGACCGTAAGCTTGGCTATCATGATAGTTTTAAGACTCTACAGAGTTTGCACCTCTTTACCCACAAGTTTCTGATTTTGTCACCCATTAGCGACTGCAGAACCTCCATTATACCAGTACACAACCGTAGGTGTATGGCCAAGAGATCACAAAATAGTCTTTCCAAAGGGGATACTAGATGTATGGACTCACTAAGTTTTCACCGGCAAGCTAGAATCTCCAATTCTCCCACCCACGGGCCCCCTCTTGTGCCATGCAGTTCCCAGGGCAGTCCTCACTCGACTCCCATTCCCCGCGCCTTCCACGGTCCATAAAAATCTAGCAACTTACCTAATTAGTCAGCTAAGCCGCACCCATACTTGGCATTGTGGTGGCACTATTATCCTGGCATGTGCTCGCATGAACCGGTCCTTAGATCTGCGGCAAGTAAACCACCATCTCATGCTACCTCATTCACAAACCCAATCTTGCCTAGATCTCCCTCCGATCCATGTTCATTAACAACATCAGTTTTCTCATTATCATTACGAGTGCAGTTAGCTAGACACATCTATCTCGCTTCCCAATTCCCATGGACTCAGCGAAGCTTAAAAGTAAAAAAAAAACATACCCGACTCATAAACTTCCCTGGCGACTGTCACACCCGGTTTTTCCGAAGAACAACCAAGTGAATATCACATGTATGCCAGGATCATTTTCTCATACATGTGATGACAAATAGTGAAGCATCATTTATTACAAGCCAGGTGTCGAATATAAATAAGTCTTACATAGCAAATATCTCGATGGACAATAATAAGTTCATCACAAGTAAATAAACTAGCAGCGGAATAATTATTCTCGTGGGCTCCGTCACAGGCGTTGCCCGGGGGACTCCATGAACCTAGAAACCTTCTTCGGGTCCAAAGTCTTGATCATTATACACCACCTCATTATCTTGACCTGAGCAGCAATATAAATCAACAAATATGCAAGGTTGAGTACCGATGGTACTCAGCAAGTGTGGGAAAGTTATGTCATGCTGGGCTAGAACAAGAAGAGGTTGAACTCATGGTTAAAGCCCTACGCAATTAATACCTATCACCTTAGCTTATTAAGCACCTACATTACTACACAGGTGAAATGGTCCCAATCACCCATCCCATCATCATAATCCAATAACCATAACATCATTTCCAATGTTAAGCTCCGCGCTTAACATCCACAACTTCCAAAACCATCAATCCTCTAATCATGAATAAGTCCAAGCCGCTCTTGACCGTGAGCACGGCTGTCATGACAGTTTTGACTCTGCAGAGTTTGTACCACTGTACCCACATGTAGTGATTTCATCCCCCGTTGCCGGGTGGACTAAAAGAACATCCATTATGCTAGTCGCTACGAACCACATTCACACTTCCCAGGTGTGTAGCCAGGAGATCACTACGAAGCCTTTACAAAGGGATTCCCGACGAGCGTGGGCCCACTGAGGTTTCACCTCTAACAGCATACAAGAGGCTCCAACCCCGCTGCAGTGGCCCCCTCTTGAGCCTTGCAGTTCATATGGTAGTCCAGCTGACACCTACTGCCCGCACCATCCAACGCACCCATACTACGCCGGGGATACACCTAATTAATTGGCCAAGCTGCCCCATCTCAGCATGTGGTTGGCACGGTAAAGCCAGGTTACATGCTCCATGAACCGGTCCTTAGGATCCAGGCAAGTACTAAACACAAACCCGAGTCTCGTGCACCCAGCACACAACCAAAACATCCAAGTTGCCTTGATCCCTACCTCTACATAACTCACAATATCTCATTCGAGAGTATGGGAAAATAAACTGATGATCTCATATCCCAAATATCCCATTCTAAGCATGGCTAAGCATGGCTAAGCATATGCATAATAATAAATGACATGATAAAATAAATCCCAACCCAAGCTACAAGGAAACAAGATAATGCAATTCTAGGGAAATTTCCTAGCATGCGTTTCATATTTAACTTGACAATGCAATAATTCTATCTAAACATCCTAGTATAGGATCAAAGTGGTCAAGAACACTTGCCTCCTTCCTGCTGCTCTTGAAATGGGTAGTCCTGATCTTGGAAAGGAATAACTTGCCCTTGAGCAGGTTCTACATCATACCATCACACATAGCAAAAGAAAAACATCAATCCATAAAACATAGTTCACACTTCCACTTCATACAAACCACACATTCACATTTATGAAAGTCATTCACAATTATATGTGTTGTGGTTACTCTATGTGTGTTGATTTGTGGCTTACATGCACTTTTAATCATGTATATATGATTCCTACTTTTGTATTCACATTTATGCTTGCATACTATATATATATATATATATATATATATATATATATATGAGTTTCCAATTTAAATAAATTCCTTATATTCAATTACTACACCTTTTAGCTACCAAGTATGCATGAAAGGTATTTTCCTTCTCCATATGTGTCTTCAGAATTTCTACCAACCCTAAACTGAATTCTTTGGATTTTAGAACTTCATTTATCATTTACTATTTGCTATATTTTCATATTTATTTCCTATGCCTAAATGTGAACTTTATTATGAAAATAACAAGACACATCATCTAAACAGAATAGGTTCTGATCTAAAATATTTACTAATATATTTTTGACCTTTTCCTCTGATGTAGACTATTTTACAATTATTTTCCCTATTTTCCAGAACTATTCTTTACTTAAAAATGTGTCCCTAAATGTGAATTATAAATTAAACATATTCATTTCAGCCCAAAATATATTTTTATCTCACTCCAAAGTTTTTCTAAATACTGAGAAAGTTTTTAATTTAATTTTGACAATATGTTTGTCCCACTTTTAAAATTTTAAACACTAGCCACATATTCAATTTCCTAAATTAAACATTAAACAGGGCTAAAAAGGTAAACTCACCCCACTACAGGGTCTATAATATTATTTTAACAATTTTCAGGTGTCTAGCAATACATAACAGAGGAGTTTTTCCTAATTTTTATTAAGTCCAGGGGCTAAAACTGATTTTTAAATGAATTTACATGATTTTCTGAAGTTCCAGGGGCTAGATCAGAAGTTTCCGGGGCTAGCTCTTATTTCCCGAGAACCCCAGGGGGTAGCACGTAAGATTTCCAGTCTTTATAACGCGGGGCTGACGTGGACCGTCCGATTTAAAACAGACGGCTGAGATTATAACGTCGAACCGGTACGCGGGGATTTAAAGTCTACCGTGCGATTTAAAATAGACGGCGCACAAGTGGCCACGTCGCTCTAACCGGGCGCGGGCTGCGCTGCCCGGCGGCGCACGGCGGTGGGAAGCGGCGATCTCGCCGGAGAGTTTCGGATCTTCGGGAATTCTTCCTAGAACTGTGATTTTATGGCATAGATCGGTGGAGGGGAGGTCGGGGATCTCACCTCGGGGGTTTTCTTGAGCTCGGAGGTCCTGGAAGCCGGTCGGCGACGGGGTCTGAAGTGAAACCACGGCGAGGCTCGTCGGCGCTGTGTTTGAACCGCAAGGCACCGAGTCTTCTGCACCTGCAGGGTTCCCCGGAGGCGGTGGATCAAGACCAGCGAGTTAGATCGGAATTTCCGAGCGTAGATCGGCCAGAATTCGCCGGAGGGGCTCGGTTTCTCACCGGAGTAAAATCGGCGGATCGCGTGGGAAAAACAGAACGAGGCTGGGGTTTTTATAGACGGGGAAGGGCGGCGGGGTGGTTTAGATCGAGTTTGCGTCGCCCCCGATCGAAATTCGGCTGGGATACGCGAGAATTCCCGATCGGTTTCGATTCGGGTGAGAGAGTCCCGGCGCGGGCGCGAGGAAGAAGAAGGCTGGCGGGCCCCGCCTGTCAGTGGGAGGAAGAGGCGCGCGCGGCTGCGGGCTGGCGCGGGTGCTGGTTGGGCCGGCTGGTGGGTTTCGGCCCACTGGCCGGTTTTTTCTGTTTTCTTTTTTTTTTTCTTTTTTCTATTTCTTTTCTGTTTTGAATTTAAATTGAATTCCAGTTTGAATTTAAATTGTTGCAAAACATGCAACACGTCCAAAACTTTTTAAATTCCCCTCTTAACATGATTTAGGGTCTTAACAAGATTTTTGGGGTGTTACAGCTCTACCCCCCTTAAAAGAAATCTCGTCCTCGAGATTGGTGGTTCTAAGAAAACAATTTCGGAAATTGTGCCTTGAGCTCATCTTCCCGCTCCCAGGTGGCTTCCTCTTCTGAGTGATGCTTCCACTGCACCTTGCACATCCGGATTCTTTTATTTCTGGTGGGGCGTTCCATTGTCTCCAAAATCTTGTATGGCTGCTCGGCATAAGACAAATCCTCAGCTACGTCCACTTCATTCATGGGTAACACCTCTTCAGGCGTCCTCAGGCATTTCTTGAGTTGTGACACATGGAATGCATCGTACACATCCGATAGACGAGCCGGTAAGTCTAGTTGATACGCCATTTCGCCTTTCCTTTCCAGAACTTGAAAGGGTCCGATGTATCGAGGTGACAACTTCCCTTTCACCTTGAACCGACGAAGTCTTCTGATAGGGGACACCTTGAGATAGACATAGTCTCCCACGTTGAAAACGAGCTCTCTTCTTCGTACATCGGCATAGCTCTTTTGGCGTGTCTGTGCAATCCTCAAATTGTTGCGAATTTCCCTCACCTTTGCCTCGGCTTCTTGTAGTACTTCTGGACAAAACACTTTACTTTCCCCCGTTTGGTTCCAAAATAGGGGAGTTCTCCACTTCCTCCCGTACAAGGCTTCAAACGGTGACATCTTCATACTAGCTTGATAGCTGTTGTTATAGGAAAACTCCGCATACGGTAAGTTCTTGTCCCAACTCCTATTGTTTTTGAGTGCACATGCCCTCAGCATATCTTCAAGGATCTGATTGGTTCTCTCCGTCTGCCCATCAGTTTGGGGATGATAGGCAGAGCTGAAATTCAGATGGGTTCCCATGGTTTCATGCAACTTCTGCCAGAACCTCGAGGTGAACTATGTCCCTCGATCCGACACAATCTTCTTTGGCACTCCATGGTAACACACGATCCTTGACATGTACAATTCTGCCAATTTGGATCCGCTGTAGCTTTCTTTCACGGGGATGAAATGAGCCACCTTGGTTAGCCTGTCGATGATGACCCATATCGAATCATATCCTGATTGGGTCCTAGGCAATCCCACTATGAAATCCATACCGATTTTTTACCATTTCCATTCAGGCACTTTGAGTGGTTCCAATAATCCCGCGGGTCATTGATATTCTGCTTTCACCAACTGACATGTGTCACATAGGGCAACATGTTCCGCGACATCTTGTTTCATGCCATACCACCAATACCTGCTCTTGAGGTCCTGGTACATCTTCGTACTCCCAGGATGAATGGAATAGTCAGAATCGTGAGCCTCCTTCAAAATTAATTCACGGATCTCCTTTACTTCTGGCACACAGATTCTTTTCCCGTGCCACACCGTTCCTTGTTCATCCTCTCTAAAACCAGGAGCTTTATTTTCCTTGATGAGTTGTCTGATCTCTCGTATCTTCTCGTCATTCTTTTGACCCTCGCGTATGTCTCGCTCGAGTGTGGAATCCACTTCCATGGCGATGGCTTCACCACTATTTACCAGGCATAGATTTTGCCTTATAACCTCGTCCTTCAATTCTGCAGGCATGTCCTTCAAGCTCAACTTATTGACCTGCACTTTCCGACATAAAGCATCGGCCACGACGTTTGCCTTCCCAGGATGATAGTTGATGCCCACATCAAAGTCATTGATTAGCTCTAACCATCTTCTTTGTCTGAGGTTGAGATCTGGTTGTGTAAAAATGTACTTCAAACTCTTATGATCCGTATATATCTCTGTCATCTTCCCCATCAAATAGTGTCGCCAAATTTTCAACGCGTGTACCACTGCGGCTAGTTCTAAGTCATGTGTAGGATAGTTTTTCTCGTGCTTCCGAAGCTGCCGGGATGCATATGCCATGACATGCCCTTTTTGCATGAGAACACATCCCCACCCGTTTCCAGAGTGATCGCAGTACACCGTGAAATTCTTCTGCATATCTGGCATAACCAACACTGGGGTTGTGGTCAATCTTTTCTTTAGCTCCTGAAAACTCGTCTCGCACTGTGGCGTCCATGTGAATGTGATTCTCTTCTCCAACAGTTTGGTGAGGGGTCTCGAGATCTTGGAGAATCCCTCAATAAACCGTCGATAGTATCCAGCCAATCCCAAGAAGCTTCGAACTTCCCCGACATTTTCAGGGGACTTCCACTTCTGTATATCCTCGATTTTGGCAGGATCCACGGAGATTCCTCCCTCCGAGATTATATGTCCTAAGAAGGGAACTCTCTTCAGCCAAAACTCACACTTGCTCAACTTGGCATAGAGTTGGTGTTCTCTTAGCTTCTGCAACACCAACCTTAGATGTTTCTCATGTTCTTCTTCATCTTTGGAGAAGACGAGAATGTCATCTATGAAAACCACCACAAATTTGTCCAGATATTCCATGAATACCTTGTTCATGAGATACATGAAGTATGCCGGGGCATTAGTTAGCCCGAAAGGAATGACAGTGTATTCATACAGTCCGTACCGAGGTACGAAAGCTGTCTTGGGAATATCAGATTGCCTTATCTTGAGTTGGTGGTATCCCGACCTGAGATCAATTTTCGAGAACACACAAGCTCCCCTCAACTGATCAAACAAGTCTTCAATGCGGGTAATGGGTACTTGTTCTTGATGGTTACCTCATTCAAGGCACGGTAATCCACGCATAACCTTTGGGTTCCGTCCTTCTTGGGCACAAATATCACCGGAGCTCCCCATGGTGAGGAACTAGGATGAATCTACCCCTTCTCCGTCAATTCTCTTAAATGATCCCTGAGTTTATCTAGCTGCTTGGAGTCCATCCGATAAGGTCTCTTGTATATCGGGGCTGTTCCAGGTACTAGCTCAATTGCGAATTCCACTTCAAGATCGGGAGGCATACCTGGCAACTCCTCCGGAAAAACATCTGGATATTCCCTGATGGTCCTGATTTCCTCAACTTTCACCTCAACTTGATTTAATTTAATGTCCCTCCTAGGCTCGTGTATTGTTATGAACTTTACTCTTGTGCCACTAGGGTGAGTTAGTTCCACCGTTCTGGTCGAACAATGGATGATACTTTATGTTTTGTCAACCAATCCATACCCAAGATAATATCTATCCCTTGTGAATCTATCACTATGAGGTTAGCAGTAAATACCACCCCATTAACGTCTAGGTTCACTTTGGGACACACTTGTCTTGTCCTTATTTCTCCACCTGGAGAGGTTACGGCTAGCATATGGTTCATTTGTGTGGTTGCTAGGTCATGCTTCTTAACAAACCCTTGAGCAATGAACGAGTGGGTAGCACCAGAATCAAACGGCAGGGTTGCAAGGTGTAAATTGGCAGGAAACTTACCAACTACCACGTCGGGTGCCTCTTGCGCTTCCTCCATAGTGACATGGTTCACCCGTCCTCGCATCACATTCTGCTGTTGTGGCTGTGCGGGCTTCTTCTTTGGGCCTTTATGGGCGTAGTGCCCCACTTCACCACAGCTAAAACATTGCACCCCAACCTTAGGTGCCTGGCCTTTGCTGTCCTGGGGTTGGTTTGGAGGTCCCTGTACTGCTGGTCGAGGTGGATATGCGGGGCGAGGCTGCTGTACAAACTGACGTTGTGGCTGTGCTGGTGCTGCGGGAGGCCTGTAGTTCGGGTTGTACCCTCTTGGTGCCGAGTAGGGTACCGCAGCACGGTTCGTCTGCCCTGTAGGTTGCTGCATCAGACGTGGTTGGGTGTTGCTCCCTGAGGCTTGATGTGACCACCCGGCCTTCCTCTTATTCTCATTTTCCAAGGCCTTTAGCTTCCTTTCTACCACAAATGCTCTGTCCACCATCTTTTGGAAGCTTTCATACTCATTTGAGGACATTGCACACTGCATCTCTGCGGTAAGTCCCTCCATGAAACAATCTTGTTTCTGCTCATCAGTCTCTATGTCCCGTTGGGCATAACGGGATAGTTGAGTAAATTTAGTTAGGTATTCCCTCACCGTCATGTTTCCCTGCTGCAGTCCCAAAAACTCCTTCCTCTTGTTCTTGAGTTCACCTCTTGGGATGTAATGGTTGCGGAAGCTACGCTTGAACTCTTCCCAAGTGATGTTCTCAGGGTCATGATGGGCAGCCACGTAGGTGGTCCACCAATCAGCAGCAGGTCCATGCAATTGATGAGAGGCAAACAGCACCCTCTCATACCCTTGGCACTGTATGATCCTCATCTTGCTCTCAATGGTCTTAAGCCAATCATCTGCCTCCAGAGGTTCAGCAGCACTTGCAAACTTTGTAGGTTGAGTTCCTAGAAACTCACTCAACCTTGGTTGGCGTGGTGCAGCTTGTGGAGGTGGAACTTGATGCAAGTTGGCCACCACTTGAGTCAAGTTCTGGATGAGCTGATTCTGATTCTCCAGCATTTGGTGGAGGGGATCAACTCCTTCACGGCGACCACCCCGGTCCTGGCCTCCAGAAAGATGAGGGTTGCATGCCTCATCGTTGTTGTTGGCGGGGTTGGCAGCACTTCCTTTTCCTCTTCCGGGCATCTGGCAGAATCAACCAATGTTAATTTGAAAGCATTTAGTATCATCTTACTACTTTCATTTGTTTGTACTTTGAAGTGTTGAGGCTTTGTTATACTTTTCTGAGGGTTCATTTCTCACACAAAAATAAATGCAACATTATTTCATGTGGGTTCACACACCAAAGCAAAACAATCTAAAGACGAGGCTGTGGACAATTGCTCATGGCTTCCACAACTCACGTCACACACCAAGCATTAACACACCATTAACTTAACGTAATGACTCGACTATTCGACATCTTGCTAACTAAGGGAAGGACTCTACACTACTAGTTTTCTTGAGCTGGCTCCTCGGGATCTTCCTCATCATTTCGGCTGCCTTCTGACTCTGCTTTGGGTGGGGAGGCTGCTGGTGGAGAAGTGCGACGACGCCTGATCGCTCGGTGATCTGGGGAGTCAGGAGTCCATGTATCATTCACGGTGACACACAGTTCATTCCCATCTCCTCTTTCTCTCGCCCTCAAGCAGGCTCGCAGCAATGCCTCCGTTTCCTTCAGGGTGTCCCGAACATCCTGAAGCTCTTGCTGACACTCCTGCAGTCGAGTGCTGAGCATAGCAGCATCCTCCAAGCACAAGTCCATGTGCTCATGGGAAGTCCCTTGCTGCACTGGCGGCTACTTGTACTCCGTGGTACCACTCTCACGCTGGAGGACATACATGTACTCAGTCCTGTCCAGGTGGCGACGATAGATGTGACTCTGGCAGGTGATGGCCTCCAAGGTGACATCCTTCTCCTCATCGACCTGTGTCGCTCTACAGGCTGGAGAGCGGTGGATCTTAAGCAGCTGATTTTCGTGTATAATCCTCATCTCTGAACTCCATTCTTCCCTCTTCTCACGGATGGTCCTGGTGGAGTTATAGTGGATGATTAGCTTGCCCGTATTGCCGGCGGCTTCGAGCATACGTCGAAGACGGCGCAACAAGCCTCCTACTGCCAATCCGTAGGAAAGGTACGTCATCGGACGACTCTCCTCTCTTTGGGCAAGGGCAACTATTGGAACTCTCCCTCCTATGGACTTGCGAGCGGTGCGAATCATGCGAACCATCTAAAACAAAAAGCATTTAAACTTAGGTTAGATAAACTTTTAGACAAAAATCCTATTTTGAATGAAAATTGGGGTAAGATGAAGAAAGTGACTCATTAAATAACACTTTTCAACACACACATTGTAAAAATAGTTTTTAAGAAAACAAGGCCCTTAAATAAGTCCATTTCTACCCAGGTCCACGTTCCTATGGGCAACCTTGGCTCTGATACCACTTCTATCACACCCGGTTTTTCTGAAGAACAACCAAGTGAATATCACATGTATGCCAGGATCATTTTCTCATACATGTGATGACAAATAGTGAAGCATCATTTATTACAAGCCAGGTATCGAATATAAATAAGTCTTACATAGCAAATGTCTCGTTGGACAATAAAAAAATTCATCACAAGTAAATAAACTAGCAGCGGAATATTATTCTTGAGGGCTCCGTCACAGGCGTTGCCCGGGGGTCTCCATGAACCTAGAAACCTTCTTCGGGTCCAAAGTCTTGGTCATTATACACCACCTCATTATGTTGACCCGAGCATTAATATAAACCAACAAAATATGCAAGGTTGAGTACCAATGGTACTCAGCAAGTGTGGGAAAATTATATCATGCATGGCTAGAACAAGGAGAGGTTGAACTCATGGTTAAAGCACTACGCAATTAATACCTATCACCTTAGCTTATTAAGCACCTACACTACTACACAGGTGAAATGGTCCCAATCACCCATCCCATCATCATAATCCAATAACCATAACATCATTTCCAATGTTAAGCTCCGCGCTTAACATCCACAACCACTACAGGAAAACGAAACATTTTCGTGGGCTAAATATATTTTCGTGGGCCCTCACGAAATTAAACTTATTTTCGTGCGCTACTAACTGGCGCACAAAAATAAGCCTTAATTTCGTGGGTTGGACACTAGGCACACGAAATTACATTGTAATTTCGTGTGCTGTCTTACTAGCACACGAAATAAAGCTCAATTTCGTGGGTCCTGGAGCCTGCACACGAAATTAAAATCGGTTCCACTGTACTTTCATCGGCCTAAGACCTAGCACACGAAAATGATTCATTTAATTTCGTCGGCTTGTCGTGGCACACGAAAATGTTGAGGCTACGGACCGACACGCAAATTAAGGAATCGTTTTCGTCGGCCACGTCTGCTGAGCACACGAAAATACCGCTACTTTCGTTGGCCAGGGCGGCATAGCACACGAAATAATAGTCCACCGACAGGCACACACATCAAGGAAACCATTTTCGTCGGCCAAGGGGCACACGAAAATACATGTGTCATAGGGCACCGACAGGCACGCACATCAAGGAAAGCATTTTCGTCGGCCGAGGCTGCAAGGCACACGAAAATACATGTTTTTTCGTCGGCCATGTCTGTCAGGCACACGAAAATAGGTTTGTTTTCGTTGGCCATTCGCTGATGCACACGAAGATACTGCTGCTACCGACCGGCACGCAAATCAAGGCCTGTATTTTCGTCGGCCAGGCGTTGAAGCACATGAAAATAAGTCTTTATAGGTTTAGAGATCGGTTTCTTTTCTCTCTATCACGCGAGACCGAGCAGACCGAGCCGCGCGCCGCCAGCCCTTCCGTCGCAGTCAGCTTCCGCCGCCGGCCCGCTCGTCGCCGGTTGCAGTGCTGCCGTCGCTAGCCCATGTCCACGTGCTACTGTTCCACGTGCTTCGCCCGCGTCTCCAACAGTGCGTTCGCCGGCGCCTCTACAGGTGCTGCAGCTACAACCGAGTTGTTCCCGGTCGTCTCGGTGGTCACTGCACCTCCGGTCGCCTCTTCCCTGGCTGCTCGGGCCGCAACTTTCATTGCGCGTGCTGCCGCTCTCTCCGCTGTGCGGCCCGGCATCGACCGGGCCGGCGCTGCAGCCCCCAGTCTGTTGAGCCGCTTTTTTCATGTGCTCTGCCCGGATCGCCACGCCATCGGAACAAGCCGTCAGGTAGTTGTATTTATCTATTATATTTGCATTTAGTCGAGTATATACAATACTTTGCATCATATGTGTCTGAGTTTCGTTTGCATTAGCATGCTTGTCAGCGGCATGACGTGCTCGTATGGCGCGTGACATAAAATTTGTTAGCGAAGAAGGCGTGGAACGAGTAGCTCAGATCATGGAGCTGAACTCGCTCGCCTATAGCCACATTTTCTGTTTAGATATCATATATATAAGCAATGTTCAATTATGTGTGAATTAACGCATAGCGAAAAATCATGCAGCTAAAGTTCGGGTTGTGCCGACCGCTTTCTCCACCGGTCAAACTACACCGAATTCATCCTACGTACAAAGGTAATCTCTTAAATTGTTGTAGTTTCGATAATTAGTCTTAGGCTCAAGTAAAATATATGACCTTAATTTGTCGTAGTTTCATTACTCGTTTAAAGATAACCCTATAATATAATTTCACTATAATATAATTTCATTTTTCATTATGCTAATTAACGTGTATATTTTAATTTATGTGTTATGCTTTTATTTAATAGCTATTATGATAGTTCATGTACCATATCAATCTATGCAAGAAAAGTAACTAGTAGTTTATAAATATTACATAGCGTTCTTAGAAGTTGCATTTGTAATGTGTGTTTTAGAGATAGTTTCTTATAGCGGAATGTAAATAAACGGGTTTCGGGCCGGCTTAGCCCGGCACAACCCATTTATGGCTCGAGAGTTGGACCGTCTAAAAGTTATCACTAACGGGACCCGATGGAGAATAAATTAGAACGGCTGACCCTATTCACTATCTCTTCATCGTTCTTTCCTCCTATCTCTCGTTCTTACCTCTCTCTTATAAATCACTCTAAAAAGTAATATTCACGTAACCTATACAATATGTGTCACCCATTTCGGACCGACTCGTCTCACATGCGTTACACATGCGAGGCGTGTAGGTTCGGAATTGTCCCTTTTTGGACAGCCTGGGAGTGACCGAGGGGTGTGTTTATGACGGGACGCGGGGTATAGATTCGGACGAAATATCGACAGCATAACCCTAATGTTCTCCGCTGCACCATTATCGGGCGTGTAGTTGGAGAACAACGGGGTTATGCTGCCGAAATTTCGTCTGGATCTGTACCCCGTGTCTCGTTATAAGCACGCCCTCTCGGTTTTTCTTGGGTGGGTTTAGGACCTATCCCTTCCAATAGATGTAAAGTGAATGTAATTAAATAATAATTTGTTTTTGCGATCTTATGGTTGCAACATACATATTTATGACTTATATATTCTTATATTATATAGTCTAGAACATGGGGAATGATAGACGATGGATGTATGATGG
Source organism: Neostapfia colusana (assembly GCA_030760725.1). Classification (NCBI taxonomy): domain Eukaryota; kingdom Viridiplantae; phylum Streptophyta; class Magnoliopsida; order Poales; family Poaceae; genus Neostapfia; species Neostapfia colusana. Next base: position 88,182,712 of record JASWHV010000003.1, read on the forward strand.
TTGGCGGAAGAATGCTGCGCCTTCAAATGAATGGGCCATCAATACTAAGGCATTTATCAGTCGGGCTTTCTCTTTATCGACCAACCGTTTTGTGAAATGTCCGTGCAACAAGTGTCGTAACGTTTTATGCAAGGAAGAGTTTGACATGGAACGAGACCCCTGTCGATTTGGTTTTATGCCAGGTTATGAAACATGGTATGAGCATGGCGAGTTATATCATAGTAATGTTGATGTTGATAATATAGATGGTGATAACGAGGACAGAATAGAAGACATGGTTGAAGCATTAGATCGTGATCGTGGTGCAGATACATCTGAAGAAAATCCTGGACCTAAAGTTCAAGAGTTCTATAGAATTCTCTCAGCATCACATGAACAGTTGCATGATCACACTAAAGTGTCTGTCCTTTCGACCGTTACTCGTCTCATGTCTATAAAATCAAAGTACAACTTATCGAACAAGTGCTACGATGATCTTATGTATTTGATAGCAGACATTCTTCCGATTAATCATAAGTTGCCAAGAGACATGTACCAGTCAAAGAAAATGTTGTCAGGCCTTGGAATGAAGTATGAAAAAATTGATTGTTGCCCTAACAATTGTATGATTTTCTGGAAGAAGAATGCAAATTTGACACAATGCTCAGTTTGTAAAGAATCTCGATACATTGAGGCCACAAATGAGGACGGTGAATTGGTGAAGACTAAAGTGGTGGTTAAACAACTTCGTTATATGCCTCTTTCACCTAGATTGAAACGGTTGTTTCTATCTAAATCAACTGCGAGACACATGCGGTGGCATAAGGAAGGTGTGCGCGAAACAACGGGAGTAATGACACACCCATCTGATGCTCAGGCTTGGAAGGCGTTGGACTCTTTTGATGAGTGCTTTGCAGAAGATGCTAGAAATGTTCGTATTGGATTGGCCACCGATGGCTTCACACCATTCAACACATCTTCTGCCTCGTACTCATGTTGGCCGGTTTTTGCTATACCATACAACCTTCCACCAGCTATGTGTATGAAATATGAATACATGTTCTTGTCTCTAATAATTCCCGGTCGTAAACACCCAGGAAAACGTTTAGGTGTTTTTCTTCAACCATTGATTGAGGAGTTAAAAGAATTGTGGATCGGAGTAGAAGCGTATGATACCTACAAAAAACAGAAATTCAACTTACGAGCAGCATACTTGTGGTCCATTCATGATTTTCCTGCATATGGTGTTTTTTCAGGATGGAGCACACACGGGAAACTTTGTTGTCCTATTTGTGGATCAGACTCTGATTGTTTTAGACTTACTCATGGGGGCAAAGTGTGTTTTTTTGATTGTCACCGACGATTTCTTCCAGCAAATCACCCATTTCGAAAGCAAGTTAATACATTTCGAAAGGATACTATTATAACAAAGGGTCCGCCGAAACGTTTGACTAGTGCTGAGATTGCTGCATGGCTCAGTCAACTTATCCCTACAGATGATGGGTTTGTTGGTTTTGGTCAGGAGCACAATTGGACTCATATATGTGGCTTATGGGATCTACCTTATGCTAAGTCATTGTTATTGCTACACAACATTGATGTGATGCACCAGGAACGCAATGTAGTGGAAAGCATAATTAGCACATGTTTCAATTTTAAAAAGACAAAAGATAACTTGAAGGCTCGAAAAGATTTAGCAGATATTTGTAATCGTCCGACTCTAGAAGTCAGACAGGATGGTAGTGGAAAACAGAGATTGCCACGTGCTCCATTTTATCTTAAAGTTAGTGAAAGGAAAGAAGTTCTAAAATGGTTGCAACAATTGAAGTTTCCTGACGGTTACTGTGCTGGGTTGAGACGCACAACAAATCTTGAAAATTGGGTACTAAATTATCTTAAAAGCCACGATTATCATATAATGATGGAAAGACTTCTTCCAGTAATGTTCCGTGGATATGTGCATCAGGATGTGTGGAGAGTACTTGCGGAACTTAGTTTCTTTTATAGACAACTATGTGCTAAAGAAATTACAGTTCAAATGATGGAAAAACTTGAGAAAGAAATACCTTTACTCATATGCAAAATGGAAAAGATATTCCCGCCAGGATTTATGAATGTAATGCAACATCTACTTGTGCATTTACCTTACGAAGCTAAAGTTTGTGGCCCCGTACAATATCGATGGATGTACCATATTGAAAGGACACTAAAGAAACTACGAGCGATGGTTTTGAATAAAGCAAGAGTAGAAGGGTGCATTGCAGAAGCATTTGCTCTGAAAGAGGTAGCATATTTTTCAAGTACATTCTTTGCAGAGGAACATAATGTATACGCTCCTACAACACGGTATAACATAGATGAAGGAACTCCTGCGGGAAAATTAAGTATTTTTTCATGGAAAGGAAAAACGGTTGGTGGCAGCAGTAGACACGTGGTTTCAGAAGAAGAATGGAATTCATGCATGTTATACATGTATACAAATATTGAAGAATGGCTCAATATTTTGTGTAAGTATTTTTTATTCTAATTACCTCGAGGTAACACATAATGTTTTCTCACATTTTACATGATAGATGTTCTAATGTATTAATATTTTACACTATGTAGTGAGTTTGACAAACAATTTTGGAAGTATATGCGTCAACCAACAAGCAAACAATTAGATAAAATGCATCGTGATGGCCTTAATGGCGGTCCTAACTTCGTCAATTGGTTTTGGAAGCATGTAACATTCTCTTATTACATGTTACTTTTATCGTCTCTAAGTTGATTCGTAAAACTTATATTTTTATTTAATTCTCAGTGCATGGTTGATGCTAATGTTCATGAAGACCTATGACAACTTTCTCAAGGAACCATAACAGCAAGGAGTTTTGGTCGTTACGACGTAAATGGGTTCCGATTTCGTTCGGTTAAATTTGAAGCAAAACATCCCCTTGCAGCCACGACAAATAGTGGAGTTGTAACTAGAGCATGTGATGCACAGGGGCATGAAACTAACTTTTATGGGATTATTCAAAATATTGTGGAATTTAAATTTGGTGGCTCTAAAGATCTTAGAGTTACTTTTTTCCACTGTGACTGGTTTGATAATAACAGAGGAACACGGCAGGATGAATTTGGTATAGTAGAGGTAAAACATGAAAATAGACTTCGTGGATGCGATAATTATGTTCTTGCTCATCAAGTTGAGTTGGTTTACTACCTACCGTATCCTTGTCCAAAGTTGAGTGCTTGGTGGGTCGTCTACAAAGTTAATCCACGAGAACGGTTATATCCACCTGGTGATGCTGGTTATCAAGAAGAACAGGAAGAAGTGTACCAAGAGGATGATATACTACCATCTTTTAACATAGATAATGGTTTAGGACTTGATATATTAGTTGGTGATGTTGAAGATAATGGGGTAGAAGATGCAGTACTGGTTAAAAGAAAGAGACCTAGCACTAAAAAAGTTAAGATGAGACAGAAGAAGAAAGTTGTTCGACATGTTACCGAAGGAATATCGGATCATGATGAATTTTAATGAAGTAATTGATTGATATTACATTTGAATTAATTTTCATTACTTTTGTATGTATCATTAAGTATTTATCTCTACAATTATTTTCAACAGGATGCCACGTGGTCTTAAGAATATAGCTAAGGGGCTGTTTGGCTCCTCAAGCAAAAGTGAGAGTCAGTCTGCTACCTCTTCACGTAATCAACACTCTCTTTTCCAAGGCAGTGCCTCAAACAATAGTAGACGAGAGGCATTTAGAAGATGCATAGAACAAGCTAATGAACAGGTTCATTTATTAATATTTTTTTATATTTACTCATATCATATTATGAAACCTAATTTATATAATTTCAGGTGGAGCAGGAGATCCAGGAGGAGGGTACTGAGGAGTGTCAAGAGGATCAAGGGGAAGGACTTTCTGCGGGGCATGAACAACAACAAGGGGTAAGAGCCGATGTTGATGAGGAAGCTGAGGAGGACGAGGGGGATGACACCGATACGGGAGAGTTGACCCAATCATTCAGGTATCGGTCTTCAAACACTCTTCATTTGGCCGTGCCTCCACAACAGCGATTACGGATTACTCCTGTCGGTGACTGGTAAGTAAATATAAAGTCAGTATTGAATTATAAATATAAAATTTTCAATAAATATTATATGTTGATAAATTAACTTTTAGGCAATGGGATGACCTGGATTGGAATGGACGAGAACATCGTCGGCAGCCTAATGCAGTGTTGGGTGCTATATGCCGCCATCATTATCCAGGGCTTGTGAATATTAAAGGTGAAGAGAAACCTGCAATACATTGGGAGCACTATAGGATTGCTCCACATGCTGTGCATGAGAATGTGGCAGGGGCTGTCTGGCATGATTTTTGGGTATGTTTTTACTACACTGCACTATAATTATGTCTATTATATTTTTAGTAATAAAAGTACTATATTTTTTATAGGAATGATATCGTTTGCCCGATGATCATGACGCTGCTCTCGAGTCTAGAGCACACAAAGTCTTCCACAAAGCGGCACGTAATGTCGTGAATGATATGATGTATAATGCTCGGATCACAGCTGTATGCTTATACTACAAGGAGAAGCTTGGACAAATGATGAACAAGAAAATGGGGGCTTCAAAAATTTATCTCGAGGACGATCAATACCGTCAGGTAATGATTCCTTGGATGGTTAAGTGTACTGATGCTTATTATTCATTATGTGCTTATTGGGCATCGAGTGAGTATCGAGACAAATCTAACTCTAAGAGAATCAACCGTGAGTCCGGTGGTGAAGTTCTCCATCGTTACGGTGGAGATGGTCATATTCGTCTCTCGAAACGGATGGTAAGTTTAGTAGATTTACAATTTAGTATTATAATATTAAATTTTACGTAACTATAGTTATAACATATCTGTATAGGCTGCTCAAAGTGGTGAGTAACCCTCTTTCATTGATGCTTATATCAGAGGGCATAGGGGCATAGATGACAGTCAGTTGTGCACTCCATCCGCAACTCAGAACTTAGTATGTCTTATAAGTAAAAGTAATTATTAATCAATACAATTGTTGTATAGTACTTTTATAATTAGTTTTTATGTAGGAGAAATATGGTGAAGAGATGGTTCGACGTCATGGAGATGATTACAATTGGAGAAAGGAAGACGTCGACGTAGTAGCTTTATATGAATCCGGTGGAGGAAAGCGTCACGGGAGCTTAACTTACCTCTTTTATACTTATATATTTACATACTTTAATTTTTCCAAATGTCACTAGTTACGACATATCACTATTGCAGGTATTCGATGTTCAACGGTGTAATGAACACCGATGTGGTTCTCTCGCAGTCATGGTCAACACAGAGCAGACAAAGTTCTTCTCGGCGTACTAATACAGGAAATGAGTCCAGGCTAAAACAAATGGAGTAGGAGCAGGCTGCATTGAGAGACCACTTGAGACTACAAGAAGACCGTATGAAACGACAAGAAGAGTTTATAAAAGCACAAAATGACTACTTCTCGAATCTGGCAGCGTGGCAACAATCGATGCAGGTACATTAATATAATAGTTCAAATATTTTTATTAAACAAGAGATGTATGCATATTTATAGTAGAATGAAACTAAATATTTTAAAATGATTTTAGGGATACTTTTCTCAACTTGGGCTGCCCGCCGCTATGCCACCGCTACCGCAGCCTCCGCAGCTACCTATGTCTTCACCGCTACCGGTGCCTCCACAGCCTTTTCCCGTTGGAACACAGGTACATATTATTGTTATGTTCACTTTCATTTTTATAAACTGTCAGTATACTTGTAACATGTATTATTGTTTATTTAGGGATCATCCTCAAGGGCACAAAACTTTCATAGTCCCCCGTTACAAATTTGCGAGCATCTTCTTCAGGAGGACAGGGTGGAGGGGACGACTTTGTCGATCAGTTCTTTGCACCCGGTGGTAGCAATTAGGTAAGTTTTGTGTTTTCATCTGCATTATATATTATGTATCTTAATTTAAAATGGAGCTCGTGTATAATAAGGCATATCATCAAATATGTTGTTGCTTTTTCTTTCAATCTATTAGTCATATACTTCACTTTTTTTTTCTTACAGAAAAACGGCGAAACGGCGAGGAAAATGGTTTCGGAGCAATTTTGTTGGTTTGTTGGAAAGCAAATGTGGCCATGTGATATGAGTTGCTTTGACAATATGGTTGTATGAATAATGTGACATATGTTCGTTTATGTTATATTGTATGTGTACAATGTAATGGAGAATATAATACAGTTTCGACGACGTAATGCATTTCAGAAATCTTGAGTTTGTTGCATTTGTTATTACGTGTTCTGTGTTATGTGTGTTTGATTTGTTATTTTATGTGTCTGTTATTATATGTGCTTTGAACTAAATAATATGTAACATTTTATTCGGTGTCAAATATATTTTCGTGAGCCAGAAGTGGCCCATGAAAACAGTACAATATTACTTTCGTGGGCCACTGAGAGGCCCACGAAAATAGGGCAACACTATTTTCGTGGGCCCAGAAGAAGGCCCACGAAAATAACAAAGCAGTATTTTCGTGGGCCACACTTTAGCCCACGAAAATAACAGGACTTTATTTTCGTGGGCCGCACTCTGGCCCACGAAAATAGTGCGGCCCACAAAAATAACAGGACTATTTTTTCGTGGGCCATAAGGTGGCCCACGAAAAAAAAGTACATTATTTTCGTGGGTTGTTTTCTGGCCCACGAAAATAAATATTTTCGTGGGCTTTTTGTGGCCGACGAAATTAAACTTATTTTCTTGAGCCGCCGACGAAATTAACTTTATTTTCGACGGGTTATTTTCGTGGGCCGCGTACCCACGAAATTAAGCAAAAAACCCACGAAAATATTTATTTTCGTGGGTTTTTTGCTTATTTTCGTGGGCCTCCGGCCCACGAAAATATATCGTTTTCCTGTAGTGAACTTCCAAAACCATCAATCCTCTAATCATGAATAAGTCCAATCCGCTCTTGACCGTAAGCACGGCTGTCATGACAGTTTTGACTCTGCAGAGTTTGTACCACTGTACCCACATGTAGTGATTTCATCCCCCGTTGCCGGGTAGACTAAAAGAACCTCCATTATGCCAGTGGCTACGAACCACATTCACACTTCCCAGGTGTGTAGCCAGGAGATCACTACGAAGCCTTTACAAAGGGATTCCTGACGAGCGTGGGCCCACCGAGGTTTCACCCCTAACAGCATACAAGAGGCTCCAACCCCGCTGTAGTGGCCCCCTCTTGAGCCTTGCGGTTCATATGGTAGTCCAGCTGACACCTACTCCCCGCACCATCCAACACACCCATACTACGCCGGGGATACACCTAATTAATTGGCCAAGCTGCCCCATCTCACCATGTGGTTGGCACAGTAAAGCCAGGTTACATGCTCCATGAACCGGTCCTTAGGATCCAGGCAAGTACTAAACACAAACCAGAGTCTCGTGCACCCAGCACACAACCAAAACATCCAACTTGCCTTGATCCCTACCTCTACATAACTCACAATATCTCATTCAAGAGTATGGTAAAATAAACTGATGATCTCATATCCCAAACATCCCATTCTAAGCATGGCTAAGCATATGCATAATAATAAATGACATGATAAAATAAATCCCAACCTAAGCTACAAGGAAACAAGATAATGCAATTCTAGGGAAATTTCCTAGCATGGGTTTCATATTTAACTTGACAATGCAATAATTCTATCTAAACATCCTAGTATAGATCAAAGTGGTCAAGGACACTTGCCTCCTTCCTGCTGCTCTTGAAAGTGGTAGTCCTGATCTTGGAAAGGAATAACTTGCTCTTGAGCAGGTTCTACATCATACCATCACACATAGCAAAAGAAAAACAACAATCCATAAGACATAGTTCACACTTCCACTTCATACAAACCACACATTCACATTTATGAAAGTCATTCACAATTATATGTGTTGTGGTTACTCTATGTGTGTTGATTTGTGGCTTACATGCACTTTTAATCATGTATATATGATTCCTACTTTTGTATTCACATTTATGCTTGCATACTATATGTATATGAGTTTCCAATTTAAATAAATTCCTTATATCCAATTACTACACCTTTTAGCTACCAAGTATGCATGAAAGGTATTTTCTTTCTCCATATGTGTCTTCAGAATTTCTACCAACCCTAAACTGAATTCTTTGGATTTTAGAACTCCATTTATCATTTACTAGTTGCTATATTTTCAGATTTATTTTCTATGCCTAAATGTGAACTTTATTATGAAAATAACAAGACACATCATATAAACAGAATAGGTTCTGATCTAAAATATTTACTAACATATTTTTGACCTTTTCCTCTGATGTAGACTATTTTACAATTATTTTCCCTATTTTCCAGAACTATTCTTTACTTAAAAATGTGTCCCTAAATGTGAATAATAAATTAAACAGATTCATTTCAGCCCAAAATATATTTTTATCTCACTCCAAAGTTTTTCTAAATACTGAGAAAGTTTTTAATTTAATTTTAACAATATGTTTGTCCCACTTTTTAAAATTTATACACTAGCCACATATTCAATTTCCTAAATTAAACATTAAACAGGGCTAAAAAGGTAAACTCAACCCACTACAGGGTCTATAATATTATTTTAACAATTTTCAGGGGTCTAGCAATACATAACAGAGGAGTTTTTCCTAATTTTTATTAAGTCCAGGGGCTAAAACTGATTTTTAAATGAATTTACATGATTTTCTGAAGTTCCAGGGGCTAGATCAGAAGTTTCCGGGGCTAGCTCTTATTTCCCGAGAACCCCAGGGGGTAGCACGTAAGATTTCCAGTCTTTATAACGTGGGGCTGATGTGGACCGTCCGATTTAAAACAGACGGCTGAGATTATAAAGTCGAACCGGTACGCGGGGATTTAAAGTCTACCGTGCGATTTAAAATAGACGGCGCACAAGCGGCCACGTCGCTATAACCGGGCGCGGGCGGCGCTGCCCAGCGGCACACGGCGGCGGGAAGCGGCGATCTCGCCGGAGAGTTTCGGATCTTCGGGAATTCTTCCTAGAACTGTGATTTTATGGCATAGATCGGTAGAGGGGAGGTCGGGGATCTCACCTCGGGGGTTTTCTTGAGCTCGGAGGTCCTGGAAGGCGGTTGGCGACGAGGTCCGAAGTGAAACCACGGCGAGGCTCGTTGGCGCTGTGTTTGAACCGCAAGTCACCGAGTTTTCTGCACCTGCAGGGTTCCCCAGAGGCGGTGGATCAAGACCAGCGAGTTAGATCGGAATTTCCGAGCGTAGATCGGCTAGAATTCACCGGAGGGGCTCGGTTTCTCACCGGAGTAAAATCGGCGGATCGTGTGGGAAAAACAGAACGAGGCCGGGGTTTTTATAGACGGGGAAGGGCGGCAGGGTGGTTTAGATCGAGTTTGCGTCGCCCCCAATCGAAATTCGGCTGGGATATGCGAGAATTCCCGATCGGTCTCGATTCGGGTGAGAGAGTCCCGGCGCGGGCGCGAGGAAGAAGAAGGCTGGCGGGCCCCGCCTGTCAGTGGGAGGAAGAGGCGCGCGCGGCTGCGGGCTGGCGCGGGTGCTGGTTGGGCCGGCTGGTGGGTTTCGGCCCACTGGCCGGTTTTTTTCTGTTTTCTTTTTTTTTCTTTTTTATATTTCTTTTCTGTTTTGAATTTAAATTGAATTCCAGTTTGAATTTAAATTGTTGCAAAACATGCAACACGTCCAAAAATTTTTAAATTCCCCTCTTAACATGATTTAGGGTCTTAACAAGATTTTCGGGGTGTTACAGTTGGCACGGTAAAGCCAGGTTACATGCTCCATGAACCGGTCCTTAGGATCCAGGCAAGTACTAAACACAAACCCGAGTCTCGTGCACCCAGCACCAACCAAATCATCCAACTTGCCTTGATCCCTACCTCTACATAACTCATAACATCTCACTCAAGAGTATGGTAGAATAAACTGATGATCTTATATCCCAAATATCCCATTCTAAGCAGGGCTAGGCATAAGCATGTAAATAAATGACATAATAAAATAAATCCCAACCCAAGCTACAAGGAATCAAGATAATGCAATTCTAGGGAAACTTCATAGCATGGGTTCCATATTTCAATTGACAATGCAAATAAATTCTATCTACACATCCTAGTATAGGATCAAAGTGGTCAAGGAATGGGTAGTCCTCATCTTGGAAAGGAAGAACTTGCTCTGGAGCAGGTTCTACTCATACCATCACACATAGCAAAAGAAAACAACAAGTCATAAGACATAGCTCACACTTCCACTTCATACAAGACACACATTCACATTTATGAAAGCCATTCTCATTTCTATGTGTTGTGGTTACTCTATGTGTGTTGATTTTGGCTTACATGCACTTTTAAACATGTACATATGATTTCTACTTTTGTATTCATATTCATGTTGGCATACTATATATGAATTTCTAATTTAAATAAATCCCTTATATTAAATTGATACACATTTTAGCTACCAAGTATGCATGAAAGGTATTTTCCTACTTCATATGTGTCTTGAGACCTTCTACCAACCCTAAACTGAATTCTTTGGATTTTGGAAACTTCATTTATCATTTTCTAGTTATTTATACCTAGCATGCTATATTTTCAGATTTATTTCCTATGCCTAAATGTGCACTTTATTATGAAAATAGTAAGACATCTCATCTAAACAGAATAGGTTTTGGGTCTAAAATATTTAATAATATATTTTTGAGATTCTCTTCTGATGTGAACTGTTTTACATTTATTTTTCTAATTTTCAGAATTACTCTCTACTTAAAAATGTGTCCCTATTACTAATAAAAGTGAATAATCAATTAAACAGATTCATTTCAGCCAAAAATCTATTTTTATCTCACTCCAAAGTTTTCCAAGTACTAGGAAAGTTTTTAATTTGAATTCTCAATATGTTTGTCCCATCTTTTAAATTTTAAATACTAACCACATATTCAGTTTCCTAAATTTATTATCAAATAGGGTTAAAAAGGTAAACTCACCCCACTACAGGGTCTATTATATTATTTTAATAATTTTCAGGGGTCTAGCTACACATAACAGAGGGGTTTTTCCTAATTTTTATTAAGTCCAGGGGCCAAAACTGATTTTTAAATGAATTTACATGATTTTCTGAAGTTCCAGGGGCTAGATCAGAAGTTTCCGGGGCTAGCTCGTATTTACCGAGAACCCCAGGGGGTAGCACGTAAGAATCCCGGCCTTTATAACGCGGGGCTGACGTGGACCGTCCGATTTAAAACAGACGGCTGAGATTATAACATCGAACCGGTACGCGGGGATTTAAACTCTACCGTGCGATTTAAAATAGACGACGCACAAGCGGCCACGTCGCTCTGATCGCGCGCGGGCGGCGCTGCTCGGCGGCGCACGGCGGCGGGAGGCGGCGATCTGATCGGAGAGTTTCGGATCTTCGTCAATTCTTTCTAGAACTGTGATTTTATGGCATAGATCGGTAGAGGGGAGGTCGGGGATCTCACCTCGGGGGTTTTCTTGAGCTCGGAGGTCCTGGAAGGCGGTCGGCGACGAGGTCCGAGGTGAATTCATGGCGAGGCTCGTCGGCGCTGTGTTTGAGCCGCAAACCACCGAGTTTTCTGCACCTGCGAGGTTCCCCGGAGGCGGTGGATCAAGACCAGCGAGTTAGATCAGAATTCCCGAGCGTAGATCGAGCAGAATTCGCCGGAGAAGCTCGGGTTCTCACCGGAGAGAAAAACAGCGGATCGTGGGGAAAAACGGGACGATGCCGGGTTTTTTATAGATGGGGGAGGGCGGCGGGTTGGTTTAGATCGAGCTGGAGTCTTCTGGGACCAGAACTCGGGCGGAAATGCGGGCAGTTAAGATCGCGCGCGCGCGGGGGAAACAGTCCCGGGTTCGGACGAGCGGGGGTTAGGGATGATAGGTGGGTCCCGCTTGTCTGCGAGAGGGGGCGCGGGCGCGCGGCTACGGGCTGGCGCGGGGGTTCAGTGGGCCGGCTGGTGGGTTTTGGCCCACTGGCCGGGGAGGTTTGTTTTTTCTTTTTCTTTTCCTTTTTCATTTATGTTTTGAGTTTAATTTGAATTCTAGTTTAAATTTGAATTTTTTGCAACAAATGCAATACGTTCAAAAATTTTTAAATTCCCCTCTTAACAGGATTTTGGGGTGTTACAGCTCTACCCCCCTTAAAAGAAATGTCGTCCTCGAGATTGGGGTTTCTAAGAAAACAATTCTGGAAATTGTGCCTTAAGCTAATCTTCTCGCTCCCAGGTGGCTTCCTCTTCCGAGTGATGCTTCCACTGCACCTTGCACATCCGGATTCTTTTATTTCTTGTGAGGTGTTCCATTGTCTCCAAAATCTTGGATGGCTGCTCGGCGTATGACATCCTCAGCTACTTCAACCTCATTCATGGGTAGCATCTCTTCAGGTGTCCTCAGATTTTTCTTGAGCTGTGACACATGGAATACATCGGGCACATCTAATAGGCGAGCCGGTAATTCTAGTTGATACGCCACTTCGCCTTTCCTCTCCAGGACCTGAAAGGGTCCAATGTATCGAGGTGATAACTTCCCTTTTACCTTGAACCGACAAAGTCCTCGGATAGGGGACACCTTGAGATAGACATAGTCTCCCACGTTGAAAACGAGCTCTCTTCTCCGTACATCGGCATTGCTCATTTGTCGTGTCTGTGCTATCCTCAAGTTGTTGCAAATTTCCCTCACCTTAGCCTCGGCTTCTTGTAGTACTTCGGGACCAAATACTTTACTTTCCCCTATTTGGTTCCAAAATAGGGGAGTTCTGCACTTCCTCCCATACAAAGCTTCGAACGGTGACGTCTTCATACTAGCCTGATAGCTGTTGTTATAGGAAAACTCCGCATACGGTAAGTTCTTATCCCAACTCCGATTGTTTTTGAGTGCACATGCCCTCAGCATATCCTCAAGAATCTGATTGGTTCTTTCCGTCTGCCCGTCAGTTTGGGGATGATAGGCAGAGCTGAAATTCAGATGGGTTCCCATGGTTTTGTGCAACTTCTGCCAAAATCTTGAGGTGAACTGTGTCCCTCGATCCGACACTATCTTCTTTGGCACTCCATGGTAACACACGATCCTTGACATGTACAACTCCGCCAATTTGGATTCGCTGTAGCTTTCCTTCACGGGGATGAAGTGAGCTACCTTGGTGTTAGCCTGTCGATGATGACCCATATTGAATCATATCCTGATTGGGTCCTAGGCAATCCCACTATGAAATCCATGCCGATCTCTTCCCATTTCCCGTCAGGCACTTTGAGTGGTTGCAATAATCCCACGGGTCGTTGATGTTCTGCTTTCACCAACTGACATGTGTCACATAGGGCAACATGTTCCGCGACATCTCACTTCATGCCATACCACCAATACCTGCTCTTGAGGTCCTGGTACATCTTCGTACTCCCAGGATGAATGGAATAGTCGGAATCGTGAGCCTCCTTCAAAATCAATTCACGGATCTCCTTTACTTCAGGCACACATATTCTTTTCCCGTGCCACACCGTACCTTGTTCATCCTCTCTGAAACCAGGAGGTTTATTTTCCTTGATGAGTTGTCTGATCTCTTGTATCTTTTCGTCATTCTTTTGACCCTCGCGTATGTCTCGCTCTAGTGTGGAGTCCACTTCCATGGCGATGGCTTCACCACTATTCACCAGGCATAGATTGATTCCTATTACATCGGCCTTCAATTCTGCAGGCATGTCCTTCAAGCTCAACCTATTTACCTGCACTTTCCGGCTTAAAGCATCTGCCACGACGTTTGCTTTCCCAGGATGATAGTTGATGCCCACATCAAAGTCATTGATTAGCTCTAACCTTCTCCTTTGTCTGAGGTTGAGATCTGGCTGTGTGAAAATGTACTTTAAACTCTTATGATCCGTATATATCTCTGTCCTCTTCCCCATCAAGTAATGCCGCCAAATTTTCAACGCGTGTACCACTGCGGCTAGTTCTAGGTCATGTGTAGGATAGTTCTTCTCGTGCTTCCGGAGCTGCCGGGATGCATAAGCCACGACATGCCCTTCTTGCATGAGAACACATCCCAACTCGTTTCGAGAGGCATCGCAGTACACCGTAAAGTTCTTCTGCATATCTGGCATAACTAGCACTGGGGCTTTTGTCAATCTTTTCTTTAACTCCTGAAAACTCGTCTCGCATTGCGGCGTCCATGTGAATGTGATTCCCTTCCCCAACAGTTTGGTGAGGGGTCTCGAGATCTTAGAGAATCCCTCAATAAACCGTCGATAGTATCCAGCCAATCCCAAGAAGCTTCGAACTTCCCCGACATTTTCAGGGGTCTTCCACTTCTGTATATCCTCGATTTTGGCGGGATCCCCGGAGATTCCTCCCTCCGAGATTATATGTCATAAGAAGGGAACTCTCTTCAGCCAAAACTCACACTTGCTCAACTTGGCATATAGTTGGTGTTCTCTCAGCCTCTGCAACACCAACCTTAGATGTTTCTCATGTTCTTATTCATCTTTGGAGAAGACAATAATGTCATCTATGAAAACCACCACCAATTTGTCCAGATATTCCATGAATACCTTGTTCATGAGATACATGAAGTATGCCGGGGCATTAGTTATCCCGAAAGTCATGACGGTGTATTCATACAATCCGTACCAAGATACGAAAGTTGTCTTTGGAATATCGGCTTGCCTTATCTTAAGTTGGTGGTATCCCGACCTGAGATCAATTTTCGAGAACACACAAGCTCCCCTCAACTGATCAAACAAGTCTTCAATGCGGGGTAATGGGTACTTGTTCTTGATGGTTACCTTATTCAAGGCACGGTAGTCCACGCATAACCTTTGGGTTCCGTCCTTCTTGGGCACAAATATCACTGGAGCTCCCCAAGGTGAGGAACTAGGATGAATATACCCCTTCTCCGTCAATTCTCTCAAATGATCCTTGAGTTCCCCCAGCTGCTTGGAGTCCATCCGATAAGGTCTCTTGTATATCGGGGCTGTTCCAGGCACTAGCTCAATTGCGAATTCCACTTCACGATCGGTAGACATACCTGGCATCTCCTCCGGAAAAACATCTGGATATTCCCTGATGGTCCTGATCTCCTCCACTTTCACCTCAACTTGATTTAATTTAATGTCCCTCCTAGGCTCTTGTATTGTTATGAACTTTACTCTTGTGCCGCTAGGGTGAGTTAGTTCCACCGTTCTGGTCGAACAATGGATGATTCCCTTATGTTTGGTCAACCAATCCATGCCCAAAATAATATCTATCCCTTGTGAATCTATAACTATGAGGTTAGCAGTAAATACTACCCCATTAATGTCTAGGTTCACCTTGGGACACACTTGTCTTGTCCTTATTTCTCCACCTGGAGAGTTTACTGCTAGCATATGGTTCATTTGTGTTGTTGCTAGGTCATGCTTCTTAACAAACCCTTGGGCAATGAACGAGTGGGTAGCACCAGAATCAAACAGCAGGGTTGCAATGTGTAAATTGGCAGGAAACTTACCAACTACCACGTCAGGTGCCTCTTGCGCTTCCTCCATGGTGACGTGGTTCACCTGTCCTCTCATTACATTCTGCTGTTGTGGCTGCGTGGGCTTCTTCTTTGGGCACTTATGGGCGTAGTGCCCCACTTCACCACAGCTAAAACATTGCACCCCAACCTTAGGTGCCTAGCCTTTGTTGTCTTGGGGTTGGTTTGGAGGTCCTTGTACTGCTGGTCGAGGTGGATATGCGGGGCGAGGCTGCTGTACAAACTGACGTTGTGGCTGTATTGGTGCTGCCGGAGGCCTGTAGTTCGGGTTGTACCCTCTTGGTGCTGAGTAGGGTACCGCAGCACGGTTCATCTGCCCTGCGGGTTGCTGCATCAGACGTGGGCGGGTGTTGCTCCCTGAGGCTTGACGTGACCACCCGGCCTTCCTCTTGTTCTCATTTTCCAAGGCCTTAAGCTTCCTTTCTACCACAAAAGCTCTGTCCACCATCTTTTGGAAGCTTTCATATTCGTTGGAGGACATTGCACACTGCATTTCTGCGGTAAGTCCTTCCACAAAACAATCTTGTTTCTGCTCATCAGTCTCTATGTCCCGTGGGGCATAACGGGAGAGTTGAGTAAATTTAGTGAGGTATTCCCTCACAGTCATGTTACCTTGCTACAACCCCAAGAACTCCTTCCTCTTGTTTTTGAGTTCACCCCTTGGTATGTAATGGTTGCGGAAGCTACGCTTGAACTCTTACCAAGTGATGTTCTCAGGGTCATGATGGGCGCCCACGTAGGCGGTCCACCAATCAGCAGCAGTTCCATGAAATTGATGAGAGGCAAACAGCACTGTGACGCCCTCAATTCTGTGGAAAACCACGGAACCGAGAACTAATGCATATGTGTGCCCAGGATGTTCATCACACATACACATACGTTCCACAAACTGAATTCAGAGTATATATTACCACGAATAACAGAGTTTATTACAACACCTCATGAGTCTTGGACTCATGCTCACAGCGGAAGTCTTTATTTCTACGCAGCGGAAATCTTTATTTAAATGCGGAAGCAAAAACTAATGCGGAAGCAAAACTAAGCAGAACTGGCTCCATCTCTACTCCCTCCACAGGCAAGGTTGAGAACAGATCACACGCCATAATGCTCTACTTGATCTTCATAGTAGCCTTCTCTTGCTGTTGATGAAGAAATAATAATGCAAGTTTGAGCACAATGATGTACTCAGCAAGTGCGGGAATAACACATGATATGCAGCTCATAAACAAGGTAGGTATAAAAGGCTTATTTGCAGAAAAGCAGATTTATAAAACCGTGATAAAACAGCAACTTAACTTTAGATGAAAGTAGTCCCAGCATGTATGAAATTACCAACATACCTCCATCACTTCCCGTGTTCCATCCAAACATTAACCAATCCTTTACCCATACTCACGAATACCTCCTCGTATTCGCTACCATCTCACCTCATGAAACAACCTTGTCTCGCACCGAGACCAATCTCATATCATGACCCACCAGTCATGCAACCCTTTCATCATCCAGACTTAACAATTCCAAACCAAACCATAACCAAACCCATAACCATAACCAAGAACCTTCCCAATAACCATCCCATCTAATCATGGCAGTTTAGCCAGGTGCTCGTGACCGTAAGCTCGGCTATCATGATAGTTTTAATAACTCTGCAGAGTTTGCACCTCTTTACCCACAAGTTTGTGATTTCGTCACCCGTCGGCGACTGCAGAACCTCCATTATACCAGTACACATCCGTCGGTGTATGGTCAAGAGATCACAAAATAGCCTTTACAAAGGGGTTACTAGATGTATGGACTCACTAAGGTTTCACCGGCAGGCTAGAATCTTTAATTCTCCCACCCACGGGCCCCTCTTGTGCCATGCAGTTCCCAGGGCAGTCCTCACTCGACTCCCATTCCCCGCGCCTTCCACAGTCCATAACACTCTAGCAACTCACCTAATTACTCAGCTAAGCCGCACCCATACTTGGCCTTGTGGTGGCACTGTCATCCTGGCATGTGCATGCATGAACCGGTCCTTAGATCTATGGCAAGTACACCACCGTCTCATGCTACCTCATTCACAAACCCAGGCTTGCCTAGATCTCCCTTCGATCCATGTTCATTAACCTCATCAGTTACTTATTATCAGTACGAGTGCAGGTAGCTAGACACATCTATCTCGCTTCCCGATCCCAGAGACTCAGCGAAGCATAAAGCAAAAACCATACCCGACTCATAAACTTCTCAAGCGACAAGGGTGGTTTAACCAAAACTAGTAAACTCCTATAAATAGGTTTCCCATCATGTTTGACTCAGCACACACACCTTTTCGCAAAACAAAATAGTTTTACCCAAAACATAGGATCAACATGGTCAAGGAGCACTTGCCTTGTTCTTGCGGTTCCGGTTGTTCTTGATTCTCAAAACCTTGTTGCTGCAGCTCGTCGTAGACAGCTTCCTTAGTTTGTCCTGCTATGTAGGATTCACGTGCATACAAATTCACAGCAATCAATATCATGCACAAACCCTAAACTAGATGCGATGATGCACATGCATGCTATCCTACGATTAGTTCTATTAGATTAATCTGGTGTTCTTGCATGGCGTGCATGGTCAGAGGTGTTCAGATCAAAGATGAACGTGGCGATGATCTTGTCTTTAGATCAAACTGATCATCGAGTGTTCTGCCCACGAAAAGGCTTCTGTTCGAAAGGAATCGAAGAACAGACGCAAAGAGATGAACAACATGATGTCGTAAGGTGGTATTGAAGTCCTACCTCACGTTCTTATTGTCTTCGGGGTCCTCCTCAGACCGCTTGGTTCTCCTCCGATGATCTCCCTTGTTGTGCTTCGGCGATGTTTTGCTCGGCGAGTTAGGGCTAGGGCTCTAGATCGTCGGCTCAGGAGTTGAAAGAGAAGTTCGTGGGTTTGGCCAGAGGTTTTGGGTTCTATTTATAATCGGGAAGAGAAGAGTCCTAATCTGATTGGATCCCGAATAAGAGTCTTATTCAGATCTTTTTTATATCCTGACGTCTTATCTTCGGTAACCATCGTGGAGTTTAGATCGGTTTCTGTTGCGTACCGGTGTCCTTACGTATAACAGCCCCTCCAGAACTCGTTACCTCCGTGATGATGAGCTCCGGAAGCTCCACGTGTCCTCCGGGCCTGGTATCTCCTCATCCGCAGAGACGAGCTCCGGTTGTGCCGCGTGTCACGAGCGAGACCTCCCCCTTCTTCGGAGACGAGCTCCGGTGGCGACGCGTGTTCGCTAGACCCGGACTTCTCTCTGAGATGAGCTCTGAGATTGACACGCATCCTATGAAAAATGCCTTTGCTTCTTCCGCAGAGGCTAGCTCCGCGGGGAGCACGTGTCCCACAGGGTCGGACCTCTTTCCAATTGCAGAGATGACCCCCGAGCCTGCCACGTAGCCAGTTTGGTGTCGGACCTCTCCAAATCTCTCGGGGATGAGTTCCGAACGCGCCACGTGGTCTGCTGGCCGTGGAAGTTGCCTTCGGTGCTCTCGGAGAGCATTATTGGCTATCTTTTTGATACTTGTTTCTGTTCCCTCTTTTCTTAAAATGTTTTTCTTCTTCATAAAACCTTAACATATGCTGACACCCGAGATGAGGGTGTCACAAGCACCCTCTCATACCCTTGGCACTGTATGATCCTCATCTTGCTCTGAATGGTCTTTAGCCAATCATCTGTCTCCAGAGGTTCAGCAGCACTTGCAAACTTTGGAGGCTGAGTTCCTAGAAACTCACTCAACCTTGGTTGGCGTGGTGCAGCTTGTGGAGGTGGAACTTGATGCAAGTTGGCCACCACTTGAGTCATGTTCAGGATGAGCTGATTTTGATTCTCAAGCATTTGGTGGAGGGGATCAACTCCTTCACGGCGACCACCCCTGTCTTGGCCTCCAGAAAGATGAGGGTTGTAGGCCTCATCGTTGTTGTTGGCGGGGTTGGCAGCACGACCTTTTCCTCTTCTAGCCATCTAGCATGATCAACCAAATGTTAATTTAAAGCATTACGTATTATCTTACTACTTTCACTTGTTTGTACTTTGAAGTGTTGAGGCTTTGTTATACTTTTCTGAGGGTTCATGTCTCACACAAAAATAAATGCACTATTATTTCATGTGGGTTCACACACCAAAGCAAAACAAACTGAAGACGAGGCTGTGGACAATTGCTCATGGCTTCCACAACTCACGTCACACACCAAACATTAACACACCATTAACTAAGATAACGACTCGACTACTCGACATCCTGCTAAACTAAGGGAAGGACTATACACTACTCGTATCACTGAGATGGCTCCTCGGGATCTTCCTCATTATTGCGGCTGCCTTCTGACTCCGCTTTGGGTGGGGAGGCTGCTGGTGGAGAAGTGCGATGACGCCTGATCGCCCGGCGATCATTCACGGTGACACACAGTTCATTCCCATCTCCTCTTTCTCTCGCCCTCATGCAGGCTCGAAGCAACGCCTCGGTTTCCTTCAGGGTGTCCCGAACATCCTGAAGCTCCTGCTGACACTCCTGCAGTCGAGTGCTGAGCATAGCAGCATCCTCCAAGCACAAGTCCATGTGCTCATGGGAAGTCCCTTGCTGCACGGGCGGGTACTTATACTCCGTTGTACCACTCTCGCGCTGGAGGACATACATGTACTCAGTCCTGTCCAGGTGTCGACGATAGATGTGACTCTGGCAGGTGATGGCCTCCCAGGTGACATCCTTCTCCGCATCAACCTGTGTCGCTCGACAAGCTGGAGAGCGGTGGATTTTAAGAAGCTGATTTTCATGGATAATTCTCATTTCCGAACTCTATTCTTCCCGCTTCTCCCAAATGGTCCTGGTGGAGCTGTAGTGTATGATTAGCTTGCCCGTATTGCCGGTGGCTTGGAGCATGCGTCGAAGACGGCGCAACAAGCCTCCTACTGCCAATCCGTACGAAAGGTACGTCACCGGACAACTCTCCTCTCTTTGGGAAAGGGCAACTACGGGAACTCTCCCTCCTGTGGATTTGCGAGCGGTGCGAATCATGCGAACCATCTAAAACAGAAAGCATTTAAACTTAGGTTAGATAAACTTTTAAACAAAAATCCTATTTCGAATGAAAGTTGGGGTAAGATGAAGAAAGTTACTCTATTAAATAACACTTTTCAACACACACCTTTTAAAATAGTATTTAAGAAAATAGGGCCCCTAAATACGTCCATTTCTACCTAGGTCCACGTTCCTACGGGCAACCTTGGCTCTGATACCACCTCTGTCACACATGGTTTTTCCGAAGAACAACCAAGTGAATATCACATGTATGACAGGATCATTTTCTCATACATGTGATGACAATTAGTGAAGCATCATTTATTACAAGCCAGGTGTCGAATATAAATAAGTCTTACATAGCAAATGTCTCGATGGACAATAATAAGTTCATCACAAGTAAAGAAACTAGCAGCGGAATAATTATTCTCGTGGGCTCCGTCACAGGCGTTGCCCGGGGGACTCCATGAACCTAGAAACCTTCTTCGGGTCCAAAGTCTTGATCATTATACACCACCTCATTATCTTGACCTGAGCAGCAATATAAACCAACAAATATGCAAGGTTGAGTACCGATGGTACTCAGCAAGTGTGGGAAAGTTATGTCATGCTGGGCTAGAACAAGAAGAGGTTGAACTCATGGTTAAAGCACTACGGAATTAATACCTATCACCTTAGCTTATTAAGCACCTACATTACTACATAGGTGAAATGGTCCCAATCTCCCATCTCATCATCATAATCAAATAACCATAACATCATTTCCCATGTTAAGCTCCCCGCTTAACATCTTCAACATCCAAAACCATCACTCCTCTAATCATGAATAAGTGCAAGCCGCTCTTGACCGTGAGCACGGCTGTCATGATAGTTTAGACTCTGCGGAGTTTGCACCACTGTACCCACATGTAGTGATTTCATCCCCCGTTGCCGGGTGGACTAAAAGAACCTCCATTATGCCAGTGGCCACGAACCACATTCACACTTCCCAGGTGTGTAGCCAGGAGATCACTACGAAGCCTTTACAAAGGGATTCCCGACGAGCGTGGGCCCACTGAGGTTTCACCCCTAACAGCATACAAGAGACTCCAACCCCGCTGCAGTGGCCCCCTCTTGAGGCTTGCGGTTCATATGGTAGTCCAGCTGACACCTACTCCCCGCACCATCCAACACACCCATACTACGTCGGGGATACACCTAATTAATTGGCCAAGCTGCCCCATCTTAGCATGTGGTTGGCACGGTAAAGCCAGGTTACATGCTCCATGAACCGGTCCTTAGGATCCAGGCAAGTACTAAACACAAACCCAAGTCTCGTGCACCCAGCACCAACCAAATCATCCAACTTGCCTTGATCCCTACCTCTACATAACTCATAACATATCACTTAAGAGTATGGTAGAATAAACTGATTATCTTATATCCCAAATATCCCATTCTAAGCAGGGCTAAGCATAAGCATGTAAATAAATGACATAATAAAATAAATCCCAACCCAAGCTACAAGGAAACAAGATAATGCAATTCTAGGGAAACTTCCTAGCATGGGTTCCATATTTCAATTGACGATGCAAATAAATTCTATCTACACATCCTAGTATAGGATCAAAGTGGTCAAGGACACTTGCCTCCTTCCTACTGCTCTTGGAATGGGTAGTCCTGATCTTGGAAAGGAAGAACTTGCTCTGGAGTAGGTTCTACTCATACCATCACACATAGCAAAAGAAAACAACAAGTCATAAGACATAGCTCACACTTCCACTTCATACAAGACACACATTCACATTTATGAAAGCCATTCTCATTTCTATGTGTTGTGGTTACTCTATGTGTGTTGATTTTGGCTTACATGCACTTTTAAACATGTACATATGATTTCTAATTTTGTATTCATATTCATGTTGGCATACTATATATGAATTTCTAATTTAAATAAATCCCTTATATTTAATTGATACACATTTTAGCTACCAAGTATGCATGAAAGGTATTTATCTACTTCATATGTGTCTTCAGACCTTCTACCAACCCTAAACTGAATTCTTTTGATTTTGGAGACTTCATTTATCATTTTCTAGTTATTTATACCTAGCTTGCTATATTTTCAGATTTTATTTCCTATGCCTAAATGTGCACTTTATTATGAAAATAGTAAGACATCTCATCTAAACAGAATAGGTTTTGGGTCTAAAATATTTAATAATATATTTTTGAGCTTCTATTCTGATGTGAACTATTTTACATTTATTTTTCTAATTTTCAGAATTACTCTCTACTTAAAAATGTGTCCCTATTACTAATAAAAGTGAATAATCAATTAAACAGATTCATTTCAGCCAAAAATCTATTTTTATCTCACTCCAAAGTTTTCCAAGTACTAGGAAAGTTTTTAATTTGAATTGTCAATATGTTTGTCCCATCTTTTAAATTTTAAATACTAACCACATATTCAATTTCGTAAATTTATTATCAAATAAGGTTAAAAAGGTAAACTCACCCCACTACAGGGTCTATTATATTATTTTAATAATTTTCAGGGGTCTATCTACACATAACAGAGGGTTTTTTTTTCCTAATTTTTATTAAGTCCAGGGGCCAAAACCGAATTTTAAATGAATTTACATGATTTTCTGAAGTTCCAGGGGCTAGAGCAGAAGTTTCCGGGGCTAGCTCGTATTTACCGAGAACCCCAGGGGGTAGCACATAAGAATCCCGGCCTTTATAACGCGGGGCTGACGTGGACCGTCCGATTTAAAACAGACGGCTGAGATTATAACATCGAACCGGTACGCGAGGATTTAAACTCTACCGTGCGATTTAAAATTGACGGCGCACAAGCGGCCACGTCGCTCTGATCGAGCGCGGGTGGCGCTGCCCGGCGGCGCACGGCGGCGGGAGGCGGCGATCTCGCCGGAGAGTTTCGGATCTTCGTCAATTCTTCCTAGAACTGTGATTTTATGGCATAGATCGGTAGAGGGGAGGTCGTGGATCCCACCTCGGGGGTTTTCTTGAGCTCGGAGGTCCTGGAAGGCGGTCGGCGAGGAGGTCCGAGGTGAATTCATGGCGAGGCTCGTCGGCGCTGTGTTTGAGCCGCAAACCATCGAGTTTTCTGCACCTGCGAGGTTCCCCGGAGGCGGTGGATCAAGACCAGCGAGTTAGATCAGAATTCCCGAGCGTAGATCGAGCAGAATTCGCCGGAGAAGCTCGGGTTCTCACCGGAGAGAAAAACGGCGGATCGTGGGGAAAAACGGGACGATGCCAGGGTTTTTATAGACGGGGGAGGGCAGCGGGTTTGTTTAGATCGAGCTGGAGTCTTCTGGGACCGGAACTCGGGCGGAAATCCGGGCGGTTAAGATCGCGCGCGCGGGGGGGAACAGTCCCGGGTTCGGACGAGCGGGGGTTAGGGATGACAGGTGGGTCCCGCCTGTCTGCGAGAGGGGGCGCGGGCGCGCGCTGCGGGCTGGCGCGGGGGTTGAGTGGGCCGGCTGGTGGGTTTCGGCCCACTGGCCGGGGAGGTTTGTTTTTTTCTTTTTCTTTTCCTTTTTCATTTCTGTTCTGTGATTAATTTGAATTCCAGTTTAAATTTGAATTTTTTTGCAACACATGCAATACGTCCAAAATTTTTTAAATTCCCCTCTTGACAGGATTTTGGGGTGTTACAGCGACAAGGGTGGTTTTAACCAAAACTAGTAAACTCCTATAAAAAGGGTTTCCCATCATGTTTGACTCAGCACGCACACCTTTTCGCAAAACAAAACAGTTTTTCCCAAAACATAGGATCAATATGGTCATGGGGCACTTGCTTTGTTCTTGCGGTTCCGGTTGCTCTTGGATCTCGAAACCTTGTTGTTGCAGCTCATCGTAGACAGCTCCCTGAGCTTGTCCTGCTATACAGGATCACGCACATACAAGATCCACAACAATCAATATAATGCACAAACTTTAACTAGATGCTATGATGCATATGCATGCTATCCTATAATCAGTTTAGTTTTATTAGGTCGGTTTGTACGTGTTCTTACATGGTTTTATGATGAACAGAGGTGTTCGGATCAGATGTGGACATGGCGATGACCTTGTCTTTAGATCAACCCGATCAAGAAGTGATCTGTCCACGAGAAAGCTTCTGTTCGAAAGGAATCAAAGAACAGATGCAAAGAGAACACAACGATGTCGTAAGGTGGCATTGGAGACCTACCTTACGTTCTTCTCGGTTTCGGGGTCCTTCTCTGATCAGACTGATGTTGGGGCTCTCTTCCGGTGATCTTCCTCGCTGATCTCCGGCGATGGCTTACTCGGCGAGTTGGGGCTAGGGCTCTAAGTCGTCGGCTCAGGAGTTGGAAGAGAAGTTCGTGGTTTCGGCCAGAGGTTCTGGGTCTATTTATAATCGGGAGAAGAAGAGTCCTAATCTGATTGGACTTCGAATATGAGTTCTGTTCAGATTGTTGTTGAATCTTAACAACTTATCTTTAGTTGATTTGGTGCGGTAACATTGTGGAATTCAGGTCGGTTTCTCCTCTGTACCGGTATTTCTACGCGTACAGAATCCAAAAACCCCTCTAGAACTCGTTACCTCCGCGGTGATGAGCTCCGGAAGCTCCAAGTGTCCATCGGGGCCTGGTATCTCCTTCTCCGCAGAGACGAGCTCCGGTTGTGCCGCGTGTCAAGCGAGCGAGACCTCCCTTCTCCTTCGGAGGTGAGCTCCACGTGTGCCACGTATCCTGGCGGTCAGGACCTCCTCTCTATTCGGAGGTGGCTCCGCGCTCGCCACGTGTCAGTGCCAGACCCTCCCTCTCTCCGGAGGTGAGCTCCATGAATGCCACACGTCAAGTAGCGCCGGACTATTCCTTTTTCCTCAGAGACAAGCTCCGAGGTAAACACGTGTCCAACAGTGACGGACCTCCCGGAGATAAGCTCCGGTGGCGACACGTGTCCAGTAGAACCGGACTTCTCAGGGGTGATCTCAGAGATCGACACGTATCCCGCGCGACGGGTTCTTCGATTTCCGTGGTGACTAGCTCCGAAGGTGACATGTGTCCTGCGGAACTGCCTTTGCTTCTTCCGCAGAGGCTAGCTCCGGGGGCAACACGTGTCCCACAGGGTCGGACCTCTCCCCCTTGCGGAGGTGAGCCCCGAGCCTGCCACGTAGTCAGTTTAGCAGCGGACCTCTCCCCACTTCACAGGGATGAGCTCTGAACACGCCACGTGGCCAGCGGGCCGCGGGAGTTGTCTTCGGCGCTCTCTGGGAACTGGATTCGGCTATTATTGGCTATCTTTTTGATATTTTTCTCTGTTCCTTCTTCTTTTAAAATGTTTTCTCTTCATGAAACATGAATATATGCAGAAACCAAAAATGAGGGTGTCACATGTGGCATGTCCGGAAGATCGTCCGGGAACACGTCGGGGTACTCCCAGACTACGGGGATGTCCTCTAACTTGAGAGCTTCAGCATTATCAATTTCTGAAACTTCCCGGACTGGATTGTCTAACACCATGGAGTGTGGACAGTGGAATGGAGAATTCAGATGAACCGTCCGTTTCCGAGTGTTCAGGACAGCGCCATGGTAGTTTAGCCATGACATCCCTAAGATTGCATCAATCTTTTGCCCCATAAGGATTATTAAGGTGGTGGGATATAGCTGCCCACCTAAGCACAGAGGTGCTTCTGGAATCATCATATTTGCTGAAATCTTCCCTCCCGGTGAGCAGATCATATATGTGCAGTCGGTTGGAAAGACATGCATTTGATGCTTAGCCACATAGGATGCACTTATAAAACTGTGGGTTGCACCAGAATCGAACAATATGATGATGACTTGATTGTTGAGAGTGAACATACCCGCTAGCACGTTGTCTCCCTCCGGGGCGTCCTCATTGTCGAGGTTGTGAACGCCCCCAGTCCGCTGACCAACCTTCTTGACCGGAGGTCGGCCTCGAGCACCGCTTTGGAACTGGGCTTTCCCGCTGCTTTGCTGCCCCTGGGGACAGTCCTTCCCGAATTGGCCCGCCTGGCCACACGTGAAGCAAGTGAAGCGGGGTGGTCCTCCGCTGATCGGTGGACAGAAACTCGGGGCGCGTTGTGGCGGTGGGAATGCCTGGGGTGTCGTCCGCTGCTGCTGCTGCTGTCTCAGTGGTGGCATCGGTGGTCGGAACGAAGGTGACTGAAAAGGACGACCCCCGAACCGCTGAGGTCGCGCCGGTGGATGCCGCTGCTGTCCGGATGGTGTCCGGTACACCATGCGGTACTTCTGGGGAGCGCCACCCCCACTGCTTGGTGGAGTGTTGCGCTTCCTCTGCTCCGCCGCCAACTCCCGCTGAGCATCTTCTTGCATTATCGCGACATTGACGAGGTCGTTGAAGGTGCCGCGATTGCTTTGGGCGAGATGTGTCTTCATCTCGGGGTGTAACCCCCGATAGAAATGCTCCCGCTTCTTCTCCTCGGTGGAGACATAATCCGACGCATATTGCGCCAGATGGTTGAAGGCATGGGAGTAGTCGTGAGCACTCCTCCCGCCCTGCTTCAGCTCCAAGAATTCTTGGAACTTCCTCTTCATTATCCCGGGAGCAATATGATAGGCGTGGAGCGCCTCCCGAAACTCTTCCCACTACACGGCATGGCCAGCCGGACGTGAGGCGACATAGTTCACCCACCACGCACCAGCAGCACCGTGAAGCTAGTGCGCCATGAACAGAGTCTTTTGCCGCTCCGTGCATTGGAGCAGCCCGAACTTGGACTCTATTGTCCGCAGCCAGTTGTCGGCCTCTAATGGTTCTTCTGCTTCAGTGAACACTGGAGGGTGCGTACTCATGAAGTCCGAGTACGTCACCTCACGGGGCTCATGAGGGCCACTCTCTTGACGCCCCCCCTGCCTGGGACGTATTCTGCACAATCGTGCGGAGCAGGTCGGTCTGCTCCTCACGATTCCCCACCAGTGCCGCTATCACATCTGCTAGGGTAAGCGGAGGCGGCGGTGGTGGTTGTTGCTGCGGGGTGCTGTCGTAGGCAGGTGGCTGGGAGTCATCGCCTCCCTGCTGGCTAGAGCCACCAATCTTGTGCGTGGTCCGAGTGCGAACCATCTGCAACCATACGACAATAAACATCAGTCCCGCAACATATTACATGCAGTCCAATAAAATGGCGTAAAACATAATGACAATAAGGCATGCGATACATCCCGTATACCGATAATGTAATAACTTTGCACAAGCTACACCATTACCAGACCAAATACAAGCTAGTTTAAATCCAAATTGACAGACTTCTTCTTTGGAAGTTCATCTGTGACGCCCTCAATTCTGTGGAAAACCACGGAACCGAGAACTAATGCATATGTGTGCCCAGGATTTTTGTCACACATACAAATATGTTCCACAAACTGAATTCAGAATATATATAACCACGAATAACAGAGTTTATTACAATGTCTCATGAGTCTCGGACTCATGCTCACAGCGGAAGTCTTTATTTCTATGCAGTGGAAGTTTTTATTCTAATGCGGAAGGAATCTAACTAATGCGGAAGCAAATATAAGCACAAGTGGCTCTATCTCTACTCCCTCCACAGGCAAGGTTGAGAACAGATCACACGCCTTAATGCTCCACTTGGTCTTCATAGTAGTCTTCTCCTGCTGCTGATGATGAAATAATAATGCAAGTTTGAGTACAATGATGTACTCAGCAAGTGCGGGAAAAACATGATATGTAGCTCATAACAAGGTAGGTATAAAAAGGCTCATTTGCAGAAAAGCAGATTTATAAAACCATGATAAAATAGCAACTTAACTTTAGATGAATGTAATCCCAGCATGTATTAAATTACCAACATACCTCAATCACTTTCCATGTTCCATCCGAACATTAACCAACTTTATTCTTGCTCACGAATACGTCCTCGTATTCGCTACCATCTCATGAATACCTTCTCGTATTCACTACCATATTATCTCATAAACAACTTCGTCTCATACCGAGACCAATCTCGTTGCCATGACTCAACAGTCATGCAACCATCTTATCACCCGGACTCAACAGTCCCAAAACCAAACCATAACCATAATCAATAACCATAACCAAGAACCATCCCAATAACCATCCCAACTAATCATGGCAGTTGGCCAGGCGCTCGTGACCGTAAGCTCGGCTATCATGATAGTTTTTAAGAACCCAGCAGATTTTGCACCTCTTTACCCACAAGTTTATGATTTCGTCACCCGTCGGCGACTGCAGAACCTCCATTATACCAGTACACAACCATCGGTGTATGGTCAAGAGATCACAAAATAGCCTTTACAAAGGGGTTACTAGATGTATGGACTCACTAATGTTTCACCGGCAGGCTAGAATCTCCAGTTCTCCCACCCACGGGCCCCCTCTTGCGCCATGCAGTTCCCAGGGCAGTCCTCACTCGACTCCCATTCCCCGCGCCAACCACGGTCTATAACACTCTAGCAACTTACCTAATTACTCAGCTAAGCCGCACCCATACTTGGCCTTGTGGTGGCACTGTTATCCTGGCATGTGCATGCATGAACCGGTCCTTAGATCTACGGCAAGTAAACCACCATCTCCTGCTACCTCATTCACAAACCCAGGCTTGCCTAGATCTCCCTCCGATCCATGTTCATTAACATCATCAGTTTCTCATTATCATTACGAGTGCAGTTAGCTAGACACATCTATCTCGCTTCCCAATCCCATGGACTCAGCGAAGCATAAAGCAAAAAACCATACACGACTCGTAAACATCCCTGGTGACACGGGTGGTTTAACCAAAGCTAGTAAACTCCTATAAAAGGGTTTCCCATCATGTTTGACTCAGCACGCATACCTTTTCGCATATCAAAACAGTTTTACCAAAAACATAGGATCAATGTGGTCAAGGAACACTTGCCTTGTTCTTGCGGTTCCGGTTGTTCTTGGATCTCAAAACCTTGTTGCTGCAGTTCGTCGCAGACAGCTCCCTGAGCTTGTCCTGCTATGTAGTATCACATGCATACAAGATTCACAGCAATCAATATCATGCACAAATCTTAAACTAGATGCGATGATGCATATGCATGCTATCCTATGATTAGTTTTATTAGATTGGTTTGTTGTTCTTGCATGGCTTGCATGGATTTTATGATGAACAGAGGTGTTCGGATCAAAGGTGGACGTGGCGAAGATCTTGTCTTTAGATCAACCTGATCATCAAGTGATATGTCCACGAGAAGGCTTCTGTTCAAAAGGAATCAAAGAACAGATGCAAAGAAAACGTAACGATGTCGTAAGGTGGTATTGGAGACCTACCTTACGTTCTTCTCGGTCTCGAGGTCCACCTCAGATCGTTGGGCTTTCCCCCGGCGATCTTCCTTGCTGCACTCTGGCGATGGTTTACTCGGCGGGTTGGGACTAAGGCTCTAAGTCGTCGGCTCAGGAGATGGAAAAGAAGTTTGTGGTTTCGGCAAGAGGTTCTGGGTTCTATTTATAATCGGGAAATGAAGAGTCCTAATCTGATTGTATCCTGAATAAGACTCCTATTCAAATTTGTCGTTGAATCTTACAACTTATCTTTAGTTGATTTGGTGCGGTATCATTGTGGAATTCAGGTCGGTTTCTGTTCCGGTATTTCTACGCGTATGGATTCCAAAAACCGTCCCTAGAACTCATTACCTCCTCAGTGATGAGCTCCGGAGGCTCCACGTGTCCACCGGGTCCTGGTCTCTCCCTCTCCGCAGGGACGAGCTCCGGTTGTGCCGCGTGTCAAGTGAGCAAGACTTCCCTCTCCTTCGGAGGTGAGCTCTGCGTGCGCCACGTATCCTGGAGGTCGGGACGTCCTTTCTTACTCGGAGGTGGCTCCACACACGCCACGTGTCAGTGTCGGACCTTTCCTCTCTTCTTTCCTCAGAGACGAGCTCCGAAGTCGATACATGTCCAACACTGACGGACTTCTCGGAGATAAGCTCCGATGGCGACATGTGTTCAATAGAACCGGACCTCTCGGTGGTGAGCTCCGAGATCGACACGCATCCCGTGCGACTGGTCCTCTAATTTCTGTGGTGACTAGCTCCGAAGGTGACATGTGTCCTGGGGAAAATGCCTTTTCTTCTTCCACATGGGCTAGCTCAGGGCAACACGTGTCCCACAGGGTCGGACCTCTCCCCTTTTGCGGAGATGAGCCCTGAGCCTGCCACGTAGCCATTTTAGCGGCGGACCTCTCCTCACTTCGCAGGGATGAGCTCCGAACACGTCACGTGGCCAGCGGGCCGCGGAAGTTGTCTTCGACGCTCTGTGTGGACTGGATTCGGCTCTTACTGGCTATCATTTCGATATTTTTCTCTGTTCCTACTTTTCTAAAAATGTTTTCTCTTCATAAAACATGAATATATGCTGACACCAGAAATGAGGGTGTCACATCATCACAACTAGGTTTGATCACTACGAGACGTTACTATTGCCTTGTCATCACGTATACTACCCTTTTATCTTCAATACGACACAAACATGCTCTCTAGTAAAAGAAACTTGAGTGAGACCTATACTCAATCTTTCACTAGTTGAAGATAACCACCCATGAGTATGTTCTACCCCATTGGAAGTATTTAAACTGCCTAGGGTATAACAATCTCCCAAATAAGTTCAACTGTCATTCCTCTGTCAGTTTGACCAGTTTCACATATCCAAGATTTTGATATGGTTCTGGGCATTTTCATGAATCAGGTTGAATACCAAAGTTAAAGTTAACTTCAGTATAATTCCAACAAGTATTTATTTGCCCTCAGATCAGCTCTGGTTTTAAAGTTAGGGTAATTCAAAGTCAACAGAATTCCTGGAAGAATTTCAACAGCACCTCCCTTGGAAGTTGCTGTTTTCAACTTTGGTTTCCCCGGAATTCCGTGCTGCAAATACAGGCACTTTGAATTACAAAGATGCAACACCTTTCCTAAACATTACAAAGATGTATCATATGATAATTTCGGATTTTTCTACAGGAAGTTACGCTTGAAAAACAGGACAGTCCAGAGAGTGTTTTAAATCTGTCCTGGTTATGGACAGTTTACACTCCTCTGGGATTTAAGCCACCTTAAGGTGTGATTCAGCTCTGGAAGTCTACCAAAAAATTGTGGCATACTTAAATACCTTTCCAGAACTACATCCCACACCTCCATTGGCTAAATGATCTGTGAGTTATGCCCTGTCAAAGTTCAGCAAACTTGCTGCCCAAAACAGAGCACTCTGTTTTTCAATCTTTTGGAGCTACACTGAGCAACTATCACATTTTCCTACCCAACCTGGATCCTAAATGTTGAAACTTAGTGATTTTAGTTCCTTGTTATCATTATCTTTCATGCACATGCCTATGATATATCGGTACTACATTCCTCACAAAAGGAAAATCCTAACCGGATTATACCGGCATATACGTCTCAATTGTGGCACCAAACGGTCTCTCGCACACGTGTACTACATGGAATACATACGTGGTTAGTACCTGAAGAAGACCACACAATAATGATGCACTCAAAGGTTGTTTCATTTCAGGCAGTTCCATAATTGAAAGTAAATACAAACGCCCGTATCATTGTCATACGGCCGTTCTTGAGTTAAGCCACGTCTCAAGGTACGTCATCGTGTTTCAACACCACACGACGGGGGACCCGAGTAGATCATGAATGGGTCGTCACGGTTGGGAATGTTATCAACCCAACGGATACCACCTACTGCCCTGCAGGGCACGCCGATGGCAAGCGCTACGTATGTTCTCCTGGGCTAATTCCAGACGAACACACTCTCACGTTACTGAGCACGCGGTGGGGTCTCCACTTACTTGCCTAATGCACGCTAGGGATCAGCGTTTCATATGAACTCAGGAACATGAAGAATCCAAGAGTTTCATATTGACGTCTCACACCGAGCTGTGAGACCTATCCCTGAACCACGTTCCTCGTCAGGGGAGCTAACCGAAATTGAACCGCTTTCGGTGGCATTCCTTACCATTCTTACCAGAGCGTAGGTGCGTCGTTACATAATGAAAATTCAGAATTATAACACATATTTTAGTCCTGCCACTTTAAGTAACTATGCTAGTATAGTCCTTACTTGGGCAAACTACCGGATCCTCACCGCAAACCTAAGTTTTCTAGTAATACAGTCCTTAAGTACTGTGCTATCCCCAATGCAGCTCTGATACCAGGCTGTGGCGGACCGGAATCCGCTCATCCAGGATCGCAGAGGGTGGTGCCTCACGATGCGACACCCGACAGCACACATCATAAGGACACATTGCATTACATGGGAAAACAGCTGAAACTGTACAAAGTAGTACAATCTTCAGTTACAAACTATTGTTTATCTTACACAGCGGAAGTCTAAATTATACAACTCATGCCCGCCCATCTCGCAAAAGTTGGCTGCCCAGCCCTAGGGAAACCCACACTAGCTGCACTCCTCAGCTCAGCGCGGCGTGTAGGTCTCCCACTCAGCTGTGGCCCCCGACGGAGGGTAACCCTCGCCGGTGGACTCGTAACTCGAGTCCATGGGTGGCTCCTCACCTGAAAAACACATAAGCAGCAACCATGAGCACGATGGCTTAACAAGACTTAACCGACTCACCTAGGCATGAAACTCTACATGTAGTGTACAATGAACATGGGACGGTAAGATTGCAGCAAACGGACACGCCTATAAGTTCATCCTTAGTTCATCTTTTAGCCACAAGTTAACAGTTCATGAATATGCAATTTAGTAAGCAATATTTGGTGGCACACATGTAACAATACAATTATATCATAACAGCAATGTTGAATCATCACATTTCATACATTAGCCTACGTCACGACTCAGTGAACAAGCGGTACTCGTCACCGCGAGGGACGGTGAATCGACTCGATATACACCTGCAGGGATACCCAAAGAGCACGTCACGTACGCCCACCCGTGGAGCTGCACAGCACGCTCACTCGATGTCGTACGGGACAACCTTTCACCCAACAGCCCAAACGTCGAACCGGTCGCACCAAAACGGACAGGAGGTTCCCTACACGGAGCATCTCTCTATGCCCGTTAGCAGATTTCCACCTTGCTGCCCTCAACCTACACCTATAAATCGGTGTGCTATGCCGCGACGCCCGGAGGTTTAGGTTACATCGGTTTATCGGGGCCCATATATCCGATATGCCTTCGGTACGTTCAACACTTGCTCAGCAGGGCCGCACACGGATCGGTCCTCAATCGACACGGAAAGGGATGCACACACAAGACTTCCTCTTGCTGCGTCCTAGCTCCTGCCTAGTCTCATTTTCGTTACTAAAGTGATCTCACATCACTCAACCGAACCCGTGTGTCCCAAGCCTAAACTCGGGAGTAGATTCCAACTACTCGACTTGTACTGAAGTCCTATGAATCATTAAGCATAGACTGTCTACTCGAGGTCTTAGACACTACCCTCACTCTTATAGGAAACTTTTGGGTTATCCAAGTGGGATTCCATCCATCCTATACCTGATGCACATTCATACTTCATACGAAGCATGTAAACAAAGCAAAACTTATAAAAGGGTTAATGCAAACCGAGGCTTGACTTGTTGCTGCTGGTCAGTGGTTAGGTCTTCATCCGGAAGAAGGAAGTCAAGTACTTCCGGAGTCTCCTCGCCTTCAGCGACTACATGTTAATGAGATACTACATGTCAATTCAAATGCAATGTGTAAACTTGAATAAGTAATTACTATAACTCCAGCTAACCCTCCCCTTGGGTTCTGAATTTTTTATGGTGGCTTGGTAGGGTCCTAACCAGAGTCTTGACCAAGTTTCATTTGAAACAAAGTTCATTTGAGCCTTGTACAAATAAAAGCCTAATTGGTCAATATTAGAGTCTCTAAGTAATTCCAGGGGTTTTCATGGCTCCAACCATTACTTTCTGGAAACTAGCATTTGAGATGGTTCTAATGGAGTTGGGTTCATGTCATTTGAAGAATTCTAGAGAAAGTTATGCCCTAAACACGTTTTTGAGAAAATCTGAAAAATGTTTCTGTTCATTTTTCTATTTTCTCAGGGCAGTCCTCTTAATCATCCCATTAGGGGGACTAAATGAACTTGGATGAGTCTGAAAATTTTACTGTGACTCAAGGATTTTCCAATGAACTTGTTGAGATACTCATTCACGCTTCTCCGTCCTTGGCGGAGACCTTCGAACAACTGTCTCTTGAGCATCATTACACCAGCAGGGATGTAATGAGAGTGGAAACTCTCCTTAAACTCAGTCCAAGTTATCGTCTCCGGGTTGACATAGGCGTTGCATAGGGCATCCCACCAGTCAGCGGCAGCTCCCATGAGTTGGTGCGACGCAAAAAGAAACTTCTCTTGGTCATTGCACTGTACTATGGCAAGCTTCTTCTCCATGGATTTCAACCAATCATCGGCCTCCATGGGGTCATTAGCTTGAGCAAAGGTGGATGGTCGAGTCGTCATGAACTCTCCCAGTCTATTATGAGCTGGAGGTGGTGGTGGTGGTGGTGCCAGAACGGGGTTGTTGTTGTTGGCCTGCAACTGATCCAAAGTTTGGATCATGGTTTGCATAAGTTGATTCTGCATGGCCATCAATCGTTCCAGGTTGTTCTCACCAGCTCCGGGGTTAACAGGAACTTCATCGTAGCCATCATCTTGGTTGCCACTGACGTTCCTTCCTTGGCGGCCGGCGTTTCCTCTCACCACCTGTGAGACAGAACGAAATAGAATAGAGGTTAGAATATTAGATGGATACCCCCTAACTATATGCATCAAGGTGGATTGGACTATATATATTAGCCCATCTGAGGATGTGAACAAGTGACGAGGCATCTCACACCTCCTTTCTACTTATGTGTGGGTACGGACAACGCTTGAGACGTCCCACGACTCACACCCAACATACAATCACAACAATTATCACAAGGGCTCACACAACATCTATTCAAGGCTTTATTCAATGGGGCTCCTATATGGCTTAGGGTGATGCCAATCTGTGATCCAACTACGGCTTCTCCTAGGCTTGTATCCTATGTCAAGGTAGTTCCAATGCCAATCTATGCATCCTAGGCTTGCATCCTATGGTCAGCGTGGCTTCTAATAACAATCTGTGATCATTCTAGGCTTTTAACCTACAATCAACCGTGGTAGCTTTGTACCAATCCGTGGATTGCACCAATCTGTGACTAGGCATGGCGGCTTTAATATCAATCTGTGACCTATATAGGTTGTGTGATCTATGATAAACTCATGGCAGGTTGATACCAATCTGTGCCTGATACCAACTTGTGACTTCTATCTAAGCGTGTAACCTACTGTGACACCCTCATTTTTGGTTTCTGCATGTATTCATGTTTCATGTAGAGAAATCATTTTAAAAGAAGAGGGGACAGAGAAAGAATTAAAAATATAGCCAAAAAGAGCAAAAATCCAGTTCACCAAGAGTGCTGAAGACAACTCCCGCGGCCCGCTGGCCACGTGGCGCCTTCGGAGCTCATCTCCGCAAATGGGGAGAGGTCCACCGCTAAACATGCTACGTGGCAGGCTCGGGGATCATGGGGAGAGGTTTGACCCTGCAGGACACGTGCCACCTTCGGAGCTAGTCACCGCGGAAATCGGACGACCAGTTGCGCGGGATACGTGTCGATCTCGGAGCTCACCTCCGAGAGGTCCGGTTCTATTGGACACGTGCCACCGCCAGAGCTTATCTCTGGGAGGTCCGTCACTGTTGGACACGTGTTAGCCTCGGAGCTCGTCTCTGAGAAGAAAGGAAGTCTGGCGCTGTT
This sequence comes from Neostapfia colusana, assembly GCA_030760725.1. Lineage (NCBI taxonomy): Eukaryota > Viridiplantae > Streptophyta > Magnoliopsida > Poales > Poaceae > Neostapfia > Neostapfia colusana. Next base: position 88,219,081 of record JASWHV010000003.1, read on the forward strand.
AGGATACATGGCACACCCGGAGCCACCTCCGAATAGAGAGGAGGTCCCGACCGCCAGGATACGTGGCGCACGCGGAGCTCACCTCCAAAGGAGAGGGAGGTCTCGCTCGCTTGACACGCGGCACAACCGGAGCTCGTCTCTATGGAAAAGGGGAGACCAGGCCTCGGTGGACACGTGGAGCTTCCGGAGCTCATCACCACGGAGGTAACGAATTCTGGAGCAGTTTTTGCTTCTGTACGCGTGGGAATACCGGTATGGGAGGAAACCGACATGATTTCCACAATGCTACCGCACCAAATCAACTAAAGATGAGTTGTTAAGATTCAACGACAATCTGAATAGGACTCTTATTCGAAATACAATCAGATTAGGACTCTTCTTCTCCCTATTATAAATAGAACCCAGAACCTTTGGCCGAAACCACGAACTTCTTTTCCACCTCCTGAGCCGACGACTTAGAGCCCTAGCCCCAGCTCGCCGAGTAAACCCTTCGCCGGAGTCGGTCGAGAGAGATCACCGGAAAAGAGCCCCAACAATCTGTCTTGCTAAAAGAAGGACCCTGAGACCAAGAAGAACGTAAGGTAGGTCTCCAATACCACCTTACAACATCATCGCGTTTTCTTTGCATCTGTTCTTTGATTCCTTTTGAACAGAAGCTTTTTCGTGGACAAATCACTTGATGATCGATTTAAAGTCAAGATCAACGCTACGTCCACAATTGATCTATACGACTCTGCTCATCATAAAACCCATGCAAGTCATGCAAGAACACGTACAAACTAAACTGCATCATAGGATTAACATGCATAAGCATCATCGCATCTAGTTAAAGTTTTTGCATGATATTGATTGTTGTAAATCTGGTATATGCGTGATCATGTATAGAAGGACAAGCTTAGGAAGCCGTTTAGGACGAGCTGCCACAACAAGGTTTCGAGATCCAAGAGCAACCGGAACGGCAAGAACAAGGCAAGTGCCCCTTGACCATATTGATCCTATATTTTGGGAAACTGTTTCGTTTTGCGAAAAGGTGTGTGTGTGCTGAGTCAAACATGATGGGAAACACTTTTATAGGAGTTTACTAGTTTTGGTTAAACCACCCTTGTCGCCAGGGATGTTTATGAGTCGGGTATGGTTTTAATTTATGCTTCGCTGAGTCCATGGGATTGGCGAGCGAGATGGATGTGTCTAGCTAACTGCACTCGTAAGATTTATGAGGAACTGAGGTTGTTAATGAACATGGATCGGTGGGATATCTAGGCAAGCCTGGGTTTGTGAATGAGGTAGAAATAGATGGTGGTTTACTTGTCATAGATCTAAGGACCGGTTCATGCGAGCACATGCCAGGATAACAGTGCCACCACAAGGCCAAGTATGGGTGCGGCTTAGCTGACTAATTAGGTAAGTTGCTAGACTGCTATGAACCGTGGAAGGCACGGGGAATGGGAGTCGAGTGAGAACTGTCCTGGGAACTGCATGGCACAAGAGGGGGCCCATGGGTGGGAGAATTGGAGATTCTAGCCTACCGGTGAAACCTTAGTGAGTCCATACATCTAGTAACCCCTTTGTAAAGGCTATTTTGTGATCTCTTGGCCATACACCGACGGTCGTGTACTGGTATAATGGAGGTTCTGCAGTCGCCGACGGGTGACAAAATCACAAACTTGTGGGTAAAGAGGTGCAAACTCTGCAGAGTCTTAAAACTATCACGATAGCCGAGCTTACGGTCACGAGCGCCTGGCCAACTTCCATGATTAGTTGCGGTGGTTGTTGGTTATGGTTTTGGATGGTTTGGTTTTGGTTTTGTTTTCGGGACTGTTGAGTGCGGGTGATAAGATGCGTTGCATGACTGTTGAACGAGATTGGTCTTGGTGTGAGACGGATTTGTTTATGAGATGAAATCGTAGCGAATACAAGATGGTATTCGTGAGATGGTAGCGAATATGATAAGGTATTCGTGAGCAAGAATGAGGTTGATTAATGTCTGGTTGGGACATGGAAGGTAATGAACATAATGGAGGTATGATTGGTATTTTATTACATGTTGGGATTACATTCACTTAAAGATAAGTTGTTGTTTTATCGTGGTTTTTTGATAAATAACTTTGCTTTTCTGCATTGAGCCTTTTTTTATACCTACCTTATTGTGAGCTACATATCATATTTTCCGGCACTTGCTGAGTACATCATTGTACTCAAACTTGCATTATTATTTCATCATCAGCAACAGTAGAAGATTACTATGAAGACCAGGTGGAGCATTAGGCGTGTAATTTGTCCTCAACCTTTCCTATGGGAGAATGGAGTAGAAGATGGAGCCGCCGCTGTTGCATAGATTGCTTCCGCATTAGAATAAAGACTTCCGCTGTTAGATTAAGATTTCCGCTGTGAGCATGAGTCCAAGACTCATGAGACATTGTAATAAACTCTGTTATTCGTGGTCATATATATTCTGAAATTCAGTTTGTGGATGATGTGTATATGTTTGATGAACATCCTGGGCACACATACGCGTCAGTTCTCGGTTCCGTGGTTTTCCACAGAATTGAGGGCGTCACAGACTGGTATCAGAGCCACGGGTTGACGGTAGGTTATACGCTTAGATAGATCATAGATTGGTAGCTAAGCCATGCTGACCATAGGATGTAAGCCTAGGATGCATATATCGGCCTTGAAACTACCTTGACATAGGATACAAGCCTAGGAAAGGCCATAATTGGATCACAGATCGGCAACACCCTAAGCCATATAGGACCCCCATTGAACAAGCCTTGACTAGGAGTTGTATGAGCCCTTGCGATGATTGTTTATGATTGTGTGCTTAGTGTGACTTGTGGGACGTCTCAAAGCATTGCCCATATCCACACATAAGTAGAAAGAGGTGTGAAATGCTTCGGCACTTGTTCACATCCTCATATGGGCTAATATATATAGTCCAATCCACCTTGATGCATATAGTTAGGGGGATCCATCTAACCTTCTAACCTTCTATTCTATTTCGTTCTCTCTCACAGATGGTGAGAGGAAATGCTGGCTAGAGGAACATCCGTGACAAACAAGAGGATGGCCATGATGAAGTTCCTGTTAACCCCGGAGCTGGTGAGAACAACCTGGAGCGGTTGATGGCCATACAGAATCAACTTATGCAAATCATGATCCAAACTTTGGGTCAGTTGCAGGCCAACAACAATAACCCCATTCCGGAACCACCACCACCACCAGCGCCGGCTCATAACAGACTGGGAGAGTTCATGAGGACTCGACCACCCACCTTTGCTCAAGCTAACGACCCCATGGAGGCCGACGACTGGTTGAAATCCATGGAGAAGAAGCTTGCCATAGTGCAGTGCAATGACCGAGAGAAGGTTCTTTTTGCGTCGCACCAACTCATGGGAGCTGCCGCTGACTGGTGGGATGCCCTATGCAACGCTCATGTCGACCTGGAGATGATCACTTGGACTGAGTTCAAGGAGAGTTTCTGCTCTCATTACATCCCTGCTGGTGTAATGATGCTTAAGAGACAGGAGTTTGAAGGTCTCCGCCAAGGACACAGAAGCGTGAATGAGTATCTAAACAAGTTCGTGCAACTGTCCTTGTACGCCCTCGAAGACGTCAATTCGGACCAAAGGAAACAATACCTGTTCATGAGAGGGTTGCACAATGAGATCCAGGTTCAGATCCTCAACGATGACTACGCGAGCTTCTAGAAGCTGGTTGACAAGGAAATAGTGGTTGAAAGCAAGATCCGAGAGATCGAACGAGAGTGCAAGAGGAAGATGCCATACCAGCCTCAAGGGAGCAATGTACGACCTCGGTACATGCCCCTAGCTGCACTGCAGTATGGATCGACCGCTCCTGCATACTGCACTAATCAGCCACCAGAGCAACGACCCGTTGCACAAGCACCTCATGTGCCTTTGCCTCCTGTGCCCCGACCCAACATAGGCGCTCCATTTCAAAACCCCCGCCCCAACGTACCTGCTGCCGTGGATGACAGGGCATGCTTTGCATGCGGGGAAACAGGACACTTCGCGAGCAAGTGCCCGAGGAGAGGTCCTGGACAGCAAGGCAACATGCCCAAGCAGAACCCACGGCCGAACGGAGGGGACAATCAAGGGAACCACGGACAGCAGAACTATGCTTGCGGCAACGTGAACCATGTCTCTGCTGAGGAAGCACAACAGGCTGAGGACGTAATAATTGGTATGTTCTTTGCCAACTCCAACCCAGCCACCATCTTATTTGATTCCGGAGCATCACAATCCTTCATATCATCCAAGTATGTTGCCAAGCATAATCTACCCATATTACACTTGAGTTGTACTATGTTGGTTAATGTTCCCGGTGGATAGATGAGGACTAATATAGTATGTCCGAAAGTAAGCCTTAAAATAAGGGGGGTAGACTTCCTTGCCGATCTCATTGTCTTGGATTCCCAAGGGCTTGACATAATACTCAGGATGGATTGGTTAAGCAAGCACAACGGGGTAATCCAATGTGCTGAAAGAAGCGTGCAGTTAACAAACGAGCACGGTATTCGTGTCGAGTTTGAGTCAGCCCAACAAACAACGGAAAGGGCAATTTTGATCCACGTCGAAGGAGCAACATTGGACAGCATTCCAGTGGTTCGAGAATTCTCGGACGTGTTCCCGGAAGAGCTTCCAGGTATGCCACCTGACCAGGACATTTAGTTTGCCATTGATTTGGTACCCGGAACTGCACCCATGGCAAAGAGACCCTATAGGATGCCCACCAATGAACTAGTGGAACTCAAGAAGCAAATTCAGGAGCAGTTGGAGAATGGTTTTATATGTCCAAGCTCGTCACCATGGGGAGCCCCCGTGCTCTTTGTAGACAAGAAGGATGGGACCCAAAGGATGTGCATGGACTATAGGTCTCTCAACGAGGTGACAATCAAGAACAAATACCCTCTGCCCCGTATAGAAGACCTATTCGACCAAATGAAGTTGCCCGAGTGTTCTCTAAAATTGATATTCGGTCGGGATACTTCCAGCTGAAGATTAAGCCTCCGATATACCCAAGACTGCCTTTCGAACACGGTATGGTTCATATGAATATACCGTCATGTCTTTTGGGTTAACAAATGCACCCGCGTACTTCATGTGCCTTATGAACAAGGTTTTCATGGAATACTTGGATAAGTTCGTTGTGGTTTTCATCGACGACATTATGGTGTATTCAAAAAGTGAGGAGGAGCATGAAGAACATTTGAAATTGACCTTGCAGAAACAGCGTGAGCATCAATTGTATGCCAAGCTTAACAAGTGTCAATTTTGGTTAAAGGAGATATCGTTCCTAGGCCACATTATCCCCGAGGAAGGAGTATCAGTTGATCCCAGGAAAGTGGGAGATGTTCTGAAGTGGAACCAATCGCAAAACGTGAAGGACATTCGGAGTTTTCTTGGGATGGCTGGATACTACCGACGCTTCATCAAGGACTTCTCTAAGATAGCAAAACCTGTGACGGAGTTGCTAACGAAGGGAAAAGTGTTCCAGTGGACATCAGCGTGCCAAGAGAGCATTGAGGAACTTAAGAAAAGGAAAACCACAGCACCGGTTTTGGTATTGCCGGACGTAAGCAAGAGCTTTGACATATATCGTGACGCATCCAGACGAGGGCTCGGATGTGTGCTCATGCAAGAAGGACAAGTGGTAGCCTTTGCCTCACGACAATTAAAGAAGCACGAGCTTAATTATCCTACACACAACTTGGAGCTAGCAGCAGTAGTGCATGCATTGAAGATTTGGAGACATTATATCCTTTGTCATCGATGCGAGGTCTATACGGATCATAAAAGCCTCAAGTACATATTTACACAAACGGACTTGAATTTGAGGCAACGTCGATGGTTGGAACTCATCAAGGATTACAATGTTGGAATCAACTACCACCCTGGAAGGGCCAATGTACTAGCTGATGCATTGAGCCGGAAGGGAGCATGTCACCAACTCACGGTTCGGGAGCTACCATCCAAACTACGTAAGGAGTTCGAACGGTTACACCTCGGATTCTTGAACAACATAGAAGTGATAGAAATCTACTCTTCATTGGAGCAAGAGATAAGAGATGGCCAAGCAACGGATGAGGAGATCAAGGAGATCAAGGAAAGGATCCGACAAGGAATAGAGAAGGATTTCAAAGAAGATGAGAAGGGTAGCTTGTCACACCCGGTTTTTCCGAAGAACAACCAAGAGAATATCACATGTATGCCAGGATCATTTTCTCATACATGTGATGACAAATAGTGAAGCATCATTTATTACAAGCCAGTTGTTGAATATAAATAAGTCTTACATAGCAAATGTCTCGATGGACAATAATAGGTTCATCACAGGTAAATAAACTAGCAGCGGAATATTATTCTTGAGGGCTCCGTCACAGGCGTTGCCCGGGGGTCTCCATGAACCTAGAAACCTTCTTCGGGTCCAAAGTCTTGGTCATTATATACCACCTCATTATCTTGACCTGGGCTGCAATATAAACCAACAAAATATGCAAGGTTGAGTACCAATGGTACTCAGCAAGTGTGGAAAAATTATATCATGCATGGCTAGAACAAGGAGAGGTTGAACTCATGGTTAAAGCACTACGCAATTAATACCTATCACCTTAGCTTATTAAGCACCTACATTACTACACAGGTGAAATGGTCCCAATCTCCCATCCCATCATCATAATCAAATAACCATATCATCATTTCCAATGTTAAGCTCCCCGCATAACATCCACAACATCCAAAACCATCAATCCTCTAATCATGAATAAGTCCAAGCCGCTCTTGACCGTGAGCACGGCTGTCATGACAGTTTTGACTCTGCAGAGTTTGTACCACTGTACCCACATGTAGTGATTTCATCCCCCGTTACCGGGTGGACTAAAAGAACCTCCATTATGCCAGTAGCTACGAACCACATTCACACTTCCCAGGTGTGTAGCCAGGAGATCACTACGAAGCCTTTACAAAGGGATTCCCGACGAGCGTGGGCCCACTGAGGTTTCACCCCTAACAGCATACAAGAGGCTCCAACCCCGCTGCAGTGGCCCCCTCTTGAGCCTTGCGGTTCATATGGTAGTCCAGCTGACACCTACTCCCCGCACCATCCAACACACCCATACTACGCCGGGGATACACCTAATTAATTGGCCAAGCTGCCCCATCTCAGCATGTGGTTGGCACTGTAAAGCCAGGTTACATGCTCCATGAACCGGTCCTTAGGATCCAGGCAAGTACTACACAAACCCGATTCTCGTGCACCCAGCACACAACCAAAACATCCAACTTGCCTTGATCCCTACCTCTACATAACTCACAATATCCCATTCAAGAGTATGGTAAAATAAACTGATGATCTCATATCCCAAATATCCCATTCAAAGCATGGCTAAGCATATGCATAATAATAAATGACATGATAAGATGAATCCCAACCCAAGCTACAAGGAAATAAGGTAATGCAATTCTAGGGAAACATCCTAGCATGGGTTTCATATTTTCAATTGACAATGCAAATAATTCTAGCTACACATCCTAGTATAGGATCAAAGTGGTCAAGGACACTTGCCTCCTTCCTGCTGCTCTTGAAATGGGTAGTCCTTATCTTGGAAAGGAATAACTTGCTCTTGAGCAGGTTCTACATCATACCATCACACATAGCAAAAGAAAAACAACAATCCATAAGACATTGTTCATACTTCCACTTCATACAAACCACACATTCATATTTATGTAAGTCATCCACCATTATATGTGTTGTGGTTACTCTATGTGTGTTGATTTGTGGCTTGCATGCACTTTTAATCATGTGTATATGATTCCTACTTTTGATTTCACATCTATACTTACATACTATATATATGAGTTTTCAATTTAAATAAATTCCTTATATTCAATTACTACACCTTTTAGCTACCAAGTATGCATGAAAGGTATTTTCCTTCTCCATATGTGTCTTCAAAATTTCTACCAACCCTAAACTGAATTCTTTGGATTTTAGAAACTCCATTTATCATTTACTAGTTGCTATATTTTCAGATTTATTTTCCTATGCATATATGTGTACTTTATTATGAAAATAGTAAGACACATCATCTAAACAGAATAGGTTCTGGTCCTAAATAATTTAATAACATATTTTGACCCTTGCCTCTGATGTAAACTATTTCACAATTATTTTCCCTATTTTCTAGAACTATTCTTTACTTAAAAATGTGTCCCTAAATGTGAATAATAAATTAGACAGATTCAATTCAGCCCAAAATATGTTTTTATCTCACTCCAAAGTTTTCCTAAAAACTGAGAAAGTCTTTAATTAAATTTTTACAATATGTTTGTCCCACTTTTTAATTTTTGAACACTAGCCACATATTCAATTTCCTAATTTAAATACTAAACAGGGCTAAAAAGGTAAACTCACCCCACTACAGGATCTATAATATTATTTTCAGAATTTCCAGGGGTCTAGCTACACTTATCAGAGGAGTTTTTCTTAATTTTTATTAAGTCCAAGGGATAAAACAGATTTTTAAATGAATTTACATGATTTTCTGAAGTTCCAGGGGCTAGATCAGAAGTTTTCGGGGCTAGCTCTTATTTCCCGAGAACCCCAGGGGGTAGCAAGTAAGATTTCCAGTCTTTATAACGTGGGGCTGACGTGGACCGTCCGATTTTAAACCGACGGCTGAGATTATAACGTCGAACCTGTACGCGGGGATTTAAACCCTACCGTGCGATTTAAAATAAACGGATCACAAGCGGCCACGTCGCTCTGATCGAATGCGGGCGGTGCTGCCGGCGGCGCACCGCGGCAGGAAGCGGCGATCTCGCCGGAGACTTTCGGATCTTCGAGAATTCTTCCTAGAACTGTGATTTTATGGCATAGATCGGTGGAGGAGAGGTCGGGGATCTCACCTCGGGGGTTTTCTTGAGCTCGGAGGTCCTGGAAGTTGATCGGCGATGAGGTCCGAGGTGAATTCACGGCGAGGCTCGTCGGCGCTGTGTTTACACCGCAAGTCACCGAGTTTTCTGCACCTGCAAGGTTCCCCGGAGGCAGTGGATCAAGACCAGCTAGTTAGATCGGAATTTTCGAGCTTAGATCGGCCAGAATTCGCCGGAGAAGTCTCGGTTCTCACCGGAGGAAAATCGGCGGATCGCGTGGGAAAAACAGAACGAGGCCGGGGTTTTTATAGACGCGGGAGGGCGGCTGGGTGGTTTAGATCGAGTTTGCGTCGCCCCCGAACAGAATTCGGCTGGAGTACGCGAGAATTCCCGATCGGTTTCGATTCGGGTGAGAGAGTCCGGCGCTGGCGCGAGGTAGACGATGAACTGGTGGGCCCTGCCTGTCAGTGGGAGAAAGCGGCGCGCGCGGCTGCGGGCTGGCGCGGGCGCTGGTTGGGCCGGCTGGTGGGTTGCGGCCCACTGGCCGGTTTTTTTCTGTTTTCTCTTTTTCTTTTTCTATTTCTTTTCTGATTTGAGTTTAATTTGAATTCCAGTTTGAATTTGAATTTTTGCAAAACGTGCAACACGTCAAAAAAATTTTAAATTCCCCTCTTAACATGATTTAGGGTCTTAACAAAATTTTGGGGTGTTACAGCTCTACCCCTCTTAAAAGAAATCTTGCCTCGAGATTGGTGGTTCTAAGAAGACAATTCCGGAAATTGTGCCTTTAGCTCATCTTCCCGCTCCCAGGTGGCTTCCTCTTCTGAGTGATGCTTCCACTGCACCTTGCACATCCGGATTCATTTATTTCTGGTGAGGCGTTCCATTGTCTCCAAAATCTTGTATGGTTGCTCGGCATAAGACAAATCCTCAGCTACGTCCACTTTATTCATGGGTAACACCTCCTCAGGCGTCCTCAGGCATGTCTTGAGTTGTGACACATGGAATACATCATGCACATCCGATAGACGAGCCGGTAATTCTAGTTGATACGCCACTTCGCCTTTCCTCTCCAAAACTTGAAAGGGTCCGATGTATCGAGGTGACAACTTCCCTTTCACTTTGAACCGACGAAGTCCTCTGATAGGGGACACCTTGAGATAGACATAGCACCCCACGTTGAAAACGAGCTCTCTTCTTCGTACATCGGCATAGCTCTTTTGGCGTGTCTGTGCTATCCTCAAGTTATTGCGAATTTCCCTCACCTTCGCCTCGGCTTCTTGTAGTACTTCTGGACCAAACACTTTACTTTCCCCTGTTTGGTTCCAAAATAGGGGAGTTCTGCACTTCCTCCCGTACAAAGCTTCAAACAGTGACATCTTCATACTAGCTTGATAGCTATTGTTATAGGAAAACTCCGCATACGTAAGTTCTTGTCCCAACTCCGATTGTTTTTGAGTGCACATGCCCTCAGCATATCTTCAAGAATCTGATTGGTTCTTTCCGTCTGCCCGTCAGTTTGGGGATGATAGGCAGAGCTGAAATTCATATGGGTTCCCATGGTTTCATGCAACTTCTGCCAGAACCTTGAGGTGAACTGTGTTCCTCGATCCGACACAATCTTCTTTGGCACTCCATGGTAACACACGATCCTTGACATGTACAGCTCTGCCAATTTGGATCCGCTGTAGCTTTCTTTCACGGGGATGAAATGAGCTACCTTGGTTAGCCTATCAATGATGACCCATATCGAATCATATCCTGATTGGGTTCTAGGCAATCCCACGATGAGATCCATGCTGATTTCTTCCCATTTCCATTCAGGCACTTTGAGTGGTTGCAATAATCCCGCGGGTCGTTGATGTTCTGCTTTCACCAACCGACATGTGTCACATAGGGCAACATGTTCCGCGACATCTCGCTTCATACCATACCACCAATACCTGCTCTTAAGGTCCTGGTACATCTTCGTACTCCCAGGATGGATGGAATAGTCAGAATCATGATCCTCCTTCAAAATCAATTCACGGATCTCCTTTACTTCCGGCACACAGATTATTTTCCCGTGCCACACCGTTCCTTGTTCATCCTCTCTAAAACCCGGAGCTTTATTTTCCTTGATGAGTTGTCTGATCTCTTGTATCTTCTCATCATTCTTTTGACCTTCGCGTATGTCTCGCTCTAGTGTGGAGTCCACTTCCATGGCAATGGCTTCACCACTATTTACTAGACATAGATTGAGCCTTATAACCTCGTCCTTCAATTCTGCAGGCATGTCCTTCAAGCTCAACTTATTGACCTGCACTTTCCGACTCAAAGCATCGGCCACGATGTTTGCTTTCCCGGGATGATAGTTGATGCCCACATCAAAGTCATTGATTAGCTCTAACCATGTCCTTTGTCTGAGGTTGAGATCTGGCTGTGTGAAAATGTACTTCAAACTCTTATGATCCGTATATATCTCGGTCCTCTTCCCCATCATATAGTGCCGCCAAATTTTCAACGCGTGTACCACTGCGGCTAGTTCTAAGTCATGTGTAGGATAGTTTTTCTCGTGCTTCCGGAGCTGCCGGGATGCATATGCCACGACATGCCCTTCTTGCATGAGAACACATCCCAACCCGTTTCCAGAGGCATCGCAGTACACCGTAAAGTTCTTCTGCATATCTGGCATAACGAGCACTGGGGCTGTTGTCAACCTTTCCTTTAACTCCTGAAAACTCATCTCGCACTGCGGCGTCCATGTGAATGTGATTCCCTTCTCCAACAGTTTGGTGAGAGGTCTCGAGATTTTGGAGAATCCCTCAATAAACCGTCGATAGTATCCAGCCAATCCCAAGAAGCTTCGAACTTCCCCGACATTTTCAGGGGTCTTCCACTTCTAGATATCCTCGATTTTGGCGGGATCTACGGAAATTCCTCCCTCCGAGATTATATGTCCTAAGAAGGGAACTCTCTTCAGCCAAAACTCACACTTGCTCAACTTGGCATATAGTTGGTGTTCTCTCAGCCTCTGCAACACCAACCTTAGATGTTTCTCATGTTCTTCTTCATCTTTGGAGAAGACAAGAATGTCATCTATGAAAACCACCACAAATTTGTCCAGATATTCCATAAATACCTTGTTCATGAGATACATGAAGTATGCCGGGGCATTAGTTAGCCCGAAAGGCATGACAGTGTATTCATACAGTCCGTACCGAGATACGAAAGCTGTCTTGGGAATATCATATTGCCTTATCTTGAGTTGGTGGTATCCCGACCTGAGATCAATTTTCGAGAACACACAAGCTCCCCTCAACTGATCAAACAAGTCTTCAATGCGGGGTAATGGGTACTTGTTCTTGATGGTTACCTCATTCAAGGCACGGTAATCCACGCATAACCTTTGGGTTCCGTCCTTCTTGGGCACAAATATCACCGGAGCTCCCCATGGTGAGGAACTAGGGCGAATATACCTCTTCTCCGTGAATTCTCTCAAATGATCCTTGAGTTCTTCTAGCTGCTTGGAGTCCATCCGATAAGGTCTTTTGTAAATCGGGGCTGTTCCAGGTACTAGCTCAATTGCGAATTCCACTTCACGATCGGGAGGCATACCTGGCAACTCCTCCGGAAAAACATCTGGATATTTCCTGATGGTCCTGATTTCCTCAACTTTCACCTCAACTTGATTTAATTTAATGTCCCTCCTAGGCTCGTGTATTGTTATGAACTTTACTTTTGTGCCACTAGGGTGAGTTAGTTCCACCGTTCTGGTCGAACAATGTATGATTCCTTTATGTTTGGTCAACCAATCCATACCCAAAATAATATCTATCCCTTGTGAATCTATCACTATGAGGTTAGCAGTAAATACTACCCCATTAATGTCTAGGTTCACTTTGGGACACACTTGTCTTGTCCTTATTTCTCCACCTGGAGAGTTTACAGCTAGCATATGGTTCATTTGTGTTGTTGCTAGGTCATGCTTCTTAACAAACCCTTGAGCAATGAACGAGTGGGTAGCACCAGAATCAAACAGCAGGGTTGCAATGTGTAAATTGGCAGGAAACTTACCAACTACCACGTCGGGTGCCTCTTGTGCTTCCTCCATAGTGACGTGGTTCACCCGTCCTCTCATTACATTCTGCTGTTGTGGCTGCGTGGGCTTCTTCTTTGGGCACTTATGGGCGTAGTGCCCCACTTCTCCGCAGCTAAAACATTGCACCCCAACCTTAGGTGCCTGGCCTTTGCTGTCTTAGGGTTGTTTGGGGGTCCCTGTACTGCTGGTCGAGGTGGATATGCGTGGCGAGGCTGCTGTACGAACTGACGTTGTGGCTGTATTGGTGCTGCCGGAGGCCTGTAGTTCGGGTTGTATCCTCTTGGTGCTGAGTAGGGTACCGCAGCACGGTTCGTCTGCCCTGCAGGTTGCTGCATCAGACGTGGGCGGGTGTTGCTCACTGAGGCTTGATGTGACCACCCGGCCTTCCTCTTATTCTCATTTCCCAAGGCCTTCAGCTTCCTTTCTACCACAAACGCTCTGTCCACCATCTTTTGGAAGCTTTCATACTCGTTGGAGGACATTGCACACTGCATTTCTGCGGTAAGTCCTTCCACGAAACAATCCTGTTTCTGCTCATCAGTCTCTATGTCCCGTGGGGCATAACGGGACAGTTGAGTAAATTTAGTGAGGTATTCCCTCACCGTCATGTTTCCCTGCTGCTGTCCCAAGAACTCCTTCCTCTTGTTTTTGAGTTCACCTCTTGGAATGTAATGGTTGCGGAAGCTACGCTTGAACTCTTCCCAAGTGATGTTCTCAGGGTCATGATGGGCAGCCACGTAGGCGGTCCACCAATCAGCAGCAGGTCCATGCAATTGATGAGAGGCAAACAGCACCCTCTCATACCCTTGGCACTGGATGATCCTCATCTTGCTTTCAATGGTCTTCAGCCAATCATCTGCCTCCAGAGGTTCAGTAGCACTTGCAAACTTTGGAGGTTGAGTTCCTAGAAACTCACTCAACCTTGGTTGGCGTGATGCAGCTTGTGGAGGTGGAACTTGATGCAAGTTGGCCACCACTTGAGTCAAGTTCTGGATGAGCTGATTTTGATTCGCCAGCATTTGGTGGAGGGGATCAACTCCTTCACGGCGACCACCCCGGTCCTGGCCTCGAGAAAGATGAGGGTTGCATGCCTCATCGTTGTTGTTGGCGGGGTTGGCAGCACGTCCTTTTCCTCTTCCGGCCATCTGGCAGAATCAACCAATGTTAATTTGAAAGCATTTAGTATCATCTTACTATTTTCATTTGTTTGTACTTTGAAGTGTTGACGCTTTGTTATACTTTTATGAGGGTTCATTTCTCACACAAAAATAAATGCAACATTATTTCATGTGGGTTCTCACACCAAAGCAAAACAATCTAAAGACGAGGCTGTGGACAATTGCTCATGGCTTCCACAACTCACGTCACACACCAAGCATTAACACACCATTAACTTAACTTAATGACTCGACTATTCGACATCTTGCTAACTAAGGGAAGGACTCTACACTACTCGTTTTCTTGAGCTAGCTCCTCGGGATCTTCCTCATCATTTCGGCTTCCTTCTAACTCTGCTTTGGGTGGGGAGGCTGCTGGTGGAGAAGTGCGACGACGCCTTATCGCCCGACGATCTGGGGAGTCATGAGTCCATGTATCATTCGCGGTGACACACAGTTCATTCCCATCTCCTCTTTCTCTTGCCCTCCGGCAGGCTCGCAGCAACGCCTCCGTTTCCTTCAGGGTGTCCCGAACATCCTGAAGCTCTTGCTGACACTCCTGCAGTCGAGTGCTGAGCATAGCAGCATCCTCCAAGCACAAGTCCATGTGCTCATGGGAAGTCCCTTGCTGCACAGGTGGGTACTTGTACTCCGTGGTACCACTGTCACGCTGGAGGACATACATGTACTCAGTCCTGTCCAGGTGGCGACGATAGATGTGACTCTGGCAGGTGATGGCCTCCTAGGTGACATCCTTCTCCGCATCGACCTGTGTCGCTCGACAAGCTGGAGAGCGGTGGATCTTAAGCATCTGATTTTCATGGATAATCCTCATTTCTGAACTCCATTCTTCCCGTTTCTCCCGGATGGTCCTGGTGGAGCTATAGTGTATGATTAGCTTGCCCGTATTGCCGGCGGCTTGGAGCATACGTCGAAGACGGCGCAACAAGCCTCCTACTGCCAATCCGTAGGAAAGGTACGTCACCGGACGGCTCTCCTCTCTTTGGGCAAGGGCAACTACGGGAACTCTCCCTCCTGTGGACTTGCGAGCGGTGCGAATCATGCGAACCATCTAAAACAAAAAGCATTTAAACTTAGGTTAGATAAACTTTTAAACAAAAATACTATTTTGAATGAAAGTTGGGGTAAGATGAAGAAAGTGTCCCCATTAAATAACACCTTTCAACACACACCTTTGTAAAATAGTTTTTAAGAAAATAGTGTCCTTAAATACGTCCATTTCTACCTAGGTCCACGTTCCTACGGGCAACCTTGGCTCTGATACCACTTCTGTCACACCAGGTTTTTCCGAAGAACAACCAAGTGAATATCACATGTATGCCAGGATCATTTTCTCATACATGTGATGACAAATAGTGAAGCATCATTTATTACAAGCCAGTTGTCGAATATAAATAAGTCTTACATAGCACATGTCTCGATGGACAATAATAAGTTCATCACAAGTAAATAAACTAGCAGCGGAATATTATTCTTGAGGGCTCCGTCACAGGCATTGCCCGGGGGTCTCCATGAACCTAGAAATCTTCTTCGGGTCCAAAGTCTTGGTCATTATATACCACCTCATTATCTTGACCTGAGCAGCAATATAAACCAACAAAATATGCAAGGTTGAGTACCAATGGTACTCATCAAGTGTGGGAAAATTATATCATGCATGGCTAGAACAACTCATGGTTAAAGCACTACGCAATTAATACCTATCACCTTAGCTTATTAAACACCTACATTACTACACAGGTGAAATGGTCCCAATCTCCCATCCCATCATCATAATCAAATAACCATATCATCATTTCCAATGTTAAGCTCCCCGCTTAACATCCACAACTTCCAAAACCATCAATCCTCTAATCATGAATAAGTCCAAGCCGCTCTTGACCGTGAGCACGGCTGTCATGACAGTTTTGACTCTGCAGAGTTTGTACCACTGTACCCACATGTAGCGATTTCATCCCCCGTTGCCGGGTGGACTAAAAGAACCTCCATTATGCCAGTGGCTACGAACCACATTCACACTTCCCAGGTGTGTAGCCAGGAGATCACTACGAAGCCTTTACAAAGGGATTCCTGACGAGCGTGGGCCCACTGAGGTTTCACCCCTAACAGCATACAAGAGGCTCCAACCCCGCTGCAGTGGCCCCCTCTTGAGCCTTGCGGTTCATATGGTAGTCCAGCTGACACCTACTCCCCGCACCATCCAACACACCCATACTACGCCGGGGATACACCTAATTAATTGGCCAAGCTGCCCCATCTCAGCATGTGGTTGGCACCGTAAAGCCAGGTTACATGCTCCATGAACCGGTCCTTAGGATCCAGGCAAGTACTACACAAACCCGATTCTCGTGCACCCAGCACACAACCAAAACATCCAACTTGCCTTGATCCCTACCTCTACATAACTCACAATATCCCATTCAAGAGTATGGTAAAATAAACTGATGATCTCATATCCCAAATATCCCATTCAAAGCATGGCTAAGCATATGCATAATAATAAATGACATGATAAGATGAATCCCAACCCAAGCTACAAGGAAATAAGGTAATGCAATTCTAGGGAAACATCCTAGCATGGGTTTCATATTTTCAATTGACAATGCAAATAATTCTAGCTACACATCCTAGTATAGGATCAAAGTGGTCAAGGACACTTGCCTCCTTCCTGCTGCTCTTGAAATGGGTAGTCCTGATCTTGGAAAGGAATAGCTTGCTCTTGAGCAGGTTCTACATCATACCATCACACATAGCAAAAGAAAAACAACAATCCATAAGACATAGTTCACACTTCCACTTCATACAAACCACACATTCATATTTATGTAAGTCATTCACCATTATATGTGTTGTGGTTACTCTATGTGTGTTAATTTGTGGCTTGCATGCACTTTTAATCATGTGTATATGATTCCTACTTTTGTGTTCACATCTATACTTACATACTATATATATGAGTTTTCAATTTAAATAAATTCCTTATATTCAATTACTACACCTTTTAGCTACCAAGTATGCATGAAAGGTATTTTCCTTCTCCATATGTGTCTTCAAAATTTCTACCAACCCTAAACTGAATTCTTTGGATTTTAGAAACTCCATTTATCATTTACTAGTTGCTATATTTTCAGATTTATTTTCCTATGCATATATGTGTACTTTATTATGAAAATAGTAAGACACATCATCTAAACAGAATAGGTTCTGGTCCTAAACAATTTAATAACATATTTTGACCCTTGCCTCTGATGTAAACTATTTCACAATTATTTTCCCTATTTTCTAGAACTATTCTTTACTTAAAAATGTGTCCCTAAATGTGAATAATAAATTAGACAGATTCAATTCAGCCCAAAATATGTTTTTATCTCACTCCAAAGTTTTCCTAAATACTGAGAAAGTCTTTAATTAAATTTTTACAATATGTTTGTCCCACTTTTTAATTTTTGAACACTAGCCACATATTCAATTTCCTAATTTAAATACTAAACAGGGCTAAAAAGGTAAACTCACCCCACTACAGGGTCTATAATCTTATTTTCAGAATTTCCAGGGGTCTAGCTACACTTATCAGAGGAGTTTTTCTTAATTTTTATTAAGTCCAGGGGCTAAAACTGATTTTTAAATGAATTTACATGATTTTCTGAAGTTCCAGGAGCTAGATCAGATGTTTCCGGGGCTAGCTCTTATTTCCCGAGAACCCCAGGGGGTAGCACGTAAGATTTTCAGTCTTTATAACGCGGGGCTGACGTGGACCGTCCGATTTTAAACCGACGGCTGAGATTATAACGTCGAACCGGTATGCGGGGATTTAAACCCTACCGTGCGATTTAAAATAAACGGCTCACAAGCGGCCACGTCGCTCTGATCGAACGCGGGCGGCGCTGCCGGCGGCGCACGGCGGCGGGAAGCGGCGATCTCGCCGGAGACTTTCGGATCTTCGAGAATTCTTCCTAGAACTGTGATTTTATGGCATAGATCGGTGGAGGGGAGGTCGGGGATCTCACCTCGGGGGTTTTCTTGAGCTCGGAGGTCCTGGAAGGTGATCGGCGACGAGGTCCGAGGTGAATTCACGGCGAGGCTCATCGGCGCTGTGTTTACACCGCAAGTCACCGAGTTTTCTGCACCTGCAAGGTTCCCCGGAGGCGGTGGATCAAGACCAACGAGTTAGATCGGAATTTCTGAGCTTAGATCGACCAGAATTCGCCGGAGAAGTCTCGGTTCTCACCGGAGGAAAATCGGCGGATCGCGTGGGAAAAACAGAATGAGGCCAGGGTTTTTATAGACGGGGGAGGGCGGCTGGGTGGTTTAGATCGAGTTTGCGTCACCCTGGAACAGAATTCGGCTGGAGTACGCGAGAATTCCCGATCGGTTTCGATTCGGGTGAGAGAGTCCGGCGCTGGCGCGAGGTAGACGATGAACTGGTGGCCCCGCAGGTTTATTTGCAGAAAAGCAGGTTTATAAAACCATGATAAAACAGCAACTTAACTTTAGATGAATGCAATCCCAGCATGTATTAAATTACCAACATACCTCCATCGCTTTCCATGTTCCTCCCGAACATTAGCCAACCTTATTCTTACTCATGAATACCTCCTCGTATTCGCTATCATCTCACGAATACCTTCACGTATTCGCTACCATCTTATCTCATAAACAACTTTGTCTCACACCGAGACCAGTTTCGCTGCCATGACTCAATAGTCATGCAACCATCTTATCACCCGGACTCCACAGTCCCAACAACAAATTCATTAACCATAACCAAAAACCTTCCCAATAACCATCCCAATAACCATCCCAAAAATCCATCCCAACTAATCATGGCAGTTTAGCCAGGTGCTCGTGACCGTAAGCTCGGCTATCATGATAGTTTTAGTAACTCTGCAGAGTTTGCACCTCTTTACCCACAAGTTTGTGATTTCGTCACCCGTCGTGACTGCAGAACCTCCATTATACCAGTACACAACCGTCGGTGTATGGTCAGGAGATCACAAAATAGCCTTTACAAAGGGGTTACTAGATGTATGGACTCACTAAGGTTTCACCGGCAGGCTAGAATCTCCAATTCTCCCACCCACGGGCCCCCTCTTGTGCCATGCAGTTCCCAGGGCAGTCCTCACTCGACTCCCATTCCCCGCGCCTTCCACAGTCCATAACACTCTAGCAACTTACCTAATTACTCAGCTAAGCCGCACCCATACTTGGCCTTGTGGTGGCACTGTTATCCTGGCATGTTCATGCATGAACCGGTCCTTAGATCTACGGCAAGCAAGACCACCGTCTCATGCTACCTCATTCACAAACCCAGGCTTGATTAGATCTCCCTCCGATCCATATTCATTAATCTCATCAGTTACTTATTGTCAGTACGAGTGCAGTTAGCTAGACACATCTATCTCGCTTCCCAATCCATAGACTCAGCGAAGCATAAAGCAAAAAAAAAAACCATACCCGACTGATAAACTCCCAAGGCGACAAGGGTGGTTTAACCAATACTAGTAAACTCCTATAAAAGGGCTTCCCATCATGTTTGACTCAGCACACACACCTTTTCGCAAAACAAAATAATTTTACCCAAAACATAGGATCAATATGGTCAAGGAGCACTTGCCTTATTCTTGCGGTTCCGGGGGTTCTTGAATCTCAAGACCTGGTTGCTGTAGTTCGTTGTAGACAGCTCCCTGAGCTTGTCCTGCTAGGTAGGATCAAGTGCATACAAGATTCACAACAATCAATATCATGCACAAACCTTAAACTAGATGCGATGATGCACATGCATGCTGCCCTATGATTTTTGTTAGATTGGTGTGCTCTTGCTTGGCTTGCATGGGCAGAGATGTTCGGATCAAAGGTGGACATGGCGATGATCTTGTCTTTTAGATCATACTGATCATCGAATGATCTGCCCACGAGAATGCTTCTGTTCGAAAGGAATTGAAGAACAGATGCAAAGTGATGAACACATTGATGTCGTAAGGTGGGATTGAAGTCCTACTCACGCTCTTCTTGACTTCGAGGTCCTCCTCAGACCGCTTGGTTCTTCTCCGATGATCTCCCTTGTTGCGCTTCGGCGATGTTTTGCTCGGCGAGTTAGGGATAGGGCTCTAAGTCGTCGGCTCAGGAGTTTGAAAGAGAAGTTTGTGGTTTCGGTCAGAGGTTTTGGGTTCAATTTATAATCGGGAAAAAAAGAGTCCTAATCTGTTTGGATCCCGAATAAGAGCCTTATTCAGATCTTTGTTGGATCCTACCGTCTTATCTTTGGTAACATCGTGGAATTTAGATCGGTTTCTGTTGCGTACCAGTATCTTTACGAGTAAAAACCGCTCCCGAACTCGTTACCTTTACGGTGATGAGCTCCGGAGGCTCCACGTGTCCTCCGAGGCCTGGTATCAGCTCCTCCGCAGAGACGAGCTCCGGTTGTGCCACGTGTCACGAGCGAGACCCCCCTCTTCTTCGGAGGTGAGCTCCGCGCACGCCACGTGTTGGTGCCGGTCTTCCCCCTCTTCTTTCCTCAGGGACATGCCCTCAGGTCGACACGTGTTTAGCTGCGACGGACCTCCCGAAGATAAGCTCCGGTGGCGACACGTGTTCGATAGATCCGGACTTCTCGGAGATGGGTTCCTAGATCGACACGCATCCCGCGCGACTGGTCCTCTAATTTTCGTGAGGACTAGCTCCGGGGATGACACGTGTCTTGTGGAAATGCCTTTGCTTCTTCTGCAGAGGCTAGCTCCGTGGGCAACACGTGTCCCACAGGGTCGGACCTCTTTTCAATTTCGGAGGTGACCTCCGAGCCTGCCACGTAGACAGTTTGACGGCGGACCTCTCTCAACTCCTCGGGGACGAGCTCCGAACACGCCGCGTGTTGCTGGCCGCGGAAGTTGCCTTCGACGGTCTCTGAGGGCTTTATTGGCTATTCTTTTGATAATTCTCTCTGTTCCTATTTTTCATTAAAATGTTTCCTCTTGTCATGAACATATGCTGACACCCGAGGCGAGGGTGTCACAGAAAGCTGCAGAAAGCCATGGGTACGCGACTGGATTTTAGCTCCGCCTATCACCCACAAACCGATGGACAAACCGAAAGGACAAACCAAATTTTGGAGGACATGTTCAGAGCTTGCGCCTTGAAACGTGGGCGTAGTTGGGATAGGAGTTTACCGTACGCCGAATTCTCCTATAACAACAGCTATCAAGCTACCTTGAAGATGTCGCCTTTCGAAGCATTGTATGGTAGGCGGTGTATGTAACACCCCAAAATCCTGTTCAGAGGGGAATTTAAAATTTTTTTGGATGTGTTGCATGTGTTGCAAAAATTCAAATTCAAACTGGAATTCAAATTAAACTCAAAACAGAAAAGAAATAGAAAAAGAAAAAGGAAAACAGAAAAAAACCGGCCAGTGGGCCGAAACCCACCAGCCGGCCCACCGATCCTGTGCCAGCCCGCAGCCGCGCGCCCCCCCTTCTTCCCACTGACATGCGGGGCCCGCCAGTCTTTCTTCTTTCTCGCGCTAGCGCCGCGCTTGGCCGGACTCTCTCACCCCGAATCAAAACCGACCCGGATTCCTGCGTATCCCAGCCGAATTTTGTTCGTGGGCAACGCAAACTCGATCACAACCGAACGCCGCCCTTCCCCTGTCTATAAAAACCCCGGCATCGTCCCGTTTTCCCCACGATCTGCCGATTTTCTCTCCGGTGAGAACCCGAACCCCTCCTGCGAATTCTGGCCGATCTACGCTCGGGAATTCCGATCTAACTCGCTGGTCTTGATCCACCGCCTCCGGGGAACCTCGCAGGTGCAGAAAACGCGGTGGTTTGCGGTTCAAACACAGCGCCGACGAGCCTCGCCGTGAACTCACCTCGAACCTCGTCGCCGACCGCCTTCCAGGACCTCCGAGCTCAAGAAAACCCCCGAGGTGAGATCCCCGACCTCCCCTCCACCGATCTATGCCATAAAATCACAGTTCTAGGAAGAATTTACAAAGATCCAAAACTTTCCGACGAGATCGCCGCCTCCCGCCGCCGTGCGCCGCCGGGCTGCGCCGCCCGCGCTCGATTAGAGCGACGTGGCCGCTTGTGCGCCGTTTATTTTAAATCGCACGGTAGAGTTTAAATCCCCGCGTACCGGTGCGACGTTATAATCTCAGCCGTCTGTTTTAAATCGGACGGTCCACGTCAGCCCCGCGTTATAAAGACTGGAATTCTTACGTGCTACCCCCTGGGGTTCTCGGAAAATAAGAGCTAGCCCCGGAAACTTCTGATCTAGCCCCTAGAACTTCAGAAAATCATGTAAATTCATTTTAAAATCAGTTTTAGCCCCTGGACTTAATAAAAATTAGGAAAAAACCCTCTGTTAAGTGTAGCTAGACCCCTGAAAATTCTTAAAACAATATTATTGACCCTGTAGTGGGGTGAGTTTACCTTTTTAACCCTATTTGATATTAAAGTTAGGAATTTGAATATGTGGCTAGTATTTAAAATTTAAAAGGTGGGACAAACATATTGTCAAATTCAAAACTAAACTTTCCCAGTACTTAGAAAACCTTGGAGTGAGATAAAAATAGATTTTTGGCTGAAATGAATCTGTTTAATTGATTATTCACATTTATTAGTTGTAGGGACACATTTTTAAGTAGAGAATAATTCTGAAAATTAGTAAAATAAATGTAAAATAGTTTACATCAGAGGAGAAGTTTAAAAATATATTATTACATATTGTAGACCCAAAACCTATTCTGTTCAGATGAGGTGTCTTACTATTTTTATAATAAAGTTCACATTTAGGCATAGGAAATAAATCTGAAAATATAACAAACTAGGCATGAATAACTATAAAATGATAAATGAAGTTTCCAAAATCCAAAGAATTCAGTTTAGGGTTGGTAGAAGGTCTGAAGACACATATGAAGTAGGAAAATACCTTTCATGCATACTTGATAGCTAAAAGGTGTAGTAATTGAATATAAGGAATTTATTTAAAATTGGAAACTCATATATATAGTATGCAAGTATAAATGTGAATACAGATGTAGGAATCATATACACATGATTAAAAGTGCATGTAAGCCAAAGATCAACACACATAGAGTAACCACAACACATAGAATTTGTGAATGGCTTTTATACATGTGAATGTGTGATTTGTATGAAGTGGAAGTGTGAACTATATCTTATGGATTGTTGTTTTTCTTTTTGCTATGTGTGATGATATGATGTAGAACCTGCTCCAGAGTAAGTTCTTCCTTTCCGAGATCAGGACTACCCATTCCAAGAGCAGCAGGAAGGAGGCAAGTGTCCTTGACCACTTTGATCCTATGCTAGGATGTGTAGATAGAGTTATTTGCATTGTCAATTGAAAATATGAAACCCATGCTAGGAAGTTTCCCTAGAATTGCATTACCTTGTTTCCTTGTAGCTTGGGTTGGGATTCATTTTATCATGTCATTTATTATTATGCATATGCTTAGCCATGCTTAGAATGGGATATTGTGGGATATGAGATCATCAGTTTATTTTACCATACTCTTGAATGAGATATTGTGAGTTATGTAGAGGTAGGGATCAAGGCAAGTTGGATGTTTTGGTTGTGTGCTGGGTGCACGAGACTCGGGTTTGTGTTTAGTACTTGCCTGGATCCTAAGGACCGGTTCATGGAGCATGTAACCTAGCTTTACCGTGCCAACCACATGCTGAGATGGGGCAGCTTGGCCAATTAATTAGGTGTATCCCCGGCGTAGTATGGGTGTGTTGGATGGTGCGGGGAGTTGGTGTCAGCTGGACTACCTTATGAACCGCAAGGCTCAAGAGGGGGCCACTGCAGCGGGGTTGGAGCCTCTTGTATGCTGTTAGGGGTGAAACCTCAGTGGGCCCACGCTCGTCGGGAATCCCTTTGTAAAGGCTTCGTAGTGATCTCCTGGCTACACACCTGGGAAGTGTGAATGTGGTTTGTAGCCACTGGCATAATGGAGGTTCTTTTAGTCCACCCGGCAACGGGGGATGAAATCACTACATGTGGGTACAGTGGTACAAACTCTGCAGAGTCAAAACTGTCATGACAGCCGTGCTCACAGTCAAGAGCGGCTTGGACATATTCATGATTAGAGGATTAATGGTTTTAGAAGTTGTGGATGTTATACGGGGAGCTTAACATTGGAAATGATGTTATGGTTGTTTGATTATGATGATGGGATGGGAGATTGGGACCATTTCACCTGTGTAGTAATGTAGCTGCTTAATAAGCTAATGTAATAGGTATTAATGGCATAGTGCTTTAACCATGAGTTCAACCTCCCCTTGTTCTAGCCATGCATGACATTTCCCACACTTGCTGAGTACCATCGGTACTCAAGCTTGCATATTTGTCGGTTTATATTGCTGCTCAGGTCAAGATAATGAGGTGGTGTATAATGACCAAGACTTTGGACCCGAAGAAGGTTTCTAGGTTCATGGAGACCCCCGGGCAACGCCTGTGACGGAGCCCTCAAGAATAATATTCCGCTGCTAGTTTATTTACTTGTGATGAACTTATTATTGTCCATCGAGGCATTTGCTATGTAAGACTTATTTACATTCGACACCTGGCTTGTAATAAATGATGCTTCACTATTTGTCATCACATGTATGAGAAAATGATCCTGGCATACATGTGATATTCACTTGGTTGTTCTTCGGAAAAACCGGTTGTGACAGTGTAGAACGCTGCTGTTCTGGAACGAGACTGGAGAGAACCAGGTGTTTGGACCCGAAGTGCTACAAGAAGTTGAAAAGAAAGTCCAAACGATACGGGAGAACTTAAAGGCTGCTCAGTCACGACATAAAGGCTATGCGGACAATAGGCGAAGGAAGTTGACTTTCAAAATAGGAGACTTCGTATACCTTAAGGTATCACCTATCCGTGGCCGACGATATTTCAACGTCAAAGGCAAGCTAGCACCTCGCTACATCGGACCATTTAAGATTTTTAACAAGCGAGGAGAAGTAGCCTATCAACTAGAGCTCCCAACATATCTCTCCGATGTACATGACGTGTTTCATGTATCCCAACTCAAGAAGTGCTTGAGAGTACCAGAGGAGCAAGTACCAATGGAAGAGCTTGAACTTCAAGAGGACCTGACTTATGCGGAGCACCCTGTCCGAATTTTGGACGTAAAGGAAAGGGTCACAAGGAACAAAGTGATCCGATGGTGCAAGGTACAATGGAGCCATCACACCGAAGCTGAAACAACATGGGAGCGTGAAGAAGACATCAAGGCAGAATTTCCCCATCTATTCTCTGCTAACGAATCTCGAGGGCGAGATTCAATTTAAGGGGGGGGGTAGATTTGTACACCCTCATTTTTGGTTTCTACCTGTATTCATGTTTCATGTAGAGAAAACATTTTAAAAGAAGAGGGGACAGAGAAAGAATTAAAAAGATAGCCAAAAAGAGCAAAAATTCAGTTCACCAAGATTGCCGAAGACAACTCCCGCGGCCTGCTGGCCACGTGGCGCCTTCGGAGCTCATGTCCGCAAATGGGGAGAGGTCCACCACTAAACTGGCTACGTGGCAGGCTCGGGGCTCATGGGGAGAGGTTCGACCCCGCAGGACACGTGTCACCTTCGGAGCTAGTCACCGCGGAAATCGGAGGACCAGTTGCGCGGGATACGTGTCGATCTCAGAGCTCACCTCCGAGAGGTCCGGTTCTATTGGACACGTGTCACCGCCGGAGCTTATCTGAGGAAGGTCCTTCACTGTTGGGCACGTGTTAACCTCGGAGCTCGTCTCTGAGAAGAAAGGAAGTCTGGTGCTGTTAGGATACGTGGCACACCCGGAGCCACCTCCGAATAAAGAGGAGATCCCGACCGCCAGGATACGAAGCGCACACGGAGCTCACCTCCAAAGGAGAGGGAGGTCTTTCTCGCTTGACACGCGGCACAACCGGAGCTCGTCTCTGCGGAAAAGGGGAGACCAGGCCCCGGTGGACACGCGGAGCTTCCGGAGCTTATCACCGTGGAGGTAACAAATTCTGGAGCGGTTTTTGCTTCTGTACGCGTGGGAATACCGGTATGGGAGGAAACCGACATGAATTCCACAATGCTACCGCACCAAATCAACTAAAGATGAGTTGTTAAGATTCAACGACAATCTGAATAGGACTCTTATTTGAAATACAATTAGATTAGGACTCTTCTTCTCCCGATTATAACTAGAACCAAGAACCTTTGGCCGAAAGCACGAACTTCTTTTCCACCTCTTGAGCCGACGACTTAGAGCCCTAGCCCCAGGTCGCCGAGTAAACCCTTCGCCGGAGTTGGTCGAGAGAGATCACCGGAAGAGAGCCCAAACGATCTGTCTTGCTAAAAGAAGGACCCCGAGACCAAGAAGAACGTAAGGTAGGTCTCCAATACCACCTTACGACATCATCGCGTTTTCTTTGCATCTGTTTTTCGATTCCTTTCAAACAGAAGCTTTTCGTGGACAAATCACTTGTTGATCGATTTAAAGTCAAGATCAACGCTATGTCCACAATTGATCTCTAGAACTCTGTTCATCATAAAACCCATGCAAGCCATGCAAGAACACGTACAAACTAAACTGCATCATAGGATTAACATGCATAAGCATCATCGCATCTAGTTAAAGTTTGTGCATGATATTGATTGTTGTAAATCTTGTATATGCGTGATCATGTATAGAAGGACAAGCTCAGGGAGCCATTTATGAGGAGCTGCCACAACAAGGTTTCGAGATCCAAGAGCAACCGGAACCGCGAGAACAAGGCAAGTGCCCCTTGACCATATTGATCCTATGTTTTGGGAAACTGTTTCGTTTTGCGAAAAGGTGTGTGTGTGTGTGTGCTGAGTCAAACATGATGGGAAACCCTTTTATAGGAGTTTACTAGTTTTGGTTAAACCACCCTTGTCACCAGGGATGTTTATGAGTCGGGTATGGTTTTAATTTATGCTTCGCTGAGTCCATGGGATTGGGGAGCGAGATGGATGTGTCTAAATAACTGCACTCGTAAGATTTATGAGGAACTGAGGTTGTTAATGAATATGGATCGGAGGGAGATCTAGGCAAGCCTGGGTTTGTGAATGAGGTAGAAAGAGATGGTGGTTTACTTGCCGTAGATCTAAGGACAGGTTCATGCGAGCACAAGCCAGGATAACAGTGCCACCACAAGGCCATGTATGAGTGCGGCTTAGCTGACTAATTAGGTAAGTTGCTAGATTGCTATGGACCGTGGAAGGCGCGGAGAATGGGAGTCGAGTGAGGACTGCCCTGGGAACTGCATGGCACAAGAGGGGGACCGTGGGTGGGAGAATTGGAGATTCTAGTCTGCCGGTGAAACCTTAGTAAGTCCATACATCTAGTAACCCCTTTGTAAAGGCTATTTTGTGATCTCTTGGCCATACACCGATGGTTGTGTACTGGTATAATGGAGGTTCTGCAGTCGCCGACGGGTGAAGAAATCACAAACTTGTGGGTAAAGAGGTGCAAACTCTGCAGAGTATTAAAACTATCATGATAGCCGAGCTTACGGTCATGAGCGCCTGGCCAACTTCCATGATTAGTTGGGATGGTTATTGGTTATGGTTTTGGATGGTTTGGTTTTGGTTTTGTTTTCAGGACTGTTGAGTCCGGGTGATAAGATGGGTTGCATGACTGTTGAACAAGATTGGTCTCGGTGTGAGACTGATTTGTTTATGAGATGAAATGGTAGCGAATACGAGATGGTATCCGTGAGATGGTAGCGAATACGAGAAGGTACTCGTGAGCAAGAATGAGGTTGATTAATGTCTGGTTGGGACATGGAAGGTAATGAACATAATGGAAGTATGATTGGTATTTTATTACATGTTGGGATTAAATTCACTTAAAGATAAGTTGCTGTTTTATCGTGGTTTTTTGATAAATAACTTTGCTTTTCTGCAATGAGCCTTTTTTATACCTACCTTGTTGTGAGCTACATATCATATTTTCCCGCACTTGCTGAGTACATCATTGTACTCAAACTTGCATTATTATTTCATCATCAGCAACAGGAGAAGATGGAGCCGCTGCTGTTGCTTAGATTGCTTCCGCATTAGAATAAAGACTTCCGCTGTTAGATTAAGATTTCTGCTGTGAGCATGAGTCCAAGACTCCTGAGACATTGTAACAAACTCTGTTATTCATGGTCATATATATTCTGAAATTCAGTTTGTGGATGATGTGTATATGTGTGATGAACATCCTGGGCGGACATATGCATCAGTTCTCGGTTCCGTGGTTTTACACAGAATTGAAGGCGTCACAGATTGGTATCAAGTCCACGGGTTGACGGTAGGTGTGACGCCCTCAATTCTGTGGAAAACCACGGAACCGAGAACTGATGCATATGTGTGCCCAGGATTCGTCACACATACACATATGTTCCACAAACTGAATTCAGAATATATATTACCACAAATAACAAGGTTTTATTACAATGTCTCATGAGTCTTGGACTCATGCTAACAGCGGAAGTCTTTATTCTAGCAGCGGAAGTCTTCTAACTAATGCAGAAGCAATCTAAGCATCAGCAGCAGCTCCATCTCGGCTCCATTCCCCAAAGGCAAGGTTGAGGACAGATTACACGCCTAATGCTCCACCTGGTCTTCATAGTAATCTTCTCCTGTTGCTAATGATGAAATAATGATGCAACTTTGAGTACAATGATGTACTCAACAAGTGCGGGAAAATATGATATGCACCTCATGACAAGGTAGGTATAAAAAGGCTCATTGCAGAAAGCAAAGTTACTTACCAAACCACGATAAAACAGCAACGTAATCCCAACGTGTATTAAAATAACAACATACCTCCATTATGCACATCACTTTCCATGTCCAACCAGACATTAATCAACTTCATTCTTGCTCACGAATACCTTCTCGTATTCGCTACCATCTCACGAATACCGTCTCGTATTCCCTACCATTTTATCTCATAAACAATTCCGTCTCACACCGAGACCAATCTCGTTGCCATGACTCAACAGTCATGTAACCAAATCTTATCACCCGGACTCATCAACCCCGAAAACCAAAACAAAACCATAACCAAAACCTTCCAAAACCATCCCAAAATAACCATCCAACTAATCATGGAAGTTGGCCAGGCGCTCATGACCGTAAGCTTGGCTATCATGATAGTTTTAGACTCTACAGAGTTTGCACCTCTTTACCCACAAGTTTGTGATTTTGTCACCCGTCAGTGACTGCAGAACCTCCATTATACCAGTACACAACCGTCGGTGTATGGCCAAGAGATCACAAAATAGCCTTTAAAAACGGGCTACTAGATATATGGACTCACTAAGGTTTCACCGGCAGGCTAGAATCTCCAATTCTCCCATCCACGCGCCCCCTCTTGTGCCATGCAGTTCCCAGGGCAGTCCTCACTCGACTCCCATTCCCCACGCCTTCCACGGTACATAACAATCTAGCAACTTACCTAATTACTCAGCTAAGCCGCACCCATACTTGGCCTTGTGGTGGCACTGTTATCCTGGCATGTGCTCGCATGAACCGGTCCTTAGATCTACGGCAAGTAAACCACCATCT
Organism: Neostapfia colusana; assembly: GCA_030760725.1. Classification (NCBI taxonomy): domain Eukaryota; kingdom Viridiplantae; phylum Streptophyta; class Magnoliopsida; order Poales; family Poaceae; genus Neostapfia; species Neostapfia colusana. The sequence continues at coordinate 88,248,806 of JASWHV010000003.1, forward strand.
CATGCTACCTCATTCACAACCCGGCTTGCCTAGATCTCCCTCTGATCCATGTACATTATCAACATCAGTTTCTCATTATCATTATGAGTGCAGTTAGCTAGACACATCTATCTCATTTCCCAATCCCATGGACTCAGCGAAGCATAAAAGCAAAAACCATACCTGACTCATAAACTTCCCTGGTGACAAGGGTGGTTTAACCAAAACTAGTAAACTCCTATAAAAGGGTTTCCCATCATGTTTGACTCAGCACACACACCTTTTCACAAAAACAAAATAATTTCCCAAAACATAGGATCAATATGATCAAGGGGCACTTGCCTTGTTCTGGCTGTTCCGGTTACTCAAAATCATTACTCATACGAGTGAAGTTAGCTAGACACTTCTATCTCGCTTCCCATAATCCCGTGGACTTAGCAAAGCAAAAAGTAAAAACCATACCCGACTCATTAACTTTCCCGGTGACAAGGGTGGTTAGCAAAACTAGTAAACTCCTATGAAAGGGTTTCCCATCATGTTGACTCAAGCACACACACCTTTTCCCAAACAAAACAGTCTTTCAAAAACATGGGATCAATATGGTCAAGGGGCACTTGCCTTGTTCTTGCGGTTCCTGTTGCTCAAATTCTTGCCGTTGTAGTCTGTCGTTGGTAGCTCCGTGAGCTTGTCCTTCTATACACGATCACGCACATACAAGATTTACAACAATCAATAACATGCACAAACTTTAACTAGATGCGATGATGCTTATGCATGTTAGTCCTATGATGCAGTTTAGTTTTTACGTGTTCTTGCATGACTTGCATGGATTTTACGATGAACAGAGTTGTAGAGATCAATTGTGGACGTGGCGATGATCTTGACTTTAGATCAAACCGATCAACAAGTGATCTGTCCACGAAAAAGCTTCTGTTCAAAAGGAATCGAAGAACAGATGCAAATAAAACGCGATGATGTCGTAAGGTAGTATTGGAGACCTACCTTACGTTCTACTTGGTCTCGGGGTCCTTCTCCTTGCAAGACAGATCGTTGGGGCCCTCTTCCGGCAATCTCTCTCGACCGAACTCCGGCGAAGTTTTTACTCAGCGAGCTGGGGCTTGGGATCTAAGTTGTCGGCTCAGGAGGTGGAAAAGAAGTTCGTGGTTTTGGCCAAAGGTTCTGGGTTCTATTTATAATCAGGAGGAGAAGAGTCCTAATCGGATTGTATTTCAAATAAGAGTCCTATTCAAATTGTCGTTGAATCTTAACAACTTATCTTTTAATTGATTTGGTGCGGTAACATTGTGGAATTCATGTCGGTTTCCTCCCGTATCGGTATTCCCACGCGTACAGAAGCAAAAACCGCTCCAGAACCCGTTACCTCCGCGGTGATGAGCTCCGGAAGCTCCACGTGTCCATCGGGGCCTGGTCTCCCCCTTTCCGCGGAGACGAGCTCCGGTTGTGCCGCGTGTCAAGCGAGCGAGACCTCCCTCCTTCTCAGAGGTGGGCTCCGCGTGCACCACGTATCCTGGCGGTTGGGACCTCCTCTCTATTCAGAGATGTGCTCCGCGCACGCCATGTATCAATGTCGGACCTCCCCTCTCTTCTGAGGTGGCTCCGGGTGTGCCACGTGTCCTAACAGCGCCAGACTTCCTTTCTTCTAAGAGACGAGCTCCGAGGTTGACATGTGTCCAACAGTGACGGACCTCCCGGAGATAAGCTCCGATGGTGACACGTGTCCAATAGAACCGGACCTCTCGGAGGTGAGCTCCGAGATCGACACGTATCCCGCGTGACTGGTCCTCTGTTTTCCGCGGTGACTAGCTCCGAAGGTGACACGTGTCCTACGGGACTGGCCTCTCTTCCCCGCAGAGGCTAGCTCCAGGGCAACACGTGTCCCATGGGGTCGGACCTTTCCCCATTTGCGGGGGTGAGCTCCAGACACGCCATGTGGCCAGCGGACCGCGGAAAATGTCTACGACGCTCTAGGCGAACTGAAATTGGCTCCTTTTGGCTATCTTTTGATTCTTCTCTGTTTCAATCTTATAAAAATGTTTATGAAACATGAATATATGCAGAAATCAAAAAATGAGGGTGTCACAATGGGGTTAAGTGCAATCCCACGTGGGGGTGAACGTGTACTTATGCGTGTTGTGCTCCTGATCACCGGCATCTATAAATAGGACATGAGAAACTTTAGAGAAGGAATAAAATACTTCAAAACTTCAGAAGCTATGAAGCAAGAAAGCAAAAGTGTTGTTGTCCAAAAGAAGAGAAAAGAGGGGCTGAAAATAGCACTTTGCGGTGGCTGACTTGACAAGAAAAGTGCAGCAGCAAGCAATTTCTGAAAATAGCAGTTTAGAGGGGTGTTCCTATGTGTTTTAGAGTGTCCATTCTACCTAGACTTGCATCCTACGGTCAACGTGGATCTGATACCAATCTGTGACACCCGGTTCTGAAAACAGAACCAAGTTAATGCATATGTGTGCCCAGGATGTTCATCACACATACACATGTAATCCACAAACTGAATTTAGAATATAACCACGAATAAATAGTGTTTAAGTACTTTATTACATCGACTAATTGTCTCACTCATGATTGTCTATCTTATTCTTGCAGCGGAAGTCTCTAAACGACAGCGGAAACAACTAAACATCAGAAGGCTCCATCTTCAACTCCACAGGCATGTTGACGGTAGTTCGCACGCCTAGTACTCCACATGGTCCTCGAAGTACTCTTCTCCTGTTGTTGATGTTTATGTGATAATGCAAGGGTGAGTACATGTTGTACTCAGCAAGTGCGGGAAAAGTATGACATGTAGCTTACAACAAGGTAGGGAATAAAAAGGCTCATTGCAGCAAGCAAATTTTATTTCACAACTTGATAAAAACAGAAACTATTTCTAAGTGATATTTATCCCAACATGACCAAGTAATTCAGCATCAATTTCTCCATCATAATTCACCATTTATCAAGTCCCAACCAGCCATTAATCTTTCTCAAGTTCATCTCATACTCATAAACATTCATAACCATCTCATATTCGTATAACCGAAACCAAACTCATTGTCATGACTCAAACGGTCCCAAAACTAATCCCAATGACCATACCATAACCATACCGAACGTCCATCCCATGTTTTCCCTCTAATCATGTGAGTTGGCCAGGTGCTTGTGACCGGAAGCACGGCTATCATGATAGTTTTCCACTCTGCAGAGGTGGCACCACTTTACCCACAAGTTTGTGATTTCGTCACCCGTCGGCGACTGCAAAACCTACATTATACCAGTACACAACCGTCGGTGTATGGCCAAGAGATCACAAAATAGCATTTACAAAGGGGCTACTAGATGTATGGACTCACTGAGGTTTCACCAGCAGGCTCGAATCACCATTCTCTCACCCACGGGCCCCCTCTTGTGCCATGCAGTTCCCAGGGCAGTCCCTCTCGACTCCCATTCCCCGCGCCATCCACGGTCCATAACAAGCTAGCAACACACCTAATTAGTCAGCTAAGTCGCACCCATATTTCGCCTTGTGGTGGCACTATTTTCCTGGCATGTGCTGGCATGAACCGGTCCTTATATCTACGGAAAGTAAACCACCATCTCATTCAGCAATATCCACGAACCAAGCTTGCCTAGATCTCCCCGATTCCATGCTCGTTAACATCATCAAGTTCTCATCATCATTATTGATATGAGTGCAGTAGCTAACCACGTTTTAATTCTGCTTCCCGTATCCCGTAGATTAAGCAAAGCAAAAAGGAAAAACGACCATACCCGACTCATCAACTTTCCCAGCGACAAGGATGGTTAACAAAACTAGTAAACTCCTATAAAAGGGTGTCCCATCAAGTTGACTCAAGCGTACACGTTTTCGCAAACAAAACAGTTTCAAAACATGGGATCAATATGGTCAAGGGGCACTTTCCTTGCTCCCGTGGCTCTTGTTGCTCAAGCGTCTCGAAGTCTTGGTGATGTAGTTCTTCGTAGATGGCTTTCTGAGCTTGTCCTTATACTCACGACCACACACATACAAAATTTACAACAATCAAACATCATGCACAAACTTTACTCAAGATGCAATGGTGTAGATGAATGCAAATCCTATGGTGCTGTTTTATTAAACCAGTTTGTACGTGTTCTTGCATGTTTTAATGGCTTTCATGGAGTTTTATGATGAACAAGGGTGTAGGGATCAAGTGTGGACGTGGTGATGATCTTGACTCAAGATCTAGATCAATTCCACCATCAAAAACCGATCAAAACATGATCTGTGCACATGAAAAAGTTTCCGTTCGAAGGGAGCGAAGAAAACGGATGCGTAGAAACAGCGACTACGTCGTAAGATGGGTAACGAAGACTTACCTCACTTCCCTTTGGTGGCAGGGCCTTCCTCTTAGCAATGGCAGCAGCGTGGAATTTTTCTATGGAAGATTAGGGCAGGACAGATCGTCGGCTCTTTTCCGGCGACAGCGAGGCGTGACGGGGCTCGTCGGCGGGCTGACCGGTGGGGCTCACCAGGGACTGAACTCCGGCGAGGAGGGGTCCAACTCGGCGAGTTGGGGGCTAGGGCCTCCAAGTCACCGACTTGGGAGGGGGAAAAAGGGAAAGGGGTTGCGGTCAAGGGGGGGGGGTTGGGTTCTATTTATAAGGGGGGAGAATCCTACTCTAAATGGAGCAAAATCCTAACAAACATTTCCCCAGTTGATTTGGTGCGGCAGCAATGTGGGGGAAATTCCCCAAATGTGGGGAAACTTCGGGGAAATTGTGTCGGTACCCTCAGTACCCGGTACCTCCGCGCACAGGAGAAAAACCGCCTAAAGACCTCGCCCCCTCCGCAGCGGTGAGCTCCAAAGGCGCCACGTGTCCAGCGGGGCCGGGCCTCCCCTGTCCTCAGAGGCGAGCCCTGGGACTGCCCCGCGGCCAGCAGAGCCGGTGCTCGCCCCCTCCGCAGGGGCGAGCTCCGAGGGTGCCACGTGTCCAGCGGGGCCGGGCCTCCCTTCTCCTCAGAGGCGAGCCCCGGGCCTGGCACGTGGCCAGCAGTGCCGGACCTCACCCCATCCGCAGGGGTGAGCTCCGAGGACGCTACGTGTCCAGCGGGCCCGGGCCTCCCTTCTCCTCAGAGGCAAGCCCGGGGCCTGCCACATGGCAAGCAGTGTCAGACCTCACCCCCTCCTCAGGGGCGAGCTCCGAGGGCGCCACTTGTCCAGCGGGGCGGGGCCTCCCTCTCCTCAGAGGTGAGCCCCGGGCCTGCCACGTGACCAGCAGTGCCGTACATCACCCCCTCCGCAGGGGTGAGCTCCGAGGGCGCCACGTGTCCAGCGGGGTCGGGTCTCCCTCTCCTCAGAGGCGAGCCCCGGGCCTGCCACGTGTCCAGCAGTGCCGGACCTCACCCCCTCCGCAGGGGTGAGCTCCGAGGGCGCCACGTGTCCAGCGGGGCTGGGTCTCCCTCTCCTCAGAGGCGAGCCCCGGCCCTCCACGTGTCCAGCAGTGCCGGACCACACCCCCTCCGCAGGGGTGAGCTCCGAGGGCGCCACGTGTCCAGCAGGGCCGGGGGAAGTGTCGACAGCGCACTTCGACAAATTGGAATTGGCTCATTTCAGCTATCTTTTTCCCATCCCCCACTATTTTTATGATTCTTTCTCCATTTCTATGGTTCCTTCCTCCATTTCTACTTCTTTTATAATGTTTCTCTATATGCAAAATATATGCAATGCATGGAAATGAATTTGAGGGTGTTACAACCCAAGACATTCTCAAGAAAATTGGCATGGACCAATCGAAGCCCATAAAGACTCCCATGGCAACAAATGGATATTTGGACCTTAATGAAGATGGACCTAACATGGATCAAAAGGTATACCGTTCCATGATTGGCTCTCTACTTGATCTTTATGCATCTAGGCCTGATATTATGTTGAGTGTTTGTATGTGTGCAAGATTTCAAGCCAATCCTAAGGAATGTCATTTGACAGCTGTAAAGAGAATCTTGTGATATTTAGTCCATACACCCAACATAGGCCTTTGGTATCCTAAAGGTTCAAATTTCAATCTCATTGGATACTCCAATGCAGATTATGCCGGATGCAAAGTGAATAGAAGAAGTTTGCCAATTCTTGGGTTGGTCACTAGTTTCCTGGTCCTCCAAGAAGCAAAACTCCTTTGCCTTGTCCACAGCCGAAGCGGAGTATGTTGCAGCCGGGAGTTGTTGTGCACAGCTCCTTCAGATGCGATAAACTCTAAGGGACTACAGTTACAATACGAACCGTATTCCGCTCCTTTGTGACAATGAAAGTGCAATTAAGATTGCACATAACCCTATTGAGCACTCTAGGACCAAACACGTTAATATTTGGCATCACTTTTTGAGAGGCCATTCAATCAAAGGAGGCATAGCCATTTCCCATGTCAAAACCGAGAAACAACTAGCCGATATCTTCACCAAGCCACTTGATGAAAAACGCTTTTGTGAGCTTAGAAATGAACTAAATATACTTGACTCTCAGAACGTGGCTTGAAACACTGCATACCTGCTTGAATCCTCAAAATCTTACTCACTTTACGAAAAACTATCCCTTATCTCAATTTTCTCTTGAAAACTATTTAAATTAGTGAATCCTGATGAATAATGACCATTGTCTGATTGTTGATTGCCTACTGTGCATGTTCATCAAGATTATTTGTGAAACTTATGTCCTTAGATCACTATTAGATCAAATTCCCAATATTTCCCTGATTTCTGTTCTTATTTGTCCAGTTGACCCGGACTAGTCCGGTGTCAACACCGGACTAGTCCGCTCCCTCAGACTAGTCCGGACAAATCTGCCATACCGGACTTGTCCGGTCCTCCCACCGTACTAGTTCGTATGTCCAGGTTTAAAAGTCTATACCCGCGCCAACCAATGCCCTCTTCACCTCTCAAGCACTCCTTTGCTTCTCACTCCTCAAACCCTAGCCCCCAAGGTGATTTTTGACTTTGGCCAACGAAATCGAAGTCCTCTCCAAGGAAAATCTTCTCCTCGACGTGTGGTCTCCTCTGCACGAACTAATCCGGATCACACTTCGCGCTTCAACTTAAATCTTCACTTTTTCGGTAAAATCCCTCTCAACTCAAGTTCTCATCTTTCCCTTACTTTTGCTCAATTTTCCTGATTCCTAGGGCATACACTACCTTTCTAGATGCATTCCTAGTGTATCCCTCTATATTTTGCATCAATTTGCGCTAGATCAGTTAGGGTTCTTTAGCAGGTCCGGACTAGTCCGGTATATGGTGCGGACAAGTCCGCACTCTGAAAACGGACAAGTCCTGTTACCTGTCAATTGAACCTCTAACTTCTTATTTCCACATAATCTACAATCCATCTCGTCAATGAATCCTTGATTTTCCTATTAGGCACGATGTCGTCAAACTCTGTGGCCATGAAGAAGAAACATGATCACGTTGCTCAACCCTCTTCTCCCGACGATTCTCTTCCTAGAAGGAAGAGAGTGGTTGGTAAGACAGTACAGAGCAAAGACATTGTTGGAAGCTATACGGCTCCTAGAAGAAGTGTCGGGAAGGGCAAAGGACTTGCTAGTGGTCCTATTGGTTCATTGAAAAAGATGGCCCCCATTCACCGCAACAGACAGCCATCAAGTGATGACTTTAGTGGAAAGGGGAGTGAACTGGATGACAATTTCAGAAAAATTCAAGTCTATGAGCAGCTAAAGCAATGTGCAGACCCAAGATTCTAGAGCAACTTCCATGCTGACTACTATGAGCATGTATACATGAAGATGAAGAATCCTATTGTTGAGAGTCAGTGACTCAACACTGATTACTTGCAATCCAAGAAATGCCAGGCCTATCATGAGGTACTAGAGTCATTAAAGAGGCATGGCTTGAAGGACCTTCTATCCTTTCAGTATGACTGGAACAATGAGGTCATTACACAGCTCTACTCTACTCTTTACTTTGCCCACGATGATGGGGATGAGATGACTTGGATGACACATGGATCCAGATACAGTGTCACCTATGAGGAATTTTCCAAGATTCTTCATCTTGAACACACCTTGGATAATGAGCTTGTCATTCACAACTTGAAGCGTTTGGAGAAGAATGAGCTGGAATTCTTGTATGATACAAGAATGCCATATGTACCTCCTACTATCAAGTACCTGAAGCTATTCTTTGCCGTGCTCAACAAGATCTCGAGAAAGACCATAGCTCCAAAGGATGGAGATGCAGGGACAATCCAAGGGACCCTAAGGACATTGATGAAAGGGATAAGAAAGAATAGGACCTTTAATGTCTTTGAGTACATCTACAATGACATTGTGAATATCTCTGTCACTCCTCTATTTTTGGCTGTTGTCGCAAAATTGAAGTTAAGCAACACAAGGAGAGTTTTGCTAGAAAGAGACATCAAAGATACATGAAGGCCAACATCAAAGCCATCTATGAGAAGCTAGATATTGAGCCAGTTGGATCACCACAGATTTTAGAAGACTCTGAAGAAAACTTCACTGAGATGGCTCCACTCACTGAACAAGAGTTTAGGTCTTTTGGGCTTGCAGGTGTCCCCGCTCCTCCTCCTCCTCAGCATGGTCATGAAGACGAAGATGAAGATAGGACCGAGAGGAGGGAGAGAGCGGCGATGAGTGATTTCACTCAATTTTTCCCTTTTTGGTGCCTTGATGCCAAAGGGGGGAGAGATTGAGATTAATCTTAATTGCTTTAACCTTAAGAACTAGCGATCATGGACATGTATTTTAAGTTTCATGTACTTTTTATTTCAAACTCCGTTGGTTTTGTGATGCTTATTCGATATTGATGTGGTGACTACCTTTATTTTTGATATGATCTTATCTTCTTGCGGCATGTCACATTCTTTCTCACACACTCTTTAGGCATCCCACCATAAAGGTTGCATATATGTGAGAAGTTGCTGTTGCTCATTTATCATTCTCATATATGAACACTTTATGAAAATCAAATTTTATTATTAATTATGTAATCTCAGTTGGTTTTCTTCAATCACCAAAAAGGGGGAGATTGAAAGTGCATCTAGGCATTCCCTTGTGGGTTTTGGATGATTGGTGACAAATGAATTGAGATCCTAATGAACTTGTTGAGATGAATTCAGATTAACTCGTGTAAGGTAGCATTGGTGCACTCAAAAAGGTGAAAATGAAGTGATGAAGAAAAAGGAAAAGGACAGATCCATGACTAAGCGCAACGTAGACTTACTTATATAGGATGTGTGTGAGAGACACATCCCAAGAGCTCAAGATCTTTGCGTAGGGGTAAGGGTTTAAAACATAACCTAATCACTCACAACACGGTGCACCGGACTAGTACGCTCATGGACCGGACTAATCCGTTCAACTCTTTAGAACCGGCTCTCACCTTGCACCGGACTAGTCCGCTCAGAAAACAGACCAGTCCGTTCAACTCTCTAGAACCGGCACTCAGCTTACACTGGACTAGTCCGCTCAGAAACCGGACAAGTCCGTTCAACTCTCTGGAACTGGCATTCACCTTGCACCGGACTAGTCTACTCTTGGACCGGACTAGTCCGTTCAACTTTCTGTAAACACTTCAAATTAGGGTTTTCACTGTGCCACATGCAACACGAAAATTGTACACGGCACACCAGACTAGTCCGGTGAACATAGCGGACTAGTCCGGCCGCCAGGACTTTTGGAAACTTTATATAAATAGAGGTGCACGGCCACACATTGATAGAAGTCGAACCCTAGTGCCGGCACATGCCCTAAGAGCACAAAATACCTCTCTCCACTCATTATAAGCCTAAAAAGAAGTCTTTGAGGATTAGAGATTGGTTCAAGGAGAGAATCGTTCGTCTCGACATTGAGCTCTTGGTTTATTTTCTGTCACACAATTGCTAATCATTGTTCTCTTTTTGTGTGTGGGAGAAAGAGTTGCTCTCTGTAATCTTATGGGAGCACTCAAATTGTGAGAACGCCCCACGTACAATTGTTTACCCCTGTGTGTGGTTAGTGGATTTGAATCGGCCTTTGTGGCGATTCAACGAGGGAAGGGTTGGTGAAGACCCGGTCCTTAGTGGACTCCTCAACGGGGACGTAGATTCCTGTGTGGAATCGAACCTCGGGATAAAACCTTGTCTCGTGTCTTCTTAATCTTCCTTCAATTGTCAATTAGGGGTGCTAGTTTTCATTTGATTTACATCGACACCTCGTGTTAAAATTGATAGTTACTGTTTCTTACTTCATTAAACTTGAGTAGTCATTTATTTTCTGCTGCACAAACACTTGAAGTAGGAATAAGTCTAACCTTAGCACGCTCATACTGGACTAGTTCACACCATACCGGACTAGTGCGGCCCACCTGGAATTGATATGTTCGCTAAGTGTTTTCAGGGAGCCGTTAAAAAATCAAATAGCCTATTCACCCCCCCCCCCCCTAGGCTACATTCAGTGGTTGTACACAATACGTTCACTAGTGCACGAACACGACCAACATCTAATATTTCCCCTGCTCTCTCTATATTTCTTTCCTCTTTCTCCTTGGAACACAGGAAAATGTCGTAAATAAATTTATTATGACGGTATTGAATGAATCAAAAATTAGTAACGTAACCTATTCGTCACCCTTTTCGAAGCGACGCGAGTCACTTGCGCTACACATGTGACATGTGTAGGTTGAAATGGTCTGGTTTAAAGAGTAGAGTAAATGAGAGAGATTCTGAAGAATTTTAGAACTGAATACAAGTAATGTTTTGTTTATTTATTGTTTTATGTTGTATATTTTTCAATAATCCTACTTAGCAATAGATCGTTGAAATAGGATGTCTTCGGACAAGGGTAAGACGGTCAAGAAGACCAGCAAGAGGTTTCTCAGCACTGCGAGCAGGAAGGCTCGCCCAGGGGATGTGGCGAACACCCTTTTTCAGGGTAGTTCCTCAGGAGAGAGCATATTCAGAGTCAGAGTTAGAGGTTGAGGCGCCTTCTGAGCCATAGTCGGTTGATCACCCTTCCGGGTCAGCTGAGCACCCTTCCGGGTCGATGGACCACCCTTACGGGTCGTTTGGGGACACGGAGGCGCGGAGAAAGTGACAAACTAGGAGGAGTCATTTTGTGGCTCCTCCTCTGGTTCCTAGAGATGGAGATACTCTGTCGTCTATTCGCTCCGTTGGCGATAGGTAAAAAGCCCTTACGTTGTAGCTTTAGAAAATTACTTAGTGCTAATATCTTTCATGCACATTTGTTCTCGCAGCAGATGGGAGGACACTACCTTCGAGGGTAGAGGACGTCAGGCACAGGTCAACGTTGTCTTAGGGAAGCTCGTGCGTTTGCACTATCATAGTGTGGTTCCTGCCAAGTCATGGAATGATTACGCTCGTGCTACTGATCTAACGTATGTGACTGCTCAGGGTGCAGTGTGGAACGACTTCTGGGTAAGTATGTTTAAGACATTATTTGAATTTTAGTTATTCAATAACTAGAATGTTTAATAAATATTTATGTTTTTGTCTTATTTAGATACAATTCCGTTTGGTGGATTCAGCGGACATTGAGCATGCGAGAGCCGTCTTCAACAAGAACACCAGGAAGCTTGTTATGCAAGCAATCTCTGAAAGTGCATCTAGGTCCCCGTGTGGATTTTGGAGGATTTATTACCAACAACTAAAATGCTAATGAGTTGAAATGAGCATGTGTGCAGATAGGTTGGATGACAAGAAGAGATTGAGGGCTTTTCAAAAAGGGAAATAGAGAAGATGGCGTGAAGCAATACAATATAGGCTTTTTATTTTTCTTGAGTATAGTAACGCCGCACTATTAAGAGGGACACGGCACGCAGAAAATGAAAGCAAGCTCAATCCCATCAAACAATCCTTATTGTAGAAAAGGGTGTTACATCAATAACCTCAGACCTGTCAGAGAGATTCGGAAAAGTGCTCTCTGTGTAGACTCGGACATGTCCGAAGGGTTCGGAGATATACCTTCTGTGTAGATTCTGACATATCCGAAGTCTAGGGTTTCTGGGATTTCCTAAGTCCAGAAGGTCGGACATGTCAGAAAAAGTCAGAATTGTACCTTCTATGTCAGAAAAAGTCGGACATGTTTGAAGAAGTCGGACAAGTACCCTCGGTATGGTTCGGACATGTCCGAATAGTTCAGACATGTACCTTCTGTTTAGGATTGAACATGTCCGAAGTGGAGTTCGGACATGTCCGAAGTCTGAGGATATCAAAAGACTGGTTCGGATATGTCAGCCTGATCATGTTCGAAATATGTCAGACATGTTCGAAGTGGAATCAGCAGGACAGTTTGAATTAGTGTCAGTTGAGGACTTCATCCTACCGTTGATGGTCCCCCAATTTCGGACATGTCCGAAGTGGAGTTCGGATAGTGTCAGTTGAGGATGTCAGTTGAGGACATCATTTTACTGTTGATGGTTTTACTATTTTTGGGAGCACTATAAACGGAGGGATCACGTCCCCATTTTGAAGTAGATCAACCCCAAAGCTTTCACTAGTGTTCTTGAGCATTCCTAAACCTCTCTCAAACCCTCTAGCATTCAATTTTGAATCTTGTGAGGATTTGAGGCTTTGTGAGGAGATTCAGGAAGAGGATCACTTAGGGTTGAGCTTGCTGAGTTGCACACCGTCTTTCTGCGTGGTTTGTGTTTATTACTCTTGGAGCATTGTTCCTAGGCGGCTAGGTGTCGCCCGATGACTCCCAACTTGTGGTGAGACCCGGGAAGTTTGTAACTACCCTTGAGTTGATAGTGGAACAACCAAGTTTGTTCTTTTTGATCACTTGGTGAGGGTTAGGGTTGAAAGAGACCCGGTCCTTTGTGTACACCTCAACAGAGACGTAGATTCCTGTGAGGAATTGAACTTCGGTAAACAAATCCTCATGTTCACTTGTGCTCATTTATTTATTCTTCAATTCTCATATCATTGCCTTTGCTTGTGATTGATCAAACCCTAGCATTGAATTACTTTAGTGTTTAGATCGTCAAACTTGCTTAATAGGTTGCTTGTCTTGTTTTAGAGCTATTCCTAGATCATATCACTCATACATTTGATCTAAAATTTGTTAGTTTTATTTCCGTTGTGACTGACTTTGGACAAGTCTGTAACACCCTCAAATTCATTTCCATGCATGCATACATTTTTCATAGAGAAACATTTTTAAAAATAAGTAGAAATGGAGAAAGAATGATAGAAATGGTGGGGAAAGGGAAAAAGATAACTGAAATGGGCCAATTCCAATTTGCCGAATGACACAACCCCACGGTCTTGTCGAGCCAGGATCACGCTGAGGGGTGCTGCGTTGCACAGCACCGTATAACACACGTCAAAGGTACAAAGCGGAAGCGAAATTTTATATTACATAAAAAGGTTTATGAACATGTTTACATCAAAATAAGTTCAGTCTACACTCGCGGGCATAGACTACGCATCAAGTCCACGTTCAGCCCTTGAACGTGTCCTTGCTAGCACACACGCACACTAACTCTGCGGCGTGCACGACTCCCACTCGACGGGGTTCCCCTCCTGGGGTTCCGTCTCCTCCTCGGGAGTCCCTTCCTCATAGAACCCTGCAAAAGCTTCAAACACAAGCAGTGAGCACGAAGGCTCAGCATGTCTGACCCGTCTCACCTAAACATGGAACTTCTACATGAGGGGTAATGGGTTACATGAGGTAAAAATCATTTGCAAAGGACTCGCCAAATTAGTGGAACCTTACTTTCAAGTTTTAGCAGCAGTTTGTGGAGAACCTCACGCTAAGGCACATGAGAGAGCCGCAATCAAACAAGAAACGCATTTCTCTCATGTACTTTGCCCAAAGTTGAAATGAACTTTAGTTAGCTATAAACTACAGCAAATCATTAGCAATCAAGTCCATATTTCAATCAGCAACATTGTAACATGTAACTAGCCTGTTCCTTCTACGTCACGGTACAGTAAACAAGTGGTACTCACTGACCGCGAGGGACGGCGATTATAATCGATTTACACCTGCAGGGTTACCCGAATAACCCGTCACGTACGCCCGTACTCGATGTTGCCTACAACAACTATCACGGACGCCGTACGCAACTACCTTTCACCCGTTAGACAAATGTTGAACCGGTCCAATCGTCCCGAGCAAGAGGTCTCTGCACGCGCATCTCAGTGCCGCCAGCCGATTTACACCTCGAGCTCTCAACCTACCCTCTGAACGACTAGCTATGCCCCAACACCCTGCTACCCGAGTTACATCGGTTTCCCAGTTCCCATATAGCCGGTAGGTCTTTGGTACTGTTCTAGCTTGTTCAACAGGCCCGCACACGGCTCGGTCCTCAATCGACACAAGCGGAGCTACAGCACACAGGCCCCAAAGTCCTGCTGCCCTTACTCTCCGCTTGGTCTCATTTTCTTGCCATGTGTTTCATGTGCTATCACTACCCGAGTCGAGTGCCTCTAGCCTATGCTCGCGAGTAGTTCCAACTTCTCGACTTGTACCGAATCCTACACTATCTTAGCATTGCAGTAGCTAACGGGGTTTGCAATCCTAAACCCAACCCATGGTGTTCTTGGCTATGCAATTGGGTTTCCAAACAAGACTCTAATACAAAGAATAAAGTAAACAAGTATGTGCTCAAAACAATAAAAAATTGTAAAAAGGTTAATGCAAACCGGAGCTTGCCTTGCTGCTCTTGGTCGTAGGCTAGCTGTTCCTCCGGAGTAACGAAGTCTAGGACTTCGGGTTCCTCCTCGACCTTAGCGACTACATGTTAGAAGAAACATATGTATCAATTTAGATGTGTTTGTATTAAGTTTTAAACTTGTGAAGCTTATAAGTCCCACTAGACAGACTCTAGGACTGTGAAACTTTTACTGTGGCTTGGTTACAACCTAAATAGAGACTTGGTCAAGTTTTAGTTGCAGCAAAGCTCATTTGAGCCCTCCACAATTAGTTATGTACTAGACCTTAATTGAAGGCTTTTAGGGTGTTCTAAGATTTTCATGAAACAAACTATGACTTTCTGAAAACTAGATTTTCAGAGGCTTCTAATGGAGTTGGTCTCACTTAATTTGAATATTTCTAGCTAAAGATATGAGCTAAACAATTTCAGAGAAAATCCTGAAAATGTTTCTGAACATTTTCTACTTTCTTTGGAACCGTTGCACTAATCACACCATTAGGTGGATTAAATGAGCTCCAATGGGTCTGAAATTTTTATGGTAGTTCAGGGATATTTTGTTGAACATCCCAGCAAAATTTCAGGATTTTCCTCCCCAGGATTCCCCAATAAAAATTCCTAACATTTTAAACTTTGAGGAATTAATTCTGGAGAAACAAGGGTTTTCATGAAGTGAAACTTGATTTGCTGGAAAGTGCTGAGAAAGCTGAATCCAGTAAAATTTGGTTCACTCGATTTGGAGCTCTCTAGCCAAAGTTATGGGAATTTGAAGTTTGGAAGAATTCTGAAAATCGGGGAAAAGTTTAAACTCTCGGGCCCCGCGGGGACATGTGTCGAGCGCGGAGGTGTCGGGCACACCGGAGCTCACAGGGTATTTGCGCGCCAGCACAGCCGATCCCCGGCCACACCCGATCCCGATTTAAATTCTTCAGCCGCTGACACGTGGGCCAGCCGGCTTCGTCTTCCTCCCGCCGTTCTCTCGCGCCCTCGCCGCCAACCTCGCCGGAGCAAACTCGGGGCTCGCCCGCTCGCCGCTGCCGGACCTCCCATGGTCTGAAACTCGCCGCTAGGGGGTTGTCGATGTCGAGGAACACATCGGTGGTGTCAGGTCGGGCTGGGGGTGACCGGAAATAGCTCGGCGACATGCCGCGGCCTCGGTTGAGGTTCGGCACCGTCAACTGTGGTTTCTAAACCCGCCAACACCTCGAACAAACGGCCCTACAGCATCAGTGTACCTCTAGGAAGCTCGACAAGGTGTCAAAAGGGTTCAGGGATGGCAGCAAGTCGGTCGGCACCGTGTGACCGATCGTGCCCGCTATGACCGCCCTCGATCGAGCTCGAAATTCGTCACTCCTAGCCAGTTTCACGCCACGGATGCAGAAAAGAACATGATCGCCGGCTAGTCCAGCATCTATGTGCAATATTTGTTAACCTCCAAAAGATCATAGAGCGAGAATTTAAAGAAACCATACCGGAAGCTCGGTTTACGGTCGCAGAAGCAAAAACTGGAAATTCTCTGTGGATTCTTCACGGTTGGCTTCCAAACTTGGAGGAGAGCAGCACGGTGGTCGCGCGCTCCTGTTTCCTCTCTCGCTGGACCGTGAAAACCCCTGTGGAACGCTGCCCACGGGCGTCTGACTCTCGGCTGAGGCTAGGTCGCCGCGGTGGCGATCGTTTTCAGGCAAAGGAGGTCGGAGCTCGGGGTTTCTGGCGTTGGGGAGGTGGATTGCGACCTCAGGTGGCTGTCTAGCAGCTCAGGGACGAAGGAGGAGATGGTTTTGCTGGTTTTCCCGATTGAGCAGAGAGCTGCGGCGAAAAACAATGCCGCTGCTCGGGTTTGCCCGCGAGAAGATAAAGCCGGCCGACTCCTGCTCGGCTGAGGCGGTGCCGGTAGTGTGGGGGCGCGAGCAAGCCGCCCTGGGCGCCAGCGCGCGGAGAGGGAAGCAGCTGGTGGCGCCGGTAGCTGCTCGATGGCACGGCCGACAGCTGCTCGGTGGAATTTCCCACCGAGACTCTGACTTTGGGTGCAAGTTTCTCCTTCTTCCCTCTATGACACGTGGGTCCCACCCGGGGTTTTAACCTCTGAAATTTACTCCTAATCACTGTTGTAAACAGTGAGCCCCATAATACCCCTGGTGATTCAAATTATTCACTCCTGAGCCATTTGAATTGAGTAGAATTCAAATGGGGTTTGATTTGAATGAATTTCAGCATAAGTTCAGTTTTGAATTCAAATAAAGTTTGAATTTGTCCCACTTAGCTCATATCAAGATCAACTCCAAATGGAGTGAAAATTGGTGTGTGAGCTCACAAAAATGTGCTGAGTAAGAATATGCCTCCCACTTTTAAATTCAAGGGATAAAAACAGTTTGAATTTGAATATGGTTTCAAACTGCCCTGTTTCTAACTATACCCAACATGACCTCAAAAAGGTTTGGAATTTGGATGAAACTTGGCATGGACATCCTTAGCAAAGTGTAGGAGTTTTCATATGTCCTGCCCACCTATATCACATGTGGGAAATACCACTTTTGCAATGTGTGAGTTTGTTCTCTAATGAGCATGTTGATGGTGGTTACTTGCTCCTCATTTGTGTTCATCATCTTTCCTCAAATGAGGTGTGTGGTGTGGTGATGAACACTTCAAATGTGTGCCAAAACTGAGGCCCTTACATTTTCCTCCCCCCTTAAAAGAATCTCGTCCCGAGATTATAAGGTAAAAATGAGAGAGAGGACGGTGGAAAATTACCGGATATGCGACGTGAAAAAGTTGGGGTAGTTAGCGCGAAGAAATTCTTCGCTCTCCCATGTCGCTTCGTCCATGGAGTGATTACTCCATAGAACCTTGTAGAACCACAACATACGGTTGCGTGTGGTTCGGGCCTTTTCATCGATAATCTGCACCGGTTCCTCCCGATCGGTGAGATCCGGTTGCAGTTCTTCAATATCCTCCAGCTGAACAGAAGTTGATAGCTTAAGAAACTTCCTCAGCTGGGCAATGTCAAAGACATCGTGCACACCAGAAATTGCTTTTGGTAATTTCAGCCGGTATGCCACTGATCCACATCTTTCGGTAATCTGGAATGGACCGATGAATCGGGGTGCCAACTTTCCTCTCACCCCAAATCTGTTTATGCCCTTCATTGGAGACACCCGTAGGTATACGTGATCTCCAACTTCGAATTGTAACGGGCGCCTTCTACGGTCCGCATACTGTTTTTGACAGGATTGGGCGGCTTTTAGGTTCGCTTGAATCAGTCGAACCTTTTCTTCCGCGTTGTTGACAAGGTTAATCCCGAAGGTAACCCTTTCGCCAGACTCACACCAATTCAATGGTGTGCGGCATTTCCTCCCGTATAGCGCCTCATAGGGCGCCATCTTGATGCTGGCTTGGTACCTATTGTTGTACGAGAACTCGGCTAACGGCAAGTGATCATCCCAATTCTTGCCGGGGTTGATAGCGGAAGCTCGTAGCATGTCTTCTAGAATCTGATTTACCCGCTCCGTTTGCCCATCCGTCTGCGGGTGGTATGCTGAACTACGGATCAGCTTCGTCCCCAAGGCAGCGTGCAGCTGCTCCCAAAAACGGGACACAAATAAAGTGCCCCGATCCGATATGATAGTACGGGGTACGCCGTACAGACATAGGATCCGTGAGATGTACAGTTCAGCGTACTTCTTGGCATTGTAGTTTGTGTTGACCGGGATGAAATGGGCAAGTTTGGTGAGCCGATCGACAATCACCCACAAAGAATCATGTTTCTGCAAAGTGGTGGGTAAACCGACGATGAAGTCCATGCTCACATCCTCCCACTTCCAGCCAGGAATGCCCAGTGGTTGTAGCAGTCCCGGTTTCCGCATGTGGTCTGCCTTCACCCTTCGACATGTATCACACTCGGACACGTATTTTGCAGTCTCACGCTTTATCCGTGTCCACCAAAATTTGCTTCTGAGTTCTTGATACATTTTGTTGCTGCCGGGGTGAATAGAAAACTTTGACAAGTGGGCCTCATCAAAGATTTTCTTCCGTAATTCCGGGTTACGGGGTACGACGATCCGGTCCTTGAACCATAGGACGCCGTCTCCATCCTTCCGGAAACATTTCAGCTTCCCATTATCTACACGTCTCCGCAAATGCGACATGCCCTTGTCATGTTTCTGAGCTGCCGCTATCTCTTTACGGATGGTGGGGATCAAAGCTAGGTTGTAGAGAGCTCCGTGTGGAATCACATGTAGTGGTGGTTCACTCTCTTCCAACGGTGTGATGGTCAGATTGTTGACGTGTGACTTGCGGCTCAGCGCATCTGCCACTACGTTTGCCTTGCCCGGATGATAATGGATCTCTATTTTGTAATCCTTTATCAGTTCTAACCATCTTCGTTGCCTCATGTTCAGCACCTTCTGAGTGAATATGTACTTGAGGCTTTTGTGGTTGGTATATAAATGTACGAGGTTACCGAGTAGGTAGTGCCTCCACATTTTGAGTGCGAGTACCACGGCAGCGAGCTCCAAGTCGTGAGTTGGATAATTCTGCTCATGGTTTCTAAGCTGCCGTGATCCATACGCGACCACTCTTCGGTCTTGCATCAGCACACATCCGAGCCCAATGCCGGATGCATCGCAGTACACATCGAACGGTTTTGTTGTGTCTGGCTGCGCCAAAACCGGTGCTGACGTCAGGTGCTTGACTAAAGCCTTGAATGCTGCTTCACATGCTGGACTCCAAACATATTTGGTAGCCTTCTTCAGCAGCTCTGTCATTGGCTTGGCAATCTTCGAGAAGTTCGGAATGAACCTCCGATAATATCCCGCGAGTCCGAGGAAACTCCGTACCTCATGAACAGTTCTCGGGGATTTCCAATTCAGCACTTGAGTGATTTTGCTCGGGTCTACAGTGATACCCTCCGCTGAGATGATATGCCCGAGAAAAGGCACTTGCGATATCCAAAACTCGCATTTGCTGAATTTCGCGTATAACTTGTGATCCCGCAGCCATTGCAAGACTATACACAGATGCTTCTTGTGATCTTCTTCCGACTTGGAATATACCAGGACGTCGTCAATGAAGACCACGACAAACTTGTCCAACTCCGGCATGAATACCGAGTTCATCAAGTACATGAAGTGAGATGGAGCATTGGTGAGGCCGAAGGACATGACCAGGTACTCATAAAGTCCGTACCTCGTCGAGAAAGCCGTCTTCGGAATGTCCTCAGCCCTTATCTTAATCTGTTGGTACCCGGATCTTAAGTCCATTTTGGAAAAGATCTTTGCTTCGACCAACTGATCAAACAACATGTCGATCCGTGGCAACGGGTACATGTTCTTGATGGTTACGGCATTTAATGGACGATAGTCCACGCAGAGCCGCAACGTCTCATCCTTCTTCTTGACAAATAATGCCGAACAACCCCATGGCGAGGAGCTCGGCCTAATAAAACCTTTCTCCAGAAGGTCTGTGAGCTGAGTCTTCAGTTCAGCCAACTCCTTGGGCGCCATCTTGTACGGCCTTCGGGATATTGGCATGGTTCCCGGTGCAAGTTCAATCTTGAACTCCACCTCTCTATCAGGCGGCATCCCCGGCAAATCGTCCGGGAATACATCAGGGAACTCTCGGACCACTGGAATATCTTCCAATCTGATGGTTGTGGCTTGATAGACACTTGGAAGTTTTATTTCTGGACTGTCCAGAAATAATGAGTGAGACTCGTGCACTTCTGAGTTCAGGTGCACAACTCGGAGGACGGTGTCTGAAACAGCACCGTAGCGGGTTAACCACGACATCCCTAAGATGACATCGACCTTTTGTCCCTCTAAAATTATGAGAGACGTAGGGTAAACTCTACCCTCTAAGCACAATGGCGCTTTTGGGACCATCATGCTTGCTGAAATTTTCCCACCCGGTGAACAAATCACATAAGGACTATCGGTGGGTGGTATTTGCAAGCTATATTTATCAATGAAAGCTTGGCTAATGAAGCTATGCGTGGCGCCTGAATCAAATAATATTATGGCGGGATGCTGGTGGAGTTGGAACATACCCGCAAGGATTGGCTCGCCCTCCGGCACGTCCTCAATGGCATGCTGGTGGACGGTGCCGGGCCTAGGGTTTGCCCGCCGCGCATTAGTAGGGTTCCGGGGTTGATTCCTCCCCGGAAACTGTGGTGCCACTCCGCCGCCTTGCCTCTCCGGGCAACTTCTCGCGAAGTGTCCTGGACGACCACACTTGTAACATGTGGCCGCTGCTGGTGGAGTGCTCGGTGGACGAAAGCCCGGCATGCGTTGCTGAGGTGCAAACGCACGCGGCATCGCCCGCTGCTGCTGTTGTTGTTGCGGTGGTACTGGCAGTGCCGGCCTGAATGCCGGTGACGAGTATGGTCGACTGCGGAACGGCATCGACCGCTGTGGTGGCTGCCAGCATGGACCCGATGGTGGGTGATTCACCATCCGAAACTTCTGAGAACGACCGCCTCCTTCTCCTCTGCTCTGCGGCACGCTTCGCTTTCACTCTGCCGCCGCCAACTCCTTGCCGGAGTCCTCCTGAACAATCGCAGCATCAATGATGTCGTTGAGGCTGCCGCGATTGACATCTCCAACTTGTACTTCAGGAGCGGGTTAAGCCCCTGGTAAAAATGGTCCCGCCGCTTCTCATCGGTATCGGCATGATACGACGCATATAGCGCGAGATCGTTAAACGCCCTGGAGTATTCCAGCGCGTTCCGGCTCCCTTGTTGCAGGTGTAAGAACTCCTGCGTCTTCCTCTTCATTAAACCTGGCGGTATATGATAGGCCCTGAAGGCCGTCCGAAACTCCGTCCAGGTCATCACTCGGTCGGTGGGCTGTGAAGCACAGAAGTTGGCCCACCACGCCCTCGCGGATCCTTGGAGCTGCTGGACCGCGAACTGAGTCTTGCGCTGCTCGCTGATCTGGAGCAGCCCGAACTTCATCTCTATGGCGCGGAGCCAGTTGTCCGCGTCAAGTTGTTCATCCGCCCTTGAGAATACCGGGGGATGAGTAGCCAGGAAGTCGGAGTAGGAGCTCTGTTGGCGCTCCTCCCGATCTTGACGTCTCTCTGGGCGAGACGTATTGGCGATGAGAGTCTGCAGCAACTCTGTGTGCTGTTGGTGTGAACCCGCCATTGCCGCGACAATGTCGGCCAATGTAACCGTCGGTAGTGGCGGTGGCGGTGTTTGCTGTTGTTGTTGTTGTGCCGAGGAGTCCTCGGGAGGCTGTTGGGAGGTCTCTCCCCCTTGGCTAGTACCCCCAACATCAGGGTTGGCACGAGTACGCGTCATTCTGAAATTCAAAACAGCAGCGATTATCACATGTCTTACTTAAAATCCCATATGCAACAGTAGGTATTGAAGTGACACATGATTAATTTGCACAACATTCACATATATTGATAAAGCATAAACTTTATACAAGATACATTATTCTCGAGTCGCCGAGAAGTCGTGCTCATGTCGTCACTACCTATACATACGCTACTGTCTACACGACATGTCACCGATTACAAAAGTTGGGTTATGCTACCCTAGCTGCCCTACTTGGCAACCGTAACCCCTTACTCGGAGTAGAACTCGACCTCCTGTGGGTTGACGTCCTCCGGCACCTCCGCGGTTGGCTCTGGATCTACCACCTCTTCTCCCATCCCGGGTTCTCCCATTGCTGGAAGACCCAAGACCACCGGTATGCCCAATACCGGAGGTACGAGGTCCTGCAAAGCATGCACCTCGTCCATAGCCTGGTTGTAATCTTCTTCCCAGCCTTGACCTTCCTCAATAGCGTCGTCTCGCTCTTGAGCAAGGTACTCGTTCTGCTGGGTCAGATTCTTTACCAGTTCTTGCAATGCCGCGATGTCAACACGGCTCTTTTTCCTTGCCTTCTTCAGACGATGCAACTGATTGTGCTGTTCATTCAGTCACTTGAACGTCGGAAGGAGCACATTGCGGAGTGCGCTGTGAGCACTCTTGAAATGGTCTCTACGGCTTGTGCTCTCCTTGAGATTTGTGGCGAGATGCTCCGTATGAACAGCTTGGCTGTCCATCACGGCGTTTCCCGCCCTCATCTAGAGGCTAAGGTTTGCCTCCGCGGGGTTGTACCTTGGGCAACCCGGATCTGTTGCCTCCTGGTACCTCTCTTCCCACACATGCTGAGCCCGTCCCTCCACCATAACAAGCGCGTATGGAGTGCCCTCCATAGCCTGCACGTGCAGTTGGCAGAAACGTGACATGGTGTCACGGGCTGCCACTTGCCACATCCCTTCCGGTTGTCTTCCTCTCACCGTGACGGTGAACGACACCCAACCGGGTGGCGTAGGTCCTGCAGGGACTTCGACATGGATCGTCCACGTCTTGTTCCCTTCTTCGCCTTCCTCCTTGGCGAAGTATTGGGGCATCTGGTTGTACCCGAAATATTAGAGCATTTGCCACAATGCTTCCGGGTAGCCGCTACGGTGAGAACAGTGGGACACCACCCACCCATTCTCCAACTGTTTATCTGCTGTCATCTGTAAAATATATATTTGAGAAATGTCAAATATTTATTTAAACAGTAACCATTGAGTTATAACATAAGACATGTCATTGAACCCATAAAACTTGGAAACATAGTTAAAATTTTAAACAAATTTGACTGCTGATCTGCTGTCCCCATGACAGCCCTGACCAGTTTCCATTTCAACTTAATTTAGGCCATGCTAAAGGCAAAACCAATTCTGGAGCTCAACATTAAAGTTAAAGCTAACTTCAATAGATTTCCAGAAAGTAGTTGGTTGGCCTAAGATCTGTCCTGGTTCCAAAGTTATGAGATGTCAAAGGTAACAGAATTTCTGGAGAAATTGGACAGCACCTCCCTGCTTTAGGTATTGACTAAATCCAAGAATCCCAGTTAATTCTGTTACTAATCTGACAAAACTTTCTGTTACAAAGTTGTAACCTATCTCATAAGCTTTTCAGAACTACCTCATTTTATATTTTTGGATTTTTATGCAGGAAGTTATGCTTAATTTACAGAGAGTTTACAGAGAGTCTTTGCTCTGCCCTGTTTTCTGGACAGTTTCAACTCTACTGCATTTTTCGATTGGTTAAGGTATGAAACACCTCTGGACCTCAACAGAAAAGTTGTAAAACTCTTCCAAAGATTTCCATAAATGTATCATATAACCCCAACCTCGAAAGAACTCAACCTCTAACCTCTGATTAACTTAAGCCTTGACTCAGCTGAACACAGAGTGCTCTGTCCTTAACAACCTATAAGTTGAAAAGTTGTTAAATTTGAATATCCTGTTCAAGGGAAGGAGTTACATCAAGTTTTACTGCTTTGGATCAAAACCTTCAAGTTCTAAATGAAGTTGTTCATTTAGTTGGGGTGTGACGTCGATGCATCACCAGATTATGTCGGTACTACGTCCTCACAAAGAAAAACCTATACCGGACTTAGCCGGCTTTGTTATTTCAGTGGCACTAAACGTCACTCGCACACGGATGCTACACTTCTACCGTTTCGTGGTCAGGCTACCTGCAAAAACTCAAACAATTGTCAGACTCGGCTGCACACCGAGCCCGGAATGCATACAGTTAGTACACCCGGCCGTCATCACTCGCCCGGATGTTCTCAAGCCAAACACGCCTTGAGTTACGTGTTCACGTTTCAGACCACGTGACAGGGTCTCCCAAGTTGCACCACACACGCCAGGGACAGACGTTGCTTGCATACTGTAACACCCCCAAAATATTGATTCAAAGCCCTAAATCATGTTAAGAGGGGAATTTAAAAATTTTTGGACGTGTTGCATGTTTTGCAAAAATTCAAATTCAAACTGGAATTCAAATTAAACTCAAATCAGAAAAGAAATGGAAAAAGAAAAAAAAAGAGAAAACATAAAAAAAACCGGCCAGTGGGCCGAAACCCACCAGCCGGCCCAACTTACCCCGCGCCAGCCCGCAGCCGCGCGCCCGCGCTCTCTCACACTGACAGGCGGGACCCACCGATCTTCGTCTACCTCGCGCCGCGCCGAACTCCCCCGCGCCCGACTCGAAACCGATCAGGATTTCGACGTAAACCCCGCTGAATTCTGTTCGTAGCCAACGCGGACATGATCTAAACCACCCCGCCGCCCTCCCCCGTCTATAAAAACCCCGGTCTCGTTCTGTTTTTCCCACGCGATCGCCGATTTTTACTCCGGTGAGAACCGAGACTTCTCCGGTGAATTCTGGCCGATCTAAGCTCGGAAACTCCGATCTAACTCGCTGGTCTTGATCCACCGCCTCCGGGGAACCTTGCAGGTGCAGAAAACTCGGTGACTTGAGGTGTAAACGCAGCGCCGACGAGCTTCGCCGTGGTTTTTCCTCGGACCTCGTCGCCGATCACTTTCCAGGACCTCCGAGCTCAAGAAAACCCCCGAGGTGAGATCCCCGACCTCCCCTCTACCGATCTATGCCATAAGATCACAGTTCTAGGCAGAATTCTCAAGGATCCGAAAGTTTCCGGCGAGATCGCCGCTTCCCGCCGCCGTGCGCCGCCAGCAGCGCCGCCCGCGCTCAATCAGAGCGACGTGGCCGCTTGTGCGCCCTTTATTTTAAATCGCACGGTAGGGTTTAAACCCCCGCGTACCGGTTCGACGTTATAATCTCAGCCGTCGGTTTAAAATCGGGCGGTCCACGTCAGCCCCACGTTATAAAGACTGGAATTCTTACGCGCTACCCCCTGGGGTTCTCGAGAAATAAGAGCTAGCCCCGAAAACTTCTGATCTAGCCCCTGGAACTCCAGAAAATCATGTAAATTCATTTAAAAATCAGTTTTAGCCCCTGGACTTAATAAAAATTAGGAAAAACACCTCTGATAAGTGTAGCTAGACCCCTAGAAATTCTGAAAATAATATTATAGACCCTGTAGTGGAGTGAGTTTACCTTTTTAGCTCTGTTTAGTATTTAAATTAGGAAATTGAATATGTGGCTAGTGTTTAAAAATTAAAAAGTGGGACAAACATATTGTCATAATTAAATTAAAAACTTTCTCAGTATTTAGAAAACTTTGGAGTGAGATAAAAACATATTTTGGGCTAAATTGAATCTGTTTAATTTATTATTCACATTTAGGGACACATTTTTAAGTAATAAATAGTTTTAGAAAATAGGGAAATTAATTGTGAAATAGTTTTCATCAGAGGCAAGGGTCAAAATATGTTATTAAATTATTTAGGATCAGAACCTATTCTGTTTAGATGATGTATATTACTAATTTCATAATAAAGAACACATTTATGTAGAGGAAAATAAATCTGAAATTATAGCAACTAGTAAATGATAAATGAAGTTTCTAAAAACCAAAGAATTCAGTTTAAGGTTGGCAACAAGTATAAAGGCACATATGGAGAAGAAAAATACTTTCATACATACTTGGTAGTAAAAAGGTGTAGTAGTGGAATATAAGGAATTTATTTAAATTGGAAACTCATATATAAATAGTAGGTAAGTATAAATGTGAACACAAAAGTAGGAATCATATACACATGATTAAAAGTGCATGCAAGCCACAACTCAACACACATAAAGTAACCACAACACATATAATGGTGAAGGACTTTCATAAATGTGAATGTATGGTTTGTATGAAGTAGAAGTGTGAACTATGTCTTATGATTGTTGTTTTTCTTTTGCTATGTGTGATGGTATGATGTAGAACCTGCTCAAGAGCAAGTTATTCCTTTCCAAGACCAGGACTACCCATTTCAAGAGCAGCAAGAAGGAGGCAAGTGTCCTTGACCACTTTGATCCTATGCTAGGATGTGTAGATAGAATTATTTGCATTGTCAAGTTAAATATGAAACCCATGCTAGGAAGTTTCCCTAGAATTGCATTACCTTGTTTCCTTGTAGCTTGGGTTGGGATTTATTTTATCATGTCATTTATTATTATGCATATGCTTAGCCATGCTTAGAATGGGATGTTTGGGGTATGAGATCATCAGTTTATTTTACCATACTCTTGAATGAGATATTGTGAGTTATGTAGAGGTAGGGATCAAGGCAAGTTGGATGTTTTGGTTGTGTGTTGGGTGCACGAGACTCGGGTTTGTGTTTAGTACTTGACTGGATCCTAAGGACCGGTTCATGGAGCATGTAACCTGGCTTTACCGTGCCAACCACATGCTGAGATGGGGCAGCTTGGCCAATTAATTAGGTGTATCCCCGGCGTAGTATGGGTGTGTTGGATGGTGCGGGGAATAGGTGTCAGCTGGACTACCATATGAACCGCAAGGCTCAAGAGGGGGCCACTGCAGCGGGGTTGGAGCCTCTTGTATGCTGTTAGGGGTGAAACCTCAGTGGGCCCACGCTCGTCGGGAATCCCTTTGTAAAGGCTTCGTAGTGATCTCCTGGCTACACACCTGGGAAGTGTGAATGTGGTTCGTAGCCACTGGCATAATGGAGGTTCTTTTAGTCCACCCGACAACGGGGGATGAAATCACTACATATGGGTACAGTGGTACAAACTCTGCAGAGTCAAAACTATCATGACAGCCGTGCTCACGGTCAAGAGCGGCTTGGACTTATTCATGATTAGAGGATTGATGGTTTTGGAAGTTGTGGATGTTAAGCGGGGAGCTTAACATTGGAAATGATGTTATGGTTATGGGATTATGATGATAGGATGGGAAATTGGGACCATTTCATCTGTGTAGTAATGTAGGTACTTAAAAAGCTAAGGCGATAGGAATTAATTGCATAGTGCTTTAACCATGAGTTCAACCTCTCCTTGTTCTAGCCATGCATGATATAATTTTCCCACACTTGCTGAGTACCATTGGTACTCAACCTTGCATATTTGTTGGTTTATATTGCTGCTCAGGTCAAGATAATGAGGCGGTGTATAATGACCAAGACTTTGGACCCGAAGAAGGTTTCTAGGTTCATGGAGACCCCCGGGCAACGCCTGTGATGGAGCCCTAAAGAATAATATTCCGCTGCTAGTTTATTTACTTGTGATGAACTTATTATTGTCCATCGAGACATTTGCTATGTAAGACTTATTTATATTTGACACCTGGCTTGTAATAAATGATGCTTCACTATTTGTCATCACATGTATGAGAAAATGATCCTGGCATACATGTGATATTCACTTGGTTGTTCTTCGGAAAAACCGGGTGTGACACATACCCCAAACGACATGAAGAGTCGTAGAGGATATCAAAGCGGGTCGGGTTACCTGCCACCCGTGGGGCTCCACCCTTCAGCTTGTGCGCACTGGTGGACAGCGCTTACGTGTACCCCCCAAGACATAAACGTCCCGAGATACACGATTTTTCCGACATAGACAAATAGTTTAGTATGCCACTTTCTATATACTAATAACATCCTTATACGGGCTACTAACTCGTTCCTCACTGGATTTTTGAAAAGATGACCTTTGTAGTGCGTTAAACCTCAAGCGAGCTCTGATACCAACACTGACACGACCCCACGGTCTTGTCGAGCCAGGATCACGCTGAGGGGTGCTGCGTTGCATAACACCGTATAACACACGTCAAAGGTACAAAGCGGAAGCGAAATTTTATATTACATAAACAGGTCTATGAACATGTTTACATCAAAATAAGTTCAGTCTACACTCGCGGGCTTAGACTACGCATCAAGTCCACGTTCAGCCCTTGAACGTGTCCTTGCTAGCACACACGCACACTAACTCTGCGGCGTGCACGACTCCCACTCGACGGGGTTCCCCTCCTGGGGTTCCGTCTCCTCCTCGGGAGTCCCTTCCTCATAGAACCCTGCAAAAGCTTCAAACACAAGTAGTGAGCACGAAGGCTCAGCAAGTCTGACCCGTCTCACCTAAACATGGAACTTCTACATTAGGGGTAATGGGTTACATGAGGTAAAAATCATTTGCAAAGGACTCGCCTAATTAGTGGAACCTTACTTTCAAGTTTTAGCAGCAGTTTGTGGAGAACCTCACGCTAAGGCACATGAGAGAGCCGCAATCAAACAATAAACGCATTTCGCTCATGTACTTTGCCCAAAGTTGAAATGAACTTTAGTTAGCTCTAAACTACAGCAAATCATTAGCAATCAAGTCCATCTTTCAATCAGCAACATTGTAACATGTAACTAGCCTGTTCTTTCTACGTCACGGTACAGTGAACAAGTGGTACTCACTGACTGCGAGGGACGGCGATTATAATCGATTTACACCTGCAGGGTTACCCGAACAACCCGTCACGTACGCCCGTACTTGATGTTGCCTACAACAACCATCACGGACGCCGTACGCAACTACCTTTCACCCGTTAGCCAAATGTTGAACCGGTCCAATCGTCCCGAGCAAGAGGTCTCTGCAAGCGCATCTCAGTGCCGCCAGCCGATTTACACCTCGAGCTCTCAACCTACCCTCTGAACGACCAGCTATGCCTCAACACCCAGCTACCCGAGTTACATCGGTTTCCCGGTTCCCATATAGCCGGTAGGTCTTCGGTACTTTTCTAGCTTGTTCAACAGGCCCGCACACGGCTCGGTCCTCAATCGACACAAGCGGAGCTACAGCACACAGGCCCCAAAGTCCTGCTGCCCTTACTCTCCGCTTGGTCTCATTTTCTTGCCATGTGTTTCATGTGCTATCACTACCCGAGTCGAGTGCCTCTAGCCTATGCGCACGAGTAGTTCCAACTTCTCGACTTGTACCGAATCCTACACTATCTTAGCATTGCAGTAGCTAACAGGGTTTGCAATCCTAAACCCAACCCATGGTGTTCTTGGCTATGCAATTGGGTTTCCAAACAAGACTCTAATACAAAGAATAAAGTAAACAAGTATGTGCTCAAAACAATAAAAATTTGTAAAAAGGTTAATGCAAAACGGAGCTTGCCTTGCTGCTCTTGGTCGTAGGCTAGCTGTTCCTCCGGAGTAACGAAGTCTAGGACTTGGGGTTCCTCCTCGACCTTAGCGACTACATGTTAGAAGAAACATATGTATCAATTTAGATGTGTTTGTATTAAGTTTTAAACTTGTGAAGCTTATAAGTCCCACTAGACAGACTCTAGGACTGTGAAACTTTTACTGTGGCTTGGTTACAACCTAAATAGAGACTTGTTCAAGTTTTAGTTGCAGCAAATCTCATTTGAGCCATCCACAATTAATTATGTACTTGACCTTAATTGAAGGCTTTTAGGGTGTTCTAAGATTTTCATGAAACAAACTATGACTTTCTGAAAACTAGATTTTCAGAGGGTTCTAATGGAGTTGGTCTCACTTAATTTGAATGTTTCTAGCTAAAGATATGAGCTAAACAATTTGCTGGAAAGTGCTCAGAAAGCTGAATCCAGTAAAATTTGGTTCACTCGATTTGGAGCTCTCTAGCCAAAGTTATGGGAATTTGAAGTTTGGAAGAATTCTGAAAATCGGGGAAAAGTATAAACTCTCGGGACCCGCGGGGACACGTGTCGAGCGCGGAGGTGTCCGGCACACCGGGGATACCACACGTGTCGAGCGCGGAGGTGTCCGGCACACCGGAGCTCACAGGGTATTTGCGCGCCAGCACAGCCGATCCCCAGCCGCACCCGATCCCGATTTAAATTCTTCAGCCGCTGACACGTGGGCCAGCCGGCTTCGTCTTCCTCCCGCCGTTCTCTCGCGCCCGCGCCGCCAACCTCACCGGAGCAGACTCGGGGCTCGCCAGCTCGCCGCTGCCGGACCTCCCATGGTCTGAAACTCGCCGCCAGGTGGTTGTCGACGTCGAGGAACACATCGGTGGTGTCAGGTCGGGCTGGGGGTGACTGGAAATAGCTCGGTGACGTGCCGCGGCCTCGGTTGAGGTTCGGCACCGTCGACCGTGGTTTCTAAACCCGCCAACACCTCGAACAAACGGCCCTACAGCATCATTGTACCTCTAGGAAGATCGACAAGGTGTCAAAAGGGTTCAGGGATGGCGGCAAGTCGGTCGGCACCGTGTGACCGATCGTGCCCGCTATGACCGCCCTCGATCAAGCTCGAAATTCGTCACTCCTAGCCAGTTTCACGCAACGGATGCAGAAAAGAACTTGATCGCTGGCTAGTCCAGCGTCTATGTGCAAGATTTGTTAACCTCCGAAAGATCATAGAGCGAGAATTTAAAGAAACCATACCGGAAGCTCGGTTTACGGTCGCTGAAGCAAAAACTGGAACTTCTCTGTGGATTCTTCATGGCTGGCTTCCAAACTTGGAGGAGAGCAGCACGGTGGTTGCGAGCTCCTGTTGCCTCTCTCGCTGGACCGTGAAAACGCCTGTGGAACGCTGCCCACGGGCGCCTGACTCTCGGCTGAGGCTAGGTCGCCGCGGTGGCGATCGTTTTCAGGCAAAGGAGGTCGGAGCTCAGGGTTTCTGGCGTTGGGGAGGTGGAGTGCGACCTCAGGTGGCTGTCTAGCAGCTCAGGGACGAAGGAGGAGATGGTTTTGCTGGTTTTCCCGATTGAGCAGAGAGCTGCGGCGAGAAACAATGCCGCTGCTCGGGTTTGCCCGCGAGAAGATAAAGCCGGCCGACGCCTGCTCGGCTGAGGCGGTGCCAGTCGCGTGGGGGCGCGAGCAAGCCGCCCTGGGCGCCAGCGCGCGGAGAGGGAAGCAGCTGGTGGCGCCAGTAGCTGCTCGGTGGCACGGCCGACAGCTGCTCGGTGGAATTTCCCACCGAGACTCTGACTTTGGGTGCAAGTTTCTCCTTCTTCCCTCTATGACACGTGGGTCCCACCCAGGGTTTTAACCTCTAAAATTTACTCCTAATCACTGTTGTAAACAGTGAGCCCCATAATACCCCTGGTGATTCAAATTATTCACCCCTGAGCCATTTGAATTGAGTAGAATTCAAATGGGGTTTGATTTGAATGAATTTCAGCATAAGTTCAGTTTTGAATTCAATTAAAGTTTGAATTTGTCCCACTTAGCTCATGTCAAGATCAACTCCAAATGGAGTGAAAATTGCTGTGTGAGCTCACAAAAATGTGCTGAATAAGAATATGCCTCCCACTTTTAAATTCATGGGATAAAAACAGTTTGAATTTGAATATGGTTTCAAACTGCCCTCTTTCTAACTATACCCAACATGACCTCAAAAAGGTTTGGAATTTGGGTGAAACTTGGCATGGACATCCTTAGCAAAGTGTAGGAGTTTTCATATGTCCTGCCCACCTATATCACATGTGGGAAATACCACTTTTGCAATATGTGAGTTTGTTCTCTAATGAGCATGTTGATGATGGTTACTTGCTCTTCATTTGTGTTCATCATCTTTCCTCAAATGAGGTGTGTGGTGTGGTGATGAACACTTCAAATGTATGCCAAAACTGAGGCCCTTACACCGAAGTGCCCCGTCGACACATTCCCCGGCACCGCGGGACACGTGTCGCCCTCGGAGCTCACCTCTGAAGAGAGGGGAGGTCCGACCCCGCGGGACACATGTCACCCTCGGAGCTCACCTATGAAGAGAGAGGAGGTCCAACCCCGTGGGACACTTGTCGCCCTCGGAGCTCGCCTCGGAGGAGAGGCCAGGCCCGGCCCCGCTGGACACGTGTCGTCCTCTCCCAGCCCCACGGGACACATGCGCCTTCAGAGCTCATCCCTGCGGAAGGGATGAGGTCCGGCTCCGCTAGACACGTGTCACCCTCAGAGCTCACCTCCGTGGAGAGGAGAGGTCCGGCACCGCTGGACACGTGTCGCCCTCGGAGCTCACCCCTGCGGAAGGGATGAGGTCAGGCCCCGCGGGACACGTGGCGCCCTTGGAGCTCTCCTCTGAGGAGAGGGGAGGTCCGGCCCCGCTGGACACTTGGCGCCTTTGGGGCTCGCCTCTGAGGAGAAGGGAGGCCCGGCCTGCCGGACACATGGCAGTCCCGGGGCTCGCCTCTGAGGAGAAGGGAGGTCTGACCCCGCTGGACGCAAGCGTCCTCGGAGCTCGCCCCTGCGGAGGGGGCGAGGCCCGGCTCTACCGAACACGTGGCAGGCCTGCAGCTCGCCCTGAGGAGAGGGGAGGCCCGGCCCCCGCCGGACACGTGGCACCTCCGGAGCTCACTACTGCGGAGATGCGAGGTCCTTAGGCAGATTTTTCTCTTGTGCAGGGGAGTACCCGGTACGGAGGGTACCAACACAATTTCTCCCGCATTGCTGCCGCACCAAATCAATTGAAGATAAGTTTGTTAAGATCCAAAACAAATTGAATAGGACTCTTATTTGAGCTCCAATCGGAGTAGGACTCCTCTTTTTTCCCTTATAAATAGAACCCAAAACCACCACCTTGGCCGTAACCCCTTTTCTTTTACACTCTCCTAAGTCAACGACTTGGAGACCCTAGCCCCCAACTCGCCAAGTTGGACACACACACACCCCTCGCCGGAGTTCAGTCGCCGGTAAGACCGCCAATGATCCCCGTCACGCCTCGCTGTCGCCGGAAAAGAGCCGACAATCATAAGGGAAGTAAGGTAGGTCTTCGTTATCCCTCTTACGCCCTCGTCGCTGTTTCTACGCATCCATTTTTCTTCTTTGAGCAGAAACTTCTACGTGTGGACAGATCGTGTTTGGTCGGTTTTTGACGGTTGAATTGATCTAGATCTTGAGTCAAGATCATCACCACGTCCACACTTGATCCCTACACCCTTGTTCATCATAAAACCCTATGAAAGCCATTAAAACATGCAAGAACACGTACAAACTGGTTTAATAAAACAGCACCATAGGATTGGCATTCATCTACACCACTGCATCTTGAGTAGAGTTGTGCATGATGTTTGATTGCTGTAAATTTTGTATGTGTGTGGTCATGAGTAGAAGGACAAGCTCAGAAAGCCATCTACGAAGAAATATAGTGCCAAGACTTCGAGACGCTTGAGCAACCAGAGCCACGGGAGCAAGGCAAGTGCCCCTTGACCATATTGATCCCATGTTTTGAAACTGTTTTGTTTGCAAAAATGTGTATGCTTGAGTCAACTTGATGGGACACCCTTTTATAAGAGTTTACTAGTTTTGTTAACCACCCTTGTCGCTGGGAAAGTTGATGAGTTAGGTATGGTCTTTTTTCCTTATTGCTTCCCTTAATCTACGGGATATGGGAAGCTGAATTAAAAGATGGTTAGCTACGGCAGTCTTATGAATAATGATGATAAAAACTTGATGATGTTAATGAGCATGGAATCGGGGGAAATCTAGGCAAGCTTGGTTCGTGGGTGTTGCTGAATGAGATGGTGGTTTAACTTGCCGTAGATCTAAGGACCGGTTTATGCTAGCACATGCCAGGAAAACAGTGCCACCACAAGGCCAAATATGGGTGCGGCTTAGCTGACTAATTAGGTGTGTTGCTAGCTTGTTATGGACCGTGGATGGCGCGTGGAATGGGAGTCGAGAGAGGACTGCCCTGGGAACTGCATGGCACAAGAGGGGGCCCGTAGGTGGGAGAATGGTGATTCGAGCCTGCCGGTGAAACCTTAGTGAGTCCATACATCTAGTAGCCCCTTTTGTGAAGGCTATTTTGTGATCTCTTGGCCATACAACGACGGTTGTGTACTGGTATAATGGAGGTTCTGCAGTCACCGACGGGTGACGAAATCACAAACTTGTGGGTAAAGTGGTGCCACCTCTGCGGAGTGTAAAACTATCATGATAGCCGTGCTTACGGTAACAAGCGCCTAGCCAGCTGTAACACCCCAAAACCTGCTAAAGAGGGAAATTTAAAAAATTTTGGACGTATTGCATGTGGTGCAGAAATTCAAATTCAAACTGGAATTCAAATTCAAATCAAAATAGAAAAGAAAAGGAAAAACAAAAAGAAAAAGAAAAACCCAACCGGCCAGTGGGCCAAAACCCACCAGCCGGCCAATTTCCACCGCACCAGCCCCAAACCCGCGCCCCTCTCTTCCACTCACTGACATGCGGGGCCCGCGTGTCATCTCTTACCTCCCGCGCGCCCCCAACGGCCGGACTCTTCCCTCGCGCCCGATCGCAACAAACTCCGGAAACCCGCGCCCCCAGCCCGATTCCCGGTCCCGGACGACTCCAACTCAATCCCAACAGACCACCGCCCTCCCTCGCCTATATAAACGCCGACAATCAACTTGTTTCCCCCCCCCCCCCCCCGATCGGCTGTTCTTCTCTCCAATGAGAACCGAAGTTTCTACAGCCGATATCTTTCGATCCTTGCTCAAATTCCCTGATCTAACGTGCTGATCACGTTCCACCGCCGCCGGGGAGCCCTGCAGGTGAAGGAAACGACGTGTCTTGCGCCCCAACGGCCCCCACGACGTGCACCGAAGATCGTCACCATTGAAGCTCGCGGCCGACCGACTTCCAGGACCTCCGAGTGCTGGAAAACCCCTCAGTGAGCATCCCCTACCCCTCCGCAGCCGATCTATGCACAAAGATGCGAGTTCTAACGAGTAGCAGCAAAAGCCGAGGCTGCGCCTGCGAGATTGCCACCCCCGCCGCTGTAACACCCCAAAATTTTGATTTAAAACCCTAAATCATGTTAAGAGGGGAATTTAAAAATTTTTGGACGTGTTGCATGTTTTGCAAAAATTCAAATTCAAACTGGAATTCAAATTAAACTCAAATCAGAAAAGAAATAGAAAAAGAAAAAGAGAAAACAGAAAAAAAACCGGCCAGTGGGCCGAAACCCACCAGCCGGCCCAACCAGCGCCCGAGCCAGCCCGCGGCCGCGCGCAGCCGCTTCCTTCCGCTGACAGGCAGGGCCCACCAGATTGTCTTCCACCTCGCGCCCACGCCGGACTCTCTCTTACCCGAATCCAAACCGATCGGAATTGCTGCGGATCACAGCCGAATTTCCCTCGGGGGTGAAGCAAACACGATCTAAACCAACCCGCCGCCCTTCCCCGTCTATAAAAACCCCGGCCTCGTTCTGTTTTTCCACGCGATCGGCTGTTTTTACTCCGGTGAGAACCGAGACTTCTCCGGCGAATTCTGGCCGATCTAAGCTCGGAAATTTCGATCTAACTCGCTGGTCTTGATCCACCGCCTCCGGGGAACCTTGCAGGTGCAGAAAACTCGGTGACTTGCGGTGTAAACACAGCACCGACGAGCCTCGCCGTGGTTTCACCTCGGACCTCATCGCCGATCACTTTCTAGGACCTCCGAGCTCAAGAAAACCCCCGAGGTGAGATCCCCGACCTCCCCTCTACCGATCTATGCCATAAAACCACAGTTATAGGAAGAATTCCCGAAGATCCGAAAGTTTCCGGCGAGACCGCCGCTTCCAGCCACCGTGCGCCGCCGGCAGCGCCGCCCGCGCTCGATCAGAGCGACGTTGCCGCTTGTGCACCGTTTATTTTAAATCGCACGGTAGGGTTTAAACCCCCGCGTACCTGTTCGATGTTATAATCACGGCCGTCGGTTTAAAATCGGACGGTCCACATCAGCCCCGCGTTATAAAGACTGGAAATCTTACGTGCTACCCCCTGGGGTTCTCGGGAAATAAGAGCTAGCCCCAGAAACTTCTGATCTAGCCCCTGGAACTTCAGAAAATCATGTAAATTCATTTAAAAATCAGTTTTGACCCCTGAACTTAATAAAAATTAGGAAAAACACCTCTGTTATGTATAGCTAGACCCTGGAAATTCTTAAAATAATGTAATAGACCCTGCAGTAGGGTGAGTTTACCTTTTTAGCCCTTTTTAGTATTTAATTTAGGAAATTGAATATGTGGCTAGTGTTTAAAAATTAAAAAGTGGGACAAACCTATTGTCAAAATTTAATTAAAGACTTTCTCAGTATTTAGGAAACTTTGGAGTGAGATAAAAACATATTTTGGGCTGAATTGAATCTGTTTAATTTATTATTCACATTTGGGGACACATTTTTAAGTAATGAATAGTTTTAGAAAATAGGGAAAATAATTGTGAAATAGTTTACATCAGAGGCCAGGGTCAAAATATGTTATTAAATTATTTAGGACCAGAACCTATTCTGTTTAGATGATGTGTATTACTAATTTCATAATAAAGCACACATGTATGCATAGGAAAATAAATCTGAAAATATAGCAACTAGTAAATGGTAAATGGAGTTTCTAAAATCCAAAGAATTCAGTTTAGGGTTGGTAGAATTTCTGAAGGCACATATGGAGAAGAAAAATATCTTTCATACATACTTGGTAGTAAAAAGGTGTAGTAGTTGAATATAAAGAATTTATTTAAATTGGAAACTCATATATATATATAGTATGTAAGTATAAATGTGAACACCAAAGTAGGAATCATATACACATGATTAAAAGTGTATGCAAGCCACAAATCAACACACATAGAGTAACCACAACACATATAATGGTGAATGACTTTCATAAATATGAATGTGTGGTTTGTATGAAGTGGAAGTGTGAACTATGTCTTATGGATTGTTGTTTTTCTTTTGCTATGTGTGATGGTATGATGTAGAACCTGCCCCAGAGCAAGTTCTCCCTTTCCAAGACCAAGACTTTCCATTCCCAGAGCAGCAGGAAGAAGGCAAGTGTCCTTGACCACTTTGATCCTATGCTAGGACGTGTAGATAGCATTATTTGCATTGTGAATTGAAATATGAAACCCATGCTAGGAAGTTTCCCTAGAATTGCATTACCTTGTTTCCTTGTAGCTAGGGTTGGGATTTATTTTATCATGTCATTTATTTATATGCATATGCTTAGCCATGCTTAGGGATAATTGGGATATGAAATCATCAATTTATTTACCTTACTCTTGATTGAGATATTATGAGTTATGTAGAGGTAGGGATCGAGACAAGTTGGATGATTTGGTTGGTGCTGGGTGCACGATACTCGGGTTTGTGTTTAGTACTTGCCTGGATCCTAAGGACCGGTTCATGGAGCATGTAACCTGGCCTTACTGTGCCAACCACATGCTGAGATGGGGCAGCTTGGCCAATTAATTAGGTGTATCCCCGGCGTAGTATGGGTGTGTTGGATGGTGCGAGAATAGGTGCCAGCTGGACTACCATATGAACCGCATGGCTCAAGAGGGGGCCACTGCAGCGGGGTTGGAGCCTCTTGTATGCTGTTAGGGGTGAAACCTCAGTGGGCCCATGCTCGTCGGGAATCCCTTTGTAAAGGCTTTGTAGTGATCTCCTGGCTACACACCTGGGAAGTGTGAATGTGGTTCGCAGTCACTTGCATAATGGAGGTTCTTTTAGTCCACCCGGCAACTGGGGATGAAATCACTACATGTGGGTACAGTGGTGCAAAATCTGCAGAGTCAAAACTTTCATGACAGCTGTGCTCACGGTCATGAGGGGCTTGGACTTATTCATGATTAGAGGATGATGGATTGGAAAGTTGTGAATGTTGAGCGGGGAGCTTAACATTGGAAATGATGTCATGGTTACTTGAATTTGATGATGGGTTGGGAGATTGGGACCATTTCACCTTTGTAGTAATGTAGGTGCTTAATAAGCTAAGGTGATAGGTATTAATTGCGTAGTGCTTTAACCATGAGTTCAACCTCTCCTTGCTCTAGCCATGCATGACATAACTTTCCCACACTTGCTGAGTACCCATGGTATTCAAACTTGCTTTTCTGTTGGTTTATATTGCTGCTCAGGTCAAGAGAATGATGTGGTGTTTAATGGCCAAGACTTTGGTCCCGAGGAAGGATTCTAGGTTCACGGAGTCCCCCAGGCAACGCCTGTGATGGAGCCCACAAGATTTATATTCCGCTGCTGATTTATTTACATGTTATGAACTTATTATCGTCCATCGAGACGTATGCTATGTATGACTTATTTATATTTGAACACCTGGCTTGTAATAAATGATGTTTCACTATTTGTCATCACATGTATGAGAGAATGATCCTGGCATACATGTGATATTCACTCGGTTGTTCTCTGGAGAAACCGGGTGTGACACCAACTCA
The DNA here is from genome assembly GCA_030760725.1 of Neostapfia colusana. Lineage (NCBI taxonomy): Eukaryota > Viridiplantae > Streptophyta > Magnoliopsida > Poales > Poaceae > Neostapfia > Neostapfia colusana. Next base: position 88,287,325 of record JASWHV010000003.1, read on the forward strand.
AATGATTAGAGGGAAAACTTGGGATGGTTATTAGTTATGGTTATGGTATGGTCATTGGGATTGGTTTTGGGACTGGTTTGAGTCATGACAATGAGCTTTGGTTTCGGTTATATGAACAAGAGATGGTTATGAATATTATGAGCATGAGATGAAGTTGAGAAAGATTAATGGCTGGTTGAGACATGATAAGTGGTGAATTATGATGAAGGAATGTTGCTGTTATAACATGGTTATGATGGGATTAAACTCACATAGAAATAGATGCTGTTTTTATCGTGTTTGTGACATAAAATTTGCTTGCTGCAATGAGCCTCTTTATTCCATACCTTGTTGTAAGCTATATGTCATACTTTTACCGCACTTGCTGAGTACGACATGTACTCACCCTTGCATTATCACATAAACATCAGCAACAGGAGAAGAGTACTTCGAGGATCATGTGGAGTACTAGGCGTGCGAACTACCGTCAACATGCCTGTGGAGTTGAAGATGGAGCTGCTGCTATTTACCTATTTCCGCTGTCGTTTAGAGACTTCCACTGCAAGAATAAGTTAGAGATTCATGAGTGAGACAATTAGTTGATGTAATAAAGTACTTAAACACTATTTATTCATGGTTATATTCTGAAATTCAGTTTGTGGATTACATGTGTATGTGTGATGAACATCCTGGACACACATATGCATTAGCTCAGTCGTGTTTCTTGGGACCGGGCGTCACAGATTGGTATCAGAGCCACGTTGACTGTGGAACGCAAGCCTAGGTAGAATGGACACTCTAAAACACATAGGCACACCCCTATAAACTGCTATTTTCAAAAATTGCTTGCTGCTGCACTTTTCTTGTCAATTCAGCCACCACAAAGTGCTATTTTCAGCCCCTCTTTTCTCTTCCTTCGACAACAACACTTTCGCTTCCTTGCTCCATTGCTTCTGAAGTTTTGAAGTATTTTCTTCCTTCTCTAAGGGTTCTCATGTCCTATTTATAGATGCCGGTGATCCAGAGCATGACACGCATAAGTACTCGTTAAACCACCACGTGGGAGTGCACTGAACCCCATTGAGGTGTCCAATGGACCACCCCCCGTCACACGGCAGGAACAGAACCAGTTCACATGATTAAGTTTAGGATTCCCATTGAATAAGCTGTAATTAGGAACGTTTAAATTGTAGTAGCTTGAATAGGAGTGGTGTGTTCAACTTTTGTGATGATTGCTTGTGTTTGTGTGCTAGTGTGAGTTGTGGCACGCTTCGGCGAGTGTCCACATCCACACATAGTGGAGAGATGTGAGATGCTTCGGCATGTGTTCGCATCCTACTATAGGCTGAAATTAATAAAAGAAGATATTTAGTTCATACCCCGTGATGCATATAGTTGGGGGGGTTCAATCTAAACTTCTCTTTTCTATTCTACCCAATTCTCTCTCACAAATGGTGAGGGAAAACACCAGCTGCCAAAGGAGGAACGTTCGTGGCCACCCTGAACCACAAGAGGATGGCAACGTTGAAGTTCCTGAAAATGCCAACCACGGGGCTGATGCAAACAACCTTGAATGGTTGATGGCTATGCAGAACCAGCTCATGCAAACCATGATACCAAATTTGGGACAGCTGCAAGCCAACAACCTCAACAATCCTAACCCCGTTCCTGCACCACCACCGCCACCACCACCGCCGGCTCACAACAGATTGGGGGAGTTCATGGGGACTCGACCACCTACTTTTGCACAAGCTAATGATCCCATGGAGGCTGATGATTGGTTGAAATCCATGGAAAAGAATCTTGCTATTGTTCGGTGCGATGATCGGGAGAAAGTTCTCTTCGCATCACACCAACTTATCGGAGCAGCCGCTGACTGGTGGGACGCTCTTTGCAATGCTCATGACAACCAGGAGACTATCGCTTGGGCTGAATTCAAGGAGAGTTTCCGCTCTCATTATGTCCCTGCTGGAGTCATGATGCTTAAAAGGCAAGAGTTTGAAGGTCTCCGCCAAGGAAGGAAGAGCGTGAATGAGTACCTCAACAAGTTCACGCAGCTGTCAAGGTATGCTCCCGAAGACGTCAACTCGGATCAAAGGAAACAATACTTGTTCATGAGAGGATTGAACAATGATCCAAGTTCAGCTGCTCAACAATGATTATGCAAACTTCCAGAAGCTCGTTGACAAAGCTATAGTGGTTGAGAGCAAGATCCGTGAGGTCGAGCAAGAGGGCTAGAGGAAGATGCCATACCATCCACAAGGGAGCAATGTACGTCCCCGTTTCATGCCCCCAGCTGCACCACAGTATGCCTCGTTTGCTTCTACTTTCCGCCCTGCAAATCCACCTCGCCCTAATCAGCCACCGCAGCAACGTCCTGTCATGCAAGCACCTCGTGTGCCTTTGCCTCCTGCGCGCCGTCCCAACATGGGCGTCTTTGCTCAAAATCAGCGTCGCCCTAGCATTCCTGCTGTTTTGGGCAACAAAGCATGCTTTGCATGCGGAGAGGCGGGACACTTTGCAAGTTAATGCCTGAAGAAAGGCCTTGAACAGTCGACCAACGCGCCAAGACAGGACCTACGGCCGAGCGGAGGAGCTACGCAAGGTAACCGTGGGCAGCAGAATTACGCTCATGGCAATGTGAACTATATCTCCGCTGAGGAAGCGCAACAAGCTGAGGACGTCTTTATTGGTATGTTCCTTGCCAACTCCAACCCCGCCACTGTTTTATTTGATTCCGGAGCATCGCATTCATTCATATCATCCAAGTATGTTGCCAAGTATAATCTGCCCATATCACACATGAAATACACTATGTTAGTTAATTCTCCCGGTGGAGAGATGAGGACTAATATAGTATGTACGAAAGTAAACCTTAAAATAAGGGGGGTAGTCTTTCTTGCCAACCTTATTGTACTGGATTCCCAAGGGATTGATATAATACTTGGAATGGATTGGTTAAGCAAGCACAACGGAGTAATTCAATGTGCTGAGAGGAGCATGCAGTTGACAAATGAGCACGGTACTCGTATTGAGTTCGAGTCAGCCCAACCAGCAACCGAGAAGGCAGCATTGAACCACGTCGAAGAAGCAACATAGGAAAGCATTCCGGTGGTTCAAAAATTTTCAGATGTGTTCCCGGAAGAACAAGTACCGATGGGTGAGCTTGAGCTTCAAGAGGATCTGTGTGACGCCCTCAATTCTGTGGAAAACCACGGAACCGAGAATTAATGCATATGTGTGCCCAGGATGTTCATCACACATACACATACGTTCCACAAACTGAATTCAGATTATATATTACCACGAATAACAGAGTTTATTACAATATCTCATGAGTCTTGGGCTCATGCTCACAGCGGAAGTCTTTATTCAAATGCGGAAGCAATTCAACTAATGCGGAAACAATCTAAGCAGCGATGACTCCATCTCTATTTCATTCCCACAGGCAAGGTTGAGAACAGATTACCCGCCTAATGCTCCACTTGGTCTCCATAAAAATCTTCTTCTGCTGCTGATGGTGAAACAATAATGCAAGTTTGAGTACAAGGATGTACTCAGCAAGTGCGGGAAAAACATGATATGTAGCTCATAACAAGGTAGGTATAAAAAGGTTTATTTGCAAAAAAACAGATTTATAAAACCGTGATAAAACAGCAACTTATCTTTAGATGAGTGTAATCTCAGCATGTATTAAATTACCAACATACCTCTATCACTTTCCATGTTCCACCCGAACATTAACCAACCTCATTCTTGCTCACGAATACCTCCTTGTATTCGCTACCATCTCACGAATACCTCCTCGTATTCGCTACCATCTTATCTCATAAACAACTTAGTCTCACACCGAGACCAACCTTGTTGCCATGACTCAACAGTCATGCAACCATCTTGTCACCCGGACTCAACAGTCCCAAAACCAAACCATAACCATAATCAATAACCATAACCAAGAACCATCCCAATAACCATCCCAACTAATCATGGCAGTTGGCCAGGCGCTCGTGACAGTAAGATCGGCTATCATGATAGTTTTTAAGAACCCTGCAGAGTTTGCACCTCTTTACCCACAAGTTTGTGATTTCGTCACCCGTCGGCGACTGCAGAACCTCCATTATACCAGTACACAACCGTCGGTGTATGGTCAAGAGATCACAAAATAGCCTTTACAAAGGGGCTACTAGATGTATGGACTCACTAAGGTTTCACCGGCAGGCTAGAATCTCCAATTCTCCAACCCACGGGCCCCCTCTTGTGCCATGCAGTTCCCAGGGCAGTCCTCACTCGACTCCTATTCCCCTCGCTTTCCACAGTCCATAACACTCTAGCAACTTACCCAATTACTCAGCTAAGCCACACCCGTACTTGGCCTTGTGGTGGCACTGTTATCCTGGCATGTGCATGCATGAACCGGTCCTTACATCTACGGCAAGTAAACCACCATCTCATGCTACCTCATTCACAAACCCAGGCTTGCCTAGATCTCCCTCCGATCCATGTTCATTAACATCATCAGTTTCTCACTATCATTACGAGTGCAGCTAGCTAGACACATCTATCTCGCTTCCCAATCCCATGGACTCAGCGAAGCATAAAAGTAAAAACCATACCCGACTCATAAACTTCCCTGGCGACAAGGGTGGTTTAACCAAAACTAGTAAACTCCTATAAAAAGGGTTTCTGTAACACCCCAAAACCGGCTAAGGAGGGGAATTTAAAAATTTTTGGACGTATTGCATGTGGTGCAGATATTCAAATTCAAGCTGGAATTCGAATTCAAATCAAAACAGAAAAGAAAAGAAAAGGAAAAAGAAAAAGAAAAACCCCAATCGGCCAGTGGGCCGAAACCCGCCAGCCGGCCCAATCCCCCGCGCCAGCCCGAACCCGCGCCCCCTCTCTCCCTCTCATTGACACATGGGGCCCGCGTGTCATCTCCTTCCCCGCGCGCTCCCAATGGCCCCTTACTTTTCTCTCGCGCTTGATCGCAACTGACCTACGAAAAACTGCACCGCAGCCCGATCTTCGGCCTCGGGCGATGCTATTTATCCAAAACAACCCGCCGCCGCCTCCCCTCGTGCAATTCACGCAAGGAAAACTCACCGAATTCCCCAGCGCCGCTCCACCCTTCTCTCCGGTGAGAACCGAAAATTTTATCACCATTTTCCTTCGATCCTTGCTCGGACTTCCTGATCTAACGCGCTGATCATGTTCCACCGCCTCCGGGGAGTCACGCAGGTGAAGAAAACCCGGTGTTTTTGCGCTCTGGACGCAGCTCCGGCGAGCACCGCCGCGTTTCATCTCGGACCTCGTGTAACACCCCAAATTTTGATTCAAAACCCTAAACCATGTTCAGAGGGGAATTTAAAAATTTTTGGACGTGTTGCATGTTTTGCAAAAATTCAAATTCAAACTGGAATTCAAATTAGACTCAAAACAGAAAAGAAATGGAAAAAGAAAAAGAGAAAACGGAAAAAAAACCGGCCAGTGGGCCGAAACCCGCCAGCCGGCCCAGTTTCCCCGCGCCAGCCCGCCCCCGCGCGCCCGCGCTGTCTCTCACAGACAGGTGGGACCCACCTGTCATCTCCAACCCCGCGACCCCGGACTCTCCCGTGCGCGCGCGATCTTAACCGATTGGAAACCGCGTCCCTCAGCCCGAATTCCGGTCCCAGAAGAATCAAACTCGATCACAACTGACCCACCGCCCTTCCCCGGCTATAAAAACCCCAGCCCCGATCGGTTTTTCCCACGCGATCGCCGATTTTCACTCCGGTGAGCACCGAGACTTCGCCGGTGAATTCTGGCCGATCTAAGCTCGGAAACTCTGATCTAACTCGCTGGTCTTGATCCACCGCCTCCGGGGAACCTTGCAGGTGCAGAAAACTCGGAGACTTACGGTGTAAACACAGCGCCGATGAGCTTCGCCGTCGTTTCGCCTCGGACCTCGCCGCCGATCACTTTCCAGGACCCCCGAGCTCAAGAAAACCCCCGAGGTGAGATCCCCGACCTCCCCTCTACCGATCTATGCCATAAGATCACAGTTCTAGGCAGAATTCTCGAGGATCCGAAACTTTCCGGCGAGATCGCCGCTTCCCGCCGCCGTGCGCCGCCGGCAGCGCCGCCCGCGCTCGATCAGAGCGACGTGGCCGCTTGTGCGCCGTTTATTTTAAATCGCACGGTAGACTTTAAAACCCCGCGTACCGATTCGATGTTATAATCTCAGCTGTCGGTTTAAAATCGGACGGTCCACGTCAGCCCCGCGTTATAAAGACTGGAATTCTTACGTGCTACCCCCTGGGGTTCTCGGGAAATAAGAGCTAGCCACGGAAACTTCTGATCTAGCCCCTGGAACTCCAGAAAATCATGTAAATTCATTTAAAAATCAGTTTTAGCGCCTGGACTTAATAAAAATTAGGGAAAACACCTCTGATAAGTGTAGCTAGACCCCTGGAAATTATGAAAATAATATTATAGACCCTGTAATGAGGTGAGTTCATTATTTTAGCCCTGTTTAGTATTTAATTTAGAAAATTGAATATGTAACTAGTGTTTAAAAATTAAAAAGTGGGACAAACATAATTGTCAAAATTAATTAAAAACTTTCTCAGTATTTAGAAAACTTTGGAGTGAGATAAAAATATATTTTTGGGCTAAAATGAATCTGTTTCATTTAATATTCACATTTATTAGTATAGGGACACATTTTTAAGTAAAGAATAGTTATAGAAAAATAGGGAAAATAATTATGAAATAGTTTACATCAGAGGCCAAGGTCAAAATATGTTATTAAATTATTTAGGACCAGAACCTATACTGTTTAGATGATGTGTATTACTAATTTCATAATAAAATACACAATTATGCATAGGAATATAAATCTGAAAATATGGCAACTAGTAAATGATAAATGGAGTTTTTAAAATCCAAAGAGTTCAGTTTAGGGTTGATAGAAATTATGAAGGCACATATGGAGAAGAAAAATACTTTTCTTACATACTTGGTAGTTTAATATAAGGAATATATTTAAAACTGAAACACACATATATATATATATAGTATGTAAGTATAAATATGAACACCAAAGTAGGAATCATACACATATAAATAAAAGTGTATGTAAGCCACAGATCAACACACAAAGTAATCACAACACATATACTGGTGAATGAATTTCACAAATATGAATGTGTGGTTTGTATGAAGTAAGAAGTGTGAACTATGTCTTATGATTGTTGTTTTTCTTTTGCTATGTGTGATGGTATGAAGTAGAATCTGTTCAAGAGCAAGTTATTCCTTTCCAAGATCAGGACTACCCATTTCAAGAGCAGCAAGAAGGAGGCAAGTGTCCTTGACCACTTTGATCCTATGCTAGGATGTGTAGATAGAATTATTTGCATTGTCAAATGAAATATGAAACCCATGCTAGGAAGTTTCCCTAGAATTGCATTACCTTGTTTCCTTGTAGCTTGGGTTGGGATTTATTTTGTCATGTCATTTATTTACATGCATATGCTTAGCCATGCTTAGAATGGGATATTTGGGATATGAGATCATCAGTTTATTTTACCATACTCTTGAATGAGATATTGTGAGTTATGTAGAGGTAGGGATCAAGGCAAGTTGGATGTTTTGGTTGTGTGCTGGGTGCACGAGACTCGGGTTTGTGTTTAGTACTTGCCTGGATCCTAAGGACCGGTTCATGGAACATGTAACCTGGCTTTACAGTGCCAACCACATGCTGAGATGGGGCAGCTTGGCCAATTAATTAGGTGTATCCCCGGCGTAGTATGGGTGTGTTGGATGGTGCGGGGAGTAGGTGTCAGCTGGACTACCATATGAACCGCAAGGCTCAAGAGGGGGCCACTGCAGCGGGGTTGGAGCCTCTTGTATGCTGTTAGGGGTGAAACCTCCGTGGGCCCACGCTCGTCGGGAATCCCTTTGTAAAGGCTTCGTAGTGATCTCCTGGCTGCACACCTGGGAAGTGTGAATGTGGATCGTAGCCACGGGCATAATGGAGGTTCTTTTAGTCCACCCGGCAACGGGGGATGAAATCACTACATGTGGGTACAGTGGTACAAACTCTGCAGAGTCAAAACTGTCTTGACAGCCGTGCTCACGGTCAAGAGCGGCCTGGACTTATTCATGATTAGAGGATTGATGGTTTTGGAAGTTAAGCGGGGAGCTTAACATTGGAAATGATGTTATGGTTATTGGATGGGATGGGAGATTGGGACCATTTCACCTGTGTAGTAATGTAGGTGCTTAATAAGCTAAGGTGATAGGTATTAATTGCGTAGTGCTTTAACCATGAGTTCAACCTCTCCTTGTTCTAGCCATGCATGATATAATTTTCCCACACTTGCTGAGTACCATTGGTACTCAACCTTGCATATTTGTTGGTTTATATTGCTGCTCAGGTCAAGATAATGAGGTGGTGTATAATGACCAAGATTTTGGACCCGAGGAAGGTTTTTAGGTTCATGAAGACCCCCGGGCAACGCCTGTGATGGAGCCCTAAAGAATAATATTCCGCTGCTAGTTTATTTACTTGTGATGAACTTATTATTGTCCATCGAGACATTTACTATGTAAGACTTACTTATATTCGACACCTGGCTTGTAATAAATGATGCTTCACTATTTGTCATCACATGTATGAGAAAATGATCCTGGCATACATGAGGTATTCACTTGGTTGTTCTTCGGAAAAACCGGGTGTGACAGAGGTGGTATCGGAGCCAAGGTTGCCCGTAGGAACGTGGACCTAGGTAGAAATGGACGTATTTAAGGGCCCTATTTTCTTAAAAACTATTTTCCAAGGTGTGGGTGGAAAAGTGTTATTAAAGGAGTCATTTTCTTCATCTTACCCCAACTTTCATTCAAAATAGGATTTTGTTTGAGAATTTATCTAACCTAATTTTAAATTCTTTTGTTTTAGATGGTTCGCATGATTCGCACCGCTCGTAAGTCCACAGGAGGGAGAGTTCCCGTAGTGGCCCTTGCTGAAAGAGAGGAGAGTCGTCCAGTGACGTACCTTTCCTACGGATTGACAGTAGGAGATTTGTTGCGCCGTCTTCGACGTATGCTCGAAGCCGCCGGCAATACGGGCAAGCTAATCATCCACTATAACTCCACCAGGACCATCCGTGAGAAGAGGGAAGAATGGAGTTCAGAGATGAGGATAATACACGAAAATCGGCTGCTTAAGATCCACCACTCTCCAGCTTGTAGAGCGACACAGGTTGACGCGGAGAAAGATGTCACCTGGGAGGCCATCACCTGCCAGAGTCACATCTATCGTCGTCACTTGGACAAAACTGAGTACATGTATGTCCTCCAACGTGAGAGTGGTACCACGGAGTACAAGTACCCACCGGTGCAGCAAGGGACTTCCCATGAGCACATGGACTTGTGCTTGGAGGATGCTGCTATGCTCAGCACTCGACTGCAGGAGTGTCAACAAGAGCTTCAAGATGTTCGAGACACCCTGAAGGAAACGGAGGCGTTGCTGCGAGCTTGCTTAAAGGCGAGAGAAAGAGGAGATGGGAATGAACTGTGTGTCACCGTAAATGATACATGGACTCCTGACTCCCCGGATCGCCGAGCAATCAGGCATCGTCGCACTTCTCCACCAGCAGCCTCCCCACCCAAAGCAGACTCAGAAGGTAGCCGAAATGAGGAGGAAGATCCCGAGGAGCCAGCTCAAGAGGACGAGTAGTGTAGAGTCTTCCCCCTAGCTAGCAAGAGGTCGAGTAGTCGAGTCGTTACGTAGTTAATGGTGTGATAATGCTTGGTGTGTGACGTGAGTTGTGGAAGCCATGAGCAATTGTCCACAGCCTCGTCTTCAGATTGTTTTGCTTTGGTGTGTGAACCCACAGGAAATAATAGTGCATTTATTTGGTGTGAGATAAAAACCCTCGTAAAATTTTAACAAAGCCTCAACACCTCAAAGTACCAACAAATGAAAGTAGTAAGACATACTAAATGGGATCAAATTAACATTTGTTGATTCTGCCAGATGGCCGGAAGAGGAAAAGGACGTGCTGCCAACCCCGCCAACAACAATGATGAGGCATGCAACCCTCATCTTTCTGGAGGCCAGGACCGGGGTGGTCGCCGCGAAGAAGTTGATCCTCTCCACCAAATGCTGGAGAATCAAAATCAGCTCATCCAGAACTTGACTCAAGTGGTGGCCAACTTGCATCAAGTTCCACCTACACAAGCTGCACCACGCCAACCAAGGTTGAGTGAGTTTCTAGGAACTCAACCTCCAAAGTTTGCAAGTGCTGCTGAACCTCTGGAGGCAGATGATTGGCTGAAGACCATTGAAAGTAAGATGAGGATAATACAATGCCAAGGGTATGAGAGGGTGCTGTTTGCCTCTCATCAATTGCATGGACCTGCTGCTGATTGGTGGACCGCCTACGTGGCCGCCCATCATGACCCTGAGAACATCACATGGGAAGAGTTCAAGCGTAGCTTCCGCAACCATTACATCCCAAGAGGTGAACTCAAAAACAAGAGGAAGGAGTTTTTCGGACTGCAGCAGGGAAACATGACGGTGAGGGAATACCTCACTAAATTTACTCAACTATCCCGTTATGCTCCACGAGACATAGAGACTGATGAGCAGAAACAAGATTGTTTCGTGGAAGGGCTTACCACAGAAATGCAGTGTGCAATGTCTTCAAATGAGTATGAAAGCTTTCAAAAGATGGTGGATAGAGCATTTGTGGTAGAAAGGAAGCTAAAGGCCCTGGAAAATGAGAATAAGAGGAAGGCTGGGTGGTCACATCAAGCCTCAGGGAGCAACACCCGCCCACGTATGATGCAGCAACCTACGGGGCAGACGAGCCGTGCTGCGGTACCCTATTCAGCACCAAGAGGGTACAACCCAAACTACAGGCCTCCCGCAGCACCAGCACAGCCGCAACGTCAGTTTGTGCAGCAGCCTCGCCCCGCATATCCACCTCGACCAGCAGTGCAAGGACCCCCAAACCAACCCCAAGACAACAAGGGCCAGGCATCTAAGATTGGGGTGCAATGTTTCAGCTGTGGTGAAGTGGGGCACTACGCCCATAAATGCCCAAAGAAGAAGCCTACGCAGCCACAGCAGCAGAATGTAATGAGAGGACGGGTGAACCACGTCACTATGGAGGTAGCACAAGAGGCCCCCGACGTGGTAGTTGGTAAGTTTCCTGCCAATTTACACCTTGCAACCCTGCTGTTTGATTCTGGTGCTACCCACTCGTTCATTGCTCAAGGGTTTGTTAAGAAACATGACCTAGCAACCACACAAATGAACCATATGCTAGCGGTAAACTCTCCAGGAGGAGAAATAAGGACAAGACAAGTGTGTCCCAAAGTGAACCTAGACATTAATGGGGTAGTATTTACGGCTAACCTCATAGTGATAGATTCACAAGGGATAGATATTATTTTGGGTATGGATTGGTTGACCAAACATAAAGGAATCATCCATTGTTCGACCAGAACGGTGGAATTAACTCACCCCAGTGGCACCAGAGTAAAGTTCATAACAATACACGAGCCTAGGAGGGACATCAAATTAAATGAAGTTGAGGAAATCAGGACTATCAGGGAATATCCAGATGTTTTTCCGGAGGAGTTGCCAGGTATGCCTCCCGACCATGACGTGGAATTCGCAATTGAGCTAGTACCGGGAACAGCCCCGATATACAAGAGACCTTATCGAATGGACTCCAAGCAGCTAGAAGAGCTCAAGGATCATTTGAGAGAATTGACGGAGAAGGGGTATGTTCGCCCTAGTTCCTCACCATGGGGAGCTCCGGTGATATTTGTGCCCAAGAAAGATGGAACCCAAAGGTTATGCGTGGATTACCGTGCCTTGAATGAGGTAACCATCAAGAACAAGTACCCATTACCCCGCATTGAAGACTTGTTTGATCAGTTGAGGGGAGCTTGTGTGTTCTCGAAAATTGATCTCAGGTCGGGATACCACCAACTCAAGATAAGGCAATCTGATATTCCCAAGACAGCTTTCGTATCTCGGTACGGACTGTATGAATACACTGTCATGCCTTTCGGGCTAACCAATGCCCCGGCATATTTCATGTACCTCATGAACAAGGTATTCATGGAATATCTGGACAAATTTGTGGTGGTCTTCATAGATGATATTCTCGTCTTCTCCAAAGATGAAGAAGAACATGAGAAACATCTAAGGTTGGTGTTACAGAGGCTGAGAGAACACCAACTATATGCCAAGTTGAGCAAGTGTGAGTTTTGGCTGAAGAGAGTTCCCTTTTTAGGACATATCATCTCGGAGGGAGGAATCTCCGTAGATCCCGCCAAAATCGAAGATATCCAAAAGTGGAAAACCCCTGAAAATGTCGGGGAAGTTCGAAGCTTTTTAGGATTGGCTGGATACTATCGACGGTTTATTGAGGGATTCTCCAAGATCTCGAGACCTCTCACCAAACTGTTGGAAAAGGGAATCACATTCACCTGGACGCCACAGTGCGATACGAGCTTTCAGGAGCTAAAGAAGAGATTGACAACAGCCCCAGTGTTGGTTATGCCAGATATGCAGAAGAATTTCACAGTGTACTGCGATGCCTCTGGAAATGGGTTGGGATGTGTTCTCATGCAAGAAGGACATGTCGTGGCATATGCATCCCGGCAGCTTCGGAAGCACGAGAAGAACTATCCTACACATGACCTAGAACTAGCTGCGGTGGTACACGCGTTGAAAATTTGGCGGCACTATTTGATGGGGAAGAGGACAGAGATATATACGGATCATAAGAGTTTGAAGTACATATTCACACAGCCAGATCTCAACCTCAGACAAAGGAGATGGTTAGAGCTAATCAATGACTTTGATGTGGGCATCAACTATCATCCCGGGAAAGCAAACGTCGTGGCCGATGCTTTGAGTCGGAAAGTGCAGGTCAATAGGTTGAGCTTGAAGGACATGCCCGCAGAATTGAAGGACGAGGTTATAAGGCTCAATCTATGTCTAGTAAATAGTGGTGAAGCCATCGCCATGGAAGTGGACTCCACACTCGAGCAAGACATACGCGAGGGCCAAAAGAATGATGAGAAGATACAAGAGATCAGACAGCTCATCAAGGAAAATAAAGCTCCTGGTTTTAGAGAGGATGAACAAGGAACGGTGTGGCACGGGAAAAGGATCTGTGTGCCAGAAGTAAAGGAGATCCATGAATTAATTTTGAAGGAGGCTCACGATTCCGACTATTCCATTCATCCTGGGAGTACGAAGATGTACCAGGACCTCAAGAGCAGGTATTGGTGGTATGGCATGAAGCGAGATGTCGCGGAACATGTTGCCCTATGTGACACATGTCAGTTGGTGAAAGCAGAACATCAACGACCCGCGGGATTGCTGCAACCACTCAAAGTGCCTGAATGGAAGTGGGGAGAAATCAGCATGGATTTTGTCGTGGGATTGCCTAGGACCCAATCCGGGTATGATTCAATATGGGTCATTATTGATAGGCTAACCAAGGTAGCTCATTTCATCCCTGTGAAAGAAAGCTACAGCGGATCCAAATTGGCAGAATTGTACATGTCAAGGATTGTGTGTTACCATGGAGTGCCAAAGAAGATAGTGTCGGACCGAGGGACACAGTTCACCTCGAGGTTTTGGCAAAAGTTGCATGAAACCATGGGAACCCATCTGAACTTTTGCTCTGCCTATCATCCCCAAACTGACGGGCAGACGGAGAGAACCAATCAGATCCTTGAAGATATGTTAAGGGCATGTGCACTAAAAAACAATAGGAGTTGGGACAAGAACTTACCGTATGCGGAGTTTTCCTATAACAACAGCTACCAAGCTAGTATGAAGATGTCACCGTTTGAAGCTTTGTATGGAAGGAAGTGCAGAACTCCCCTATTTTGGAACCAAACAGGAGAAAGTAAAGTGTTTGGTCCAGAAGTACTACAAGAAGCCGAGGCGAAGGTGAGGGAGATTCGCAACAACTTGAGGATAGCACAAACACGCCAGAAGAGTTATGCTGATGTACGAAGAAGAGAGCTCGTTTTCAACGTGGGAGACTATGTTTATCTCAAGGTGTCCCCTATCAGAGGACTTCGTCGGTTCAAGGTGAAAGGGAAGTTGTCACCTCGATACATCGGACCCTTTCAAGTTTTGGAAAGGAAAGGCGAAGTGGCGTACCAATTAGAGTTACCGGTTCATCTATCGGACGTGCACGATGTGTTCCATGTGTCACAACTCAAGAAATGCCTGAGGACGCCTGAAGAGGTGTTACCCATGAATGAAGTGGATGTAGCTGAGGATTTGTCTTATGCCGAGCAACCATACAAGATTTTGGAGACAATGGAACGCCTCACCAGAAATAAGAGAATCTGGATGTGCAAGGTGCAGTGGAAGCATTACTCAGAAGAGGAAGCCACCTAGGAACGGGAAGATGAGCTTAAGGCACAATTTCTGGAATTGTTTTCTTAGAAACACCAATCTCGAGGACGAGATTTCTTTTAAGGGGGGTAGAGTTGTAACACCCCAAATTTTGATTCAAAACCCTAAACCATGTTCAGAGGGGAATTTAAAAATTTTTGGACGTGTTGCATGTTTTGCAAAAATTCAAATTCAAACTGGAATTCAAATTAGACTCAAAACAGAAAAGAAATGGAAAAAGAAAAAGAGAAAACGGGAAAAAAACCGGCCAGTGGGCCGAAACCCGCCAGCAGGCCCAGTTTCCCCGCGCCAGCCCGCCCCCGCGCGCCCGCGCTGTCTCTCACAGACAGGTGGGACCCACCTGTCATCCCCAACCCCGCGACCCCGGACTCTCCCGCGCGCGCGATCTTAACCGATTGGAAACCGCGTCCCTCAGCCCGAATTCCGGTCCCAGAAGAATCAAACTCGATCACAACTGACCCACCGCCCTTCCCCGGCTATAAAAACCCCAGCCCCGATCGGTTTTTCCCACGCGATCGCCGATTTTCACTCCGGTGAGCACCGAGACTTCGCCTGTGAATTCTGGCCGATCTAAGCTCGGAAACTCTGATCTAACTCGCTGGTCTTGATCCACCGCCTCTGGGGAACCTTGCAGGTGCAGAAAACTCGGAGACTTACGGTGTAAACACAGCGCCGACGAGCTTCGCCGTGGTTTTGCCTCGGACCTCGCCGCCGATCACTTTCCAGGACCCCCGAGCTCAAGAAAACCCCCGAGGTGAGATCCCCGACCTCCCCTCTACCGATCTATGCCATAAGATCACAGTTCTAGGCAGAACTCTCGAGGATCCGAAACTTTCCGGCGAGATCGCCGCTTTTCCAGCCGCCGTGCGCCGCCGGCAGCGCCGCCCACGCTCGATCAGAGCGACGTGGCCGCTTGTGCGCCGTTTATTTTAAATCGCACGGTAGACTTTAAAACCCCGCGTACCGGTTTGATGTTATAATCTCAGCCGTCGGTTTAAAATCGGACGGTCCACGTCAGCCCCGCGTTATAAAGATTGGAATTCTTACGTGCTACCCCCTGGGGTTCTCGGGAAATAAGAGCTAGCCCCGGAAACTTCTGATCTAGCCCCTAGAACTCCAGAAAATCATGTAAATTCATTTAAAAATCAGTTTTAGCCCCTAGACTTAATAAAAATTAGGAAAAACACCTCTGATAAGTGTAGCTAGACCCCTGGAAATTATGAAAATAATATTATAGACCCTGTAATGAGGTGAGTTCATTATTTTAGCCCTGTTTAGTATTTAATTTAGAAAATTGAATATGTAACGTGTTTAAAAATTAAAAAGTGGGACAAACATAATTGTCAAAATTAATTAAAAACTTTCTCAGTATTTAGAAAACTTTGGAGTGAGATAAAAATATATTTTTGGGCTAAAATGAATCTGTTTCATTTAATATTCACATTTATTAGTATAGGGACACATTTTTAAATAAAGAATAGTTATAGAAAAATAGGGAAAATAATTATGAAATAGTTTACATCAGAGGCCAAGGTCAAAATATGTTATTAAATTATTTAGGACCAGAACCTATACTGTTTAGATGATGTGTATTACTAATTTCATAATAAAATACACAATTATGCATAGGAATATAAATCTGAAAATATAGCAACTAGTAAATGATAAATGGAGTTTTTAAAATACAAAGAGTTCAGTTTAGGGTTGATAGAAATTATGAAGGCACATATGGAGAAGAAAAATACTTTTCTTACATACTTGGTAGTTTAATATAAGGAATATATTTAAAACTGAAACACATATATATATATATAGTATGTAAGTATAAATATGAACACCAAAGTAGGAATCATACACATATAAATAAAAGTGTATGTAAGCCACAGATCAACACACAAAGTAATCACAACACATATACTGGTGAATGAATTTCACAAATATGAATGTGTGGTTTGTATGAAGTAAGAAGTGTGAACTATGTCTTATGATTGTTGTTTTTCTTTTGCTATGTGTGATGGTATAAAGTAGAATCTGTTCAAGAGCAAGTTATTCCTTTCCAAGATCAGGACTACCCATTTCAAGAGCAGCAAGAAGGAGGCAAGTGTCCTTGACCACTTTGATCCTATGCTAGGATGTGTAGATAGAATTATTTGCATTGTCGAATGAAATATGAATCCCATGCTAGGAAGTTTCCCTAGAATTGCATTACCTTGTTTCCTTGTAGCTTGGGTTGGGATTTATTTTGTCATGTCATTTATTTACATGCATATGCTTAGCCATGCTTAGAATGGGATATTTGGGATATGAGATCATCAGTTTATTTTACCACACTCTTGAATGAGATATTGTGAGTTATGTAGAGGTAGGGATCAAGGCAAGTTGGATGTTTTGGTTGTGTGCTGGGTGCACGAGACTCGGGTTTGTGTTTAGTACTTGCCTGGATCCTAAGGACCGGTTCATGGAACATGTAACCTGGCTTTACAGTGCCAACCACATGCTGAGATGGGGCAGCTTGGCCAATTAATTAGGTGTATCCCCGGCGTAGTATGGGTGTGTTGGATGGTGCGGGGAGTAGGTGTCAGCTGGACTACCATATGAACCGCAAGGCTCAAGAGGGGGCCACTGCAGCGGGATTGGAGCCTCTTGTATGCTGTTAGGGGTGAAACCTCAGTGGGCCCACGCTCGTCGGGAATCCCTTTGTAAAGGCTTCGTAGTGATCTCCTGGCTGCACACCTGGGAAGTGTGAATGTGGATCGTAGCCACGGGCATAATGGAGGTTCTTTTAGTCCACCCGGCAACGGGGGATGAAATCACTACATGTGGGTACAGTGGTACAAACTCTGCAGAGTCAAAACTGTCTTGACAGCCGTGCTCACGGTCAAGAGCGGCCTGGACTTATTCATGATTAGAGGATTGATGGTTTTGGAAGTTAAGCGGGGAGCTTAACATTGGAAATGATGTTATGGTTATTGGATGGGATGGGAGATTGGGACCATTTCACCTGTGTAGTAATGTAGGTGCTTAATAAGCTAAGGTGATAGGTATTAATTGCGTAGTGCTTTAACCATGAGTTCAACCTCTCCTTGTTCTAGCCATGCATGATATAATTTTCCCACACTTGCTGAGTACCATTGGTACTCAACCTTGCATATTTGTTGGTTTATATTGCTGCTCAGGTCAAGATAATGAGGTGGTGTATAATGACCAAGATTTTGGACCCGAGGAAGGTTTTTAGGTTCATGAAGACCCCCGGGCAACGCCTGTGATGGAGCCCTAAAGAATAATATTCCGCTGCTAGTTTATTTACTTGTGATGAACTTATTATTGTCCATCGAGACATTTACTATGTAAGACTTACTTATATTCGACACCTGGCTTGTAATAAATGATGCTTCACTATTTGTCATCACATGTATGAGAAAATGATCCTGGCATACATGTGGTATTCACTTGGTTGTTCTTCGGAAAAACCGGGTGTGACACCTCGGCGCCGACCACCTTCCAGGGCCTCCGAGCTCAAGAAAAACCCCGAGGTGAGATCCCCGACCTCCCCTCTACCGTTCTATGCCAAGAAATCCATGTTTTAGGAAGTATAGACGAAAACCCGAAGATCTCCGGCGAGATCGCCGCCTCCCGCCGCCGGGCAGCGCCGCCCGCACACGGCCAGGGCGACGTGGCCCCTTGAGGGCCGTTTATTTTAAATCACACGGTAGAAATAAAACCCACGCGTATCGGTTCGGCGATCTAATCTGAGCCGTCTATTTTAAATCGGACGGTCCACATCAGCCCCGCGTCATAAAGGCCGGGATTCTTACGCGCTACCCCCTGGGGATCTCAGAAAACAAGAGCTAGCCCCGGAAACTTCTGATCTAGCCCTTGGAACTTCAGAAATTCGTGTAAATTCATTTAAAAATCAGTTTTAGTCCCTGGACTTAATAAAAACTAGGAAAATCCCTCTGTTATGTGTAGTTAGACCCCTGTAAATTTATTAAATAGTAAATTAGACCCTGCAGTAGGGTGGATTTACCTTTTTGACCCTATATGATATTAAATTCAGAAATTTTAATATGTGACTAGGATTTAAATTTAAAAGGTAAGGCAAACACATGTGCAAATTCAAATTTAAACTCTCGTAGCACATGGAAAACTTTAGAATGAGTTAAAAATAGATTTTAGGCTGAAATGAAATATTCCTAAGTGTTGTTCATATTTATTAGTTCTAGAAACACATTTTAGGCTAGGAAATAAATCTTAAAAATATGGGAAAATAGATATGCATAATTAGAAAATGATCAATGAAGTCTCCAAATCAAAAAACTTCAGTTTAGGATTTGGTAGAAGATCCGAAAACCTATTTGGAGTAGGAAATTACCTCTCATGCAAACTTGGTAGCTAAGAAGTGTATTAATTAGATATAAAGAATTTGTTCAAATTGGAAATTCATATATAGTGTGCAAACAGAAATCTGAATACAAAAGTTAGAAATCATATACATATGTTTAAAAGTACATGTAGGCCAAAAATCAACACATGTAGAGTAACCACAACACTTAGAAATGTGAATGACTTTCATAGGTATGTATGTGTGGTTTGTATGAAGTGAAAGTATAAACTATGTCTTATGGATTGTTGTTTTCTTTTGCTATGTGTATTGGCATGAGTAGAACCTGCCCCAGAGCAAGTTCACCCCTTCCAAGACCAAGACTTTCCATTCCCAGAGAAGCAGGAAGAAGCCAAGTGTCCTTGACCACTTCGATCCTATACTAGGATGTGTAGATAGAATCATTTGCATTGTCAGTTGAAACATGAAACCCATGCTAGGAAGTTTCCCTAGAATTGCATTACCTTGTTTCCTTGTAGCTTGGGTTGGGATTTACTTTATCATATCATTTATTTATATGCTTATCCTTTGCCTTGCTTAGAATGGGATAATTGGGACATGAAATCATCAATTTATTTACCTTACACTTGAATGAGATATTATGAGTTATGTAGAGGTAGGGATCGAGGCAAGTTGGATGATTTGGTTGGTGCTGGGTGCACGAGACTCGGGTTTGTGTTTAGTACTTGCCTGGATCCTAAGGACCGGTTCATGGAGCATGTAACCTGGCTTTACCGTGCCAACCACATGCTAAGATGGGGCAGCTTGGCCAATTAATTAGGTGTATCCCCGGCGTAGTATGGGTGTGTTGGATGGTGCGGGGAATAGGTGTCAGCTAGACTACCATATGAACCGCAAGGCTCAACAGGGGGCCACTGCAGCGGGGTTGGAGCCTCTTGTATGCTGTTAGGGGTGAAACCTCAGTGGGTCCACGCTCGTCGGGAATCCCTTTGTAAAGGCTTCGTAGTGATCTCCTGTCTACACACCTGGGAAGTGTGAATGTGGTTCATGGCCACTGGCATAATGGAGGTTCTTTTAGTCCACCCGGCAACGGGGGATGAAATCACTACATGTGGGTACAGTGGTGCAAACTCTGCAGAGTCATAACTGTCATGACAGCCGTGCTCACGGTCAAGAGCGGCTTGGACTTATTCATGATTAGAGGGTGATGAATTTGGATGTTGAGGATGTTAAGCGGGGAGCTTGACATTGGATATGATATTATGGTTACTTGATTTTGATGATGGGTTGGGAGATTGGGACCATTACACCTGTGTAGTAATGTAGGTGCTTAATAAGCTAAGGTGATAGGTAATAATTGCGTAGAGCTTTAACCATGAGTTCAACCTCTCCTTGCTCTAGCCGTGCATGACATAACTTTCCCACACTTGCTGAGTACCAATGGTACTCAAACTTGCTTTCCTGTTGGTTTATATTGCTGCTCTGGTCAAGAGAATGATGTGGTGTTCAATGACCAAGACTTTGGTCCTGAAGAAGGATTCTAGGTTCACGGAGTCCCCCGGGCAACGCCTGTGATGGAGCCCACAAGATTTATATTCCGCTGCTGTGTTATTTACATATTATGAACTTATTATCGTCCATCGAGACGTATTCAATGTAAGACTTTTTATATTCGAACACCTGGCTTGTAATATGATGATGCTTCACTATTTGTCATCATATGTATGAGAAAATGATCCTGGCATACATGTGATATTCACTCGGTTGTTCTTCGGAGAAACCGGGTGTGACAGAAGTGGTATCAGGGCCAAGGTTGCCTGTAGGAATGTGGACCTAGGTAGAAATGTCAATTTGGGAGATGAAAGTTACATCTATTCGTGAATCTACTGTCATGAGTTCTCTTACTTTAGACGTGCTTTATTCTAAATTGAAAACTCATGAAATTGACATCATCTCATGTAAAAACCCCAACAAGTCTATTGCATTTGTTTCGCAATGTGACATGTCTAGTTCTAGTCAATCATCATCTAGTGGTGCACTCTCTTTGCTGTCCTCTCTAACCCTTGAACAGATTAAAGAGTTTCCAGAGGAGGAGCTTGCACTCATCTCTACTCGGTTCTCAAAAGCATTGCAAAATGTGAGAACTAGAAGGAGAGGAAGCTCTGGACCTCAACGATGTTTTGAATGTGGTAAGACAGGACATTTTCGTACAGAGTGCCCTAACCTTTCAGGTCCGACTTCACGTGAAGAAAAGCAAACAAGGCCGAAGAAATCGTTTGCAGAGAATAAGAAGAAGAAAGATTTATCAATGCGCAACATAGTGCATAGTATGATCACTGCACTTCAAGATTTCGGCTCAAGTGATGTGGACACCGGTAGTGATGAAGATGAAGAAGCTATGGCAAATATGTGCTGCATGGCGAGCAAGTCATGTTCAAGCTCCGAGGAGGCAGAACACAACAGCGACGATGAAGAGGTATGTCCCACTTGCGAAGAAATGTGTGATGTTATTTCTCGTGCCTCTGTTATATCAAAGAAAAAAGATAAAAAACTTAGGAACAATGCTGTTAAAATTGAATCACTAGAATCTGAAATTAATAGTTTAAAAACTTTGATTCCTAGTGATGATTCTTGTTCCTCATGTTATTTGATTTATGAACAATTATCCTCTTTAAGAAGTGCACACGCATCTACACTTGATAAACTTGAACTTGAAATTGAAAAGAACAAAGAGCTTGCTGCACTTAATGATAAAAATTTGAAAGATGCGTGTTGTTCTACAATTGATTTGCATTGTTCTTCATGTGATGATCTGAATAAGAAACTAAATGATGCTATGAATGAGATTTCTATTTTGAACAATGCTTTATGTGTGCATGAAGTTAAATATTGTTCAAATTGCAAACTAAAAAGAAAAACTTCATGTGAAAACTGCTTTGTTCTGTCCAATAAACTTGATGACATGCATAGGACACTAGATCGGTTTTCTAATGCAAATAAGAACCTAAACTTGCTGCTGAATTCTTCCAAGTCTTGTAATGATAAAACTGGTTTAGGTTTTAATTCTCATGCTCATGCTAAGGCACACCCACCTAAAGTTGTAAAGTCATTAGGAAGCGGTTTGATTCAAACAGCTCCTAGACAAAAGAGGTGATTTTCAAATCTGCAGGAGTACTGTCCCATTCGGGTTCTAATAAACGTGTTGCTTGCTCATCTAGACATGCTAATAAGGTTATTTTTCATTGTACCTACTGTGGTAGAGATGGTCATGTCATGGAATTTTGTTATAGACTAGCTAAACACGATAAGAAACAAAAAATACTTGCTAGATCACAAAACAACCAAGCAAAATCTGCTAGACCGAATGTTCGGAGCTTGCAACCTGCTGTAATGAGTCAAAAACTTGCTCCCGGACCTACTGTTTTTTGTGCTACATATAACACATCTTCTAAGTCAGTAGTTGGGAACAAAAATTTTCGATGTTTGGCTCATAAACCTGCTGTACCTTCTCAGCTTTCGCATGTTATTCCTGCTGGACGTCGTGTGACTCAGTACTGGATTCCTAAAAGTCTTTTAACTAACCCCAGTATTGAGTCATCGACGTATTGTGCTGCTGTGTAGGTTTCACGTTCGAGGAAGGAGAACATTTGGATTGTGGATTCAGGTTGCTCACGCCACATGACCGGTAACAAAGAATGGTTCTCCTCTCTCTCTTTTGTGTCACGTGTAGAAAATGTTACTATCGCCGATAACTCTTTTACTCCCATAATTGCTAAAGGTTCGGTTAGAATAAACAATCTCTACACTTTGAAAGATGTGGCACTTGTTAAAAATTTAAAATACAACTTGCTTTCTGTTTAACAATTGCTAGATGAAAATCTAGAGGTTAGCTTTGCTAAAAATTGCTGCAAGGTTGTAGATTCAAAAGGTGAGCTTTTGTTTAACATGTCTAGGTTTGGAAGAGTTTTTAAAGCTGATTTTGATTTGTCAACTTCTAAGCATCGGTGTCTAGTTGCTAATGATACAAAGGATCTATATTTTTGGCATCGTAGACTTGGTCACATAGGCTTTGATCATCTCACTCGTGTTAGTGCTCTCGATCGCATACGTGGGCTGCCGAAGCTTAAAAAGGAATGATATTGTGTGCTCTTCTTGTAGACATGCTAAGTTTGTTGCAGGTTCACATGCTCCTCTCACAATGACCATGACAGCTGAACCGGGACAACTTTTACATCTTGACACAGTAGGTCCGGCACGTGTTCAATCCTTCGGAGGTAAATGGTATGTGCTTGTGATTGTTGATGATTATTCCAGATATTCTTGGGTTTATTTTATGGCATCTAAGAATGAAGCTTTTAGTCATTTTATAACTTTATTTCTTATATTATCTATTGATCACCCAGGATCATTAAAAGCAATTAGAAGTGATAATGGAACTGAATTTTAAAAACCAATCCTTTGATCACTTTTGTGGTGAAAATGGAATAGATCATCAATACTCTTCACCCTATGTACCACAACAAAATGGTGTCGTAGAAAGAAAGAACAGGACCATAGTTGAGATGGCTAGGACTATGCTTGATGAATATCAAACTCCTAGGAAATTTTGGGCTGATGCAATTGCAACCGCTTGTTATGTCTCAAATCGTGTTTTCTTGCGTGCTAAGCTTGGAAAAACCCCATATGAGCTCCGGTTTGGACATAGGCCTAGTGTTACACACTTTAGGGTTTTTGGTTGCAAATGCTTTGTTAAGAAACATGGTAATATTGATAAATTTGAAGCTAGATCTGTTGATGGCATGTTTCTTGGTTATCCATCTCATACTAGATGCTACCGTCTGCTTTTACTTGACACTAACAAAATTGTGGAGACTTGCGAGGTTTCTTTTGATGAAGCTAGCCCAAGTACTAGCTCCGATATTGCAGGTCCGGATCCATATCCGCAGGGGGAGAGTATTTTTATTGAAGAAGATGAAAAAGTGGTGCTACTGCCCGAAAAACTCGGAAGTAAATAACGATCAAGCTGCTGATTTTGCACCACAACCAGCACCAACAGTCACTACTGCTGGTTCGGACCTTCCTCAATCAACAAGCTCTCCTAACCAAAGGTCCGAACATGAAGAAGAAGGTGCTTGTGAAGTGTCTACCCCCTCCGAGTACTCAAAAGTCATCCTCCACAACAAATCATTGGAAGCTTGCATGAACGAGTCACTCGGTCCAGGTTTTGCGATCCAAACTCTCATGCTCATTCTGCTTTTGTTGCTTCTTTTGAACCCAAGGATATATCACACGCACTCACTAATGAATCTTGGATTAATGCTATGCAAGAAGAGTTAGAAAATTTTGAAAGAAATAATGTTTGGAAACTTGTACCTCCACCTCAAGGTCACACATTAATTGGAACTAAATGGGTATTTAAAAATAAGCAAAGTGAGGATGGGGTTGTGGTTAGGAATAAAGCTAGGTTGGTTGCTCAAGGTTTCACTCAAATTGAAGGTCTAGATTTTGATGAAACATTTGCTCCTGTTGCTAGATTAGAAGCTATAAGAATTTTATTAGCATTTGCTACATCTAAAGGTTTCAAGTTATATCAAATGGATGTTAAAAGTGCTTTTCTTAATGGCTACATAGAGGAGGAGGTTTATGTTAAGCAGCCACCGGGTTTTGAAAATCCAAATTTTCCTAATCATGTTTACAAACTGTCCAAAGCCTTGTACGGTCTAAAACAAGCCCCTAGAGCATGGTATGATAGGTTAAAAACATTCTTACTTGAAAAGGGGTTTACCATGGGCAAGGTTGATAAAACTCTTTTTGTACTTAAGCATGGCAATGACTCATTATTCGTTCAAGTGTATGTGGATGATATTATCTTTGGTTGTGCTTCTCATGATCTCGTGTCCAAGTTTTCAGCTATGATGAGTTCAGAATATGAGATGAGTATGATGGGAGAACTCACATACTTTTTGGGGCTGCAAATCAAGCAAACAAAAGAAGGAACTTTTGTGCATCAAACTAAGTATACAAAGGACCTTCTTAAGCGCTTCAACATGGACAAATGCAAGCCTCTTCGGAAACCAATGGGAACAGCAACAACACTTGAACTTGACGAAGATGGTGACCCAGTCGATGAAAAAGAATACAGAAGTATGATTGGATCACTTTTGTATCTCACGGCGTCAAGACCAGATATACAATTCAGCGTATGTCTTTGTGCACGTTTTCAAGCTTCTCCACGTGCTTCACATCGCCAAGCCATCAAAAGGATTCTCAGGTACCTACATGGAACTCAAATATTTGGCATTTTTCTTCCTTCTTCCTCAACCGTTTCTTTGAAAGCTTTTTCGGATGCTGATTTTGGGAGTTGTAGGATTGATAGGAAAAGTACTTCGGGTGCTTGTCATTTTCTTGGTAATTCACTTGTTGCTTGGTCCTCTAGAAAACAAAGTTCAGTTGCACAATCCACGGCCGAATCTGAATATGTTAAGTCTCAACTAGCCATTAATCTTTCTCAAGTTCATTTCATGCTCATAAATATTCATATCCATGTAAGGGCCTAAGTTTTTGGCACATATTCAAAGTGTCCATCACCACACACACACTTCATTTGAAGAAATTTGATGAACATCTTTGAAGAGCAAGTAAACATCGTCAACATGATCATTAGAGAATAAACTCACAAAATGCAAAAGTGGCATTTCCCACATGCATCATATAGGGGCTGGGCATATGAAAAACTCATACACCTTGTTAGGAATGTCCATGCCAAATTTCACCCAAATCCAAAACCTTTTGAGGTCTTTTTTGGTATAACTAGAAAAAGGGTGGTTTGAACTTAAATTCAAATTCAAACTGTTTCTACCCCATGAATTCAAAAGTGGGAGGCATATTCTTACTCAGCACATTTTTGTGAGCTCACACACCAATTTTCACTCCATTTGGAGTTGATCTTGACATGAGCTAAGTTTAGCAAATTCAAACTTTATTTGAATTTCAAACTGCATATGTGCTGAAATTTAGTCAAACAAAAACTAATTTTGAATTCTATCCAATTCAAATGGCCCAGGGGTAGATAATTCAAATTACCAAGGTCATTTGAGTCTCTACTGTTTAGAGCAGTAGGCAAATTAAAGTTTGGAGGTTAAAATGAGGGGTGGGACCCCCCTGTCATCGACTAAAACTCAAAGAACCGTCCCTGCTCAAGTCATCCTTCGCCCGGGAGAGCGCCAGCGCGCTGATCGACCGGTTCCCAACGTGTGATCGGCGCCAGCTCCTGATGTTTGGCGGGCGGCCGGCCCTTATGGGTCCACGAGCTGCCAAAGGCGATCTTCTTCACCAATATCCCACGCTCTCTCGCTCTCTGCCCCGTTCCCGCGAAGAACACAGCCGCCGGCTGCGCTCTCGGTATTTTCCCACCCCACAGACAGCTGAACATTGGTTGCTCGGGGTTTACACCGCAAGCATCAGCGCCCGGACGTGCTCTAGCTATTCCTCTCACCGTACCCAAGCTTTGTAACTCGGGGTGAGCACAGTTCCGAGAACACCGACGCGCTACCGAGGGCTGCGGCGGTGATCAGTTCGGTTCACCATGGACAGGACGCCACGGCCACTTTCGCCTCTGTTCTCCTATATAAGAAAGGTGCGCTAGCTTCTCTAGGTTGTGTAGCTTCTTTCCGTTCGGCAAATGACCCACCGTACAGCGAGAATTTTCCAGTTTAATGAACCCTAGTAGAAAACAACCAAGCTCGATTGTGAGCCAAATAGGCTCGGATAGGGCAGTTCTTCGGGCCGCCATTGAAAACTGTCCCGGTTCACCATGGAGCTTAGGGTTGCCGGCCGTTTCACCAAGGTTGGCTACCATTTCCAGCTTCCTCAGGCTTCCCTGGTTCTGTAGGGCCAAAAACCCGAGGTCTTGGTAAAGTACAGAGCTTACCCGACCTCGCCGAAATCCTAGTGGTTGCTGTCGCCGGTGCGTGCAGGTTTCTGGCCATCGCCTGTGTCCGGCGAGCTCACAGCCGAGTTCAGGAGGTCGGAAAAAGGGGAGGCGGCGAGTTTCGGGCCGGGAGGTGGCCAGGAACTCGGTTCCGGCGAGTCTGCCGGAGATCGCCGCCGCCGGATGTTTAGCGCGCAGAGGAAGACGAAGCACTGTACGTGGGACCAACATGCAGCGTTTTAAACATTTCCCGATTTTCAGTTTTAGTTCAAACTTCAAACCCACATAACTTGGGCTAGGAAACTCCAAATCGAGTGAACCAAGTTTTGTTGGATCCAGCTCTCTGATTACTTTCCAGCAAATCAAGTTTCACTTCATGAAAATCCTTAATTCTCCAGAATTAATTCTTCAAAGTTTAAACTGTTTAGAATTTTAACTGGAGAACCCTTTGGATGAAAATTCTGAAATTTTGATGGGATGTTCACCAAAATATCTCTGAGCTACTACGAAACTTTAAGATCCATTTGAGCTCATTTGATCCACCTAATGGTGTGATTAATGAAACTGTTCCAGAGAAAATAGAAAATGTCCAGAAACATTTTTAGAATTCCTCTGAAATTGTTTAGCTCATATCTTGAGTTAGGAACCTTCAAATTAAGTTGGACCAACTACATTAGAACCCTCTGAAAATCTAGTTTTCAGAAAGTCATGGCTTGCTCCAAGAAAATCCCTAGAACACCCTAAGAGCTCTAATTAAGGTAAAGTACATAATTATTTGTGGAAAGCTCAAATGAGCTTG
The DNA here is from genome assembly GCA_030760725.1 of Neostapfia colusana. Lineage (NCBI taxonomy): Eukaryota > Viridiplantae > Streptophyta > Magnoliopsida > Poales > Poaceae > Neostapfia > Neostapfia colusana. The sequence goes on from JASWHV010000003.1 coordinate 88,314,821, forward strand.
CTGCAAATGAAACTTGGCCAAGTCTCTGTTTAGGTTGTATCCAAACCACAGTAAAAATTTCAGAGTCATTGTGCCTGTCTAGTAAGACTTATAGTCGTCACAAGTTTAAATTCAATTCAAATGCATTTAAATTAATACATATACATGTTATATCATGTAGTCGCTAAGGTTGAGGAGGAGTCTGAAGTCTTAGACTTTGTCACTCCGGAAGAGCAGCTAGCCTATGACCAAGAGCAGCAAGGCAAGCTCCGCTTTGCATTAACCACTTTACAAATTTTATTGTTTTGAGCAGTTCGTTTGAGTACCACTTATCTTTTGCATTAGAGTCTTGTTTGAAACCCAAATGCATAGCCAAGAAAACTATGGGTTGGGATTAGGATGGAAAATCTCGTTAACCAATGCAATGATAAGATAGAGTAGGATTCGGTACAAGTCGAATAGTTGGAACTAGTCGCGAGAATAGGCTACAGGCACATCGCTCGGGTAAGGGCAGAGAGTAGGGGCAACAGGACGTTGGGGCCTCAGTGCTATAGCTCCGCTTGTGTCGATTGAGGATCGAGCCGTGTGCGGGCCTGTTGAACAAGCTAGAACAGTACCGAAGACCTACCGGCTATATGGGAACCGGGAAACCGATGTAACTCGGGTAGCTAGGTGTTGAGGCATAGCTGGTCGTTCAGAGGGTAGGTTGAGAACTCGATGTGTAAATCGGCTGGCGGCACTGTGGATGCGCGCGCAGAGACCTCTTGCTCGGGACGATTGGACCGGTTCAACATTTGGCTAATGGGTGAAAGGTGGTTGCGTACGTCGTCTGTGATGGTTGCTGTAGGCAACATCGAGTACGGGCATACGTGACGGGTTATTCGGGTAACCCTGCAGGTGTAAATCGATTATAATCGTCGTCCCTCACGGTCAGTGAGTACCACTTGTTCACTGTACCATGACGTAGAAAGAACAGGCTATATACATGTTAAAAGTTTGCTGATTTGAAAGACATACTTTGCTTGTTAATGTCTTGTTGTAGATTAGAGCTAACTAAAGTTCTTTTCAACTTTTGGCAAAGTACATGAGAGAAATGTGTTTCTTGTTTGATTGCGTCTCTCTCATGTGCCTTAGCGTAAGGTTCTCCACAATCTGCTGCTAAAACTTGAAAGTAAGGTTCCACTTATTAGGCGAGTCCTTTGCAACTTATTTTACCTCATGTAACCTATAACCTTTCATGTAGAAGTTTCATGTATAGGAGAGACGGGTCAGTCTTGCTGAGCCATCGTACTCACTGCTTGTGTTTGAAGCTTTTGCAGGGGTTCATGAGGAAGGGACTCCCGAAGAGGATACGGAACCCCAGGAAGGGAACCCCGTCGAGTGGGAGTCGTGCACACCGCCGTGTTAGTGTGTGTGCGTGCTAGCGGGGACACGTTCATGGGCTGAACGTGAACTCGATGCGTAGTCTACGTCCGTGAGTGTAGACTGAACATATTTTGTTGTAAAAATGTTCATACACTGGTTTATCTTATAAAACTTTGCTTCCGCTTTGTACCTTTGATGTTTGTTATCCGGTGCTGTGCAATGCAGTACCCCTCAGCGTGATCCTGGCTCGACAAGACTGTGGGGTCATGTCAGTGTGGTATCAGAGCTCGCTTGAGGTTTAACGCACTACAAAGGTCATCTTTTTCAAAAATCCAGTGAGGAACGAGTTAGTAGCACATATAAGGATGTTATTAGTGTATAGAAAGTGGCATACTAACCTATTTGCTTGTGTCAGAAAAATCGTGCATCTCGGGACGCTTTATGTCTTGGGGGTGCACGTAAGAGCTGTCCACCAGTGCGCACAAGCTGAAGGGTGGAGCCCCACGGGTGGCAGGTAACCCGACCCGCTTTAATATCCTCTATGACTCATCATGTCGTTTGGGGTATTCGAGCAACGTCTGTCCCTGGCGTGCTTCAGGCAATTTGGGAGACCCCGTCACATGGTCAGTAACGTGAACACGTAGCTCAAGACGTGTTTGGCTTGAGAACATCCGGGCGAGTGATGACAGCCGGGTGTACGAACTGTATGGATACCGGGCTCGGTGTGCAGCCGAGTCTGACTATTGTGTGAGTTATCTGCAGGTAGTCTAACCACAAAACGGTAGACGTGTAGCATCCGTGTGCGATAGACGTTTAGTGCCACTAAACTAACGAAGCCAACTAAGTCCGGTATAGGTTTTCCTTTGTGAGGACGTAGTACCGACATGCTCTGGTGACGCGTCGACGTCACACTCCACTAAATGAACAACTACATTGTAAAACTGGAAAGTTTAAATCCAGAGCACTAAAACTTGATGTAACTCCTTCCCTTAATCAGTATATTCAAAGTTTACATGTTTTCAACTTATAGGATACTAAGGACAGAGTCCCCTGTTTTCAGCTGAATTAAGACTGAAGTTAACCAGAGGTTAGAGGTCGAGTTCTTTCGAGGTTGGGGTCATATGATACGTTGAGATCCAGAGGTGTTTCATCCCTTAACCAATCGAAAAATGCAGTAGAGTTGAAACTGTCCGGAAAACAGGGCAGAGCAAACACTCTCTGTAAATTGAGCATAACTTCCTGCATAAAAATCCAAAATTAGAAACTGAGTTAGTTATGAAAAGCTCATGAGATGGGTTACAACTTTGTAACAGAAAGTTTTGTCAGATTGGGAGTAGAATTAACTCGAATTCTTGGATCAAATCAGTACCTAAAGCAGGGAGGTGCTGTCCAATTCTCTCCAGAAATTCTATCAACTTTGACATCTCATAACTTTTGAACCAGGACAGATCTTAGGCCAAGCAAATACTTTATGGGAATCCATTGAAGTTAACTTCAACTTTGATGTTGAGCTCCAGAATTGGTTTTGCCGTTAGTGTGGTCTAAATCAGGTTGAAGTGGAAACTGGTCAGGGCTGTCATATTGGACAGCAGATCAGCAGTCAAATTTGTTTAAATTTGAACTATGTTTCCAAGTTTTATGAGTTCAATGACATGTTTTGTGTTATAACTCAATGCTTTACTGTTCAAATAGATTTTTACATTTCTCAAATATGTTTTTACAGATGACAGTGGATAGACAGTTGGAGAACGGATGGGTGGAATCCCACTGTTCTCACCACAGTGGCTATCCGGAAGCGTTGAGGCAAATGCTTCAATATTTCGGGTACAGCAAGATGCCACAGTATTTCGCCAAGGAAGAAGGTGAGGAGGGGAACAAGACGTGGACAATACATGTCGAAGTTCCTGCAGGATCCACGCCACCCGGTTGGGCGCCGTTCACCATTACGGTGAGAGGTAGATAGCCGGAGGGGATGTGGCAAGTGGCAGCCCGTGACACCATGTCGCGTTTCTGCCAGCTACATGTGAGAGCTATGGAGGGTACTCCATACACGCTCGTTCCAGTGGAGGGACGAGCTAATCATGTGTGGGAGGGGAGGTACATGGAGGCAACCGATCCGGGTTGCCCAAGGTATAGTCCCGCGGAGGCAAATCTCAGTCTCCAGATAAGGGCGGGAAAGGCCGTGATGGACAGCCAAGCTGTTCATACGGAGTGTCTCGCCATGAAGCTCAAGGAGAGAAACAGCCGTGGAGACCATTTCGAGAGTGCTCGAGGCGCACTCTGCAATGTGCTCCTTCCGATGATTAAGCGACTGAATGAACAACATAATCAGTTGCATCGTCTGAAGAAGGCGAAGAGGAAAAGCTGTGTCGACATAACGGCTTTGCAACAACAGGTGCAGGCTCTGACCCAGCAGAACGAGGTCCTTACTCAAGAGCAGGACGATGCTATTGAGGAGGGGCCAGGCTGGGAAGAGGACTACAACCAAGCCATGGACGAGGTGCACACGTTGCAGGACCTTGTACCTCCGGTGGTAGGTGCCTCACCCGTGGTCTTGGGTGTTCTGGCAATGGGGGAACCCGAGCCAGAAGAGGATGTTGTGGACCCAGAGCCACCAGCAGAGGTACTGGAGGAAGACAACCCGCAGGATGTCGAGTTATACTCCGAGTAGGGGGTTACTGTTGCCAAGTGGGGCAGCAAGGGTGATGTAACCCAAACTTTTGTAATCGATGACATGTCGTGTAGACAGTAGTGCATGTATTGGTAGTGACAATATGAGCACGACTTCTCGGGGATCCGAGACTAATGTATCTTGCATAAAGTTTATGCTTTATCAATATATGTGAATGGTGTGCAAATTATTCATGCGTAACTTCAATACCTACTGTTTCTTATGGAATTTTAAGAATGACATGTGCTGATCGCTGCTGTTTTGAATTTCAGAATGACTCATACTCGTGCCAACCCGGACGTAGGGGATTCCAGTCAGGGTGGAGAAACCTCCCAACAACCTCCCGAGGACTCCTCGGGATAGCAACAGCAGGAGCAGCAACAGCAACAACCACCACCGTCACCGCCAACGGTTACTTTGGCAGACATTGTGGAAGCGATGGCGGGCTCGCATCAGCAGCACACGGAGTTTCTGCAGACCCTTATTGCAAATACGTCTCGACCAGAGAGGCGTCAAGATCGTGAGGAGCGCGAACAGAGCTCCTACTCTGATTTCCTGGCTACTCATCCCCCGGTATTCTCAAGGGCGGATGAACCCATCGATGTGGACAACTGGCTCCGCACGATGGAGATGAAGTTCGGGCTGCTCCAGGTGATTGAGCAGCGTAAGACTCAATTTGCGGTCCAACAGCTTCAGGGGTCCGCGAGTGCTTTGTGGGCAAATTTCTGTGCCTCGCAACCCACCGAGCGAGTTATGACCTGGACGGAATTCAGGACGGCCTTCAGGGCATATCATATACCGCCGGGTATCATGAACAGAAAGACGCAGGAGTTCCTACGCCTGCAACAAGGAAGCCGGAACGTGCTGGAATATTCCAGGGTGTTCAATGATCTTGCGCTCTACGCTTCGTATCACGCCGATACCGACGAGAAGCGGCGGGATCATTTCTACCAGGGGCTTAACCCGCTCCTAAAAGACAAGTTGGTGATGTTCAATCGCGGCAGCCTCAGTGACATAATTGATGCTGTGATTGTTCAGGAAGACTCCGGCAAGGAGTTAGCAGCGGCGGAAAGGAAGCGAAGCACGCCACAAAGCAGCGGAGAATGAGGTGGTCCTTCTCAAAAATACCGGATGGTGAATCGCCCACCATCGGGTCCACGCTGGCAGCCACCACAGAGGTCGATGCCATTCCCCAGTCGGCCATATTCTCCACCGGCATTCAGGCTGGCACTGCCAGTACCACCTCCGCAGCAACAACAACAACAGTGGGCGATGCCCCGTGCATATGCACCTCAGAAGCGCATGCCGGGCTTCCGTCCCCCAAGCACCGGACAAGCAGCAGCCACATGCTACAAGTGTGGTCGTCCAGGACACTTCGCCAGCAGTTGTCTGGAGAGGCAAGGCGGCAGAGTTGCACCGCAACTTCCGGGGAGGAATCAACCCCGGAACCCCACTAATGCGCGGCGGGCAAACCCTAGGCCCGGCACCGTCCACCAACTTGCCATAGAGGACGTGCCGGATGGTGAACCAATCCTTGCGGGTACGTTCCAACTCCACCAGCATCCCACCATAGTATTATTTGATTCAGGTGCCACACATAGCTTTATTAGCCAAGATTTCATTGCTAAATACAGCTTGCAAATACTACCCACCGATAGTCCATATTTGATTTGCTCACCGGGTGGGAAGATTTCAGCAAGCATGATGGTCCCACAAGCGCCATTATGCTTAGAGGGTAGAGTATACCCTACGTCTCTCATAATTTTAGAGAGACAAAAGGTCGATGTCATCTTAGGGATGTCGTGGTTAACCCGCCATGGCGCTGTTCTAGACACCGTCCTTCGAATTGTGCACTTGAACTCAGAAGTGCACAAATCTCATTCCTTATTTCTGGACAGTCCAGAAATAAAACTTCCAAGTATATATCAATCCACCACCATCAGATTGGAAGACATTCCAGTCGTCCGTGAGTTCACTGACGTGTTCCCAGATGATTTACAAGGGATACCGCCCGACCGAGAGGTGGAGTTCAAGATTGAACTTGCACCGGGAACCATGCCAATATCCCGAAGTCCGTACGAGATGGCGCCCAAGGAATTGGCTGAACTGAAGATGCAGTTAACGGACCTGCTGGAGAAGGGTTTTATTAGGCCGAGCTCCTCGCCATGGAGCTGTTCGGTATTATTCGTGAAGAAGAAAGACGAGACATTGCGGCTTTGCGTGGAATATCATCCACTAAACGCCATAACCATCAAGAACAAGTACCCGTTGCCACGGATTGACCTGTTGTTTGATCAGTTGGTCGAAGCAAAGATCTTTTCCAAGATGGACTTAAGATCCGGGTATCATTAGATTAAAATACGGGTTGAGGATATTCTGAAGACGGTTTTCTCGACGAGGTACGGACTTTATAAGTACCTAGTCATGTCCTTCAGCCTCACCAATGCTCCAGCTCATTTCATGTATTTGATGAACTCGGTATTCATGCCAGAGCTGGACAAGTTTGTCCTGGTCTTCATCGATGACATGTTGGTATATTCCAAGTCAAAGGAAGAACACAAAAAGCATCTGCGTATAGTCTTGCAACGGCTGCAGGATCACAAGCTATACATGAAATTCAGCAAGTGTGCATTCTGGATATCGCAAGTGCCTTTTCTTGGGCATATCATCTCAAAGGATGGCATCACTGTGGACCCGAGTAAGATCACAAAAGTGCTGAATTGGAAGTCCCCGAGGACTGTTCACGTGGTACGGAGTTTCCTCGGACTCGTGGGATATTATCGGATGTTCATTCCGAACTTCTCAAAGATTGCCAAGCCTATGACGGAGCTGCTGAAGAAGGTGACCAAATATGTTTGGAGTCCAGCATGTGAAGCAGCGTTCAAGGCATTAGTGAAGCACCCAACGTCAGCACCGGTTTTGGCGCAGCCAGACACAACAAAACCGTTCGATGTGTACTGCGATGCATCCGGCAATGGGCTCGGATGTGTGCTGATGCAAGACCGAAGAGTGGATGCGTATGGATCACGGCAGCTCAGGAACCATGAGCAGAATTATCCAACTCATGACTTGGAGCTCGCTGCCATGGTACTCACACTTAAAATGTGGAGGCACTACCTACTCGGTAACCTCGTACATTTATACACCGACCACAAAAGCCTCAAGTACATATTCACTCAGAAGGAGCTGAACATGAGGCAGCGAAGATGGTTAGAGTTGATAAAGGATTACGAAATAGAGATCCATTATCACCCCGGCAAGGCAAACGTAGTGGCGGATGCGCTGAGCAGCAAGTCACACGTCAACAATCTGACCATCACACCGTTGGAAGAGAGCGAACCACCACTGCATGTGATTCCACATGGAGCTCTCTACAACTTAGCTTTGATCCCCACCATCCGTGAAGAGATAGCGGCAGCCAAGAAAAATGACAAGGGAAAGTCTCATTTGCGGAGACGTATAGACAGTGGGGAGCTGAAATGTTTCCGGAAAGACGGAGACGGCGTCCTATGGTTCAAGGACCGGATCGTCGTACCCCGTAACCCGGAGTTACGGAAGAAAATCTTTGATGAGGCTCACTTGTCAAAGTTTTCTATTCACCCCGGCAGCAACAAAATGTATCAAGAACTCAGAAGCAGGTTTTGGTGGACACGGATGAAGCGGGAGATCGCAAAGTACGTGTCCGAGTGTGATACATGTCGAAGGGTGAAAGCAGATCATATGCGGAAACCGGGACTGCTACAACCACTGGGCGTTCCTGCCTGGAAGTGGGAGGATGTGATCATGGACTTCAACGTCGGTTTACCCACCACTTTTCAGAAGCTTGATTCTGTGTGGGTGATCGTCGACCGGCTCACCAAAGTTGCCCATTTCATCCCGGTCAACACCAATTACAGAGCCAAGAAGTACGCTGAACTGTACACCTCACGGATCCTATGCTTGTACGGCATACCCCTTACCATCGTATCGGACCAGGGCACTTTATTTGTGTCCCGTTTTGGGAGCAGCTACACGCTGCATTGGGGACGAAACTGATCCGTAGTTCAGCATACCACCCGCAGACGGATGGACAAATTGAGCGGGTAAACCAAATTTTAGAAGATATGCTACGAGCTTGCGCTATCAACCACAGCAAGAATTGGGATGATCACTTGCCATTGGCTGAGTTCTCGTACAACAATGGGTACCAGGTCAGCATCAAGATGGCGCCTTATGAGGCGCTATACGGGAGAAAATGCCGCACACCACTGAATTAGTGTGAGTCTGGCAAAAGGGTTACCATCGGGATTGATCTTGTCAACAACACGGAGGAAAAGGTTCTACTGATTCAAGCGAACCTAAAAGCCACCCAATCCCGACAGAAACAATATGCGGACCGGAGAAGACGCCCATTACAGTTCGAAGTCGGGGATCATGTATATCTACGTGTGTCTCCAATGAAGGGCGTGAACAGATTTGGGGTGAGGGGAAAGTTGGCACCCCGATTCATCGGTCCATTTCAGATTACTGAAAGATGTGGATCAGTAGCATACCGGCTGAATTTACCAGAAGAACTCTCCGGTGTGCACGACGTCTTTCACATCTCCCAGCTGAAGAAGTGTCTCAAGCTATCAACTACCATTCAGCTGGAGGATATAGAAGAACTGAAACCGGATCTCACGTATCGGGAGGAACCGGTTCAGATTATAGATGAAAAGGCCCGAACCACACGCAACCGTACATTGTGGTTCTACAAAGTTCTATGGAGTAATCACTCCGTAGATGAAACGACATGGGAGAGCGAAGGATTTCTTCGCGCTAACTACCCCGACTTTTTCACGTCGCATATACGGTAATTTTCCACCGTCCTCTCTCTCATTTTCACCTTATAATCTCGGGACGAGATTCTTTTAAGGGGGTAGGAATGTAAGGGCCTAAGTTTTTGGCACATATTCAAGTGTCCATCACCACACACACACTTCATTTGAAGAAATTTGATGAACATCATTGAAGAGCAAGTAAACACCATCAACATGATCATTAGAGAATGAACTCACAAAATGCAAAAGTGGCATTTCCCACATGCATCATATAGGGGCTGGGCATATGAAAAACTCCTACACCTTGTTAGGAATATCCATGCCAAATTTCACCCAAATCCAAAACCTTTTGAGGTCTTTTTGGGTATAACTAGAAAAAGGGTGGTTTGAACTTAAATTCAAATTCAAACTGTTTCTACCCCATGAATTCAAAAGTGGAAGGCATATTCTTACTCAGCACATTTTTGTGAGCTCACACACCAATTTTCACTCCATTTGGAGTTGATCTTGACATGAGCTAAGTTTAGCAAATTCAAACATTATTTGAATTTCTGCATGGACGTGGCTGCATGGTTCCAAGGCGTGATGAAGAGATGTGGACGTAAAGAATTGGTCGGAAAGGTCCAACCGACTAGGTTATGGACTCGGGCTGCGGCTGAGTCGTGTTTGACTCAAATATGGAAAGTTTTGAGTTGGTTATGATAGGATTTCGTGTGGGTCACGAATTTAAATTGTTTTAGGAATGTTTGGGACGTTACTAAGGTGTTTGGAAGTCTTAAGATTGCTTCTATCTGCGTGTAGAAGAGTCTTGAGCAGTATTGGAAAGTTACAGTTTGAATCCAAGTAGGAGTAGGAGTCCTAGATTGAATTGTGTTGGCCTTAGGGCTGGTTATATAAGCAAGGGAGGCCAAGGCTCGTGTGTGCACGACTTTGGGGCTGTTCCTCTTGTGTTTTGATAAATAGAATTCGTATTCTAAAGGAACTTTTGTGCCTTGTTCGTCCGACTTGTTTCAGACAAGTTTTTCTCGTCGAGTTTCTGTTCAGCACTACCTTGCTTCGGTGGTTTTATCAATAACTCGAGTTTTACAGATCCAATTGATGTTATTATTTTTGAATTTTCTTCACAACTTGATTATCTATCATCTGTGAAAATTTCACGGTCATTGAATTTGTGGTTTCTGATCTACACGAGTTTCTTTGCAGTATTCCAGAACTGTTTTTCTCGCGTAGGACAGATTGACCTTTGTTCGATCTTTCGATCTTAACTTGAGTTTCTCTCAACGGATTTTCATGATTTTTGTTGTGAAGTCTTCGTGACTTGATTCTCTACAATCTATACTAGTTTTGTCACAGTTGAACACGTTTAGATTAGTCGCACACATGGTTTCTTTAACAGATCGGTTTTCTGCTGAGGGGTGTTTTGTTGCTTCCGCTGAAAAGTTTTTATCTGCCATTCACCCCCCTCTAGTAGCTTTACACGTGTACTTAGATCCTACAATTGGCATCAGAGACAGGTTGCTCTAATCTTTGTGATTTGCACATGTTTTGACTAATCATCATGGAGAAATACTCTGCCAAACCTTGTGTGTTTAGTGGTATTGATTTTCAGGTTTGGAAGGCACGCATGGAAGCTTTCATCCAGGCGCAAGGCTTTGCAATATGGGAAAAGGTGTACAAGCCTTACGATGTGCCTTCAAACAATCAATTCACGGCTACAAACATGAGAGATGTCGACAACAACAACAAGGTTCAGAACTTGATAATACAAGGACTAACTCAGAGCGACTTCGACCGTGTTGCACACCTCCGATCGGCGTACGATGTGTGGAGAGCACTTTGTAACTACCACGAAGGATCCAACATGATCAAGGAGGTAAGACAGGATATGTTAAAGAAAGAATACATGCGCTTTGAGATGCAATGACACGACCCCATTGGTCCTGTCGAGCCAGGATCACGCTGAGGGGTGCTGCGTTGCACAGCACCGTATAACACACGTCAAAGGTGCAAAGCGGAAGCGGAAGTTTTATTACATAAACAAGTTTATGAACATGTTTACATCAAAATAAGTTCAGTCTAGACTCGCGGGCGTAGACTAAGCATCAAGTGCACATTCAGCCCTCGAACATGTCCTTGCTAGCACACACGCACACTAACTCTGCGGCGTGCACGACTCCCACTCGACGGGGTTCCCCTCCTGGGGTTCCGTCTCCTCTTCGGGAGTCCCTTCCTCATAGAACCCTGCAAAAGCTTCAAACACAAGCAGTGAGCACGAAGGCTCAGCAAGTCTGACCCGTCTCACCTAAACATGGAACTTCTACATGAGGGTAATGGGTAGCATGAGGTAAAAATCATTTGCAAGGACTCGCCTAATTAGTAGAACCTTACTTTCAAGTTTTAGCAGCAGGTTGTGGAGAACCTTACGCTAAGGCACATGAGAGAGCCGCAATCAAACAAGAAACGCATTTCTCTCATGTACTTTGCCCAAAGTTGAAAAGAACTTTAGTTAGCTCTAAGCTACAGCATATCATTAACAATCAATGTCCAGCTTTCAATCAGCAACATTTTAACATGTAACTAGCCTGTTCTTTCTACGTCACGGTACAGTGAACAAGTGGTACTCACTGACCGCGAGGGACGGCGATTATAATCGATTTACACCTGCAGGGTTACCCGAACAACCCGTCACGTACGCCCGTACTCGATGTTGCCTACAACAACCATCACGGACGCCGTACGCGACTACCTTTCACCCGTTAGCCAAATATTGAACCGGTCCCATCGTCCCGAGCAAGAGGTCTCTGCACGCGCATCTCTGTGCCGCCAGCCGATTTACACCTCGAGCTCTCAACCTACCCTCTGAACGACGGGCAATGCCTCAATACCCAGCTACCCGAGTTACATCAGTTTCCCGGTTCCCATATAGCCGGTAGGTCTTCGGTACTGTTCTAGCTTGTTCAACAGGCCCGCACACGGCTCGGTCCTCAATCGACACAAGCGGAGCTACAGCACACAGGCCCCAAAGTCCTGCTGCCCTTACTCTCCGCTCGGTCTCATTTTCTTGCCATGTGTATCAAGTGCTATCTCTACCCGAGCAATGTGCCTCTAGCCTATGCTCGCGAGTAGTTCCAACTACTCGACTTGTACCGAATCCTACTCTATCTTAGCAATGCAGTGGCTAACGAGGTTTTCAATCCTAAACCCAACCCATGGTTTTCTTGGCTGTGCAGTTGGGTTTCCAATCAAGACTCTAATGCAAAGAACAATATTCAAAGATGTGCTCAAAACAATAAACATTTGTAAAAAGGTTAATGCAAACCGGGGCTTGCCTTGCTGCTCTTGGTCGTAGGCTAGCTGTTCCTCCGGAGTAACGAAGTCTAGGACTTCGGGTTCCTCCTCGACCTTAGCGACTACATGATATAAGAAACATATGTATCAATTTAAATGCATTTGTATTAACTTTGAAGTTGTGAAGTCTATAACCTTTGCTAGATAGACCTAATGACTGTGAAACTTTTACTGTGGCTTGGTTACAACCTAAACAGAGACTTGGTCAAGTTTTAGTTGCAGCAAAGCTCATTTGAGCCCTCCACAAATAATTATGTCCTTGACCTTAATTGGAACTCTTAGGGTGTTCTAGAAATTTTCATGAGACAAACTATGACTTTCTGAAAACTAGACTTTCAGAGGGTTCTAATGGAGTTTGTCTCACTTAATTTGGAAGTCTCTAACTAAAGATATGAGCTAAACAATTTCAGAGAAAATTCTGAAAATGTTTCTGAACATTTTCTATTTTCTCTGGAACAGTTTCACTAATCACACCATTAGGTGGATTAAATGAGCTCAAATGGATCTGAAATTTTTATGGAAGTTCAAGGATATTTTGGTGAACATCTCAGCAAAATTTCAGGATTTTCCTCCAAAGGATTCTCCAGTTAAAATTCCTAATAGTTTAAACTTTGAGGAATTAATTTTGGAGAAATAAGGAATTTCATGAAGTGAAACTTGATTTTCTGGAAAGTACTCAGAGAGCTGAATCCAGCAAAATTTGGTTCACTCAATTTGGAGCTTTATAGCCAAAGTTATAAGGATTTGAAGTTTGAAGGAAATCTGAAAATCGGGGAAAAGTTTAAACTCGCGCGTGGGCCCAGGGGACACGCGTCGCACGCCTAGGCGATGGCACATCGCGGCCCACAAGGATTTTGCGTGCCAGCACACCCGATCCTGGCCGCAGCCGGATCCCGATTCAAAATATCGGCCGCTGACAGCTGGGGTCCACCCGCTTCTTCAACCTCGCGACACCCGCGCCCCGCCGCCGAGGGATCTCGCCGGAGAGCTCGCCGCCGACTGCTGTACAGCTCCAAACTTCTCGATTCTGGCTGCCCCTGCCTACTTTTACTCGGGGAACAGGATTCTAGGGTTAGCTGCTCATGACAATCGCCGGAGCATGGTCGGCGACGAGCCGCCACCTCAGAACGATTTCGGCCATGTCGGCTGACTACCCTAGCACCTCAGCTACTTGGAAAATCGGTCGGGGAGCATCAGTGGACCTTAGAGAAGGTCGACGTGAGCTCGAGGCAGCTCAGGGAAGACCCGAAATAGGTCCTCACTGTGCGCCTGATGCCGCCCGTTCGTTCCGCCATTAGTAGACCTCAAATTACGCCGGGCACAGAGGTTCTCCGGCCCAGAGTTGTGAGAGCAACTTGTGCGTTACCGTGTCTAGCTCGTGTGAGAGCGGCCTGAGGCCCTATAATCCTTTCTAGAGCACGAATTAAACAGAACCGTACCCGAAGGTCGTTCTGCACACAGAAAGGGGAAAAGTGGAAATTCGCCGCCGGTGAGCAACCACTCGAGCTGTGGCTCGGGGATGAGCAGCACCGGTCACCTGCGCCTCCAAGGGTGCCTTGGCTCGGGCGTGACAACGCCCTGGTTGGGCTGTCCACGAGAGCCCGAGGTGCGGCGGTTCCAAGTCCCGGATTTGATCTTTCGGCACAGCCGATATCACTCGGTTTCAACCGAATTCTAGCAACGGGGAGGATGGAGGAACGTCTCTAGTACCTTGCTGGGGCTCTGGAGTGGAAGGAGGGAGCTGCGATCGGCGTTCTCCGATCAAGTCCGAGCTGCGGAAGTTTTCGTCCGGCGCTGAGTTCTTGCGGGGAAGAACGGTGGTGCCTCGACCGAGGAGGGGGCAGGCGCCTTAAGAAGGCTCTGCACCGCCTCATGCCCGAGCGTGGGCAAGCAGCTGGTGGCGCGGCGACTGGCCTCGGTGGCGATCACCGCTGCGGCTCGGCGACCCGAGTGAAAAAGTCTCAGTCGGTTTGATCTGAGCAGTGGCTGACATGTGGGTCCCACCTCCAGTTTTAACCTCTGAAATTTACTCCTAATCACTGTTGTAAACAGTGAACCCCATACTACCCTTGGCAATTCAAATTATTCACCCATGAGCCATTTGAATTGATCAAAGTTCAAATGAGGTTTGGTTTGAATGAATTTCAGCACAAGTTCAGTTTGAAATTCAAATAAAGTTTGAATTTCTCCCACTTAGCTCATGTCAAGATCAACTCCAAATGGAGTGAAAATTGGTGTGTGAGCTCACAAAAATGTGCTGAGTAAGAATATGCCCCCCACTTTTAAATTCATTGGATAAAAACAGTTTTAATTTGAATATGGTTTCAAACTTCCCCCTTCCTAACTATACCCAAACTGACCTCAAAAAGGTTTTGAATTTGGGTGAAACTTGGCATGGACATCCTTAGTAAAGTGTAGGAGTTAATACCACTTTTGCAATGTGTAAGTTTGTTCTCTAATGAGCATGTTGATAATTGTTACTTGCTCTTCATTTGTGTTCATCATTCTTCCTCAAATGAGGTGTGTGGTGTGGTGATGAACACTGCAAATGTGTGTCAAAAACTGAGGCCCTTACAAGCAACCCGGTGAGTCCATTGATGACCTCTTTGCTCGCTTTAATAAAATTCTCAGCAACTTGCGTAGCATCAATGTTAATTTTTCAGATGCTGAAAATGCTAGGCAATTACTAAGTGCATTAGACATGTCAATTAGGGAGATGAAAGTAACATCCATACGTGAATCCACAGTCATGAGTACTCTTACATTATATGTGCTTTATTCTAAGCTAAAAACTCATGAAATTGACATTATATCACGCAAGAACCCAAATAAGACTATTGCATTTGTCTCACAACGTGATATGCCTAGCTCCGGCCAATCATCTAGCAATACACTTGCTTTGCTGTCTTCATTAACCCTGGAACAGATTGAGGAGCTTCCAGAGGAGGAGCTAGTCCTTCTTTCTACTTGGTTCTCAAAAGCATTGCAAAATGTGAGAACTAGAAGGAGAGGAAGCTCCGGACCTCAACGATGCTTTGAATGTGATAAGACAGGACACTTTTGTACAGATTGCCCTAACCTTTCAGGTCCTTCTAACCGTGATGAAAATCAGAATAAAGTCAAGTCCTCTTTTGGCAACACCAACAAGAAAAAGAAGGGTTTTACAAGACGCAAACTGATAAACAGTTTCATCACCGCACTTCAAGAACATGGCTCGAGTGATGTAGACATTGGAAGTGATAAAGATGAAGATGATGGCAAACTTGTGCTTCATGGCGGGCAAATCAAAATCAAGTATGGAGGATGCAGAACACAACAGTGACAACGAAGAGGTGTGTCCTACTTGCGAAGAAATGTGTGATGCTATTTCTCGTGCCACTATTATTGTTAAGAAAAAGGACAAAAATCTTAGGTACAATGCTGTTAAAATTGAGTCACTAGAATTTGAAATTAATCGTTTAAAATCCTTGATTCCTAGTGATGATTCTTGTTCCTCATGTGATTTAATATGTGAACAATTGTCCTCTCTAAGAAGTGCACACACCTCCACACTTGATAAACTTGAACTTGAAAATGAAAAGAACAAAAAGCTTGCTGCACTTAATGACAAAAACTTGAAAGATGCTTGTTGTTCTACAATTGATTTGCATTGTTCTACTTGCGATGATATTGATAAGAAACTACAAGATGCTATGAAAGAAATTTCTATATTGAACAAAGCTTTACGTTCTCATGAAGTTAAATATTGTTCCAATTGCAAATTAAAAGGAAAAACTTCATGTGAAAATTGTCTTGATCTATCAAATAAACTTGATAACATGCATAGGACATTAGATCGGTTTTGTAATGGGAATAAGAACCTAAACTTGCTGCTGAATTCTTCCAAGTCTTGCAATTATAAAACTGGTTTAGGTTTTGATTCACATGCTCATGCTAAGGAACATCCACCTAAAATTGTAAAATCATTAGGAAGTGGTTTGATTCAAACAGTTCATAAACAAAAAGAAGTGGTTTTTAAATCTGCAGGAGTGTTGTCACATTCAGGTTCAAATAAGCATACTGCATGCTCATCTAGACATGAACACAAAGTTAAATTTCATTGTACCTATTGTGGTAGAGATGGTCATGTCATAGATTTTTGTTATAGACTAGCTGAACAACATAAAAAGGAAAGAATGCAAGCTAGATATTATAACTCTCATGCAAAATTTGCTGCACATACTAAACCGAATGTCAGAAACATGCAACCTGCTGTTATGAGTGAGAAATATTCAAAGTTTACCTCTGGAGATTCAGTTTTTGCCTCCGGAGCTACTAATTTTTGTACTACACAAGTAACACCTCATAGGTCAGTAGTTAAGAACAAAAAATCTCAAACTTTGACTCATAAACCTGCTTTTTTATCTCAGCTTTTGCATGTTATTCCTGCTGGACGTCGTGTGACTCAGTACTGGATTCCTAAATGCCTTTTAACTAATCCAAGTATTGAGTCATCGACGTATTGTGCTTCTATGTAGGTTACACGCTTAAGGAAGGAGAACATTTGGATTGTGGATTCAGGTTGCTCACGCCACATGACCGGTAACAAAGAATGGTTCTCCTCTCTCTCTTTTGTGTCACGTGTAGAGAATGTTCCTTTTGCCGATAATTCTTCAACTCCTATAATTGCTAAGGGTTCGGTTAGAGTAAATGATCACTACACTTTGAAGGATGTGGCACTTGTCAAAAATTTGAAATACAACTTGCTTTCTGTTTCATAATTGCTAGATGAAACTCTGGAAATTATTTTCAATAAAAACTGCTGCAAAGTTGTAGGTTCAAATAGTGAGCTTATTTTTAACATGTCTCGGTTTGAAGCGTTTTTCAAGCTGATTTTGATATGTCTTCCTCTAAGCATAGATGTCTACTTGCAAATGATTCCAAAGATTTATATTTTCGGCATAGTAGACTTGGTCACGTAGGCTTTGATCATCTCACGCGTGTTAGTGCTCTTGATCGCATACGTGGGCTGCCTAAGCTTAAAGGGGACAAAGAAATTGTGTGCTCCTCTTGTAGACATGCTAAGATGGTTGCAGGTTCACATGCTCCTCTCACAATGACCATGACAACTGAACCGGGTCAACTTTTACACCTTGACACCGTAGGATCCTCACGTGTTCAATCCTTCGGAGGTAAATGGTATGTTCTTGTGATTGTTGATGACTATTCTAGATACTCTTGGGTTTACTTTATGGCATCTAAGAATGAAACTTTTAGTCACTTTGGAACTTTATTTCTTAGATTATCAATTGATCACCCAGGATCTTTAAGAGCAATTAGAAGTGATAATGGAACCAAATTTAAAAATCAATCGTTTGATCACTTTTGTGCTGAAAATGCAATAGATCATCAATTTTCTTCACCATATGTACCTCAACAAAACGGTGTTGTAGAGAGAAAGAACAGAACCGTAGTTGAGATGGCTAGGACTATGGTTGATGAATATCAAACTCCTAGGAAATTTTGGGCTGATGCAATTGCAACCGCTTGTTATGTCTCAAATCGTGTTTTCTTGCGTGCTAAGCTAGGTAAAACACCATATGAGCTCAGGTTTGGACATAGGCCTAGTGTCACACACTTTAGGGTCTTTGGTTGCAAATTGTAACACCCCAAAATCTGCTAAAGAGGGGAATTTAAAAATTTTGGACGTATTGCATGTGGTGCAAAAATTCAAATTTAAATTGGAATTCAAATTCAAATCAAAACAGAAAAGAAAAGGAAGAAGAAAAGAAAAACCCCAACGGCCAGTGGGCCGAAACCCACCAGCCGGCCCACTACTCCCCCGCGCCAGCCCACAACCGCGCGCCCTCTCTTCCTCTCACTGACATGCGGGGCCCGCGTGTCATCCCTCACCTCCCGCGCGCGCCCAACGGCCGGACTCTTCCCCGTGCCCGATCTCAACGAACTCCGGAAACCCGCACCCCCAGCACGAATTCGGGTCCCGGACGTCTCAAACTCGATCCCAACAGACCGCCGCCCTCCCTCGCCTATATAAACGCTGACAATCGCCCTGTTCCCCCCCCCCCCCCCCGATCGGCCGTTCTTCTCTCCAGTGAGAACCGAAGATTCAATCCCTGTTTTCCTTCGATCATTGCTCGGATTATCTGATGTAACACACTGATCGTGCTCCACCGCCCCTAGGAAGCCCTGCACGTGAAGGAAACGACAAGTTTCGCACCCTAGCATCTGTTCCGACGTGCACCGAAGATCGTCACCGTTGAAGCTCGCCGCCAGCCGACTTCCAGGACCTCCGAGTGCTGGAAAACCCCTCGGTGAGCCTCCCCTACCCCTCCGCAGCAGATCCATGCAAAAAGATGCAAGTTCTAACGAGTAGCGGCAAAAGCCGAGGCTGCGCCGGCAAGATCGCCACCCCCGCCGCCGCGCGCCGCCGCGCGCACAGGCTGGCTCCGGCCAGGGCGACGTGGCCACTTGAGGGCCGTCTATTTTAAATCGCACGGTAGAATTAAAATCCGCGCGTACCGGTTCGATGATCTAATCTGAGCCGTCCACTTTAAATCGGACGGTCCACATCAGCCCCGCGTTATAGAGGCCGGGATTCTTACGCGCTACCCCCTGGGGATCTCGGAAAACACGAGCTAGCCCCGGAAACTTCTGATCTAGCCCCTTGAACTTCAGAAATTCGTGTAAATTCATTTAAAAATCAGTTTTAGCCCCTGGACTTAATAAAAATTAGGAAAACCCATTTGTTATGTGTAGTTAGACCCCTGGAAATTTATGAAATAATAAATTAGACCCTGTAGTAGGGTGGATGTACCTTTTTGACCCTATGTGATATTAAATTCAGAAATTTGAATATGTGATTAGGATTTAAATTTAAAAAGGTGAGGCAAACACATTGTAAATTAACATTTAAACTCTCCTAACACTTGGAAAACTTTAGAATGAGTTAAAAGTAGATTTTAAGCTGAAATAAATCTGTCTAATTGATTGTTCACATTTATTAGTTATAGGGACACATTTTAGGTTAGGAAATAATTCTGAAAATTGATAAAATAAATTTAAATTAGTTCACATCAGAGGAGAAGTTCAAAAATATATTATTTAATTTTTTAGATCAGAACCTATTCTGTTTAGATGATATGCCCTACTATTTAATATAAAAACTCACTTTTAGGCATAGAAAATAAATCTGGAAAATAAAGGAAAATAGGTATGCATAACTAGAAAATGATAAATGAAGTCTCCAAATCCAAAGACTTCAGTTTAGGATTTGGTAGAAGGTCTGAAAACCCATTTGGAGTAGGAAATTACCTTCCATGCAAACATGGTAGCTAAAGAGTGTATTGAAGAATTTGTTTAAATTGGAAATTCATATATAGTGTGCAAACATAAATCTGAATACAAAAGTTAGAAATCATATACATATGCTTAAAAGTGCATGTAGGCCAAAAATCAACACATCTAGGATAACCACAACACTTAGTAATGTGAATGACTTTCATAGGTATGTATGTGTTGTTTGTATGAAGTGAAAGTGTGAACTATATCTTATGGATTGTTGTTTTCTTTTGCTATGTGTATTGACATGAGTAGAACCTGCCCCAGAGCAAGTTCTCCCCTTCCAAGATCAAGACTTACCATTCCCATAGCAGCAGGAAGAAAGCAAGTGTCCTTGACCACTTTGATCCTATGCTAGGATGTGTAGATAGAATTATTTGCATTGTCAATTGAAATATAAAACCCATGCTAGGAAGTTTCCCTAGAATTGCATTGTCTTGTTTCCTTGTAGCTTGGGTTGGGATTTATTTTATCATATCATTTGTTTACATGCTTATGCTTAGCCATGCTTAGAATGGGATAATTGGGATATGAGATCATCAACTTGTTTACCTTACTCTTGAATGAGACATTATGAGTTATGTAGAGGTAGGGATCGAGGCAAGTTGGATGATTTGGTTGGTGCTGGATGCACGAGACTCGGGTTTGTGTTTAGTACTTGCCTGGATCCTAAGGACCGATTCATGGAGCATGTAACCTGGCTTTACCGTGCCAACCACATGCAGAGATGGGGCAGCTTGGCCAATTAATTAGGTGCATCCCCGGCGTAGTATGGGTGTGTTTGATGGTGCGGGGAATAGGTGTCAGCTGGACTACCATATGAACCGCAAGGCTCAAGAGGGGGCCACTGCAGCGGGGTTGGAGCCTCTTGTATGCTGTTAGGGGTGAAACCTCAGTGGGCCCATGCTCGTCGGGAATCCCTTTGTAAAGGCTTCGTAGTGATCTCTTGGCTACACACCTGGGAAGTGTGAATGTGGTTCATAGCCACTGGCATAATGGAGGTTCTTTTAGTCCACCCGGCAACGGGGGATGAAATCACTACATGTGGGTACAATGGTGCAAACTCTACAGAGTCAAAACTGTCATGACAGCCGTGCTCACGGTCAAGAGCGGCTTGGACTTATTCATGATTCGAGGATGATGGATTTGGAAGTTGAGGATGTTAAGCGGGAAGCTTAACATTGGAGATGAGACTATGTTTATTTAATAATGATGATGGGTTGAGGGATTGGGAACCATTTCACCTATATAGTGATGTAGGTGCTTAATAAGGTAAGGTGATAGGTATCAATTGCATAGTGCTTTAACCATGAGTTCAACCTCTCCTTGCTCTGGCCATGCATGACATAACTTTCCCACACTTGCTGAGTACCAATGGTACTCAACCTTGCATATTTGTTGGTTTAAATTGCTGCTCAGGTCAAAGGGATGATGTGGCGTTCAATGACCAAGACTTCGGACCCGAAGAAGGATTTTAGGTTCATGGAGTCCCCCGGGCAACGCCTGTGATGGAGCCCACAAGAATAATATTCCGCTGCTATTTTATTTACATGTTATGAACTTATTATCGTCCATCGAGACGTATGCGTTGTAAGACATATTTATATTCGACACCTGGCTTGTAATAAATGATGCTTCACTATTTGTCATCACATGTATGAGAAAATGATCCTGGCATACATGTGATATTCACTCGGTTGTTCTTTGGAGAAACCGGGTGTGACAGAACTGGTATCAGAGCCAAGGTTGCCCGTAGGAACATGGACCTAGGTAGAAATGGACGTATTTAAGGACCCTATTTTCTTAAAAACTATTTTACAAAGGTGTGGGTTGAAAAGTGTTATTTAATGTGTCACTTTATTCACATTGACCCAACTCTATTCAAAACATGATTTTTATTTAAATCTTATCTAACTTGATTTTAAATGCTTTATGTTTTAGATTGTTCGCATGATCCGCACCGCCCGCAAGTCCACCGGAGGGAGAGTTCCTGTAGTTGCCCTTGCCCTAAGAGAGGGGAATCATCCGGTGACGTACCACTCCTACGGATTGGCAGTAGGAGGCTTGTTGCACCGTCTTCGGCGTATGCTCCAAGCCGCCGGCAATACGGGCAAGCTAACCATACACTACAGCTCCACCCGGACCATCCGTGAGAAGCGGGAAAAATGGAGTTCAGAAATGAGGATTATCCATGAATATCAGCTTCTCAAGATCCACCGCTCTCCAGCTTGTCGAGCAACACAGGTCGATGCCGAGAAAGATGTCACCTGGGAGGCCATCACCTGCTAGAGTTACATCTACCGTCGCCACCTGGACAGGACTGAGTACATGTATGTCCTCCAGCGTGAGAGTGGTACAGCCGAGTACAAGTACCCGCCAGTGCAGCAGGGGACTTCCCATGAGAACATGGACCTGTGCTTGGAGGATGCTGCTATGCTCAGCACTCGACTGCAGGAGTGTCAGCGGGAGCTTCAGGATGTGCGTGACATCCTGAAGGAGACCGAGGCATTGCTTCAAGCAAGCTTGAGGGCAACATATAGAGGAGATGGGAATGAACTGTGTGTCACCGTGAATGACACATGGACTCCTGACTCCCCATATTGCCGGGCGAGCAGGCGTCGCCGCACTTCTCCATCAGCAGCTTCCCCACCCAAAGCGGAGTCAGAGGGCAGCCGCAATAATGAGGAAGATCCCGAGGAGCCAGCTCAGTGATACGAGTCGTGTAGAGTCCTTTCCCTTAGTTCAGCAGGTTATCGAGTAGTCGAGTCGATACCTTAGTTAATGGTGTGTTAATGTTTGGTGTTGGACGTGAGTTGTGGAAGCCATGGGCATTTGTCCGCAACCTCGTCTTTAGGCTTTTTTGCTTTGATGTGTGAACCCCTATGAATTAAGAGGCATTTATGTTCGCGTGAGACGTGAAACCTTCAGAAAATGTTAATATAATAAGACCTCATGAGTTTAAGTTTAAACAAGCAAATTGGGAATTTAATACGAAATGCTTTAAATTAACCTTTGGTTGATCATGATAGATGGCCGGAAGAGGAAAGGGTCGTGGTGACAACCCCGCCAACAACAACGATGAGGCTGGCAACCCTCATCATTCTGGAGGACAAGACAGGGGTGGTCGCCGGGAAGGAGTTGATCCCATCCACCAAATGCTTGAAAATCAGAATCAGCTCATCCAGAGCCTAACTCAAGTGGTGGCCAACTTGCACCAAGTTCCACCTCCACAAGCTGCACCACGCCAACCAAGGTTGAGAGAGTTTCTAGGGACTCAATCTCCAAAGTTTGCAAGTGCTGCTGAACCTCTGGAGGCAGATGATTTGCTAAAGACCATTGAGAGCAAGATGAGGATCATACAATGCCAAGGGTATGAGAGGGTGCTGTTCGCCGCTCACCAATTGCATGGACCTGCTGCGGATTGGTGGACCGCTTACGTGGCCGCCCATCCTGACCCTGAGAATATCACTTGTGAAGAGTTCAAGCGTAGTTTCCGAAACCATTACATACCAAGGGGTGAACTCAAAAACAAGAGAAAGGAGTTCTTGAGGCTGCAGCAAGGAAACATGACTGTGAGGGAATACCTCACTCAATTCACCCAACTATCCCGTTATGCACCACGGGACATCGAGACTGATGAGCAGAAACAGGACTGCTTTGTGGAAGGACTTACAGCGGAAATGCAGTGTGCAATGTCCTCCAACGAGTATGAAAGATTCCAAAAGATGGTGGACAGATCATTTGTTGTGGAGAGGAAGCTGAAGGCCTTGGAAAATGAAAACAAGAGGAAGGCGGGATGGTCACACCAAGCCTCGGGTAGCAACACACGCCCACGATTGATGCAACCAACCACAGGGCAGACGAGCCGTGCTGTGGTGCCCTACTCAGCACCAAGAGGGTATACCCAAATTTCAGGCCTCCATCAGCACCAACACAGCCGCAGCGTCAGTTTCTACAGCAGCCTCGTCCCACATATCAACCTCGACCAGCAGTGCAAGGACCACAGAACGAATCCCAAGACAACAAAGGCCAGGCACCTAAGGTTGTGGTGCAATGCTTCAATTGTGGCGAGGTGGGGCACTACGCTCATAAGTGCCCAAAGAAGAAGCCCGTGCACCCGCAACAGCAGAATGTTATGTGAGGACGGGTGAACCACGTGACCATGGAGGAGGCGCAATAGGCACCCGACGTGTTAGTTGGTAAGTTTCCTGCCAATTTACACATTGCAACCCCGTTGTTTGATTCTGGTGCTACCCACTCTTTCATTACCCAAGGGTTTGTTAAGAAGCATGATCTAGCAACAACACAAATGAACCATATGCAAGCAGTAAACTCTCCAGGGGAGAAATAAGGACAAGACAAGTGTGTCCCAAGGTGAATCTAGACATTAATGTGGTGGTATTTACTGCAAACCACATAGTGATAGATTCACCAGGGATAGATATTATTTTGGGTATGGACTGGTTGACCAAACATAAAGGAATCATCCATTGTTCGACAAGAACGGTGAAACTAACTCACCCTAGTGGCACTAGAGTAGAGTTCATAACGATACAAGAGCCTAGGAGGGACATTAAACTCAATCAAGTTGAGGTGGAAGTGGAGGAGATCAGGATCATCAAGGAATATCCAGACATTTTTTCGGAGGAGTTGCCAGGTATGCCTCCAGATCGTAAGGTAGAATTCGCGATTGAGCTAGTGCCTGGAACAGCTCCGATATACAAGAGACCCTATCGGATGGACTCCAAACAGCTGGAAGAACTCAAGGAACATTTAAGAGAATTGACAGAGAAGGGGTACATTCGTCCTAGTTCCTCACCATGGGGAGCTCCAGTGATATTTGTGACCAAGAAGGACGGAACCCAAAGGTTATGCGCAGACTACCGTGCGTTGAATGAAGTAACCATCAAGAACAAGTACCCATTACCCCGCATTGAAGACTTGTTTGATCAGTTGAGGGGAGATTGTGTGTTCTCGAAAATTGATCTCAGATCGGGATACCACCAACTTAAGATAAGGCAAACTGATATTCCAAAGACAGCTTTCGTATCTCTCTACGGACTGTATGAATACACCGTCATGCCTTTCGGGCTAACTAATGCCCCGGCATATTTCATGTATTTCATGAACAAGGTATTCATGGAATATCTGGACAAATTTGTGGTGGTTTTCATTGATGACATTCTCGTCTTCTCCAAAGATGAAGAAGAACATGAGGAACATCTAAGGTTGGTGTTGCAAAAGCTGAGAGAACACCAACTATATGCCAAGTTGAGCAAGTGTGAGTTTTGGCTGAAGAGAGTTCCCTTCTTAGGACATATAATCTCGGAGGGAGTAATCTCCGTAGATCCCGCCAAGGTCGAGGATGTACAGAAGTGGAAGACCCCTGAGAATGTCAGGGAATTTGAAGCTTCTTAGGATTGGTTGGGTATTATCGACGGTTTATCGAGGGTTTCTCCAAGATTTCGAGACCCCTCACCAAATTGTTGGAGAAGGGAATCACATTCACATGGACACCGCAGTGCGAGATGAGTTTTCAAGAGCTGAAGAAAAGATTGACAACAGCCCCAGTGCTAGTTATGCCAGATATGCAGAGAAACTTTTCGGTGTACTGTGGTGCCTCTGGAAACGGGTTGGGATGTGTTCTCATGAAAGAGGGGCATGTTGTGGCATATGCATCCCGACAGCTCCGGAAGCACGAGAAAACTATCCTACGCATGACCTAGAGCTAGCCGCAGTGGTACACACGTTGAAGATTTGGCGGTATTACTTGATGGGGAAGAGGACAGAGATATATACAGATCATAAGAGCTTAAAGTATGTTTTCACACAGCCAGATCTCAACCTCAGACAAAGGAGATGGTTAGAGCTAATCAACGACTTTGATGTGGGCATCAACTATCATCCTGGGAAAGCAAACGTCGTAGCAGATGCTTTAAGCCAGAAGGTGCAGGTCAATAGGTTAAGCTTAAAGGACATGCCTACAGAACTGAAGGAAGAGGTTGTAAAACTCAATCTATGTTTGGTGAATAGTGGTGAGGCCATCGCCATGGAAGTGGACTCCACATTAGAGCAAGATATACGCAACGGTCAAAAGACTGATGAGAAGATACAAGAAATCAGAGAACTCATCAAGGATAATAAAGCCCCTGGTTTCAGAGAGGATGAACAAGGTACGGTGTGGCACGGGAAAAGAATCTGTGTGCCTGAAGTGAAGGAGATCCGTGAATTGATTTTGAAGGAGGCTCATGATTCCGACTATTCCATTCATCCTGGGAGTACAAAGATGTATCATGACCTCAAGAGAAGGTATTGGTGGTATGGCATGAAGCGGGATGTCGCGGAACATGTTGCCCTATGTGACACATGTCAGTTGGTGAAAGCAGAACATCAACGACCTGCGGGATTATTGCAACCACTCAAAGTGCCTGAATGGAAATGGGAAGAAATAGGTATGGATTTCATAGTGGGACTGCCTAGGACCCAATCGGGTTATGATTCGATATGGGTCATCATCGACAGGCTAACTAAGGTAGCTCATTTCATCCCCGTGAAAGAAAGCTACAGCGGATCCAAATTGGCAGAATTATACATGTCAAGGATCGTGTGTTTCCATGGAGTGCCAATGAAGATAGTGTCAGATCGAGGTACACAGTTCACCTCAAGGTTCTGGCAGAAGTTACATGAAACCATGGGAACCAATCTAAATTTCATTCTGCCTATCACCCCCAGACTGACGGGCAGACAGAAAGAACCAATCAGATCCTTGAGGACATGTTGAGAGCGTGTGCGCTCAAGAACAATAGGAGTTTGGATAAGAACTTACCGTATGCGGAGTTCTCCTATAACAACAACTATCAGGCTAGTATGAAGATGTCACCATTTGAGGCTTTGTATGGGAGGAAGTGCAGAACTCCCCTATTTTGGAACCAAACGGGGGAAAGTAAAGTGTTTGGGCCCGAGGTACTACAAGAAGCCGAGGCGAAAGTGAGGGAAATCCGCAACAATTTGAGGATAGCACAGACCCGACAAAAGAGTTATGCCGATGTGCGGAGAAGAGAGCTTATTTTAAACGTGGGGGACTATGTCTATCTCAAGGTGTCCCCTGTCCGAGGACTTCATCGGTTCAGGGTGAAAGGGAAGTTATCACCTCGATACATCAGACCCTTTCATGTTTTGGAGAGGAAAGGCGAAGTGGCATATCAACTAGAACTACCGGCTTGCCTATCAGATGTGCATGACGTATTCCATGTGTCACAGCTCAAGAAATGTTTGAGGATGCCTGAAGAGATGTTACCCATGAATGAGGTTGACGTAGCAGAGGATCTGTCTTATGCCGAGCAACCGGTCAAGATTTTGGAGGCAATGGAATGCCTCACAAGAAATAAAAGAATCCGGATGTGCAAGGTGTAGTGGAAGCATCACTCGGAAGAGGAAGCCACATGGGAGCGAGAAGACGAGCTTAAGGCACAGTTTCCGGAATTGTTTTCCTAGAACCACCAATCTCGAGGACGAGATTTATTTTTTAAGGGGGGTAGAGCTGTAACACCCCAAAATCTGCTAAAGAGGGGAATTTAAAAATTTTTGGATGTATTGCATGTGGTGCAAAAATTCAAATTTAAATTGGAATTCAAATTCAAATCAAAACAGAAAAAGAAAAGGAAAAATAAAAGAAAAAGAAAACCCCCACCGGCCAGTGGGCAGAAACCCACCAGGCGGCCCACTACTCCCCCGCGCCAGCCCACAACTGCGCGCCCTCTCTTCCTCTCACTGACACGCGGGGCCCGCGTGTCATCCCTCACCTCCCGCGCGTCCCCAACGGCCGGACTCTTCCCCGCGCCCGATCTCAACGAACTCCGGAAACCCCCGCCCTCAGCCCGAATTCTAGTCCCGGACGTCTCAAACTCGATGCCAACAGACCGCCGCCCTCCCTCGCCTATATAAATGCCGACAATCATCCTGTTTCCCCCGCCCCCCCCACCCCCCCCCCCCGATCGGCCATTCTTCTCTCCGGTGAGAACCGAAGATTCAATCCCCGTTTTCCTTCGATCATTGCTGGGATTATCTGATCTAACACGCTGATCATGCTCCACCGCCCGCAGGGAGCCCTGCACGTGAACAGAGCCCCCAGGGAGCCGCTTTGGTTGGGGAACCTGCTGGTGGAGAAGTGCGGCAACGCCTGCTCGCTCGGCGGTCTGGGGAGTCAGGAGTCCATGTGTCATTCACGGTGACACACAAATCATTCCCATCTCCTCTTTCTCTCGTCTTTAAGCTGGCGCGAAGCAATGCCTCAGCCTCCTTCAGGGTGTCACGAACATCCTGAAGCTCCTGCTGACACTCCTGCAGTCGAGTGCTGAGCATAGCAGCATCCTCCAAGCACAGGTCCATGTGCTCATGGGATGTCCCCTGCTGCACTGGAGGGTACTTGTACTCCGCTCTACCACTCTCACGCTGGAGGACATACATGTACTCAGTCCTGTCCAGGTGGTGACGGTAGATGTAACTCTGGCAGGTGATGGCCTCTCAGGTGACATCCTTCTCGGCATCAACCTGTGTTGCTCGACAAGCTGGAGAGCGGTGGATCTTGAGCAGCTGATTTTCATGGATAATCCTCATTTCTGAACTCCATTCTTCCCGCTTCTCACGGATGGTCCAGGTGGAGCTGTAGTGTATGGTTAGCTTGCCCGTATTGCCGACGGCATGGAGCATACGCCGAAGACGGCGCAACAAGCCTCCTACTGCCAATCCGTAGTAGTGGTACGTCACCGCAC
The DNA here is from genome assembly GCA_030760725.1 of Neostapfia colusana. Lineage (NCBI taxonomy): Eukaryota > Viridiplantae > Streptophyta > Magnoliopsida > Poales > Poaceae > Neostapfia > Neostapfia colusana. The sequence goes on from JASWHV010000003.1 coordinate 88,343,092, forward strand.
GATTCTCCTCTCTTAGGGTGAGGGCAACTACAGGAACTCTCCCTCTGGTGGACTTGTGGGTGGTGCGAATCATGCAAACCATCTAAAACATAAAGCATTTAAAATTAAGTTAGATAAGAGTTTAAACAAAAATTGTATTATGAATAAAAGTTGGGGTAAGATGAATAAAGTGACCCCATTAAATAACTCCTGCAACCCACACTTTTGTAAAATAATTTTTAAGAAAATAGGGTCCTTAAATACGTCCATTTGTACCTAGGTCCCCGTTCCTACGGGCAACCTTGGCTCTGATACCACTTCTGTCACACCCGGTTTCTCCGAAGAACAACCGAGTGAATATCACATATATGCCAGGATCATTTTCTCATACATGTGATGACAAATAGTGAAGCATCATTTATTACAAGCCAGGTGTCGAATATAAATAAGTCTTACATAGCATACGTCTCGATGGACGATAATAAGTTCATGACATATAAATAAAACAGCAGCGGAATATTATTCTTGTGGGCTCCGTCATAAGCGTTGCCTGGGGGACTCCATGAACCTAGAATCCTTCTTTGGGTCCGAAGTCTTGGTCATTGAACACCACATCAGCCCCTTGACCTGAGCAGCAATTTAAACTAACAAATATGCAAGTTTGAGTACCGTTGGTACTCAGCAAGTGTGGGAAAGTTATGTCATGCATGGCTAGAGCTAGGAGAGATTGACTCATGGTTAAAGCACTACGCAATTAATACCTATTACCTTAGCTTATTAAGCACCTACATTACTGTAACACCCCAAAATTTTGATTCAAAACCTTAAATCATGTTAAGAGGGGAATTTAAAAATTTTTGGACGTGTTGCATGTTTTGCAAAAATTCAAATTCAAACTGGAATTCAAATTAAACTCAAATCAGAAAAGAGATAGAAAAAGAAAAAGAGAAAACAGAAAAAAACCGGCCAGTGGGCCGAAACCCACCAGCCGGCCCACCCAGCCCCCGCGCCAGCCCGCAGCTGCGCGCTGCTGCCTCACACTGACAGGCGGGACCCACCCGATCTTCGTCTACCTCGCGCCGCGCCGGACTCCCTTGCTCCCGAATTAAAACTGATCGGGATTTCGGCGTATCCCCGCTGAATTCTGTTCGTAGGCGACGCGGACATGATCTAAACCACCCCGCCGCCCTCCCCCGTCTATAAAAACCCCGGCCTCGTTCTGTTTTTCCCACGCGATCGCCGATTTTTCCTCCGGTGAGAACCGAGACTTCTCCGGCGAATTCTGGCCGATCTAAGGTCGGAAATTCCGATCTAACTCGCTGGTCTTGATCCACCGCCTCAGGGGAACCTTGCAGGTGCAGAAAACTCGGTGACTTGCGGTGTAAACACAGCGCCGACGAGCTTCGCCATGGTTTTGCCTCGGACCTCGTCGCCGATCACTTTCCAGGACCTCCGAGCTCAAGAAAACCCCCGAGGTGAGATCCCCGACCTCTCCTCCACCGATCTATGCCATAAAATCACAGTTCTAGGAAGAATTCTCGAAGATCCAAAAGTCTCCGGCGAGATCGCCGCTTCCCGCCGCCGTGCGCCGCCGGCAGCGCCGCCCGCGCTCGATCAGAGCGTCGTGGCCGCTTGTGCGCCGTTTATTTTAAATCGCACGGTAGGGTTTAAACCCCCGCGTGCCGGTTCGATGTTATAATCTCGGCCGTCGGTTTAAAATCGGACGGTCCACGTCAGCCCCGCGTTATAAAGACTGGAAATCTTACGTGCTACCCCCTGGGGTTCTTGGGAAATAAGAGCTAGCCCCGGAAACTTCTGATCTAGCCCCTGGAACTCCAGAAAATCATGTAAATTCATTTAAAAATCAGATTTAGCCCCTAGACTTAATAAAAATTAGGAAAAGCACCTCTGATAAGTGTAGCTAGACCCCTGGAAATTCTGAAAATAATATTATAGACCCTGTAATGGGGTGAGTTTACCTTTTAGCCCTGTTTAATATTTAATTTGGGAAATTGAATATGTGGCTAGTGTTTAAAATTTAAAAAGTGGGACAAACATATTGTCAAAATTAAATTAAAAACTGTCTCAGTATTTAGAAAAACTTTGGAGTGAGATAAAAACATATTTTGGGCTGAAGTGAATCTGTTTAATTTATTATTCACATTAAGGGACACATTTTTAAGTAAAGAATAGTTCTAGAAAATAGGGAAAATAATTGTAAAATAGTTTACATCAGAGGAAAAGGTCAAAAATATATTAGCAAATATTTTAAATCAGAACCTATTCTGTTTAGATGACGTGTCTTGTTATTTTTATAATAAAGTTCACACTTAGGCATAGGAAATAAATCTGAAAATATAGCAACTAATAAATGATAAATGGAGTTTCTAAAATCCAAAGAATTCAGTTTAGGGTTGGTAGAAATTATGAAGACACATATGGAGAAGTAAAATACCTTTCATTCATACTAGGTAGCTAAAAGGTGTAGTAATTGAATATAAGGAATTTATTTAAATTGGAAACTCATATATATAGTATGTAAGTATGAATGTGAACACAAAAGTAGGAATCATATACATATGATCAAAAGTGCATGCAAGCCACAAATCAACACACATAGAGTAACCAAAACACATATAATGGTGAATGACTTTCATAAATATGAATGTGTGGATTGTATGAAGTGGAAGTGTGAACTATGTCTTATGGATTGTTGTTTTTCTTTTGCTATGTGTGATGGTATGATGTAGAACCTGCTCAAGAGAAAGTTATTCCGTTCCAAGATCAGGACTACCCATTTCAAGAGCAGCAGGAAGGAGGCAAGTGTCCTTGACCACTTTGATCCTATGCTAGGATGTGTAGATAGAATTATTTGCATTGTCAAATGAAATATGAAGCCCATGCTAGGAAGTTTCCCTAGAATTGCATTACCTTGTTTCCTTGTAGCTTGGGTTGTGATTTATTTTATCATGTCATTTATTATTATGCATATGCTTAGCCATGCTTAGAATGGGATATTTTGGATATGAGATCATCAGTTTATTTTACCATACTCTTGAATGATATATTGTGAGTTATGTAGAGGTAGGGATCAAGGCAAGTTGGATGTTTTGGTTGTGTGCTGGGTGCACGAGACTCGGGTTTGTGTTTAGTACTTATCTGGATCCTAAGGACCGGTTCATGGAGCATGTAACCTGGCTTTACCGTGCCAACCACATGCTGAGATGGGGCAGCTTGGCCAATTAATTAGGTGTATCCCCGGTGTAGTATGGGTGTGTTGGATGGTGCGGGGAATAGGTGTCAGCTGGACTACCATATGAACCGCAAGGCTCAAGAGAGGGCCACTGCAGCGGGGTTGGAGCCTCTTGTATGCTGTTAGGGGTGAAACCTCAGTGGGCCCACGCTCATCGGGAATCCCTTTGTAAAGGCTTCGTAGTGATCTCCTGGCTACACACCTGGGAAGTGTGAATGTGGTTCGTAGCCACTGGCATAATGGAGGTTTTTTTTAGTCCACCCGGCAACGGGGGATGAAATCACTACATGTGGGTACAGTGGTACAAACTCTGCAGAGTCAAAACTGTCATGACAGCCGTGCTCACGGTCAAGAGCGGCTTGGACTTATTCATGATTAAATGATTGATGGTTTTGGAAGTTGTGAATGTTAAGCGGGGAGCTTAACATTGGAAATGATGTTATGGTTATTGGATTATGATGATGGGATGGGAGATTTGGACCATTTCACCTGTGTCGTAATGTAGGTGCTTAATAAGCTAAGGTGGTAGGTATTTAATTGCGTAGTGCTTTAACCATGAGTTCAACCTCTCCTTGTTCTAGCCATGCATGATATAATTTTCCCACACTTGCTGAGTACCATTGGTACTCAACCTTGCATATTTTGTTGGTTTATATTGCTGCTCAGGTCAAGATAATGAGGTGGTGTATAATGACCAAGACTTTGGACCCGAAGAAGGTTTCTAGGTTCATGGAGACCCCCGGGCAACGCCTGTGATGGAGCCCTCAAGAATAATTATTCCGCTGCTAGTTTATTTACTTGTGATGAACTTATTATTGTCCATCGAGACATTTGCTATGTAAGACTTATTTATATTCCACACCTGGCTTGTAATAAATGATGCTTCACTATTTGTCATCACATGTATGAGAAAATGATCCTGGCATACATGTGATATTCACTCGGTTGTTCTTCGGAGAAACCGGGTGTGACAGAGGTGGTATCAGAGCCAAGGTTGCCCGTAGGAACGTGGACCTAGGTAGAAATGGACGTATTTAAGGGCCCTATTTTCTTAAAAACTATTTTACAAAGGTGTGGATTGAAAAGTGTTATTTAAATGAGTCACTTTCTTCATCTGACCCCAACTTTCATTCAAAATAGGATTTTTGTTTGAGAGTTTATCTAACCTAATTTTAAATTCTTTTTGTTTTAGATGGTTCGCATGATTCGCACCGCTCGCAAGTCCACAGGAGGGAGAGTTCCCCTAGTTGCCCTTGGCGAGAGAGAGGAGAGCCATCCGGTGACGTACCTTTCCTACGGATTGGCAGTAGGAGGCTTATTGCGCCGTCTTCGGCGTATGCTCGAGGCCGCCGGCAATACGGGCAAGATAATCATCCACTATAACTCCACCAGGACCATCCGTGAGAAGAGGGAAGAATGGAGCTCAGAGATGAGGATAATACACGAAATCAGCTGCTTAAGATCCACCACTCTCCAGCTTGTAGAGCGACACAGGTCGATGCGGAGAAGGATGTCACTTGGGAGGCCATCACCTGCCAGAGTCACATCTATCGTCGCCACCTGGACAAGATGGAGTACATGTATGTCCTCCAACGTGAGAGTGGTACCGTGGAGTACAAGTACCCGCCGGTGCAGCAAGGGACTTCCCATGAGCACATGGACTTGTGCTTGGAGGATGCTTCTATGCTCAGCACTCGACTGCAGGAGTGTCAACAGGAGCTTCAGGATGTCCGAGACACCCTGAAGGAAACGGAGGCGTTGCTGCGAGCCTGCTTAAGGGCGAGAGAAAGAGAAGATGTGAATGAACTGTGTGTCACCGTGAATGATACATGGACTCCTGACTCCCCAGATCGCCGAGCGATCAGGCGTCGTCGCACTTCTCCACCAGCAGCCTCCCCACCCAAAGCAGAGTCAGAAGGCAGCTGAAATGATGAGGAAGATCCCGAGGAGCCAGCTCAAGAAAACGAGTAGTGTAGAGTCCTTCCCTTAGTTAGCAAGATGTCGAATAGTCGAGTCGTTACGATTAGTTAATGGTGTGTTAATGCTTGGTGTGTGACGTGAGTTGTGGAAGCCATGAGCAATTGTCCACAGCCTCGTATTTAGATTGTTTTGCTTTGGTGTGTGAACCCACATGAAATAATATTGCATTTATTTTTGTGTGAGAAATGAACCCTCAGAAAAGTATAACAAAGCCTCAACACTTCAAAGTACAAACAAGTGAAAGTAGTAAGATGATACTAAATGCTTTCAAATTAACATTGGTTGATTCTGCCAGATGACCGGAAGAGGAAAAGGACGTGCTGCCAACCCCGCCAACAACAACGATGAGGCATGCAACCCTCATCTTTCTGGAGGCCAGGACCGGGGTGGTCGCCGTGAAGGAGTTGATCCCCTCCACCAAATGCTGGAGAATCAGAATCAGCTCATCCAGAACTTGACTCAAGTGGTGGCCAACTTGCATCAAGTTCCACCTCCACAAGCTGCACCACGCCAACCAAGGTTGAGTGAGTTTCTAGGAACTCAACCTCCAAAGTTTGCAAGTGCTGCTGAACCTCTGGAGGCATATGATTGGCTGAAGACCATTGAAAGCAAGATGAGGATCATCCAGTGCCAAGGGTATGAGAGGGTGCTGTTTGCCTCTCATCAACTGCATGGACCTGCTGCTGATTGGTGGACCGCCTACGTAGCCGCCCATCATGACCCTGAGAACATCACTTGGGAAGAGTTCAAGCGTAGCTTCCGCAACCATTACATCCCAAGAGGTGAACTCAAAAACAAGAGGAAGGAGTTTTTGGGACTGCAGCAGGGAAACATGACGGTGAGGGAATACCTCACTAAATTTACTCAACTATCCCGTTATGCCCCACGAGACATAGAGACTGATGAGCAGAAACAAGATTGTTTCGTGGAAGGACTTACCGCGGAGATGCAGTGTGCAATGTCATCAAATGAGTATGAAAGCTTCCAAAAGATGGTGGACAGAGCATTTGTGGTAGAAAGGAAGCTAAAGGCCTTGGAAAATGAGAATAAGAGGAAGGCCGGGTGGTCACATCAAGCCTCCGGGAGCAACACCCGCCCACGTCTGATGCAGCAACCAGCAGGGCAGACGAACCGTGCTGCGGTACCCTACTCAGCACCAAGAGGGTACAACCCGAACTACAGGCCTCCGGCAGCACCAGCACAGCCGCAACGTCAGTTTGTGCAGCAGCCTCGCCCCGCATATCCACCTCAACCAGCAGGGCAAGGACCCCCCAAACCAACCCCAAGACAACAAAGGCCAGGCACCTAAGGTTGGGGTGCAATGTTTTAGCTGCGGTGAAGTGGGGCACTACGCCCACAAATGCCCAAAGAAGAAGCCCGCGCAGCCACAACGGCAGAATGTAATGAGAGGACGGGTGAACCACGTCACTATGGAGGAAGCACAAGATGCACCCAACGTGGTAGTTGGTAAGTTTCCTGCCAATTTACACCTTGCAACCCTGCTGTTTGATTCTGGTGCTACCCACTCGTTTATTGCTCAAGGGTTTGTTAAGAAGTATGACCTAGCAACAACACAAATGAACCATATGCTAGCCGTAAACTCTCTAGGTGGAGAAATAAGGACAAGACAAGTGTGTCCCAAGGTGAATCTAGACATTAATGGGGTAGTATTTACTGCTAACCTCATAGTGATAGATTCCCAAGGGATCGATATTATTTTGGGCATGGATTGGTTGACCAAACATAAGGGAATCATTCATTGTTCGACCAGAACGGTGGAACTAACTCACCCTAATGGCACAAGAGTAAAGTTCATAACAATACAGGAGCCTAGGAGGGACATTAAATTAAATCAAGTTGACGTGAAAGTTGAGGAAATCAGGACTATCAGGGAATATCCAGACGTTTTTCCGGAAGAATTGCCAGGTATGCCTCCCGATCGTGAAGTGGAATTCGCAATTGAGCTAGTGCCTGGAACAGCCCCGATATACAAGAGACCTTATCGGATGGACTCCAAGCAGCTAGAAGAACTCAAGGATCATTTGAGAGAATTGACGGGGAAGGGGTATATTCGTCCTAGTTCCTCACCATGGGGAGCTCCGGTGATATTCGTGCCCAAGAAGGACGGAACCCAAAGGTTATGCATGGATTACCGTGCTTTGAATGAGGTAACCATCAAGAACAAGTACCCATTACCTCGCATTGAAGACTTGTTTGATCAGTTGAAGGGAGCTTGTGTGTTCTCAAAAATTGATCTCAGGTCGGGATACCACCAACTCAAGATAACGCAATCTGATATTCCCAAGACAGCTTTCGTATCTCGGTACGGACTGTATGAATACACTGTCATGCCTTTCGGGCTAACTAATGCCCCGGCATACTTCATGTATCTCATGAACAAGGTATTCATGGAATATCTGGATAAATTTGTGGTGTTTTTCATAGATGACATTCTCGTCTTCTCCAAAGATGAAGAAGAACATGAGAAACATCTAAGATTGGTGTTGCGAAGGCTAAGAGAACACCAACTATATGCCAAGTTGAGTAAGTGTGAGTTTTGGCTGAAGAGAGTTCCCTTCTTAGGACATATAATCTCGGAGGGAGGAATCTCTGTAGATCCCGCCAAAATCGAGGATATACAGAAGTGGAAGACCCCTGAAAATGTCGGGGAAGTTCGAAGCTTTTTGTGATTGGCTATATACTATCGACGGTTTATTGAGGGATTTTCCAAGATCTCGAGACCTCTCACCAAACTGTTGGAGAAGGGAATCACATTCACCTGGACGCCACAGTGCGAGACGAGCTTTCAGTAGCTAAAGAAGAGATTGACAACAGCCCCAGTGTTGGTTATGCCAGATATGCAGAAGAATTTCACAGTGTACTGCGATGCCTCTGGAAATTGGTTGGGATGTGTTCTCATGCAAGAAGGGCATGTCGTGGCATATGCATCCCGGCAGCTTCGGAAGCACGAGAAGAACTATCCTACACATGACCTAGAACTAGCCGCAGTGGTACACGCGTTGAAAATTTGGCGGCACTATTTGATGGGGAAGAGGACAGAGATATATACGGATCATAAGAGTTTGAAGTACATATTCACACAGCCAGACCTCAACCTCAGACAAAGGAGATGGCTAGAGTTAATCAATGACTTTGATGTGGGCATCAACTATCATCCCGGGAAAGCAAACGTCGTGGCCGATGCTTTGAGTCGGAAAGTGCAGGTCAATAAGTTTAGCTTAAAAGACATGCCTGCAGAATTGAAGGACGAGGTTATAAGGCTCAACCTATGCCTGGTAAATAGTGGTGAAGCCATCGTCATGGAAGTGGATTCCACACTAGAGCGAGACATACGTGAGGGACAAAAGAATGATGAGAAGATACAAGAAATCAGGCAACTCATCAAGGAAGATAAAGCTCCAGGTTTCAGAGAGGATGAACAAGGGACAGTGTGGCATGGGAAAAGAATCTGTGTGCCTGAAGTAAAGGAGATCCATGAATTGATTTTGAAGGAGGCTCACGATTCCGACTATTCCATTCATCCTGGGAGTACGAAGATGTACCAGGACCTCAAGAGCAGGTATTGGTGGTATGGCATGAAGCGAGATGTCGCGGAACATGTTGCCCTATGTGACACATGTCAGTTGGTGAAAGCAGAACATCAACGACCCGTGGGATTATTGCAACCACTCAAAGTGCCTGAATGGAAATGGGAAGAAATCAGCATGGATTTCATCGTGGGATTGTCTAGGACCCAATCAGGATATGATTCAATATGGGTCATCATTGATAGGCTAACCAAGGTAGCACATTTCCTCCCCGTGAAGGAAAGTTACAGCGGATCCAAATTGGCAGAGTTGTACATGTCAAGGATCGTGTGTTACCATGGAGTGCCAAAGAAGATTGTGTCGGACCGAGGGACACAGTTCACCTCGAGGTTTTGGCAGAAGTTGCATGAAACCATGGGAACCCATCTGAACTTCAGCTCTGCATATCATCCCCAAACTGACGGGCAGACGGAAAGAACCAATCAGATCCTTGAAGATATGTTAAGGGCATGTGCACTCAAAAACAATAGGAGTTGGGACAAGAATTTACCGTATGCGGAGTTTTCCTATAACAACAGCTATCAAGCTAGTATGAAGATGTCACCGTTCGAAGCTTTGTATGGGAGGAAGTGCAGAACTCCCCTATTTTGGAACCAAACAGGAGATAGTAAAGTGTTTGGTCCCGAAGTGCTACAAGAAGCCGAGGTGAAGGTGAGGGAAATTCGCAATAACTTGAGGATAGCACAGACACGCCAAAAGAGCTATGCCGATGTACGAAGAAGAGAGCTCGTTTTCAACGTAGGAGACTATGTCTATCTCAAGGTGTCCCCTATCAGAGGACTTCATCGGTTCAAGGTGAAAGGGAAGTTGTCACCTCGATACATCGAACCCTTTCAAGTTTTGGAAAGGAAAGGCGAAGTGGCGTATCAACTAGAGTTACCGGTTCATCTATCGGATGTGCACGATGTATTCCATGTGTCACAACTCAAGAAATGTCTGAGGACGCCTGAAGAGGTGTTACCCATGAATGAAGTGGATGTAGCTTAGGATTTGTCTTATGCCGGGCAACCATACAAGATTTTGGAGACAATGGAACGCCTCACCAGAAATAAAAGAATCCGGATGTGCAAGGTGCAGTGGAAGCATCACTCAGAAGAGGAAGCCACCTGGGAGCGGGAAGATGAACTCAAGGCACAATTTCCGGAATTGTTTTCTTAGAAACACCAATCTCGAGGACGAGATTTCTTTTAAGGGGGGTAGAGCTGTAACACCCCAAAATTTTGATTCAAAACCTTAAATCATGTTAAGAGGGGAATTTAAAAATTTTTGGACGTGTTGCATGTTTTGCAAAAATTCAAATTCAAACTGGAATTCAAATTAAACTCAAATTAGAAAAGAAATAGAAAAAGAAAAAGAGAAAACAGAAAAAAACCGGCCAGTGGGCCAAAACCCACCAGCCGGCCCACCCAGCCCCCGCGCCAGCCCGCAGCCGCGCGCTGCTGCCTCACACTGACAGGCGGGACCCACCCGATCTTTGTCTACCTCGCGCCGCGCCGGACTCCCTCGCTCCCGAATCAAAACCGATCGGGATTTCGGCGTATTCCCGCTGAATTCTGTTCGTAGGCGACGCAAACATGATCTAAACCACCCCGCCGCCCTCCCCCGTCTATAAAAACCCCGGCCTCGTTCTGTTTTTCCCACGCGATCGCCGATTTTTCCTCCGGTGAGAACCGAGACTTCTCCTGCGAATTCTGGCCGATCTAAGCTCGGAAATTCCGATCTAACTCGCTGGTCTTGATCCACCGCCTCCGGGGAACCTTGCAGGTGCAGAAAACTCGGTGACTTGCGGTGTAAACACAGCGCCGACGAGCTTCGCCGTGGTTTTGCCTCGGACCTCGTCGCCGATCACTTTCCAGGACCTCCGAGCTCAAGAAAACCTCCGAGGTGAGATCCCCGACCTCTCCTCCACCGATCTATGCCATAAAATCACAGTTCTAGGAAGAATTCTCGAAGATCCGAAAGTCTCCGGCGAGATCGCCGCTACCCGCCGCCGTGCGCCGCCGGCAGCGCCGCCCGCGCTCGATCAGAGCGACGTGGCCGCTTGTGCGCCGTTTATTTTAAATCGCACGGTAGGGTTTAAACCCCCGCGTACCGGTTCGATGTTATAATCTCGGCCATCGGTTTAAAATCGGACGGTCCACGTCAGCCCCGCGTTATAAAGACTGGAAATCTTACGTGCTACCCCCTGGGGTTCTTGGGAAATAAGAGCTAGCCCCGGAAACTTCTGATCTAGCCCCTGGAACTCCAGAAAATCATGTAAATTCATTTAAAAATCAGATTTAGCCCCTGGACTTAATAAAAATTAGGAAAAGCACCTCTGATAAGTGTAGCTAGACCCCTGGAAATTCGGAAAATAATATTATAGACCCTGTAATGGGGTGAGTTTACCTTTTTAGCCCTGTTTAATATTTAATTTGGGAAATTGAATATGTGGCTAGTGTTTAAAATTTAAAAGTGGGACAAACATAATGTCAAAATTAAATTAAAAACTGTCTCAGTATTTAGAAAAACTTTGGAGTGAGATAAAAACATATTTTGGGCTGAAGTGAATCTGTTTAATTTATTATTCACATTAAGGGACACATTTTTAAGTAAAGAATAGTTCTAGAAAATAGGGAAAATAATTGTAAAATAGTTTACATCAGAGGAAAAGGTCAAAAATATATTAGCAAATATTTTAGATCAGAACCTATTCTGTTTAGATGATGTGTCTTGTTATTTTTATAATAAAGTTCACACTTAGGCATAGGAAATGAATCTGAAAATATAGCAACTAATAAATGATAAATGGAGTTTCTAAAATCCAAAGAATTCAGTTTAGGGTTGGTAGAAATTATGAAGACACATATGGAGAAGTAAAATACCTTTCATTCATACTAGGTAGCTAAAAGGTGTAGTAATTAAATATAAGGAATTTATTTAAATTGGAAACTCATATATATAGTATGTAAGTATAAATGTGAACACAAAAGTAGGAATCATATACATATGATCAAAAGTGCATGCAAGCCACAAATCAGCACACATAGAGTAACCACAACACATATAATGGTGAATGACTTTCATAAATATGAATGTGTGGTTTGTATGAAGTGGAAGTGTGAACTATGTCTTATGGATTGTTGTTTTTCTTTTGCTATGTGTGATGGTATGATGTAGAACCTGCTCAAGAGCAAGTTATTCCTTTCCAAGATCAGGACTACCCATTTCAAGAGCAGCAGGAAGGAGGCAAGTGTCCTTGACCACTTTGATCCTATGCTAGGATGTGTAGATAGAATTATTTGCATTGTCAAATGAAATATGAAGCCCATGCTAGGAAGTTTCCCTAGAATTGCATTACCTTGTTTCCTTGTAGCTTGGGTTGGGATTTATTTTATCATGTCATTTATTATTATGCATATGCTTAGCCATGCTTAGAATGGGATATTTGGGATATGAGATCATCAATTTATTTTACCATACTCTTGAATGAGATATTGTGAGTTATGTAGAGGTAGGGATCAAGGCAAGTTGGATGTTTTGGTTGTGTGCTGGGTGCACGAGACTCGGGTTTGTGTTTAGTACTTGCCTGGATCCTAAGGACCGGTTCATGGAGCATGTAACCTGGCTTTACCGTGCCAACCACATGCTGAGATGTGGCAGCTTGGCCAATTAATTAGGTGTATCCCCGGCGTAGTATGGGTGTGATGGATGGTGCGGGGAATAGGTGTCAGCTGGGCTACCATATGAACCGCAAGGCTCAAGAGGGGGCCACTGCAGCGGGGTTGGAGCCTCTTGTATGCTGTTAGGGGTGAAACCTCAGTGGGCACACGCTCGTCAGGAATCCCTTTGTAAAGGCTTCGTAGTGATCTCCTAGCTACACACCTGGGAAGTGTGAATGTGGTTCGTAGCCACTGGCATAATGGAGGTTTTTTTTAGTCCACCCGGCAATGGGGGATGAAATCACTACATGTGGGTACAATGGTACAAACTCTGCAGAGTCAAAACTGTCATGACAGCCGTGCTCACGGTCAAGAGTGGCTTGGACTTATTCATGATTAGAGGATTGATGGTTTTGGAAGTTGTGAATGTTAAGCGGGGAGCTTAACATTGGAAATGATGTTATGGTTATTGGATTATGATGATGGGATGGGAGATTGGGACCATTTCACCTGTGTCGTAATGTAGGTGCTTAATAAGCTAAGGTGGTAGGTATTTAATAGCGTAGTGCTTTAACCATGAGTTCAACCTCTCCTTGTTCTAGCCAAGCATGATATAATTTTTCCACACTTGCTGAGTACCATTGGTACTCAACCTTGCATATTTTGTTGGTTTATATTGCTGCTCAGGTCAAGATAATGAGGTGGTGTATAATGACCAAGACTTTGGACCCGAAGAAGGTTTCTAGGTTCATGGAGACCCCCGGGCAACGCCTGTGACGGAGCCCTCAAGAATAATTATTCCGCTGCTAGTTTATTTACTTGTGATGAACTTATTATTGTCCATCGAGACATTTGCTATGTAAGACTTATTTATATTCGACACCTGGCTTGTAATAAATGATGCTTCACTATTTGTCATCACATGTATGAGAAAATGATCCTGGCATACATGTGATATTCACTCGGTTGTTCTTCGGAGAAACCGGGTGTGACAATTACTGCACAGGTGAAATGGTCCCAATCTCCCAACCCATCATCAAAATCAAGTAACCATAATCATCATAATCATCATATCCCGCTTAACATCCTCAACTTCCAAATCCTTCTATCCTCTAATCATGAATAAGTCCAAGCCGCTCTTGACCGTGAGCACGGCTGTCATGATAGTTTTGACTCTGCAGAGTTTGCACCACTGTACCCACATGTAGTGATTTCATCCCCCGTTGCCGGGTGGACTAAAAGAACCTCCATTATGCCAGTGGCCGCGAACCACATTCACACTTCCCAGGTGTGTAGCCAGGCGATCACTACGAAGCCTTTACAAAGGGATTCCCGACGAGCGTGAGCCCACTGAGGTTTCACCCCTAACAACATACAAGAGGCTCCAACCCCGCTGCAGTGGCCCCCTCTTGAGCCTTGCGGTTCATATGGTAGTCCAGCTGACACCTATTCCCCGCACCATCCAACACACCCATACTACGCCGGGGATACACCTAATTAATTGGCCAAGCTGCCCCATCTCAGCATGTGGTTAGCACGGTAAAGCCAGGTTACATGCTCCATGAACCGGTCCTTAGGATCCAGGCAAGTACTAAACACAAACCCGACTCTCGTGCACCCAGCACCAACCAAATCATCCAACTTGCCTCGATCCCTACCTCTACATAACTCATAATATCTCATTCAAGAGTAAGGTAAATAAATTGATGATCTCATATCCCAATTATCCCATTCTAAGCATGGCTAAGCATAAGCATATAAGTAAATGACGTGATAAAATAAATCCCAACCCAAGCTACAAGGAAACAAGGTAATGCAATTCTAGGGAAACTTCCTAGCATGGGTTTCATATTTCAATTGACAATGCAATAAATTCTATCTACACATCCTAGTATAGGATCAAAGTGGTCAAGGACACTTGCCTTCTTCCTGCTGCTCTGAGAATGGAAAGTCTTGGTCTTGAAAGGGGAGAACTTGCTCTGGGGCAGGTTCTACTCATGCCATACACATAGCAAAAAAAAACAACAATCCATAAGACATAGTTCACACTTTCACTTCATACAAACCACACATACATACCTATGAAAGTCATTCTCATTTCTAAGTGTTGTGGTTACTCTACATGTGTTGATTTTTGGCCTTCATGCACTTTTAAACATATGTATATGATTTCTAACTTCTGTATTCAGATTTCTATTTGCACACTATATATGAAGTTCCAATTTGAACAAATTCTTTATATTTAATTATTACTCTTCTTAGCCACAAAGTTTGTATAAAAGGTATTTCCCTACTCCAAATAAGTTTTCAGATCCTCTACAAAATCCTAAGTTGAAGTTTTTGAGTTTCGAGACCTCATTTATCATTTTCTAATTATACACACCGATTTTCCTATATTTACAGATTTATTTTCTATGCCTAAAAGTGAACTTCACTATTAAAATAGTAAGACATATCATCTAAACAGAATAGGTTCTGATCTAAAATGTTCAATAATATATTTTCGAACTTCCTCTCTGATGTGAAACAATTTAAATTTATTTTACTAGTTTTTAGAATTATTTCCTAGACTAAAATGTGTCTCTAGAGAAAATAAAAATGAGCAACACTTAGGCAGATTTCATTTCAGCCTAAAATCTATTTTTAACTCATTCTAAAGTTTTCCAAGTGCTAGGAGAGTTTAAATTTGAATTTGCACATGTGTTTGCTTTACCCTTTAAATTTAAATCCTAGTCACATATCCAAATTTCTGAATTTAATATCATATAGGGTCAAAAAGGTAAATCCACCCTACTACAGGGTCTAATTTATTATTTTACAAATTTCCAGGGGTCTAACTACACATAACAGAGGGGTTTTGCTAATTTTTATTAAGTCCAGGGGCTAAAACTGATTTTTAAATAAATTTACACGAATTTCTAAAGTTCCAGGGGCTACATCAGAAGTTTCCGGGGCTAGCTCGTGTTTTCCGAGATCCCCATGGGGTAGCGCGTAAGAATCCTGGCCTTTATAACGCGGGGCCGATGTGGACCGTCCGAGTTAAAATAGACGGCTCAGATTAGATCGCCGAACCGGTACGTGTGGGTTTTATCTCTACCGTGCGATTTAAAATAGACGGCGCACAAGAGGCCACGTAGCTCCTGGCCGGAGTTCGGCCGCGCGCGCGGCGGCGCACGGCGGCATAGGCGCGATCTCGCCGGCGAGGTCACGGATCTTCATCTACAGACGCTAACACCGGCCCTTTCTGGTAGCAAACGACAGAGGGGAGGTAGGGGAGCTCACCTAGGCTAATTTCTTAGGCCTGAAAGACTCGGAACCCGGTCGGCCACGAGGAAAGGTGGCGTCGGCTTGCGGTGCTCGTCGAAGTGGCCATTGGGGCGGTGATCCCTTCGAGTTCTAGGGTCGTGACGCTTCACTGGGGTCTAGAGATGGCACACCGATGATTAGGATGGATCGGAACCGTGTAATTTGGAAGTTTCACCGGCGAGCGGCGGCGGTACTCACCGGCGAGCGTCGGGATGGTCGTTTCCGGTGGCTTTTCCCTCCGGGATAGGTGTCTACAGCTTGTGCGTGGTGCTGCGGGGTCACGAGATCGGTTTGACATAGGGAGACGGCGACGCTTTTGGGAAATTCCTAGCTCAACGGCGGCGGCGCTCACCGGGAGAAAACTGCTCGTGCGAGGGGAGGGTGGCGGGTTCATCTGTTTTTATCAGGGCCAGGGACGCGGGGGTTTGTTGCGATCGAGCTGGCCGGCGCGAGGAATTCGGTGTCGGGTCGAGCGCGAAGAATCTGGGAGCGTCGGGTGTGATCGGCGCGGGGGAAAAGTCCGGGGGAAGAAGATGACATGCGGGCCCCGCGTGTCAGTGAGAGTGAGAGAGAGGGGCGCGTGTTTGGGGCTGGCGCGGGGAGATTGGGCCGGCTGGCGGGTTTCGGCCCACTGGCCGGCTGGGGTTTTCTTTTTCTTTTTCTTTTTTCCTTTTCTTTTCTATTTTGATTTGAATTTGAATTCCAGTTTGAATTTAAATTTCTGCACCACATGCAATACGTCCAAAATTTTTTAAATTCCCCTCTTTAGCAGATTTTGGGGTGTTACAGCTCTACCCCCCTTAAAAGAAATCTCGTCCTCAAGATTGGTGGTTATAGGAAAACAATTCGGGAAACTGTGCCTTAAGCTCGTCTTCTCGCTCCCATGTGGCTTCCTCTTTCGAGTGATGCTTCCACTGTACCTTGCACATCCGGATTCTTTTATTTCTTGTGAGGCGTTCCATTGTCTCCAAAATCTTGACCCGTTGCTCGGCATAAGACAGATCTTCTCCTACGTCAATCTCATTCATTGGTAACATCTCTTCAGGTGTCCTCAGACATTTCTCGAGCTGTGACACATGGAATACATCGTGCACATCCGATAGGCGAGCCGGTAGTTCTAGTTGATATGCCACTTCGCCTTTCCTCTCCAGAACCTGAAAGGGTCCGATGTATCGAGGTGATAACTTCCCTTTCACCTTGAGCCGACGAAGTCCTCGGACAGGGACACCTTGAGATAAGCATAGTCCCCCGCGTTGAAAACGAGCTCTCTTCTCCGTACATCGGCATAGCTCTTTTGTCGTGTTTGTGCTATCCTCAAGTTGTTGCGGATTTCCCTCACTTTCGCCTCGGCTTCTTGTAGTACCTCGGGCCCAAACACTTTACTTTCCCCTGTTTGGTTCCAAAATAGTGGAGTTCTGCACTTCCTCCCATACAAAGCCTCAAATGGTGACATCTTCATACTCGCCTGATAGCTATTGTTATAGGAGAACTCCGCATACGGTAAGTTATTATCCCAACTCCTATTGTTCTTGAGCGCACACGCTCTCAGCATATCCTCAAGGATCTGATTGGTTCTTTCCGTCTGCCCGTTAGTCTAGGGATGATAGACAGAACTGAAATTTAGATGGGTTCCTATGGTTTCATGTAACTTCTGCCAGAACCTCGAGGTGAACTGTGTCCCTCGATCGGACACTATCTTCTTTGACACTCCATGGAAACACACGATCCTTGACATGTACAATTCTGCCAATTTGGATCCGCTGTAGCTTTCTTTCACAGGGATGAAATGAGCTACCTTGGTTAGCCTGTCGATGATGACCCATATCGAATCATATCCCGATTGGGTCCTAGGCGGTCCCACTATGAAATCCATACCGATTTCTTCCCATTTCCATTCAGGCGCTTTGAGTGGTTGCAATAATCCCGCGGGTCATTGATGATCTGCTTTCACCAACTGACATGTGTCACACAGGGCAACATGTTCCGCAACATCTCGCTTCATTCCATACCACCAATATCTGCTCTTGAGGTCATGATACATCTTCGTACTTCCAGGATGAATGGAATAGTCGAAATCATGAGCCTCCTTCAAAATCAATTCACGGATCTCCTTCACTTCAGGCACACAGATTCTTTTCCCGTGCCACACCGTACCTTGTTCATCCTCTCTGAAACCAGGGGCTTTATTATCCTTGATGAGTTCTCTGATTTCTTGTATCTTCTCATCAGTCTTTTGACCGTTGCGTATATCTTGCTCTAATTTGGAGTCCACTTCCATGGCGATGGCTTCACCACTATTCACCAAACATAGATTGAGTTTTACAACCTCTTCCTTCAGTTCTGTAGGTATGTCATTTAAGCTCAACCTATTGACCTGCACCTTCTGGCTTAAAGCATCTGCTATGGCGTTCGCTTTCCCAGGATGATAGTTGATGCCCACATCAAAGTCATTGATTAGCTCTAACCATCTCCTTTGTCTAAGGTTGAGATCTGGCTGTGTGAAAATATACTTTAAGCTCTTATGATCCGTATATATCTCTGTCCTCTTCCCCATCAAGTAATGCCGCCAAATCTTCAACGCGTGTACCACTGCGGCTAGCTCTAGGTCATGCGTAGGATAGTTCTTCTCGTGTTTCCGGAGCTGCCGGGACGCATAAGCCACGACATGTCCGTCTTGCATGAGAACACATCCCAACCTGTTTCCAGAGGCATCACAGTACACCGAAAAGTTCTTCTGCATATCTGGCATAACTAGCACTGGGGCTGTTGTCAATCTTTTCTTCAGCTCTTGAAAACTCGTCTCACATTGCGGTGTCCATGCGAATGTGATTCCCTTCTCTAACAATTTGGTGAGGGGTCTCAAAATCTTGGAGAAACCCTCGATAAACCGTCGATAATACCCTGCCAATCCTAAGAAGCTACAAACTTCCCCGACATTCTCAGGGGTCTTCCACATCTGTACATCCTTGATCTTGGCGGGATCTACGGAGATTCCTCCCTCTGAAATTATATGTCCTAAGAAGGGAACTCTCTTCAGCCAAAACTCACACTTGCTCAACTTGGCATATAGTTGGTGTTCTCTCAGCTTTTGCAACACCAACCTTAGATGTTCCTCATGTTCTTCTTCATCTTTGGAGAAGACGAGAATGTCATCAATGAAAACCACCACAAATTTGTCCAGATATTCCATAACTACCTTGTTCATGAGATACATGAAGTATGCCGGGGCATTAGTTAGCCCGAAAGGCATGACGGTGTATTCATACAGTCCGTACCGAGATACGAAAGCTGTCTTTGGAATATCTGTTTGCCTTATCTTAAGTTGGTGGTATCCCGACCTGAGATCAATTTTTGAGAACACACAAGCTCCCCTCAACTGATCAAACAAGTCTTCAATGCGGGGTAATGGGTACTTGTTCTTGATGGTTACTTCATTCAACGCACGGTAGTCTACGCACAACCTTTGGGTTCCGTCCTTCTTGGGCACAAATATCACTGGAGCTCCCCATGGTGAGGAACTAGGACGAATGTAACCCTTCTCTATCAATTCTCTTAAATGTTCCTTGAGTTCTTCCAGCTGTTTGGAGTCCATCGGATAGGGTCTCTTGTATGGTTATGAACTTTACTCTGGTGCCACTAGGGTGAGTTAGTTCCACCATTCTTGTCGAACAATGGATGATTCCATTATGTTTGGTCAACCAATCCATACCCAAAATAATATCTATCCCTGTTGAATCTATTACGATAAGGTTTGTAGTAAATATCACCCCATTAATGTCTAGATTCAACTTGGGACACACTTGTCTCGTCCTTATTTCTCCCCCTAGAGAGTTTACTGCTAGCATATGGTTCATTTGTGTTGTTACTAGATCATGCTTCTTAAAAAACCCTTGGGCAATGAACGAGTGGGTAGCACCAGAATCGAACAACAGGGTTGCAATGTGTAAATTGGCAGGAAACTTACCAACTACCACGTCAGGTGCCTCTTGCGCCTCCTCCATGGTCACGTGGTTCACCCGTCCTCGCATCCTATTCTGCTGCTGCGGCAGCACGGGCTTCTTCTTTGGGCACTTATGAGCGTAGTGCCCCACCTCGCCACAATTGAAGCATTGCACCCCAACCTTAGGTGCCTGGCCTTTGTTGTCTTGGGGTTGGTTCTGTGGTCCTTGCACTGCTGGTCGAGGTTGATATGTGGGACGAGGCTGCTATAGAAACTGACGCTGCGGCTGTGTCGGTGCTGATGGAGGCCTGAAATTTGGGTTGTACCCTCTGGGTGCTGAGTAGGGCACCACAGCATGGCTCGTCTGCCCTGCAGTTGGTTGCATCAGTCGTGGGCGTGTGTTGCTACCCGAGGCTTGGTGTGACCATCCTGCCTTCCTCTTGTTTTCATTTCAAAGGCCTTCAGCTTCCTCTCCACAACAAATTCTCTGTCCACCATCTTTTGGAAGCTTTCATACTCGTTGGAGGACATTGCACACTGCATTTCCGCTGTAAGTCCTTCCACAAAGCAGTCCTGTTTCTGCTCATCAGTCTCGATGTCCCGTGGTGCATAACGGGATGGTTGGGTGAATTTAGTGAGGTATTCCCTCACAGTCATGTTTCCTTGCTGCAGCCCCAAGAACTCCTTTCGCTTGTTTTTGAGTTCACCCCTTGGTATGTAATGGTTGCGGAAACTGCGCTTGAACTCTTCCCAAGTGATGTTCTCAGGGTCATGATGGGTGGCCACGTAAGCGGTCCACCAATCAGCAGCAGGTCCATGCAATTGGTGAGAGGCAAACAGCACTCTCTCATACCCTTGGCATTGTATGATCCTCGTCTTGCTCTCAATGGTCTTTAGCCAATCATCTGCCTCCAGAGGTTCAGCATCACTTGCAAACTTTGGAGGTTGAGTCCCTAGAAACTCACTCAACCATGGTTGGCGTGGTGCAGCTTGTGGAGGTGGAACTTGGTGCAAGTTGGCCACCACTTGAGTTAAACTCTGGATGAGCTGATTCTGATTTTCAAGCATTTGATGGATGGGATCAGCTCCTTCACGGCGACCACCCCTATCTTGTCCTCCAGAAGGATGAGGGTTGCCGGCATCATAGTTGTTGTAGGCGGGGTTGGCACCACGACCCTTTCCTCTTCCGGCCATCTATCATGATCAGCCAAATGTTAATTTAAAGCATTACGTATTAACTTCCCAATTTGCTTGTTTAAACTTAAACTTTTGAGGCCTTTTTATATTAACATTTTCTGAGGGTTTTACGTCTCACGTGAAAATAAATGCACTCTTAATTCATAGGGGTTCACACATCAAGGCAAAGCAACCAAAAGACGAGGTTGTGGACAAATGCCCATGGCTTCCACAACTCACGTCACACACCACACATTAACACACAATTAACTACGGTATTGACTCGACTACTCGATAACTTGCTGAACTAAGGGAAAAGACTCTACACGACTCGTATCACTGAGTTGGCTCCTCGGGATCTTTGTCATTATTGCGGCTGCCCTCTGACTCCGCTTTGGGTGGGGAAGCTGCTGGTGGAGAAGTGCGGCGACGCTTGCTCGCCTGGCGGTCTGGGGAGTCAGGAGTCCATGTGTCATTCATGGCGACACACAGTTCATTCTCATCTCCTCTTTCTCTCACCCTTAAGCTGGCGCGAAGCAACGCCTCAGCCTCCTTCAGGGTGTCACGAACATCCTGAAGCTCCTGCAGTCGAGTGATGAGCATAGCAGCATCCTCCAAGAACAGGTCCATGTGCTCATGGGAAGTCCCCTGCTGCACTGGCGGGAACTTGTACTCTGATGTACCACTCTCACGCTGGAGGACATACATGTACTCAGTCCTGTCCAAGTGGCGACGGTAGATGTAACTCTAGCAGGTGATGGCCTCCCAGGTGACATCCTTCTCGGCATCAACCTGTGTCGCTCGACAAGTTGGAGAGCGGTGGATATTGAGCAGCTGATTTTCATGGATAATCCTCATTTCTGAGCTCCATTCTTCCCGCTTCTCACGGATGGTCCGGGTGGATCTGTAGTGTATGGTTAGCTTGCCCGTATTGCCGGCGGCATGGAGCATACGCCGAAGACGGCGCAACAAGCCTCCTACTGCCAATCCGTAGGAGTGGTACGTCACCGGACGATTCTCCTCTCTTAGGGCGAGGGCAACTACAGGAACTCTCCCTTCGGTGTACTTGCGGGCGGTGCGGATCATGCGAACCATCTAAAACATAAAGCATTTAAAATTAAGTTAGATAAGAGTTTAAACAAAAATTGTATTATGAATAAAAGTTGGGGTAAGATGAATAAAGTGACCCCATTAAATAACACCTTCAACCCACACTTTTGTAAAATAGTTTTTAATAAAATAAGGTCCTTAAATACGTCCATTTCTACCTAGATCCACGTTCCTACGAGCAACCTTGGCTCTGATACCACTTCTGTCACACCCGGTTTCTCCGAAGAACAACCGAGTGAATATCACATGTATGCCAGGATCATTTTCTAATGCATGTGATGACAAATAGTGAAGCATCATTTATTACAAGCCAGGTGTCGAATATAAATAAGTCTTACATAGCATACGTCTCGATGGACGATAATAAGTTCATGACACATAAATAAAATAGCAGCGGAATTTTATTCTTGTGGGCTCCGTCACAGGCGTTGCCCGGGGGACTCCATGAACCTAGAATCCTTCTTTGGGTCCGAAGTCTTGGTCATTGAACACCACATCATCCCCTTGACCTGAGCAGCAATTTAAACCAACAAATATGCAAGTTTGAGTACCGTTGGTACTCAGCAAGTGCGGGAAAGTTATGTCATGCATGGCTAGAGCAAGGAGAGATTGACTCATGGTTAAAGCGCTACGCAATTAATACCTATTACCTTAGCTTATTAAGCACCTACATTACTACACAGGTGAAATGGTCCCAATCTCCCAACCCATCATCAAAATCAAGTAACTATAATCATCATATCCAATGTCAAGCTCCCCGCTTAACATCCTCAACTTCCAAATCCATCTATCCTGTAATCATGAATAAGTCCAAGCCGCTCTTGACCGTGAGCACGGCTGTCATGACAGTTTTGACTCTACAGAGTTTGCACCACTGTACCCACATGTAGTGATTTCATCCCCCGTTGCCGGGTGGACTAAAAGAACCTCCATTATGCCAGTGGCCGCGAACCACATTCACACTTCCCAGGTGTGTAGCCAGGAGATCACCACGAAGCCTTTACAAAGGGATTCCAGACGAGCGTGGGCCCACTGAGGTTTCACCCCTAACAGCATACAAGAGGCTCCAACCCCGCTGCACTGGCCCCCTCTTGAGCCTTGCGGTTCATATGGTAGTCCAGCTGACACCTATTCCCCGCACCATCCAACACACCCATACTACGCCGGGGATACACCTAATTAATTGGCCAAGCTGCCCCATCTCAGCATGTTGTTGGCACGGTAAAGCCAGGTTACATGCTCCATGAACCGGTCCTTAGGATCCAGGCAAGTACTAAACACAAACCCGAGTCTCGTGCACCCAGCCAGGTTACATGCTGTGTGGACGAGACTCGGGTTTGTGTTTAGTACTTACCTGGATCCTAAGGACCGGTTCATGGAGCATGTAACCTGGCTTTACCGTGACAACCACATGCTGAGATGGGGCAGCTTGGCCAATTAATTAGGTGTATCCCCGACGTAGTATGTGTTTGTTGGATGGTGCGGGGAATAGATGTCAGCTGGACTACCATATGAACCGCAAGGCTCAAGAGGGGGCCACTGCAGCGGGGTTGGAGCCTCTTGTATGCTGTTAGGGGTGAAACCTCAGTGGGCCCACGCTCATCGGGAATCCCTTTGTAAAGGCTTCGTAGTGATCTCCTGGCTACACACCTGTGAAGTGTGAATGTGGTTCGTACCCACTGGCATAATGGAGGTTGTTTTAGTCCACCCGGCAACGGGGGATGAAATCACTACATGTGGGTCCAGTGGTGCAAACTCTGCAGAGTCAAAACTGTCATGACAGCTGTGCTCACAGTCAAGAGCAGCTTGGACTTATTCATGATTAGAGGATGATGGATTTAGAAGTTGAGGATGTTAAGCGGGAAGCTTAACATTGGAGATGAGACTATGTTTATTTAATAATGATGATGGGTTGAGCGATTGGGAACCATTTCACCTGTGTAGTGATGTAGGTGCTTAATAAGCTAAGGTGATAGGTATCAATTGCATAGTGCTTTAACCATGAGTTCAACCTCTCCTTGCCATGGCCATGCATGACATAACTTTCCCACATAACTTTCTCAAGACTTCGGACCCGAAGAAGGATTTTAGGTTCATGGAGTCCCCCGGGAAACGCCTGTGACGGAGCCCACAAGAATAATATTCCGCTGCTATTTTATTTACATGTTATGAACTTATTATCATCCATCGAGACGTATGCGTTGTAAGACATATTTATATTCGACACCTGGCTTGTAATAAATGATGCTTCACTATTTGTCATCACATGCATGAGAAAATGATCCTGGCATACATGTGATATTCACTCGGTTGTTATTCGGAGAAACCGTGTGTGACACAAATGCTTTGTTAAGAAACATGGTAATCTTGATAAATTTGAAGCTTGATCTGTTGATGGCATGTTTCTGTGTTATCCATCTCATACTAGAGGCTACCGTGTGCTTTTACTTGATACTAACAAAATTGTGGAGACTTGTGAGGTTTCTTTTGATGAAGCTAGCCCAGGTACTAGTTCAAATATTGCAGGTACGGATCCATATCCGCAGGGGGGGGTATTTTTGTTGAAGAAGAGGAAGAAGTGGTGCTGCTGCCTGAAAATTCAGCAACTAATGACATTGTTCCATCTCCTGATCTTGATTCACAGCCAGCACCGACGACAACTGTCGAAGTGTGCGGCCGACACTTCCCCCGGACCTGCACTGGGCAGCCCGCGGAGGTTCTTTTTCGGAGGGGCTAGTCACTTACGGAGAGCTTGAGCATATGGACCAGTTAGTAAGAGCTTGACACGGCGGGTTTTACGTGGTTTGGTCCGCCGGAGCGTAAAACCCTACGTCCACGGTGAGCTGAGGAGCTCGCTGTATTGCTTGCTGCTCAGAACCGGAGTCCTGAGCTTGGGGATGACTGATGTCTAGCGTATGAGTTGCTGGAGTGCGAACCCTTGCTAACGTCGCCTGCCCGAGCCTTTTATAGTCCAAGACTCGGGTGGCTTACAAGGGGGGCCCGGGACCCGACAGGTGGTCCCGGGGAGATTGTCTGTCATCTACCGTATCTGCAGTTATGCCGGTAGTTGTCTCTGGCGAAGGCTTCTGAGTCTTCGTCTTGCAGCCCTGCCCATGCCGCATGCTAGTCGTAGTGGTTGATGACGGCGGGGGCCGCATGCGATGTCTTGTCGCTGCGTTTATTGGCTAGCAGGCTCTGACACTGCGCGTCAGTCTGTGATGCGACTGGGCGCAACGGCACTTGACAGAGGCGTGCTCCGCGTCTCAGCATCTTGGGAAGGCGCGGGCCTTGAATACCTTGTACGGGCAAGGTATTGGGCGTCTTTACGCCCGCTGCCTACCGCTCGGGGGCAGGCAGCACTCTTCTGCTGGACACGTGGCAGGCCCGGAGCCCTCCTCAGGGAAGAGGGAGGTCCGTCCCCGAAGGACACGTGGAGCCTTCAGACCTCTCCCCGCGGAGGGGGAGGTCCGGCTTCTGTTGGCCACGTGGCGAGCCCGGAGCTCCTCTCTAAGGAGAGGGAGGTCCGGCCCGGCTGGACACGTGGCGCCTTCGGGCCTCTCCCCCGCGGTGGGGGGAGGTCCGGCTTCTACAGGCCACGTGGCGAGCCCGGAGCTCTCCTCTGAGGAGAGGGAGGACCGGCCCCGCCGGACGCATGGCGCCTTCGGAGCTCTCCCTGCGGAGAAGGGCGAGATCCTTAGGCATTTTCCCCTGTGCGCGGGGGTACCCCATATCACGGGTACCGACAGTGGCCCCCGGGCCCATCTCGGGGGAGATAGCGAGCCCGAGGCGGGACCTCCGTCTCTTCTGTTCCACGCACTTTTTCTATGTCCCGCATCGACCACCGCCGGAGCACGAACAGTCGCGGGATCGTGGGAGCGTGCGCCCACTTGATGGTTGCCTTTACTGCGGCGGTTCCCAAGGCTGCCATTCCTGTACGTCGTGGCGCTTTCTTCCGGAACCGCCGAAGCGCTTTGCCGGCTTGTCTTCTAGGGAGACTGACTCCTTGACCCTCCGCTTCAGTTAGGCGGCTTGGGTCCACCTGTCATCGGCGCCCGGTCTCGGAGCCAATGCGGTCGCCGATGCGATGTATTCGAAGATTTTCGAATCACCTCGAATCGTTACTGGAAAGTTTTAAAAGGGGATCTCACCCGCATCGCGGCTTCCCTTCGCATTTTCTAGCGCTCGTTCTTCCCTTGAACTCTTGCGCCTCGGCTTTCCTGTCCTTGTGCTCTCTTTCGCCATGGCTTCCAACTTGCTCCTGACGTGACTCGTTCGTTCCTCCGAGCTTGGTCCAGTGCGCAGGCTGCTGGGCTGGCGCACGGAGGAATAGAAACGCCGGCTCCGCCAGGGATCTCTCCCCCTGATCCTGGAAAAGGGGGAGATGGTCTTCTTCACTGCTTATGCTCTGGCGGGGTTCGTCCAGCCAATTTCTTCCTTTTTTGTCACACTGCTGGAGACGTATGGGCTCCAGCTCCACCATCTCTCTCCCAACTCCTTCGCAATGGCTGCTGTCTTTGTCCACTTCTGCGAGATGTTTGTGGGGGTGCACGCTTCTGTGACGCTCTTCCGCTACTTTTTTGTGTTGCGGACGACTGGGCGCGGCTCGAAGACCCAGATAGGGGCGTACTACTTCCAGCATCGCTGCAAGGACCCAAAGGTCTCTGGGTACCTTCTGCCCTTTAGCGCATCAAGGTGGAAAAACTGGAGGGAGAGCTGGGTGGTAGTGCAGACCAACGAGCACGATCGCCTACAACTCCTGACCGCTAGCCCGACCACCGATCGTCGCTTCTGGGAGGAGACCCCTGAGCTGGAGCAGGAGTACGCCCCGGTCTTGGAGCGGATCCGGTTCTTGGCCAACGAGGGGCTGACGTCCCTGATGGAGCTGATGGACTTCATGTCGCACCGTATTGCGCACTTGCAGCAGCGCAGTCGCACAGCGTGGTACTATACTGGCGAGCAGGACTGTACCAGGCTGGAGAGGGGCCCCGGCTCTGACCCTTCCGACGAGGAGATGCAAGAGATGGTGGGCAAGGTGAGCGGCGACTACATTTCCAGTGGCGACCCCGTACTTCCACCCTCTGCCACCCCCTCTTCTTGGAGCCACACAGGAGGTCAGAGCTCCTGCGGAAGATGCCGAACCTCGACGACATCGGGATCGCCGTCCGGCAGGTCGGGGATGCCTTCCAGGGTATTACGATCCCAGGAGCCGAGCGCTCCGGATCAGGGCACGAGGCGTCTGCTGCCGCCCAACCCTTCCCAAGAGCCGACGGAACTCAAGCCACCGACAAGGGGAAGGGGAAGTAGCCGGCCCCCGGGCATCCAGAGAAGAAACGTGCCCGGTCTCCTCCGAGGGCGCCGCCTGCGCCGAGTCAGGGTGCCGGAGCACCCTTGCACCCATCTCCCGGGGGTGCGGGTCCATCAGGTGGCGACCCGAAGAGGCCCCGGGTGTCTCACCCCTGCGGGTCTCTCCCCGGTCAGCGGCAGTCCGAAGTAACCCAAGCACCTCGTCATCCTTCCTCAAGCGGAGGGGCTTCTAGGACGGATGCTGGTGGGGCGAGGTCGCGGAGTGTGCCTGGGATCCAGGCGCCACGTCCCGCGACCATTCCAACCGCAGGTCCTGGCAGTTCAATTACAGCCCAGAGGCCGGTGCTGCAAGCCCGTTGGAGCGCTCATGTCGCTCAGTAAGTGTTGCTCCTTCTGGCTTGTAGGAGCAGCGTTCTCGTCTCCTCTCTTAGCCTGAGAGGTTTCTTTTCTTGCAGGGACCGACCAGCTGCCGGGGGTGGGCCTCTTACCTTGCCGCCTTCAAGTGGCGGAGGCTCCGCGCCTCAGCATCTGGGAACCGTGGGGGCTCCCATGGCCCCCCAACCGACGGGGGCTTCCTCTGTGCCGGCGAGTTTACCCTCCGTGGTGGCCGCATCCGCTCCTGTCTGCCCTCCTTCACCAGCTCAGAAATCCGGTCCTGAGACTGGGGGGGCGCTGTAGGTGCGCCTGCTGGCCCCCTGGCTTCCATAGGACAGCGTCCCACTCCGGTTGCTGAGGCACCGGCGCCTCCGCCGGTCTTAGACTCGACAGGGGTGGTCAGGGGCGTGACTCCTGCCCCCTCTGTCCCGGCGCCCGTGTGGAATGCCCTGGGGCGTGTCCAGACTAGCGCCCGGCAGCTCCAGTCCGCCTTTGAGCAGGAGCGGGGGGCGCTGGCCGGCGAGAGGGAACGCCTTCTCAGCTGGCAGCAGCGGGCCCAGGAGGATAAGGCGGATCTTGACTCGAGGCAGTCAAGGCTTGAGGCCATGAGTGCTCTGCTCGACACTCAAAAGAAGGCCATTAGCCGCTTGGAGTCAGAGACCCGGCGGCTTCGTGCTTCCTACCGCGAGTCCCTGGCCCATGTTGAAGCCAAAGCCGAGGAGCGTTCTGCCGCCGCGGAGGAGTTGCGGCTGCAGGTAGCTCGTCGAGAGTGCGCCGTCGCTGATCGGGAACGCGCTGCAGCGGCCGAGGAGGAGAAGACCACCGCCCGGCTGAGAGCCAAAGTGGGGAAGCTGAGGGCTCGGACCGAGGAGCTGGAGCTCCATGAGTCGGCTGTTGCCGCGAGGCAGGAGCAGTTCTCCCAGGAGCGCCAGGCGGCGACGGATCGCGAGCTGGCGGCTCGCCAAGAGGCAGAAAAGCTCCAGTCTTTGCTGCCTGCCGAGGCCCAGGCAGTCTGGGGCTTTATTGCCAAGGTGGGGTCCGCCTTAGCTCCTCTTGGTTTCAGCCCTGTGCGGACGGAGGCTCCAGCACGGCATATGTCTGAAGCGATCCCGGCACTTGAGTCCATCGGCGACAAGCTGGGTCGGCTCGAAGCGGTGATTGCCGACGAGCTTGAAGTGGAAGGACGGGGCCTGGCGAAGGAGGTCGCTATGCACGTACTGGCGTGCTTCCGGAGCCAAGACCCTTCCTTTTCTCTGGGGCCAGTCCGTCTAGGACCCGTTGCCGAGCGAGAGGAAGCTGCCAGGGCCAAGGTCGAGGATGTGGCTGCCCTTGTGGCCTCTAGGTTTCATTGGGAGTCCGGGGACTCTTAGGCATCTGCCCCCGTGGCCACAAGGCCCTGTACCTCCTTTTTTATTTTTGTTGAGTCTGTAGCTCAGCTCGTGGAGCCTTGTATGAACAGAATCCTGTTTCCTTCTATGTCTGCATGTCCTAGTCTTCTTCCTGGTTTTTCCTGGCCGAGTCCTTAGCTCCGCAAGGTACTCGGAGGCCTTGACCAATCTCGAAGCTCTGCATAGACACCTTCTCCGGGTCCTTACTATATACTAAGGGCCCCGGAGGTCTCCAGGACCCGCCCCATGAGAATGGGGGGGGGGGGTCCGGGCCTGCTGTCCACGTGGCCGGCCCAGAGCTCCCCTCTGAGGGGAGGTCCGGCCCTGCGGGACACGTGGGGCCTTCGGACCTCTCGCCGCGGAGGGAGGAGGTCCGGCTTCTGTAGGCCACGTGGCGGGCCCGGAGCTCCCCCTCAAGGAGGTGGATGGTCCGGCCCAGCTGGACACGTGGGACCTTCGAGTCTCGCCCCTGCGGAAGCGGTGAGGTCTAGGTTCTTTGATCTTACCTTGGGGTTTCGGTCTTGCGCGATCCCGTAGCGGCCACCTGGTAGGTGCGTTCCATTGGATGGATGTGCCTACCATACCCTTGCGGGGAGCTGAGGCCGAGAGGTCCTGCACACAAGTAAGGGAAACGTAATTCTCCTTGGGGGCTCCCCCTCCTCTATCTCGTAGTCTTATTTGGCTTACGGTCCCCATCCACTTATACAGTGCTTGGGGACAACCATGCGCGAAGTGCCGGGGGCTTCGGGGCCCCCCTGGCTATCGGCCGGTACCTCCAACGCAACCGCCTTTGGTAGGGCAGCAAATGCCGACTAAAGGTGAGAATGAGAAGAGGGAGCTGAGCGCATGGTGAGCATGCGCTAGTAGTGCAGTCATAAAAAATTAATGAGTAAATTAAATGAGCACCAAAGAAGAGCAACGTAGGACAGGTTTCTTTTCATATAAATTTCCATAAGAGGAAGGCAGGCTAAGTATGGAGGCCATGACCCGCCTTATTAAAAAGGGAAGCAAGACTCTACGCGCTTGGGGTCGGAACCAGGCGAAGCTGAACGTAGTCCTGGACCGTCCCCTGAGGCTTAGCTTCTCCGAGCACTGTTCCTGGACTTTATGGAATTTATTATGAAAAGAAGAGTCTGACCTATTTTTGCTCTAGGGGTAGAACTTACGGAGGCGTTCTGTGTTCCGAGGGTTTGGGAGCGGTACCCATCCTCGGTTTTGGGGAATGGTCCCAGGTCCCAGGATGTCCAGCCCCCGTACGGCAAATGGCCATGTGGGCGGGATCATCCGTACCGTCCAAGCCGGTGTATGGATCTTCTTGGCGTGGAACAGGCATGCCTTGCAGTTCTCGACCAGCTTGACGGCATCCTGGAGTGTTATCGGGTAGTATAAGCCATGCTGGAAGGCTTTACCGACAAGCGTGCGTGAGGAAGAGTGACTCCCATATTCGCCTCCATGGATCTCAGCGAGCAAGTCGCAGCCTTCCCCCTGGGTTATGCACCGCAATAGGACGCTGTCGAAGTGTTCAGTCGACACTTCCCCCGGCCTGCACTGGGCAGCCCGCGGAGGTTCTTTTTTTGGAGGGGCTAGGCCCTTGCGGAGAGCTTGCGCGGATGGACGAGTTAGTAAGAGCTTGACACGGGGTGTTTTACGTGGTTCAGGCCGCCGGAGCGTAAAACCCTACGTCCACGGCGAGCTATGGAGCTCGCTGTATTGCTTGCTGCTCAGGGCCGGAGTCCTGAGCTTGGGGGTGAGTTACAGCTTGGGTGTGAATGGCTAGCGTATTAGTTGCAGAGCGCGAACCCAGGGTGCGAGTGGCTAAAGTGCGAACCCAGGGTGCTGATGGCTAGAGTGCGAACCCTTGCTATCGTCGCCTACCCGAGCCTTTTATAGTCCAAGACTCGGGTGGCTTACAAGGGGGCCCGCGACCCGACAGGTGGTCCTGGGGACATTGACTGTCATCTACCGTATCTGCAGTTATGCCGGTAGTTGTCTCTGGCGAAGGCTTCCGAGTCTCCGTCTTGCCGCCCTGCCCATGCCGCACGCTAGTCGTAATGGTTGATGACGGCGCAGGCGGCATGGGATGTCTTGTCGTGGTGTTTATTGGCTGGCAGGTTCTGACACCGCGCGCCAGTCTGTGATGCGACTGGGCGCAACGGCACCTGACAGAGGTGTGCTTCGCGTCTCCGCGTCTCGGGAAGACGCGGGCCTTGAATACCTTGTACGAGCAAGGTATGGGGCGTCTTTACGCCCGCTGCCTATCGCTCGGGGGCAGGCAGCGCCGTTCTTCTGGCCACGTGGCGGGCCCGGAGCCCTTCTCAGAGGAGAGGAGGGTCCGGCCCGCGGGGCACGTGGAGCCTCCGGACCTCTCCCCGCGGAGGGGGAGGTTCGGCTTCTTTCGGCCACGTGGCGGGTCCGGAGCTCCTCTCTGAGGAGAGGGAAGTCCGGCCCCTCCAGATACGTGGCACCTTCGGACCTCTCTCCCGCAAAGGGGGAGGTCCAGCCTCTATATGCCACGTGGCGGGCCCGGAGCTCTCCTCTGAGGAGAGGGCGGTCCGGCCCCGCCGGACGCGTGGCGCCTTCGGAGCCCTCCCTGCGGAGAAGGGCGAGTTCCTTAGGCATTTTCCCTGTGCGCGGGGGTACCCCATATCGCAGGTACCGACAGACGAGGTTGGCACCGCGTCGGTAGATATCCCCTTCTACCAACACGTGTCTCTTAGCCATACGCACGATCCGTTCAGCGGGTTCACGTTCATCAGGGAGGATATTGTCTTTCAAGTAGTCCCGGATCTCCGTGATCCATGCATCGGGTCTGACTTGAGCGTCTGGATCTTGAGCGCTGGGTTGCACGGAGTTCCCAATGACGCTTACGATCCTTGGCGGCGTCCATGGCCGCCGGGATCGCCAGCTTCGAGGTGCTGGTCTAGCCCCCTTCGCCCGGCTCGGCGGGCCAGGCTGTGGGCTGCGGCAACGTCCTCTCGAAGCCTCCTTCGGGCACAGGGGCTCCGGTGGGGGCTTTCGTTGAGAGATCGTCAGCTGCGGCCTTGCCAGCGCGCGGTACGTGGCGCAGGTCCAAGGCGA
Organism: Neostapfia colusana; assembly: GCA_030760725.1. Classification (NCBI taxonomy): domain Eukaryota; kingdom Viridiplantae; phylum Streptophyta; class Magnoliopsida; order Poales; family Poaceae; genus Neostapfia; species Neostapfia colusana. The sequence continues at coordinate 88,375,230 of JASWHV010000003.1, forward strand.
GGAAGTCTTTCTCCACCATCTGCACATGAAGCAGATAAGCAGCTAGCTGTGGGTCACTGCAGGAGCATTCACCCTTAACTTGCTTGATAGCTAGCTGGGAGTCGCCCTGTGCCAACAACTGGCGAGCGCCTAGAGACAGGGCTGTCTTTAGGCCAAAGATGAGTGATTCATACTCTGCCATGTTGTTGGTTGCCTTGGAATTGAGACGCACCATAAACCCAGACTACTCCCCCGATGGCATGAGGAGCAGTACGCCAGCACCGGCCCCCAGCTTTCGCAAGGAGCCGTTGAAGAAGAGCGTCCAGTAAGGCCCGGTGAAGGCCAGAGCTCGGGGTCCTGGTTCACCGTCTTCATGGCTCCCTGGGTCAGCCTGCGTTGGCGTCCACTCAGCCACGAAGTCTGCCAGTGGTCGGCCTGTTGACTGCGTGACGAGGAAGGAAGCCTAGCTCAAACTCCAGTAGCTCCGCGGAGCGGATAGGAGGTGGCCACTGAGGCCCGGTGTGCTTGGCAGCAGTGGCGGAGGTTCTGGACGCCATGAGCACTGCATGCAGCAGCTTATGTACCTCCAGGTACCTTGTCGTGGCGTCATGGAGGACCTCGCTGATGAAGTAGACAGAGCCTCCTGCGGGCCTGGGGAGGCCGCCGGGAGCTGATACTCGGAGGCCCCCAGGCTATCTTGGACCTCCGGGTGGCCCCGCTGATTTCCCGGGAGCTCCGGGAGGTCCCGTTGGACATCCGGGAGGTTCTGTTGGACCTCTGGGGGGTCCCGTCGTACCTCCGGGAGGTCCTGCTGGTCCTCCGGGAGGTTGTGTCGGGGGTCCGGGGTCCGTTTTGGACCTCCGGGGGGTTGCCTCGGATACCCGGGGGGTCGTCTTGGACCTCCGGGGTTTCCTGGCGCCTGTTTCCCGATACCGGAGCAGGCTGCGGCGATGAGGGGTCGGGCCGCTCTGCGGCAAGGACCATACTCACCACTGCAGCTGTCGCCGTGATGTAGAGCAACAGATGCTCTTAGGGCTCGGGGGCTACCATTACGGGTAGGGTCATCAGGAACTGCTTCAGCTCCTGGGGAGCTTCCTCCGCTTCGTCGGTCCAAGCGAATGGGCCGGATTTGTGCAGGAGTTTAGAGAAGGGGAGCGCTCGCTTTGCTAACCTCAATATAAACCGACTCAGCGCAGCTAGGCATCCCGAGAGTTTCTGGGCTTCTTTGATGCGGGCGGGGGGCCGCTTCGAGCCGACCTCACAACAATGTCAAGACCGAACTCACACTTGTCGGAAAAACGGAAACTAAGGCCAGGTTATCTAGTAGGGATGAACTCTGCCTGACCTTAACAACAATGTCATCAACATACACCTCAACTGAGTCCCATTAGCTCTCCGAAGGTCTCATGCATTGCACGTACGAAAGTAGGGAGAGCGTTCCTTAGGCCATAAGGCATAGAGGCATAACAGTACAGACCGACTACTGTGATGAAGGAGGCGTGCTCTTCATCTTCTCTAGACATAGGGATCTGGTGGAAACCAGAGAAGCATCTAGGAAGCACAGCATATCGCAGCCTGACGCCGAGTCTACTATTTGATCTATTATAGGGAGAGGAAATAGATCTTTTAGGACATTCCTTATTGAGTCTGTCGTAGTCGATGCACATCCGGAGCTTCCCGCCGGCCTTTGGGACAACAACAGGGTTCGCCAAGAACCGGGGGTGGCGGACTTCCCGAATGAATCCAGCGTCCAGCAGCTTCTTGATTTCTTCTGCTCGGTGGACTGCTTGAGGGGCTTCTGTTGGACTGGCCGGCCGTCGGGGAAGACCTTTAGGTAATGCCCAATCACCTCCCTAGGGATCTCTGGCATCTGCGACGGCTGCCATGCAGACACATCGACATTGTGCCGGAGGGAGGTAACGAGCGCGCCTTCCTATTTGCTATCCAGGCCCCCGGCTACCCGGGTGGCTGGGTGGCATCGGCGCTGATTCGGACGAGCCTCAAGGGGACGTCGCCCTCATCGAGGGGTTGCACATGGGGTGCTGTGGTAGAGGCACGATGGCGTGCACTCGGGTGGAGCCGGTTTGGTTCTGCACTGCCTGGGGTTGGTGCTCTAGCTGTTGTAAGTGCTTGGAGCTTCTCCCTCGGAGAACACCTCGGAGAGGTCCAGCCCCACCAGACACATGTCGCTCTCAGAGCTCACCTCCGAGAGGTCCGGTCCTATTGGACACGTGTCACCTCCGAAGCTCGCCTCCAGGAGGTCCGACACTAGCGGACACGTGTCACCTCCGGAGCTTACCTCCAGGAGGTCCGACGCTGATGGACACGTGTCGACCTCAGAGCTCGCCTCCGAGAAGAAAGGAAGTCTGGCGCTACTGGACACGTGGCATTCTCAGAGCCCACCTCCGAAGAGAGGGGAGGTTCGGCTCTGACACGTGGCACTCTCAGAGCTCACCTCCAAAGAGAGGGGAGGTCCGTGTGGCATCCTCATTTTTGGTTTCTGCATGAATTCATATTTTATATAGAGAAAACATTTTAAAAGAAGTGGAAACAGAGAAAATATAAAAAACATAGCCAAAAAGAGATAATTCCAGTTCGCCGAGGAGCGTTGTACAAAATTTCTGTGGCCGCTAGCCACGTGGCGCGTTCGGAGCTTATCCCTGCAGAGAGGGAGAGGTCCGCTGCTAAACTGGCTACGTGGCAGTCTCGGGGCTCGTCTCTGTGGTAGGGGCGAGGTCCGACCCTGTGGGACACGTGTTGCCCCTGGAGCTAGCCTCTGCAGAGGAGCGAGGTCAGCCCGCAGGACACGTGTCGTCTTCGGAGCTAGTCACCGCAGAAAAGAGAGGACCAGCCGCGGAGACACGTGTCGCTTTCGGAGCTCATCTCCAAGAGGTCCGACCCGTGGGACACGTGTTGCTCTCGGAGCTCACCTCCGAGAGGTCCGGTCCTACTGGACACATGTCACCTCCAGAGCTCATCTCCGGGAGATCCGATGTGACACCCTCATTCCTGATGTCAGCATATATTCATGTTTTATGAAGAGAAAATATTTTAAGAAGAAGTAGGAACAGAGAAAAATATCAAAAGGATAGCCAATAAGAGCCAAATCCAGTTCACCGAGAGCGCCAAAGACAACTTACCGAGGCCGCTGGCCACGTGGCGTGTTCGGAGCTCATCCCTGCGAAGTGGGGAGAGGTCCGCCGCTAAGCTGGCTACGTGGCAGGCTCGGGGCTCATCTCCGCAAAAGGGGAGCGGTCCAACCCTGTGGGTCACGTGTTGCCCCAGAGCTAGTCATCATGGAAACCAGAGGACTGGTCGCGCGGGATACGTGTCGATCTGGGAGCTCACCTCCGAGAGATCCGTTTCTATCAAATATGTGTCGCCACCGGAGCTTATCTCCCGGAGGTCCGTCGCTGCTGGACACGTGTTAACCTCGGAGCACGTCTCTGAGGAAAGAAGGAAAGACCGGCATTAACACGTGGCGTGCGCGGAGCCACCTCCGAGTAAGAGAGGAGGTCCCGGCCGCCAGGATACGTGGAGCTCACTTCCGAAGGAAAAGGGAGGTCTCGCTCGTTAGACACGCGGCACAACCGTGGAAAGGGAGAGACCAGAACCCGGTGGACACGTGGAGCCTCCGGAGCTCATCACTGAGGAGGTAACGAGTTCTAAGGACGGTTTTTGGATTCTGTACGCGTAGAAATACCGGAACAGAAACCGACCTGAATTCCACAATGATACCGCACCAAATCAACTAAAGATAAGATGTTAGGATCCAACGACGATCTGAATAGGACTCTTATTTGGGATACAATCAGATCAGGACTCTTCTCTTCCCGATTATAAATAGAACCCAGAACCTCTGGCCAAAACCACAAACTTCATTTCCAACTCCTGAGCCGACGACTTAGAGCCCTAGTCCCAACCCGCTGAGTAAACCATCGCCGGAGTGCCCGGAGAAAAGCCCAACGATCTGAGGAGGACCTCGAGACCGAGAAGAACGTATGGTAGGTCTCCGATACCACCTTACGACACCGTTGTGTTTTCTTTGCAACTGTTCTCTGGTTCCTTCGAACAGAAGCCTTCTCATGGACAGATCACTTGATGATCAGATTGATCTAAAGACAAGATCATCACCACGTCCACCTTTGATCCGAACACCTCTGTCCATGTAAGCCATGCAAGAACACGTACAAACCAATCTAATAAAACTAATCATAGGATAGCATTCATATGCATCATCGCATCTAGTTTAAGGTTTGTGCATGATATTGATTGCTGTGAATATTGTATGCACGTGATCCTACATAGTAGGACAAGCTCAGGGAGCTGTCTACGACGAACTGCAGCAACAAGGTTTTGAGATCCAAGAACAACCGGAACCGCAAGAACAAGGCAAGTGCTCCTTGACCATATTGATCCTATGTTTTGGGTGAAACTGTTCTGTTTTGCGAAAAGGTGTGAGTGCTGAGTCAAACACGATGGGAAACCCTTTTTATAGGGGTTTACTAGATTTGGTTAAACCAACCTTGTTGCCAGGGATGTTTATGAGTCGGGTATGGTTTTTACTTTTATGCTTCCCTGAGTCCATGGGATTGGGAAGCGAGATAGATGTGTCTAGCTAACTGCACTCGTAACGATAATGAGAAACTGATGTTGTTAATGAACATGGATCAGAGGGAGATCTAGGCAAGCCTGGGTTTGTGAATGAGGTAGCATGAGATGGTGGTTTACTTGCCGTAGATCTAAGGACCGGTTCATGCATGCACATGCCAGGATAACAGTGCCACCACAAGGCCAAGTATGGGTGCGGCTTAGCTGAGTAATTAGGTAAGTTGATAGAGTGTTATGGACTGTGGAAAGCGCGGGGAATGGGAGTCGAGTGAGGACTGCCTTGGGAACTGCATGGCACAAGAGGGGCCCGTGGGTGGGAGAATTGGAGATTCTAGCCTGCCGGTGAAACCTTAGTGAGTCCATACATCTAGTAGCCCCTTTGTAAAGGCTATTTTGTGATCTCTTGACCATACACCGACGGCTGTGTACTGGTATAATGGAGGTTCTGCAGTCGCCGACGGGTGACGAAATCACAAACTTGTTGGTAAAGAGGTGCAAACTCTGCATAGTCTAAAACTATCATGATAGCCAAGCTTACGTTCACAAGCGCCTGACCAACTGCCATGATTAGTTGGGATGGTTATTGGGATGGTTATTGGTTATGGTTATTGATTATGGTTATGGTTTGGTTTGGTTTTGGGACTGTTGAGTCCGGGTGATAAGATGGTTGCATGACTGTTGAGTCATGGCAACGAGATTGGTCTCGGTGTGAGACGAAGTTGTTTATGAGATAAGATGGTAGAGAATATGAGAAGGTATTCGTGAAATGGTAGCGAATACGAGGAGGTATTCGTGAGCAAGAATGAAGTTGGTTAATGTTCGGGTGGAACATGGAAAATGATGGAGGTATGTTGGTAATTCAATACATGCTAGGATTACATTCATCTAAAGTTAAGTTGCTGTTTTATCATGGTTTTATAAATCTGCTTTTCTGCAAATGAGCCGTTTTATACCTACCTTGTTATGAGCTACTTATCATGTTTTTCCCGCACTTGCTGAGTACATCATTGTACTCAATCTTGCATTATAATTTCGTCATCAGCAGCAAGAGAAGACTACTATGAAGACCAAGTGCAGCATTAAGGTGTATGATCTGTTCTCAACCTTGCCTGTGGAGGGAGTAGAGATGGAGCCACTTCTGCTTAGATTTGCTTCCGCATTAGGATAAAGACTTCCGCTGCAAAGAAATAAAGACTTCCACTGTGAGCATGAGTCCAAGACTCATGAGACATTGTAATAAACTCTGTTATTCGTGGTTATATATATTCTGAATTCAGTTTGTGGAATATATGTGTATGTGTGATGAACATCCTGGGCACGCATATGCATTAGTTCTTGGTTCCGTGGTTTTCCACAGAATTGAGGGCGTCACATCCGACACTATCGGACACGTGTCACCTCCGGAGCTCATCTCCGGGAGGTCCATCACTGTTGGACACGTGTCAACCTCGGAGCTTGTCTCTGAGAAGAAAGGAAGTCTGGTGCTGTTAGGACACGTGGCACTATCGGAGCTCACCTCTGAAGAGAGGGGAGGTCCGGAATTGACATGTGGCATTATCGGAGATCACCTATGAAGACAGGGGAGGCCCGGAACTGACACGTGGCGTTCGCGGAGCTCGCCTCTCCTGAGAGGGGAGGTCCCGACCCACCAGACACGTGGCACACGCGGAGCTCGTCTCTAGAAAGAGAGGAGGTTCCCGCCCACCAGGACACGTGGCGCACGTGGAGCTCACCTCTGAGTAACAGGGAGGTCTCGCCCGCCTGAGATGCGGCACAACCGGAGCTTGTCTCTGTGGAAAAGGGAGCCCAGGTTTCCGCAGGACACGTGGAGGTTCCAGAGCTCACCGCCGCGAAGGAAACGAGATTTGAAGCGGTTTTTGTTCTGTACGCGTGGGAATCCCGGGTACTGAAGAAACCGACACGAACTCTTCTACGTTGAATACTGCAACCAAATTATTTAAAGATAAGTTGTTAAGATTCAAAAACAATTTGAATAGGACTCTTATTCGAATTCCGATCAGATTAGTACTCTTCTCTTCGCGATTATAAATAGAACCCAGAACCTTTGGCCGCAACCACGTACATATTTTCCACTCCTGAACCGACAACTTATTGCCCTAGTCCTCAGCTCGCCGAGTAAACCCCTTCGCCAGAGTTTGACCACCAGAGAGATCGCCGAGAGCCCAGACACGATCGCTGCCACCGGAAGAAAGCCCCGACGATCTGTTTTTGCTAGGAGGGAGGACCCGAAGGAAGAAAGGTAGGTTTCCAATACAACCTTACGACATCATTGCGTTTTCTTTGCATCTGTTCTTTGATTCCTTTCGAACAGAAGCTTTTTCATGGACAGATCACATGTTGATCGGTCTGATATAGATCTTGAGTCAAGATCATCGTCATGTCCACATTTGATCTCTACACCTCTGTTCATCGTATAACCCATGCATGCCATGCAAGAACACGAACAAACTAAATCCCATCATATGATGAACATGCATATGCATCATCACATCTTAAAGTAGAGTTGTGCATAATGATTGATTGCTATGAATCTTGTATGTGCGTGATCGCATATAGAAGGACAAGCTCAGGGAGTTACCTACGACGGACTACAACAGCAAGAATTTGAGCAACAGGAACTGCAAGAACAAGGCAAGTGCTCCTTGACCATATTGATCCCATGTTTTTGGAAAAAATGTTTTGTTTGTGAAAAGGTGTGTGTGCTTGAGTCAACATGATGGAAAACCCTTGCATAGGAGTTTACTAGTTTTGTTAAACCACCCTTGTCACCGGGAAAGTTATGAGTCGGGTATGGTTTTTGCTTTTTGCTTCGCTGAGTCCACGGGATTATGGGAAGAGGGATAGATGTGTCTAGCTAACTGCACTCGTATGAATAATGAGAAATGGAAATTTGTTAATGAATATGAATCGGAGGGAGATCTAGGCAAGCCTTGGTTTGTGGATGAGTTAGTATGAGATGGTGGTTACTTGCCATAGATGTAAGGACCGGTTCATGCGAGCCATGCCAGGATAACAGTGCCACCACAAGGCCAGATTGTTATGGACCGTGGAAGGCGCGGGGAATGGGAGTCGAGTGAGGACTGCCCTAGGAACTGCATGGCACAAGAGGGGGCCCGTGGGTGGGAGAATTGGAGATTCTAGCCTGCCGGTGAAACCTTAGTGAGTCCTTACATCTAGTAGCCCCTTTGTAAATGCTATTTTTTGATCTCTTGACTATAGACCGACGGTTGTGTACTGGTATAATGGAGCTTCTGCAGTCCCCGACGGGTGACGAAATCACAAACTTGTGGGTAAAGTGGTACAAACTCTGCAGAGTCTAAAACTATCATGATAGCCGGGCTTACGGTCACGAGCGCCTGGACAACCCACATGATTAGATGGGATGGTTTTGGGATGATTTTTGGTTTTGATTATGGTTTGGTATTTGGTTTTGGTTTGCGGGACTGTTGAGTCCGGGTAATGAGATTGGTTGCATGACTGTTGAGTCATGACAACGTGATTTGGTCTCGGAATGAGACGGAATTGAATATGAGACGGTAGTTTATACGAGATGGTATTCATGAGATGGTAGTGAATACGAGATGGTATTCATGAGCAAAGTTGAGAAAGATTAATGTCTGGTTGAGACATGGAAAAGGGATGAATCGTAATGGAGGTATGTTAATGTTTAAATACATGTTGGGATTACATTCACTTAAAGCTAAGTTGCTGTTTTTATCGTGTTTGTGAAATAAACTTTGCTTTCCGCAATGAGCCTTTTTATACCTTCCTTGCTGTGAGCTTAATATCATATTTTCCCGCACTTGCTGAGTACATAATGTACTCAAACTTGCATTATCATACATCATCAGCAACAGGAGAGGAGTACTATGAAGACCCCATGGAGTACTAGGAGTGTGATACCCCGTCAACTTGCCTGTGGGGATGGAGTAGAGATGGAGCCGCTGCTGCTGCTTAGATTGCTTCCGCACTAGTTAGAAGACTTCCGCTGCTAGAATAAAGACTTCCACTGCTAGATTAAGACTTCTGCTGCTAGAATGAGTCCAAGACTCATGAGACATTGTAATAAACCCTGTTATTCATGGTTATATATATTCTGAATTCGGTTTGTGAAGAATATGTGTATGTGTGATGAACATCCTGGGCACATATACGCTTCAGTTCTCGGTTCTGTGTTCTACAGAAACGAGGGCGTCATAATACGGAACCGACATGTGGCGTACGCGGAGCTCATCTCTGGAGAGAGGGGTGGTCCCGACCCACCAGACACATGGCGCACACGGAGCTCACCTCTGAGGAAGAGGGAGGTCTCGCCCGCCTGACACGCGGCACAACCGGAGCTTGTCTCTGCAGAAAAGGGAGCCCAGGTCCCCGCAGGACACGTGGAGCCTCCGGAGCTCATCACCGCGAAGGTGACGAGATCTGAATAGGTTTTGCTTCTGTACGCACGGGAATAACGACACGGAAGGAAACCGACATGAATTCCACGTTGCTACGGCACAAAATCAATTGAAAATAAGTTGTTAAAATTCAAAAACAATTTGAATAGGACTCTTATTCGAATTCCGATCAGAGTAGGACTCTTTGTTTCCCTCTTATAAATAGAACCCGAAACAACCCCTTTGTCGTAACATCTTTTCTAAGCCGACAACTTAGAAGCCCTAGCCCCAAAACTTGCCGAGCTAAACCCCTTCGCTGGAGATTGACCATCGAAGAGACCACCGACGAGCTCAGACACGATAACCGCCGCCGGAAGAGAGCCCCGACGATCTGTTTTTGCTAGGAGGGAGGACCCAAAGGAAGCAAGGTAGGTTTCCAATACCACCTTACGACATCATCGTGGTTTTCTTTGCATCTGTTCTTCGATCCTTTCGAACAGAAGCTTTTTTGTGGACAAATCACATGTTGATCGGTCTGATCTAGATCTTGAGTCCAGATCATCGCCACGTCCACATTTGATCTCTACACCTCTATTCATCATGAAACCCCATGCAAACCCCTTAAAACATGCAAAAACATGCAAGAACACGTACAAACTGATCTAATAAAACAACACCATATGATTAGCATGCATATGTACCATTGCATCCCGAGTATAATTTGATCATAATAATTGATTGTTATGAACTTTGTGTGTGCATGATCGTAATTAGAAGGACAAGTTCAGGGATCTACCTACGAAGGACTACAGCACCAGAACATCGAGACACAAGAACAACTAGAGCCGCAAGAACAAGGCAAGTGCCCCTTGACCATATTGATCCTATGTTTTTGAAAGACTGTTTTGTTTGTGAAAAGGTGTGTGTGCTTGAGTCAACATGATGGGAAACCCTTTCATTGGAGTTTACTAGTTTTGTTAACCACCCTTGTCACCGGGAAAGTTAATGAGTCGGGTATGGTTTTTACTTTTTGCTTCGCTGAGTCCACGGGATTATGGGAAGCGAGATAGAAGTGTCTAGCTACTGCACTCATAAAGATAATGAAAACTTGATGAACATGAATCAGAGGGAGATCTAGGCAAGCTTGGTTTTCTGGAAGTGGTAGAATGAGATGGTGGTTTACTTGCCGTAGATCTAAGGACCGGTTCATGCCAGCCATGCCAGGATAACAGTGCCACTACAAGGCCAAATATGGATGCGACTTAGCTGACTAATTAGGTAAGTTTCTAGATTGTTATGGACCGTGGAAGGCGTGGAGAATGGGAGTCGATTGAGGACAGCCCTGGGAACTGCATGGCACAATAGGTGGCCCGTGGGTGGGAGGATTGGAGATTCTAGCCTTCTGGTGAAACCTTAGTGAGTCCATACATCTAGTAGCCCCTTTGTAAAGGCTATTTTGTGATCTCTTGACCATACACCAACGGTTGTGTACTGGTATAATGGAGGTTCTGCAGTCACCGATGGGTGACGAAATCACAAACTTGTGGGTAAAGTGGTACAACCTCTGCAGAGTCTAAAACTATCATGATAGCCGAGCTTACGGTCACAAGCGCCTGGACAACTCAGATGATTAGATAGGATGGTTATTGGGATGGTATTTGGTTTGGTTATTGGTTTGGTTACTGGTTTGGTTTTGGTTTGGTAATGAAACTGGTTTCGGGACTGTTGAGTCCGGGTAATGAGATTGGTTGCATGACTGTTGAGTCATGGTAATGAGCATTCGTCTCGGTACGAGACGGAATGGAATATGAGATGAAATGATAGTGAATACAAGATGGTATTCATGAGATGGTAGTGAATACGGGATGGTATTCATGAGCAAAGTTGAGAAAGATACATGTCTGGAAGAGACATGAAAAGTGGTGAATCATGATGGAGGTATATTGATGTTTAAATACATGTTGGGATTACATTCACTTAAAGCTAGTTGCTGTTTTACCATGTTTTGTGAAATAAACTTTGCTTTCTGCAATGAGCCTTTTTATAACTTCCTTGCTGTGAGCTACATATCATATTTTCCCGCACTTGTTGAGTACATCATGTACTCAAACTTGCATTATTACTTCATCATCAGCAACAGGAGAGGAGTACTATGAAGACCACATGGAGTATTAGGCGTACAATCTATCCTCAACCTTGCCTGTGGAGTAGAGATGGAGCCGCTGCTGCTGCTTAGTTGCTTCCACAATAATTTAGAAGACTTCCGCTGCAAGAATAAGACTTCCGCTGCTAAGATAGACTTCCGCTGCAATAAAGATCGATGTAATAAAGTACTTGAATCTATTCATTCGTGGTTATATATATTCTGAATTCAGTTTGTGGATTATATGTGTATGTGTGATGAACATCCTGGGCACACATACGCATCATTCTCAGTTCTGAGAGGTTCTCTCTCAGAACAGGGGCGTCACAGATTGGTATCAGAGCCACGGGTTGATTGTAGGTCACATGCCTAGATAGAAAACACAAATTGGTATCAACCTGCCACGGGTTGATTGTAGATCACACGCCTAGATAGAAAACACAAATTGGTATCAACCTGCCACGGTTGATCGTAGGTCACAAGCCTAGATAGGTCCCAGATTGGTATTAGAAGCTACCTGGACATAAGATGCAAGCCTAGGTAGAAGTCATAGTTGGATCACAGATTGGTACCATAGGTATCACCCCAAACCACCTTGACATAGGGTGAAATCACATATTGGTATCACCCGAAACCACATAGGACCCCCATTGAATAAGCTTGAATAGGAGTTGTATGAAACTTTTTGTGATGATTGTTGTGCTTGAGTGCTAGTGTTAGTTGTGGGACGTTTTAGCGTTGTCCATATCCACACATAGTAGAGAGGTGTGAGATGCTTCGGCACTTGTTCACATCCTCATATAGGACGATATATAGTCCATCCACCTTGATGCATATAGTTGGGAGGGATTTATCTAAACCCATAACCTCTATTCTATCCGACTCTCACTCATAGATGGTGAGAGGAAATGCCGACCGACAAGGGAGGAACGTCCGTGGCAACCAGGAAGGGGACCACGTCGAAGTTCCTGAGAATGACAACCCCGGAGCTGGTACAAACAACTTGGAACGGTTGATGGCCATGCAAAATCAGCTTATGCAGACAATGATCCAAACATTGGGTCAGTTGCAAGCCAACAACAACAACCCCGTTCCTGCACCACCGCCACCACAACCGCCACCCCCGCCGGCTCAAAACCGATTGCGAGAGTTCATGAGGACTCGACCACACACTTTTGCACAAGCTAGTGATCCCATGGAGGCCGACGACTGGTTGAAGTCCATGGAGAAGAAGCTTGCCATAGTTCAGTGCAATGACAGAGAGAAGGTTCTCTTTGCATCGCACCAACTTATGGGAGCTGCCACTGATCGGTGGGACGCTTTATGCAACGCTCATGTCGACCAGGAGACTATTACTTGGACTGAGTTCAAGGAGAGTTTCCGCTCTCATTACATCCCTGCTGGAGTAATGATGCTCAAAAGACAAGAGTTTGAAGGTCTCCGCCAGGCAAGAAGAGCGTGAATGAGTATCTCAACAAGTTCACGGAGCTTTCAAGGTATGCCCCCGAAGATGTCAACCTGGACCAAAGGAAGTAGTACCTGTTCATGAGAGGGTTGAACAATGAGATCCAGGTTCAGCTCCTCAACAATGACTATGCGAGCTTCCAGAAGCTAATTGACAAGGCTATAGTGGTTGAGAGCAAGATCCGAGAGATCGAGTAAGAGGGCAAAAAAAGATGCCGTACCAGCCACAAGGGAGCAATGTACATCCTCGGTACATGCTCCCAGTTGCACCACAGTATGGATCGTCCACTCCTACTTTTCGCCCTAATAAGCCACCACAACAATGTCCTGCCATGGAAGCACCTCGAGTGCCTTTGCCTCCTGTGCCCCGACCCAACATGGGCACTCCTGTTCAAAACCCCCGCCCCAACGTACCTGCTGTCTTGGGCAACAAGGCATGCTTTGCATGCGGGGAGAAAGGACATTTTGCGAGCTAGTGCCTGAAGAGAGGTACTGGAAAACCAAGCAACGTGCCCAAGCAGAACGGAGGATCCAATCAAGGAAACCATGGACAGCAGAACTACGCTCGCAGCAACGTGAACCATGTCTCTGCTGAGGAAGCGCAACAGGCTGAGGACGTCGTGATTGGTATGTTCTTTGCCAACTCCAACCCAGCCACCATTTTATTTGATTCTGGAGCATCACATTCCTTCATATCATCCAAGTATGTTGCCAAGTATAATCTACGCATACCACACTTGAAATATACTATGTTGGTTAATTCACCCGGTGGAGAGATGAGGACTAATATAGTATGTCCGAAAGTAAACCTCAAAATAAGGGGGGTAGACTTCCTTGCCAACCTTATTGTCTTGGATTCCCAAGGGCTCGACATAATACACGGAATGGATTGGTTAAGCAAGCACAACGGGTAATCCAATGTGCTAAGAGGAGCGTGCAGTTGACAAACGAGCTTGGTACTCATATCGAGTTCGAGTCAGTCCAAACGGCAACCGAGAAGGCGACGTTGAACCACGTCGAAGAAGCAACCCTGAAAAGCATTCCGGTGGTTCAAGAATTCTCGGAGGTGTTCCCGGAAGAAACTCTAGGTATGCCACCTGACTGGGACATTGAGTTTTCCATTGACTTGGTACCCGGAACCACACCTATAGCAAAGAGACCATATAGGATGCCTGTCAACGAGCTAGTGGAACTAAAGAAGCAAATCCAGGAGCAGTTAGAGAAGGGATTTATACGCCCAAGCTCGTCACCATGGGGAGCACCCGTGCTCTTCGTAGACAAGAAGGATGGAACCCAAAGGATGTGTGTGGATTATAGGGCTCTCAATGAGGTGACGATCAAGAACAAGTACCCTCTGCCCCGTATAGAGGGCCTGTTCGACCAAATGAAGGGAGCCCGAGTCTTCTCTAAGATTGATCTTCGGTCGGGATACTTCCAGCTGAAGATTAAGCCCTCCGATATACCCAAGACTGCCTTTCGAACACGGTATGGTTTGTATGAATATACCGTATATCTTTTGGGTTAACGAATGCATCCACATACTTCATGTACCTCATGAACAAGGTCTTCATGGAGTACATGGACAAGTTCGTCGTGGTTTTCATCGACGATGTCATGGTTCATTCAAAAAGTGAGGAGGAACATGAAGAACACTTGAGATTTACATTGCAGAATCTGCAAGAGCATCATTTGTATGCCAAGCTCAGCAAGTGTCAATTTTGGCTAAAGGAGATATCGTTCCTAGGCCACATCATCTCTGAGGAAGGAGTATTGGTTGATCCCAGAAAAGTGGGAGATGTTCTGAAGTGGAACCAACCACAAAACATGAGGGATATTTGGAGTTTTCTTTGGATGGCTGGATACTACCTACGGTTCATCAAGGACTTCTCCAAGATAGCAAAGCCTATGACGGAGTTTCTAATGAAAGGAAAAGCCTTCCAATGAACACCAGCGTGCCAAGAAAACTTTGAGGATCTCAAGAAAAGGCTAACCACAGCGCCGGTTTGGTATTGTCGGATGTGAGCAAGAGCTTTGACATATATTGTGACGCATCCAGACAAGTGCTCGGATGTGTGCTCATGCAAGAAGGACAAGTGGTAGCCTATGCCTCAAGACAATTAAAGAAGCACAAGCTGAATTACCATACACATGACTTGGAGCTCGCAGCCGTTGTGCATTCATTAAAGATTTGGAGACATTATATCCTTGGTCATCGATGTGAGATCTATACGGATCATAAAATGCTCAAGTACATATTCACCCAAATGGATTTGAATTTGAGGCAACGTCGATGGTTGGAACTCATCAAGGATTATGATGTTGGAATCAACTATCACCCCGGAAAGGCCAATGTAGTAGCTGATGCATTGAGCCAGAAGGGAGCATGTCACCAACTCACGGTTTGGGAGCTACCGCCCAAGCTGCGTAAGGAGTTCGAACGGTTACATCTCGGAATTTTGAACGAGATGGAAGTTATGGAACTCCACTCTTCATTGGAACAAGAGATAAGAGATGGCCAAGCAGCGGATGAGGAGATCAAGGAGATCAAGGAAAGGATCCGACAAGGAATAGAGAAGGACTTCAAGGAAGATGAGAAGGGTACACTTTGGCTAGGAAAAAGGATTTGTGTGCCTAACGTGAAGCACATCCGCGACACGATATTAAAGGAGGCACATGACTCACCTTATTCCATACATCCCGGAAGTACCAATATGTACAAGGACCTGAAGACTTGTTATTGGTGGGATGGTATGAAGAGAGACATAGCCGAGTATGTTGTCCTATGCGACTCATGCCAACAGGTGAAGGCCGAACATCAAAGACCCGCTGGACTGTTGCAACCCTTAAAGGTACCCGAGTGGAAGTGGGAAGACATCAGTATGGATTTCATCATCGGATTGCCACGTACTCGGTCGGGTTACGACTCAATCTGGGTTATCATGGACCGATTGATGAAAACAGCCCTCTTTCTTCCTGTTAAAACCACGTACCGCATGGAAGATCTAGCCGAGCTGTACATAGAGCAAATCGTGTGCCGTCATGGAGTCCCGAAGAGGATAGATTCAGACCAGGGTACTCAGTTTACCTCTAGGTTCTGGAAGAAGCTGCATGAATCTATGGGTACACGACTAGATTTTAGCTCCGCTTACCACCCGCAGACCGATGGACAAACAGAAAAGACAAACCAAATTTTGGAAGACATGTTGAGAGCTTGTGCCTTGAAACATGGGCGTAGTTGGGATAGGAGCTTGCCGTATGCCGAACTCCTATAACAACAGCTATCAAGCTAGCTTGAAGATTGTAAAGGTCCCAAAAATATGAATACAAAGAGACTCTTGTTTGCAAAAATTGGTTTCATATGTATGAAATTTGGGACTTGTTAAAACTTTTTTTCCCCACATGTGATAACACACATGAGGGCTTTCTTCACACAAGTTCAAATGTTTATTTGGAAACTTGGAAACCAAGAGGGTTCAAAAATTAAGATGGGAAGTTCCCATGTGTGTGAGAAAACTAAAGTCAGATTTGGGAAAAACTTGTTCAAACTCAAAATTCAAATGAGAGCAACACAATGGAATTCAAAACTGTTGTACTGAAAATCTCATTTGCAGCAGTCAACTTTAAAATCAGATTTCATATTTGGATTCCTTGGGTCCAAATTAGGGGGGTGTGCAAAGTTTCATGATTTATGGGAATGATTTGCAACCCATTTTTCAAAATGGACTTTAAATAACAAAGAATTCAAATGCACATTTGAATTTGGATGAAACTTGCCCAATTGTCCAAATTTTGGGAGATATTTAGGAGAGGGATAAGGAGGGACTGGACTGTGGGTCCCACCTGTAATTGAGGGAGAGGAATTTGCAAAGATCTTCAGAGGAGCAGCTCTGTTTTGCTGCTCACGTGCGATCGACAGCGAGCGACCGACGCCAGCGCCACCGCTCGGTCGACCGCCCCTCAACCGAACCGCCTCAGCTGAGGCTTTTATACCCCTGTCGTGCTCCCTTTCTCCCTCGACACCGAGGCCTCAACGCTGTTCTTCCCTCCCTCACGCAAGAAACAACCGAGCACTGCCGCCGTGATCCGATCGATGAGCCACATCGGTAGCTCGTGTGCGTGCCTCAGCTGATTGGCCAAACAAACCCTACAGAATCTCCTCCGACGTCCTCGCGCCACTCCAACGTGAGCTCCACCTCCAGAGACCGAGAACGGCCGGTTTCCAATGTGGCCGAACCCATCGGCGACGAGGTGCTCTCATGGACAGCTCCACAGAGAGGCTTTCACGACCAAGCAAGAGGGCCCTGGGACGCGCAGGAGCTCCATGCAGCTTCCACCCGAAGCACAGAGCTTGTCTCCGCCTCTGGCCGACAAATTTCAGGGATTCGCTATGGCCGGTGTATACCGACCTTCGGGTATGATTCTGCAAAATTCCCGATTGATTTTTGTTTAGACACCACGAAACTTCGCACACACGGACTAGGTCTGAGGTATGTTGAACCTGACTCGATCCAGAGGTATTTCCAGCCCTTGGAGTGTGCTATACCGATATCTGTCATAACCCCAACCCACTCTGCCTGATATGCGCACCAGTTTGATTTTGAGGCCTCGCATGAAACACACTGTGCAAGGTACAATTTCAATCCTTCTGAAGGCGGCTATGGCGGGGAGGTGCGGGTGCACGGTGAACCCTAACTTGGAGCCATTCCTGAGCCCATGTGCGACCATGCCTAGCTTTGCCAACCTTCGCTGGTGCTGTAGAGCCTTTCCAGGAAGCTTTTGGCGGGCTAAAGCGTCGGGGCAACGTCGCCAGACTCCCTCAGAGCCGCTGCACCGGTGTGGGATGGGTTTGGGGCTTCGCCGGTCCATAGAATTCATTCCATCGTGTTCCTCAGGTTAAACAAGAGCCTGGTGGCGCGTTTCAGTGTCAGGGGTGGCCGGACGATTGAATCCGAGGCTGCTCCGGCGAACTCCGGAGGCGGGGTGCGAGGGAGCGAGAGGTTGAAGACGAACTCATCGGGCCCGCCTGTCAACGACTCGGGAGAGAGGTGCCGGATTCTCTGTGGCGCTGGATCGACTGTGACAGCGCGGGAAACAACCCTGTGACACGGTGTGGCACTCTCTCGGCAGCAAACACGTGTATCCTGGTCCCACCGTCAATTTAAACTTTTTCCCGGATTTATTCAAATTCCAGGGTTTCCCCAAACTTTAGAAGAGCATAACATTTGCTAGGAACCTCGAAATTTAGTGATTCAAATTGGGTTAGATTCAGATTGACAAACTCTATCCAAATATGCAACCCAATTTGTATGAAAGTCTTTATTTAATTCTAGAAAATTCTTTAAAACTTTTCAGCAAAAGAATTTTAGAGGGAGTTTGGTTTATCCAAAAATCCTCAAATTTTGCCAGAATATTCTTTAGGTTGTTATTAGGCTCCTGTAAAAGTTTCAGATCATTTGGAGTTTATTTGATCAGGGTACTTCAGATTGGAAGTTGCTGTGTTCAATTGAATACAGAAACATTTTCAGAGAATTGCCAAAACTTGTAAATTCAGTTCTGGGCAATTCTTAGCTCCAAAAATCCTAGGAAAATTCATGCAAGCTCTATGAACTATAATTGAAATTGTGATTCACTGAGTTTGACATGAACATAGTTGTTACCTCAGAATTAATTCTTCTTTGCTTAATTGCTTAGAAAATCATTCTAAATAAAGCACTCAATGAAAAGTGCTAATTTTTGGTCTAGATGACTTTCTTGTGGCATGGAACTCACATGAAAATTCTGTCCTCCATTGTAGCTCTGGATCACCACTGTCACGTGTAACCTCTTAAGGTGATCAACACTTAAGTGGGAAAATCACTTAACATTTGATCGTAATGTTTAAACCCAACCCAAACCACTAGCACCAGTGTCATTTTAAATTCTTAAACAGAGTTCCAGTTTTAAAACTGTCATTAGATCTTATTAGCAAAAGCTTTTCAATTAAATACATATGCATGATCCTATCGTGTAGCATCTACGTGAAGAACGTGAGAAGGACTTAAAGTGAAGATCAAGGAGGAAGGAAAAGCAAGTAATCAAGCTCCAAGTGATCGTCACTAACTGATTGTAATCTTAGCAACCTGCAAAACAGGCAAGCCCCGGTTTGCATTTGAACAGTTTTATAAAGCATTTCCATTTTTAGAGATCATAGCTTTGCATCATTGATTGCATTAAGTCTAGTTGATATTGAAAACCCCACTTGCATGACCAGAAATACCTAAGGGAGAAAGGGTAGATTAGCACCTACTCGAGTGGATTTGGCTACGCTAAATGTTAGTAGGAAAGGTCCGGTAGAAGTCGAGCAGTTGGAAGCTACTCGCGAGTTTAGGGCGGGTTTACTCGGAACGGGTCCGAATTAGAAAAGATGAGGAAAGTCCACACATAAGAAATGGAGACCGGTAGGGAGGTTTAGATGCAGCAGGTTGCAGGCCGTGCGTGCGTAGCCCTGCCTGTGTCGGTTAAGGCCCGTCTGTTCTTGGCCCTGTTGGAAAAGTTTGAGTTGTGTACTGGGCGCATAATGGCTATATGGGACCCAGGAAACTGATGTACCTTGCGAGATCCATAGTGGAACTTTTCCAACTGCCTTAGGCTTTAGGCGTCAGGGTAGCAGGAGGTAACTCGCTTAAGAACATACTACTGCGGGTATGTACCTTGAGGGAGCTTGCGTACTCGGGGCAGTTGGACCGCGTCCAATGTGGAAGATCTTGGGAAAGGTGGCCGCGTACAACATCAGTCGAGGTTGCTGCCGGCAACTCGCAGTACGGGTGTACGTGTCGTGTAGTCCGGGCGTGTACTGATTTGAATCACTGTCGCTCGCGGTTATATGAGCATACTTGCCCACTGCGTCTTGACGTAGTAACAAATGGAATTGGTTATCTTTTAATTTGATAAGACTGTGATGTAACTTGTTTTGCAACCATGATTGAATTAGAGATAGGCTCATTAAACTTTACTTTCGCCTTGTGCAAGGAGCATCGCAACAAAGCGTTTCTTGTTTGATTGTGGAGTTGCGATGCTGTTCAGTTCAAGGTCTGTACAATGAGGCTTAAAACCTGAAAGTTAAGGATCAACTTTAGGTGAGTCCTTTACGCAAATCTAGCTATCCTAGTTGTGAACCGCCATGCATGTAGAGTTTCTTGTTTAGGAGAGAAGGATCAGTCTTGCTGAGCCTATGTGCTCACGCTTGCTATATAAGTGGTTTTGCAGGTTAACATCGATGCTAAGATGGAGGTTGTCCGGTGAGACTCGGAGACTTCCGAGTCAGGTAACACATGGAGAACCCAGCCGCTGCTGCTTGTCTTCGTGTTGCTAGCGAGAGGAGTCCGTGAGCTGGACTTCATCTCGAGTTCTCTTAGTTATTCGACGTGAGTTGTTATAGACTTCCGCTGTAGCAATTTGATGTAAACTATTTACAAAGAAAAACATGTAAGCTTCCGCTGTGGTTTTATGTAATACATCGTTCCTTCTATGTGTGCTGTTGGGTGCCACACAACACGGCACCACCCAATGCGATTCCCGTGAGAGTGGCCTGTCTCAGTTGGTAACAGAGCTGTGGCAATTGGTATCAGGAGCTGAGCCCTGTCTCAGTCGGTACCCGTCCATGTCAGCGTGGTATCAGAGCCGCATTGGTAATAGCGCACGGAATAAGGATCGTATTATGACAAAAATTTAGGTTACGGTGAGGATACGATACTAGGCCCACATAAGGATTACTATTAGCTTATTATGAAGGTGGCAAACTAACTTATTTGTTATGTCGGAAAATCGTGCATCTCGGGACGAGTTATGTCTTGGGGGGTGCACGTAAGCGCTGTCCACCAGTGCGCACAAGCTGAAGGGTGGAGCCCCACGGGTGGCAGGTAACCCGACCCGCTTTGGTATCCTCTACGACTCTTCATGTCGTTTGGGGTACTCGAACAACGCCGTTCCCTGGCGTGCTACGGGCAAGTTTGGGAAACCCCGTCACGTGGTTAGTAACGTGAACACATAGCTCAAGGCGTGTTTGGCTTGAGAACACCTGGGCGATTGATGACGGACGGGTGTAAGAACTGTATGTATACCGGGTTCGGTGTGCAGCCGGACCTGACGATTGAGTGTGACTTATGCAGGATTAACCATGAAACCGTAGTATGAATAGTACACGTTTGTGAGTGACCATTTTAGTGCCACCTAAGATACGAATATGCCGATATAATCCGGTTAGGATTTTCTTTTGGTGAGGCTACGTAGCACCGACATGCTTCTTACGGTGCATCAACACCGTACTAAACTTAATAAACCCTTTCCTTTGAAGAAATGACTCATGAACCAACTTTCGATTAAAAATGGAAGTTTGAAACAAATATTAGTTACTGAACTCTTATTTTGAGCTAAGATTCAAATGAGGGGAAGACTAGGCTTCAAAGATTTCAAAAACAGAGTGCTCTGTTTTCGGCAAAAATTCTTGCTGGACTTTAACAGAGCATAACTCCGAGTAGCTTGACCCAATTAAGGTGTATGATACGGTTCTGGAAATATTCTCAAGTAATCTACAACTTCTTTGTAGAGCTCAAGAGCAAAATCACAAGCTAAATGGGTAGAAAGTTCAGAGGAAGGTAAACTGTCCAGAACCAGGACAGCAGCAAAACCTATCTGGACCTTTCTGTTTTTAAGCCATAACCTTCTGTAGAAAAAATCCTTAAGAAGCCTATGATACACCGTTAAAAAGGTTATGAAATGTTCAACATTGTTGTAATTTAAAGTTTGTTCAGATTCTTATTGCATTTGCATATACAACTGTGATAAAATCAGCCACATACAAAGGAGATGCTGGCAAACTTTATCCAGGAATTCTGTCAAATTTGGAAAATCATAACTTTTAATCCAGAGATGATCTGCAGGCATATGAGTACTCGTTGGAAAGATACTAAAGTTAACTTTAACTTTGGTATTCAACTTGAGTTATGAAAATGCTCTTAACTAGATTAAAATCTGGAGATAGTGCATAAAGGTCTGTTCTGTACAGATAGGCTGGATAGCTATGCCTACTAAGGAGTTGTGTAAACATGAATTTTGTTACTGCTTTCATAAAGTTTTGACATATTCATGTTTCTATTAATCTCACATACTTCTGAGCTCTTGTTTAACTCTTCTCAACTACATTTTGGCAGTATGGTTCGTAACCGCTCTAGGAGTAGGGTCGGGAGTTCTCGTCGAGGCGGTGATGCTTCTATTCCACCGTCGGAACCACCATCCACGGGATGGATGGATCTTATGACTCGAGTCGTCGAGTCTCATCAAGAGAACACTAGGCTACTCCAATAAGCAACGCAAGAACACACACGCTTACTCCAAGCTTTGGTACAACAAGGCGTACTCAAGAACACGCAACAAGTCGTTCCACCTCGGAACGCTTATCTGGACTTCTTGGCGACTCAACCGCCAATCTTTACTGAAGCTACCGAACCTGTGGAAGCAGATCAGTGGATTCGTGTCATGGAGTCCAAATTTGGAGTATTCAAGTGTGATGACTACCAGAAGACTAAGTTTGCTGCTCAGCAACTCCATGGGGCCCTGGAAACTGGTGGGTGGATCATCTTGCCACCGTTACGGAGGACCATCAAGTGACATGGAGTGAGTTTTGTGAAGCCTTTCATACTCATCACATACCACTAGGTATTGTCAAGGCAAAGCGGGAGGAATTTTTGGGCTTGAAGCAAGGGGACAGGAGTATCCTTGAGTATGTCAGAAGTTTTAACCTTTTGGCCCAATATGCTCCCGAATATGCGGCGAAAGAAGAGGCACGGTGTGACCTATTCTTCCATGGCCTGAGTGCCATATTACAGGAGAAGTTGGCCGTACACAACAACGGCAGCTACACCAACATGGTCGATGCGGCTTTCATTCAAAAGAAGCTGACACTTGAGTGGCAAGCTGAGAAGAGAAAGATGAGTGAAATCGAGCAGGTCAGCACAAGTTATGTGCCTCAGAAGTACCGTTTGGTGTATCGAACGCCACCCGGTGAAAGATGGAGGCCACCTGTACGATCAACTCCTCAGAGATTGATTGCTGGTCAAGTTCTACAACTTGCACCACCTCCACAGCCGCAGCATCAGACGGTGGTTTGTGCTCCATCGCTGCAGCCAGGTGTACCTAGCATCCCACAGCAAGTCAACGAAGAACTGGAAAGACACCCGTGTTTCACTTGTAGGAGTATAGGCCATTATGCTACACATTGTCCGGAGGGAACTCGAGGCTACGGGTCATCATATTTACAACAATACGACCCGTACCTCAATCTGCATTCAGGAGGGCAGATAGGGGGCAACATTGACTATACTGTGATTGATGATGTTCCGAAAGGAGAAGCCGCTTTAGCAGGGATCTTTTCTCTGAATCAGCTACCGGTTTTGATTCTCTTTGATTCCGGTGCCACACGCAACTTCATTAGTCAATCTTTTGTGGCTCAACATCAGCTCCAAACAGTTTATACAAAGAGGCAATACCTCATATCTTCGCCCGGGGGCAGCAGTACCGCAAGTGAGGTTGTCTCCCGAGCACCTCTTTGTTTGGGGGGTAGAATATACCCTACGACTCTCATTATCCTTGAGGGTCTGAAGATCGACATCATTTTGGGGATGTCGTGGTTGAATTACCACCAGGCGGTTCTTAACATCAGCTCCAGGATCGTTGAGCTCAACTCCCCACAGCACGGTCTTCATATATTAATTCTGGGTGCCAGACAGCAGCGGATTGCAACAGTGAACCACACGGAAGCTGTTAAGATAGAGGACATTCTGGTGGTACATGAGTATCCGGATGTATTTCCCGATGATTTACTGTAAGGGCCTCAGTTTTTGACACTCATTTGCAGTGTTCATCACCACACCACACACCTCATTTGAGGAAAAATGATGAACACAAATAAAGAACAAGTAACAATTATCAACATGCTCATTAGGGGACAAACTCACACATTGCAAAAGTGGTACTTCCCACATGTGATATAGATGGGCTGGACATATGAAAACTCCTACACTTTGCTAAGGATGTCCATGCCAAGTTTCACCCAAATTCAAAACATTTTTGAGGTCATCTTGGGTGTAGATAGGAAAGGGGCAGTTTGAAAACATATTCAAATTCAAACTGTTTTCACCCACTGAATTTAAAAGTGGAAGGCATATTCTTGCTCAGCACATTTTTGTGAGCTCACACACCAATTTTCACTCCATTTGGAGTTGATCTTGACATGAGCTAAGGGGGAGAAATTCAAACTTTATTTGAATTTCAAACTGCACTTGTGCTGAAATTCATTCAAACCAAACATCATTTGAACTTTGATCAATTCAAATGGCTCTTGGGTGAATAATTTGAGTTGCCAAGGGTAGAATAGGGTTCACTGTTTACCACAGCTGTTAGGAATAAATTTCAGAGGTTAAAAGAGGAGTGGGACCCACATGTCAGCCTCAGCCTCAAAGCAAACCGACTGAAACACAGTTCAGTCGGTTCCCGGCAGCTGTGCGCGCGCGCCACCGAAGGGGGCAGCCGGCGCCAGCTCCTGCTGCGTGCCCCAAGCCGGAGGCCAGCCGGCCGAGCTATTTATTCCCTCCCCGGCGTGCCTCAGTCACCATTTCCCCGAGCTACCGACGTGCGCGACTGCTTTTCCCACTGCCATCGCCGCCGCTCGAGTTCCTGCTTGATCAAGCCGATCGCAGCTCCCTCTTTCCATTCCAAGGTCCCAGCAAGGTACTAGCAACCATCCTCCATCCTTCCCATTGATAGAAATCGATTGAAACCGAGTGATATCGGCTGTGCCGAAAGATCAAACTCGGAACTGGAAACCGCCGCACCTCGGGCTCTCGTGGACAGCCCAACCTGGGCGTTGTCACGCCCGAGCCAAGGCACCCTTGGACGCGCAAGGGATCGGTGCTGCTCATCCCCGAGCCACAGCTCGAGTGGTTGCTCACCGGCGGCGAATTTCCACTTTTCCCCTTTCTGTGTGCAGAACGACCCTCGGGTACGATTCTGTTTAATTCGTGCTCTAGAAAGGATTAGAGGGCCTCAGGCCACTCCCACACGAACTAGACACGGTGACGCACAAGTTGCCTTCACAACTCTGGGCCGGAGAACTTCTGTGCCCGGCGTAATTCAAGGTCTACTAATGGCGGAACGCACGGGGGGTATCGGGCGCACGGTGAGGACCTATTTCGGGCCTTCCCCGAGCTGCCCCGAGTTCATGTCGACCTTCTCTGAGGTCCACTGATGCTCTCCGACCGATTTCCCAAGTAGCTGAGGCACTAGGAGCATCAGCCGACATGGCCGAAGTCGTTCCGATATGGCGGCTCGTCGCCGACCATGCTCCGGCCGTTGTCATGAGCAGCTGACCCTCGGATCATGTTCCCCAAGTAAAAGTAGGCAGGGGCGGCCAGAATCAAGGAGTTTGAAGCTGTACAGCAGCCAGCGGCGAGCTCTCCGGCGAGGTCCCTCGGCGGCGGAGCGCGGGTGTCGCGAGGTTGAAGAAGGGGGTGGACCCCAGCTGTCAGCGGCCGATATTTTGAATCGGGATCCGGCTGCGGCCGGGATCGGGTGTGCTGGCGCGCAAAAGCCTTGTGGGCCGCGGTGTGCTGTCGCTTCGGCGTGCGACGCGTGTCCCCTGGGCCCACGCGCGAGTTTTAACTTTTCCCCGATTTTCAGATTTCCTTCAAACTTCAAATCCTTATAACTTTGGCTAGAAAGCTCCAAATTGAGTGAACCAAATTTTGCTGGATTCAGCTCTCTTAGTACTTGCCAGAAAATCAAGTTTCACTTCATGAAATTCCTTAATTCTCCAGAATTAATTCCTTAAAGTTTAAACTGTTAGGAATTTTAACTGGAGAATCATTTGGAGGAAAATCCTGAAATTTTGCTGAGATGTTCACCAAAATATCCTTGAACTACCATAAAAATTTCAGATCCATTTGAGCTCATTTAGTCCACCTAATGGTGTGATTAGTAAAACTGTTCCAGAGAAAATAGAAAATGTTCAGAAACATTTTCAGAATTTTCTCTGAAATTGTTTAGCTCATATCTTTAGTTAGAGACTTCCAAATTAAGTGAGACCAATTCCATTAGAACCCTCTGAAAATCTAGTTTTCAGAAAGTCATAGTTTGTTTCATGAAAATACCTAGAACACCCTAAAAGCCTTTAATTAAGGTCAAGGACATAATTATTTGTGGAGGGCTCAAATGAGCTTTGCTGCAACTAAAACTTGACCAAGTCTCTGTTTAGGTTGTAACCAAGCCACAGTAAAAGTTTCACAGTCATTAGGTCTATCTAGTAAAGGTTATGGACTTCACCACTTCAAAGTTAATACAAAAGCATTTAATTAATACATACATTGTTCTTATCATGTAGTCGCTAAGGTCGAGGAGGAACCCGAAGTCCTAGACTTCGTTACTCCGGAGGAACAGCTAGCCTACGACCAAGAGCAGCAAGGCAAGCCCCGGTTTGCATTAACCATTTTATAAATTTTTATTGTTTTGAGCACATATTTGTTTTCTTTATGTTGTGCATCAGAGTCTTGTTTGGAAACCCCACTGCATAGCCAAGAAAACCATGGGTTGGGGTTTAGGATTGCAAACCCCGTTAGCCACTGCATTGCTAGGATAGAGTAGGATTCGGTACAAGTCGAGTAGTTGGAGCTACTCGCGAGAATAGGCTAGAGGCACATTGCTCGGGTAGAGATAGCACATGACACACATGGCAAGAAAATGAGACCGAGCGGAGAGTAAGGGCAGCAGGACTTTGGGGCCTGTGTGCTGTAGCTCCGCTTGTGTCGATTGAGGACCGAGCCGTGTGCGGGCCTGATGAACAAGCTAGAACAGTACCGAAGACCTACCGGCTATATGGGAACCGGGAAACTGATGTAACTCGGGTAGCTGGGTGTTGAGGCATTGCCCGTCGTTCAGAGGGTAGGTTGAGAGCTCGAGGTGTAAATCAGCTGGCGGCACAGAGATGCGCGTGCAGGGACCTCTTGCTCGGGACGATGGGACCGGTTCAATATTTGGCTAACGGGTGAAAGGTAGTCGCGTACGGCGTCCGTGATGGTTGTTGTAGGCAACATCGAGTACGGGCGTACGTGACGGGTTGTTCGGGTAACCCTGCAGGTGTAAATCGATTATAATCGCCGTCCCTCGCGGTCAGTGAGTACCACTTGTTCACTGTACCGTGACGTAGAAAGAACAGGCTAGTTACATGTTAAAATGTTGCTGATTGAAAGTTGGATATTGATTGTTAATGATATGTTGTAGCTTAGTGCTAACTAAAGTTCTTTTCAACTTTGGGCAAAGTACATGAGAGAAATGCGTTTCTTGTTTGATTGCGGCTCTCTCATGTGCCTTAGCGTAAGGTTCTCCACAACCTGCTGCTAAAACTTGAAAGTAAGGTTCTACTAATTAGGCGAGTCCTTGCAAATGATTTTTACCTCATGCAACCCATCACCCTCATGTAGAAGTTTCATGTTTAGGTAAGACGGGTCAGACTTGCTGAGCCTTCGTGCTCACTGCTTGTGTTTGAAGCTTTTGCAGGGTTCTATGAGGAAGGGACTCCCGAAGAGGAGACGGAACCCCAGGAGGGGAACCCCGTCGAGTGGGAGTCGTGCACGCCGCAGAGTTAGTGTGCGTGTGTGCTAGCAAGGACACGTTCGAGGGCTGAACGTGCACTTGATGCTTAGTCTACGCCCGCGAGTGTGGACTAAACTTATTTTGATGTAAACATGTTGATAAACTTGTTTATGTAATAAAGCTTCCGCTTCCGCTTTGTACCTTTGACGTGTGTTATGCGGTGCTGTGCAACGCAGCACCCCTCAGCGTGATCCTGGCTCGACAGGACCCAAAGGGGTCGTGTCAGCGTGGTATCAGAGCTCGCTTGAGGTTTAACACAGTACAAAGGTCTCCCTTTTAAAAAAATCCAGTGAGGAACGAGTTAGTAGCCCGTATAAGGATGTTATTAGTATATAGAAAGTGGCTTAGTAACCTATTTGTTATGTCGGAAAATCGTGCATCTCGGGACGTCCATGTCTTGGGGGGTGCACGTAAGCGCTGTCCACCAGTGCGCACAAGCTGAAGGGTGGAGCCCCACGGGTGGCAGGTAACCCGACCCGCTTTGATATCCTCTACGACTCTTCATGTCGTTTGGGGTATTCGAGCAACGTCTGTCCCTGGCGTGTGTGGTGCAACATGGGAGACCCCGTCACGTGGTCTGAAACGTGAACACGTAACTCAAGGCGTGTTTGGCTTGAGAACATCCGGGCGAGTGATGACGGCCGGGTGTACCAACTGTATGGATTCCGGGCTCGGGGTGCCGCCGAGTCTGATGATTGGTTGAATTTCTGCAGGTAGCCTTACCACGAAACGGTAGACGTGTAGCATCCGTGTGCGAGTGACGAGTAGTGCCACTGAACTAACGAAGCCGGCTAAATCCGGTATAGGTTTTTCTTTGTGAGGACGTAGTACCGACATGATCTGGTGACGCATCGACGTCACACCCAACTAAATGAACAACTTCATTTAAAAACTTGAAGGTTTTGATCCAAAGTAGTAAAACTTGATGTAACTCCTTCCCTTGAACAGGACATTCAAAGTTAATAAGTTTTCAACTTATAGGATGTTAAGGACAGAGCACCCTGTTTTCAGCTAAATCAAGGCTGAAGTTAATCAGAGGTTAGAGGTTGAGTTCTTTCGAGGTTGGGGTCGTATGATACATTTCTGGAAAGCTTTGGAGGAGCTTTACAACTTTTCTGTTGAGTTCCAGAGGTGTTTCATCCCTTAACCACTCGAAAAATACAGTAGAGTTGAAACTGTCCAGAAAACAGGACGTAGTAAAGACTCTCTGTAGACTCTCTGTAAATTAAGCATAACTTCCTGCATAAAAATCCAAAAATAGAAAATGAGGTGGTTCTGGGAAGCTTATGAGATGGGTTACAACTTTGTAACAGAAAGTTTTGTCAGATTAGGAACAGAATTAACTGGGATTCTTGGATCAATTCAGTACCTAAAGCAGAGAGGTGCTGTCCAATGGTTCCCAGAAATTCTGTTAACTTTGACATCTCATAACTTGTGAACCAGGACAGATCTTAGGCCAACCAAATACTTTCTGGAAAGCTATTGAAGTTAACTTTAACTTTGATGTTGAGCTCCAGGACTGATTTTGCTTTTAACCTGGCCTAAATCAGATTAATATGGAAACTGGTCAGGGCTGTCATGGGAACAGCAGATCAGCAGTCAAATTTGTTTGAAAATTTGAACTATGTTTCCAAGTGTTGAGGGTTCAATGACATATCTTATGTTATAACTCAATGGTTTACTGTTTAAATAAATATTTGACATTTCTCAAATATATTTTTACAGATGGCAGCAGATAAACGGTTGGAGAACGGGTGGGTAGTTTCCCACTGTTCTGACCGTAGCGGCTACCCGGGAGCATTGTGGCTAATGCTCCAATATTTCGGGTACAACCAGATGCCGCAATACTTCGCCAAGGAAGAAGGCGAAGAGGGGAACAAGACGTGGACGATCCATGTCGAGGTTTCTGCAGGGCCTACGCCACCCGGTTGGGTGCCATTCACCGTCACGGTGAGAGGAAGACAACCGGAAGGGATGTGGCAAGTGGCAGCCCGTGACACTATGTCACGTTTCTGCCAACTACACGTACAGGCTATGGAGGGAACTCCATACGCACTCGTTCCGGTGGAGGGACGAGCTCAGCATGTGTGGGAAGATTTCAGCAAGCGTAATGGTCTCCAAAGCACCATTATGCTTAGCGGGTAGAGTGTACCCCACGTCTCTCATTATCTTAGAGGGACAGAAGGTCGATGTCATCCTAGGGATGTCGTGGTTAACCCGCCACGGCGCTGTTTTAGACACCGTCCTCCGAGTCGTGCACTTAAACTCAGGAGTGCACGGTTCTCACTCATTATTTCTGGACAGTCCAGAAATAAAACTTCCAAGTGTCTATCAAGCCACAACCATCAGATTGGAAGACATTCCAGTGGTCCGAGAATTCCCTGATGTATTCCCGGATGATTTGCCGGGGATGCCACCCGATAGGGAGGTGGAGTTCAAGATTGAACTTGCACCGGGAACCATGCCAATATCCCGAAGGCCGTACAAGATGGCGCCCAAGGAGTTGGCTGAACTGAAGACTCAGCTCACGGACCTTCTGGAGAAGGGTTTTATTAGGCCGAGCTCCTCGCCATGGGGCTGTTCGGCATTATTTGTCAAAAAGAAGGATGAAACGTTGCGGCTTTGCATGGACTACCGTCCATTAAATGCCGTAACCATCAAGAACAAGTACCCGTTGCCACGGATCGACATGTTGTTTGATCAGTTGGTCGAAGCAAAGGTCTTTTCCAAGATGGATTTAAGATCCGGGTACCATCAGATTAAGATAAGGGCGGAGGACATTCCAAAGACAGCCTTCTCGACAAGGTACGGACTTTATGAGTACCTGGTCATGTCCTTTGGCCTCACCAATGCTCCAGCTCACTTCATGTACTTAATGAACTCGGTGTTCATGCCGGAGCTGGACAAGTTTGTCGTGGTCTTCATCGACGACATCCTGGTATATTCCAAGTCGGAGGAAGATCACAAGAAACATCTGCGTATAGTCTTGCAACGGCTGCGGGATCACAAGTTATACGCAAAGTTCAGCAAATGCGAATTTTGGATATCGCAAGTGCCTTTCCTCGGGCATATCATCTCAGCGGAGGGTATCGCTGTGGACCCGAGCAAAATCACGCAAGTGCTGAATTGGAAATCCCCGAGAACTGTTCATGAGGTACGGAGTTTCCTCGGACTCGCGGGATATTATCGGAGGTTCATTCCGAACTTCTCGAAGATTGCCAAGCCAATGACAGAGCTGCTAAAGAAGGCTACCAAATATGTTTGGAGTCCAGCATGTGAAGCAGCATTCAAGGCTTTAGTCAAGCACCTAACATCAGCACCGGTTTTGGCGCAGCCAGACACAACAAAACCGTTCGATGTGTACTGCGATGCATCCGGCATTGGGCTCGGATGTGTGCTGATGCAAGACCGAAGAGTGGTCGCGTATGGATCACGACAGCTTAGGAACCATGAGCAAAATTATCCAACTCACGATTTGGAGCTCGCTGCCGTGGTACTTGCACTGAAAATGTGGAGGCACTACCTACTCGGTAACCTCGTACATTTATATACCGACCACAAAAGCCTCAAGTACATCTTCACTCAGAAGGAGCTGAACATGAGGCAACGAAGATGGTTAGAACTGATAAAGGATTATGAGATAGAGATCCATTATCATCCGGGCAAGGCAAACGTTGTGGCAGACGCGCTAAGCCGCAAGTCACACGTCAATAATCTGACCATCACACCGTTGGAAGAGAGCGAACCACCACTACATGTGATTCCACATGGAGCTCTCTACAACCTAGCTTTGATCCCCACCATCCGTGAAGAGATAGCGGCAGCCCAGAAGAATGACAAGGGCATGTCACATTTGCGGAGACGTGTAGACAGTGGGGAGTTGAAATGTTTCCGGAAGGACGGAGACGGCGTCCTATGGTTCAAGGACCGGATCGTCGTACCCCGAAACCCGGAATTACGGAAGAAAATCTTTGATGAGGCTCACTTATCAAAGTTTTCTATTCACCCCGGCAGCAACAAAATGTATCAAGAACTCAGGAGAAAGTTTTGGTGGACACGGATGAAGCGAGAGACGGCAAAATACGTGTCCGAGTGTGATACATGTCGACGGGTGAAGGCAGACCACATGCGGAAACCGGGACTGCTGCAACCACTGGGCATTCCTGCCTGGAAGTGGGAGGACGTGAGCATGGATTTCGTCGTCGGTTTACCCACCACCTTACAGAAACATGATTCTGTGTGGGTAATCGTCGATCGGCTCACCAAAGTTGCCCATTTCATCCCGGTCAACACCAACTATAACGCCAAGAAGTACGCTGAACTGTACATCTCACGGATCCTATGCTTATACGGCGTACCCCGTACCATCGTATCGGACCGGGGCACTTTATTTGTGTCCCGTTTTTGGGAGCAGCTAACACGCTGCCTTGGGGACGAAGCTGATCCGTAGTTCAGCCTACCACCCGCAGACGGATGGGCAAACGGAGCGGGTAAATCAAATCCTAGAAGACATGCTACGAGCTTGCGCTATCGACCACGGCAAGAATTGGGATGATCACTTGCCATTAGCCGAGTTCTCGTACAACAATGGGTACCAAGCCAGCATCAAGATGGCGCCCTACGAGGCGCTATACGGCAGGAGATGCCGCACACCACTGAACTGGTGTGAATCTGGCGAGAGGGTTACCTTCGGGACTGATCTTGTCAACAACGCGGAAGAAAAGGTTCGATTAATTCAAGCGAACCTAAAAGCCGCTCAATCCCGACAGAAACAGTATGCGGACCGGAGGAGGCGCCCATTACAATTCGAAGTTGGAGATCACGTATACCTACGAGTGTCTCCAATGAAGGGCGTAAACAGATTTGGGGTGAGAGGAAAGTTAGCACCCCGATTCATCGGTCCATTCCAGATTACCGAAAGATGTGGATCGGTGGCATACCGGCTAAGATTACCAGAAGCACTTTCCGGTGTGCACGACGTCTTTCACGTTTCCCAGCTGAGGAAGTGTCTCAAGCTATCAACTACCGTTCAGCTGGAAGACATTGAAGAACTGCAACCGGATCTCACCTATCGGGAGGCACCGGTGCAGATTATTGATGAAAAGGCCCGAACCACACGCAACCGTACGTTGTGGTTCTACAAGGTTCTATGGAGTAATCACTCCATGGACGAAGCGACATGGGAGGGCGAAGAATTCCTTCGCACTAACTACCCCGACTTTTTCACGTCGCATATTCGGTAATTTTCCACCGTCCTCTCTCTCATTTCACCTTATAATCTCGGGACGAGATTCTTTTAAGGGGGGAGGAATGTAAGGGCCTCAGTTTTTGACACTCATTTGCAGTGTTCATCACCACACCACACACCTCATTTGAGGAAAAATGATGAACACAAATAAAGAACAAGTAACAATTATCAACATGCTCATTAGGGGACAAACTCACACATTGCAAAAGTGGTACTTCCCACATGTGATATAGATGGGCTGGACATATGAAAACTCCTACACTTTGCTAAGGATGTCCATGCCAAGTTTCACCCAAATTCAAAACATTTTTGAGGTCATCTTGGGTGTAGATAGGAAAGGGGCAGTTTGAAAACATATTCAAATTCAAACTGTTTTCACCCACTGAATTTAAAAGTGGAAGGCATATTCTTGCTCAGCACATTTTTGTGAGCTCACACACCAATTTTCACTCCATTTGGAGTTGATCTTGACATGAGCTAAGGGGGAGAAATTCAAACTTTATTTGAATTTCAAACTGCACTTGTGCTGAAATTCATTCAAACCAAACATCATTTGAACTTTGATCAATTCAAATGGCTCTTGGGTGAATAATTTGAGTTGCCAAGGGTAGAATAGGGTTCACTGTTTACCACAGCTGTTAGGAATAAATTTCAGAGGTTAAAAGAGGAGTGGGACCCACATGTCAGCCTCAGCCTCAAAGCAAACCGACTGAAACACAGTTCAGTCGGTTCCCGGCAGCTGTGCGCGCGCGCCACCGAAGGGGGCAGCCGGCGCCAGCTCCTGCTGCGTGCCCCAAGCCGGAGGCCAGCCGGCCGAGCTATTTATTCCCTCCCCGGCGTGCCTCAGTCACCATTTCCCCGAGCTACCGACGTGCGCGACTGCTTTTCCCACTGCCATCGCCGCCGCTCGAGTTCCTGCTTGATCAAGCCGATCGCAGCTCCCTCTTTCCATTCCAAGGTCCCAGCAAGGTACTAGCAACCATCCTCCATCCTTCCCATTGATAGAAATCGATTGAAACCGAGTGATATCGGCTGTGCCGAAAGATCAAACTCGGAACTGGAAACCGCCGCACCTCGGGCTCTCGTGGACAGCCCAACCTGGGCGTTGTCACGCCCGAGCCAAGGCACCCTTGGACGCGCAAGGGATCGGTGCTGCTCATCCCCGAGCCACAGCTCGAGTGGTTGCTCACCGGCGGCGAATTTCCACTTTTCCCCTTTCTGTGTGCAGAACGACCCTCGGGTACGATTCTGTTTAATTCGTGCTCTAGAAAGGATTAGAGGGCCTCAGGCCACTCCCACACGAACTAGACACGGTGACGCACAAGTTGCCTTCACAACTCTGGGCCGGAGAACTTCTGTGCCCGGCGTAATTCAAGGTCTACTAATGGCGGAACGCACGGGGGGTATCGGGCGCACGGTGAGGACCTATTTCGGGCCTTCCCCGAGCTGCCCCGAGTTCATGTCGACCTTCTCTGAGGTCCACTGATGCTCTCCGACCGATTTCCCAAGTAGCTGAGGCACTAGGAGCATCAGCCGACATGGCCGAAGTCGTTCCGATATGGCGGCTCGTCGCCGACCATGCTCCGGCCGTTGTCATGAGCAGCTGACCCTCGGATCATGTTCCCCAAGTAAAAGTAGGCAGGGGCGGCCAGAATCAAGGAGTTTGAAGCTGTACAGCAGCCAGCGGCGAGCTCTCCGGCGAGGTCCCTCGGCGGCGGAGCGCGGGTGTCGCGAGGTTGAAGAAGGGGGTGGACCCCAGCTGTCAGCGGCCGATATTTTGAATCGGGATCCGGCTGCGGCCGGGATCGGGTGTGCTGGCGCGCAAAAGCCTTGTGGGCCGCGGTGTGCTGTCGCTTCGGCGTGCGACGCGTGTCCCCTGGGCCCACGCGCGAGTTTTAACTTTTCCCCGATTTTCAGATTTCCTTCAAACTTCAAATCCTTATAACTTTGGCTAGAAAGCTCCAAATTGAGTGAACCAAATTTTGCTGGATTCAGCTCTCTGAGTACTTGCCAGAAAATCAAGTTTCACTTCATGAAATTCCTTAATTCTCCAGAATTAATTCCTTAAAGTTTAAACTGTTAGGAATTTTAACTGGAGAATCATTTGGAGGAAAATCCTGAAATTTTGCTGAGATGTTCACCAAAATATCCTTGAACTACCATAAAAATTTCAGATCCATTTGAGCTCATTTAGTCCACCTAATGGTGTGATTAGTAAAACTGTTCCAGAGAAAATAGAAAATGTTCAGAAACATTTTCAGAATTTTCTCTGAAATTGTTTAGCTCATATCTTTAGTTAGAGACTTCCAAATTAAGTGAGACCAATTCCATTAGAACCCTCTGAAAATCTAGTTTTCAGAAAGTCATAGTTTGTTTCATGAAAATACCTAGAACACCCTAAAAGCCTTTAATTAAGGTCAAGGACATAATTATTTGTGGAGGGCTCAAATGAGCTTTGCTGCAACTAAAACTTGACCAAGTCTCTGTTTAGGTTGTAACCAAGCCACAGTAAAAGTTTCACAGTCATTAGGTCTATCTAGTAAAGGTTATGGACTTCACCACTTCAAAGTTAATACAAAAGCATTTAATTAATACATACATTGTTCTTATCATGTAGTCGCTAAGGTCGAGGAGGAACCCGAAGTCCTAGACTTCGTTACTCCGGAGGAACAGCTAGCCTACGACCAAGAGCAGCAAGGCAAGCCCCGGTTTGCATTAACCATTTTATAAATTTTTATTGTTTTGAGCACATATTTGTTTTCTTTATGTTGTGCATCAGAGTCTTGTTTGGAAACCCCACTGCATAGCCAAGAAAACCATGGGTTGGGGTTTAGGATTGCAAACCCCGTTAGCCACTGCATTGCTAGGATAGAGTAGGATTCGGTACAAGTCGAGTAGTTGGAGCTACTCGCGAGAATAGGCTAGAGGCACATTGCTCGGGTAGAGATAGCACATGACACACATGGCAAGAAAATGAGACCGAGCGGAGAGTAAGGGCAGCAGGACTTTGGGGCCTGTGTGCTGTAGCTCCGCTTGTGTCGATTGAGGACCGAGCCGTGTGCGGGCCTGATGAACAAGCTAGAACAGTACCGAAGACCTACCGGCTATATGGGAACCGGGAAACTGATGTAACTCGGGTAGCTGGGTGTTGAGGCATTGCCCGTCGTTCAGAGGGTAGGTTGAGAGCTCGAGGTGTAAATCAGCTGGCGGCACAGAGATGCGCGTGCAGGGACCTCTTGCTCGGGACGATGGGACCGGTTCAATATTTGGCTAACGGGTGAAAGGTAGTCGCGTACGGCGTCCGTGATGGTTGTTGTAGGCAACATCGAGTACGGGCGTACGTGACGGGTTGTTCGGGTAACCCTGCAGGTGTAAATCGATTATAATCGCCGTCCCTCGCGGTCAGTGAGTACCACTTGTTCACTGTACCGTGACGTAGAAAGAACAGGCTAGTTACATGTTAAAATGTTGCTGATTGAAAGTTGGATATTGATTGTTAATGATATGTTGTAGCTTAGTGCTAACTAAAGTTCTTTTCAACTTTGGGCAAAGTACATGAGAGAAATGCGTTTCTTGTTTGATTGCGGCTCTCTCATGTGCCTTAGCGTAAGGTTCTCCACAACCTGCTGCTAAAACTTGAAAGTAAGGTTCTACTAATTAGGCGAGTCCTTGCAAATGATTTTTACCTCATGCAACCCATCACCCTCATGTAGAAGTTTCATGTTTAGGTAAGACGGGTCAGACTTGCTGAGCCTTCGTGCTCACTGCTTGTGTTTGAAGCTTTTGCAGGGTTCTATGAGGAAGGGACTCCCGAAGAGGAGACGGAACCCCAGGAGGGGAACCCCGTCGAGTGGGAGTCGTGCACGCCGCAGAGTTAGTGTGCGTGTGTGCTAGCAAGGACACGTTCGAGGGCTGAACGTGCACTTGATGCTTAGTCTACGCCCGCGAGTGTGGACTAAACTTATTTTGATGTAAACATGTTGATAAACTTGTTTATGTAATAAAGCTTCCGCTTCCGCTTTGTACCTTTGACGTGTGTTATGCGGTGCTGTGCAACGCAGCACCCCTCAGCGTGATCCTGGCTCGACAGGACCCAAAGGGGTCGTGTCATTTACCGGGAATGCCGCCCGAGCGAGACGTTGAGTTCAAGATTGAACTTATACTAGGAACAACACCGATATCACGAAGGCCGTACAAGATGGCACCCAATGAACTGGCAGAATTGAAGACCCAGCTGAATGACCTAATGAGCAAGGGCTTTATACGACTGAGTTCGTCACCTTGGGGTTGTTCAGCATTGTTTGTCAAAAAGAAGGACGAAACACTACGGCTTTGTGTTGATTATCGTCCTTTGAACGCCGTTACCATCAAGAACAAGTATCCACTACCTCGCATTGATATGATCTTCGATCAATTAGTGGGTGCGAAGGTATTTTCGAAGATGGATCTTCGGTCCGGATATCACCAGATTAAAATCTGGACAGAAGATATTCCGAAGACGGCATTCTCAACGAGATACGGGCTGTATGAGTATCTCGTTATGTCTTTTGGTTTGACCAACGCCCTGGCACACTTTATGTACCTGATGAATTCAGTGTTCATGCCGGAGTTGGATAAATTCGTCGTTGTCTTCATCGACGATATCTTGGTGTACTCCAAGTCATAGGAAGAACATGTCGAACATCTTCATATTGTGCTACAAAGATTGCGAGATCATCAGCTATATGCAAAATTTGGCAAGTGTGAATTCTGGATTAATCAAGAATCTTTTCGCGGACACATCATTTCAGCGGAGGGCATCGCTGTAGATCCGAGTAAGATTATCCAAGTACAGAAATGCGAGTCACCAAAGTCAGTGCATGAAATCCGAAGCTTCCTCGGTTTGCAGGTTATTACCGGATGTTCATTCCGGGTTTCTCCAAGATTGCTAAACCGACGATGGAATTATTAAAGAAGAATACCAGATTTGTGTGGGGTGCTGCATGTGAACAAGCTTTCAAGACTTTAGTGAAGCATCTCACTACAGCCCCAGTTCTTGCTCAGCCGGATATGAGGAAGCCCTTCGACGTGTATTGCGAAGCATCTGGCATCGGTCTTGGCTGCGTGCTGATGCAAGAAAGACGAGTGGTCGCTTATGGATCTCGTCAACTCAGAAATCACGAGCAGCATTATCCAACTCATGATATTGAGTTAGCTGCCGTGGTCCTTGCTTTGAAGATGTGGAGGCATTACTTGCTCGGAAATCTTGTACACCTCTACACCGACCACAAGAGCTTGAAGTACATCTTCACTCAGAAAGAATTGAACATGAGGCAACGAAGATGGCTAGAGCTCATTAAAGACTATGAACTTGAGATTCATTATCATCCAAGAAAGGCGAATGTGGTCGCCGATGCGCTCAGTCGTAAGGTGCATATCCATCACCTAACTATTGCTGAAATGGATGATGAAGAACCAAGCCTCCGTGTCGTCCCATATGGAGCTCTCTATAATCTCGCTCTCATTCCGGCCATCCGAGAGGAGATCATTGAAGCTCAACGAAAAGACAAGGGTATGTTTTACATACGGCGAAGGATAGACAACGGAGAAATGAAGTGCTTCCGGAAGGATGATGAAGGTACTTTGTGGTTCAACGACCGGATTGTAGTACCCCGGGATATGGGACTACGGAAGAAAATTCTGGATGCAGCTCATTTGTCCAAGTTTTCCATTCATCCGGGCAGTAATAAAATGTACCAAGATCCCCGGAAGAAGTTTTGGTGGACACGTATGAAACATGAAGTTGCAAAATACGTTTCAGAGTGTGATACGTGTCGAAGAGTTAAGGCCGACCATGTAAAGAAGTCAGGCCTGTTGCAACCACTGCAAGTACCGGCATGGAAGTGGGAAGACTTGAGTATGGACTTCATCGTCGGGTTGCCGATGACCTCCCACAACCATGATTCGATTTGGGTAATCGTTGATCGGTTAACCAAATCAGCACACTTCATCCCGGTGCATACAAGGTATAACGCAAAGCAGTATACAGAGCTATACATAGCACGGATCTTGTGCTTACATGGAGTTCCCCGCACCATTGTGTCAGATAGAGGGTCGCTGTTCGTAGCCCGTTTCTGGGAACAGCTACACGCATCCTTGGGGACGAAGTTGATTAGAAGCTCTGCGTATCACCCTCAAACCGATGGGCAAACTGAGAGGGTGAATCAAATACTGGAAGATATGCTAAGAGCATGTGCCATCCACTACGGTAAGAGTTGGGATGATCACTTACCGCGGGCAGAGTTCTCGTACAACAATGGATATCAGACGAGCATCAAAATGGCACCATATGAAGCTCTATACAGACGGAAGTGCCGTACGCCATTGAACTGGTGTGATTCCGGTGAACGAGTAACGTTGGGGGTTGATCTTGTCAATGAAGCCAAAGAGAGAGTTCGGATAATACAAGAGAACCTCAAAGCTTCCCAATCTCGTCAGAAAAGCTACGCGGATCAGAGGCGTCGACCGCTGCATTTCGAAGTCGGAGAGTACGTGTATCTTCGTGTGTCTCCGATGAAAGGGATTCATCGGTTCGGTGTCAAGGAAAAACTTGCTCCCCGATTCATCAGTCCATTTGCCATAATGGAGAAGTGCGGAAACGTAGCCTACCGGCTGGAACTACCGGCAAGCCTTGCCAGTATTCACGACATATTTCACGTGTCCCAGCTGCGGAAATGTCTCAAGTTTACCGCTGCCATCCGGACCGAAGACATCGACGAGTTAAAGCAGGATTTCACCTATGTCGAGCAACCTATACAGATTATCGAAGAAAAGACCGGGATCACCCAGAACCGGACTTTGAGATTTTACAAAGTCCTGTGGAGTAATCATACCCCGGAAGAGGCGACGTGGGAAACCGAAGATTACATCCACAAGAACTATCCGGAGCTTTTGTCATAAACTTTGTAATTACCTCCCATCTCGTTCTCCTTTTGAATCTCGGGACGAGATTCCTTTTAAAAGGGGAGGAATGTAAAGGTCCCAAAAATATGAACACAAAGAGACTCTTGTTTGTAAAAATTGGTTTCATATGTATGAAATTTGGGACTTGTTAAAACTTTTTCTTTCCCCACATGTGATAACACACATGAGGGCTTTCTTCACACAAGTTCAAATGTTTATTTGGAAACTTGGAACCCAAGAGGGGTCAAAAATTAAGATGGGAAGTTCCCATGTGTGTGAGAAAACTAAGGTCAGATTTGGGACAAACTTGTTCAAACTCAAAATTCAAATGAGAGCAACACAATGGAATTCAAAACTGTTGTACTGAATATCTCATTTGCAGCAGTCAACTTTAAAATCAGATTTCATATTTGGATTCCTTGGGTCCAAATTAGGGGGTTGTGCAAAGTTTCATTATTTATGGGAATGATTTGCAACCCATTTTTCAAAATGGACTTTAAATAACAAAGAATTCAAATGCATATTTGAATTTGGATGAAACTTGCCCAATTGTCCAAATGTCTCTTAGATTTGAACTCCCACAATTTGATTTCACCAATTGCAAATTTTGGGTGATATTTAGGAGAGGGATAAGGAGGGACTAGACTGTGGGTCCCACCTCTCATTGAGGGAGAGGAATTTGCAAAGATCTTCAGAGGAGCAGCTCTTTTTTGCTGCTCACGTGCGATCGACAGCGAGCGACCGACGCCAGCGCCATCCCTCGGTCGACCGCCCCTCAACCGAACCGCCTCAGCTGAGGCTTTTATACCCCTGTCGTGCTCCCTTTCTCCCTCGACACCGAGGCCTCAACGCTGTTCTTCCCTCCCTCACGCGAGAAACAACCGAGCACTGCCGCCGTGATCCGATCGATCAGCCACATCGGTAGCTCGTGTGCGAGCCTCAGCTGATCGGCCAAACAAACCCTACAGACTCTCCTCCGACGTCCTCGCGCCACTCCAACGTGAGCTCCACCTCCAGAGACCGAGAACGGCCGGTTCCCGAGGCGGCCGAACCCATCGGCGACGAGGTGCTCTCGTGGACAGCTCCACAGAGAGGCTTTCACTACCAAGCAAGAGGGCCCTGGGACGCGCAGGAGCTCCATGAAGCTTCCACCTGAAGCACAGAGCTTGTCTCCGCCTCTGGCCGATGAATTTTGGGGATTCACTCCGGCCGGTGTAAACCGACCTTCGGGTATGATTCTGCAAAATTCCCGACTGATTTTTATTTAGACACCATGAAACTTCACACACACGGGCTAGGTTTGAGGGCGCACCAGTTTGCTTTTGAGGCCTCGCATGAAACACACTGTGCACGGTGCAATTTCAATCCTTCCGAAGGCGGCTATGGCGGGGAGGTGCCGGTGCACGGTGAACCCTAACTTGGAGCCATTCCCGAGCCCATGTGCGACCATGCCTAGATTTGCCAACCTTCGCTGGTGCTGTAGAGCCTTTCCAGGAAGCTTTTGACGGGCTAAAGTGTCGGGGCGACGTTGCCGGACTCCCTCAGAGCCGCTGCACCGGTGTGGGATAGGTTTGGGGCTTCGCCGGTCCATAGAATTCATTCCATCGTGTTCCTCGGGTTAAACAAGATCCTGGCGGCGAGTTTCAGCGTCAGGGGTGGCCGGACGATTTAATCCGAGGCTGCTCCGGCGATCTCCAGTGGCGGGGTGCGCGGGAGCGAGAGGTTGAAGATGAACTCATCGGGCCCGCCTGTCAGCGACTCGGGAGAGAGGTGCCGGATTCTCTGTGGCGCTGGATTGACTGTGACAGTGCGGGAAACAACCCTGTGACACCGTGTGGCACTCTCTCAGCAGCAAACACGTGTATCCTGGTCCCACCGTCAGTTTAAACTTTTCCCGGATTTATTCAAATTCCAGGTTTTCCCCAAACTTTAGAAGAGCATAACTTTTGCTAGGAACCTCCAAATTTAGTGATTCAAATTGGGTTAGATTCAGATTGACAAACTCTATCCCAATATGTAACCCAATTTGTACGAAAGTCTTTATTCAAATTTGATATGGGCTATAAAACAAAAAAGGCCGGATTGGATCGGATTCTGTGTAAAAAGGATTGGATTATGTACACGACCCGTTTAGTAAATAAGGGCCAAGCCCATAGATGTTAGCCCGTGTGTTGTTGTGTTGGACCCTAGCCCTACAGCCCCTACTCAGAGTCGCACGCACAGGCGCACTCAGCAGTTGGCACTCAACACTACCACTCACTCACAGCTCAAACAAACCCTACGCAGGCGGCGGCGGCAGGCCAATGGAGCAGGCGGCTGCGGCGGAGCGGGCCAGGAGAGCAGGCGCGCAGCTGCGACAGGCCAGGGGAGCAGGCGCGTGGTGGCGGCGGGCAAGGGGAGCAAGCGCACGGTGGCGGCAGGCCAGGAGAGCAGGCGGCGGTGACGGCGGCAGCAGCGGCGTGCCAGGGGAGCTGGCGGCGACGGCCGCGATGGTGAGCAGCACATTAGCGATTGAATGTAGCCTAGAGGGGGGATGAATAGGCTTTTTGATTCTTTGTTAATCCCTGAAACAATTAATAGATTTATCAAATACAGGGAAATCAGACTAGTCCTGTAGAGTGCGAACTAGTCCGTTGTCTACTAAGAGACAAATCAGACTAGTCCGGTACTGTGCGGACTAGTCCGGTATGTGTGGACTAGAAAGATCAAGGTTGATCAATATTTTCACTTCTAGTACCCTATGCAGCGGAAATTAATTGGGAACTTAGATGTATTACAACAGTGAAACAATGAATGACAGAGATTAACTTTAGTTTCAGTGCTTCAATGTGAATTACACAAGATTAAGTAAACCTTAGAATATGATGAACAATAAAACACAAGAGCAAGAGACAAGATTTTATCCCAATGTTCGATTCCATGAAGGAAATCTACGTCCCCGTTGAGGAGTCTGTCGGTACCTGAGATATGGGGTACCCCCGCGCACAGGGTAAAATGCCTAAGATACTCGCCCTTCTCCGCAGGGAGAGCTCCGAAGGCGCCACGCGTACGGCGGGGCCGGACCACCCTCTCCTCAGAGGAGAGCTCCGGGCCCGCCACGTGGCATACAGAAGCCGGACCTCCCCCTCCGGGGGAGAGAGGTCCGAAGACGCCACGCGTCCAGCGGGGCCGGACCTCCCTCTCCGCAGAGGAGAGCTCCGGGCCCGCCACGTGGCATACAGAAGCCGGACCTCCCCCTCCGCGGGGAGAGGTCCGGAGGCTCCACGTGCCCCGCAAGCCGGACCCTTCTCTCCTCAGAGAAGGGCTCCGGACCCGCCACGTGGCCAGAAGAACGGTGCTGCCCGCCCCCAAGCGGTAGGCAGCGGGCGTAAAGGCGCCCCACACCTTGCCCGTACAAGGTATTCAAGGCCCGCGTCTTCCCAAGACGTGGAAACGCGGAGCACGCGTCTGTCAGGTGCCATTGCGCCCAGTCGCATCACAGACTGGCGTGCGGTGTCAGAACCTGCCAGCTAATAAACGCTGCGACAAGACATCCCATGCCGCCTGCGCCGTCATCAATCACTACGACTAGCGTGCGGCATGGGCAGGGCGGCAAGATGAAGACTCAGAAGCCTTCGACCAGAGGCAACTACCGGCGTAACTACAGATACGGTAGATAATAGACAATCTTCCCGGGACCACCTGTCGGGTCCCGGCACCCCTTGTAAGCCGCCCGAGTCTTGGACTATAAAAGGCTCGGGTAGGCGTCGATAGCAAGGGTTCGCATTCTGCAACTCATACGCTAGCCATACACTCTCAAGCTGTAACTCACCCCCAAGCTCAGGCCCCTGGCCCTGAGCAGCAAGCAATACAGCGAGCTCCATAGCTCGCCGTGGACGTAGGGTTTTACGCTCCGGCGGCCTG
Source organism: Neostapfia colusana (assembly GCA_030760725.1). Classification (NCBI taxonomy): domain Eukaryota; kingdom Viridiplantae; phylum Streptophyta; class Magnoliopsida; order Poales; family Poaceae; genus Neostapfia; species Neostapfia colusana. Next base: position 88,418,599 of record JASWHV010000003.1, read on the forward strand.
AACCACGTAAAACTCTCCGTGTCAAGCTCTCACTAACTCGTCCATCTGCGCAAGCTCTCCGCTAGGAACTAGCCCCTCCGAAAAAAGAACCTCCGCGGGCTGCCCAGTGAAGGCCCGGGGGAAGTGTCGACCGAACACTTCGACATTTGGCGCGCCAGGTAGGGGGCTTTTCCCCAAGCGCGATGAGTTTCCGCCGACGAAGATGACCAAGCTCCCTTCAGCGGCAAACTCTCCCCCCCACGTTCACGGCGAACCGTGACCACTGGGGAGTACATGTCGACACACTCAAGACGGAGTGTGTCGGCACAAGCGGGTAGCCAGCAGCCGACTCCGGCAACGCCGACTCCAGCTATGCAGGCCCCGACCAGTGTAGGGTCTTCTGCAGCGCCGAGCGTACACCATGGAGGTGCGCTAGCTGCAGCAAGAGCGCTGTTGCGCAACCCACCTGCGGGGGATGTGCCCCATTCAGCGACCCAGCAATGGGTCCGCGAGGTGGACCGCCTCGTCGTCGCCGCCGTGAACCCTAGGTTTCGGCGAGGACGGCGCCCACGGCAACCGGCTGTGTCGCTGACGCGCACACCCACGGTTGACGGGCTAACGGCGGATTCCAGCTCCTCCAGGCTCCTGTCGACGGACCTGCGAAGGGAACTGGAACGGTGCCACTTGGGGCAGGACGCCCGGGTGTACCTCGAGCGACGTTGAGAAATGCGTCGCAACCATGAGGCAGGCGACAGCATGTCGTCGGCCTCGACGCAACCAGAAGGGCAGGCCTTCGCCATGCGAGCCCCGCCTCAGGCATATGCTGCGCAACATATGCCACCACCATACGCGCCGCAAGTAGCGGCCCCGGTCTATGGTGCAGCCTTGCCCATGCCAGGATACGCGGTGCCAGGTGCGAACCACCTGTTCGCAGCGCCAGTACCTGCAGCAGCAGGTGCAGGATGTGCGGCCCTTGCACCCCACCTTCGCTTCGCAAGGTGGCCGCGCAAGTTTCACCCGCACTTGCCCGAGAAGTACGACGGTAGCGTCAACCCAGCGGAGTTCCTCCAGATCTACTCCACCGCCGTACTTGCTTCAGGAGGCGACGAGGCTGTCATGGCCAACTACTTTCCCGTCGCCTTGACCGGCCCAGCCCGGTCCTGGCTCATGAATCTACCTCAGGGGTCCATAACCTCCTAGGGTGAGCTCTGCCGGCAGTTCGTCGCCAACTTCGGCAGCTCCTACACCCGTCCCGGCACGGAGCTCGACCTCCACGCCGTCAAACAACAACCTGGGGAGTCGCTGCGCTCTTTCATCCAGCGGTTCTCTCAGGTGCGCAACACCATCCCACATATCCAAAGCGCCTCTGTGGTGGTGGCGTTCCGACAGGGTGTCCGGGACGAGACAATGCTTGAGAAGCTCGCGACCAGATAGGTCCGCGACGTCTCGGAGCTCTTTAGCCTGGCGGACAAGTGCGCCAGAGCGGCTGAAGGGCAGAACTGGCACGCACTGCCGACCTCCGAGTCAGGAGGGCAGCCCGGGTCCGGTGCTGCTGCCTATGGGGGTGGCAAGAAGACCAAGAACCGGGGGAGTGGGAAGATGAAGTCACCCTTCACGGCCCCCGTCGCCGCAGCTGCGATAACCAGTGGAGCTCGGGGGCCACGCCCCGACAAGAGGCAGCGGCAATCACCGGCCCCAGACAGTGGCCAAGGCGGGCTATGCCCCGTGCATGGCACCTGCAACCATACTGCTGCCGAGTGCTGGGAGATCCAGAGGCTCGCAGAGCGCTTCCGCAATGGAAGACAGCAGAGGGCTGAAGCACCGCCCTACCCTCAAAGGGATGGCAAACAGAAGGCCGATGCCCCAGTCACCGCTGCCCACCAGGTGGGGTTCCAGGAGCCTCAGTGTGTCATAAAGACAGTGCATGACGGTGAGGACTCAAGTTCCGACGGTGACGGGCCAGGGCGTTAGCCAGCTATGGCACGCCTCCGTGCCTCGAACATACCTCTCGCGGGCCGCCTAAGGTCCGTCAACCCCTTGAAGGCCTTGCCAGAAGGGGAAGACGCCTTAGGTCATCCAAGGCGAGCCCGGGTCCACCTACCCCTTGAAGGCCTTAGCCAGAAGGGGAGAACTCCCCGGGGGCCCCCGAGAGAAGCCACGCAGGACCTGATCCAGCGTGAAGATAACAACTTCGACAAGACTCGCCTTGCAGGGAACACCCCACAACGCACGGTCTCGGCTAATGCTCTAAGCACTACCGCCAAAGAACCAAACGCGACGGGGGCCCGCAAGAGGGCAACCTGGTGAAGCGGCACGCTATATTCCAAGAAGGACCCATAAGCTCTCCCCCAGCAGGGAAGGTCCCTTCCGAATCATGAAAGCTGCCGCCCCAGGTACACATGCCTTTCAACCGAGAGTGGGATCCATTCCCAAAAAATCCTTGCCATGAAGCAACACTGTAAGTCCTACTTACTGAGCATCGGTAGAACGGGGTTATTCACTTCTGTAATAGACCCCATAGAATTTAGGAACAGAGCTTGGGGTAGCTAAGTCTCAAGGGACGGTACAGGACTACGTCCAGTTTAGCCTGGTTCCGACCCTAAGCGCGTAGAGTCTTGCTTCCCTTGTAGACGAGGCGGAACATTGCCCCCATGTACAGCCAGAATTCCACCTATGGGCATGAATACAGAGACCTGTTCTACTTAGCTCTCTCTCATGCGCTCATTTAAATTATGCATTAATTTTTATGATCGCACTATCTCTGTATGTTCATCGTACATCTAGCTCCCCCTCTCCTGCGCTCATCCATAGTCGGCATTTGCTATCCTACCGAAGGCGGCTGTGCTTGAGGCACCTGCCGATGGCCGAGTGAGTCTCTCGGGCCTCCCCCAGTCAGGTGTTGCGGTGCCAGTTGGTCACCTCCAGGAAAGGCCAGCATTGTGCATGGGGGGTCCAGGGTGTGTATCCAGCTTAGCCGGCCCAGAGCCCAAAGCATGCGCATCCTGCTCTCCGGAGGTCCAGGGGAGTACGTCCGCTTTGCCTGGTCATGAACCCAAAGCGCGTGCACTCTGCTTCCCCAGCGCATGACCCGGTACTAGGGATCGGACGGCCGTACCCGGACCTCGGAGGGAGCCGGAGCTCCGGCGCCTCGTGCACAGAATTGCCCAAGCCCCGTATAGCGGGTCAGGACCATAAGACGGATAAGACTAGGAGACGGGAGTGGAGGACCCCCCAAGGAGAATTACGTTTCCTCTACCTGTGTGCAGGACCTTCAGGTTACGGCGACAGGGACTGCATGAAGCGGGGGGAAAAGAGCTACCAGCTACACCTGCCTGGGACTGGAAGGACCGGGACCTGCCCCTCCAGCAGGGGCGGGGCCCAGGGGCCCCACGTGTCCAGCAGGCCCGGAACTCTCTCCTTCCTTGAGGAGGGCTCCGGGCTCGCCACGTGGCAGGAAGGAACCGGACCTCCCCCCTCAGCGGGAGGGCTCCGAAAGCCCTACGTGTCCAACATGACCGGAGCTCCCGTCCCTTGAGGAGGAGCTCCGGACCCACCACGTGGCCGGCAGATTTGGAGCCCCCCATAGGGCGAGGTTCGGAGACCACCGGGGGCCCCTAACACAGTTAGGACCCGGGGAGGGTGTCTGTGCGAAGCTCCGAGATTGGAAATGGCCTCTGAGTACCTTGCGGAGCTAAGGACTCAGCCAGGCAAAGCCAAGAAGGAGGGAAAAAGCATCACAGACACAAGTATCCAAGAGAGTCAAATTAAGCAAGGCTCCATGAGCTGGACTACAGACTCGATAAAAAAGGGAGAAACAAGTCCTAAGGACCTCCCGGCTCTCGCCGGAACCTTGCGGCTACAAGGGCGGCCACATCCTTGACTTCGTCCCTGGCAGCTTCCTCCCGCTCCGCGGCTGGGCCCTCTCTCGCTGGCTCCAGCGAGAAAGAGGGGTCGCGGCTCTTGAAGCATGCCAGCACATGCGAGGCGACCTCTAAAGCTAAGCCGCGGCCCTCGGCTTCGAGCTCACTGGCGACCACCGAGTTGAGTCTGTCCAGCTTGGCGCCGATCGACTCCAATGCAGGGATCACCTCTGCCACCTTCAATGCAGGAGTTGCGGCCCTCACCGGACTGAAGCCAAGAGGGATCAGGGCGGACCCCGCTCGATCCACGAAGCTTGAGACCGCAAGGGCCTCGGAGGACCGTAAGGCTGAGAGCTCCTCCACCTCGCGGCGGGCTGCCTGCAGAGCCTCCAGGTTCCTCTCGGAGAATTCCTTCTCCTTGGCCGCCAGGGAACTCTCCCGAAGGTGGAGAGTCTCGGCTAGCCGCTCCAACTCAGCGGCCTTGAAGCCGGCAGTCAACTCCCGGTCCAAGACCGCCCGGCGATCATGGGAGACCTGTTCCTCCCTCAAGTCAAGGTCTGCCTTCAGAATCTCCAGCTCCTCCATCCGAGCTCGGAGGTCATCCTCGCCCACGGCCAGCTGCGTGGCGACCCTCTCTGCCTCAGCTGCCACGGAACGCTCCCGCTCCTCAACGGCGAGTTCGCGGCGCTCCAACCGCTGCCGTATTTCCACAGCAGCAGAGAGGCTCTCTTCGGCCCGGGCGTGTGCCTCCAGGGCCTCCCTGTTGATCCGCCGCGACTGGGTGTCCATGCGGTCAACAGCCCGCTTCATCCGGTCGACGAGCGCTTCCCTGAAGTCGAGCAACTCCCGCCTGGAGTCAAGCTCGCTCTTAACCTTCGCGGTCCTCTCCCGCAAAAGGTTCCCCCAGATGAGGAGGCGGTCCCGTTCAACTGTATACTCCTCCCGCCCGCGCCCTAGCGCAGCCAAGACCTGTCGGACGCTCGACTCAGCAAGCGCGAAGGCTCCGCCAGAGGCAATGGAGCAACAGAGGCTGGGACAGCCCCTCCGACCTCCTCCATTACCTCGTCCTCAGGAAGAGCCGACGCACCAGCAGCCGAGACGAGACGCCGATCAGGAGAAGCTGGCTCCGCGGCTCTGGCAGCCAGGCCAGCCGGGCTCTTTTCAGCTTCTGGCTCCTTGACCTGAGGAGAGGGACGAGCCGGGGAAGGCGGTGCTGGAGAAGAAGCCAGGCCGCCTAGTGCAGGATCAACCTGTGCTGGCTCGGGGGCCGCGGTGGCCGTCTCGGCAGGAAGAGACGACGCCGCCGCGGAGTCTGGGCACACCGGAACAGGAGAAGTCCGCGCTGGCCTGGGGGCCGCGGCAGTTGCCCCTGGCTCCGAGCGCATCAGCACAGATTCCCCGCAAGACGGGGAAGGCCGAGAAGCGCGGACACTCCAGCGGGCTCTGAACCCCGACTTCCGAGCCGGGGTAGGATTTCCAGAGCCCGCTACCGTCTCCGACGGCCGCTCCGCAGTCGCTTGGACTGGCGGAACAGGGGACGCCCCAGAGGCTTCCCCCAGCGCATCAGCCCAGGGCCTCTTCTAGTCGCCACCGGAGGGAGTGTCAGGCACCCCAGAATCCCGACTTGGCACCGACGCCGTTGCTGGAGGAGATCGAGCGCGTTTCTTCTCTGGCAGCGGGTTGGAAGCCATGGCAAGGGAGAACTCAAAGGCAAGAGAGCAAAAGCACAAGAGTCCGAGAAGAGACGCAGAGAAGTGCGAAGGGAAGCTGCAATGTGGGAAAGACCCCCTCTAAAAAGCTTCCCGGTGCAGTTCCAAGCGATTCGGAACTCTTCGAATAGCCCGCACCCGCAACCGCTTCAGTTCCTAGACCGAGTGCCGATGACGGGTGGGCCCAAGCCGCTTAACTAAAGCGGTGGGGTCAAGGAGTCAGTCTCCTGAGAAGATGAGCCGGCAAGGCACTTCGGTGGTTCCCGAAGAAAGCGCCGCAACATGCAGAAGTGGCAGCCTTGGGAACCGCCGCAGTAAAAGCAATCATCAAGTGAGCGCACGCTCTCACGATCCCGTGGCCGTTCGTGCTCCGGCAGCGGTCAATTCGGGACATAGAGAAAGTGCGCGGATCGGAAGAGACGGAGGTCCCACCTCGGGCTCGCTATCTCCCCCGAGATGGGCCCGGGGGCCACTGTCGGTACCTGAGATATGGGGTACCCCCTCGCACAGGATAAAATGCCTAAGATACTCGCCCTTCTCCGCAGGGAGAGCTCCGAAGGCGCCACGCGTCCGGCGGGGCCGGACCTCCCTCTCCTCAGAGGAGAGCTCCGGGCCCGCCACGTGGCATACAGAAGCCGGACCTCCCCCTCCGCGGGAGAGAGGTCCGAAGACGCCACGCGTCCAGCAAGGCCGGACCTTCCTTTCCGCAGAGGAGAGCTCTGGGCCCGCCACGTGGCATACAGAAGCCGGACCTCCCCCTCCGCGGGGAGAGGTCCGGAGGCTCCACGTGCCCCGCAAGCCGGACCCTTCTCTCCTCAGAGAAGGGCTCCGGACCTGCCACGTGGCCAGAAGAACGGTGCTGCCCGCCCCCAAGCGGTAGGCAGCGGGCGTAAAGGCGCCCCACACCTTGCCCGTACAAGGTATTCAAGGCCCGCGTCTTCCCAAGACGTGGAAACACGGAGCACGCATCTGTCAGGTGCCGTTGCACCCAGTCGCATCACAGACTGGCGCGCGGTGTCAGAACCTACCAGCTAATAAACGCTGCGACAAGACATCCCATGCCGCCTGCGCCGTCATCAACCACTACGACTAGCGTGCGGCATGGGCAGGGCAGCAAGATGAAGACTCAGAAGCCTTCGACCAGAGGCAACTACCGGCGTAACTACAGATACGGTAGATAATAGACAATCTTCCCGGGACCACTTGTCGGGTCCCGACACCCCTTGTAAGCCGCCCGAGTCTTGGACTATAAAAGGCTCGGGTAGGCGTCGATAGCAAGGGTTCGCATTCTGCAACTCATACGCTAGCCATACACTCTCAAGCTGTAACTCACCCCCAAGATCAGGCCCCCGGCCCTGAGCAGCAAGCAATACAGCGAGCTCCATAGCTCGCCGTGGACGTAGGGTTTTACGCTCCGGTGGCCTGAACCACGTAAAACTCTCCGTGTCAAGCTCTCACTAACTCGTCCATCTGCGCAAGCTCTCCGCTAGGAACTAGCCCCTCCGAAAAAAGAACCTCCGCGGGCTGCCCAGTGCAGGCCCGGGGGAAGTGTCGACCGAACACTTCGACAGAGTCCATGAAGGACTGGTTCTTCACCAACCCTACTCTCGTCGAATCGCCACGGAGGCCGATTCTCTTCCAATAATCACAAAGGGCAAATAAATTGTTCTAGGGGCCATCTCACAAGTTGAGGGCTCCCCAAGAATTACAATGAATGAATACCACCAAGCACACTCAAAAGATGTACAATAAATGAACAAGAGTGTGCAAGAGATCAAACACAAGATCTCAAGATGTGTAGAAAAAGTCTCTTCTTTGATCAATTGCTAATCCTCAAAGATTTGATCCTTTTTGGGTTATAATGTGTGGAGAGATGTGAATTTTGGGCTCTTGGAAGGTGTGACGGCGCAGGGGGTCAAGAGTTATGGTAGTATGGCCGTACACCTCTATTTATACTAGGGTTTCCAAAGGTTACCATTAGGGATTGCAATGTCCAGACTAGTCCGTGGTGGACTCCGGACTAGTCCGGTGTGCGGCGTGTGGAAAACCCTAAGTGTTGTGAGATACCGGACTAGTCCGTAAGAGTGCGTACTAGTTCGTTGTCTACATAGAGACAAATCGGACTAGTCCGGTCCATATCGAACTACTCCGTTTTCTAGTTAGAGAGAAATCGGACTAGTCCGGTTGATATCGGACTAGTCCTTACATGCTGATTTTTGTGCAGTTAGTGTGATTTCTTTCACTTGAGCTCTTGGGATGTGTTTCTCCAACACACGCCATACTAAGTAATCTAATCTTTTCAGCTCCTAAGCTCTTATCATTTTAGATCCTCATTCTCTTTTCTTTTTGCGCTTTCTTCCTAATTTCTTTAAAAACCTGCGCTCATCTCAATGATTTTGTTAGGGTCTCATTTGTTTGTCATAAATCAACCAAAACCCACAAGGGATGCCTAGATGCACTTTCAATCCCCCCGTTTTGGTGATTGATGACAACCAATTGAGATTACACAAATATGATAAAAAATTCAGATTTTCATAAAGTGTGCACATATGAGCTTTGAGCAAAATAGGCAATGTAGACATAATACATATGTGCACTCTTTATGGTGGGGTGCAAAACTATGTGTGTGAGCAATAATTTTGATATGAATATCATAATAAGAATAATCATAATATCATCAAGAGTCTCAAGCCTGCATAGCAGTTTTAATCACACACCATTAATCATAAGCACAACATAGTCATCATTTCACAGCACATGTCCAAAAGCGTAATGATAACATAAGTCTTACAAAAGCCTACTTCTTGAACTAGGACACAAAAAGAAGAACCTACGACCTAAGACACCCCCCCTCAATCTCTCCCCCTTTGGCATCAAGGCACCAAAAAGGAGAGGAGGGATCTACTTGTCGTCGCCGGCTCACTCCTCGCTGTCGGTCCTTTCTTCGTCTTCATCATCAGGCTGAGGAGGAGGAGGAGAAGAACCACTCGTCGTGCCCCGGGAGCCAAAGTAGGCACGCTCTGATGGAGAGAGAGGAGGAAGCTCTGTGAAGTCAGATGCAGAGTCCTCTGATCCACTGGGCTCAATCTCCAGTTTTTGGCATATTGCTTTGACAGTGGCCTTCATGTATCTCATTTCTTATTTTCTTGCCTTGCTCATCTTATGAAGCTTCACCTCAGTTTTGTGGCAAGAACCGAAGATAGCAGCCAAATACTTCATAATCCCACTAGGGGACCCTTTGTGAGAAGGGGCCCCAGTCTTGGACGAAGGCCTTTCATCTTCTTGAGCTCTCTCTGGATGTTCTTCAGGTGAGCCAGGTGAGGGATCAGCTGGGAGAGAGGCTTGAGGAGGCTTTTGAGGCCTTAGAGCAGTGTGCTACACATCCTTCACAAACTCGATTCCTGTGACTTTTTCAATCATGAACATCAAGTATGGTGCATAGTCACAGGAACGGTTTGGTGTGCAGGATATGTTCACCATGTCATTCCGAATGTAATCAAAGATATCAAATTTTCTCCTCCTGCTGATTACTTTCATCAAGGTTCTCAAGTAACCTTGGACACTCCCGGCATCTCCATCCTTTGGAGCAATGGTCTTCCGGAGCACTCTGTTGAGAACAATGAAGAAGGGCTTCATGTTCTTGGTTGAGGGAGGATTGTATGAGAGTCGAGTATCATAGAGGAATTCCATCTTGTCCTTCTCAACAACACCAAGATTGTGAATCACAATCTCATTACTGCCGGTGTCCTAAATAGTGTACTTGGATCCATGTGTCATCCAAGTCACTCTGTCTTCTTCATCGTGGGCAAAGTGGCAAGTTTCAAAGAACTGGGCGATGATCTCATCATTCCAGTTGTATCTGAAGAAGAGCAAGTCCTTGAGTCTGTGTCTCTTTGCAGCCTCTATTACCTCCTCAAAGCCTTCACAGCTCTTTCTTTCAAAATATGTCAAGTCGATCCATTGGCTGCGGACCACTGGAGTCTCCATTTGGAGGTACACCAAACTGTAGTAGTCCGAGTGAAAGATGCTCCAAAATCTCTTGTCAGCTGCCCTTTTGCCAGTGCTATAGGCGTCAATCTTCCTCAACTTCCATGCCACATCACTCCCCTTGCCATTGAACTTCTCCTTCAAGGGATCCCTATTCCACTGTCTCGGAGCTGTCATCTTAAGGGGACCAATCGGGCCGGAAGCAAGTGCCTTTCCCTTGCCCTTGGTTTGGCGTTGAGCTGCCGAGATAGAACCATCCATATTTCCTTTTGAAGCTGGTCTCTTTACTGTAACCTTTCGACGCACCATAGGTGGGGTGGGCGAAGGCTCAGCAGCACGCTCTTGTCTCTTGTTGGAGCGAGACTCCGGAATACAAGACATCACATCTTGATCCATCTCAGCTTCAATGTCGGAGATATTCTCATTTGATCCCGACATGTTTTGGACAAGGAAGATATAAAGGATATGAATAAGAAAGGATGACAAGGGATTGCATTGAATTGATATAAGCTAAGGTTTTGATCAGGGCATACCGGACTTGTCCGGTGTTTACGGTCAGACTAGTCCGGAGTACCGGACTTGTCCGCCCCAAGAATGGACTAGTCCGTTATGAGGCTGCTCAAACCCTAACTTGTCAAAATTTGAGGTTATTCAATGCAAATATAATCTAGGGTACATGGAATACATCAATAGAGCATGTATTGACTGGAGGCGCTAAGCTATTCGAGCAAAAACAAGTAAAATCGAAGGTTTTTCTAGGGTTTGGAGAGAAATTTACCAAATCCTTTGATTTGAGGCGTTCAAGGAGTTCTTGATGCGGACTAGTCCGGGGTTTTCGATCCCCTTGCAGTGTAGATCGATTCCCATGGAGATTTGGATGGATTTGATGGAGAACTCGCAAATTCGCCTTGGGAGCACTTGAGTGAGGAGAGAGAGAGTGGGAGGAGTTGTGAGGTTGAAGGAGATTAGGTCTGAGCCGGTCCTAGGGTTATGTAGTCGAAATATCGGACTAGTCCGTGGTCGAACCGGACTAGTCCGGACTAGCGGAGCAAGTGCGGACTAGTCTGCAATGTGCGGGCTAGTCCGGGGTGACCACGGACTAGTCCGTGGTCCCTTGTATAGAAAAGTACAAAACACTTATATATATATATATGTATTCAATGGTTCCTAATAAGGAATAGGGTACAAAGACACACAAATATTCTTGATGAATATGATCAGTAAACATAAAACAATCAAGCTATGACCATAATTCATCAAGATCAAGTAACTAACATAGTTTTTAGGAGAAAAATAGAGACAGATGATTTTTCAACACAATTAACATGATTTTGAGGATGGCATACAGGTATGCAAGTTTTCAAGCCACGTTCCGAGCATCAAGGATATTTAGTTCATTTCGGAGCTCACAAAAGCGTTTTTCATCAAGTGGCTTGCTAAAGATATCGTCTAGTTGTTTTTTAGTGTTGACATGGGAAATGGCTATGTCTCCTTTCATTGAGTGATATCTCAAAAAATGATGCCGGATATCTATGTGTTTGGTTCTAGAGTCCTCAACAGGGTTATGTGCAATTTTAATTGCACTCTCATTGTCACAAAGGAGTGGAATACGGCTCATATTGTAACCGTAAACCCTTAGAGTTTGTCGCATCCAAAGGAGTTGTGCACAACAACTCCCGGCTGCAACATATTCCGCTTCAGCCGTGGATAAGGCAATTGAATTTTGTTTCTTGGAGGACCAAGAAACTAAGGATCTACCTAGGAATTGGCAAGTACCAGAAGTACTTTTTCTATCTACCTTGCATCCAGCACAATCTGCATCGGAGTATCCAATGAGATTGAGTTTTGAACCTTTGGGATACCAAAGGCCTAGGTTGGGTGTATGAACTAAATATCTCAAGATCCTTTTAACGGCTGTCAAATGACATTCCTTAGGATTGGTTTGAAACCTTGCACACAAACATCACACTCAACATGATATCAGGCCTAGATGCACATAAATAAAGTAAGGAGCCAATCATGGAACGATATACCTTTTGATCCACATTTGGTCCATCTTCATTGAGATTCAAGTGTCCATTTGTCGCTATGGGAGTCTTTATGGGCTTTTGTTTGTCCATTGCGAACTTCTTGAGAATGTCTTGAGTGTACTTTGTTTGTCTTATGAACGTCCTGTCCTTTTGTTGCTTCACTTGGAATCCCAAAAAGTACCTCAACTCTCCCATCATGGACATCTCGAATGTATCTGTCATAATCTTACTAAATTCTTGACAAAAGGATTTGTTAGTTGAACCAAATATAATATAGTCAACATAGATTTGGCAAATGAAGAGATCATCATCAAAGTGTTTAGTAAACAAGGTGTAATCAGCTTTTCCAATCTTGAAGTCATTTTGAATCAAGAAACCTCTAAGGCACTCATACCAAGCTCTAGGAGCTTGTTTGAGGGCATAGAGAGCCTTGCGCAGTTTGAACACATAGTCGGAGTACTCTTGATCTTTAAAATTGGGTGGTTGCTCCACGTACACCTCCTCCTTGATCGGTCCGTTGAGAAAGGCACTTTTCACGTCCATTCGATAAAGCTTGAAATCATGGTGAGTAGCATATGCAAGTAATATACGAATCGATTCAAGCCTAGCTACGGGAGCAAAAGTCTCGTCGAAAACCAAACCTTCGCCTTGTGAGTACCCTTTTGTCACAAGTCGTGCCTTGTTCCTTGTTACCACTCCATGTTCGTCTTGCTTGTTGCATAAGACCCATTTAGTGCCGACGACGTTGGACTTGGGTCTTTCAACAAGCTCCCACACTTTGTTCCTTTTGAAGTTGTTCAATTCTTCTTGCATCGCCATCACCCAATTCGGATCTTTTAATACATCCTCAACCCTGTATGGTTCCAAAGAAGATACAAAAGAATAGTGTTCACAAAAAATAGCTATGCGAGATCAAGTTATTACTCCCTTTTGGATGTCACCGATTATGTTGTCGACTGGGTGATCTCTTTGGATGCTTTGGTGTACTCTTTGGATGTGGCACTTGTGGTCTTGAATCTTCATTATCATCTTCTTCTCCCCCTGGATAGTTGCCCTCATTAATGTTTTGATCTTCTTGATTTTCTTGAGGTTGATCTTGTATGGAAGCTCCCCCTTGATCATTTTCCTCCACCTGTGGTTCATTTTCTTCATTCGCATTTGAAGGTGGCACTTGTGGTCGAACATCGCCCAATGCCATTCTTCTCAATGCTTGACATGGAGCTTCTTCTTGATCTAGCACACATTGATCAACTTGCTCTTCTTGAGAGCCGTTAGTTTCATCGAACACTACGTCACGTGCTACTTCAACAAGTCCAGAGGTTTTGTTGAAGACACGATAAGCGTAGGACTTCAAAGCAAACTTTGAAGCCCTTGGCTTCTTGTTTAAAATATGAATTTTTGAATTAAAAACTCAAAAATATGAAATATTCGGATTGTTACCCGTGAGTAGTTCATATGAAGTTTTCTTGAGTAACCAATGAAGAAATAGTTGGTTTATGGCGTGACAAGCGGTGTTAACTGCTTCGGCCCAAAACCTGTCTGAAGTCTTGTATTCATCGAGCATTGTCCTCATCATCTCAATGAGAGTTCTGTTCTTCCTTTCGGCTACTCCGTTTTGTTGAGGAGTATATGATGCTGAAAATACGTGCTTTATCCCTTCTTGGTCTAGATACTCCTCAACGTAGGTGTTCTTGAACTCTGTCCCATTGTCACTTCCTATGTTCTTGATCTTCAATGAGAATTCATTTTGGGCACGCTTGATGAACTTCTTGATGGTTCTGCCGATGCTTATGTAAGCAATTGGACCGAATAGATCCATGTGGAGGAGCTCAAGCGGTCTTGTTGTAGTCATGACATTCTTCGCGGGATGGGGTGCTCCTACTTGCTTTTCTGCTTGGCACGCTCTACAAGGCCTAACTTTCTCAAAAACAACATCCTTTAAACCTCGGATGTGATCGCCTTTAAGGAGTTTTTGAAGATTTCTTATACCAACATGTGCTAGCCGTCTATGCCACAGCCAACCCATGTTGGTCTTTGCAACCAAGCATGTGTCAAGTTCGGCTTTATCTTTGTTGAAGTCAACTAGATAAAGTTTTCCCTTTAACACACCCTTGAATGCAATTGAGTTATCACTCCTTCTAAAGACAGTCACACCCTCATTAGTGAATAAACAATTATAACCCTTGTAACATAATTGAGATATGGACAAAAGGTTATAATCCAAGAAGTCAACGTGTAAAACATGAGAGAGAGTATGTTGTGATGAAATAGTAATTTTACCGGTACCAAACACTCTTCCTTGACTATTATCACCAAAGTAAATGCCTTCGCTTGGATCCTCATTTTCTTCATATTCCACGAACATTCTTCTTTCTTCGGTCATGTGATTGGTGCATCCACTATCTAGCACCCATTTTGCTCCACCGGATGAATAAGTCTGCAAAAGACAAATTATGCCTTGGTCTTAGGTACCCAAGCTTGCTTGGGTCCTTTGAGGTTAGTCACAAGTGATTTGGGCACCCACACATGACTTGGTGTTCCCATGGCGTGGCCCAACATATTTAGCATAAACTCTTCCAAGATTACTTTTCATAAGTACTTATGAAGCATCAAAAGTTCTAAACAGAAGTTGTTGTTCATATGTGTTCACAGTGTTAAATTTATCAACATTATTAAGTTTTCTAACTTGAGAAGAGTTTCCCTTGACAAAGGCAATGCAACCCTTGTTATTCTTGTGGCTTCTAGCCTTTTGCTTTTCATCATAAGAATATCCAATGCCATATTTGACATTAGGAGGTCTTGTGACCGAGTATGCACTGCGTGCATACTTGATCTTCTCCTTGTTAAATATGCCACTTTGAAAAGATTGCTTATCCTTTGTCGAGTTTGGCTTTTTCTTCAAGTTAGTGTCACTTTTGGCACAAGCACATGTAATACTAGTTTCAGATTTTATATGTTGAGAAGGTGAGTTTGAAGTGGATGAAGAGCCACTTTGCTTGAGTGACTCAACTTGTACCTCAAGGATGTTGTTAACTTTGGTTAAGTTAGCAAGTTCATCCTTAATGGTGGCGTTTGAGTCTTTTAACTTCAAGCAAGCTTCCTTGCTTGAAGCTAACTCAAGTTCTAGTGATTTACTTCGCTCCTTTTCAAGTTCAAGAAGCTTTTCAATATCAAGATATTCCTCCTTTTGGGAGATGATCATATCTTCCTGACGATTGACTAACTTCTCCATATCAACAAGCTTATCAAATAGAAATTTCATCTTACGAGCTGTCTTTTTGTCTAAACCCCTAAGCATATACTCATTTTCATCACTTCTATCATCCTCACTAGAATTATCACTATCACTAGTAAAAGAATGCGAGAAGGAAGATTTAGTTGTTACCTTTCTTTTACCTTCCTTTGCCATTAGACAAGTGTTGTCGGTGCCCTTCCATGCGCCCATGGTTGGGAAGAGAGTGAATTTCTTGGTAGTCTTCTTTATGGCTATGGTGGCCCTCTCCTCTTCTTCTTCAAATGAGGATTCATCATTGGAGACCCACTCCTTCCCTAGATGCGCTTGGCCATATTGCTTCTTCTTCTTGAACATTTTCTTTGGTTGAGGCTTGTTGTCTTTAGTCTTCCTCTTATTTTCTTCATATGGACAATCTACTATGAAGTGATCATATTCTACGCAGTTGTAGCACGCCCATCTCATCTTGGGTGTTTGTTTGTCCCTTTGTCTTCCTTCGTTTGAGCTGCTACCCTTTCTTCTTCTCATCATTTTCTTGAACTTCTTCATGAACAAGATCATGTCTTCTTCATTGATATCACTAATTTCATCATTGTAACACCCCAAAATCTGTTAAGAGGGGAATTTAAAATTTTTTGGACGTACTGCATGTGGTGCAGAAATTCAAATTCAAATTGGAATTCAAATTCAAATCAAAACAGAAAATATAAAGAAAAAGAAAAAGAAAAACCCAATCGGCCAGTGGGCCGAAACCCGCTAGCCGGCCCACTATTCTCCCCCACTCGCGCCAGCCCATGACCGAGCACCCTCTCTCCCTCTCATTGTGACACCCTCATCTCGGGTGTCAGCATATGTTCATGATTTATGAAGAGGAAACACTTTAAGAAAAATAGGGATAGAGAAAAATATCAAAGGAATAGCCAATAAGAGCCGAATCCAGCTCTCAGAAAGCGCCAAAGACAACTCATCGCGGCCGCTGGCCACGTGGCGTGTCCGGAGCTCATCCCTGCGAAGTGGGGAGAGGCCGCCGCCAAGCTGGCTACGTGGCAGGCTCGGAGCTCGTCTCCGCAAAGGGGAGAGGTCCGATCCTGTGGGACACGTCTTGCCCACGGAGCTAGCCTCTGCGGAGGAAGCAAAGGCATTTCCGCAGGACACGTGTCATCCTCGGAGCTAGTTGTCACAGAAATCAGAGGACCAGTCGCGCGGGATACGTGTCGGTCCCGGAGCTCACCTCCGAGGGGTCCGGTTCTACTGGACACGCGTCGCCACCAAAGCTTATCTCTGGGAGGTCTGTCGCTGCTGAACACGTGTCGACCTCGGGGCATGTCCCTGAAGAAAGAAGAGAGGAAAGACCGGCGCCAACACGTGGCGTGCGTGGAGCTCACCTCCAAAGGAAGGGGAGGTCTCGGTCGATTGACATGTGGCACAACCGGAGCTCGTCACTGCGGAGAAGGAGATACCAGGCCCCGGAAGGACACGTGGAGCCTCCGGAGCTCATCACCGCGAAGGTAACGAGTTCTGGAGCGGCTGTTATGCGTAAACAATACCGGTACGTAAAGGAAACCGACCTGAATTCCACAACGTTACCGCACCAAATCAACTAAAGATAAGATGATAGGATCCAACAACGATCTGAATAAGACTCTTATTCGGGATACAATCAGATTAGGACTCTTCTCTTCCCGATTATAAATAGAACACGGAACCTCTGGCCGAAACCACAAACTTCTTTTTCAACTCCTAAGCCGACGACTTAGAGCCCTAGCCCTAACTCGCCGAGTAAACCATCACCGAAGCGCAACAAGGGAGATTATTGGAGGAGAACCGAGCGGTCTGAGGAGGACCTTGAGAACCAAGAAGGGCGTAAGGTAGGACTCCGACACCACCTTACGGCATCGTTGTATTCCCCTTGCATCTGTTCTTGATTCCTTTCGAACAGAAGCCTTCTCGTGGACAGATCACTTGATGATCAGGTTGATCTAAAGACAAGATCATTGCCACGTCCAACAACAACGATGAGGCCGGCAACCCTCATCTTTCTAGAGGACAAGACAGGGGCGGTCGCCGTGAAGGAGCTGATCCCATCCACCAAATGCTTGAAAATCAGAATCAGCTCATCCAGAGTTTAACTTAAGTGGTGGTCAACTTGCACCAAGTTCCACCTACACAAGCTGCACCACGCCAACCAAGGTTGATTGAGTTTCTAGGGACTCAACCTCCAAAGTTTGCAAGTGCTGCTGAACCTCTGGAGGCAGATGACTGGCTAAAGACCATTGAGAGCAAGATGAGGATCATACAATGCCAAGGGTATGAGAGGGTGCAGTTTGCCTCTCACCAATTGCATGGACCTGCTGCTGATTGGTGGACCGCTTACGTAGCAGCCCATCATGCCGCAACCATTACATACCAAGGGGTGAACTCAAAAACAAGAGGAAGAAGTTCTTGGGACTGCAGCAAGGAAACATGACTGTGAGGGAATACCTCACTAAGTTCACCCAACTATCCCGTTATGCACCACGGGACATCGAAACTGATGAGCAGAAACAGAACTGCTTTGTCGAAGGGCTTACTGCGGAGATGCAATGTGCAATGTCCTCCAACGAGTATGAAAGCTTCCAAAAGATGGTATACAGAGCATTTGTTGTGGAGAGGAAGCTGAAGGCCTTGGAAAATGAAAACAAGAGGAAGGCGGGATGGTCACACCAAGCCTCAGGTTGCAACACACGCCCACGACTGATGCAGCCACCCGCAGGGCAGACGAGCCGTACTGTGGTACCCTACTCAGCACCGAGAGGGTACAACCCGAATTTCAGACCAACGTCAGCACCAGCACAGCCACAACGTCAGTTTGTACAGCAGCCTCGTCCCACATATCAACCTCGACCAGCAGTGCAAGGACCACAGAACCAACCCCAAGACAACAAAGGCCAGGCACCTAAGATTGGGGTGCAATGCTTCAACTATGGTGAAGTGGGGCACTACGCCCATAAGTGCCCAAAGAAGAAGCCCATGCCACCACCACAGCAGAATGTGATGTGAGGACGGGTGAACCACGTGACCATGGAGGAAGCGCAAGAGGCACCTGACATGGTAATTGGTAAATTTCCTGCCAATTTACACATTGCAACCCTGTTGTTTGATTCTGGTGCTACCCACTCGTTCATTGCTCAAGGTTTGTTAAGAAGCGTGATCTAGCAACAACTCAAATGGACCATATGCTAGTGGTAAACTCTCCAGGGGGAGAGGTAAGGACAAGACAATTGTGTCCCAAGGTGAATCTAGACATTAATGGGGTAGTATTTACTGCCAACCTCATAGTGATAGATTCACAAGGGATAGATATTATTTTGGGTATGGATTGGTTGACCAAACATAAAGGAATCATCCATTGTTCGACAAGAACGGTGGAACTAACTCACCCTAGTGGCACAAGAGTAAAGTTCATAACCATACAAGAGACTAGGAGGGACATTAAACTCAATCAAGTTGAGGTGGAAGTGGAGGAGATCAGGATCATCAGGGAATACCCAGATGTTTTTCCGGAGGAGTTGCCAGGTATGCCCCCCGATCGTGAAGTGGAATTCGTGATTGAACTAGTGCCTAGAACAACTCCGATATACAAGAGACCCTATCGCATGGACTCCAAACAGCTGGAAGAACTCAAGGAACATTTGAGAGAATTGACAGAGAAGGGGTACATCCGTCCTAGTTCCTCACCATGGGGAGCGCCAGTGATATTTGTGCCCAAGAAGGACGGAACCCAAAGGTTGTGCGTAGACTATCGTGTGATGAATGAAGTAACCATAAAGAACAAGTACCCATTACCCCGCATTGAATACTTGTTTGATCAGTTGAGGGGAGCTTGTGTGTTCTCAAAAATTGATCTCAGGTTGGGATACCACCAACTTAAGATAAGGCAAACTGATATTCCAAAGACAGCTTTCGTATCTCGGTACGGACTGTATGAATACACCGTCATGCCTTTCGGGCTAACTAATGCCCCGACATACTTCATGTATCTCATGAACAAGGTATTCATGGAATATCTGGACAAATTTGTGGTGGTTTTCATTGATGACATTCTCGTCTTCTCCAAAGATGAAGAAGAACATGAGGAACATCTAAGGTTGGTGTTGCAAAAGCTGAGAGAACACCAACTATATGCCAAGTTGAGCAAGTGTGAGTTTCGGCTGAAGAGAGTTCCCTTCTTAGGACATATAATCTCGGAGGGAGGAATCTCTGTAGATCCCGCTAAGATCGAGGATGTACAGAAGTGGAAGACCCCTGAGAATGTCGAGGAAGTTCGAAGCTTCTTAGGATTGGCTGGGTATTACCAACGGTTTATCGAGGGTTTCTACAAGATTTTGAGACCCCTCACCGAATTGTTGGAGAAGGGAATCATATTCACATGGACACCGCAGTGCGAGACGAGTTTTCAAGAGCTGAAGAAAAGATTGACAACAGCCCCAGTGCTAGTTATGCCAGATACGCAGAAGAACTTTTCAGTGTACTGCGATGCCTCTGGAAATGGGTTGGGATGTGTTCTCATGCATGAGGGGCATGTCGTGGCTTATGCGTCCCGGCAGCTCCAGAAACACGAGAAGAACTATCCTACGCATGATCTAGAGCTAGCCGTAGTGGTACACGTGTTGAAGATTTGGCGGCATTACTTGATGGGGAAGAGGACAGAGATATATACGGATCATAAGAGCTTAAAGTATATTTTCACACAGCCAGATCTCAACCTCAGACAAAGGAGATGGTTAGAGCTAATCCACGACTTTGATGTGGGCATCAACTATCATCCTGGGAAAGCGAACGTCGTGGCAGATAAGCCGGAAGGTGCAGGTCAATAGGTTGAGCTTGAAGGACATGCCTACAGAATTGAAGGAAGAGGTTATAAAACTCAATCTATGTCTGGTGAATAGTGGTGAAGCCATCGCCATGGAAGTGGACTCCACATTAGAGCAAGATATACGCAACGGTCAAAAGACTGATGAGAAGATACAAGAAATCAGAGAACCCATCAAGGATAATAAAGCCCCTGGTTTCAGAGAGGATGAACAAGGTACGGTGTGGCACGGGAAAAGAATCTGTGTGCCTGAAGTGAAGGAGATCCGTGAATTGATTTTGAAGGAGGCTCATGATTCCGACTATTCCATTCATCCTTGAAGTACGAAGATGTATCATGACCTCAAGAGCAGATATTGGTGGTATGGAATAAAGCGAGATGTTGCGGAACATGTTGCCCTATGTGACACATGTCAGTTGGTGAAAGCAGAACATCAATGACCCGCGGGATTATTGCAACCACTCAAAGTGCCTGAATGGAAATGGGAAGAAATCAGTATGGATTTCATAGTGGGACTACCTAGGACCCAATCAGGGTATGTTTCGATATGGGTCATCATTGACAGGCTAACCAAGGTAGCTCATTTCATCCCCGTGAAAGAAAGCTACAGCGGATCCAAATTGGCAGAATTATACATGTCAAGGATCGTGTGTTTCCATGGAGTGCCAAAGAAGATAGTGTCAGATCGAGGAACACAGTTCACCTCAAGGTTCTGGCAGAAGTTACATGAAACCATGGGCACTCATCTGAATTTTAGTTCTGCCTATCATCCCCAGACTGACGGACAGACGGAAAGAACCAATCAGATCCTTGAGGATATGTTGAGAGCGTGTGCGCTCAAGAACAATAGGAGTTGGGAAAAGAACTTACCGTATGCGGAATTCTCCTATAACAACAGCTATCAGGCTAGTTTGAAGATGTCACCATTTGAGGCTTTGTATGGGAGGAAGTGCAGAACTCCCCTATTTTGGAACCAAACGGGGGAAAGTAAAGTGTTTGGGCCCAAAGTACTACAAGAAGCCGAGGCGAAAGTGAGGGAAATCTGCAACAACTTGAGGATAGCACAGACACGACAAAAGAGCTATGCCGATGTACGGAGAAGAGAGCTCGTTTTCAACGTGGGGGACTATGTCTACCTCAAGGTGTCCCCTCTCCAAGGACTTCGTCGGTTCAAGGTAAAAGGGAAGTTATCACCTCGATACATCGGACCCTTTCAGGTTCTGGAGAGGAAAGGCGAAGTGGCATATCAACTAGAACTACCGGCTCGCCTATGGAATGTGCACGATGTATTCCATGTGTCACAGCTCAAGAAATGTATGAGGACGTCTGATGAGATGTTACCCATGAATGAGGTTGACGTAGAAGAGGATCTGTCTTATGCCGAGCAACGAGTCAAGATTTTGGAGACAATGGAACGCCTCACAAGAAATAAAAGAATCCGGATGTGCAAGGTGCAGTGGAAGCATCACTCGGAAGAGGAAGCCACGTGGGAGCGAGAAGACGAGCTTAAGGCACAGTTTCCGGAATTGTTTTCCTAGAACCACCAATCTCGAGGACGAGATTTCTTTTGAGGGGGGTAGAGCTGTAACACCCCAAAATCTGTTAAGAGGGGAATTTAAAATTTTTTGGACGTACTGCATGTGGTGCAGAAATTCAAATTCAAATTGGAATTCAAATTCAAATCAAAACAGAAAAGAAAAGGAAAAAGAAAAAGAAAAAGAAAAACCCAACCGGCCAGTGGGCCGAAACCCGCCAGCTGGCCCACTATTCTCCCCCCTCGCGCCAGCCCACGACCGAGCGCCCTCTCTCCCTCTCACTGACACTCGGGGCCCGCGTGTGATCTCCTACCTCCGGCGCGCCCAACGGCCGGACTCTTCCTCGTGCCCGATCGCAACCAACTCCGGAAACCCGCGCCCCAGCCCGACTCCCGGTCCCAGACGACTCCAACTCGATCCCAACAGACCGCCGCCCCCCCTCGCCTATATAAACGTCGACATCGTCCTGTTCCCCCCCCCCCCCCCCCCGATCGGCCGTTCTTCTTTCTGGTGAGAACCGAAGATTCTACAGCCAATTTCCGTCGATACTTGCTCAAATTTACTAATCTAACGTGCTCGGGGATCCCTGTAGGTGAAGGAAACGACGTGCCTTGCGTCCCAACAGCCACCCCGACGTGCACCGAAGATCTTCGCCGTTGAAGCTCGCCGCCGACCGACTTCCAGGGCCTCCGAGTGCTGGAAAACCCCTCGGTGAGCATCCCCTACCCCTCCGCAGCCGATCCATGCAAAAAGATGCGAGTTCTAACGTGTAGCGGCAGAAGCCGAGGCTGCGCCGGCGAGATCGCCACCCCCCGCCGCCGCGCGCGCAGGCTAGCTCCGGCCAGGGCGACGTGGCCCCTTGAGGGCCGTCTATTATAAATCACACGGTAGAATAAAAACCCGCGTGTACCAGTTCGGCGATCTAATCTGAGCCGTCTATTTTAAATTGGACGGTCCACATCAGCCCCGCGTTATAAAGGCCAGGATTCTTACGCGCTACCCCCTGGGAATCTCGGAAAACACGAGCTAGCCCCGGAAACTTCTGATCTAGCCCCTGGAACTTCAGAAATTCGTGTAAATTCATTTAAAAATCAGTTTTAGCCCCTGGACTTAATAAAAATTAGGAAAACCCCTCTGTTATGTGTAGTTAGACCCCTGGAGATTTATGAAATAATAAATTAGACCCTGCAGTAGTGTGGATTTACCTTTTTGACCCTATATGATATTAAATTCAGAAATTTGAATATGTGACTAGGATTTCAATTTAAAACATAAAGCAAACACATGTACAAATTCAAAATTTAAACTCTCCTAGCACTTGGAAAACTTTAGAATGAGTTAAAAATAGATTTTTAGGCTGAAATGAATCTGTCTAATTGTTGTTCATATTTATTAGTTATAGAAACACATTTTTAGGCTAGGAAATAATTCTGAAAATTGATAAAATAAATTTAAATTAGTTCACATCAGAGAAGTTCAAAAATATATTATTTAATATTTTAGATCAGAACCTAATCTGTTTAGATGACATGTTCTACTATTTAATATTAAAACTCACTTTTAGGCATAGAAAAATAAATCTGAAAAATATAGGAAAATAGGTATGCATAATTAGAAAATGATAAATGAAGTCTCCAAATCCCAAAACTTCAGTTTAGGATTTGGTAGAAGATCTGAAAACCTATTTGGAGTAGGAAAATACCTTTTATACAAACTTTGTGGCTAAGAAGTGTAATAATTAAATATAAAGAATTTGTTCAAATTGGAACTTCATATATAGTGTGCAAATAGAAATCTGAACATAGAAGTTAGAAATAATATACATATGTTTATAGGTGAATGTAGACCAAAAAATCAACACATGTAGAGTAACCACAACACTTAGAAAAGTGATTGACTTTTATAGGTACGTATGTGTGGTTTGTATGAAGTGAAAGTGTGAACTATGTCTTATGGATTGTTGTTTTCTTTTGCTATGTGTGTTGGCATGAGTAGAACCTGCCCCAGAGCAAGTTCTTAACTTCCAAGACCAAGACTTTCCATTCCCAGAGCAGCAGGAAGAAGGCAAGTGTCCTTGACCACTTTGATCCTATACTAGGACGTGTAGATAGAATTATTTGCATTGTCAATTGAAATATAAAACCCATGCTAGGAAGTTTCCCTAGAATTGCATTATCTTGTTTCCTTGTAGCTTAGGTTGGGATTTATTTTAATATGTCATTCATTCATATTACTTATGCTTAGCCATGCTTAGAATGGGATAAGTGGGATATCAGATCATCAACTTATTTACTTTACTCTTGAATGAGATATTGAGCTATGTAGAGGTAGGGATCGAGGCAAGTTGGATGATTTGGTTGGTGCTGGGTGCACGAGACTCGGGTTTGTGTTTAGTACTTGCCTGGATCCTAAGGACCGGTTCATGGAGCATGTAACCTGGCTTTACCGTGCCAACCACATGCTGAGATGGGGCAGCTTGGCCAATTAATTAGGTGTATCCCCGGCGTAGTATGGGTGTTTTGGATGGTGCGAGGAATAGGTGTCAGTTGGACTACCATATGAACCACAAGGCTCAAGAGGGGGCCACTGCAGCGGGGTTGGAGCCTCTTGTATGCTGTTAGGGGTGAAACCTCAGTGGGCCCACACTTGTCGGGAATCCCTTTGTAAAGGCTTCGTAGTGATCTCTTGGTTACACACCTAGGAAGTGTGAATGTGGTTCGCGGCCACTGGCATAATGGAGGTTCTTTTAGTCCACCCGGCAACGGGGGATGAAATCACTACATGTGGGTACAGTGGTGCAAACTCTGCAGAGTCAAAACTGTCATGACAGCCGTGCTCACGGTCAAGAGCAGCTTGGACTTATTCATGATTAGAGGATGATGACTTTGGAAGTTGTGGATGTTAAGCGGGGAGCTTAACATTGGAAATGAGGTTATGGTTATTTGATTTTGATGATGGGTTGGGAGATTGGGACCATTTCACCTATGTAGTAATGTAGGTGCTTAATAAGCTAAGGTGATAGGAATTAATTGCGTAGTGCTTTAACCATGAGTTCAACCTCTCCTTGTTCTAGCCATGCATGACATAACTTTCCCACACTTGCTGAGTACCAACGGTACTCAAACTTGCATATTTGTTGGTTTAAATTGCTGCTCAGGTCAAGGGGATGATGTGGTGTTTAATGACCAAGACTTCGGACCCGAAGAAGGATTCTAGGTTCATGGAGACCCCCGGGCAACGCCTGTGACAGAGCCCACAAGAATAATATTCCGCTGCTATTTTATTTACATGTTATGAACCTATTATCGTCCATCGAGACGTATGTTTTGTAAGACATATTTATATTCGACACCTGGCTTGTAATAAATGATGCTTCACTATTTGTCATCACATGTATGAGAAAATGATCCTGGCATACATGTGATATTCACTCGGTTGTTCTTCGGAGAAACCGGGTGTGACAATCATCACTGTCGTATTCTCCATGAGCTTCTCGAGCTTCTTTTGATACTGGTTTACAAGTTGACTTCAAAGCAACTCCTTTCTTCTATGCCGAGATGAGATCGGCAATTTCCATGACATGCTTGGCTTGCTTCTACATCATTTCAAAGTTGATGATCTTGTCAAGAAGTTCGTCTGGGGTCATTTCCCGATACTCAGGGTTTTCTCTAATCATAGAGCAAAGAGTCACGTTGCGACGCATGAATGCTCTGAGAATCAACTTCACAACCTCATGATCATTCCAATTTTTGCCGCCATAAGCTCGGACTTTGTTGATAAGATTCTTCAGTCGATTGTACATGTCTTTTAGTGATTCATCTTCTTCTATCGCGAATCTTCCCTATTCACCTTCAATCATTTCTATCTTGGCTTCGCGTACATGACGGTCACCTTCATGTGCGGTTTGTAGTGTGTCCCATATCTCCTTGGCAATTTCGAGTCCATCCACCTTGGTGAACTCGTCTCGGCTCAGTGATGACGTGATCACAGCTACAGCTTGAGCATTCCGATGAACGGCTTGTTCTTGGCTTAGAGTCAGCTCTTCATCATCATCTGGGATATCTATCCCTGTACACACTATATGCCACAAACTTGTGTTAAGAGATATAAGGTGCATTTTCATGTTTTGTCTCCACATTGAATAGTCATTACCATCAAAGTAAGGTGCTTTCCCTAGAGGAATTGATAAGTAATGACTATTGTTAGAATTCAAACGTTCATCGTCAAAAGGATATCTGGAGTAGTCTGTGTGACTACCCCCTTTCTTCTTCTTTTCATCATCGATCTTCTTCGTCCCTTTTGGGGAGAGTGCCTTCTTCCGTAGAAGAGCCTTTGAGTTGGAGCACCTCCTCATCATCGTCCTCACTGTCTTGAATGGCGTCGAGTAGCTTCAATAGATTTTGAGTCCTTTCATCATCACCCTTTTCATCGTCGATCTTCTTGTGTACATCCTTGATGTCCGACATCGTCTATTCGAGCAGTGAGTCTCTTTTGAAGAATCTGGCTCTGATACAATTGAATGTAGCCTAGAGGGGGTGAATAGGCTTTTTGATTCTTTGTTAATCCCTAAAACACTTAATAGACTTATCAAATACAGGGAAATCGGACTAGTCTGGTAGTGCGGACTAGTCCGTTGTCTACTCAGAGACAAATCGAACTAGTCCGGTACTGTGCAGACTAGTCGGGTATGCGTGGACTACAAAGATCAAGGTTGATCAATATTTTCACTTCTAGTACCCTATGCAGCGGAAATTAATTGGGAACTTAGATGCATTACACCAGTGAAACAATGAATGACAGAGATCAACTTTAGTTTCAATGCTTCAACGTGAATTACACAAGATTAAGTAAACCTTAGAATATGATGAACAATAAAACACAAGAGCAAGAGACAAGACTTTATCTCGAGGTTCGATTCCATGAAGGAAATCTACGTCCCCGTTGAGGAGTCCACGAAGGACCGGGTCTTCACCAACCCTACCCTCGTCGAATCGCCATGGAGGCTGATTCTCTTCCACTAATCACAAAGGGCAAATAAATTGTTCAAGGGGCCTTCTCACAAGTTGAGGGCTCATCAAGAATTACAATGAATGAATACCACCAAGCACACTCAAAAGATGTACAATAAATGAACAAGAGTGTACGAGAGATCAAACCCAAGAGCTCAAGATGTGTGGAACAAGTCTCTCCTTTGATCAATTGCTAATCCTTAAAGATTTGATCCTTTTTGGGTTAGAATGTGTGGAGAGATTTGAATTTCAGGCTCTTGGAAGGTGTGATGGCTCAGGAGGTTGAGAGTTATGGTAGTATGGCCGTACACCTCTATTTATACTAGGGTTTCCAAAGGTTAATGTTAGGGTTTGCGATATCCGGACTAGTCTGTGGTGGACTCCGGACTAGTCTGGTGTGTGGCATGTGGAAAACCCTAAGTGTTGTGAGATACCGGACTAGTCCGTAAGAGTGCGGACTAGTCCGTTGTCTACTCAGAGACAAATCGGACTAGTCCGGTCCATATCGGACTAGTCCGTTTTCTAGTTAGAGAGAAATCGGACTAGTCTGGTTGATATTGGACTAGTCCGCACATGCTGTTTTTTGTGCAGTTAGTATGATTTCTTTCACTTGAGCTCTTTGGGTGTGTTTCTCCAACACACTCCATACTAAGTAATCTTATCTTTTTAGCTCCTGAGCTCTTATCATTTGAGATCCTCATTCTCTTTTCTTTTTGGGCTTTCTTCCTAATTTCTTTAAAAACCTGCGCTCATCTCAACGATTTTGTTAGGGTCTCATTTGTTTGTCATAAATCAACCAAAACCCACAGGGGATTCCTAAATGCACTTTCAGTGATCTTCACCTCACCAACGCCTCTCCCTATGTGGTTACCTCAACCTCCTCCCCCACTCCCCCATGCTTCGCTTCCTGTCGATCTCTTTTTTTTTTTCAATTGGTTTTTCTTTTCCCAATACAGGAGGCAAGAGCTCGTTTGTTCCAGGCAAGCGATCAAATCCTAATCTAGGTTCCACCCCACCTCATCGGTAGAAAATCTGTGGTGCCCTTCCGTCCATAGTTCGATTAGTTTTTTTTCTCCCTTCAGCGATCGATGTCAATCAGCTCAAGGTGCGGATGCGGTTTGTTCCCCTCAAGCAAATTAATGATATAAATCCCCATTTTTGTAAATCATAACTAATTCGTTTTTGAGAATTGGAATCTACTAATCTAGTTGAACAAAATCAACGTAATGGAATGATGTTAGAACTTAGGATCTATCTAGTTGCTTTGGCAGCTTGATATCATTGTAAGACCTTATATTGATGTTTATGTGTGATTTGTGTTGATATGGTGTAATGTCATGCATGCAAAATGTTTTCGTTCTAGAAGGTGTTAAGGTCTTAATCCTGTTTAGAAATCGCTAACAATAGACAGATCTGAATATTGAATTAGTAATTTGCTTTGAGCAGTAAACTTCATCCCTGATACTACCAAAACATATATTATGGCCCTAAATTTTTTATACTTACATTTTCTAGGTGCCCTAACAAAAAACATTCAATCTGAAATATATACGATGGAGAGTGTTCCTTCAATGTCTGAGAGGGTAGCTGATAGTCGTGAGTTAGCAGACCAGTCAAGCCGCTGTTCTAAGAAAAGAGCTTTGGTTTGGAAATACGTTAAAACAGAATTAGTTGATGGCAAAGACAAAGCAATCTGTAGATATTGCAAGCTCCATTTGTCTAATCAACCTGGTAAAGGAACTGAGTCACCTAAATAGACACATTGGATACCATTGTTTAGAAATTCCACAGGAGGATAGGACAGCATTCTTGTAAACTTTGAAGCTAAAGTCGGGTGAGGGAGATGAAGTCATCTTTGACCCTGATGTCTGTCGCAACTTGATTGCTAAGTTTTTTATTAGTGCAGAGATTGCTTTTAAAAAAGCTGATGATCCATATTGGAAAAAGTTGGTGAGGTATTGTCACCCATCTTTTAGAACAGTTGGTCAACAAAGTGTGTGTGCTGATATCATTTCAGTCTACGAGGATGAGAGGCATCAATTACTTGACATTATTGCGGGATTGGATTCACATGTAACACGCTCATATGCATCACCTTGCATTGCATCCATTTTCATATAGAGAAGCATTTAAAAAGAAGAAGAAAAGGATGGAAGGAATATAGAAACAAATAAATAAAAGCAAATAAAATAGGAAATACTAAAAATAAATAAAAAAGAAATTAAATAAAAATAGAAAGAAAAAAATAAACCTGGCTGCCCCAACCCCCCCCCCCCCCCCCCACCACCACAAAATTCCCCCCTAATCCCCCCCCCCAAATCCCCCTAGGAAAATTTTCCCCAAATTTGGCCGGACATAAATTCCTAGGAAAATTTTCCCCGAATTTGGCCGCACCCCTTAGGGGGAGAAACCATAGACGCACAACCCCCCTCCTTTTTGGGATTTTCATTTCCCCCAATTAATCTTAGCCCTTGATGGAAAATATTGGATTAAATCTCAGCCCCAAGCTCCTATCTTTTCTCAAATTAAATCCCAGCCCTTGATTAAAAGGTTTGCTGAAATCCTAGCCCCCTTGGCTATTTTCCCCCTTATAAATAAAACCCTATCCTTCTTAGCCGCCACCCCTGCCATAAAAATCCCTGGCCGCCACCCTCTCCTTGCTGCCAAGCTCTGGTCGCCGCCCCTGCTGGTGTTTTGCCACCGTCGAAGCTCTGCCCAGCCTCGCCGTCGCCGGAGAAGAATACCCCAACGTCCTGCCCTAGCCGCAGCTCTACTCTTCCCTGATAAAAAAACTCAGCTGCTGCCATTGCAAGGAGAAGGACAGCCGCAAGAAGGAGAGGAGGAAGAAGAGAGGTAGGTCCCCATCACCAATCTTACCACGTCGCTGCTGTTGCTACGAAACCCGTTTTCTCCACCTCCTGTGAGCAGGAGCTACTGCATGTGGGTAGATCATGTTCCAGTTACGTTTTGATGGTGGAATTGATCTACTACTCGAGTTAGGATCATAGCCATGTACACACTTATTTACAACAGCCTCATTCATCGTAAATCCCCATGAAAGCTTACTAAAACTTGCAAGAACACATGCAAACTGATCACTATAGGCTGCACTATAGGATTTGCATGCATCCACATCGTTGCAACTTGAGTAAAGTTTGTGCATGACATTGATTGCTGTATTATTTGTATGTATGTGGTCGTGAGTAGAAGAACACGCTCAAGAGGCCGTTTACGATGAACTCCAGCACCAAGACTTCGAGACGTTTGAGAAACACGAACCGTGGGAGCAAGGCAAGTGCCTCTTGACCATATTGAACCTATGTTTCTGAACTGTTTTGCTTGTGAAAACTGCATGCTCGTGTCAACTTGATGGGAAACCCTTTAGTGGGAGTTTACTAGCTTTGTTAGCAACCCTTGTCGCCAGGAAATTTGTTGAGTCGGGTATGATCGTTTTCTCTTTTGCTTCGCTTAACTTACGGGATTTGAGAAAACTGAAATAAACTTGGTTAGCTACTGCACTCATAAAGATTAAAGATGATGAGAACATGATGATGTTAATGAGCATGGAATTGGAGAGATCTAGGCAAGCTTAGTTCGTGGATTGTGCTGAATGAGATGGTTGTTTGCTTGCCATAGATCTAAGGACCGGTTCATGCGAGAACATGCCAAAAAAACAGTGCCACCACAAGGCCAAATATGGGTGCGGCTTAGCTGACTAATTAGGTGTGTTGCTAGCTTGTAATAGACCATTGGATGGTGTGGGGAATGGGAGTCGAGGAGGACTTCCCTCGGAACTGCATGGCACACGAGGGAGCCCGTGGGTGGGAGAATGGAGATTCTAGCCTGCCGGTGAAACCTCAGTGGGTCCTTACATTCTAGTAGCCCCTTTGTAAAGGCTATTTTGTGATCTCTTGTTCATACACCGACAGTTGTGTAGTGGCATAATGGAGGTTTTGTCTAGTCGCTAGCGGGTGACGAAGTCACGAACTTGTGGGTAAAGTGGTGCTACCTCTGCAGAGTGTAAAACCATCATGATAGCGGTGCTTCCGCTTACAAGCACCTGGCCAACTTCCATGATTAGAGGCAAAACATTGGATGGTTATTCGGGTATGGTTATGGTATTGTCATTGGGACTGGTTTTGGTTGTGATCATGAGTTTGGTTTGGTTATGTGCATAAGTGCGGATCATGAGCAATTGGGAATACGAAATAAGTTGAGGAAGATCATTGGCTGTTTGAGACTTAATAAATGATGAATTACGATGGTATGGAACATGAGGGATGATGAATTATTTCATTATGTCAGGATTTAACTCACCTTGAGATAGTTGTTGTTTGTATCATGATTGTGAAATAAAACTTGCTTGCTGCAATGAAACCGTTTATTTCCTACCTTGTCTTAAGCTTCATGTCATACTTTCCCGCACTTGCTAAGTATGACATGTACCCACGCTTGCATTCCCACAAATAATTCAGCTACAGGAGAAGAGTACTTCAAGGAGCAGGTGGAGTACTAGGTATGCACACTACCATCAACATGCCTATGGAGTTGGAGTTGGAGCCCATCGTCTTTAGTTATTTTCCGTTATCGTTTAGAGTCTTCCGCTGTAGAATAAATTAGATTCCTTGAGTGAGACATTGAGTTATTGTAATAAGGTACTTAAACACTATTTGTACGTGGTTATATTCTAAATTCAGTTTGTGATAAATCTGTGTATGTGTGATGAACATCCTGGGCACACATACGCATTCGCTTGCTTCATTTTCGGAACCGGGTGTCACAAATTGGCATCAGAGCCACGTTGACCGTAGAACGCAATCCTAGTTATAATGGACACTCTAAAAAACATAGGAACACCCCTCTAAACTGCTATTTTCGAAATTTACTTGCTGCTGCACTTTACTTGTCAACTCAGCCACCGCAAAAGTGCTATTTTCAGCCCCTCTTTCTTCTTTTTTTGGACAGCCACACTCTCTATTTTCTTGCTTCATAGATACTTAAGTTTTGGATTTATTTCCTTCTTCTCTAAGTTTCTCATGTCTTATTTATATATGTCGGTCACTTGGAAGTGCACTTGACCACATCGAGGTGTCCAATGGACCATATTGGGAGGAGGTGAAGATGGGACCTCATGACGAAGATGAAGTCAGTAGCTCTCTGCATGAGGAAGAGGATCCGTATGAGGTGGAACCAATCGAAGATGACATGGAAGACGATCCACAAGAAGAACAGCACTGATACGCACCTCAGGAGCAATACCACGTGGGCTTACTCCCAGCGGAGACTCATGAAGCTGCACCGGAAGAAGATGAATACGAGGAGGAGCCACCCCCTGCTGAGGCCGAGAATGAAGATGATGAACGGGTCATCCGTTCTACTCAGGATTTCCGGTCCGACGGGATGGATAGAGGACACTTAACAAGGGAGCTGAGAGAGTTCCTTGATTGCTGCAGTTTATACCTGGAGTACCTCCTCAGGAAAGTCCCTCGTCTCGGACATGAAGAGTGAAAGGCTGAAGTAACCATCCTATCTAATGGTAGGGTTGTCACCCGGCACTTCGCACCCACATGGAGAGCCACAAGGGCAGAAGCTGTTAATGATGTTGCATGGGATGCACTTACCGGACTATGCTACACTTTCCGTGGGCAGCTTGAGAACACTACCTTTGAGCTGCACCCGTATCGGAAGAGTGGTACAAGTGAGATCATTGGACCCCATGGAGGAGCTCTTTCCAACCATCAAGCTGCTGACAAGTCTCAAAGGATGCTCGTGGAGTTGGGAAACCGCTATGCAAGTGCACAAGAAGAGATCCGCCAGCTCCGCAAGAAGTTGTACTTGCTAGAGAGACAAGAGGAGACTCGTGCCAACGCGGGAACAAATGGAGCACCAGCGTCATCTACTCCTACATGGACTGCCGACTCACCATGGCGTGCGCCCATTATGGACCACCCCCGCCACATGGTGAGAACAACACCGGTTTTCACGATTAAGTTTAAGTTCCCCATTGAATAGAGTTGTAATAAGAACGCTTAGATCGCAGTAGTCTAAAATAAGAGTGGTGTGCTGAATCTTTTGTAATGATTGCTGGTGTTTGTGTGTTTGGGTGTGAGTTGTGGGACGCTTCGGCGAATGTCCACATCCACACATAGTAGAGAGATGTGAGATGCTTCGGCACTTGTTCACATCCTCATATAGGCTGATATTAATAAAAGAAGTTGCTTAGTTCCTACACCTTGATGCTTATAGTTGGGGGATCAATCTGAATTTCTATTTCCTACTCTACTCTCTCAGAGATGCTGAGGGAAAATTTCAACCGCCACCGAAGGAACGTTCATTGTAACAATGAACCACATGAGGATGGCAATGTGGAAGTTCCTGAGGATGTCAACCTCGGGGCTGATGCTAGCAGCCTTGAAAGTTTGATGGCTATACAGAACCAGCTCATGCAAGCTATCATGAAAAAGTTGGGACAGCTGCAGGCCAACAACAATATCCCTAACCACGTTCCTGCACCCCCGCGTCAACACTACCACCGGCTCACAACAGATTGGGAGAATTCATGAGTACTAAGCCACCTACCTTTGCACAAGCCAATGATCCTATGGAGGCCGATGACTGGCTGAAGTCTATTCAGAAGAAGCTTGCTATTGTTCAATGCAGTGATCAGGAGAAGGTTCTCTTCGCATCACACCAGCTGATGGGAGCAGCCGCTGATTGGTGGGGCGCTCTTTGCAATGCTCATGCCAACAAGGAGACAATTACTTGGGCTGAATTAAGGAGGGTTTCCGCTATCACTATGTCACTGAAGGAGTCATGATCCTTAAAAGGCAGGAGTTTGAAGGTCTCCATAAAGGGAGGAAGAGCGTGAATGAATACCTCATCAAGTTCACGCAACTGTCAAGGTATGCTCCAGAGGACGTTAACTCGGACCACAGGAAGCAATACATGTTCATGAGAGGACTGAACAATGAAATTCAAGTCCAACTGCTCAACAATGATTATGCAAACTTCCAGAAGCTTGTTGACAAAGCTATAGTGGTGGAGAGCAAGATCCGTGAGATTGAACAAGAGAGCAAGAGAAAGATGCCATATCAAGGACAGCCACAATGAAGCAATGTACGCCCCTGCTTCATGCCACAAGCTGCACCATACTATGGCTCGTCTGCTTCTACTTTCCGTCCAGCAAATCCACCTCGCTCTAATCAGCCACCGCAGCAACGCCCTGTCGTGCAAGCACCCCGTTTCCCTAAGCCTTCTGCGCCTTGTCCCAAAATGGGCGCCTATGCTCAAAATCAGCCTCGCCCAAACCTTCCTGGTGTTATTGGCAATCAGGCATGCTTTTCATGTGGAGAAACAGGACATTTTGCAAACCAATGCCCCAAGAAAGGCCTTGGACAGCCAAGCAATGTACCAAAACAGAACCCACGACCGAATAGAGGAGCAACACAAGGCAACCATGGACAGCAGAACTTTGCTTGTGGCCATGTGAATCACGTCTCCGCTGAGGAAGCACAACAAGTTGAGGACGTCGTGATTGATATGTTTCTCGCCAACTCCAACCCAACCACAGTCTTATTCGATTCCGGAGCATCGCATTCATTCATCTCATCCAAGTATGTTTCCAAGTATAACCTGCCCATATCCCCCATGAAACAAACTATGTTGGTTAATTCTCCTGGTGGAGAGATGAGGACTAATATAGTATGTCCGAAAGTAAGCCTTAAAATAAGGGAGTAGATTTTCTTGCCAACCTTATTGTCTTCGATTCCCAAGGGATTGATATAATACTTGGAATGGACTGGTTAATAAAGTATAATGGAGTGATTCAGTGTGCTAAGAGGGTCATGCAGTTGATGAGTGAGCACGGTACTCGTATCGAGTTCGAGACAGCCCAACCTGCAACCGAGAAGGCAATGCTGAACCATGTGGAAGAAGTGACATTGGAAAGCATTCCGGTGGCTCAAGAATATTCAGATGTCTTTCCAGAAGAACTATCAGGTATGCTACCTGATCGTGACATCGAGTTTGCCATTGATTTAGTACCCGAAACTGCACCTATAGCTAAGAGGCCATATAGGATGTCTGCCAATGAATTAGTGGAGCTCAAGAAATGAATTCAGGAGCAGCTAGATAAGGGTTTTGTACGCCCAAGCTCATCACCTTGGGGAGCCCCCGTGCTCTTCGTAGGTAAGAAGGATGGAACCCAAAGGTGTGTGTGGACTATAGGTCTCTCAACGAAGTGAGGATCAAGAATAAGTACCCGCTGCCCCGCATAGAGGACTTGCTTGATCAAATGAAAGGCACCCAGATTTTCTCTAAGATTGATCTTCGGTACTTCCAGCTAAAGATTAAACCCTTCGACATACCCAAGATGGCTTTTCGAACACAGTATGGTTTGTACCAATATACCGTCATGTCATTCGGGTTGGCAAATGTGCCTGCATACTTTATGCACCTCATGAATAAGGTCTTCATGGAGTACTTGGACAAGTTTGCTGTGGTTTTCATCGACAACATCATCGTGTATTCAAAAAGCGAGGAAGAACATGAGGAACTCTTGAGATTGACATTCAAGAAACTCCGAGAGCATCAATTGTATGCCAAGTTCAGCAAGTGTCAATTTTGGCTAAAGGAGATATCATTCCTAGGCCACATCATCTCCGAAGGAGGAGTGTCAGTTGATCCAGGAAAAATAAGGAATGTTTTGAAGTGGAACCCACCACAGAATGTGAGGGACATTTAGAAGTTACTTGGGATGGCTGGATATTACCGCCGGTTCATCATGGATTTGTCCAAAATAGCAAAGCCTATTACTGAATTGCTAATGAAAGGGAAAGCATTTCAGTGGAAACAAGCATGTCAAGACAACTTTGAGGAGTTAAAGAAAAGATTGACAATAGCACCGGTTTTTGTATTGCCGGACGTGAGCAAGAGCTTCAATATATATTGCGATGCCTCAAGACAAGGACTTGGATGTGTGATTATGCAAGAAGTCCAAGTGGTAGCCTACGCATCGAGACAACTAAAGAAACATGATCTGAATTTACCCTATGCATGATCTTGAACTCGCAGCAGTGGTACAGCCTTGAAGATTTGGAGGCATTACATCCTTGGTCACCGATGTGAGATCTATACAGATCACAAAAGCCTCAAGTATATATTCACGCAAACGGATCTGAGTTTGAGGCAACATCGATGGTTAGAGCTCATCAAGTATTATGATGTAGGAATCAACTGTAAAAGCCCAAGAAAAGGGACTTACAAAACCTTTTATTCACCTCACAACACCACAGTTTTTGTTGTGGATATCTTAGGAAATATTGTGAAGAGCAAGTAACCTCCATCAAAAGAGTGATTAGAGGGGAAAGCCTTCACTTTCACAAAGTGGGATTTTTATACATGAACATGAGCGGTTGAGCTCACCCCTAGAACTAAAAAGTCTTGGAAAGGTTCAGGCCAAATTTCATGTGAATCCAACACTTTTTGAGGCACTTTTGGAGGTATTTGAAAAAGAGGCCAATTTGAATGTAAATTCAAATTGCAGCAACTTTCATCACTCAAATTCAAAAGTTAGCTTCATATTCAAACTCAGCACATTTTTCTGAGTAAGCCCACCAATTTTCATCCCCATTGAAGTTCATCTTGTCAAGAGCTAAATTTGGAAGAATTCAAAACTGAATTTGAATTTCAGTTTAAACATGAAGCAAATTCAGCCAAACAAAGTTTGAATTCAAGAACTCAAATTCAAACCAAGACTTGGGTGCTAAGTCTCTCATTCAATGTTTAGTAGCTGGGATATTTACAAAAGAAATGGAGAGGAAAAGATTAGGGGGGGAAGTTGGGCCCACAAGGCAGTGGGAGGGAGGTGCAACACCAGACAGCGCTCTGTTTCTCACCGAAGCAAACTCCCTCCGTGCACCAGCGATCTATTTCCCCAAACGCCACCTCCTGAGCGCCAGCCCGCAGCGCACGTCGATGAAGCGGTCGCCCGGCGATATTTCCCTCCGGAACCGACATCCGTCGCGGTCTTGACCGGACCCGAACCCCTCGACGAAGAAACACCGCCGCACACCCGAAAACTTTTGGTGCTCCGGCGTCCTCCTGTCCCAGCAGCTAGCAAGCGAGTCTGAGCTCACCCCGAGCTTCGCCGAGGCGTCCTCGACGTGATAGACACGATACCCCGGTGCCCCATCCATGGTAAACTGCCCCCGAGCTCTTTTTTTTTTCATTCCACATCGGATAGAACCGCCGTGACCGAAAACTCCCAGCACCGGTCGCTAGGCTTGATCCCCCGTCGAGTGAGCGGGCCAGGAGGTTCGCCTGGAAGTGTGCTCCCTGTCCAACAACGCTGGCCGCATGCCATGAGGTGTGCTGGCCGGAATTCCAGTTCTTGCCGAGAGCATGCGATATAGCCCGGTTCGGGCAAATCGGCAAATTAGCCTCAAACACCTTACCACTCTTCCCCAAACCTAGAAACCCAGTTGTAGACATCCGTGCGGGCACGTGGGATCAAGAACTAGGAAGAACCATCGAGGAAACCCTCAGTTCGTCGAGTTTTTCTAGTTTTCCCCGAAATCGCCGTAGGTCGCACGGTGAGCCCCTAGTTGCAGACGTTTCTCGCGAGATCAGAGCCCTGGACGTTGCTCCCTAGGTCATGGCGATGCTGTAGGAGCTAACCGGAGCAAGGTTGGGGCAGTACAGTGCCCTAGAGACGCCGCCGAAGTTACCACAGCTACTGTCGCCATCGCGCCTAGCTTTGCGGCCATCCTCGATCCGAGGTAAGGCCGGCAACGTGTTCCTCACGCAAGAATGCGCAGTGGCGGTGAAAACCAGCAAGTTCCGAGGGCCGGAACCCCTTCCCGGCGAGAGCTCCGGCGAGCTCGGCGGCGGGGTCGCGCAGGTGGCTGGAGGAAGATGAAGGGGGGGTGGGAGGCCCCAATCGTCAGTGGCTGGAGGTAAACATGCGGATCCTCTGTGGTCCAGGATCCAGTGTGGCCGCGCGGGAAGGAGTCTGTGGCCCCGTGTGGCTCGGCTCCAGCGGTCGACACGTGTGCGATGGACCCACCCGCAGGATTTAAGCATTTTTGGAATTTTCAGATTTAGTCCAAACTTTAGAACCCCATAACTTTTGCTAGGAAGATCCAAATTTAGTGATTCAAATTGGGTTGGATTCATCTTGCCTAGCTCTATCAAAATATGCAACCCAAGTTGTATGAAACCCGTTAATTAATTCTGGAAAAGTCTTTAACGCTTTTCAGAAAAAGAATTTTAGAGGGAGTTTGGTTTATCCAAAAATCCCCAAATTTTGCCAGAATGCTCTATAGGATGTTAGAGAACCGCTGTAAAAGTTTCAAACCATTTGGAGTTGATTTGATCAGAACAATTCAAATTTGAAAGTGCTGTGTTCATTTGAATACAGAAACATTTTCAGAGAATTTCCAAAACTTGGAAATTCAGTTCTGGACAAACCGTAGCTCCAAAAATGCTAGGAAAATTCATGCAACCTCTATGAACTATAATTGAATTTTTATTTCACTAAGTTGGGAATGAACAGGGGTGGTACCTCGGAATTAATTCTTCTTTGCTTATTTGCTGAGAGAATTATTCTGAGCAAACCGCTCAATGAAAAGTGCTAATTTTTGGTCCAGACGGTTTTCTTGTGACAAGGAACTCATACAAAAATTCTCATCTCCATTAGAGCTATGGATCACCCCTGCTCTGTTTAACCACTTGAGGTGATCAATGTGGAAGAGGGGGATAACAACTTAGCACTTAATCATGTGCTTAGGTCCAAACCCAAACCACTAGCCCCAGTTTCATTTTAAATTCTTGAACAGAGTTCTAGTTGTTAAAAACTTGTTATTAGAACTAATAGCAGAAGCATCACAATAAACTTATGTGCATATTCATTAACATGTAGTATTTTATTAACGTGTAGTCGCTGAAGGCGAGGAGGCTCCGGAAGTACATGACTTCCTCCTTCCTGAAGAAGAGCTAACTACTGACCAGCAGCAACAAGGCAAGCCCCGGTTTGCATTAAACTATTTTTTCCAGTTTTGCTTTATGAACACTTAGTATGAAGTATGGATGTGCATTAGGTGTAGGATGAATGGAACCCCACTTGCATAACCAGAATTTTTCCATAAGAGTGAGGGTAGTGTCTAAGACCTCGAGTAGACAAGCTATGCTCAGTGATTAATAGGACTTCGGTACAAGTCAAGTAGTTGAAATCTACTCGCGAGTTAGGCTTGGGACACACGGGATTGGTTCGAGTGATGTGAGATCACCTTAGTAATGAAAATGAGACTTGGCAGGGGTTAGGGCGCAGCAAGAGGGAGTCTTGTGTGCGTAGCCCTCTCCGTGTCGATTGAGGACCGATCCATGTGCGGCCCACGCTGATCAAGTTTGAATGTACCGAAGGCATATCGGATATATGGGCCCCGATAAACCGATGTAGCCTAAACCTCCGGGCGTCGAGGCATAGCACACCGGTTTATAGGTGTAGGTTGAGGGCAGCAAGGTAGAAATCTGCCAACGGTCATAGAGAGATGCTCCGTGTGGGGAACCTCCTGCTCGTCTCGGTGCGACCGATTCGACGTTTGGGCTGTTGGGTGAAAGGTTGTCCCGTACGACATCGAGTGAGCGTGCTGTGCAGCTCCACGGGTGGGCCGACGTGACGTGCTCTTTGGGTTTCACTGCAGGTGTATATCGAGTCGATTCGCCGTCCTTCGCAGTGAAGAGTACCACTTGGTCACTGAGTCGTGATGTAGGCTAATGTATGAAATATGATGATTCAATATTGCTGATTGATATAATTGTATTGCTACATGTGTGCCACCAAATACTGCTTACTAAATTTCAGATTCCTGAACTGTTAACTTGTTGCTAAAAGATGAATTAAGGGTGAACTTATAGGCGTGTCCATTTGCTGAAATGTTACTATCCTATGTGCTTTGTACACCTCATGTAGAGTTTCATGCTTAGGTGAGTCGGTTAAGTCTTGTTGAGCCTTCGTGCTCATGGTTGTTTCTTAAGTGTTTTTCAGGTGAGGAGCCACCCACGGACTCGGAGTACGAGTCCACCGGCGAGGGTTACCCTCCGTCGGGGACCACGGCTGAGTGGGAGCCGTACACGCCACGCTGAGCTGAGGAGTGCAGCAATTGTTGGCTGCCCTAGGGCTGGGCAGCCGACTTTTGCTTGATAGGCGGGCGTGAGTTGTATAGTGTAGACTTCCGCTGTGTAATATAAACAATAGTTGTAACTGAAGTTTGTACCTGTTTGTACAGTTCAGTTGTTTTTCCCATGTAATATATTGTGTTCTTATGACGTGTGCTGTCGGGTGTCGCATCGTGCGGCACCACCCTCTGCGATCCTGGATGAGCGGATTCCGTCTGCCACAGCCTGGTATCAGAGCTGCATTGGGATAGCACAGTACTTAAGGACTGTATTATGGGAAAACTTAGGTTTACAGTGAGGATTCGGTGGTTGCCCAAGTAAGGACTATATTAGCATAGTTACTTAAAGTGGCAAAGACTAACCTATGTGTTATAATTCTGAATTTTCATTATGTAACGACGCACCTACGCTCTGGTAAGAATGGTAAGGAACGCCACCGAAAGCGGTTCAATTTCGGTTAGCTCCCCTGATGATGAACGTGGTTCAGGGATAGATCTCACAGCTTGGTGTGAGACGTCAATATGAAACTCTTGGACTCTTCATGTTCCTGAGTTCATATGAAACGCTGATCCCTAGCGTGCATTAGGCAAGTAAGTGGAGACCCCATCGCGTGGTCAGTAACGCGAGTGTGTTCGTCTGGAAGTAGCCAGGGGGACATACGTAGCGCTTGCCATCGGCGTGCCCTGCAGGGCAGTAGGTGGTATATGTTGGGTTGATAACATTCCCAACTTTGATGACCCGTTCATGACATACTCGGGTTCCCCGCCGTGTGGTGTTGAAACACGATCATGTACCTCGAGACATGACTTAACTCAAGGACGGCCGTATGACAATGATACAGGGGTTTGTATTTAAATTCAAATATGGTCCTGCCTGAAATGGAAACAAAACCTTTGAGTGCATCACTATTGTGTGGTCTTCTGCAGGTACTAACCACGTATGTATCCATGTAGAAAACGTGTGCGAGAGACCGTTTAGTGCCACACTTGAGACGTATATGCCGGTATAATCCGGTTAGGATTTTCTTTTGTGAGGAACTTAGTACCGAGATATCATAGGAATATGCATGAAAAATAATGATAACCAGGAATTAAAATCACTAAGTTTCAACATTTAGGGCTCTGGTTGGGTAGAAAAAGTTGATATTTGATCAGGGTAGTCCCAAAGACTGAAAAACAGAGTGCTCTGTTTTGGGCAGCAAGTTTGCTGATCTTCAACAGGGCATAACTCACAGGTCTTTTAGCCCAGGGAGGTGTGGTATATAGTTCTGGAAAGGTATTTAAGTACCCTACAACTTTGTTGTAGACTTTCAGAGCTGAAACACACCTTAAGATTGCTTAAATCCCAGAGAAATGTAAACTGTCCAGAACTAGGACAGTGAAATATTCTCTGGACTGCTCTGTTTCTCAAACATAACTTCCAGTAGAAAAATCTAAAATTTTAATATGATACATCCTTAGAAAGGGTAGAATAATGTGTTACATATTTTCCATTCAAAGTTTCTGAAATTTCAGCACAGATTTCAGTGGAAACCATAGTTGAAAACAGCAACTTTCCAAAGGAGGTGCT
This sequence comes from Neostapfia colusana, assembly GCA_030760725.1. Classification (NCBI taxonomy): domain Eukaryota; kingdom Viridiplantae; phylum Streptophyta; class Magnoliopsida; order Poales; family Poaceae; genus Neostapfia; species Neostapfia colusana. Next base: position 88,459,537 of record JASWHV010000003.1, read on the forward strand.
GTTAAAATTCTTCCAGGAATTCTGTTGACTTTGAATTACCATAACTGTTTAACCAAAGCTGATCTACAGGCAAATGAATACTCGTTGGAAAGATACTGAAGTTAACTTTAACTTTGGTATTCCGCTTGAGTCATTAAAATGCGCAGAACCAGATCAAAACTTGGAATGTGTAGAAACTGGTCATTCTGACAGAGGAGTGACAGTTGAACTCATTGGAGAGGGTGATGTGCCCTAAGGGTGGTTTACGTGATGACAAAGCGATAGTAATATCTCGTAGTGACCAAACCTAGTTATGGTGAGCTTCCAAAGAGGAGATTCATCAAGTTGGATTAAACTAGCTTGTATTTGGTCTGGTAATGGTGTAGCTTGTGCAAAGTTATTACATTATCTACATACGAGATGTATCACATGTTTTATTGTCATTATGTTGTTACGCCTATTTCATCTAACTGCATGGAAGTATGTTGCAACACTGATGTTTATTGTCGTATGGTTGCAGATGGTTCGCACTAGGACAACGCACGAGGTTGGTGGCTCTAGCCAACAGGGAGGCGATGACTCCCAGCCACCGGCCCACGACAGTACCCCGCAGCAGCAGCCACCACCGCCGCCTCCGCTTACTCTAACGGATGTGATAGCGGCACTGGTGGGTGGTCATGAGGAGCAGACCGACCTGCTCCGCACGATCGTGCAGAATACATCCCAGGCGGGGGGCATCAAGACAGAGGGCCTCGTGAGCCCCGTGAGGTGTCGTACTCGGATTTCATGAGTACGCACCCTCCAGTGTTCACCGAAGCTGAATAACCACTGGAGGCTGACAACTCGCTGCAGACCATCTTGTCCAGGTTCGGGCTGCTCCAATGTACGGAGCGGCAGAAGACTTTATTCGCAGCACAGCAGCTTCACGGTGCCGCTGGTGCGTGGTGGGCGAATTATGTCGCCTCACGTCCGGCAGGCCATACCGTGGAGTGGGGAGAGTTCCGGGAGGCGTTCCGCGCCTATCACATCCCTCCCGGGATAATGAAGAGGAAGTTCCAAGAATTCTTGGAGCTGAAGCAGGGCGGGAGGAGTGCTCATGACTACTCCCGTGCCATCAACCATCTGGCGCAATATGCGTCAGACTACATATCCACTGAAGAGAAGAAGCGGAAACATTTCTATCGGGGGTTACATCCCAAAATGAAGACACACCTCGTTCAGTGGAATCGCGGCACCTTCAATGACCTAGTCAATGCCGCAATCATGCAAGAGGATGCTCAGCGGGAGTTGGCAGCTGAGCAGCGGAAGCGCAGCGCTCCACCCAGCGGTGGGAGTGGCGCTCCCCAGAAGTACCGGATGGTGTATCGGACGCCATCCGGGCAGCAGTGGCACCCACCGGCGCGACCTCAACGGTTCGGGGGACGTCCTTTTCAGTCACCTCCGTTCCGTCCGCCGATGCCACCACCAAGACAGCAGCAGCAGCATCAGAAGGCACCCCGGGCGTTTCCACCGCCACAACGCGCCCCGGGTTTCCGTCCACTGATCAGCGGGGGACCGCCCCGTTTCACCTGCTTCACGTGTGGCCAGGCGGGCCACTTCGCGAAGGACTGTCCCCAGGGGCAGCAGAGCAGCGGGCAAGCCCAGTTCCAGGGCGGTGCTCGAGGCCGACCTCCGGTCAAGAAGGTTGGTCAGCGGACTGGGGGCGTCCGCAACCTCGACAATGAGGACGCCCCGGTTGGAGACAACATGCTGGCGGGTACGTTTACTCTCAACAATCAAGCCATCATCATACTGTTTGATTCTGGTGCAACCCACAGCTTTATAAGTGCATCCTTTGTGGCTAAGCATCAAATGCAAGTCTTCCCAACTGACTGCACCTATATGATCTGCTCACCGGGAGGGAAGATCTCAGCAAATATGATGATCCCAAAGGCACCTATGTGCTTAGGTGGGAAACTATATCCCACGACCTTGATAATCCTTATGGGGCAAAAGATTGATGCAATCTTAGGGATGTCATGGCTACAATACCATTTCGCTGTCCTGGAGACTCGGACACGGACGGTTCATTTAATCTCTCCATTTGACCATCCACATTCCATGGTGTTAGACACGCCAGTCCGGAAAATTTCAGCAATTAATAATGCTGAAGCTCTCAAGTTAGAGGACATCCCCGTAGTCCGGGAGTACCCCAACGTGTTCCCGGATGATCTTCCGGGCATGCCACCTGAGCGGGACGTCGAGTTCAAAATTGAACTTGCACCCGGGACTACGCCCATATCACAGAGACCATACAAAATGGCTCAAAATGAGCTGGCTGAACTGAAAGAACAGCTCAATGATATGTTGAGCAAAGGTTTCATTAGGCTGAATTCCTCGCCTTGGGGATGCTCGGCGCTGTTTGTAAAGAAGAAGGATTAAACCCTGAGGCTGTGTGTGGATTACCGGCCGCTAAACGCCGTCACCATCAAGAATAAGTACCCACTGCCCCGCATCGACATATTGTTTGATCAACTTGTGGGTGCAAGTGTGTTCTCCAAGATGGACCTTCGCTCTGGATATCACCAGATAAAGATCCTGGCGGAGGATATCCCGAAGACAGCCTTCTCGACGAAATATGGATTATATGAATATCTCGTCATGTCTTTTGGTCTCACAGATGCTCCATCCCATTTCATGTATCTCATGAACTCGGTGTTCATGCCGGAGCTGGACAAGTTCGTGGTAGTGTTCATCGACGATATCTTGGTTTACTCCAAGACAGAAGCCGAACATGTCGAACACTTGAGGATCGTTCTTCAACGATTGCGAGACCATAAGCTCTATGCCAAATTCAGCAAATGCGAGTTTTGGATCAGCCAAGTGCCATTCTTGGGACATATCATCTCAGCAGAAGACACTGTGGTTGACCCAAGCAAAATAGAGCAAGTGCTGAAATGGAAAGCCCCCATTTCAGTTCATGAAGTCAGAAGCTTCCTCGGGTTAGCGGGATACTATCAGAGATTTATTCCCAGTTTCTCCAAGCTCGCTAAGACGATGACAGAATTGCTGAAGAAAGGGACGAAATATGTTTGGAACACGGCGTGTGAAGGAGCGTTCCAAGCATTGGTGAAGCATCTCACCACAGCCCCGGTCTTAGCTCAGCCGGATACAACAAAGCCCTTCGACGTGTATTGTGACGCGTTTGGTATTGGGCTCGGCTGCGTGTTGATGCAGGAAGGACGTGTGGTCGCATATGGCTCACGCCAACTTCGGAACCATGAGCAGCATTATCCGACCCATGATCTTGAGCTTGCTGCCGTGGTGTTTGCGCTAAAAATGTGGAGGCACTATCTCCTGGGGAATCTGGTGCATCTCTACACCGACCACAAGAGCTTGAAATACATTTTCACTCAGAAGGAGCTGAACATGAGGCAAAGGAGGTGGTTAGAATTGATCAAAGATTATGAAATTGAGATTCATTACCACCCCGGCAAGGCGAATGTGGTTGCCGACGCGCTGAGTCAGAAATCAGATGTCCATCACCTCACCATTACCCCGGTGGAGGAGGAAGAGCCGAGTTCATACTTGGTTCCTTATGGATCGCTGTACAACCTTGCCCTCATCCCTACTATTAGGGAGGACATCATTGCAGCTCAAAAGACTGATAAAGGCATGGCACATCTCCGGAGACGAATAGACATTGGAGAGATCAAATGTTTCTGGAAAGATGATGAGGGGATGCTATGGTTCAATGACCGCATAGTCGTACCCCAGGATATGGAGTTGAGGAAAAAGATCCTCAATGAAGCTCACTTGTCTAAGTACTCCATTCATCCGGGCAGCAACAAAATGTACCAGGATTTGAAAAAGAAATTTTGGTGGACACGGATGAAGCGGGAGGTAGCAAAGTACGTATCCGAGTGCGATACGTGCCGACGAGTGAAAGCTGATCACATGAAGAAATCAGGGCTGTTGCAACCTCTGAAAATCCCGGCATGGAAATGGAAGGATGTGAGCATGGATTTCATTGTGGGATTACCCCTAACATCCAACAAGCATGATTCCATATGGGTGATCGTTGACCGACTAACCAAGTCGGCTCACTTCATTCCCGTGCATACACATTTCCATGCCAACAGATATGCGGACTTATATATTGCCAGGATTCTATGCCTGCATGGTGTACCCAAGACCATAGTCTCAGACCGAGGTGCATTGTTTGTGTCTCGCTTTTGGGAGCAGTTGCATGCTGCTTTGGGTACTAAACTGATTAGAAGATCCGCTTACCACCCTCAGACAGATGACCAGACAGAGAGGGTGAATCAGGTTCTGGAAGACATGTTGAGAGCATGTGCTATCCACCATGGTAGGAACTGGGATGATCACCTACCATTGGCGGAATTCTCGTACAACAACGGCTATCAGGCGAGTATCAAGATGGCACCCTAGAAGCTCTCTACGGTCGCAAATGCCGCACCCCATTAAATTGGTGCGAGTCCGGTGAAATGGTCACATTCGGGGTTGATGTGGTGAACGACGCCGAAGAGCGCATTCGGACGATTCAAGCTAATTTGAAGGCCGCTCAATCCCGGCATAAGAGCTACGCTGATAAGAGGCGTAGACCGTTGCACTTTGACGTCGGTGAACATGTGTACCTCCGCGTGTCTCCGATGAAGGGCGTGCACCGGTTCGGTGTGAAGGGGAAGCTCGCTCCCCGTTTCATTGGACCCTATGCTATCACCGAGAAGTGCGGACCAGAGGCGTATCGATTGGAGCTACCAGCATCCCTTGCTGGTGTCCATGACGTTTTCCACATTTCGCAACTGCGAAAATGTTTAAAGCATACAGCTGCTGTTCCTACCGAAGACATCGGCGAGCTGAAACCTGATTTAACTTATGATGAATATCCGGTGGCTATTCTTGATGAGAAAGCCCGGACCACGCGTAGCAAAACGTTGTGGTTCTACGAAATACTCTGGAGCAACCACACCGCCGAAGAAGCGATGTGGGAGAGCGAGGAATTCCTTCGCTCAAATTACCCAGAGTTCATGGCGTCTCAACACGGGTAAGTCCCTATTACATCGCTGTCTCTTCTTTTGTAATCTCGGGACGAGATTCTTTTAAGGGGGGGATGTAAAAGCCCAAGAAAAGGGACTTACAAAAACTTTTCTTCACCTCACAACACCACAGTTTTTGTTGTGGATATCATAGGAAATATTGTGAAGAGCAAGTAACCTCCATCAAAAGAGTGATTAGAGGGGAAAGCCTTCACTTTCACAAAATGGGATTTTTACACATGAACATGAGCGGTTGAGCTCACCCCTAGAACTAAAAAGTCTTGGAAAGGTTCAGGCCAAATTTCATGTGAATCCAACACTTTTTGAGGCACTTTTGGAGGTATTTGAAAAAGAGGCCAATTTGAATGTAAATTCAAATTGCAGCAACTTTTATCACTCAAATTCAAAAGTTCGCTTCATATTCAAATTCAGCACATTTTTCTGAGTAAGCCCACCAATTTTCATCCCCATTGAAGTTCATCTTGTCAAGAGCTAAATTTGCAAGAATTCAAAACTGAATTTGAATTTCAGTTTAAACATGAAGCAAATTCAGCCAAACAAAGTTTGAATTTGAGAACTCAAATTCAAACCAAGACTTGGGGGATAAGTCTCTCATTCAATGTTTAGTAGCTGGGATATTTACAAAAGAAATGGGGAGGAAAAGATTAGGGGGGAAAGTTGGGCCCACAAGGCAGTGGGAGGGAGGTGCAACACAGTACAGCGCTCTGTTTCTCGCCGAAGCAAACTCCCTCCGTGCGCCAGCGAGCTGTTTCCCCGAACGCTACCTCCCGAGCGCCAGCCCACAGCGCACGTCGATAAAGCGGTCGCCCGGCGATATTTCCCTCCGGAACCGACTTCCGTCGCGGTCTTGACCGGTCCTGAACCCCTCGACGAAGAAACAGCGCCGCACACCCGGAAACTTTCAGTGCTCCGGCGGCCTCCTGTCCCAGCAGCTAGCAAGCGAGTCTGAGCTCACCCCGAGCTTCGCCGAGGCGTCCTCGACGTGATAGACACGATATCCCGGCGCCCCAACCATGGTAAACTGCCCCCGAGCTCTTCGTTATCATTCCACATCAGATAGAACCGCCGCGACCGAAAACTCCCAGCACCGGTCGCTAGGCTTGATCCCCCGTCGAGTAAGCGGGCCAGGAGGTTCGCCTGGAAGTGTGCTCCCTGTCCAACAACGCCGGCCGCATGCCATGAGGTGTGCTGGCCGGAATTCCAGTTTTTGCCGAGAGTATGCGATATAAACCCGGTTCGGGTAAATCGGCAAATTTGCCTCACACAACGAACCACTTTTCCCCAGACCTAGAAACGTGGGATCAAGAACTAGGAAGAACCATCGAGGAAACCCTCAGTTCTTCGAGTTTTTCCAGTTTTCCATGAAATCGCCCTAGGTCGCACGGTGAGCCCCTAGATGCAGACGTTTCTTGCAAGATCAGAGCACTGGACGTTGCTCCCTAGGTCATGGCGATGCTGTAGGAGCTAACCGGAGCAAGGTTGGTGCAGTACAGTGCCCTAGCGACGACGCCGAAGTTACCACAGCTACTGTCGCCGTCGCGCCTAGGTTTCCGGCCATCCTCGATCCGAGGTAAGGCCAGCAACTTGTTCCTCGCGCAAGAATGTGCAGTGGCAGCGAGAACCCCTTCCCGGCGAGAGCACCGGCGAGCTCGGCGGCGGGGTCGCGCGGGTGGCTGGAGGAAGACGAAGGGGGGGGGGGGGGGGGAGGCCCCACTCGTCAGCGGCTGGAGGTAAACGTGCGGATCCTCTGTGGTCCAGGATCCAGTGTGGCCACGCGGGAAGGAGTCTGTGGCCCCGTGTGGCTCGGCTCCAGCGGTCGACACGTGTGCGATGGACCCACCCGCAGGATTTAAACATTTTTGGAATTTCCAGATTTAGTCCAAACTTTAGAACCCCATAACTTTTGCTAGGAAGCTCCAAATTTAGTGATTCAAATTGGGTTGGATTTATTTTGCCTAGATATATCCAAATACGCAATCCAATTTTTATGAGACCCATTAATTAATTCTGGAAAATTCTTTAAAGCTTTTCAGCAAAAGCATTTTAGAGGGATTTTGGTTTATCCGAAAATCCCAAAATTTTGCCAGAATGCTCTATAGGATGTTAGTGAACCCCTGTAAAAGTTTCAAACCATTTGGAGTTGATTTGATCAGAACAATTCAAATTTGAAGGTGCTGTGTTCATTTGAATACAGAAACATTTTCAGAGAATTTCCAAAACTTGGAAATTCAGTTCTGGAGAAACCGTAGCTCCACAAATGCTAGGAAAATTCATGTAAACTCTATGAACTATATTTGAATTTGTAGTTCACTAAGTTGGGCATGAACAGGGGTGTTACCTCAGAATTAATTCTTCTTTGCTTATTTGCTGAGAGAATTATTCTGAGCAAACCACTCAATGAAAATTGCTAATTTTTGGTCCAGATGGTTTTCTTGTGAAAAGGAACTCACACAAAAATTCTCAGATCCATTGGAGCTATGGATCACCCCTGCTCTGTTTAACCACTTGAGGTGATCAATGTGGAAGAGGGGGATAACCACTTAGCACTTAATCATGTGCTTAGGTCCAAACCCAAACCACTAGCCCCAGTTTCATTTTAAATTCTTGAACAGAGTTCTAGTTGTTAAAAACTTGTTATTAGAACTAATAGCAGAAGCATTACAAAAAACTTATGTGCATATTCATTAACATGTAGTATTTTATTAACGTGTAGTCGCTGAAGGCGAGGAGGCTCTGGATGTACTTGACTTCCTCCTTCCAGAACAAGAGCTAACTACTGACCAGCAGCAACAAGGCAAGCCCCAGTTTGTATTAAACTATTTTTTCCAGTTTTGCTTTATGAACACTTAGTATGAAGTATGGATGTGCATTAGGTGTAGGATGAATGGAACCCCACTTGCATAACCAGAATTTTTCCATAAGAGTGAGGGTAGTGTCTAAGACCTCGAGTAGACAAGCTATGCTTAGTGATTCATAGGACTTCGGTACAAGTTGAGTAGTTGGAATCTACTCGCGAGTTAGGCTTGGGACACACGGGATTGGTTCGAGTGATGTGAGATCAACTTAGTAATGAAAATGAGACTTGGCAGGGGTTAGGGCACAGCAAGAGGGAGTCTTGTGTGCGCAGCCCTGTCCGTGTCGATTGAGGACCGATCCGTGTGTGGCCCACACTGATCAAGTTTGAACGTACCGAAGGCATATCGGATATATGGGCCCCGATAAACCGATGTAGCCTAAACCTCCGGGCGTCGAGGCATAGCACACCGATTTATAGGTGTAGGTTGAGGGCAGCAAGGTGAAAATCTGCCAACGGGCATAGAGAGATGCTCCGTGTGGGGAACCTCCTGCTCATTTCGGTGCGACTGGTTCGACGTTTGGGCTGTTGGGTGAAAGGTTGTCCCGTATGACATCGAGTGAGCGTGCTGTGCAGCTCCACGGGTCGGCGTACGTGACGTGCTCTTTGGGTTTCCCTGCAGGTGTATATCGAGTCGATTCGCCGTCCCTCGCGGTGAAGAGTTCCCTCGCAGGTGTATATCACGAGGAAGTTCCCGTTAACCCCGGAGCTGGCGAGAACAACCTAGAAAGGTTGATGGCCATGCAAAACCAGCTTATGCAAACCATGATCCAAACTTTGGGTCAGTCGCAGGCCAAACAAAACCCTGTTCCGGCACCACCGTCACCACCACCGCCGGCTCATAACAGGTTGGGAGAATTCATGAGAACTCGACCACCCACCTTTGCTCAAACTAGTGACCCATGGAGGCCGATGATTGGTTGAAATCCATGGAGAAGAAGCTCGCCATTGTTCAATGCAACGACCGAGAGAAGATTCTCTTCGCGTCGCACCGACTTATTGGAGCTGCTGCTGACTGGTGGGATGCCTTTAGCAATGCCCATGCCAACCCGGAGACAATCACTTGGACTGAGTTCAAGGAAAGTTTCCGCTCTCACCACATCCCTGTCGGTGTAATGATGCTCAAAAGGCAGGAGTCTGAAGGTCTCCGCCAAGGACAGAAAAGTGTGAATGAATATCTCAACAAGTTCATACAACTGTCCCGGTATGCCCCTGAAGATGTCAACTCAGATCAGAGGAAGCAGTACCTGTTCATGAGAGGGTTGAACAATGAGATCCAAGTTCAGATCCTCAACAATGACTACGTAAGCTTCCAGAAGCTAGTTGATAAGGCTATTGTGGTGGAAAACAAGATCCGAGAGATCGAGCGAGAGTGCAAAAGGAAGATGCCATACCAGCCCCAAGGGAGCAACGTACGATCTAGATACATGCCCCTGCACCGCAGTATGGATCGACCACTCCTACGAACCGCCCTGGTCAGCCACCACAGCAACGCTTCGTTGCACCGGCACCTCGTGTGCCCATGCCTCCTGCGCCCCGACCCAACAATGGCGCTCTTGTTCAAAACCCCCGCCCCAGCGTACCTGCTGCCGTAGGCAACAGGGCATGCTTTGCATGCGGGGAAGTAGGCCACTTCGCTAATCAGTGCCCGAGGAGAGGCCCTGGACAGAAAAGTAACGTGCCCAAGCAGAACCAGCGACCAAACGGAGGGGACAACCAAGGGAACCATGGACCGCAGAACTATGCTCGTGGCCACGTTAACCATGTCACTGCTGAGGAAGCACAACAGGCTGAGGACGTCGCAATTGGTATGTTCCTTGCCAACTCCAACCCAGCCACCATTTTATTTGATTCCGGAGCATCGCATTCTTTCATATCATCCGAATATGTTGCCAAGCATCATCTACCCGTATCCCACTTAGAATGTGCTATGTTAGTTAATTCTCCCAGAGGAGAAATGAGGACTAATATAGTATGTCCTAAAGTAAGCCTTAAAATAAGGGGGGTAGACTTCCTCGCCAACCTTATTGTTTTGGACTCCCACGGGATTGACATCATACTCGGAATGGACTGGTTAAGCAAGCACAATGGAGTAATCCAATGTGCGGAAAGGAGTGTGCAGTTGACAAACGAACACGGTATTCGTGTCGAGTTTGAGTCAGCCCAGCAAGCAACCGAACGGGCAGATTTGAACCATGTCGAAGGAACAACATTGGACAGCATTCCAGTGGTTCAGGAATTTTTGGACGTGTTCCCGGAAGAGCTCCAGGGAATGCCACCTGACCGGGACGTCGAGTTTGCCATAGATTTGGTGCCCGGAACTGCACCTATAGCTAAGAGACCATATAGGATGCCCGTCAACGAGTTAGTTGAACTCAAGAAGCAAATTCAAGAACAGTTGGAGAAGGGTTTTATCCGTCCAAGCTCGTCACCATGGGGAGCTCCGGTACTCTTCGTGGACAAGAAGGACGGAACCCAAAGAATGTGCGTGGACTACAGATCTCTCAACGAGGTGACAATCAAGAATAAATACCATCTGGCCCGTATAGAGGACCTGTTCGATCAAATGAAAGGAGCCCAGGTATTCTCCAAGATTGATCTTCGGTCGGGATATTTCCAGCTGAAGATTAAGCCCTCCGATATACCTAAGACAGCCTTTCGGACACGGTATGGTTCATATGAATATACCGTTATGTCTTTTGGATTGACGAATGCACCCGCATACTTCATGTACCTTATGAACAAGGTTTTCATGGAGTACTTGGACAAGTTCGTCGTGGTTTTCATCGATGACATTCTGGTGTATTCAAAAAGTAAGGAGGAGCATGAAGAACATCTGAGATCGACCTTGCAGAAGTTGCGCGAGCATCAGTTGTATGCCAAGATCCACAAGTGTCACTTTTGGCTAAAGGAAATATCTTTCCTAGGCCACATCATCTCCAAAGAAGGGATATCGGTTGATCCTGGAAAGGTGAGAGATGTTCTGAAGTGGTACCAACCGAAGAGCGTGAGGGATATTCGGAGTTTCCTTGGGATGGCAGCATACTATCGGCGCTTCATTAAAGTCTTCTCTAAAATAGCAAAACCTATGACGGAGTTGCTAATGAAGGGAAAAATCTTTCAATGGACACAAGCCTGCCAAGAAAGTTTTGAGGAACTCAAGAAAAGGCTAACCACAGCACCAGTTCTGGTATTGCCAGACGAAAGCAAGAGCTTTGACATATATTGTGACGCATCCAGACAAGGGCTCGGGTGTGTACTCATGCAGGAAGGACAAGTGGTAGCCTATGCCTCACGACAATTAAAGAAGCACGAGCTTAACTATCCTACGCACGACTTGGAGTTAGCAGCAGTGGTGCATGCATTGAAGATTTGGAGACATTATATCCTTGGTCATCGATGTGAGATCTATACGGATCATAAAAGCCTCAAGTACATATTTACACAAACGGACTTGAATTTGAGGCAACGTCGATGGTTAGAACTCATCAAGGACTATGATGTAGGAATCAACTACCACCCTGGGAAGGCCAATGTAGTAGCGGACGCATTGAGCAGAAAGGGAGCATGCCACCTACTCACGGTTCGGGAGCTACCACCCGAACTACGTAAGGAGTTCGAACCGTTAAATCTCGAATTCTTGAATAACATGGAAATAATGGAGATCCACTCCTCATTGGAACAAGAAATAAGGAAGGGCCAAGCAACGGACGAGGGGATCAAGGAGATCAAGGAAAGAATGCGACAAGGGATAGAGAAGGATTTCAAGGAGGATGAAAAGGGTACGCTTTGGCTAGGAAAAAGGATTTGTGTGCCAAACATAAGACACCTTCGCGACATGATATTGAAGGAGGCACATGATTCACCCTATTCCATACATCCAGGGAGCACCAAAATGTACAAGGATTTGAAAACATGCTATTGGTGGGATGGTATGAAGAGGGATATAGCCGAATACGTTGCCCTATGCGACACATGCCAACGGGTAAAAGCTGAACATCAAAAACCCGCTGGATTGCTGCAACCTTTGAGAATACCCGAATGGAAATGGGAGGACATCAGTATGGACTTCATCGTCGGATTACCACGTACTCAGTCAGGATACGACTCCATCTGGGTCATTGTGGACCGGTTGACGAAAACCGCCCATTTTCTTCCAGTAAAGACCAGTTACAACGTTGCACAATTGGCAGAGTTGTACATGGAGCAGATCGTGTGCCATCACGGAGTCCCAAAGAGGATAGTCTCAGATCGAGGATCTTAGTTTATCTCTAGATTCTGGAGGAGGCTGCAGAAAGCCATGGGGACACGACTGGATTTTAGCTCCGCCTATCACCCACAAACAGATGGGCAAACCGAAAGGACAAACCAAATTTTGGAGGACATGTTGAGAGCTTGCGCCTTAAAACATGGGCGTAGTTGGGATAGGAGTTTACCGTATGCCGAGTTCTCCTATAACAACAACTATCAAGCTAGCCTGAAGATGTCGCCTTTTGAAGCCTTATATGGTAGACGGTGTAGAACACCACTGTTCTGGAACGAAACTGGAGAGAACCAGGTGTTTGGACCCGAAGTACTACAAGAAGCTGAAAAGCAGGTCCAAACGATACGGGAGAACTTAAAGGCTGCTCAGTTACGACAGAAAGGCTATGCGGACAATAGGCGTAGAAAGTTGACCTTTGAAGTAGGAGACTTCGTATACCTTAAGGTATCGCCTATCCGAGGCCAACGACGTTTCAACGTCAAAGGTAAGCTAGCACCTCGCTACATCGGACCCTTTAAAATTTTGGACAAGCGAGGAGAAGTAGCCTATCAACTAGAGCTCCCAAACCACATCTCCGACGTACATGACGTGTTTCATGTATCTCAGCTCAAGAATTGCTTGAGAGTACCAGAAGAACAAGTGTCAATGGGAGAACTTGAACTTCAAGAGGACCTGACTTACGCAGAACACCCTGTCCGAATTTTGGACGTAAAAGAAAGGGTCACCCGAAACAAGGTGATTCGATGGTGCAAGGTACAATGGAGCCATCACACTGAAGCTGAAGCCACATGGGAACGTGAAGAGGATATCAAGGCGGAATTCCCCCATCTATTTTCTACAAACGAATCTCGAGGGCGAGATTCAATTTAAGGGGGGTAGATTTGTGACACCCTCACCTCGGGTGTCAGCATATGTTCGTGTCCTATGAAAAGGAAACATTTTAATGAAAAATAGGAACAGAGAGAATTATCAAAAGAATAGCCAATAAAGTCTTCAGAGAACGCCGAAGGCAACTTGCGCGGCCAGCAGGCCACGTGGCGTGATCGGAGCTCATCCCTGCAAAGTGGGGAGAGGCCGCCGCCAAGCTGGCTACGTGGCAGGCTCGGGGCTCGTCTCCGCAAAGGGGAGAGGTCCGATCCTGTGGGACACGTGCTGCCCACGGAGCTAGCCTCTGCGGAAGAAGCAAAAGCATTTCCGCAGGACACGTGTCATCCTCGGAGCTAGTCCTCGCGGAAATCAGAGGACCAGCCGCGCGGGATGCGTGTCGATCTCGGAGCTCACCTGCGAGAGGTCCTGTTCTATTGGACACACGTCACCACCGGACCTTATCTCCGGGAGGTCTGTCGCTGCTGGACACGTGTCGACCGCAGGGCACGTCCCTGAGGAAAGGAGAAGGGGAAGACCGGCGCCAACACGTGGCATGCGTGGAACTCACCTTCGAAGAAGAGGGAGGTCTCGCTCGTGACACGCGGCACAACCAGAGCTCGTCTCTGTGGGAGAAGAGATACCAGGCTCGGAAGGACACGTGGAGCTTCCGGAGCTCATCACCGAGGAGGTAACGAGTCTGGAGCAGTGTTTACGCGTAAAGATACCGATATGCAACAGAAACCGATCTAAACTCCACGATGTTACCGAAGATAAGACGTCAGGATCTAACAAAGATCTGAATAAGACTCTTATTTGGATACAATCAGATTAGGACTCTTCTCTTCCCGATTATAAATAGAACCCAAAACCTCTGGCCGAAACCACAAACTTCTCTTTCAACTCCTGAGCCGACGACTTAGAGCCCTAGCCCTAACTCGCCGAGCCAACCATCGCCGAAGCGCAACAAGGGAGATCATCGGAGAAGAACCGAGCGGTCTGGGGAGGACCTCGAAGACAAGAAGAGCGTGAGGTAGGACTTCGATACCACCTTATGACATCATTGTGTTCATCTTTGCATCTGTTCTTCAATTCCTTTCGAACCGAAGCCTTCTCGTGGGCAGATCACTCGATGATCAGTTTGATCTAAAGACAAGATCATCACCACATCCACCTTTGATCCGAACACCTCTGCCCATGCAAGCCATGCAAGAGCACAACAATCTAATAACAATCATAGGATAGCATGCATGTGCATCATCACATCTAGTTTAAGGTTTGCGCATGATATTGATTGCTGTGAATCTTGTATGCGCGTGAATCCTACATAGCAGGAAAGATCCAGGAAGCTGTCTACGACGAGCTGCAGCAACAAGGTTTTGAGAATAAAGAACAACCGGAACCGCAAGAACAAGGCAAGTGCTCCTTGACCATGTTGATCCTTTGTTTCGGGTAAAACTGTTTTGTTTTGCGAAAAGGTGTGCGTACTGAGTCAAACACGATGGGAAACCCTTTTATAGGAGTTTACTAGTTTTGGTTAAACCACCCTTGTCGCCAGGGAAGTTTATGAGTCGGGTATTGTTTTTGCTTTATGCTTCGCTGAGTCCATGGGATTGGGAAGCGAGATAGATGTGTCCAGCTAACTGCACTCGTACTGATAATAAGTAACTGATGAGGTTAATGAACATGGATCAGAGGGAGATCTAGGCAAGCCTGGGTTTGTGAATGAGGTAGCATGAGATGGTGGTTTTACTTGCCGTAGATCTAAGGACCGGTTCATGCATGCACATGCCAGGATAACAGTGCCACCACAAGGCCAAATATGGGTGTGGCTTAGCTGAGTAATTAGGTAAGTTGCTAGAGTGTTATGGACTGTGGAAGGCGCGGGGAATGGGAGTCGAGTGAGGACTGCCCTGGGAACTGCATGGCACAAGAGGGGGCCTGTGGGTGGGAGAATTGGAGATTCTAGCCTGCCGGTGAAACCTTAGTGAGTCCATACATCTAGTAACCCCTTTGTAAAGGCTATTTTGTGATCTCTTGACCATACACCGATGGATGTGTACTGGTATAATGGAGGTTCTGCAGTCGCCGATGGGTGACGAAATCACAAACTTGTGGGTAAAGAGGTGCAAATTCTGCAGAGTTATTAAAACTATCATGATAGCCGAGCTTACGGTCACGAGCACCTGGCTAAACTGCCATGATTAGATGGGATGGTTATTGGGATGGTTATTAGGAAGGTTCTTGGTTATGGTTATTGGTTTGGAACTGTTGAGTCTGGATGATGAGATGTTTGCATGACTGTTGAGTCATGACATGAGAATTGGGTCTCGGTATGAGACGAGGTTGATTTGTGAGATGAGATGGTAGCGAATATGAGGAGGTATTCGTGAGAATGAATAAATGATTGGTTAATGCTTGGATGGAACACGGGAAGTGATGAAGGTATGTTGGTGATTTAATTCATGCTGGGATTACATTCATCTAAAGTTAAGTTGCTGTTTTATCATGGTTTTACAAGATTGCTTTTCTGCAAATAAGCCTTTTTATACCTACCTTGTTTATGAGCTGCATATCATGTGTTTTCCCGCACTTGCTGAGTACATCATTGTACTCAACCTTGCATTATTACTTCATCACGAGCAGCAGGAGAAGCCTACTATGAAGATCAAGTGGAACATTATGGCGTGTGATCTGTTCTCAACCTTGCCTGTGGAGGGAGTAGAAATGGAGCCACTTCTGCTTAGTTTTGCTTCCGCATTAGTTTTTGCTTCCGCATTTAAATAAGGACTTCCGCTGCATAGAAATAAGACTTCCGCTGTAAGCATGAGTCCGAGGCTCATGGGGAACTGTAATAAACTTTGTTATTTGTGGTAACATATAATCTGAATTCAGTTTGTGGAATGTATGTGTATGTGTGAAGAACATCCTGGGCACACATATGCATTAGTTCTCGGTTCCGTGGTTTTTCCCACAGAATTGAGGGCGTCACACAGCTCATAAACAAGGTAGGTCTAAAAAGGCTTATTTGCAGAAAAGCAGATTTATAAAACCATTGTAAAACAGCAACTTAACCTTAAATGAATGTAATCCCAGCATGTATTAAATTACCAACATACCTTCATCGCTTTCCATGTTCCACCCGAACATTAACCAACCTCATTCTTACTCACGAATACCTCCTCATATTTGCTACCATCTCACGAATACCTCCCCGTATTCGCTACCATCTCAAAACAACTTCATCTCACACCGAGACCAAACTCGTTGCCATGACTCAACAGTCATGCAACCATCTTATTACCCGGACTCAAAAGTCCCAAACCAGACCATAACCAAACCAATAACCATAACCAAGAACCTTCCCAATAACCATCCCAACTAATCATGGCAGTTTAGCCAGGTGCTCGTGACCGTAAGCTCGGCTATCATGATAGTTTTAGACTCTGCAGAGTTTGCACCTCTTTACCCACAAGTTTGTGATTTCGTCACCCGTCGGCGACTGCAGAACCTCCATTATACCAGTACACATCCGTCGGTGTATGGTCAAGAGATCACAAAATAGCCTTTACAAATGGGTTACTAGATGTATGGACTCACTAAGGTTTCACCGGCAGGCTAGAATCTCCAATTCTCCAACCCACGGGCCCCCTCTTGTGCCATGCAGTTCCCAGGGAAGTCCTCACTCGACTCCCATTCTCTGCGCCTTCCACAGTCCATAACACTCTGGCAACTTACCTAATTACTTAGCTAAGCCGCACGTATACTTGGACTTGTGGTGGCACGGTTATCCTGGCATGTGCATGCATGAACCGGTCCTTAGATCTATGGCAAGTAAACCACCGTCTCATGCTACCTCATTCACAAACCCAGTCTTGCCTAGATCTCCCTCCGATCCATGTCCATTATTAACTTCAGTTTCTTATTATCAATACGAGTGCAGTTAGCTAGACACATCTATCTCGCTTCCCAATCCCATAGACTCAGCGAAGCATAAAGCAAAAACCATACCCGACTCATAAACTTCCCAGGCGACATGGGTGGTTCAACCAAAACTAGTAAACTCCTATAAAAGGGCTTCCCATCATGTTTGATTCAGTACGCACACCTTTTTGCAAAACAAAATAGTTTTACCCAAAACATAGGATCAATATGGTCAAGGAGCACTTGCCTTGTTCTTGCGGTTCCGGTTGTTCTTGAATCTCAAAACATGGTTGCTGCAGTTCATCGTAGACAGCTCCCTGAGCTT
The DNA here is from genome assembly GCA_030760725.1 of Neostapfia colusana. NCBI lineage: Eukaryota > Viridiplantae > Streptophyta > Magnoliopsida > Poales > Poaceae > Neostapfia > Neostapfia colusana. The sequence goes on from JASWHV010000003.1 coordinate 88,476,807, forward strand.
GTCCTGCTAGGTAGGATCACGTGCATACAGGATTCACAGCAATCAATATCATGCACAAACCTTAAACTAGATGCGATGATGCATATGCATGCTATCCTATGATTTTTATTAGATTGGTGTGTTCTTGCATGGCTTGCATGGACAGAGGTGTTCGGATCAAAGGTGGATGTGGCGATGATCTTGTCTTTAGATCAACCTGATCATCAAGTGATCTATCCATGAGAAGGCTTCTGAAGGAATCAAAGAACAGATGCAAGGGGAATACAACAATGCCGTAAGGTGGTGTCGGAGTCCTACCTTACGCCCTTCTTGGTTTTCGAGGTCCTCCTCAGACCGCTCGGTTCTCCTCCAATGATCTCCCTTGTTGCGCTTCGGCGATGGTTTACTCGGTCTGTTAGGGCTAGGGCTCTAAGTCGTCGGCTCAGGAGTTAAAAAAGAAGTTTGTGGTTTCGGCCAGAGGTTCTGGGTTCTATTTATAATCGGGAAGAGAAGAGTCCTAATCTGATTGTATCCCGAATAAGAGTCTTATTCAGATCGTCAATGGATCCTATCATCTTATCTTTAGTTGATTTGGTGCGGTAACGTTGTGGAATTCAGGTTGGTTTCCTTTACGTACCTGTATTCTTACGCATAACAGCCGCTCCAGAACTCGTTACCTTCGCGGCGATGAGCTCCGGAGGCTCCACGTGTCCTTCTGGGGCCTGGTATCTCCTTCTCCGCAGAGACGAGCTCCGGTTGTGCCGAGTGTCACGAGCGAGACCTCCCCCTCCTTTGGAGGTGAGCTCCGCGCACGCCACGTGTTGGCGCGGTCTTTCCTCTCTTCTTTCTTCAGGGACATGCCCCGAGGTCGACACGTGTCTAGCAGCGACAGACCTCCGGAGATAAGTTCCGGTGACGACGCGTGTCCAATAGAACAGGACCTCTCGGAGATGGGCTCCGAGATCGACACGTATCCCGCGCGACTGGTCCTCTGACTTCTGCGAGGACTAGCTCCGAGGATGACACGTGTCCTGCAGAAATGCCTTTGCTTCTTCCGCAGAGGCTAGCTCCGTGGGCAACACGTGTCCCATAGGATCGGACCTCTCCCCTTTGCGGAGACGAGCCCCGAGCCTGCCACGTAGCCAGTTTGGCGGCGGCCTCTCCCCACTTCGCAGGGATGAGCTCCGATCACGCCACGTGGCCAGCGGCCGCGGTGAGTTGTCTTTGGCGCTTTCTGAAAGCTGGATTTGGCTCTCATTGGCTATCCCTTTGATATTTTTCTCTGTTACTTCTTTTCTTAAAATGTTTCCTCTTCATAAAACATGAACATATGCTGACACCCGAGATGAGGCTGTCCCATATCTACCCCCCTTAAATTGAATCTCGCCCTCAAGATTCGTTAGTAGAAAATAGATGGGGAAAATCTGCCTTGATATTCTTTTCACGCTCCCATGTGGCTTCAGCTTCGGTGTGATGGCTCCATTGTACCTTGCACCATCGAATTACTTTGTTTCGGGTGACCCTTTACTTTACGTCTAAGATTCGGACATGGTGTTCCGCATAAGTCAGGTCCTTTTGAAGTTCAAGCTCTCCCATTAATACTTGTTCCTCTGGTACTCTCAAGCACTTCTTGAGCTGGGATACATGAAACACGTCATGTACGTCGGAGCGGTGGTTTGGGAGCTCTAGTTGATAGGCTACTTCTCACCGCTTATCCAGAATCTTAAATGGTCCGATGTAGCGAGGTGCTAGCTTTCCTTTGACGTTGAAACGTCGTTGGCCTCGGATAGGCGATACCTTAAGGTATACGAAGTCTCCTACTTCGAAAGTCAACTCCCTTCGCCTATTGTCCGCATAGCCTTTCTGTCATGATTGAGCGGCTTTTAAGTTCTCCCGTACCGTTTGGGCTTGCTCTTCGGCTTCTTGTAGCACTTCGGGTCCAAACACTTGGTTTTCTCCGGTCTCGTTCCAAAACAGTGGCGTTCTACACCGTCTACCATATAAGGCTTCGAAAGGCGACATCTTCAAGCTAGCTTGATAGCTGTTGTTATAGGAGAATTCAGCATACGGTAAACTCCTATCCCATCTACGCCCACGTTTCAAGGCGCAAGCTCTCAACATGTCCTCCAAAATTTGGTTTGTCCTTTCGGTTTGTCCACCTGTTTGTGGGTGATAGGCGGAGCTAAAATCCAGTCGTGTACCCATGGCTTTCTGCAGCTTCCTCCAGAATCTAGAGGTAAACTGTGAACCTCGATCCGAGACTATCCTCCTTGGAACTCCGTGACGGCACACGATCTGCTCCATGTACAACTCTGCCAATTGTGCAACGTTGTAACTGGTCTTTACAGGGAGAAAATGGGCGGTTTTTGTCAATCTGTCCACAATGACCCAGATGGAGTCGTATCCCGACTGAGTACTGTAAGGGCCTCAGTTTTTGACACACATTTGCAGTGTTCATCACCACACCACACACCTCATTTGAGGAAGAATGATGAACACAAATGAAGAGCAAGTAACAATTATCAACATGCTCATTAGAGAACAAACTTACACATTGCCAAAGTGGTATTTCCCACATGTGATATAGATGGGCTGGACACATGAGAACTCCTACACTTTACTAAGGATGTCCATGCCAAGTTTCACCCAAATTCAAAACCTTTTTGAGGTCAGTTTGGGTATAGTTAGGAAGAGGGCAGTTTGAAACCATATTCAAATTCAAACTGTTTTTATCCAATGAATTTAAAAGTGGGGGGCATATTCTTACTCAGCACATTTTTGTGAGCTCACACACCAATTTTCACTCCATTTGGAGTTGATCTTGACATGAGCTAAGTGAGAGAAATTCAAACTTTATTTGAATTTCAAACTGAACTTGTGCTGAAATTCATTCAAACCAAACCTCATTTGAACTTTGATCAATTCAAATGGCTCATGGGTGAATAATTTGAATTGCCAAGGGTAGTATGGGGTTCACTGTTTACAACAGTGATTAGGAGTAAATTTCAGAGGTTAAAACTGGAGGTGGGACCCACATGTCAGCCACTGCTCAGATCAAACCGACTGAGACTTTTTCACTCGGGTCGCCGAGCCGCAGCGGTGATCGCCACCGAGGCCAGCCGCCACGCCACAGCTGCTTGCCCACGCGCGGGCATGAGGCGGTGCAGAGCCTTCTTAAGGCGCCTGCCCCCTCCTCGGTCGAGGCACCACCGTTCTTCCCCGCAAGAACTCAGCGCCGGCCGAAAACTTCCGCAGCTCGGACTTGATCGGAGAACGCCGATCGCAGCTCCCTCCTTCCACTCCAGAGCCCCAGCAAGGTACTAGAGACCTTCCTCCATCCTCCCCGTTGCTAGAATTCAGTTGAAACCGAGTGATATCGGCTGTGCCGAAAGATCAAATCCGGGACTTGGAACCGCCGCACCTCGGGCTCTCGTGGACAGCCCAACCAGGGCGTTGTCACGCCCGAGCCAAGGCACCCTTGGAGGCGCAGGTGACCGGTGCTGCTCATCCCCGAGCCACAGCTCGAGTGGTTGCTCACCGGCGGCGAATTTCCACTTTTCCCCTTTCTGTGTGCAGAACGACCTTCGGGTACGGTTCTGTTTAATTCGTGCTCTAGAAAGGATTAGAGGGCCACAGCCCGCTCTCACACGAGCTAGACACGGTAACGCACAAGTTGCCCTCACAACTCTGGGCCGGAGAACCTCTGTGCCCGGCGTAATTTGAGTTCTACTAATGGCGGAACGAACGGGCGGCATCAGGCGCACGGTGAGGACCTATTTCGGGCCTTCCCCGAGCTGCCTCGATCTCACGTTGACCTTCTCTAAGGTCCACTGATGCTCCCTGACCGATTTTCCAAGTAGCTGAGGTGCTAGGGTGGTCAGCCGACATGGCCGAAGTCGTTCCGAGGTGGCGGCTCGTCGCCGACCATGCTCCGGCCATTGTCATGAGCAGCTGACCCTAGAATCCTGTTCCCCGAGTAAAAGTAGGCAGGGGCGGCAAGAATCGAGAACTTTGGAACTGTACAGCAGCCGGCGGCGAGCTCTCCGGCGAGATCCCTCGGCGGCGGGGCGCGGGTGTCGCGAGGTTGAAGAAGGGGGTGGACCCCAGCTGTCAGCGGCTGATATTTTGAATCGGGATCCGGCTGCGGCCAGGATCGGGTGTGCTGGCGCGCAAAATCCTTGTGGGCCGCGATGTGCCATCGCCAAGGCGTGCGACGCGTGTCCCCTGGGCCCACGCGCAAGTTTAAACTTTTCCCCGATTTTCAGATTTCCTTCAAACTTCAAATCCTCATAACTTTGGCTAGAAAGCTCCAAATTGAGTGAACCAAATTTTGCTGGATTCAGCTCTCTTAGTAATTTCCAGAAAATCAAGTTTCACTTCATGAAATTCCTTATTTCCCCAGAATTAATTCCTCAAAGTTTAAACTGTTAGGAATTTTAACTGGAGAATCCTTTGGAGGAAAATCCTGAAATTTTGCTGAGATATTCACCAAAATATCCTTGAACTACCATAAAAATTTCAGATCCATTTGAGCTCATTTAATCCACCTAATGGTGTGATTAGTGAAACTGTTCCAGAGAAAATAGAAAATGTTCAGAAACATTTTCAGAATTTTCTCTGAAATTGTTTAGCTCATATCTTTAGTTAGAGACTTCCAAATTAAATGAGACAAACTTCATTAGAACCCTCTGAAAATCTAGTTTTCAGAAAGTCATAGTTTGTCTCATGAAAATTCCTAGAACACCCTAAGAGTTCCAATTAAGGTCAAGGACATAATTATTTGTGGAGGGCTCAAATGAGCTTTGCTGCAACTAAAACTTGACCAAGTCTCTGTTTAGGTTGTAACCAAGCCACAGTAAAAGTTTCACAGTCATTAGGTCTATCTAGCAAAGGTTATAGACTTCACAACTTCAAACTTAATACAAATGCATTAAATTAATACATGTATTGTTTCTATCATGTAGTCGCTAAGGTCGAGGAGGAACCCGAAGTCCTAAACTTCGTTACTCCGGAGGAACAGCTAGCCTACGACCAAGAGCAGCAAGGCAAGCCCCGGTTTGCATTAACCTTTTTACAAATGTTTATTGTTTTGAGCACATCTTTGAATATTGTTCTTTGCATTAGAGTCTTGATTGGAAACCCAACTGCGCAGCCAAGAAAACCATGTGTTGGGTTTAGGATTGAAAACCTCGTTAGCCACTGAATTGCTAAGATAGAGTAGGATTCGGTACAAGTCGAGTAGTTGGAACTACTCGCGAGCATAGGCTAGAGGCACATTGCTCGGGTAGAGATAGCACATGATACACATGGCAAGAAAATGAGACCGAGCGGAGAGTAAGGGCAGCAGGACTTTGGGGCCTGTGTGCTGTAGCTCCGCTTGTTTCGATTGAGGACCGAGCCGTGTGCGGGCCTGTTGAACAAGCTAGAACAGTACCGAAGACCTACCGGCTATATGGGAACCGGGAAACTGATGTAACTCGGGTAGCTGGGTATTGAGGCATTGCCCGTCGTTCAGAGGGTAGGTTGAGAGCTCGAGGTGTAAATCGGCTGGCGGCACAGAGATGCGCGTGCAGAGACCTCTTGCTCGGGACGATGGGACCGGTTCAATATTTGGCTAACAGGTGAAGGTAGTCGCGTACGGCGTCCGTGATGGTTGTTGTAGGCAACATCGAGTACGGGCGTACGTGACGGGTTGTTCGGGTAACCCTGCAGGTGTAAATCGATTATAATCGCCGTCCCTCGCGGTCAGTGAGTACCACTTGTTCACTGTACCGTGACATAGAAAGAACAGGCTAGTTACATGTTAAAATGTTGCTGATTGAAAGCTGGACATTGATTGTTAATGATATGCTGTAGCTTAGCGCTAACTAAAGTTCTTTTCAACTTTGGGCAAAGTACATGAGAGAAATGCGTTTCTTGTTTGATTGTGGCTCTCTCATGTGCCTTAGCGTAAGGTTCTCCACAACCTGCTGCTAAAACTTGAAAGTAAGGTTCTACTAATTAGGCGAGTCCTTGCAAATGATTTTTACCTCATGCTACCCATTACCCTCATGTAGAAGTTCCATGTTTAGGTGAGACGGGTCAGACATGCTGAGCCTTCGTGCTCACTGCTTGTGTTTGAAGCTTTTGCAGGGTTCTATGAGGAAGGGACTCCCGAAGAGGAGACGGAACCCCAGGAGGGGAACCCCGTCGAGTGGGAGTCGTGCACGCCGCAGAGTTAGTGTTAGTGTGTGCTAGCAAGGACACGTTCGAGGGCTGAACGTGCACTTGATGCTTAGTCTACGCCCGCGAGTGTAGACTGAACTTATTTTGATGTAAACATGTTCATAAACTTGTTTATGTAATAAAACTTCCCCTTCCGCTTTGCACCTTTGACGTGTGTTATACGGTGCTGTGCAACGCAGCACCCCTCAGCGTGATCCTGGCTCGACAGGACCAATGGGTCGTGTCAGCGTGGTATCAGAGCTCGATTGAGGTTTAACACAGTACAAAGGTCTTCTTTTTCAAAAATCCAGTGAGGAACGAGTTAGTAGCCCGTATAAGGATGTTATTAGTATATAGAAAGTGGCTTATTAACCTATTTGTTATGTCGGAAAATCGTGCATCTCGGGACGTTCATGTCTTGGGGGGTGCACGTAAACGCTGTCCACCAGTGCGCACAAGCTGAAGGGTGGAGCCCCACGGGTGGCAGGTAACCCGACCCGCTTTAGTATCCTCTACGACTCTTCATGTCGTTTGGGGTATTCGAGCAACGTCTGTCCCTGGCATGCGTGGTGCAACATGGGAGACCCCGTCACATGGTCTGAAACGTGAACACATAACTCAAGGCGTGTTTGGCTTGAGAACATCCGGGCGAGTGATGACGGCCAGGTGTACCAACTGTCTGGATTCCGGGCTCGGTGTGCAGCCGAGTCTGATGATTGTTTGAGATTCTGCAGGTAACCTTACCACGAAACGGTAGACGTGTAGCATCCGTGTGCGAGTGACGAGTAGTGCCACTGAACTAACGAAGCCGGCTAAGTCCGGTATAGGTTTTTCCTTTGTGAGGACGTAGTACCGACATAATCTGGTGACGCATCGACGTCACAGCCAACTAAATGAACAACTTCATTTAAAAACTTGAAGGTTTTGATCCAAAGTAGTAAAACTTGATGTACTCCTTCCCTTATACAGAATATTTAAAGTTAACAAGTTTTCAACTTATAGGATGTTAAGGATAGAGCACTCTGTTTTCAGCTGAATCAAGGCTGAAGTTAATCAGAGGTTAGAGGTTGAGTTCTTTCGAGGTTGGGGTCGTATGATACATTTCTGGAAAGCGTTGGAAGAGCTTTACAACTCTTCTGTTTAGGTCCAGAGGTGTTTCATCCCTTAACCACTCGAAAAATGCAGTAGAGTTGAAACTGTCCAGAAAACAGGACAGAGCAAAGACTCTCTGTAAACTCTCTGTAAATTAAGCATAACTTCCTGCTTAAAAATCCAAAAATAGGAGATGAGGTACTTCTGGAAAGCTTATGAGATGGGTTACGACTTTGTAACATAAAGTTTTGTCAGATTGGGAACAGAATTAACTGGGATTCTTGGATCAATTCAGTACCTAAAGCAGGGAGGTGCTGTCCAATTGATTCCAGAAAGTCTGTTAACTTTGACATCTCTTAACTTTTGAACCAGGACAGATCTTAGGCCAACCAAATACTTTCTGGAAAGCTATTGAAGTTATCTTTAACTTTGATGTTGGGCTCCAGAATTGGTTTTGCCTTTAACATGGCCTAAATCAGGTTGGTGTGGAAACTGGTCAAGGCTGTCATGGGAACAGCAGATCGGCAGTCAAATTTGTTTAAAACTTGAACTATGTTTCCAAGTTTTATGGCTTCAATGACATGTTTTATGTTATAACTCAGGGGTTTACTGTTTAAATAAATATTTGACATTTCTCAAATATATTTTTACAGATGGCAGCAGATAAACGGTTGGAGAACGGGTGGGTAGTTTCCCACTGTTCTGACCGTAGCGGCTACCCGGAAGCATTGTGGCAAATGCTCCAATATTTTGGGTACAACCAGATGCCGCAATACTTCGCCAAGGAAGAAGGCGAAGAGGGGAACAAGACGTGGACGATCCATGTCGAGGTTTCCGCAGGACCTATGCCACCCGGTTGGGTGCCATTCACCGTCACGGTGAGAGGAAGACAACCGGAAGGGATGTGGCAAGTGGCAGCCCGTGACACTATGTCACGTTTCTGCCAACTACACGTGCAGGCTATGGAGGGAACTCCATACGCACTCGTTCCGGTGGAGGGACGAGCTCAGCATGTGTGGGAGGAGAGGTACCTGGAGGCAACAGATCCGAATTGCCCAAGGTACAACCCCGCGGAGGCAAACCTCAGCCTCCAAATGAGGGCGGAAACGCTGTGATGGACAGCCAAGCTGTTCATACGGAGCATCTCGCCACCAAGCTCAAGGAGAGCACAAGCCGTGGAGATCAATTCGAGAGTGCTCACAGCGCACTCCACAATGTGCTCCTTCCGACGATCAAGCGACTGAATGAACAACACAATCAGTTGCGTCGTCTGAAGAAGGCAAAGAAGAAGAGCCGTGTTGACATCGCGGCGTTGCAAGAGCTGGTGCAGACCCTAACCAAGCAGAATGAGGACCTTGCTCAAGAGCGGGACGACGCTATCAAGGAAGGCCAAGGCTGGGAGGAGGACTACAACCAAGCTATGGACGAGGTGCATGCTTTGCAGGACCTCGTGCCCCCGGTATTGGGCGTACCGGTACTCTTGGGTCTTCCAGCCATGGGAGAACCTGGAATGGGAGAAGAGGTGGTAGACCCCGAGCCACCAGCAGAGGTACCGGGGGAGGACGACCCACAGGAGGTCGAGTTCTACTCCGAGTAGGGGGTTACGGTTGCCAAGTAGGGCAGCTAGGGTAGCGTAACCCAACTTTTGTAATCGGTGACATGTCGTGTAGACAGTAGCGTATGTATAGGTAGTGACGACATGAGCACTTCTCGGAGATCCGAGAATAATGTATCTTGTATAAAGTTTATGCTTTATCAATATATGTGAATGTTGTGCAAGTTAATCATGCGTCGCTTCAATACCTACTGCTGTTTATGGAATTTTGAGTAAGACATGTGCTAATTGCTGCTGTTTTGAATTTCAGAATGACGCGTACTCGTGCCAACCCTGACGTTGGGGGTACCAGTCAAGGGGGAGAGACCTCCCAACCACCTCCCGAGGATTCCTCGGGACAGCAGCAGCAGCAACAGCAACAGCAAACACCGCCACCGCCACTGCCAACGGTTACATTGGCCGACATTGTCGCGGCAATGGCGGGCTCGCATCAGCAGCACACAGAGTTGCTGCGGACCCTTATCGCCAATACGTCTCGCCCAGAGAGACGTCAAGATCGTGAGGAGCGCCAACAGAGCTCCTACTCCGACTTCCTGGCAACTCATCCCCCGGTATTTTCGAGGGCGGATGAACCACTTGACGCGGACAACTGGCTCCGCGCCATAGAGATGAAGTTCGGGCTGCTCCAAATCAGCGAGCAGCGCAAGACTCAGTTCGCGGTCCAGCAGCTCCAAGGATCCGCGAGCGCGTGGTGGGCCAACTTCTGTGCTTCACAACCCACCGACCGAGTGATGACCTGGGCGGAGTTCCGGACGGCCTTCAGGGCCTATCATATACCGCCAGGTCTGATGAAGAGGAAGACGCAGGAGTTCCTACACCTGCAACAAGGGAGCCGGAACGCGCTGGAATACTCCAGAGCGTTCAACGATCTCGCGCTGTACGCGTCATATCACGCAGATACGGACGAGAAGCAGCGGGACCATTTTTACCAGGGGCTTAAACCGCTCCTGAAGGACAAGTTGGCGATGTTCAATCGCGGCAGCCTCAACGACGTCGTTGATGCTGCGATTGTTCAGGAGGACTCCGGCAAGGAGTTAGCGGCAGCGGAGAGAAAGCGAAGCGCGCCGCAGAGCAGTGGAGAAGGAGGCGGTCCTTCTCAGAAGTTTCGAATGGTGAATCGCCCACCATCAGGTCCACGCTGGCAACCACCACAGCGGTCGATGCCGTTCCGCAGTCGGCCGTACTCTTCACCGGCATTTCGGCCAGCACTGCCAGTACCACCGCAACAACAACAGCAGCAGCGGGCGATGCCGCGTGCGTTTGCACCTCCGCAACGCATGCCGGGCTTTCGTCCACCAAGTACTCCACCAGCAGCGGCCACATGTTACAAGTGTGGTCGTCCAGGACACTTCGCGAGCAGTTGCCCGGAGAGGCAAGGCGGCGGAGTGGCACCCCAGTTTCTGGGGAGGAATCAACCCCGGAACCCTACTAATGCGCGGCGGGCAAACCCTATGCCCGGCACTGTCCACCAGCTTGCCATTGAGGACGTGCCGGAGGGCGAGCCAATCCTTGCGGGTATGTTCCAACTCCACCAGCATCCCGCTATAGTACTATTTGATTCAGGCGCCACGCATAATTTTATAAGCCAAGCTTTCATTGCTAAACACAGTTTGCCAATACTACCCACCGATAGTCCATATTTAATTTGTTCACCGGGTGGGAAGATTTCAGCAAGCGCAATGGTCTCCAAAGCACCATTATGCTTAGCGGGTAGAGTGTACCCCACGTCTCTCATTATCTTAGAGGGACAGAAGGTCGATGTCATCCTAGGGATGTCGTGGTTAACCCGCCACGGCGCTGTTTTAGACACCGTCCTTCGAGTCGTGCACTTAAACTCAGAGGTGCACGGTTCTCACTCATTATTTCTGGACAGTCCAGAAATAAAACTTCCAAGTGTCTATCAAGCCACAACCATCAGATTGGAAGACATTCCAGTGGTCCGAGAGTTCCCTGATGTATTCCCGGACGATTTGCCGGGGATGCCACCCGATAGAGAGGTGGAGTTCAAGATTGAACTTACACCAGGAACCATGCCAATATCCCGAAGGCCGTACAAGATGGCGCCCAAGGAGTTGGCTGAACTGAAGACTCAGCTCACGGACCTTCTGGAGAAGGGTTTTATTAGGCCGAGCTCCTCGCCATGGGGCTGTTCGGCATTATTTGTCAAGAAGAAGGATGAGACGCTGCGGCTTTGCATGGACTACCGTCCATTAAATGCCGTAACCATCAAGAACAAGTACCCGTTGCCACGGATCGACATGTTGTTTGATCAGTTGGTCGAAGCAAAGATCTTTTCCAAGATGGATTTAAGATCCGGGTACCATCAGATTAAGATAAGGGCGGAGGACATTCCAAAGACAGCTTTCTCGACAAGGTACGGACTTTATGAGTACCTGGTCATGTCCTTCGGCCTCACCAATGCTCCAGCTCACTTCATGTATTTAATGAACTCGGTGTTCATGCCGGAGCTGGACAAGTTTGTCGTGGTCTTCATCGACGACATCCTGGTATATTCCAAGTCGGAGGAAGATCACAAGAAACATCTGCGTATAGTCTTGCAACGGCTGCGAGATCACAAGTTATACGCAAAATTCAGCAAATGCGAGTTTTGGATATTGCAAGTGCCTTTCCTCGGGCATATCATCTCAGCAGAGGGTATCGCTGTGGACCCGAGCAAGATCACGCAAGTGCTGAATTGGAAATCCCCGAGAACAGTTCATGAGGTACGGAGTTTCCTCGGACTCGCGGGATATTATCGGAGGTTCATTCTGAACTTCTCGAAGATTGCCAAGCCAATGACAGAGCTGCTGAAGAAGGCTACCAAATATGTTTGGAGTCCAACATGTGAAGCAGCATTCAAGGCTTTAGTCAAGCACCTGACATCAGCACCGGTTTTGGCGCAGCCAGACACAACAAAACCGTTCGATGTGTACTGCGATGCATCCGGCATTGGGCTCGGATGTGTGCTGATGCAAGACCAAAGAGTGGTCGCATATGGATCACGGCAGCTTAGGAACCATGAGCAAAATTATCCAACTCACGACTTGGAGCTCGCTGCAGTGGTACTTGCACTGAAGATGTGGAGGCACTACCTACTCGGTAACCTCGTACATTTATATACCGACCACAAAAGCCTCAAGTACATATTCACTCAGAAGGAGCTGAACATGAGGCAACGAAGATGGTTAGAACTGATAAAGGATTATGAGATAGAGATCCATTATCATCCGGCAAGGCAAACGTTGTGGCAGATGCGCTGAGCCGCAAGTCACACGTCAATAATCTGACCATCACACCGTTGGAAGTGGGCGAACCACCACTACATGTGATTCCACACGGAGCTCTCTACAACCTAGCTTTGATCCCCACCATCAGTGAAGAGATAGCGGCAGCCCAGAAGAATGACAAGGGCATGTCACATTTGCGGAGACGTATAGACAGTGGGGAGTTGAAATGTTTCCGGAAGGACGGAGACGGCGTCCTATGGTTCAAGAACCGGATCGTCGTACCCCGAAACCCGGAGTTACGGAAGAAAATCTTTGATGAGGCTCACTTATCAAGGTTTTCTATTCACCCCGGCAGCAACAAAATGTACCAAGAACTCAGAAGCAAGTTTTGGTGGACACGGATGAAGCGGGAGACTGCAAAATACGTGTCCGAGTGTGATACATGTCGAAGGGTGAAGGCGGATCATATGCGGAAACCGGGACTGCTGCAACCACTGGGCATTCCTGCCTGGAAGTGGGAGGACGTGAGCATGGATTTCGTTGTCGGTTTACCCACCACCCTACAGAAACATGATTCTGTGTGGGTGATCGTCGATCGGCTCACCAAAGTTGCCCATTTCATCCCGGTAAACACCAACTACAACGCCAAGAAGTACGCTGAACTGTACATCTCACGGATCCTATGCTTATACGGCGTACCCCGTACCATCATTTCGGACCGGGGCACTTTATTTGTGTCCCGTTTTTGGGAGCAGCTACACGCTGCCTTGGGGACGAAGCTGATCCGTAGTTCAGCCTACCACCCGCAGACGGATGGACAAACCGAGCGGGTAAATCAAATCCTAGAAGACATGCTACGAGCTTGCGCTATCAACCACGGCAAGAATTGGGATGATCACTTGCCGTTAGCCGAGTTCTCGTACAACAATGGGTACCAAGCCAGCATCAAGATGGCGCCCTACGAGGCTCTATACGGAAGAAAATGCCGCACACCATTGAACTGGTGTGAGTCTGGCGAAAGGGTTACCTTCGGGATTGACCTTGTCAACAACGCGGAAGAAAAGGTTCGACTAATTCAAGCGAACCTAAAAGCCGCTCAATCCCGTCAGAAACAGTATGTGGACCAGAGAAGGCGCCCATTACAATTCGAAGTTGGAGATCACGTATATCTACGGGTGTCTCCAATGAAGGGTGTAAATAGATTTGGGGTGAGGGGAAAGTTAGCACCCCGATTCATCGGTCCATTCCAGATTACCGAAAGATGTTGATCGGTGGCATACCGGCTGAAATTACCAGAAGCACTTTCCGGTGTGCACGACGTCTTTCACATTTCCCAGCTGAGGAAGTGTCTCAAGCTATCAACTACCGTTCAGCTGGAAGACATTGAAGAACTGCAACCGGATCTCACCTATCGGGAGGAACCGGTGCAGATTATTGATGAAAAGGCCCGAACCACACGCAACCGTACGTTGTGGTTCTACAAGGTTCTATGGAGTAATCACTCCATGGACGAAGCGACATGGGAGAGCGAAGAATTCCTTCGCACTAACTACCCCGACTTTTTCACGTCGCATATCCGGTAATTTTCCACCGTCCTCTCTCTCATTTTCACCTTATAATCTCGGGACGAGATTCTTTTAAGGGGGGAGGAATGTAAGGGCCTCAGTTTTTGACACACATTTGCAGTGTTCATCACCACACCACACACCTCATTTGAGGAAGAATGATGAACACAAATGAAGAGCAAGTAACAATTATCAACATGCTCATTAGAGAACAAACTTACACATTGCCAAAGTGGTATTTCCCACATGTGATATAGATGGGCTGGACACATGAAAACTCCTACACTTTACTAAGGATGTCCATGCCAAGTTTCACCCAAATTCAAAACCTTTTTGAGGTCAGTTTGGGTATAGTTAGGAAGAGGGCAGTTTGAAACCATATTCAAATTCAAACTGTTTTTATCCAATGAATTTAAAAGTGGGGGGCATATTCTTACTCAGCACATTTTTGTGAGCTCACACACCAATTTTCACTCCATTTGGAGTTGATCTTGACATGAGCTAAGTGGGAGAAATTCAAACTTTATTTGAATTTCAAACTGAACTTGTGCTGAAATTCATTCAAACCAAACCTCATTTGAACTTTGATCAATTCAAATGGCTCATGGGTGAATAATTTGAATTGCCAAGGGTAGTATGGGGTTCACTGTTTACAACAGTGATTAGGAGTAAATTTCAGAGGTTAAAACTGGAGGTGGGACCCACATGTCAGCCACTGCTCAGATCAAACCGACTGAGACTTTTTCACTCGGGTCGCCGAGCCGCAGCGGTGATCGCCACCGAGGCCAGCCGCCACGCCACAGCTGCTTGCCCACGCGCGGGCATGAGGCGGTGCAGAGCCTTCTTAAGGCGCCTGCCCCCTCCTCGGTCGAGGCACCACCGTTCTTCCCCGCAAGAACTCAGCGCCGGCCGAAAACTTCCGCAGCTCGGACTTGATCGGAGAACGCCGATCGCAGCTCCCTCCTTCCACTCCAGAGCCCCAGCAAGGTACTAGAGACCTTCCTCCGTCCTCCCCGTTGCTAGAATTCAGTTGAAACCGAGTGATATCGGCTGTGCCGAAAGATCAAATCCGGGACTTGGAACCGCCGCACCTCGGGCTCTCGTGGACAGCCCAACCAGGGCGTTGTCACACCCGAGCCAAGGCACCCTTGGAGGCGCAGTTGACCGGTGCTGCTCATCCCCGAGCCACAGCTCGAGTGGTTGCTCAACGGCGGCGAATTTCCACTTTTCCCCTTTCTGTGTGCAGAACGACCTTCGGGTACAGTTCAGTTTAATTCGTGCTCTAGAAAGGATTAGAGGGCCTCAGGCCGCTCTCACACGAGCTAGACACGGTAACGCACAAGTTGCCCTCACAACTCTGGGCCGGAGAACTTCTGTGCCCGGCGTAATTTGAGGTCTACTAATGGCGGAACGAACGGGCGGCATCAGGCGCACGGTGAGGACCTATTTCGGGCCTTCCCCGAGCTGCCTCGAGCTCACGTCGACCTTCTCTAAGGTCCACTGATGCTCCCCGACCGATTTTCCAAGTAGCTGAGGTGCTAGGGTGGTCAGCCGACATGGCCGAAGTCGTTCCGAGGTGGCGGCTCGTCGCCGACCATGCTCCGGCCATTGTCATGAGCAGCTGACCCTATAATCCTGTTCCCCGAGTAAAAGTAGGCAGGGGCGGCCAGAATCGAGAAGTTTGGAGCTGTACAGCAGCCGGCGGCGTGCTCTCCGGCGAGATCCCTCGGCGGTGGGGCGCGGGTGTCGCGAGGTTGAAGAAGGGGGTGGACCCCAGCTGTCAGCGGCTGATATTTTGAATCGGGATCCGGCTGCGGCCAGGATCGGGTGTGCTGGCGCGCAAAATCCTTGTGGGCCGCGATGTGCCATCGCCAAGGCGTGCGACGCGTGTCCCCTGGGCCCACGCGCAAGTTTAAACTTTTCCCCGATTTTCAGATTTCCTTCAAACTTCAAATCCTCATAACTTTGGCTAGAAAGCTCCAAATTGAGTGAACCAAATTTTGCTGGATTCAGCTCTCTGAGTAATTTCCAGAAAATCAAGTTTCACTTCATGAAATTCCTTATTTCCCCAGAATTAATTCCTCAAAGTTTAAACTGTTAGGAATTTTAACTGGAGAATCCTTTGGAGGAAAATCCTGAAATTTTGCTGAGATATTCACCAAAATATCCTTGAACTACCATAAAAATTTCAGATCCATTTGAGCTCATTTAATCCACCTAATGGTGTGATTAGTGAAACTGTTCCAGAGAAAATAGAAAATGTTCAGAAACATTTTCAGAATTTTCTCTGAAATTGTTTAGCTCATATCTTTAGTTAGAGACTTCCAAATTAAATGAGACAAACTTCATTAGAACCCTCTGAAAATCTAGTTTTCAGAAAGTCATAGTTTGTCTCATGAAAATTCCTAGAACACCCTAAGAGTTCCAATTAAGGTCAAGGACATAATTATTTGTGGAGGGCTCAAATGAGCTTTGCTGCAACTAAAACTTGACCAAGTCTCTGTTTAGGTTGTAACCAAGCCACAGTAAAAGTTTCACAGTCATTAGGTCTATCTAGCAAAGGTTATAGACTTCACAACTTCAAACTTAATACAAATGCATTAAATTAATACATGTATTGTTTCTATCATGTAGTCGCTAAGGTCGAGGAGGAACCCGAAGTCCTAAACTTCGTTACTCCGGAGGAACAGCTAGCCTACGACCAAGAGCAGCAAGGCAAGCCCCGGTTTGCATTAACCTTTTTACAAATGTTTATTGTTTTGAGCACATCTTTGAATATTGTTCTTTGCATTAGAGTCTTGATTGGAAACCCAACTGCGCAGCCAAGAAAACCATGTGTTGGGTTTAGGATTGAAAACCTCGTTAGCCACTGAATTGCTAAGATAGAGTAGGATTCGGTACAAGTCGAGTAGTTGGAACTACTCGCGAGCATAGGCTAGAGGCACATTGCTCGGGTAGAGATAGCACATGATACACATGGCAAGAAAATGAGACCGAGCGGAGAGTAAGGGCAGCAGGACTTTGGGGCCTGTGTGCTGTAGCTCCGCTTGTTTCGATTGAGGACCGAGCCGTGTGCGGGCCTGTTGAACAAGCTAGAACAGTACCGAAGACCTACTGGCTATATGGGAACCGGGAAACTGATGTAACTCGGGTAGCTGGGTATTGAGGCATTGCCCGTCGTTCAGATGGTAGGTTGAGAGCTCGAGGTGTAAATCGGCTGGCGGCACAGAGATGCGCGTGCAGAGACCTCTTGCTCGGGACGATGGGACCGGTTCAATATTTGGCTAACAGGTGAAAGGTAGTCGCGTACGGCGTCCGTGATGGTTGTTGTAGGCAACATCGAGTACGGGCGTACGTGACGGGTTGTTCGGGTAACCCTGCAGGTGTAAATCGATTATAATCGCCGTCCCTTGCGGTCAGTGAGTACCACTTGTTCACTGTACCGTGACATAGAAAGAACAGGCTAGTTACATGTTAAAATGTTGCTGATTGAAAGCTGGACATTGATTGTTAATGATATGCTGTAGCTTAGAGCTAACTAAAGTTCTTTTCAACTTTGGGCAAAGTACATGAGAGAAATGCGTTTCTTGTTTGATTGTGGCTCTCTCATGTGCCTTAGCGTAAGGTTCTCCACAACCTGCTGCTAAAACTTGAAAGTAAGGTTCTACTAATTAGGCGAGTCCTTGCAAATGATTTTTACCTCATGCTACCCATTACCCTCATGTAGAAGTTCCATGTTTAGGTGAGACGGGTCAGACTTGCTGAGCCTTCGTGCTCACTGCTTGTGTTTGAAGCTTTTGCAGGGTTCTATGAGGAAGGGACTCCCGAAGAGGAGACGGAACCCCAGGAGGGGAACCCCGTCGAGTGGGAGTCGTGCACGCCGCAGAGTTAGTGTGCGTGTGTGCTAGCAAGGACACGTTCGAGGGCTGAACGTGCACTTGATGCTTAGTCTACGCCCGCGAGTGTAGACTGAACTTATTTTGATGTAAACATGTTCATAAACTTGTTTATGTAATAAAACTTCCGCTTCCGCTTTGCACCTTTGACGTGTGTTATACGGTGCTGTGCAACGCAGCACCCCTCAGCGTGATCCTGGCTCGACAGGACCAATGGGGTCGTTTCAAGTACGTGGCAATCCGACGATGAAATCCATACTGATGTCCTCCAACTTCCATTCGGGTACTTTCAAAGGTTGCAACAATCCAGCGGGTTTTTGATGTTCGGCCTTCACCCGTTGACATGTGTCACATAGGGCAACGTATTCGGCTATATCCCTCTTCATACCATCCCACTAATAACAAGTTTTCAAGTCCTTGTACATTTTGGTGCTTCCGGGATGTATGGAATAGGGGGAATCATGTGCCTTCTTCAATATCATGTCACGGAGGTGTCTTATGTTCGGCACACAAATCCTTTTTCCTAGCCAAAGCGTACCCTTTTCATCCTTCTTGAAATCCTTCTCTATTCCTTGTCGGATTCTTTCCTTGATCTCCTTGATTCCCTCATCCGTTGCTTGGCCCTCTCTTATTTCATGCTCCAATGAGGAGTGGACCTCTATTATTTCCATGTTATTCAAGAATCCGAGGTGTAACCTTCGAACTCCTTACGTAGTTCGGGTTGTAGCTCCCGAACCTTGAGTTGGTGACATGCTCTGTAACACCCCAAAAATCTTGTTAAGACCCTAAATCCTGTTAAGAGGGGAATTTAAAATTTTTTGGACGTGTTGCATGTTTTGCAACAATTTAAATTCAAACTGGAATTCAATTTAAACTCAAAACAGAAAAGAAATAGAAAAAGAAAAAAGAAAACAGAAAAAACCGGCCAGTGGGCCGAAACCCACCGGCCGGCCCACCCAGCACCCGCGCCAGCCCGCAGCCGCGCGCGCCCCCTTCCTCCCACTGACAGGCGGGGCCCACCAGCCCTTCTTCTACCTCGCGCCCGCGCCGCGATCGGCCGGACTCTCTCTCACCCCGAATCCAAACCGACCCGGATTTCTGCGTATCCCAGCCGAATTTCGATCGGGGGTGACACAAACTCGATCTAAACCACCCCGCCGCCCTCCCCCGTCTATAAAAACCCCGGCCTCGTTCTGTTTTTCCCACGCGATCCGCCGATTTTACTCCGGTGAGAAACCGAGCCTTCTCCGGCGAATTCTGGCCGATCTAAGCTCGGAAATTCCGATCTAACTCGCTGGTCTTGATCCACCGCCTCCGGGGAACCCTGCAGGTGCAGAAAACTCGGTGACTTGCGGTTCAAACACAGCGCCGACGAGCCTCGCCGTGGTTTCAATTCGGACCTCGTCGCCGACCGCCTTCCAGGACCTCCGAGCTCAAGAAAACCCCCGAGGTGAGATCCCCGACCTCTCCTCCACCGATCTATGCCATAAGATCACAGTTCTAGGAAGAATTCTCGAAGATCCGAAAGTCTCTGGCGAGATCGCCGCTTCCCGCCGCCATGCGCCACCGGCAGCGCCGCCCTCGCTCGATCAGAGCGACGTGGCCGCTTGTGCGCCGTTTATTTTAAATCGCACGGTAGAGTTTAAATCCCCGCGTACCGGTTCGGCGTTATAATCTCAGCCGGTTGTTTTAAATCGGACGGTCCACGTCAGCCCTGCGTTATAAAGACTGGAGATCTTACGTGCTACCCCCTGGGGTTCTCGGAAAATAAGAGCTAGCCCCGGAAACTTCTGATCTAGCCCCTAGAACATCAGAAAATCATGTAAATTCATTTAAAAATCAGTTCTAGCCCCTGGACTTAATAAAAATTAGGAAAAACCCCTCTGTTATGTGTAGTTAGACCCCTGGAAATTCTTAAAATAATATAATAGGCCCTGTAGTGGGGTGAGTTTATCTTTTTAACCCTGTTTGATATTTAATTTATGAAATTGAATATGTGGCTAGTAGTTAAAATTTAAAAAGTGGGACAAACATATTGTCAAAGTTATATTAAAAACTTTCTCAATACTTAGAAAATTTCGGAGCGAGATAAAAATATATTTTTAGGCTGAAATGAATCTGTTTAATTTATTAATTCACATTTATTAGTATAGGGACACATTTTTAAGTAAAGAATAGTTCTGAAAATAGGGAAAATAAATGTAAAATAGTTTACATCAGAGGAAAAGGTCAAAATATTTTAGATCAGAACCTATTCTGTTTAGATAATGTGTCTTGCTATTTTCATAATAAAGTTCACATTTAGGCATAGGAATTACATCTGAAAATGTAGCAACTAGTAAATGATAAATGGAGGTTCTAAAATCCAAAGGATTCAGTTTAGGGTTGGTAGAAATTCTGAAGACACATATGGGGAAGGAAAATACCTTTCATGCATACTTGGTAGCAAAAAGGTGTAGTAATTGAATATAAGGAAAATTACTTAAATTGGAAACTCATGTATAAAGTATGCAAGCATAAATGTGAATACAAAAATAGGAATCATATACACATGATTAGAAGTGCATGCAAGCCACAAATCAACACACATAGGGTAACCACAACACATATAATTGTGAATGACTTTCATATATATGAATATGTGATTTGTATGAAGTGGAAGTGTGAACTATGTCTTATGGGTTGTTGTTTTTCTTTTGCTATGTGTGATGGTATGATGTAGAACCTGCTCAAGAGCAAGTTATTCCTTTCCAAGATCAGGACTACCCATTTCAAGAGCAGCAGGAAGGAGGCAAGTGTCCTTGACTACTTTGATCCTATGCTAGGATGTGTAGCTAGAATTATTTGCATTGTCAATTGAAATATGAAACCCATGCTAGGAAGTTTCCCTAGAATTGCATTACCTTGTTTCCTTGTAGCTTGGGTTGGGATTTATTTTATCATGTCATTTATTATTATGCATATGCTTAGCCATGCTTAGAATGGGATACTTGGGATATGAGATCATCAGTTTATTTTACCATACTCTTGAATGAAAAATTGTGAGTTATGTAGAGGTAGGGATCAAGGCAAGTTGGATGTTCTGGTTGTGTGCTGGGTGCACGAAACTCGGGTTTGTGTTTAGTACTTGCCTGGATCCTAAGGACCGGTTCATGGAGCATGTAACCTGGCTTTACCGTGCCAACCACATGCTAAGATGGGTCAGCTTGGCCAGTTAATTAGGTGTATCCCCGGCGTAGTATGGGTGTGTCGGATGGTGCGGGGAATAGGTGTCAGCTGGACTACCATATGAAACGCAAAGCTCAAGAGGGGGCCACTGCAGCAGGGTTGGAGCCTCTTGTATGCATTTAGGGGTGAAACCTCAGTGGGCCCACGCTCGTCGGGAATCCCTTTGTAAAGGCTTCGTAGTGATCTCCTGGCTACACACCTGGGAAGTGTGAATGTGGTTCGTAGCCACTGGCATAATGGAGGTTCTTTTAGTCCACCCGGCAACGGGGGATGAAATCACTACATGTGGGTACAGTGGTGCAAACTCTGCAGAGTCAAAACTGTCATGACAGCCGTGCTCACGGTCAAGAGCGGCTTGGACTTATTCATGATTATAGGATTGATGGTTTTGGAAGTTGTGGATGTTAAGCGGGAAGCTTAACATTGGAAATGATGTTATGGTTATTGGATTATGATGATGGGATGGGAGATTGGGACCATTTCACCTGTGTAGTAATGTAGGTGCTTAATAAGATAAGGTGATAGGTATTAATTGCGTAGTGCTTTAACCATGAGTTCAACCTCTCCTTGTGTAGGTGCTTAATAACCATGAGTTTAACCATGATATAATTTTCCCACACTTGCTGAGTACCATTGGTACTCAACCTTGCATATTTTGTTGGTTTATATTGCTGCTCAGGTCAAGATAATGAGGTGGTGTATAATGACCAAGACTTTGGACCCGAAGAAGGTTTCTAGGTTCATGGAGACCCCCGGGCAACGCCTGTGACGGAGCCCTCAAGAATAATATTCCGCTGCTAGTTTATTTACTTGTGATGAACTTTTTATTGTCCAATGAGACATTTGCTATGTAAGACTTATTTATATTCGACACCTGGCTTGTAATAAATGATACTTCACTATTTGTCATCACATGTATGAGAAAATGATCCTGGCATACATGTGATATTCACTTGGTTGTTCTTCGGAAAAACCGGGTGTGACAGAAGTGGTATCAGAGCCAAGGTTTCCCGTAGGAACGTGGACCTAGGTAGAAATGGACGTATTTAAGGGCCCTATTTTCTTAAAAACTATTTTACAAGGTGTGTGTTGAAAAGTGTTATTTAATGGAGTCACTTTCTTCATCTTACCCCAACTTTCATTCAAAAATAGAATTTTTGTTTAAAAGTTTATCTAACCAAAGTTTAAATGCTTTTTGTTTTAGATGGTTCGCATGATTCGCACCGCTCGCAAGTCCACAGGATGGAGAGTCCCCGTAGTTGCCCTTGCCGAAAGAGAGGAGAGCCATCCGGTGACGTACCTTTCCTACGGATTGGCAGTAGGAGGCTTGTTGCGCCGTCTTCGACGTATGCTCGAAGCCGCCGGCAATACGGGCAAGCTAATCATCCACTATAACTCCACCAGGACCATCCGTGAGAAGAGAGAAGAATGGAGTTCAGAGATGAGGATTATACACGAAAAACAGCTGCTTAAGATCCACCGCTCCCCAGCTTGTCGAGCGACACAGGTCGATGCGGAGAAGGATGTCACCTGGGAGGCCATCACCTGCCAGAGTCACATCTATCGTCGCCACCTAACTGAGTACATGTATGTCCTCCAGCGTGAGAGTGGTACCACGGAGTACAAGTACCCACCAGTGCAGCAAGGGACTTCCCATGAGCACATGGACTTGTGCTTGGAGGATGCTGCTATGCTCAGCACTCGACTACAGGAGTGTCAGCAAGAACTTCAGGATGTTCGGGACACCCTGAAGGAAACGGAGGCATTGCTGCGAGCCTGCTTGAGGGCGAGAGAAAGAGGAGCTGGGAATGAACTGTGTGTCACCGTGAACGATACATGGACTCCTGACTCCCCAGGTCGCCGAGCGATCAGGCGTCGTCGCACTTCTCCACCAGCAGCCTCCCCACCCAAAGCAGAGTCAGAAGGCAGCTGAAATGATGAGGAATATCCCGAGGAGCCAGCTCAAGAAAACGAGTAGTGTAGAGTCTTTCCCTTAGTTAGCAAGATGTCGAATAGTCGAGTCGTTATGTTAAGTTAATGGTGTGTTAATGCTTGGTGTGTGACGTGAGTTGTGGAAGCCATGAGCAATTGTCCACAGCCTCGTCTTTAGATTGTTTTGCTTTGGTGTGTGAACCCACATGAAATAATATTGCATCTATTTTTGTGTGAGAAATAAACCCTCAGAAAAGTATAACAAAGCCTCAACACTTCAAAAGTACAAACAAATGAAAGTAGTAAGATGATACTAAATGCTTTCAAATTAACATTGGTTGATTCTGCCAAATGGCCGGAAGAGGAAAAGGACGTGCTGCCAACCCCGCCAACAACAACGATGAGGCATGCAACCCTCATCTTTCTGGAGGCCACGACCGGGGTGGTCGCCGTGAAGGAGTTGATCCCCTCCACCAAATGCTGGAGAATCAAAATCAGCTCATCAGAACTTGACTCAAGTGGTGGCGAACTTGCATCAAGTTCCACCTCCACAAGCTGCACCACGCCAACCAAGGTTGGGTGAGTTTCTAGGAACTCAACCTCCAAAGTTTGCAAGTGCTTCTGAACCTCTGGAGGCAGATGATTGGCTTAAGACCATTGAGAGCAAGATGAGGATCATACAGTGCCAAGAGTATGAGAGGGTGTTGTTTGCCTCTCATCAATTGCATGGACCTGCTGCTGATTGGTGGACCGCCTACGTGGCTGCCCATCATGACCCTGAGAACATCACTTGGGAAGAGTTCAAGCGTAGCTTCCGCAACCATTACATCCGAAGAGGTGAACTCAAAAACAAGATGAAGGAGTTTTTGGGACTGCAGCAGGGAAACATGACGGTGAGGGAATACCTCACTAAATTTACTCAACTATCCCGTTATGCCCCACGGGATATAGAGACTGTGAGCAGAAACAAGATTGTTTCGTGGAAGGACTTACCGCAGAAATGCAGTGTGCAATGTCCTCAAATGAGTATGAAAGCTTCCAAAAGATGGTGGACAGAGCGTTTGTGGTAGAAAGGAAGCTAAAGGCCTTGGAAAATGAGAATAGGAGGAAGGCCGGGTGGTCACATCAAGCCTCAGGGAGCAACACCCGCCCACGTCTAATGCAGCAACCTGTAGGGCAGACGAACCGTGCTGCGGTACCCTACTCAGCACCAAGAGGGTACAACCCGAACTACAGGCCTCCCGCAGCACCAGCACAGCCACAACGTCAGTTTGTACAGCAGCCTCGCTCCACATATCCACCTCGACCAGCAGTACAGGGACCTCCAAACCAACCCCAAGACAGCAAAGGCCAGGCACCTAAGGTTGGGGTGCAATGTTTTAGCTGCGGTGAAGTGGGGCACTATACCGATAAGTGCCCAAATAAGAAGCCCACGCAGCCACAACAGCAGAATGTAATGAGAGGACGGGTGAATCACGTCACTATGGAGGAAGCACAAGAGGCACCCGACGTGGTAGTTGGTAAGTTTCCTGCCAATTTACACATTGCAACCCTACTGTTTGATTCTGGTGCTACCCACTCGTTCATTGCTAAAGGGTTTGTTAAGAAGCATGATCTAGCAACAACACAAATGAATTATATGCTATCCGTAAACTCTCCAGGTGGAGAAATAAGGACAAGACAAGTGTGTCCCAAAGTGAACCTAGACATTAATGGGGTAGTATTTACTGCTAACCTCATAGTGATAGATTCCCAAGGGATCGATATTATTTTGGGCATGGACTGGTTGACCAAACATAAGGGAATCATCCATTGTTCAACCAGAACGGTGGAACTAACACACCCTAGTGGCACAAAAGTAAAGTTTATAACAATACAAGAGCCTAGGAGGGACGTTCAATTAAATCAAGTTGAGGTGAAAGTGGAGGAGATCCGAATTATCAGAGAATATCCAGACGTTTTTCCGTAGGAGTTGCCAGGTATGCCTCCCGATCGTGAAGTGGAATTTGCAATTGAGCTAGTGCTTGGAACAGCCCCGATATACAAGAAACCTTATCGGATGGACTCTAAGCAGCTAGAAGAACTCAAGGATCATTTGAGAGAATTGACTGAGAAGAGGTATATTCGCCCTAGTTCCTCACCATGGGGAGCTCCGGTGATATTTGTGCCCAAGAAGGACGGAACCCAAAGGTTATGCGTGGATTACCGTGCCTTGAATGAGGTAACCATCAAGAACAAGTACCCATTACCCCGCATTGAAGACTTGTTTGATCAGTTGAGGGGAGCTTGTGTGTTCTCGAAAATTGATCTCAGGTCGGGATACCACCAACTCAAGATAAGGCAATCTGATATTCCCAAGACAGCTTTCGTATCTCGGTACGGACTGTATGAATACACTGTCATGCCTTTCGGGCTAACTAATGCCCCGGCATACTTCATGTATCTCATGAACAAGGTATTCATGGAATATATGGACAAATTTGTGGTGGTTTTCATAGATGACATTCTCGTCTTCTCCAAAGATGAAGAAGGACATGAGAAACATCTAAGGTTGGTGTTGCAAAGGCTGAGAGAACACCAACTATATGCCAAGTTGAGCAAGTGTGAGTTTTGGCTGAAGAGAGTTCCCTTCTTAGGAATTATAATCTCGAAGGGAGGAATATCCGTGGATCCTGCCAAAATCAAGGATATACAGAAGTGGAAGACCCCTGAAAATGTCGGGGAAGTTCGAAGCTTCTTAGGATTGGCTGGATACTATCGACGGATTATTGAGGGATTCTCCAAGATCTCGAGACCTCTCACCAAACTGTTGGAGAAGGGAATCACATTCACATGGACGCCGCAGTGCGAGACGAGTTTTCAGGAGCTAAAGGAAAGATTGACAACAGCCCCAGTGCTCGTTATGCCAGATATGCAGAAGAACTTTACGGTGTACTGTGATGCCTCTGGAAACGGGTTGGGATGTGTTCTCATGCAAGAAGGGCATGTCGTGGCTTATGCATCCCGGCAGCTTCGGAAGCACGAGAAGAACTATCCTACACATGACCTAGAACTAGCCGCAGTGGTACACGCGTTGAAAATTTGGCAGCACTATTTGATGGGGAAGAGGACCGAGATATATACGGATCATAAGAGTTTGAAGTACATATTCACACAGCCAGACCTCAACCTCAGGCAAAGGAGATGGTTAGAGCTAATCAATGACTTTGATGTAGGCATCAACTATCATCCTGGGAAAGCAAACGTCGTGGCCGATGCTTTAAGTCGGAAAGTGCAGGTCAATAAGTTGAGCTTGAAGGACATGCCTGCAGAATTGAAGGACGAGGTTATAAGGCTCAATCTATGCCTGGTAAATAGTGGTGAAGCCATCGCCATGGAAGTGGATTCCACACTTGAGCGAGACATATGCGAGGGTCAAAAGAACGACGAGAAGATACGAGAGATCAGACAACTCATCAAGGAAAATAAAGCTCCTGGTTTTAGAGAGGATGAACAAGGAACGGTGTGGCACGGGAAAAGAATCTGTGTGCCAGAAGTAAAGGAGATCCGTGAATTGATTTTGAAGGAGGCTCATGATTCTGACTATTCCATTCATCCTGGGAGTACGAAGATGTACCAGGACCTCAAGAGCAGGTATTGGAGGTATGGCATGAAGCGTGATGTCGCGAAACATGTTGCCCTATGTGACACATGTCAGTTGGTGAAAGCAGAACATCAATGACCCGCGGGATTATTGCAACCACTCAAAGTGCCTGAATGGAAATGGGAAGAAATCAGCATGGATTTCATCGTGGGATTGCCTAGGACCCAATCAGGGTATGATTCGATATGGGTCATCATTGATAGGCTAACCAAGGTAGCTCACTTCATCCCCGTAAAGGAAAGCTACTGTGGATCCAAATTGGTGGAGTTATACATGTGAAGGATCGTGTGTTACCATGGAGTGCCGAAGAAGATAGTGTCGGACCGAGGGACACAGTTCACCTCGAGGTTTTGGCAGAAGTTGCATGAATCCATGGGAACCCATCTGAATTTCAGCTCTGCCTATCATCCCCAAACTGACGGACAGACGGAGAGAACCAATCAGATCCTTGAAGATATGCTGAGGGCATGTGCACTCAAAAACAATAGGAGATGGGACAAGAACTTACCGTATGCGGAGTTTTCATACAACAACAGCTATCAAGCTAGTATGAAGATGTCACCGTTTGAAGCTTTGTACGGGAGGAAGTGCAGAACTCCCCTATTTTGGAACCAAACGGGGGAAAGTAAAGTGTTTGGTCCAGAAGTACTACAAGAAGCCGAGGCGAAGGTGAGGGAAATTCGCAACAACTTGAGGATAGCACGGACACGCCAAAAGAGCTATGCCGATGTACGAAGAAGAGAGCTCGTTTTCAACGTTGGAGACTATGTCTATCTCAAGGTGTCCCCTATCAGAGGACTTCGTCGGTTCAAGGTGAAAGGGAAGTTGTCACCTCGATACATCGGACCCTTTCAAGTTCTGGAAAGGAAAGGCGAAGTGGCATATCAACTCGAGTTACTGGCTCGTCTATCGGATGTGCACGATGTATTCCATGTGTCACAACTGAAGAAATGCCTGAGGACGCCTGAAGAGGTGTTACCCATGAATGAAGTGGACGTAGCTGAGGATTTGTCTTATGCCGAGCAACCATACAAGATTTTGGAGACAATGGAACGCCTCACCAGAAATAAAAGAATCCGGATGTGCAAGGTGCAGTTGAAGCATCACTCAGAAGAGGAAGCCACCTGGGAGCGGGAAGATGAGCTCAAGGCACAATTTCCGGAATTGTTTTCTTAGAACCACTAATCTCGAGGACGAGATTTCTTTTAAAGGGGGTAGAGCTGTAACACCCCAAAAATCTTGTTAAGACCCTAAATCCTGTTAAGAGGGGAATTTAAAAATTTCTGGACGTGTTGCATGTTTTGCAACAATTTAAATTCAAACTGGAATTCAATTTAAACTCAAAACAGAAAAGAAATAGAAAAAGAAAAAAAGAAAACAGAAAAAACCGGCCAGTGGGCCAAAACCCACCAGACGGCCCACCCAGCACCCGCGCCAGCCCGCAGCCACGCGCGCCTCCTTCCTCCCACTGACAGGCGGGGCCCGCCAGCCCTTCTTCTACCTCGCGCCCGCGCCACGATCGGCCGGACTCTCTCTCACCCCGAATCCAAACCGACCCATATTTCTGCGTATCCCAGCCGAATTTCGATCGGGGGCGACGCAAACTCGATCTAAACCACCCCACCGCCCTCCCCCGTCTATAAAAACCCCGGCCTCGTTCTGTTTTTCCCACGCGATCCGCCGATTTTACTCCGGTGAGAAATCGAGCCTTCTCCGGCGAATTCTGGGCGATCTAAGCTCGGAAATTCCGATCTAACTCGCTGGTCTTGATCCACCGCCTCCAGGGAACCCTGCAGGTGCAGAAAACTCGGTGACTTGCGGTTCAAACACAGTGCCGACGAGCCTCGCCGTGGTATCAATTAGGACCTCGTCGCCGACCGCCTTCCAGGACCTCCGAGCTCAAGAAAACCCCCGAGGTGAGATCCCCGACCTCTCCTCCACCGATCTATGACATAAGATCACAGTTCTAGGAAGAATTCTCGAAGATCCGAAAGTCTCCGGCGAGATCGCCGCTTCCCGCCGCCGTGCGCCGCCGGCAGCGCCGCCCGCGCTCGATCAGAGCGACGTGGCCGCTTGTGCGCCGTTTATTTTAAATCGCACGGTAGAGTTTAAATCCCCGTGTACCGGTTCGGCGTTATAATCTCAGCCGGTTGTTTTAAATCGGACGGTCCACGTCAGCCCCGCGTTATAAAGACTGGAGATCTTACGTGCTACCCCCCTGGGTTCTCGGAAAATAAGAGCTAGCCCCGGAAACTTCTGAACTAGCCCCTGGAACTTCAGAAAATCATGTAAATTCATTTAAAAATCAGTTTTAGCCACTGGACTTAATAAAAATTAGGAAAACCCCTCTGTTATGTGTAGTTAGACCCCTGGAAATTCTTAAAATAATATAATAGGCCCTGTAGTGGGGTGAGTTTACCTTTTTAACCCTGTTTGATATTTAATTTATGAAATTGAATATGTGGCTAGTAGTTAAAATTTAAAAAGTGGGACAAACATATTGTCAAAATTACATTAAAAACTTCTCAATACTTAGAAAATTTTGGAGTGAGATAAAAATATATTTTTGGGCTGAAATGAATCTGTTTAATTTATTAATTCACATTTATTAGTATAGGGAAACATTTTTAAGTAAAGAATAGTTCTGAAAATAGGGAAAATAAATGTAAAATAGTTTACATCAAAGGAAAAGGTCAAAAATATATTAGTAAATATTTTAGATCAGAACCTATTCTGTTTAGATGATGTGTCTTGTTATTTTCATAATAAAGTTCACATTTAGGCATAGGAATTAAATCTGAAAATATAGCAACTAGTAAATGATAAATGGAGTTTCTAAAATCCAAGGAATTCAGTTTACGGTTGGTAGAAATTCTGAAGACACATATGGTGAAGGAAAATACCTTTCATGCATACTTGGTAGCAAAAAGGTGTAGTAATTGAATATAAGGAAAATTACTTAAATTGGAAACTCATGTATAAAGTATGCAAGCATAAATGTGAATACAAAAATAGGAATCATATACACATGATTAAAAGTGCATGCAAGCCACAAATCAACACACATAGGGTAACCACAACACATATAATTGTGAATGACTTTCATAAATATGAATGTGTGGTTTGTATGAAGTGGAAGTGTGAACTATGTCTTATGGATTGTTGTTTTTCTTTTGCTATGTGTGATGGTATGATGTAGAACCTGCTCAAGAGCAAGTTATTCCTTTCCAAGATCAGGACTACCCATTTCAAGAGCAGCAGGAAGGAGGCAAGTGTCCTTGACCACTTTGATCCTATGCTAGGACGTGTAGCTAGAATTATTTGCATTGTCAATTGAAATATGAAACCCATGCTAGGAAGTTTCCCTAGAATTGCATTACCTTGTTTCCTTGTAGCTTGGGTTGGGATTTATTTTATCATGTCATTTATTATTATGCATATGCTTAGCCATGCTTAGAATGGGATACTTGGGATATGAGATCATCAGTTTATTTTACCATACTCTTGAATGAAAAATTGTGAGTTATGTAGAGGTAGGGATCAAGGCAAGTTTGATGTTCTGGTTGTGTGCTGGGTGCACGAGACTCGGGTTTGTGTTTAGTACTTGCCTGGATCCTAAGGACCGGTTCATGGAGCATGTAACCTGGCTTTACCGTGCCAACCACATGCTAAGATGGGGCAGCTTGGCCAGTTAATTAGGTGTATCCCCGGCGTAGTATGGGTGTGTCGGATGGTGCGGGGAATAGGTGTCAGCTGGACTACCATATGAAACGCAAGGCTCAAGAGGGGGCCACTGCAGCAGGGTTGGAGCCTCTTGTATGCATTTAGGGGTGAAACCTCAGTGGGCCCACGCTCGTCGGGAATCCCTTTGTAAAGGCTTCGTAGTGATCTCCTGGCTACACACCTGGGAAGTGTAAATGTGGTTCGTAGCCACTGGCATAATGGAGGTTCTTTTAGTCCACCCGGCAACGGGGGATGAAATCACTACATGTGGGTACAGTGGTGCAAACTCTGCAGAGTCAAAACTGTCATGATAGCCGTGCTCACGGTCAAGAGCGGCTTGTACTTATTCATGATTAGAGGATTGATGGTTTTGGAAGTTGTGGATGTTAAGCGGGAAGCTTAACATTGGAAATGATGTTATGGTTATTGGATTATGATGATGGGATGGGAGATTGGGACCATTTCACCTGTGTAGTAATGTAGGTGCTTAATAAGCTAAGGTGATAGGTATTAATTGCGTAGTGCTTTAACCATGAGTTCAACCTCTCCTTGTTCTAGCCATGCATGATATAATTTTCCCACACTTGCTGAGTACCATTGGTACTCAACCTTGCATATTTTGTTGGTTTATATTGCTGCTCAGGTCAAGATAATGAGGTGGTGTATAATGACCAAGACTTTGGACCCGAAGAAGGTTTCTAGGTTCATGGAGACCCCCGGGCAACGCCTGTGACGGAGCCCTCAAGAATAATATTCCGCTGCTAGTTTATTTACTTGTGATGAACTTTTTATTGTCCAATGAGACATTTGCTATGTAAGACTTATTTATATTCGACACCTGACTTGTAATAAATGATGCTTCACTATTTGTCATCACATGTATGAGAAAATGATCCTGGCATACATGTGATATTCACTTGGTTTTTCTTCGGAAAAACCGGGTGTGACATGCTCCCTTTCTGCTCAATGCATCAGCTACTATATTGGCCTTCCCGGGGTGGTAGTTGATTCCAACATCATAATCCATGATGAGTTCTAGCCATCGATGTTGCCTCAAATTCAAGTCCGTTTGTGTGAATATGTACTTGAGGCTTTTATGATCCGTATAGATCTCACATCGATGACCAAGGATATAATGTCTCCAAATCTTCAATGCATGCACCACTGCTGCTAGATCCAAGTCATGCGTAGGATAATTAAGCTCGTGCTTCTTTAATTGCCGTGAGGCATAGGCTACCACTTGTCCTTCCTGCATGAGCACACATCCGAGCCCCTGTCTGGATGCGTCACAATATATGTCAAAGCTCTTGCTTATGTCTGGCAATACCAGAACTGGTGCTGTGGTTAGCCTTTTCTTAAGTTCCTCAAAACTTTCTAGGCAGGCTAGTGTCCATTGAAAGACCTTTCCCTTCATTAGCAACTCCGTCATAGGTTTTGCTATCTTAGAGAAGTCGTTAATGAAGCGCCGATAGTATCCTTCCATCCCAAGGAAACTCCGAATATCCCTCACGCTCTTCGGTTGATCGCACTTCAAAACATCTCTCACCTTTCCAGGATCAACCGATACCCCTTCTTCGGAGATAATGTGGCCTAGGAAAGATATTTCCTTTAGCCAAAATTGACACTTGTTGAGCTTGGCATACAATTGATGCTCACGCAACTTCTGCTAGGTCAATCTCAGATGTTCTTCATGCTCCTCCTCACTTTTTGAATACACCATAATGTCGTCGATGAAAACCACGACGAACATGTCCAAGTACTCCATGAAGACCTTGCTCATAAGGTACATGAAGTATGCGGGTGCATTCGTCAACCCAAATGACATAACGGTATATTCATATGAACCATACCGTGTCCGAAAGGCTGTCTTAGGTATATCGGAGGGCTTAATCTTAAGCTGGAAGTATCCCGACCGAAGATCAAGCTTGGAGAACACTCGGGCTCCTTTCATTTGGTCGAACAGGTCCTCTATGCGGGGCAGAGGGTATTTGTTCTTGATGGTTACCTCGTTGAGGGACCTATAGTCCACGCACATCCTTTGGGTTCCATCCTTCTTGTCTATGAAGAGCACTGGAGCTCCCCATGGTGACGAGCTTGGACGGATAAAACCCTTCTCCAACTATTCTTAAATTTGCTTCTTGAGTTCAACTAGCTCGTTGACGGGCATCCTATAGGGTCTCTTGGCTATGGGTGCAGTTCCGGGTACCAAATCGATGGCAAACTCGATGTCCCGGTCAGGTGGCATACCTGAAAGCTCTTCCGGGAATACGTCCGAAAATTCCTGAACCACTGGAATGCTGTCCAATGTTGCTCCTTCGACGTGGTTCAAATTTTCCCGTTCGGTTGTTTGCTGGGCTGACTCAAACTCGACACGAATACCGTGCTCGTTTGTCAACTGCACGCTCCTTTCAGCACATTGGATTACTCTGTCGTGGTTGCTTAGCCAATCCATTCCTAGTATGATGTCAATCCCTTGGGAGTCCAAGACAATAAGGTTGGCAAGGAAGTCTACCCTCCTTATATTAAGGCTTACTTTCGGACATACTATATTGTCCTCATTTCTCCTCCGGAGAATTTACTAACATAGCATATTCTAAGTGGGATACGGGTAGATGATGCTTGGCAACATATTTGGATGATATGAAGGAATGCGAGGCTCCAGAATCAAATAAGATGGTGGCTGGGTTGGAGTTGGCAAGGAACATACCAATTACGACATCCTCAGCCTGTTGTGCTTACTCGGCAGTGACATGGTTCACGTGGCCGCGAGCATAGTTCTGCTGTCCACGGTTCCCTTGATTGTCTCCTCCGTTCGGTCGCGGGTTCTGCATGGGCACGTTACCTTGCTGTCCAGGGCCTCTCCTCGGGCACTGGTTCGCGAAGTGTCCTACTTCACCGCATGCAAAGCATGCCCTGTTGCCTACAGCAGCAGGTACATTGGGGCGGGGGTTTTGAACAGGGGCACCATAGTTAGGTCAGGGCACAGGAGGCATGGGCACACGAGGTGCCGGTGCAACGAATTGTTGCTGTGATGGGTGACCAGGGCGGTACGCAGGAGTGGTCGATCCATACTGCGGTGCAGGGGGCATGTACCTAGGTCGTACGTTGCTCCCTTGGGGCTGGTATGGCATCTTCCTCTTGCACTCTCGCTCGATCTCTCGGATCTTGTTTTCAACCACTATGGCCTTGTCAACCAGCTTCTGGAAGCTTAAGTAGTCATTGTTGAGGAGCTGAACCTGGATCTCATTGTTCAACCCTCTCATGAGCAGGTACTGCTTCCTTTGGTCTGAGTTGACATCTTCGGGGGCATATCGGGACAGTAGTATGAACTTGTTGAGATACTCATTCACACTTTTCTGTCCTTGGCGGAGTCCTTCGAACTCCTGCCTTTTGAGCATCATTACACCAGCAGGGATGTAGTGAGAGCGGAAACTTTCCTTGAACTCAGTCCAAGTGATTGTCTCCGGGTTGGCATGAGCGTTGCTCAGGGCATCCCACCAGTCAGCAGCGGCTCCTGTAAGTCTGTGCGATGCGAAGAGAACCTTCTCTCGGTCATTGCACTGAACAATGGCAAACTTTTTCTCCATGGATTTTAACCAATCATCGGCCTCCATGGGATCACTAGCTTGAGCAAAGGTGGGTGGTTGAGTCCACATGAACTCTCCCAACCTGTTATGAGCCGGCGGTGTTGGTGGCGGCGGTGCCGGAATGGGGTTTTCGTTGGCCTGCAACTGACCCAAAATTTGGATCATGGTTTGCATAAGCTGGTTTTGCATGGCCATCAACCTTTCCAGATGGTTTTCTCCAGCTCCTGGGTTAGCAGGAACTTCATCATGGTCATTCTCCTGGACGTTCCTTCGGCCGGCGTTTCCTCTCACCATCTGTGAGAGAGATCGAAATAGAATAGGATGTTAGAAGGTTAGGTAGATTCCCTCCAACTATATGCATCAAGGTGAGTTGGACTATGTATATATTAGCCCATATGAGGATGTGAGCAAGTGTCGAGACATCTCACACCTCTTTCTTCTTACGTGTGGATATGGACAACGTTTTGAGACGTCCCACAACTTCTCACTAAGCACACAATCACATATAATCATCACAAGGGCCCACACAACTCCTATTCAAGGATGGTTTCCTATGTCAAGGTGGGTTTAAAGGCCAATTTAAGCTATTCACCCTAGGACGCTTCCTTTGGTCAGCGTGGCTTAGTTACCTATTACTCCTATTTAGGGGTGTAACTTGCTTGTTAACCCGTGGCTTTATTATCAATCTAAGGTTTCTATCTAGGCGTGTAACCTACTGTCATCTCGTGCCTCTGATACCAAACTGTGACGCCCTCAATTCTGTGGGAAAAACCACGGAACCGAGAACTAATGCATATGTGTGCCCAGGATGTTCATCACACATACACATACGTTCCACAAACTGAATTCAGATTATATATTACCGCGAATAACAGAGTTTATTACAATACCTCATGAGTCTTGGACTCATGCTCACAGCGGAAGTCTTTATTCTAAAGCGGAAGCAATTTAGCTAATGCGGAAGCAAATCTAAGCAAAAGTGGATCCATCTCTACTCCCTCCACAGGCAAGGTTGAGAACGGATCACACGCCATAATGCTCCACTTGGTCTTCATAGTAGGCTTCTCCTGCTGCTGATGATGAAGTAATAATGCAAGTTTGAGTACAATGATGTACTCAGCAAGTGCGGGAAAACACATGATATGCAGCTCATAAACAAGGTAGGTATAAAAAGGCTTATTTGCAGAAAAGCAGATTTATAAAACCATGATAAAACAGCAACTTAACCTTAAATGAATGTAATCCCAGCATGTATTAAATTACCAACATACCTTCATCGCTTTCCATGTTCCACCCGAACATTAATCAACCTCATTCTTACTCACGAATACCTCCTCGTATTTGCTACCATCTCACGAATACCTCCGCGTATTCGCTACCATCTCAAAACAACTTCGTCTCACACCGAGACCAAACTCGTTGCCATGACTCAACAGTCATGCAACCATCTGATTACACGGACTCAACAGTCCCAAAGCAGACCATAACCAAACCAATAACCATAACCAAGAACCTTCCCAATAACCATCCCAACTAATCATGGCAGTTTAGCCAGGTGCTCGTGACCGTAAGCTCGGCTATCATGATAGTTTTAGACTCTGCAGAGTTTGCACCTCTTTACCCACAAGTTTGTGATTTCGTCACTCGTCGGCGACTGCAGAACCTCCATTATACCAGTACACATCCGTCGGTGTATGGTCAAGAGATCACAAAATAGCCTCTACAAAGGGGTTACTAGATGTATGGACTCACTAAGGTTTCACCGGCAGGCTAGAATCTCCAATTCTCCCACCCACGGGCCCCCTCTTGTGCCATGCAGTTCCCAGGGCAGTCCTCACTCGACTCCCATTCCCCACGACTTCCACAGTCCATAACACTCTTGCAACTTACCTAATTACTCAGCTAAGCCGCACCCATACTTGGCCTTGTGGTGGCACTGTTATCCTGGCATTTGCATGCATGAACCGGTCCTTAGATCTATGGCAAGTAAACCACCGTCTCATGCTACCTCATTCACAAACCCAGTCTTGCCTAGATCTCCCTCCGATCCATGTCCATAATTAACATCAGTTTCTTATTATCAATACGAGTGCAGTTAGCTAGACACATCTATCTCGCTTCCCAATCCCATAGACTCAACGAAGCATAAAGCAAAAACCATACCCGACTCATAAACTTCCCAGGCGACAAGGGTCGTTCAACCAAAACTAGTAAACTCCTATAAAAGGGTTTCCCATCATGTTTGACTCAGTACGCACACCTTTTTGCAAAACAAAACATTTTTACCCAAAACATAGGATCAATATGGTCAAGGAGCACTTGCCTTGTTCTTGCGGTTCCGGTTGTTCTTGAATCTCAAAACCTGGTTGCTGCAGTTCATCGTAGACAGCTCCCTGAGCTTGTCCTGCTATGTAGGATCACGTGCATACAAGATTCACAGCAATCAATATCATGCAGAAACCTTAAACTAGATGCGATGATGCATATGCATGCTATCCTATGATTTTTATTAGATTGGTGTGTTCTTGCATGGCTTGCATGGACAGAGGTGTTCGGATCAAAGGTGGATGTGGCGATGATCATGTCTTTAGATCAACCCGATCATCAAGTGATCTATCCACGAGAAGGCTTCTGAAGGAATCAAAGAACAGATGCAAGGGGAATACAACAATGCCGTAAGATGGTGTCGGAGTCCTACCTTACGCCCTTCTTGGTTTTCGAGGTCCACCTCAGACCACTCGGTTCTCCTCCGATGATCTCCCTTGTTGCGCTTCGGCGATGGTTTACTCAGCGAGTTAGGGCTAGGGCTCTAAGTCGTCGGATCAGGAGTTGAAAAAGAAGTTTGTGGTTTCGGCCAGAGGTTCTGGGTTCTATTTATAATCGGGAAGAGAAGAGTCCTAATCTGATTGTATCCCGAATAAGAGTCTTATTCAGATCGTCATTGGATCCTATCATCTTATCTTTAGTTGATTTGGTGCGGTAACGTTGTGGAATTCAGGTCGGATTCCTTTACGTACCGGTATTCTTACGCGTAACAGCCGCTCCAGAACTCGTTACCTTCGCGGCGATGAGCTCCGGAGGCTCCACGTGTCCTTCCGGGGCCTGGTATCTCCTTCTCCGCAGAGACGAGCTCCGGTTGTGCCGTGTGTCACGAGCGAGACCTCCCCCTCCTTTGGAGGTGAGCTCCGCGCACGCCACGTGTTGGTGCCGGTCTTTCCTCTCTTCTTTCTTCAGGGACATGCCCCGAGGTCAACATGTGTCTAGCAGCGACAGACCTCCCGGAGATAAGTTCCGGTGACGACGCGTGTCCAATAGAACAGGACCTCTCGGAGATGGGCTCCGAGATCGACACGTATCCCGCGCGACTGGTCCTCTGACTTCTGCGAGGACTAGCTCCGAGGATGACACGTGTCCTGCGGAAATGCCTTTGCTTCTTCCGCAGAGGCTAGCTCCGTGGGCAACACGTGTCCCACAGGATCGGACCTCTCCCCTTTGCGGAGACGAGCCCTGTAACACACAAAAATTTTGATTCAAAACCTTAAATCAATTTAAGAGGGGAATTTAAAATTTTATGGACGTGTTGCATGTTTTGCAAAAATTCAAATTCAAACTAGAATTCAAATTAAACTCAAATCAGAAAAGAAATAGAAAAAAGAAAAAGAAAACTAAAACCTAACCGGCTAGTGGGCCGAACCCACCAGCCGGCCCACCATTTCCCCTCCCCCCCCCCCCGCCAGCCCACAGCCGCGCGCCTCTCCGCCTCACTGACATGCGGGGCCCGCCGTCATCTTCTTCCTCGCGCGCGATCGGCCGACCCCGGGACATCTCTCTCCCCCGAATCAAAACTACCCCCTGGAAACCGCGTCCCCCAGCCGAATTTTGGTCCCGGACGACTCAAACTCGATCACAACCGACACACCGCCCTCCCCCGTCTATAAAAACCCCGACCTCGTTCTGTTTTTCCCACACGATCGCCGATTTTTCCTCCGGTGAGAACCGAGACTTCTCCGGCGAATTCTGGCCGATCTAAGCTCGGAAATTCCGATCTAACTCGCTGGTCTTGATCCACCGCCTCCGGGGAACCTTGCAGGTGCAGAAAACTCGGTGATTTGCGGTGTAAACGCAGCGCCGACGAGCTTCGCCGTGGTTTTGCCTCGGACCTCGTCACCGATCACCTTCCAGGACCTCCGAGCTCAAGAAAACCCCCGAGGTGAGATCCCCGACCTCCCCTCTACCGATCTATGCCATAAGATCACAGTTCTAGGAAGAATTCTCGAAGATCCGAAAGTATCCGGCGATATCGCCGCTTCTCGCCGGCGTGCGCTGCCGGCAGCGCCGCCCACGCTCGATCAGAGCGACGTGGCCGCTTGTGCGCCGTTTATTTTAAATCGCACGGTAGGGTTTAAATACCCGCGTACCGGTTCGACGTTATAATCTCAGCCGTCGGTTTAAAATCGGACGGTCCACGTCAGCCCCGCATTATAAAGACTGGAATTCTTACGCGCTACCCCCTGGGGTTCTCGGGAAATAAGAGCTAGCCCCGGAAACTTCTGATCTAGCCCCTGGAACTCCAGAAAATCATGTAAATTCATTTAAAAATCAGATTTAGCCCCTGGACTTAATAAAAATTAGGAAAAACACCTCTGATAAGTGTAGCTAGACACCTGGAAATTCTGAAAATAATATTATAGACCCTGTAATGGGGTGAGTTTATCTTTTTAGTCCTGTTTAGTATTTAAATTTAGGAAATTGAATATGTGGCTAGTGTTTAAAAAATTAAAAAGTAGGACAAACATATTGTCATAATTAAATTAAAAACTTTCTCAGTATTTATAAAACTTTGGAGTAAGATAAAAACATGTTTTGGGCTGAATTGAATCTGTTTAATTTATTATTCACATTTAGGGACACATTTTTAAGTAAAGAATAGTTCTGGAAAATAGGGAAAATAATTGTAAAATAGTTTACATCAGAGGAAAAGGTCTAAAATATATTAGTAAATATTTTAGATCAGAACCTATTCTGTTTAGATGATGTGTCTTGTTATTTTCACAATAAAGTTCACAATTTGGCATAGGAAATAAATCTGAAAAATAGCAACTAGTAAATGATAAATGGAGTTCTAAAATCCAAAGAATTCAGTTTAGGGTTGGTAGAAATTTTGAAGACACATATGGAGAAGAAAATAACTTTCATGCATACTTGTTAGCTACAAGGTGGAGTAATTGAATATAAGGAACTTATTTAAATTGGAAACTCATATATATAGGATGTAAGTATAAATATGAACACAAAAGTAGGAATCATATACACATGATTAAAAGTGCATGCAAGCCACAAATCAACACACCTAGAGTAACCACAACACATATAATGGTGAATGACTTTCATAAATGTGAATGTGTGGTTTGTATGAAGTAAAAGTGTGAACTATGTCTTATGATTGTTGTTTTTTTCTTTTGCTATGTGTGAATGGTATGATGTAGAACCTGCTCAAGAGCAAGTTATTCCTTTCCAAGACCAGGACTACCCATTTCAAGAGCAGCAAGAAGGAGGCAAGTGTACTTGACCACTTTGATCCTATGCTAGGATGTGTAGATAGAATTATTTGCATTGTCAAGATTAATATGAAACCCATGCTAGGAAGTTTCCCTAGAATTGCATTACCTTGTTTCCTTGTAGCTTGGGTTGGGATTTATTTTATCATGTAATTTATTATTATGCATATGCTTAGCCATGCTTAGAATGGGATACTTGGGATATGAGATCATCAGTTTATTTTACCATACTCTTGAATGATATATTGTGAGTTATGTAGAGGTAGGGATCAAGGCAAGTTGGATGTTTTGGTTGTGTGCTGGGTGCACGAGACTCGGGTTTGTGTTTAGTACTTGCATGGATCCTAAGGACCGGTTCATGGAGCATGTAACATGGCTTTACAGTGCCAACCACATGCTGAGATGGGGCAGCTTGGCCAATTAATTAGGTGTATCCCCGGCGTAGTATGGGTGTGTTGGATGGTGCGGGGAGTAGGTGTCAGCTGGACTACCATATGAACCGCAAGGCTCAAGAGGGGGCCACTGCAGCGGGGTTGGAGCCTCTTGTATGCTGTTAGGGGTGAAACCTCAGTGGGCCCACGCTCATCGGGAATCCCTTTGTAAAGGCTTCGTGGTGATCTCCTAGCTACACACCTGGGAAGTGTGAATGTGGTTCGTAGCCACTTGCATAATGGAGGTTCTTTTAGTCCACCCGGCAATGGGGGATGAAATCACTACATGTGGGTACAGTGGTACAAACTCTGCAGAGTCAAAACTGTCATGACAGCCGTGCACACGGTCAAGAGCGGCTTGGACTTATTCATGATTAGATTGGAAATGATGTTATGGTTATTGGATTATGATGATGGGATGGGAGATTGGGACCATTTCACCTGTGTCGTAATGTAGGTGCTTAATAAGCTAAGGTGATAGGTATTTAGTTGCGTAGTGCTTTAACCATGAGTTCAACCTCTCCTTGTTCTAGCCATGCATGATATAATTTTCCCACACTTGCTGAGTACCATTGGTACTCAACCTTGCATATTTGTTGGTTTATATTGCTGCTCAGGTCAAGATAATGAGGTGGTGTATAATGACCAAGACTTTGGACCCGAAGAAGGTTTCTAGGTTCATGGAGACCCACGGGCAACGCCTGTGACGGAGCCCTCAAGAATAATATTCCGCTGCTAGTTTATTTACTTGTGATGAACTTATTATTGTCCATCGAGACATTTTCTATGTAAGACTTATTTATATTCGACACCTGGCTTGTAATAAATGATGCTTCACTATTTGTCATCACATGTATGAGAAAATGATCCTGGCATACATGTGATATTAACTCGGTTGTTCTTCGGAAAAACTGGGTGTGACAGAAGTGGTATCAGAGCCAAGGTTGCCCGTAGGAACGTGGACCTAGGTAGAAATGGACGTATTTAAGGGCCCTATTTTCTTAAAAACTATTTTTCAAAGGTGTGGATTGAAAAGTGTTATTTAAATGAGTCACTTTCTTCATCTTACCCCAGTTTTCATTCAAAATAGGATTTTTGTTTGAGAGTTTATCTAACCTAATTTTAAATTCTTTTTGTTTTAGATGGTTCGCATGATTCATACCGCTCGCAAGTCCACAGGAGGGAGAGTTCTCGTAGTTGCCCTTGCCGAGAGAGAGGAGAGCCGTCCGGTGACGTACCTTTCCTACGGATTGGCAGTAGGAGGCTTATTGCGCGGTCTTCGGCGTATGCTCGAAGCCGCCGGCAATACGGGCAAGCTAATCATCCACTATAACTCCACCAGGACCATCCGTGAGAAGAGGGAAGAATGGAGTTCAGAGATGAGGATAATACACGAAAATCAGCTGCTTAAGATTCACCACTCTCCAGCTTGTAGAGCGAAACAAGTCGATGCGGAGAAAGATGTCACCTGGGAGGCTATCACCTGCCAGAGTCACATCTATCGTCGCCACTTGGACAAAACTGAGTACATGTATGTCCTCCAACGTGAGAGTGGTACCACGGAGTACAAGCACCCACCAGTGCAGCAAGGGACTTCCCATGAGCACATGGACTTGTGCTTGGAGGATGCTGCTATGCTCAGCACTCGACTGCAGGAGTGTCAACAAGAGCTTCAGGATGTCCGAGACACCCTGAAGGAAACGGAGGCGTTGCTGCGAGCCTGCTTAAAGGCGAGAGAAAGAGGAGATGGGAATGAACTGTGTGTCACCGCGAATGATACATGGACTCCTGACTCCCCGAATCGCCGAGCGATCAGGCGTCGTCGCACTTCTCCACCAGCAGCCTCCCCACCCAAAGCAGAGTCAGAAGGCAGCAGCAATGATGAGGAAGATCCTGAGGAGCCAGCTCAAGAAAACGAGTAGTGTAGAGTCCTTCCCTTAGTTAGCAAGATGTCGAATAGTCGAGTCGTTACGATTAGTTAATGGTGTGTTAATGCATGGTGTGTGACGTGAGTTGTGGAAGCCATAATGCAATTGTCCACAGCCTCGTCTTCAGATTGTTTTGCTTTGGTGTGTGAACCCACATGAAATAATAGTACATTTATTCGGTGTGAGATATGAACCCTCGTAAAAGTATAACAAAGCCTCAACACTTCTAAGTACAAACAAATGAAAGTAGTAAGATGATACTAAATGCTTTCAAATTAACATTTGTTGATTCTGCCAGATGGCCGGAAGAGGAAAAGGATGTGCTGCCAACCCCGCCAACAACAACGATGAGGCATGCAACCCTCATCTTTCTGGAGGCCAGGACCGGGGTGGTCGCCGTGAAGGAGTTGATTCCCTCCTCCAAATGCTGGAGAATCAGAATCAGCTCATCCAGAACTTGACTCAAGTGGTGGCCAAGTTACATCAAGTTCCACCTCCACAAGCTGCACCACGCCAACCAAGGTTGAGTGAGTTTCTAGGAACTCAACCTCCAAAGTTTGCAAGTGCTGCTGAACCTCTGGAGGCAGATGATTGGCTGAAGACCATTGAAAGCAAGATGAGGATCATCCAGTGCCAAGGGTATGAGAGGGTGCTGTTTGCCTCTCATCAATTGCATGGACCTGCTGCTGATTGGTGGACCACCTACGTGGCCGCCCATCATGACCCAGAGAACATCACTTGGGAAGAGTTCAAGCGTAGCTTCCGCAACCATTACATCCCAAGAGGTGAACACAAAAACAAGAGGAAAGAAATTTTGGGGTTGCAGCAAGGTAACATGACTGTGAGGGAATACCTCACTAAATTTACTCAACTATCCCGTTATGCCCGACGAGACATAGAGACTGATGAGCAGAAACAAGACTGTTTCGGTGAAGGACTTACCGTGGAGATGCAGTGTGCAATGTCCTCAAATGAGTATGACAGCTTCCAAAAGATGGTGGACAGAGCATTTGTGGTAGAAAGGAAGCTAAAGGCCTTGGAAAATGAGAATAAGAGGAAGGCCGGTTGGTCACATCAAGCCTCAGGGAGCAACACTCGCCCACGTCTGATGCAGCAACCTGCAGGGCAGACGAACCGTGCAGCGGTACCCTACTCAGCACCAAGAGGGTACAACCCGAACTACAGGCCTCCGGCAGCACCAGCACAGCCGCAACGTCAGTTTGTACAGCAGCCTCGCCCTGCATATCCACCTCGACCAGCAGTGCAAGGACCCCCAAACCAACCCCAAGACAACAAAGGCCAGGCACCTAAGGTTGGGGTGCAATGTTTTAGCTGTGGTGAAGTGGGACACTACGCCCATAAGTGCCCAAAGAAGAAGCCCGCGCAGCCACAACAGCAGAATGTTGTGAGAGGACGGGTGAACCACGTCACTATGGAGGAAGCACAAGATGCACCCGACGTGGTAGTTGGTAAGTTTCCTGCCATTTTACACCTTGCAACCCTGCTGTTTGATTCTTGTGCTACCCACTCGTTTATTGCTCAAGGGTTTGTTAAGAAGTATGACCTAGCAACAACACAAATGAACCATATGCTAGCCGTAAACTCTCCAGGTGGAGAAATAAGGACAAGACAAGTGTGCCCCAAGGTGAATCTAGACATTAATGGGGTAGTGTTTACTGCTAACCTCATAGTGATAGATTCCCAAGGGATCGATATTATTTTGGGCATGGAGTGGTTGACCAAACATAAGGGAATCATTCTTTGTTCGACCAGAACGGTGGAACTAACTCACCCTAGTGGCACAAGAGTAAATTTCATAACAATACACGAGCCTAGGAGGGACATTAAATTAAATAAAGTTGAGGTGAAAGTTGAGGAAATCAGGACTATCAGGGAATATCCAGACGTTTTTCCGGAAGAATTGCCAGGTATGCCTCCCGATCGTGAAGTGGAATTCACAATTGAGCTAGTGCCTGGAACAGCCCCGATATACAAGAGACCTTATTGGATGGACTCCAAGCAGCTGGAAGAACTCAAGGATCATTTGAGAGAATTGTCCGAGAAGGGGTATATTCGTCCTAGTTCCTCACCATGGGGAGCTCCGGTGATATTTGTGCCCAAGAAGGACGGAACCGAAAGGTTATGCGTGGATTACCGTGCTTTGAATGAGGTAACCATCAAGAACA
Organism: Neostapfia colusana; assembly: GCA_030760725.1. NCBI lineage: Eukaryota > Viridiplantae > Streptophyta > Magnoliopsida > Poales > Poaceae > Neostapfia > Neostapfia colusana. The sequence goes on from JASWHV010000003.1 coordinate 88,520,601, forward strand.
AGTACCCATTACCTCGCATTGAAGACTTGTTTGATCAATTGAGGGGAGCTTGTGTGTTCTCGAAAATTGATCTCAGGTCGGGATACCATCAACTCAAGATAAGGCAATCTGATATTCCCAAGACAGCTTTCGTATCTCGGTACGGACTGTATGAATACACCGTCATGCCTTTTGGGCTAACTAATGCCCCAGCATACTTCATGTATCTCATGAACAAGGTATTCATGGAATATCTGGACAAATTTGCGGTGGTTTTCATAGATGACATTCTCGTCTTCTCCAAAGATGAAGAAGAATATGAGAAACATCTAAGATTGGTGTTGCAGAGGCTAAGAGAACACCAACTATATGCCAAGTTGAGTAAGTGTGAGTTTTGGCTGAAGAGAGTTCCCTTCTTAGGACATATAATCTCGGAGGGAGGAATCTCCGTAGATCCCGCCAAAATCGAGGATATCCAGAAGTGGAAGACCCCTGAAAATGTCGGGGAAGTTCGAAGCTTCTTGGGATTGGCTGGATACTATCGACGGTTTATTGAGGGATTCTCCAAGATCTCGAGACCTCTCACCAAACTGTTGGAGAAGGGAATCACATTCACCTGGACGCCAAAGTGCGAGACGAGCTTTCAGGAGCTAAAGAAGAGATTGACAACAGCCCCAATGTTGGTTATGCCAGATATGCAGAAGAACTTCACGGTGTACTGCGATGCCTCTGGAAACGGGTTGGGATGTGTTCTCATGCAAGAAGGGCATGTCGTGGCTTATGCATCCCGGCAGCTCCGGAAGCACGAGAAGAACTATCCTACACACGACCTAGAACTAGCTGCAGTGGTACACGCGTTGAAAATTTGGCGGCACTACTTGATGGGGAAGAGGACCGAGATATATACGGATCATAAGAGTTTGAAGTACATTTTCACACAGCCAGATCTCAACCTCAGACAAAGGAGATGGTTAGAGCTAATCAATGACTTTGATGTGGGCATCAACTATCATCCCGGGAAAGCAAACATCGTGGCCGATGCTTTGAGTCGGAAAGTGCAGGTCAATAAGTTGAGCTTGAAGGACATGCCTGCAGAATTGAAGGATGAGGTTATAAGGCAAAATCTATGCTTGGTAAATAGTGGCGAAGCCATCGCCATGGAAGTGGACTCCACACTCGAGCGAGACATACGTGAGGGACAAAAGAATGATGAGAAGATACAAGAAATCAGGCAACTCATCAAGGAAGATAAAGCTCCAGGTTTCAGAGAGGATGAACAAGGGACAGTGTGGCACTGGAAAAGAATCTGTGTGCCTGAAGTAAAGGAGATCCGTGAATTGATTTTGAAGGAGGCTCACGATTCCGACTATTCCATTCATCCTGGGAGTACGAAGATGTACCAGGACCTCAAGAGCAGGTATTGGTGGTATTGCATGAAGCGAGATGTCGCGGAACATGTTGCCCTATGTGACACATGTCTGTTGGTGAAAGCAGAACATCAACGACCGCGGGATTATTGCAACCACTCAAAGTGCCTGAATGGAAATGGGAAGAAATCAGCATGGATTTCATCGTGGGATTGCCTAGGACCCAATCAGGATATGATTCGGTATGGGTCATCATTGACAGGCTAACCAAGGTAGCTCATTTCATCCCCGTGAAAGAAAGCTACAGCAGATCCAAATTGGCAGAGTTGTACATGTCAAGGATCGTGTGTTACCATGGAGTGCCAAAGAAGATTGTGTCGGACCGAGGGACACAGTTCACCTCGAGGTTTTGGCAGAAGTTGCATGAAACCATGGGAACCCATCTGAACTTCAGCTCTGCCTATCATCCCCAAACTGACGGGCAGACGGAGAGAACCAATCAGATCCTTGAAGATATGTTAAGGGCATGTGCACTCAAAAACAATAGGAGTTGGGACAAGAATTTACCGTATGCGGAGTTTTCCTATAACAACAGCTATCAAGCTAGTATGAAGATGTCACCGTTTGAAGCTTTGTATGGGAGGAAGTGCCGAACTCCCCTATTTTGGAACCAAACAGGAGAAAGTAAAGTGTTTGGTCCAGAAGTGCTACAAGAAGCCGAGGCGAAGGTGAGGGAAATTCGCAACAACTTGAGGATAGCACAGACACGCCAAAAGAGCTATGCCGATGTACGAAGAAGAGAGCTCGTTTTCAACGTAGGAGACTATGTCTATCTCAAGGTGTCCCCTATCAGAGGACTTCGTCGGTTCAAGGTGAAAGGGAAGTTGTCACCTCGATACATCGGACCCTTTCAAGTTTTGGAAAGGAAAGGCGAAGTGGCGTATCAACTAGAGTTACCGGTTCATCTATCGGACGTGCACGATGTATTCCATGTGTCACAACTCAAGAAATGTCTGAGGACGCCTGAAGAGGTGTTACCCATGAATGAAGTGGATGTAGCTGAGGATTTGTCTTATGCCGAGCAACCATACAAGATTTTGGAGACAATGGAACGCCTCACCAGAAATAAAAGAATCCGGATGTGCAAGGTGCAGGGGAAGCATCACTCAGAAGAGGAAGCCACCTGGGAGCGGGAAGATGAGCTCAAGGCACAATTTCCGGAATTGTTTTCTTAGAAACACCAATCTCGAGGACGAGATTTCTTTTAAAGGGGTAGAGCTGTAACACCCCAAAATTTTGATTCAAAACCTTAAATCATGTTAAGAGGGGAATTTAAAAATTTATGGATGTGTTGCATGTTTTACAAAAATTCAAATTCAAACTGGAATTCAAATTAAACTCAAATCAGAAAAGAAATAGAAAAAAGAAAAAGAAAACTAAAACCTAACCGGCCAGTGGGCCGAACCCACCAGCCGGCCCACCATTTCCCCCCCCCCCCCCGCCAGCCCACAGCCGCGCGCCTCTCCCTCTCACTGATATGCGGGCCCCGCCGTCATCTTCTTCCTCGCGCGCGATCGGCCGACCCCGGGACATCTCTCTCTCCCGAATCAAAACTACCCCCTGGAAACCGCATCCCCCAGCCGAATTTTGGTCCCGGACGACTCAAACTCGATCACAACCGACACACCGCCCTCCCCCGTCTATAAAAACCCCGGCCTCGTTCTGTTTTTCCCACGTGATCGCCGATTTTTCCTCCGGTGAGAACCGAGACTTCTCCGGCGAATTCTGGCCGATCTAAGCTCGGAAATTCCGATCTAACTCGCTGGTCTTGATCCACCGCCTCCGGGGAACCTTGCAGGTACAGAAAACTCGGTGATTTGCAGTGTAAACGCAGCGCCGACGAGCTTCGCCGTGGTTTTGCCTCGGACCTCGTCGCCGATCACCTTCCAGGACCTCCGAGCTCAAGAAAACCCCCGAGGTGAGATCCCCGACCTCCCCTCTACCGATCTATGCCATAAGATCACAGTTCTAGGAAGAATTCTCGAAGATCCGAAAGTCTCCGGCGAGATCGCCGCTTCTCGCCGCCATGCGCCGCCGGCAGCGCTGCCCGCGCTCGATCAGAGCGACGTGGCCGCTTGTGCGCCGTTTATTTTAAATCGCACGGTAGGGTTTAAATACCCGCGTACCGGTTCGACGTTATAATCTCAGCCGTCGGTTTAAAATCGGACGGTCCACGTCAGCCCCGCGTTATAAAGACTGGAATTCTTACGCGCTAACCCCTGGGGTTCTCGAGAAATAAGAGCTAGCCCTGGAAACTTCTGATCTAGCCCCTGGAACTCCAGAAAATCATGTAAATTCATTTAAAAATCAGATTTATCCCCTGGACTTAATGAAAATTAGGAAAAACACCTCTGATAACTGTAGCTAGACCCCTGGAAATTCTGAAAATAATATTATAGACCCTGTAATGGGGTGAGTTTATCTTTTTAGTCCTGTTTAGTATTTAAATTTAGGAAATTGAATATGTGGCTAGTGTTTAAAAAATTAAAAAGTAGGACAAACATATTGTCATAATTAAATTAAAAACTTTCTCAGTATTTAGAAAACTTTGGAGTAAGATAAAAACATGTTTTGGGCTGAATTGAATCTGTTTAATTTATTATTCACATTTAGGGACACATTTTTAAGTAAAGAATAGTTCTGGAAAATAGGGAAAATAATTGTAAAATAGTTTACATCAGAGGAAAAGGTCTAAAATATATTAGTAAATATTTTAGATCAGAACCTATTCTGTTTAGATGATGTGTATTGTTATTTTCACAATAAAGTTCACAATTTGGCATAGGAAATAAATCTGAAAAATAGCAACTAGTAAATGATAAATGGAGTTCTAAAATCCAAAGAATTCAGTTTAGGGTTGGTAGAAATTTTGAAGACACATATGGAGAAGAAAATAACTTTCATGCATACTTGGTAGCTACAAGGTGGAGTAATTGAATATAAGGAACTTATTTAAATTGGAAACTCATATATATAGGATGTAAGTATAAATATGAACACAAAAGTAGGAATCATATACACATGATTAAAAGTGCATGCAAGCCACAAATCAACACACCTAGAGTAACCACAACACATATAATGGTGAATGACTTTCATAAATGTGAATGTGTGGTTTGTATGAAGTAAAAGTGTGAACTATGTCTTATGATTGTTGTTTTTTTCTTTTGCTATGTGTGAATGGTATGATGTAGAACCTGCTCAAGAGCAAGTTATTCCTTTCCAAGACCAGGACTACCCATTTCAAGAGCAGCAAGAAGGAGGCAAGTGTCCTTGACCACTTTGATCCTATGCTAGGATGTGTAGATAGAATTATTTGCATTGTCAAGATTAATATGAAACCCATGCTAGGAAGTTTCCCTAGAATTGCATTACCTTGTTTCCTTGTAGCTTGGGTTGGGATTTATTTTATCATGTCATTTATTATTATGCATATGCTTAGCCATGCTTAGAATGGGATACTTGGGATATGAGATCATCAGTTTATTTTACCATACTCTTGAATGAGATATTGTGAGTTATGTAGAGGAAGGGATCAAGGCAAGTTGGATGTTTTGGTTGTGTGCTGGGTGCACGAGACTCGGGTTTGTGTTTAGTACTTGCCTGGATCCTAAGGACCGGTTCATGGAGCATGTAACCTGGCTTTACAGTGCCAACCACATGCTGAGATGGGGCAGCTTGGCCAATTAATTAGGTGTATCCCCGGCGTAGTATGGGTGTGTTGGATGGTGCGGGGAGTAGGTGTCAGCTGGACTACCATATGAACCGCAAGGCTCAAGAGGGGGCCACTGCAGCGGGGTTGGAGCCTCTTGTATGCGGTTAGGGGTGAAACCTCAGTGGGCCCACGCTCGTCGGGAATCCCTTTGTAAAGGCTTCGTAGTGATCTCCTGGCTACACACCTGGGAAGTGTGAATGTGGTTCGTAGCCACTTGCATAATGGAGGTTCTTTTAGTCCACCCGGCAATGGGGGCTGAAATCACTACATGTGGGTACAGTGGTACAAACTCTGCAGAGTCAAAACTGTCATGACAGCCGTGCTCACGGTCAAGAGCGGCTTGGACTTATTCATGATTAGAGGATTGATGGTTTTGGAAGTTGTGAATGTTAAGCGGGGAGCTTAACATTGGAAATGATGTTATGGTTATTGGATTATGATGATGGGATGGGAGATTGGGACCATTTCACCTGTGTCGTAACGTAGGTGCTTAATAAGCTAAGGTGATAGGTATTTAATTGCGTAGTGCTTTAACCATGAGTTCAACCTCTCCTTGTTCTAGCCATGCATGATATAATTTTCCCACACTTGCTGAGTACCATTGGTACTCAACCTTGCATATTTGTTGGTTTATATTGCTGCTCAGGTCAAGATAATGAGGTGGTGTATAATGACCAAGACTTTGGACCCGAAGAAGGTTTCTAGGTTCATGGAGACCCCCGGGCAACGCCTGTGACGGAGCCCTCAAGAATAATATTCCGCTGCTAGTTTATTTACTTGTGATGAACTTATTATTGTCCATCGAGACATTTGCTATGTAAGACTTATTTATATTCGACACCTGGCTTGTAATAAATGATGCTTCACTATATGTCATCACATGTATGAGAAAATGATCCTGGCATACATGTGATATTCACTCGGTTGTTCTTCAGAAAAACTGGGTGTGACAAGCCCCGAGCCTGCCACGTAGCCAGCTTGGCGGCGGCCTCTCCCCACTTTGCAGGGATGAGCTCCGATCACGCCACGTGGCCAGCGGCCGCGGTGAGTTGTCTTTGGCGCTTTCTGAGAGCTGGATTCGGCTCTCATTGGCTATCCCTTTGATATTTTTCTCTGTTCCTTCTTTTCTTAAAATGTTTCCTCTTCATAAAACATGAACATATGCTGACACCCGAGATGAGGGTGTCACACGTATTCACTACCATCTCATATTCAATTCCGTCTCCTTCCGAGACCAAATCTCGTTGCCATGATTCAACAGTCATGCAACCAATCTCATTAGCCGGACTCAACAGTCCCAAAAACTAAACCCTAACAAAAAAACCATAACCAAACCAAAAACCATCCCCCAAAACCATCACATCTAATCATGTGGGTTGTCCAGGCCCTCGTGACCGTAAGCTCGGCTATCATGATAGTTTTAAGACTCTGCAGAGTTTGTACAACTTTCCCCAGAAGTTTGTGATTTCATCAACCGTCGGCGACTGCAGAACATCCATTATACCAGTACACAACCGTCGGTGTATGGTCAAGAGATCACAAAATAGCCTTTACAAAGGGGCTACTAGATGTATGGACTCACTAAGGTTTCACCGGCAGGCTAGAATCTCCAATTCTCTCACCCACGGGCCCCCTCTTGTGCCATGCAGTTCCTAGGGTAGTCCTCACTCGACTCCCATTCCCCACGCCTTCCACAGTCCAGAACAATCTAGTAACTTACCTAATTACTCAGCTAAGCCGCACCCATACTTGGCCTTGTGGTGGCACTGTTATCCTGGCATGGCTCGCATGAACCGGTCCTTAGATCTACGGCAAGTAACCACCATCTCATTCTACCTCTTCCACAAAACCAGGCTTGCCTAGATCTCCTTCCGATTCAAGTTCATTATCAACATCAGTGTGACGCCCTCAATTCTGTGGAAAACCACGGAACCGAGAACTGATGCATACGTGTGCCCAGGATATTCATCACACATATACATATGTTCCACAAACTGAATTCAGAATATATATTACCACGAATAACAGAGTTTATTACAAAGTCTCATGAGTTTTGGACTCATGCTAACAGCGGAAGTCTTATCTAAGCAGCGGAAGTCTAAATCTATTCTGGCAGCGGAAGTCTTCTAACTAGTGCGGAAACAAACTAAGCAGCAACAGCTCCATCTCTACTACATCCCCACAGGCAAAATTGAGGACAGATTACTCGCCTAATGCTCCACTTGGTCTTCATAGTAATCTTCTCCTGTTGCTGATGATGAAATAATAATGCAAGTTTGAGTACAATGATGTACTCAGCAAGTGCGGGAAAATATGATATGTAGCTCACAACAAGGAAGGTATAAAAAAGGCTCATTGTAGAAAGCAAAGTTATTTCTCAAAACCACGATAAAATAGCAACTTAACTTTAAGTGAATGTAATCCCAACATGTATTAAAATACCAACATACATCCATTATGTCTCATCACTTTCCATGTATCAACCAGACATTAATCTTTCTCAAATTTGCTCATGAATACCTTCTCGTATTCGCTACCATCTCACGAATACCATCTCGTATTCGCTACCATTTCATCTCACAACAATTCCCTCTCACACCGAGACCAACCTCGTTGCCATGACTCAACAGTCATGTAACCAATCTTATCATCCGGACTCAACAGTCCCAAAAACCAAACCAAAACCAAACCATAACCAAAACCATAACCATCCAAAAATCCATTCCAACTAATCATGGAAGCTAGCCAGGCGCTCGTGACCGTAATCTCGGCTATCATGATAGTTTTAAGACAATGCAGAGTTTGCACCTCTTTTCCCACAAGTTTGTGATTTTGTCAACCGTCGGCAACTACAGAACCTCCATTATAACAGTACACAACCGTGGTATATGGTCAAGAGATAAGAAAATAGCCTTTACAAAGGGGTTACTAGATGTATGGACTGACTAAGGTTTCACCGGCAGGCTAGAATCTCCAATTCTCCCACCCACGGGCCCCCTCTTGTGCCATGCAGTTCCCAGGGCAGTCCTCACTCGACTCCCATTCCCCGCGCCTTCCATGGTCCATAAAAATCTAGCAACTTACCTAATTACTCGGCTAAGCCGCGCCCATACTTGGCCTTGTGGTGGCATTGTTATCCTGGCATGTGCTCGCATGAACCGGTCCTTAGATCTATGGCAAGTAAACCACCATCTCATGCTACCTCATTCACAAACCCAGGCTTGCCTAGATCTCCCTCGATCCATGTTCATTATCAACACCAGTTTTCTAATTATTCTTACGAGTGCAGTTAGCTAGACACATCTATCTCGCTTCCCTTATCCTATGGACTCAGCGAAGCATAAAAGCAAAAACCGTACCCGACTCAATAACTTTCCTGGTGACAAGGGTGGTTTGACAAATCTAGTAAACTCCTATAAAAGGTTTCCCATCACATTGACTCAGCACACACACCTTTTCACAAACAAAACAGTTTTCTGAAATATGGGATCAATATGGTCAAGGGGCACTTGCCTTGTTCTTGCAGTTCCTGTTGCTCTTGGATCTAGAAACCTTGTTGTTGCAGCTCGTCGTAGACAGCTCCCTGAGCTTGTCCTTCTATACACGATCACGCACATACAAGATTCACAACAATCAATACCATGCACAAACTTTAACTAGATGCGATGATGCATATGCATGCTATCCTATGATCAGTTTCTACTAGATCAGTTTGTACGTGTTCTTGCATGGCTTGCATGGGTTTTACGATGAACAGAGGTGTTCGGATCAAATGTGAATGTGGCGATGATCTTGACTTTAGATCAAACCGATCAACACGTGATCTGTCCACAAAAATGCTTCTGTTCGAAAGGAATCGAAGAAGATGCAAAGAAAACGCGATGATGTTGTAAGGTGGTATTGGAGACCTACCTCACGTTCTTCTTGGTCTCGGGGTCCTTCTCCTAGCAAGACAGATCGTAGGGGCTCCTCCGGCGATCTTCGGTGACTGAACTCCGGCGTAGGGGTTTACTCGGCGAGCTGGGGCTAGAGCTCTAAGTTGTCGGCTCAGGAGGTGGAAAAGAAGTTCGTGGTTTCAGCCAAAGGTTCTGGGTTCTATTTATAATCGGGGAGAGAAGAGTTCTAATCTGATTGGACTTCGAATAAGAGTCCCATTCAAACTGTTTTTAGATCTTAACAACTTATCCTAGATTGATTCGGTGCGGTAACATTGTGGAAATCATGTCGGTTTCCTCAGTACCAGGGATTCCCGTGCGTACAGAGGAAAACCGCTTTAGAATTGCGTTACCTTCGAGGCGGTGAGCTCCGGAAGCTCCACGTGTCCTGCGGTAACCTGGACTCCCTTTTCCGCGGAGACAAGCTCCGGTTGTGCCGCGTGTCAGGCGGGCGAGACCTCCCTCCCCCTCAGAGGTGAGCTCTGCGTGCGCCACGCGTCCTAGCCGGCGGGACCTCCATCTCTTCAGAGGCGAGCTCCACGTGCGCCACGTTTCTGGTGGGTCGAGACCTCCCCTCTCAACAGAGGCGAGCTCCGCGAACGCCATGTGTCAGTTCTGGACTCCCCTCTGTGACGCCCTCAATTCTGTGGAAAACCACGGAACCAAGAACTAATGCATATGTGTGCCCAGGATGTTCATCACACATACAAATATATTCCACAAACTGAATTCAGAATATATATAACCACGAATAACAGAGTTTATTACAATGTCTCATGAGTCTTGGACTCATGCTCACAGCGGAAGTCTTTATTTCTATGCAGCGGAAGTGTTTATTCTAGTGCGGAAGCAATTTAACTAATGCGGAAGCAAATCTAAGCAGAAGTGGCTCCATCTCTATTCCCTCCACAGGCAAGGTTGAGAACAGATCACACACCTTAATGCTCCACTTGGTCTTCATAGTAGTCTTCTCTTGCTGCTGATGATGAAATAATAATGCAAGTTTGAGTACAATGATGTACTCAGCATGTGCGGGAAAAACGTGATATGTAGCTCATAACAAGGTAGGTATAAAAAGGCTCATTTGCAGAAAAGAAGATTTATAAAACCATGATAAAAAGCAACTTAACTTTAGATGAATGTAATCCCAGCATGTATTAAATTACCAACATACCTCCATCACTTTCCATGTTCCACCCGAACATTAACCAACTTCATTCTTGCTCACGAATACCTCCTCGTATTCTCTACCATTTCACGAATACCTTCTCATATTCGCTACCATCTTATCTCATAAACAACTTCGTCTCACACCGACACCAATCTTGTAGCCATGACTCAGCAGTCATGCAACCATCTTATCACCCGGACTCAATAGTCCCAAAACCAAACCATAACCATAATGAATAACCATAACAAAGAACCATCCCAATGACCATCCCAACTAATCATGGCAGTTGGCCAGGCGCTCGTGACCGTAAGCTCGGCCATCATGATAGTTTTAGACTCTGCAGAGTTTGCACCTCTTTACCCACAAGTTTGTGATTTCGTCACCCGTCGGCGACTGCAAAACCTCCATTATACCAGTACACAGCCGTCGGTGTATGGTCAAGAGATCACAAAATAGCCTTTACAAAGGGGCTACAAGATGTATTGACTCACTAAGGTTTCACCGGCAGGCTAGAATCTCAATTCTCCCACCCACGAGCCCCCTCTTGTGCCATGCAGTTCCTAGGGCAGTCCTCACTCGACTCCCATTCCCTGCGCCTCCCACAGTCCATAACAATCTAGCAACTTACCTAATTACTCAGCTAAGCCGCACCCATACTTGGCCTTGTGGTGGCACTGTTATCCTGGCATGTGCATGCAAGAACCGGTCCTTAGATCTACGGAAAGTAAACCACCATCTCATGCTACCTCATTCACAAACCCAGGCTTGCCTAGATCTCCCTCTGATCCATGTTCATTAACAACATCAGTTTCTCATTATCATTACGAGTGCAGTTAGCTAGACACATCTATCTCGCTTCCCAATCCCATACACTCAGCGAAGCATAAAGCAAAAACCATACCCGACTCATAAACTTCCCTGGCGACAAGGGTGGTTTAACCAAAACAAGTAAACTCCTATAAAAAGTGTTTCCCATCATGTTTGACTCAACACACACATCTTTTCGCAAAACAAAACAGTTTCACCCAAACATAGGATCAATATGATCAAGGAGCACTTGCCTTATTCTTGCGGTTCCGGTTGTTCTTGGATCTAAAAACCTTGTTGCTGCAGTTCGTCGTAGACAGCTCCCTGAGCTTGTCCTGCTATGTAGGATCACGTGCATACAAGATTCACAGCAATCAATATCATGCACAAACCTTAAACTAGATGCGATGATGCATATGCATGCTATCCTATGATTAGTTTTATTAGATTGGTTTGTACGTGTTCTTGCATGGCTTACATGGACAGAGGTGTTCGGATCAAAGGTGGACATGGCGATGATCTTGTCTTTAGATCAATCTGATCATCAAGTGATCTGTCCACTAGAAGGCTTCTCTTTGAAGGAACCAAAGAACAGATGCAAAGAAAACACAACGATGTCGTAAGGTGGTATCAAAGACCTACCTTACGTTCTTCTAGGTCTCGAGGTCCTCCTCAGATCGTTGGGCTTTTCTCCGGCGATCTTCCCTGCTGCACCCTGGCGATGGTTTACTCGACGGGTTGGGACTAGGGCTCTAAGTCGTCGGCTCAGGAGTTGCAAAAGAAGTTTGTGGTTTCGGCCAGAGGTTCTGGGTTCTATTTATAATCGGGAAGAGAAGAGTCCCGATCTGATTGTATCCTGAATAAGAGTCCTATTCAGATCGTCGTTGGATCCTAACATCTTATCTTTAGTTGATTTGGTGCGGTATCATTGTGGAATTCAGGTTGGTTTCTGTTCTGGTATTTCTACGCGTACAGAATCCAAAAACCGTCCCTAGAACTCGTTACCTCCTCGGTGATGAGCTCCGGAGGCTCCACGTGTCCATCGGGTTCTGGTCTCTCGCTTTCCGCAGAGACGGGCTCCGGTTGTGCCGCGTGTCAAACGAGCGAGACCTCCCTTTTCCTTCGGAGGCGAGCTCCACGTGCGCCACGTATCCTGGCGGTCGGGACCTCCTCTCTTACTCGGAGTTGGCTCCGCGCACGCCACGTGTTAATGCCGGTCTTTCCTTCTTTCCTCAGAGACGTGCTCCGAGGTTAACACGTGTCCAGCAGCGACGGACCTCTTGGAGATAAGCTCCGGTGGCGACACGTGTTCGATAGAACCGGACCTCTTGGAGGTGAGCTCCCAGATCGACATGTATCCCGCGCGACCAGTCCTCTGGTTTCCATGATGACTAGCTCCGGGGCAACACGTGTCCCACAGGGTCGGACCTCTCCCCTTTTGCGGAGATGAGCCCCGAGCCTGCCACGTAGCCAGCTTAGCGGCGGACCTCTCCCCACTTCGCAGGGATGAGCTCCGAACATGCCATGTGGCCAGCGGCCTCGGTAAGTTGTCTTCGGCTCTTATTGGCTATCCTTTTGATATTTTTCTCTGTTCCTACTTCTTCTTAAAATGTTTTCTCTTTATAAAACATGAATATATGCTGACATAAGGAATGAGGGTGTCAGAAATCTACCCCCCTTAATTTGAATCTCGCCCTCGAGATTCGTTGGTAGAGAATAGATAAGGAAATTCTGCCTTGATGTCTTCTTCACGCTCCCATGTGGCTTCAGCTTCGGTGTGATGGCTCCATTGTACCTTGCACCATCGAATCACCTTGTTCCTGGTGACCCTTTCCTTCACGTCCAAAATTCGGACAGGGTGCTCCATATAGCTCAGGTCCTCTTGAAGTTCAAGCTCTTCCATTGGTATTTGCTCCTCTGGTACTCTCAAGCACTTCTTGAGCTGGGATACATGAAACACGTCATGTACGTCGGAGAGGTGGGTTGGGAGCTCTAGTTGATAGGCTACTTCTCCTCGCTTGTCCAAAATCTTAAATGGTCCGATGTAGCGAGGTGCTAGCTTGCCTTTGACGTTGAAACGTCGTTGGTCTCGGATAGGCGATACCTTAAGATATACGAAGTCTCCTACTTCAAAGGTCAACTTCCTTCGCCTATTGTCCGCGTAGCCCTTCTGTCGTGACTGAGCAGCCTTTAAGTTCTCCCGTATCGTTTGGCCTGTCTTTTCAGCTTCTTGTAGCACTTCGGGTCCAAACACCTGGTTCTCTCCGGTTTCGTTCCAGAACAGTGGCTTTCTACACCGCCTACCATATAATGCTTCGAAAGGCGACATCTCTAAGCTAGCTTGATAGCTGTTGTTATAGGAGAATTCGGCGTACGGTATACTCCTATCCCAACTACGCCCATGTTTCCAGGCGCAATCTCTCAACACGTCCTCCAAAATTTGGTTTGTCCTTTTGGTTTGCCCATCAGTTTGTGGGTGATAGGCGGAGCTAAAATCCAGTCGTGTACCCATGGCTTTCTGCAGCTTCCTCCAGAATCTAGAGGTAAACTGAGAACCTCGATCTGAGACTATCCTCCAAGGAACTCCGTGACGGCACACGATCTGCTCCATGTACAACTCGGCTAATTGTGCAACGTTGTAATTGGCCCTTACCAGGAGAAAATGGGCGGTTTTCGTCAATCGGTCCACGATAACCCAGATGGAGGCGTAACCCGACTGAGTACGTGGCAAACCGACGATGAAATCCATACTGATGTCTTCCCACTTCCACTCTGGTACCTTCAAAGGTTGCAACAATCCAACAGGTCTTTGATGTCCGGCCTTCACCCGTTGTCATGTGTCGCATAGGGCAATGTATTCGGCTATATCCCTCTTCATACCATCCCACCAATAACAAGTTTTCATGTCCTTGTACATTTTGGTACTTCCGGGATGTATAGAATACAGTGAATCATGTGCCTCCTTCAATATCATGTCGCGAAGGTGTTTTATGTTAGGCACACAAATCCTTTTTCCTAGCCAAAGCATACCCTTCTCATCTTCTTTGAAATCCTTCTCTATTCCTTGTCGGATCCTTTCCTTGATCTCCTTGCTCCCCTCATCCGTTGCTTGGCCATCTCTTATCTCTTGCTCCAATGAGGAGTGGATCTCCATTATTTCCATGTTATTCAAGAATCCGAGGTGTAACCGTTCGAACTCCTTACGTAGTTCGGGTGGTAGCTCCCGAACCGTAAGTTGGTGACATGCTCCCTTCCGTCTCAATGCATCAGCTACTACATTGGCCTTCCCGGGGTGGTAGTTGATACCAACATCATAATCGTTGATGAGTTCCAACCATCGACGTTGCCTCAAATTCAATTTCGTTTGTGTGAATATGTACTTGAGGCTTTTATGATCTGTATAGATCTCACATCGATGACCAAGGATATAATGTCTCCAAATCTTCAATGCGTGCACTACTGCTGCTAACTCCAAGTCATGTGTAGGATAATCAAGCTCGTGCTTCTTTAATTGCCGTGAGGCATAGGCTACCACTTGTCCTTCTTGCATGAGCACACATCCGAGCCCCTGTCTGGATGCGTCACAATATATGTCAAAGCTCTTGCTTACATCTGGCAACACCAGAACCGGTGCCGTGGTTAGCCTTTTCTTGAGTTCCTCAAAACTTCCTTGGCAGGCTGGTGTCCATTGGTAGACTTTTCCCTTCATTAGCAACTCCGTCATAGGCTTTGCTATCTTAGAGAAGTCTTTAATGAAGCGTCGATAGTATCCAGCCATCCCAAGAAAACTCCGAATATCCCTCATGCTCTGCGGTTGGTCCCACTTCAGAACACCTCTTACTTTTCCGGGATCAACCGATACCCCTTCCTTGGATATAATGTGGCCTAGGAAAGATATTTCCTTTAGCCAAAATTGACACTTGTTAAGCTTGGCATACAATTGATGCTCATGCAATTTCTGCAAGGTCAGTTTCAAATGTTCTTCATGCTCCTCCTCACTTTTTGAATACACCATAATGTCGTCGATGAAAACCACGACGAACTTGTCCAAGTACTCCATGAAAACCTTGTTCATAAGGTACATGAAGTATGCGGGTGCATTTTTCAACCCAAAAGACATGATGGTATATTCATACGAACCATACCGTGTTCGAAAGGCTGTCTTGGGTATATCAGAGGGCTTAATCTTCAGCTGGAAGTATCCTGACCGAAGATCAATCTTGGAGAACACTCGGGCTCCTTTGATTTGGTCGAATAGGTCCTCTATACGGGGCAGAGGGTATTTGTTCTTGATTGTTACCTCGTTGAGAGACCTATAGTCCACGCACATCCTTTGGGTTCCATCCCTCTTGTATATGAAGAGAACCGGAGCTCCCCATGGTGACGAGCTTGGACGTATGAAACCCTTCTCCAACTGTTCTTGAATTTGCTTCTTGAGTTCTACTAGTTCATTGTCACTCCCGGTTTTTCCGAAGAACAACCAAGTGAATATCACATGTATGCCAGGATCATTCTCTCATACATGTGATGACAAATAGTGAAGCATCATTTATTACAAGCCAGGTGTCGAATATAAGTAAGTCTTACATAGTAAATGTCTCGATGGACAATAACAAGTTCATCACAAGTAAATAAACTAGCAGCGGAATATTATTCTTGAGGGCTCCGTCACAGGCGTTGCCCGGGGGTCTCCATGAACCTAGAAACCTTCTTCGGGTCCAAAGTCTTGGTCATTATACACCACCTCATTATCTTGACCTGAGCAGCAATATAAACCAACAAAATATGTAAGGTTGAGTACCAATGGTACTCAGCAAGTGTGGGAAAATTATATCATGCATGGCTAGAACAAGGAGAGGTTGAACTCATGGATAAAGCACTACGCAATTAATACCTATCACCTTATCTTATTAAGCACCTACATTACTACACAGGTGAAATGGTCCCAATCTCCCATCCCATCATCATAATCCAATAACCATAACATCATTTCCAATATTAAGCTCCCCGCTTAACTTCCAAAACCATCAATCCTCTAATCATGAATAAGTCCAAGCCGCTCTTGACCGTGAGCACGGCTGTCATGAGAGTTTTGACTCTGCAGAGTTTGCACCACTGTACCCACATGTAGTGATTTCATCCCCCGTTGCCGGGTGGACTAAAAGAACCTCCATTATGCCAGTGGCTACGAACCACATTCACACTTCCCAGGTGTGTAGCCAGGAGATCACTACGAAGCCTTTACAAAGGGATTCCCGACGAGCGTGGGCCCACTGAGGTTTCACCCCTAACAGCATACAAGAGGCTCCAACCCCGCTGCAGTGGCCCCCTCTTGAGCCTTGCGGTTCATATGGTAGTCCAGCTGACACCTACTCCCCGCACCATCCAACACACCCATACTACGCCGGGGATACACCTAATTAATTGGCCAAGCTGCCCCATCTCACCATGTGGTTGGCACGGTAAAGCAAGGTTACATGCTCCATGATCCGGTCCTTAGGATCCAGGCAAGTACTAAACACAAACCCGAGTCTCGTGCACCCAGCACCAACCAAAACATCCAACTTGCCTTGATCCCTACCTCTACATAACTCACAATATCTCATTCAAGAGTATGGTAATATAAACTGATGATCTCATATCCCAAATATCCCATTCTAAGCATGGCTAAGCATATGCATAATAATAAATGACATGATAAAATAAATCCCAACCCAAGCTACAAGGAAACAAGGTGATGCAATTCTAGGGAAACTTCCTAGCATGGGTTTCATATTTAACTTGACAATGCAAATAATTCTATCTACACATCCTAGCATAGGATCAAAGTGGTCAAGGACACTTGCCTCCTTCCTGCTGCTCTTGAAATGGGTAGTCCTGGTCTTGGAAAGGAATAACTTGCTCTTGAGCAGGTTCTACATCATACCATCACACATAGCAAAAGAAAAACAACAATCCATAAGACATGGTTCACACTTCCACTTTATACAAACCACACATTCATATTTATGAAAGTCATTCTCATTTCTATGTGTTGTGGTTACTCTATGTGTGTTGATTTTGGCTTACATGCACTTTTAAACATGTGCATATGATTTCAACTTTTGTATTCATTTTTATGTTTGTATATAATATATGAGTTTCCAATTTAAATAAATTCCTTATATTCAATTGATACACCTTTTAGCTACCAAGTGTGCATGAAAGGTATTTTTCTTCTCCATATGTGTCTTCAGAATTTCTAACAACCCTAAACTGAATTCTTTCGATTTTAGAACTCCATTTATCATTTACTAGTTGCTATATTTTCAGATTTATTTTCCTATGCATAAATGTGTACTTTATTATGAAAATAGTAAGACACATCATCTAAACAGAATAGGTTCTGGTCCTAAATAATTTAATAACATATTTTGACCTTTGCCTCTGATGTAAACTATTTCACAATTATTTTCCCTATTTCCTAGAACTATTCTTTACTTAAAAATGTGTCCCTAAATGTGAATAATAAATTAAATAGATTCAATTCAGCCCAAAATATGTTTTTATCTCACTCCAAAGTTTCCTAAATACTGATAAAGTCTTTAATTAAATTTTGACAATATGTTTGTCCCACTTTTTAATTTTTAAACACTAGCCACATATTCAATTTCCTAAATTAAATACTAAACAGGGCTAAAAAGGTAAACTCACCCCACTACAGGGTCTATAATATTATTTTCAGAATTTCCAGGGGTCTAGCTACACTTATCAGAGGAGTTTTTCTTAATTTTTATTAAGTCCAGGGGCTAAAACTGATTTTTAAATGAATTTACATGATTTTCTGAAGTTCCAGGGGCTAGATCAGAAGTTTCCGGGGCTAGCTCTTATTTCCCGAGAACCCCAAGGGGTAGCACGTAAGATTTCCAGTCTTTATAACGCGGGGCTGACGTGGACCGTCCGATTTTAAACCGACGGCTGAGATTATAACGTCGAACCGGTACGCGGGGATTTAAACCCTACCGTGCGATTTAAAATAAACGGCGCACAAGCGGCCACGTCGCTCTGATCGAACGCGGGCGGCGCTGCCGGCGGCGCACGGCGGCGGGAAGCGGCGTTCTCGCCGGAGACTTTCGGATCTTCGAGAATTCTTCCTAGAACTGTGATTTTATGGCATAGATCGGTGGAGGGGAGGTCGCGGATCTCACCTCGGGGGTTTTCTTGAACTCGGGGGTCCTGGAAGGTGATCGGAGACGAGGTCCGAGGTGAAACCACGGCGAGGCTCGTCGGTGCTGTGTTTACACCGCAAGTTTTCTGCACCTGCAAGGTTCCCCGGAGGCGGTGGATCAAGACCAGCGAGTTAGATCGGAATTTCCGAGCATAGATCGGCCAGAATTCGCCGGAGAAGTCTCGGTTCTCACCGGAGGAAAATCGGCGGATCGCGTGGGAAAAACAGAACGAGTCCGGGGTTTTTATAGACGGGTGAGGGCGGCTGGGTGGTTTAGATCGAGTTTGCGTCGCCCCCGAACAGAATTCGGCTGGAATACGCGAGAATTCCCGATCGGTTTCGATTCGGGTGAGAGAGTCCGGCGCTGGCGCGAGGTAGACGATGAACTGGTGGGCCCCGCCTGTCAGTGGGGGAAAGCGGCGCGCGCGGCTGCGGGCTGGCGCGGGCGCTGGTTGGGCCGGCTGGTGGGTTGCGGCCCAATGGCCGGTTTTTTCTGTTTTCTCTTTTTCTTTTTCTATTTCTTTTCTGATTTGAGTTTAATTTGAATTCCAGTTTGAATTTGAATTTTCGCAAAACATGCAACACGTCCAAAATTTTTTAAATTCCCCTCTTAACATGATTTAGGGTCTTAACAAAATTTTGGGGTGTTACAGCTCTACCCCCCTTAAAAGAAATCTCATCCTCGAGATTGGTGGTTCTAAGAGAACAATTCCGGAAATTGTGCCTTTAGCTCATCTTCCCGCTCCCAGGTGGCTTCCTCTTCTGAGTGATGCTTCCACTGCACCTTGCACATCCGGATTCTTTTATTTCTGGTGAGGCGTTCCATTGTCTCCAAAATATTGTATGGTTGCTCGGCATAAGACAAATCCTCAGCTACGTCCACTTCATTCATGGGTAACACCTCCTCAGGCGTTCTCAGGCATTTCTTGAGTTGTGACACATGGAACACATCGTGCACATCCGATAGAAGAGCCGGTAACTCTAGTTGATACGCCACTTCGCCTTTCCTTTCCAGAACTTGAAAGGGTCCGATGTATCTAGGTGACAACTTCCCTTTCACCTTGAACCGGCGAAGTCCTCTGATAGGGGACACCTTGAGATAGACATAGTCTCCCACGTTGAAAATGAGCTCTCTTCTTCGTACATCGGCATAACTCTTTTGGCGTGTCTGTGCTATCCTCAAATTGTTGCGAATTTCCCTCACCTTCGCCTCGGCTTCTTGTAATACTTCTGGACCAAACACTTTACTTTCCCCCATTTGGTTCCAAAATAGGGGAGTTTTGCACTTCCTCCCGTACAAGGCTTCAAACGGTGACATCTTCATACTAGCTTGATAGCTGTTGTTATAGGAAAACTCCGCATACGGTAAGTTCTTGTCCCAACTCCTATTGTTTTTGAGTGCACACGCTCTCAGCATATCCTCAAGAATCTGATTGGTCCTTTCCGTCTGCCCATCAGTTTAGGATGATAGGCAGAACTAAAGTTCAGATGGGTTCCCATGGTTTCGTGCAACTTCTGCCAGGACCTTGAGGTGAACTGTGTCCCTCGATCCGACACAATCTTCTTTGGCACTCCATGGTAACACACGATCCTTGACATGTACAACTCTGCCAATTTGGATCCGCTGTAGCTTTCTTTCACGGGGATGAAATGGGCTACCTTGGTTAGCCTATCAATGATGACCCATATCGAATCATATCCTGATTGGGTCCTAGGCAATCCCACGATGAAATCCATGCTGATTTCTTCCCATTTCCATTCAGGCACTTTGAGTGGTTGCAATAATCCCGCGGGTCGTTGATGTTCTGCTTTCACCAACTGACATGTGTCACATAGGGCAACATGTTCCGCGACATCTCGCTTCATGCCATACCACCAATACCTGCTTTTGAGGCCCTGGTACATCTTTGTACTCCCAGGATGAATGGAATAGTCAGAATCATGAGCCTCCTTCAAAATCAATTCACGGATCTCCTTTACTTCTGGCACACAGATTCTTTTCCCGTGCCACACCGTTCCGTGTTCATCCTCTCTAAAACCTGGAGCTTTATTTTCCTTGATGAGTTGTCTGATCTCTTGTATCTTCTCATCATTCTTTTGACCCTCGCGTATGTCTCGCTCTAGTGTGGAGTCCACTTCCATGGTGATGGCTTCACCATTATTTACTAGACATAGATTGAGCCTTATAACCTCGTCCTTCAATTCAGCAGGCATGTCCTTCAAGCTGAACTTATTGACCTGCACTTTCCGACTCAAAGCATCGGCCACGACGTTTGCTTTCCCAGGATGATAGTTGATGCCCACATCAAAGTCATTGATTAGCTCTAACCATCTCCTTTGTCTGAGGTTGAGATCTGGCTGTGTGAAAATGTACTTCAAACTCTTATGATCCGTATATATCTCGGTCCTCTTCCCCATCAAATAGTGCCGCCACATTTTCAACGCGTGTACCACTGCGGCTAGTTCTAGGTCATGTGTAGGATAGTTCTTCTCGTGCTTCCGGAGCTGCCGGGATGCATAAGCCACGACATGCCCTTCTTGCATGAGAACACATCCCAACCCATTTCCAGAGGCATCGCAGTACACCGTAAAGTTCTTCTGCATATCGGGCATAACTAACACTGGGGCTGTTGTCAATCTCTTCTTTAGCTCCTGAAAACTCGTCTCGCACTGTGGTGTCCAGGTGAATGTGATTCCCTTCTCCAACAGTTTGGTGAGGGGTCTTGAGATCTCGGAGAATCCCTCAATAAACCGTCGGTAGTATCCAGCCAATCCCAAAAAGTTTCGAACTTCCCCGACATTCTCAGGGGTCTTCCACTTCTGTATATCCTCGATTTTGGCGGGATCTACAGAGATTCCTCCCTCCGAGATTATATGTCCTAAGAAGGGAACTCTCTTCAACCAAAACTCACACTTGCTCAACTTGGCATATAGTTGGTGTTCTCTCAGCCTCTGCAACACCAACCTTAGATGTTTCTCATGTTCTCCTTCATCTTTGGAGAAGACGAGAATGTCATCTATGAAAACCACCACAAATTTGTCCAGATATTCCATGAATACCTTGTTCATGAGATACATGAAGTATGCCGGGGCATTAGTTAGCCCGAAAGGCATGACAGTGTATTCATACAGTCCGTACCGAGATACGAAAGCCGTCTTGGGAATATCAGTTTGCCTTATCTTGAGTTGGTGGTATCCCGACCTGAGATCAATCTTCGAGAACACACAAGCTCCCCTCAACTGATCAAACAAGTCTTCAATGCGGGGTAATGGGTACTTGTGCTTGATGGTTACCTCATTCAAGGCACGGTAATCCATGCATAACCTTTGGGTTCCGTCCTTTTTGGGCACAAATATCACCGGAGCTCACCATGGTGAGGAACTAGGACGAATATACCCCTTCTCCGTCAATTCTCTTAAATGATCCTTGAGTTCTTCTAGCTGCTTGGAGTCCATCCGATAAGGTCTCTTGCATATCGGGGCTGTTCCAGGTACTAGCTCAATTGCGAATTCCACTTCACTATCGGGAGGCATTCCTGGCAACTCTTCCGGAAAAACAATTGGATGTTCCCTGATGGTCCTGATTTCCTCAACTTCCACCTCAACTTGATTTAATTTAATGTCCCTCCTAGGCTCGTGTATTGTTATGAACTTTACTCTTGTGCCACTAGGGTGAGTTAGTTCTACCGTTCTGGTTGAACAATGGATGATTCCCTTATGTTTGGTCAACCAATCCATACCCAAAATAATATCTATCCCTTGTGAATCTATCACTATGAGGTTAGCAGTAAATACTACCCCATTAATGTCTAGGTTCACCTTGGGACACACTTGTCTTGTCCTTATTTCTCCACCCGGAGAGTTTACGGCTAGCATATGGTTCATTTGTGTTGTTGCTAGGTCATGCTTCTTAACAAACCCTTGGGCAATGAACGAATGGGTAGCACCAGAATCAAACAACAGGGTTGCAAGGTGTAAATTGGCAGGAAACTTACCAACTACCACGTCGGGTGCCTCTTGTGCTTCCTCCATAGTGACGTGGTTCACCCGTCCTCTCATTACATTCTGCTGTTGTGGCTGCGCGGGCTTCTTCTTTGGGCACTTATGGGCATAGTGCCCCAATTCACCACAGTTAAAACATTGCACCCCAACCTTAGGTGCCTGGCCTTTATTGTCTTGGGGTTGGTTTGGGGGTCCTTGCAGTGCTGGTCGAGGTGGATATGCGGGGCGAGGCTGCTGTACAAACTGACGTTGCGGCTGTGCTGGTGCTGCCAGAGGCCTGTAGTTCGGGTTGTACCCTCTTGGTGCTGAGTAGGGTACCGCAGCATGGTTCGTCTGCCCTGCAGGTTGCTGCATCAGACGTGGGCGGGTGTTGCTCCCTGAGGCTTGATGTGACCACCTGGCCTTCCTCTTATTCTCATTTTCCAAGGCCTTTAGCTTCCTTTCTACCACAAACGCTCTGTCCACCATCTTTTGGAAGCTTTCATACTCATTTGAGAACATTGCACACTGCATTTCTGCGGTAAGTCCTTCAACGAAACAATCTTGTTTCTGCTCATCAGTCTCTATGTCCCGTGGGGCATAACGGGATAGTTGAGTGAATTTAGTGAGGTATTCCCTCACCGTCATGTTTCCCTGCTGCAGCCCAAAAACTCCTTCCTCTTGTTTTTGAGTTCACCTCTTGGGATGTAATGGTTGCGGAAGCTACGCTTGAACTCTTCCCATGTGATGTTCTCAGGGTCATGATGGGCGGCCACATAGGCGGTCCACCAATCAGCAGCAGGTCCATGCAATTGATGAGAGGCAAACAGCACCCTCTCATACCCTTGGCACTGTATGATCCTCATCTTACTTTCAATGGTCTTCAGCCAATCATCTGCCTCCAGAGGTTCAGCAGCACTTGCAAACTTTGGAGGTTGAGTTCCTAGAAACTCACTCAACCTTGGTTGGCGTGGTGCAGCTTGTGGAGGTGGAACATGATGCAAGATGGCCACCACATGAGTCAAGTTCTGGATGAGCTGATTTTGGTTCTCCAGCATTTGGTGGAGGGGATCAACTCCTTCACGGCGACCACCCCGGTCCTGGCCTCCAGAAAGATGAGGGTTGCATGCCTCATCGTTGTTGTTGGCGGGGTTGGCAGCACGTCCTTTTCCTCTTCCTGCCATCTGGCAGAATCAACCAATGTTAATTTGAAAGCATTTAGTATCATCTTACTACTTTCATTTGTTTGTATTTTGAAGTGTTGAGGCTTTGTTATACTTTTCTGAGGTTCCTTTCTCACACAAAAATAAATGCAATATTATTTCATGTGGGTTCTCACACCAAAGCAAAACAATCTAAAGACGAGGCTGTGGACAATTGCTCATGGCTTCCACAACTCACGTCACACACCAAGCATTAACACACCATTAACTTAACTTAACGACTCGACTATTCGACATCTTGCTAACTAAGGGAAGGACTCTACACTACTCATTTTCTTGAGCTGGCTCCTCGGGATCTTCCTCATCATTTCGGCTTCCTTCTGACTCTGCTTTGGGTGGGGAGGCTGCTGGTGGAGAGGTGCGACGACGCCTGATCGCTCGGTGATCTGGGGAGTCAGGAGTCTATGTATCATTCACGGTGACACACAGTTCATTTCCATCTCCTCTTTCTCTCGCCCTCAATCAGGCTCGCAGCAATGCCTCCGTTTCCTTTAGGGTGTCCCGAACATCCTGAAGCTCTTGCCGACACTCCTGCAGTCGAGTGCTAAGCATAGCAGCATCCTCCAAGCACAAGTCCATGTGCTCGTGGGAAGTCCCTTTCTGCACCGGCGGGTACTTGTACTCTGTGGTACCACTCTCACGCTGGAGGACATACATGTACTCAGTCCTGTCCAGGTGGCGACGATAGATGTGACTCTGGCAGGTGATGGCCTCCCAGGTGACATCCTTCTCCGCATCGACCTGTGTCGCTCTACAAGCTGGAGAGCGGTGGATCTTAAGCAGCTGATTTTCGTGTATAATTCTCATCTCTGAACTCCATTCTTCCCTCTTCTCAGGGATGGTCCTGGTGGAGTTATAATGGATGATTAGCTTGCCCGTATTGCCGGCGGCTTCGAGCATACGTCGAAGACGGCTCAACAAGCCTCCTACTGCCAATCCGTAGGAAAGGTACGTCACCGGACGGCTCTCCTCTCTTTCGGCAAGGGCAACTGCGGGAACTCTCCCTCCCGTGGACTTGCGAGCGGTGCGAATCATGCGAACCATCTAAAAGACAAAAAGCATTTAAACTTAGGTTAGATAAACTTTTAAACAAAAATCCTATTTTGAATGAAAATTGGGGTAACATGAAGAAAGTGACTCATCAAATAACACTTTTCAACACACACCTTGTAAAAATAGTTTTTTAGAAAATAAGGTCCTTAAATACGTCCATTTCTACCTAGGTCCACGTTCCTACGGGCAACCTTGGCTCTGATACCACTTCTGTCACACCCGGTTTTTCCGAAGAACAACCAAGTGAATATCACATGTATGCCAGGATCATTTTCTCATACATGTGATGACAAATAGTGAAGCATCATTTATTACAAGCCAGGTGTCGAATATAAGTAAGTCTTACATAGTAAATGTCTCGATGGACAATAACAAGTTCATCACAAGTAAATAAACTAGCAGCGGAATATTATTCTTGAGGGCTCCGTCACAGGCGTTGCCTGGGGGTCTCCATGAACCTAGAAACCTTCTTCGGGTCCAAAGTCTTGGTCATTATACACCACCTCATTATCTTGACCTGAGCAGCAATATAAACCAACAAAATATGCAAGGTTGAGTACCAATGGTACTCAGCAAGTGTGGGAAATTATATCATGCATGGCTAGAACAAGGAGAGGTTGAACTCATGGTTAAAGGACTACGCAATTAATACCTATCACCTTAGCTTATTAAGCACCTACATTACTACACAGGTGAAATGGTCCCAATCTCCCATCCCATCATCATAATCCAATAATCACAACATCATTTCCAATGTTAAGCTCCCCGCTTAACTTCCAAAACCATCAATCCTCTAATCATGAATAAGTCCAAGCCGCTCTTGATCGTGAGCACGGCTGTCATGACAGTTTTGACTCTGCAGAGTTTGCACCACTGTACCCACATGTAGTGATTTCATCCCCCGTTGCCGGGTGGACTAAAAGAACCTCCATTATGCCAGTGGCTACGAACCACATTCACACTTCCCAGGTGTGTAGCCAGGAGATCACTACGAAGCCTTTACAAAGGGATTCCCGACGAGCGTGGGCCCACTGAGGTTTCACCCCTAACAGCATACAAGAGGCTCCAACCCCGCTGCAGTGGTCCCCTCTTGAGCCTTGCGGTTCATATGGTAGTCCATCTGACACCTACTCCCCGCACCATCCAACACACCCATACTACGCCGGGGATACACCTAATTAATTGGCCAAGCTGCCCCATCTCAGCATGTGGTTGGCACGGTAAAGCCAGGTTACATGGTCCATGAACCGGTCCTTAGGATCCAGGCAAGTACTAAACACAAACCCGAGTCTCATGCACGCAGCACCAACCAAAACATCCAACTTGCCTTGATCCCTACCTCTACATAACTCACAATATCTCATTCAAGAGTATGGTAATATAAACTGATGATCTCATATCCCAAATATCCCATTCTAAGCATTGCTAAGCATATGCATAATAATAAATGACATGATAAAATAAATCCCAACCCAAGCTACAAGGAAACAAGGTGATGCAATTCTAGGGAAACTTCCTAGCATGGGTTTCATATTTAACTTGACAATGCAAATAATTCTATCTACACATCCTAGCATAGGATCAAAGTGGTCAAGGACACTTGCCTCCTTCCTGCTGCTCTTGAAATGGGTAGTCCTGGTCTTGGAAAGGAATAACTTGCTCTTGAGCAGGTTCTACATCATACCATCACACATAGCAAAAGAAAAACAACAATCCATAAGACATGGTTCACACTTCCACTTCATACAAACCACACATTCATATTTATGAAAGTCATTCTCATTTCTATGTGTTGTGGTTACTCTATGTGTGTTGATTTTGGCTTACATGCACTTTTAAACATGTGCATATGATTTCTACTTTTGTATTCATTTTTATGTTTGTATATAATATTTGAGTTTCCAATTTAAATAAATTCCTTATATTCAATTGATACACCTTTTAGCTACCAAGTGTGCATGAAAGGTATTTTTCTTCTCCATATGTGTCTTCAGAATTTCTACCAACCCTAAACTGAATTCTTTGGATTTTAGAAACTCCATTTATCATTTACTAGTTGCTATATTTTCAGATTTATTTTCCTATGCATAAATGTGTACTTTATTATGAAAATAGTAAGACACATCATCTAAACAGAATAGGTTCTGGTCCTAAATAATTTAATAACATATTTTGACCTTTGCCTCTGATGTAAACTATTTCACAATTATTTTCCCTATTTCCTAGAACTATTCTTTACTTAAAAATGTGTCCCTAAATGTGAATAATAAATTAAACAGATTCAATTCAGCCCAAAATATGTTTTTATCTCAGTCCAAAGTTTCCTAAATACTGAGAAAGTCTTTAATTAAATTTTGACAATATGTTTGTCCCACTTTTTAATTTTTAAACACTAGCCACATATTCAATTTCCTAAATTAAATACTAAACAGGGCTAAAAGGTAAACTCACCCCACTACAGGGTCTATAATATTATTTTCAGAATTTCCAGGGGTCTAGCTACACTAATCAGAGGAGTTTTTCTTAATTTTTATTAAGTCCAGGGGCTAAAACTGATTTTTAAATGAATTTACATGATTTTCTGAAGTTCCAGGGGCTAGATCAGAAGTTTCTGGGGCTAGCTCTTATTTCCCGAGAACCCCAGAGGGTAGCACGTAAGATTTCCAGTCTTTCTAACGCGGGGCTGACGTGGACCGTCCGATTTTAAACCGACGGCTGAGATTATAACGTCGAACCGGTACGCGGGGATTTAAACCCTGCCGTGCGATTTAAAATAAACGGCGCACAAGCGGCCACGTCGCTCTGATCGAACGCGGGCGGCGCTGCCGGCGGCGCACGGCGGCGGGAAGCGGCGATCTCGCCGGAGACTTTCGGATCTTCGAGAATTCTTCCTAGAACTGTGATTTTATGGCATAGATCGGTGGAGGGGAGGTCGGGGATCTCACCTCGGGGGTTTTCTTGAACTCGGAGGTCCTGGAAGGTGATCGGCGACGAGGTCCGAGGTGAAACCACGGCGAGGCTCGTCGGCGCTGTGTTTACACCGCAAGTCACCGAGTTTTCTGCACCTGCATGGTTCCCCGGAGGCGGTGGATCAAGACCAGCGAGTTAGATCGGAATTTCCGAGCTTAGATCGGCCAGAATTCGCCGGAGAAGTCTCGGTTCTCACCGGAGGAAAATCGGCGGATCGCGTGGGAAAAACAGAACGAGTCCGGGGTTTTTATAGACGGGGGAGGGCGGCTGGGTGGTTTAGATCGAGTTTGCGTCGCCCCCGAACAGAATTCGGCTGGAATACGCGAGAATTCCCGATCGGTTTCGATTCGGGTGAGAGAGTCCGGCACTGGCGCGAGGTAGACGATGAACTGGTGGGCCCCGCCTGTCAGTGGGGGAAAGCGGCGCGCGCGGCTGCGGGCTGGCGCGGGTGCTGGTTGGGCCGGCTGGTGGGTTGCGGCCCACTGGCCGGGTTTTTTCTGTTTTCTCTTTTTCTTTTTCTATTTCTTTTCTGATTCGAGTTTAATTTGAATTCCAGTTTGAATTTGAATTTTTGCAAAACATGCAACACGTCCAAAAAATTTTTAAATTCCCCTCTTAACATGATTTAGGGTCTTAACAAAATTTTGGGGTGTTACATTCGTTGACGGGCATCCTATAGGGTCTGTTGGCTATGGGTGCAGTTCCGGGTACCAAATCTATGGCAAACTCAATGTCCCGGTCAGGTGGCATACCTGGAAGCTCTTCTGGGAACACGTCCGAAAATTCCTGAACCACTGGAATGCTGTCCAATGTTGTTCCTTCGACGTGGTTCAAAATTGCCCGTTCGGTTGTTTGCTGGGCTGACTCAAGCTTGACACGAATACCGTGCTCGTTTGTCAACTGCACGCTCCTTTCAGCACATTGGATTACTCCGTTGTGCTTGCTTAACCAATCCATCCCGAGTATTATGTCAATCCCTTGGGAGTCCAAGACAATAAGGTTGGCAAGGAAGTCTACCCCCCTTATTTTAAGGCTTACTTTCGGACATAATATATTAGTCCTCATTTCTCCTCCGGGAGAATTTACTAACATAGCACATTCTATGTGGGATACGGGTAGATGATGTTTGTCAACATATTTGGATGATATGAAGGAATGTGATGCTCCATAATCAAATAAGATGGTGGCTGGGTTGGAGTTGGCAAGCAACATAACAATTACGACGTCCTCAGCCTGTTGTGCTTCCTCAGCAGAGACATGGTTCACGTTGCCGCGAGCATAGTTCTGCTGTCCATGGTTTCCTTGATTGTCCCCTCCGTTCGGTCGAGGGTTCTGCTTGGGCACATTGCCTTGCTGTCCAGGGCCTCTCCTCGGGCACTGGTTCGCGAAGTGTCCTATTTCTCCGCATGCAAAGCATGCCCTGTTGCCTACGGCAGCAGGTACGTTGGGGCGGGGGTTTTGAACAGGAGCGCCATTGTTAGGTCGGGGCGCAGGAGGCATGGGAACGCGAGGTGCTGGTGCAACGAATTGTTGCTGTGGTGGCTGACCAGGGCGGTATGCAGGAGTGGTTGACCTATACTGTGGTGTGGCTGGGGGCATGTACCGGGGTCGTACGTTGCTCCCTTCGGGCTGATATTGCATCTTCCTCTTGCCTTCTCGCTCGATCTCTTTGATCTTGCTTTCGACCACTATAGCCTTGTCAACCAGCTTCTGGAAGCTTATGTAGTCATTGTTGAGGAGCTGAACCTGGATCTCATTGTTCAACCCTCTCATGAACAGGTACTGCTTCCTCTGGTCTGAGTTGCATCCTCGCGGGCATACCGGGACAGTTGCGTGAACTTGTTGAGGTACTCATTCACACTTCTCTGTCCTTGGCGGAGACCTCCAAATTCCTGTCTCTTGAGAATCATTACACCAGCAGGGATGTAATGAGAGCGGAAATTCTCCTTGAACTTAGTCCAAGTGATTGTCTCCGGGTCGACATGGGCATTGCATAGGGCATCCCACCAGTCAGCGGCAGCTCCCATAAGTTGGTGCGACGCAAAGAGAACCTTCTCTCGGTCATTGCACTGAACAATGGCAAGCTTCTTCTCCATGGATTTCAACCAGTCATCGGCCTCCATGGGATCACTAGCTTGAGCAAAGGTGGGTGGTCGAGTCCTCATGAACTCTCCCAGCCTGTTATGAGCCGGCGGTGGTGGTGGCGGGGGTACCGGAACAGCGTTGTTGTTGTTGGCCTGCAACTGACCCAAAGTTTGAATCATGGTTTGGATAAGTTGGTTCTGCATAGCCATCAACCGTTCTAGGTGGTTTTCACCAGCTCCGAGGTTAACAGGAACTTCCTCGTGACCATCCTCTTGGTTGTCACGGACGTTCCTTCGGCCGGCGTTTCCTCCCACCATCTGTGAGAGAGATCGAAATAGAATAGAATGTTAGAAGGTTAGGTAGATTCCCTCAACTATATGCATCAAGGTGAGTTGGACTATATATGTATTAGCCCATATGAGGATGTGAACAAGTGCCGAAACATCTCACACCTCTTTCTACCTACGTGTGGATATGGACAACGTTTTAAGATGTCCCACAACTCACACTAAGCATATAATCACAACAATCATCACAAGGGCTCACACAACTCCTATTCAAGGCTGGTTTCCTATGCCAAGGTAGTTTTAAAGCCAATCTAAGTGTCCTAGGGTGCTTCCTTTGGTCAGCGTGGCTTAACTACCAATCTGTGTCTAATACCGATCTATGATACCTATTTAGGTGTGTAACCTACTGTTAACACGCGGCCCTAATATTAATCTGAGGTTTCTATCTAGGCGTCTAACCTACTGTCAACCCATGGCTCTGATACCAATCTGTGACGCTCTTAATTCTGTGGAAAACCACGGAACCGAGAACTAATGCATATGTGTGCCCAAGATGTTCATCACACATACACATATATTCCACAAACTGAATTCGGAATATATATAACCACGAATAACAGAGTTTATTACAATGTCTCATGAGTCTTGGACTCATGCTCACAGCGGAAGTCTTTATTTCTATGCAGCAGAAGTCTTTATTCTAGTGCGGAAGCAATTTAACTAATGCGGAAGCAAATCTAAGCAGAAGTGGCTCCATCTCTACTCCCTCCACAGGCAAGGTTGAGAACAGATCACACGCCTTAATGCTCCACTTGGTCTTCATAGTTGTCTTCTCTTGCTGCTGATGATGAAATAATAATGCAAGTTTGAGTACAATGATGTACTTAGCATGTGCGGGAAAAACGTGATATGTAGCTCATAACAAGGTAGGTATAAAAAGGCTCATTTGCAGAAAAGCAGATTTATAAAACCATGATAAAACAGCAACTTAACTTTAGATGAATGTAATCCCAGCATGTATTAAATTACCAACATACCTCCATCACTTTCCATGTTCCACCCGAACATTAACCAACTTCATTCTTTCTCACGAATACCTCCTCGTATTCGCTACCATTTCACGAATACCTTCTCGTATTCGCTACCATCTTATCTCATAAACAACTTCATCTCGCACCGAGACCAATCTCGTTGCCATGACTCAGCAGTCATGCAACCATCTTATCACCCGAACTCAACAGTCCCAAAACCAAACTATAACCCTAATCAATAACCATACCCAAGAACAATCCCAACTAATCATGGCAGTTGGCCAGGCGCTCGTGACCGTAAGCTCGGCTATCATGATAGTTTTAGACTCTGCAGAGTTTGAACCTCTTTACCCACAAGTTTGTGATTTCGTCACCCGTCGGCGACTGCAGAACCTCCATTATACCAGTACACAGCCGTCGGTTTATGGTCAAGATATCACAAAATAGCCTTTACAAAGGGGCTACTAGATCTATGGACTCACTAAGGTTTCACCGGCAGGCTAATCTCCAATTCTCCCACCCATGGGCCCCCTCTTGTGCCATGCAGTTCCCAGGGCAATCCTCACTCGACTCCCATTCCCCGCGCCTCCCACAGTCCATAACAATCTAGCAACTTACCTAATTACTCAGCTAAGCCGCACCCATACTTGGCCTTGTGGTGGCACTGTTATCCTGGCATGTGCATGCATGAACCGGTCCTTAGATCTACGGCAAGTAAACCACCATCTCATGCTACCTCATTCACAAACCCAGCTTGCCTAGATCTCCCTCCGATCCATGTTCATTAACAACATCAGTTTCTCATTATCATTACGAGTGCAGTTAGCTAGACACATCTATCTCGCTTCCCAATCCCATAGACTCAGCGAAGCATAAAGCAAAAACCATACCCGACTCATAAACTTCCCTGGCGACAAGGGTAATTTAACCAAAACTAGTAAACTCCTATAAAAAGGGTTTCCCATCATGTTTGACTCAACACACACACCTTTTCGCAAAAACAACAGTTTCACCCAAAACATAGGATCAATATGGTCAAGGAGCACTTGCCTTGTTCTTGCGGTTCCGGTTGTTCTTGGGTCTCAAAACCTTGTTGCTGCAGTTCGTTGTAGACAGCTCCCTGAGCTTGTCCTGCTATGTAAGATCACGTGCATACAAGATTCACAGCAATCAATATCATGCACAAACCTTAAACTAGATGTGATGATGCATATGCATGCTATCCTATGATTAGTTTTATTAGATTGGTTTGTACGTGTTCTTGCATGGATTACATGAACAGAGGTGTTCGGGTCAACGGTGGACGTGGCGATGATCTTGTCTTTAGATCAATCTGATCATCAAGTGATCTGTCCACGAGAAGGCTTCTGTTCGAAGGAACCAAAGAACAGATGCAAAGAAAACACAACGATGTCATAAGGTGGTATCAGAGACCTACCTTACGTTCTTCTCGGTCTCGAGGTCCTCCTCAGATCGTTGGGCTTTTGTGGCAGACCGGAATCCGCTCATCCAGGATCGCAGAGGGTGGTGCCGCGCGATGCGACACCCGACAGCACATGTCATAAGAACACATTATTTTACATGGGAAAACAAACTGAACGTACAAAATAGTACACTTGTCAGTTACAAACTAGGGTCTTTATTACACAGCGGAAGTTTCTTTTATACAACTCATGCCCGCCTATCTAGCAAAAGTGGTTGCCCAGCCATAGGGCAACCCACACTAGCTGCACTCCTCAGCTCAGCGCGGCGTGTACGGCTCCCACTCAGCCGTGGTCCCCGACGGAGGGTAACCCTCGCCGGTGGACTCGTACTCCGAGTCCGTGGGTGGCTCCTCACCTGAAAAACACTTAAGCAGCAACTGTGAGCACGATGGCTCAACAAGGCTTAACCGACTCACCTAAGCATGAAACTCTACATGAGGTGTACCATGACATAGGATAGCAATGTTGCAGCAAATGGACACGTCTACAAGTTCATCCTTAGTTCGTCTTTTAGCAAGAAGTTAACGGTTCATGAAGCTGAAATTTAGTGAGCAATATTTGGTGGCACACATGTAACGATACAATTATATCATAACAGCAATATTGAATCATAACATTTCATTCATTAGTCTACGTTACGACACAGTGAACAAGCGGTACTCGTCACCACGTGGGACGGCGAATCGACTCGATATACACCTGCAGGGAAACCCAAAGAGCACGTCACGTACGCCCACCCGTGGAGCTGCACAGCACGCTCACTCGATGTCGTACGGGACAACCTTTCACCCAACAGCCCAAACGTCGAACCGGTCGCACCGAAACGAGCAGGAGGTTCCCCACATGGAGCATCTCTATATGCCCGTTGGCAGATTTCCACCTTGCTGCCCTCAACCTACACCTATAAATCGGTGTGCTATGCCTCGACGCCCGGAGGTTTAGACTACATCGGTTTATCGGGGCCCATATATCCGATATGCCTTCTGTATGTTCAATACTTGTTCAGCAGGGCCGCACACGGATCGGTACTTAATCGACACGGGCAGGGCTGGCACACAAGACTTCCTCTTGCTACGCCCTAGCCCCTGCCTAGTCTCATTTTCATTACTAAAGTGATCTCACATCACTCAACCGAACCCGTGTGTCCCAAGCCTATCTCGCGAGTAGATTCCAACTACTCGACTTGTACCGAAGTCCTATGAATCATTAAGCATAGCCTGTCTACTCGAGGTCCTTGACACTACCCTCACTCTTTTAGGAACCTTTGGTTATGCAAGGGGGGTTTCATTCATCCTATACCTAATGCACATACATACTTCATATGACACATGTAAACAAAGTAAAAACTTATAAAAATGTTAATGCAAACCGGGGCTTGCCTTGTTGCTGCTGGTCAGGAGTCAGTTCTTCCTCTGGAAGCAGGAAGTCGAGGACCTCCGGAGCTTCCTCGCCTTCAGCGACTACACGTTATTAAAAGACTACATGTAAATTTAAATGCAAAGTGTAAACTTGAATACTTAACAACTCATAACTCTAGCCATCCCTCCCCTTTGGTTCTGAAATTTTTATGGTGGATTGGTAAGGTCCTAATCATGGTCTTGACACAGTTTCATTTGAAACAAAGTTCATTTGAACCTTGTACAAATAGAAGGCCGTTTGGTCAATAATTGAGCCTCCACTAATTCCAGGGGTTTTCATGGCCCAACTATTACTTTATGGAAACTAGAATTTTGGATGGTTCTAATGGAGTTGGTTTCATGTCATTTGAATAATTCTACATAAAGTTATGCCCTAATTAAGTTTTGAGAAAATCTGAAAAATGTTTCTGTACATTTTTCTATTTTCTCAGGGCAGTTCTCTTAATCACCTCATTAGGGTAACTAAATATACTTGGATGAGTCTGAAAATTTTACTGGGATTCAGGAATTTTCTAATGAACCTCTCAGCCAAATTTCAGAATTTTTCATAAAGTTGTTCTCCAGATAAAATTCCCAACAGTTTAAATTTTAAGGATTTAATTCTGGAAAACTATTCACTTTCATGAGCTGAATTTGGTATTGCTGGAAAGTACTCAGAATTCTGAGTTCAGCAAAATTTGGTTCATCGAATTTGGAGCTTCCTAGCCAAAGTTCTATGCATTTGAAGTTTGAACTAAAACTGGAAATTCCAAAAATGTTTAAATCCTGCGGGTGGGTCCACCGCCCACGTGTCAACGGCTGGAGCCGGGCCACACGGGGCCACAGACTCCTTCCCGCGCGGCCGCACTGGATCCCGGACCATAGAGAATCCCACCCATTTATCTCCAGCCGCTGACGCGTGGGGCCTACCCCTTCGTCTTCCTCCGGCCACCCGCGCGACCCCGCCGCCGAGCTCGCCGGAGCTCTCGCCGGAGAGGGGTTCCGGTCGTTGGAGCTTGCTGAATCTCGCCGCCAGTGCCTATCTCGGCCTGAGGAACACGGTGGTGCCATCCCCAGAGCTTGACAACCACAGGAACAGTGCTCCCGCCGGCAACAGCGGCCGGGAGCTCACCGGCGACGTCCAACTCGGCATCCCATGCACCTTTTTCGATGCGGTTTGCTCGGGGGAGCTCTGCTGACACCTGCTGGTCACGGACATGGACACCGATCCCTGTGAAAACGGCGGCAACTACGACCTCATCGGCGACCTAGGCCGGATATCGGCTGTGCTTCAGAAAACTTCGAAGAACCGTAAACCTAGCCCATGGTTCTTACTGGTTTTCGATCCTAGGTGGCCGTGGCAGTGTATAGAGCGTGTACGTGACTTGGTATGCCCGGTGATGAGCTAACCCCCACGAATTTTGAGATTTGGTGGGAGCTCGGTCTTAGGACCCCCAAAACTTTCCCGGCGAAATACTTCCCCGACAACCCATGAAATGGAGAACGGTTGGGACTAGAAGAATCAGCACCTCAAGGCGGCCCTTTCTTATGTTTCTCGTCGGGCACGAGAGCGTCTGGGCTGGCCGGATGCTGGTGATCAGAGAGGGCGGCGTTTCTGTGCTCGCGCGGAACCGAGAAAGAAACTCGGTCAGGAGTGGTTCTCGTTTGGAAAGCAGGAGGAAGGGCGGCGTGGGCTGTGCGCTGGCCTTTGAGCCGTGGTTTGGCACCGTGAGGTGGCCGATTGCTGCCTCGGTGGCTCGCCTTGCGCGTGAAGCCGAGGTCGGCTGCAGCAACCGACTGCACCCTTGTGTGTGCAACTGACCTGTGGGCCTCCCTTTTACCCCTTTTTCCCTAATAATTCTTTTCTGTTTTTGCTAATTATCCCACCAGCTACTCACAATTTAATGTGAGACTTACTCACCAAGTCTTGGTTTAAATTGAATTCTCAAATTTGAACTATGTTTGGCTAAATTTGCTGCATGTTTAAACTGAAATTCAAATTCAGTTTTGAATTCTTGCAAATTTAGCTCTTGACAAGATGAACTCCAATGAGGATGAAAATTGGTGGGCTTACTCAGAAAAATGTGCTTAGTTTGAATATGAAGCTAACCTTTGAATTTGAGTGATGAAAGTTGCTACAATTTGAATTTACATTCAAATTGGCCTCTTTTTCAAATACCTCCAAAAGTGCCTCAAAAAGTGTTGGATTTCTATGAAACTTGGACTGAACCTTCCCAAGACTTTTTAAGTTCTAGGGGTGATCTCAACCTCTCATGTTCATGTGCCCAAATCCCACTTTGTGAAAAGGAAGACTTTCCCCTCTAATCACTCTTTTGATGGAGGTTACTTGCTCTTCACAATATTTCCTAAGATATCCACAATAAAAACTGTGGTGTTGTGTGGTGATAAAAAGTTTTTGCAAGTCCCTTTTCTTGGTCTTTTACATCCTTCCCCCCTTAAAAGAATCTCGTCCCGAGATTATAAATGAAGAGATAGCGATGTAACAGGGACTTACCCGTACTGAGATGCCATGAACTCCGGGTAATTTGAGCGAAGGAATTCCTCGCTCTCCCACGTCGCTTCTTCGGCGGTGTGGTTGCTCCAGAGTATTTTGTAGAACCACAACGTTCTGCTACGCGTGGTTCGGGCTTTCTCATCAAGAATTTCCACCGGATACTCATCATATGTTAAATCCGGTTTCAGCTCGCCGATGTCTTTGGTAGGAACAGCAGCCGTATGCTTCAAACATTTTCGCAGTTGCGAAACATGGAAAACATAATGGACACCAGCAAGGGATGCCGGTAACTCCAACTCGATACGCCGCTGGTCCACACTTTTCGGTGATGGCGTAGGGTCCAATAAAACGGGGAGCGAGCTTCCCCTTCACACCGAACCGGTGCACACCCTTCACCGGGGATACGCGGAGGTACACGTGTTCACCGACGTCGAAGTGCAACGGTCTACGCCTCTTATCAGCGTAGCTCTTCTGCCGGGATTGAGCGGCCTTCAAGTTAGCTTGAATCGTCCGAACGCGCTCTTCGGCGTCGTTCACCACATCAACCCCGAATGTGACCCTTTCACCGGACTCGCACCAGTTTAATGGGGTGCGGCATTTACGACCGTAGAGATCTTCGTAGGGTGCCATCTTGATGCTCGCCTGATAGCCATTGTTGTACGAGAATTCCGCCAATGGTAGGTGATCATCCCAGTTCCTACCATGGTGGATGGCACATGCTCTCAACATGTCTTCTAATACTTGGTTCATCCTCTCTGTTTGCCCATCTGTTTGAGGGTGATAAGCAGAGCTCCTAATCAACTTAGTACCCAATGCAGCGTGTAGCTGCTCCAAAAAGCGAGATACAAATAATGCACCTCGATCTGAGACGATGGTCTTGGGTACCCCGTATAGGCATAGAATCTTCGCTATGTACAGCTCCGCATATTTGCTGGCATTGTAACGTGTATTCACCGGGATGAAGTGAGCCGTCTTGGTTAACCGATCAATGATTACCCAAATGGAATCATGTTTGTTGGCAGTTAGGGGTAATCCCACAATGAAATCCATGCCCACATCTTCCCATTTCCATGCCGGCATCTTCAGGGGTTGTAGCAGCCCTGATTTCTTCATGTGATCAGCTTTCTCTCGTCGGCACGTATCGCACTCGGATACGTACTTAGCTACCTCCCGCTTCATCAGCGTCCACCAAAATTTCTTTTTCAAATCTTGGTACATTTTGTTTCTGCCCGGATGAATGGAGTACTTGGACAAGTGAGCTTCATTGAGGATCTTCTTTCTCAACTCCATATCCCGGGGTACGACTATGCGGTCATTGAACCACAGCGTCCCCTCATCATCCTTCCGGAAAAATTTAATCTCTCCGTTGTCTATCCGTCTCCGGAGATGTGCCATGCCTTTATACGTCTTCTGAGCTGCAATGATGTCCTCCCTAATAGTAGGGATGAGGGCAAGGTTGTACAGCGATCAATAAGGAACCAAGTATAAACTTGGCTCTTCCTCCTCCACCGGTGTAATGGTGAGGTTATGGACATGTGATTTCCGACTCAGCACGTCGGCAACCACATCTGCCTTGCCGGGGTGGTAGTGAATCTCAATCTCATAGTCCTTGATTAATTCTAACCACCTCCGTTGCCTCATGTTCAGCTCCTTCTGGGTGAAAATGTATTTCAAGCTCTTGTGGTCGGTGTAGAGATGCACCAAGTTCCCCAGGAGATAGTGCCTCCACATTTTTAGTGCCAACACCACGGCAGCAAGCTCAAGATCATGAGTCGGATAATGCTGCTCATGGTTCCGAAGTTGGCGTGAGCCATATGTGACCACACGTTCTTCCTGCATCAACACGCAGCCGAGCCCAATACCGGACGCGTCACAGTACACGTCGAAGGGCTTTGTTGTATCCGGCTGAGCTAAGACCGGGGCTGTGGTGAGATGCTTCACCAATGTTCGGAATGTTCCTTCTCACGCCGAGTTCCAAACATATTTCGTCCCTTTCTTCAGTAACTCTGTCATCGGCTTAGTGAGCTTGGAGAAGCTTGGAATGAATCTCCGGTGGTATCCCGCTAACCCGAGGAAGCTTCTGACTTCATGAACTGAAGTGGGAGCTTTCCATTTCAGCACTTGCTCTATTTTTCATGGGTGAACTGCAATGCCTTCTGCCGAGATGATATGTCCCAAGAATGACACTTGGCTGATCCAGAACTCGCATTTGCTGAACTTAGCGTAGAGCTTGTGGTCTCGCAATCGTTGACGAATGATCCGCAAGTGTTCGGCATGTTCGACTTCTGTCTTGGAGTAAACCAAGATATCGTCGATGAACACTACCACGAACTTGTCCAGCTCCGGCATGAACACCGAGTTCATGAGATACATGAAATGGGCTGGAGCGTTTGTGAGACAAAAAGACATGACGAGATATTCATATAGTCCATATCTCATCGAGAAGGCCGTCTTCGGAATATCCTCCGCCCGGATTTTAATCTGGTGATATCTAGAGCGAAGGTCCATCTTGGAGAATACACTTGCACCCACAAGTTGATCAAACAATATGTCGATGCGGGGCAGTGGATACTTATTCTTGATGGTGACGGCGTTGAGCGGCCGGTAGTCCACACACAGCCTCAAGGTTTCATCTTTCTTCTTCACGAACAGCGCCGAGCATCCCCAAGGCGAGGAACTCGGCCTAATGAAACCCTTGCTCAACAGATCATTGAGCTGTTCTTTCAGTTCAGCCAGCTCATTTGGAGCCATTTTGTATGGTCTCCGTGATATGGGCGTAGTCCCAGGTGCAAGTTCAATCTTGAACTCGACATCCCGCTCAGGTGGCATGCCCAGAAGATTATCCGGAAACACGTCGGGGTACTCCCGGACTACGGGGATGTCTTCTAACTTGAGAGCTTCAGCGTTATTAATTGCTAAAACTTCCCGGACTGGCGTGTCTAACACCATGGAATGCAGACGGTGGAATGGAGAATTTAAGTGAACCGTCCATGTCCGAGTCTCTAGGACAGGACAGCCATGACATCCCTAAGATTGCATGAATCTTTTGTCCCATAAGGATTATCAAGGTGGTGGGATATAGTTTCCCACCTAAGCACAGAGGTGCCTTTGGAATCATCATATTAGCTGAAATCTTCCCTCCCGGTGAGCAGATCATATAAGTGCAGTCGGTTGGGAAGACTTGCATTTGATGTTTAGCCACATATGATGCACTTATAAAGCTGTGGGTTGCACCAGAATCAAATAATATGACAATGGCTTGATTGTTGAGAGTAAACGTACCCGCCAGCACGTTGTCTCCCTCTGGGGCGTCCTCATTGTCGAGGTTGCGGACACCTCCTGTCCGCTGACCAACCTTCTTCACCGGAAATCGGCCTCGAGCGCCACCCTGAAACTGGGCTTGCCCGCTGCTCTGCTGCCCCTGGGGACAGTCCTTCGCGAAGTGGCCCGCCTGGCCACACGTGAAGCAGGTGAAACGGGGCGGTCCTCCACTGATCGGTGGACGGAATCCCGGGGTGCGTTGTGGCGGTGGAAATGCCCGGGGTACCGTTTGCTGCTGCTGCTTCTGTCTTGGTGGTGGCATCGGCGGACGGAACGAGGGTGACTGGAACGGACGTCCCCCGAACCGTTGAGGTCGCGCCGGTGGATGCCACTGCTGCCCGGATGGTGTCCGATACACCATACGGTACTTCTGAGGAGCGCCACTCCCACCGCTGCTAGGTGGAGCGCTGGCGCTTCCTCTGCTCAGCTGCCAACTCCCGCTGAGCATCCTCTTGCATGATCGCGGCATTGACAAGGTCGTTGAACGTGCCGCGATTCCACTGAACGAGGTGCGTCTTCATTTAGGGGTGTAACCCCCGATAGAAGTGTTCTCGCTTCTTCTCCTCGGTGGAGATATAATCTGACGCGTACTGCGCCAGATGGTTGAAGGCACGGGAGTAGTCGTGAGCACTCCTCCCGCCCCGCTTCAGTTCCAAGAATTCTTGGAACTTCCTCGTCATGATCCCGGGAGGAATGTGATAGGCGCGAAACGCCTCCCGGAACTCTTGCCATTCCACGGCATGGCCAGCCGGACGTGAGGCGACATAATTCGCCCACCACGCACCAACGGCACCGTGGAGCTGCTGTGCTGCGAACAGGGTCTTCTGCCGCTCCGTACATTGGAGCAGCCCAAACTTGGACTCGATGGTCCGCAGCCAGTTGTCAGCCTCCAGTGGTTCTTCAGCTTCGGTGAACACTGGAGGGTGCGTACTCATGAAATCTGAGTACGACACTTCACGGGGCTCACGAGGCCCTCTGTCTTGACGTCCCCCCGCCTGGGACATATTCTGCACGATCGTGCGGAGCAGGTCGGTCTGCTCCTCACGACCTCCCACCAGTGCCGCTATCACATCCGCTAGAGTAAGCGGAGGCGGCGGTGGTGGCTGCTGCTGCGGGGTGCTGTCGTAGGCCGGTGGCTGGGAGTCATCGCCTCCCCCTTGGCTGGAGCCGCCAACCTCGTGCGTGGTCCTAGTGCGAACCATCTGCAACCATACGACAATAACATCAGTCTCGCAACAGATTGCATGCAGTCCAATAAAAATAGGCTTAAAACATAATGACATTAATTCATGCGATACATCTCGTATGTAGATAATGTAATAACTTTGCACAAGCTACACCATTACCAGACCAAACACAAGCTAGTTTAATCCAACTTGATGAACCTCCACTTTGGAAGGTCACCATAACTAGGTTTGGTCACTACGAGATATTACTATCGCTTTGTCATCACGTATACCACCCTTAGGGTACAACACCCTCTCCATTGAGTTCAAACTGTCATTCTTCTGTCAGAATGACCAGTTTCTACCTATTCCAAGTTTTGATCTGGTTCTGGGCATTTTTATGACTCAAGTTGAATACCAAAGTCAAAGTTAACTTCAGTATCTTTCCAACGAGTATTCATTTGCCCCCAGATCAGCTTTTGTTAAAAAGTTATGCTAATTCAAAGTCAGCAGAGTTTCTGGAAGAATTTTAACAGCACCTCCCTTGGAAGTGGCTGTTTTCAACTCTTGTTTCCACTGAAATCTGTGCTGAAATTTCAGAAACTTTGAATTGCAAAGATATCACACGTCTTCTACTATTTCTAAGGATGTATTATATGACAATTTTAGATTTTTCTACTGGGAGTTATGTTTGAAAAACAGAACAGTGCATAGAATGTTTCACTCTGTCCTGGTTCTGGACAGTTTACATTTCTCTGGGAATGAAGCCATCTTAAGGTGTGCTCCAGCTCTGGAAATCTACAACAAAGTTGTATGGTACTTAAATACCTTTCCAGAACTATATAGCACACCTCTCTGGGCTAAAGGACCCGTGAGTTATGCCCTGTTGAAGATCAGCAAACATGCTGTCCAAAACAGAGCACTCTGTTTTTCATCCCTTTGGCTATCCTGCTCCACTATCCCATTCTTATACCCAACCAGGGTCCTAAATGTTGAACCTATAGATTTTAATTCCTTGTTATCATTATTTTGCATTCATATGCCTATGATATCTCGGTACTACGTTCCTCACAAAAGAAAATCCTAACCGGATTATACCGGCATATACGTCTCAAGTGTGGCACTAAACGGTCTCTCGCACACGTTTACTACACGGATACATACATGGTTAGTACCTGCAGAAGACCACACAATAATGGTGCACTCAAGGGTTGTTCGTTTCAGGCAGTTCCATATTTAAAAGTAAATACAAACGCCCGTATCATTGCCATACGGCCGTCCTTGAGCTAAGTCACGTCTCAAGGCACGTGATCGTGTTTCAACACCACACGACGGGGAACCCCAGTATGTCATGAACGGGTCGTCACAGTTGGGAATGTTATCAACCCAACAGATACCACCTACTGCCCTGCAGGGCACGCCGATGGCAAGCGCTGCGTATGTCCTCCTGGGGTATTTCCAGACGGACACACTCTCGCGTTACTGACCACGCGATGGGGTCTCCACTTACTTGCCTAATGCACGCTAGGGATCAGCATTTCATATGAACTCAGGAACATGAAGAGTCCAAGAGGTTCATATTGACGTCACACACCAAGCTGTGAGACTCTATCCCTGAACCACATTCCTCGTCAGGGGGAGCTAACCGAAATTGAACCGCTTTCGGTGGCGTTCCTTACCATACTTACCAGAGCGTAGGTGCATCGTTACAATAATTGAAATTCAGAATTATAACACATAGGTTAGTGTTTGCCACTTTAAGTAACTAGGCTAGTATAATCCTTACTTGGGCAACTACCGAATCCTCACCGTAATCCTAAGTTTTTCCCATAATGCAGTCCTTAAGTACTGTGCTATCCCCAATGCAGCTCTAATACCAGGCTGTGGCGGACCGGAATCCGCTCATCCAGGATCGCAGAGGGTGGTGCCGCGCGATGCGACACCCGACAGCACATGTCATAAGAACACATTATTTTACATGGCAAAACAAACTGAATGTACAAAATAGTACACTTTTCAGTTACAAACTAGGGTCTTTATTACACAGCGGAAGTTTCTTTTATACAACTCACGTCCGCCTATCTAGCAAAAGTGGTTGCCCAGCCCTAGGGCAACCCACACTAGCTGCACTCCTCAGCTCAGCGCGGCGTGTACGGCTCCCACTCAGCCGTGGTCCCTGACGGAGGGTAACCCTCGCCGGTGGACTCGTACTCCGAGTCCGTTGGTGGCTCCTCACCTGAAAAACACTTAAGCAGCAACTGTGAGCACGATGGCTCAACAAGGCTTAACCGACTCACCTAAGCATGAAACTCTACATGAGGTGTACCATGACATAGGATAGCAATGTTGCAGCAAATGGACACGCCTACAAGTTCATCCTTAGTTCATCTTTTAGCAACAAGTTAACGGTTCATGAAGCTGAAATTTAGTGAGCAATATTTGGTGGCAGACATGTAACAATACAATTATATCATAACAGCAATATTGAATCATAACATTTCATTCATTAGTCTACGTTACGATGCAGTGAACAAGCGGTACTCATCACCGCGAGGGACGGTGAATCAACTCAATATACACCTGCAGGGAAACCCAAAGAGCACGTCACGTACGCCCACCTGTGGAGCTGCACAGCACACTCACTCGATGTCGTACGGGACAACCTTTCACCCAACAGCCCAAACATCGAACCGGTCGCACCGAAACGGGCAGGAGGTTCCCCACACGGAGCATCTCTCTATGCCCGTTGGCAGATTTCCACCTTGCTGCCCTCAACCTAAACCTATAAATCGGTGTGCTATGCCTTGACGCCCGGAGGTTTAGGCTACATCAGTTTATCGGAGCCCATATATCCGATATGCCTTCGGTACGTTCAATACTTGTTCAGAAGGGCTGCACACGGATCGGTCCTCAATCGACACGGGCAGGGCTGCGCACACAAGACTTCCTCTTGCTATGCCCTAGCCTCTGCCTAGTCTCATTTTCATTACTAAAGTGATCTCACATCACTCAACCGAACCCGTGTGTCCCAAGCCTATCTCGCGAGTAGATTCCAACTACTCGACTTGTACCGAAGTCCTATGAATCATTAAGCATAGCCTGTCTACTCGAGGTCCTTAACACTACCCTCACTCTTTTAGGAACCTTTGGTTATGCAAGGGGGGTTTCATTCATCCTATACCTAATGCACATACATACTTCATATGACACATGTAAACAAAGTAAAAACTTATAAAATGGTTAATGCAAACCGGGGCTTGCCTTGTTGCTGCTGGTCAGGAGTCAGTTCTTCCTCTGGAAGCAGGAAGTCGAGGACCTCCGGAGCTTCCTCGCCTTCAGCGACTACACGTTATTGAAAGACTACATGTAAATTTAAATGCAAAGTGTAAACTTGAATACTTAACTACTCATAAAGGTTCTGAAATTTTTATGGTGGATTGGTAGGGTCCTAATCAGAGTCTTGACCAAGTTTCATTTGAAATAAAGTTCATTTGAACCTTGTACAAATAGAAGCCCGTTTGGTCAATAATTGAGCCTCCACTAATTCCAGGGGTTCTCATGGCTCCAACCATTACTTTATGGAAACCAATATTTTGGATGGTTCTAATGGAGTTGGTTTCATGTCATTTGAAGAATTCTACAGAAAGTTATGCCCTAATTAAGTTTTGAGAAAATCTGAAAAATGTTTCTGTACATTTTTCTATTTTCTCAGGGCAGTTCTTTTAATCACCTCATTAGCGTAACTAACTGAACTTGGATGAGTCTGAAAATTTTACTGGAATTCAGGGATTTTCTAATGAACCTCTCAGCCAAATTTCAGAATTTTTCATAAAGTAGTTCTCCAGATAAAATTCCCAACAGTTTAAATTTTAGGGATTTAATTCTGGAAAACTATTCACTTTCATGAGCTGAGTTTGGTATTGCTGGAAAGTACTCAGAATTCTGAGTTCAGAAAAATTTGGTTCA
The DNA here is from genome assembly GCA_030760725.1 of Neostapfia colusana. NCBI lineage: Eukaryota > Viridiplantae > Streptophyta > Magnoliopsida > Poales > Poaceae > Neostapfia > Neostapfia colusana. Next base: position 88,565,321 of record JASWHV010000003.1, read on the forward strand.
TCGAATTTGGAGCTTCCTAGCCAAAGTTCTATGCATTTGAAGTTTGAACTAAAACTAGAAATTCCAAAAATGTTTAAATCCTGCGGGTGGGTCCACCGCCCACGTGTCGACCGCTGGAGCCGAGCCACACGGGGCCACAGACTCCTTCCCGCGCTGCCGCACTGGATCCCGGACCACAGAGAATCCCACCCATTTATCTCCAGCCGCTGACGCGTGGGGCCTACCCCTTCGTCTTCCTACGGCCACCCGCGCGACCCCGCCGCCGAGCTCGCCGGAGCTCTCGCCGGAGAGGGGTTCCGGTCCTCGGAGCTTGCTGAATCTCGCCGCCAGTGCCTATCTTGGCCTGAGGAACACGGTGGTGCCCTCCCCAGAGCTTGACAACCACCGGAACAGTGCTCCCGCCGGCAACAGCGGCCGGGAGCTCACCAGCGACGTCCAACTCGGCATCCCATGCACCTTTTTCGATGCGGTTCACTCGGGGAGCTCTGCTGACACCTGCTGGTCACGGACATGGACACCGATCCCCGTGAAAACGGCAGCAACTACGACCTCATCGGCGACCTAGGCCGGATATCGGCTGTGCTTCAGAAAACTTCGAAGAACCGTAAACCTAGCCCACGGTTCTTACTGGTTTTCGATCTTAGGTGGCCGTGGCAGTGTATAGAGCGTGTGCGTGACTTGGTATGCCCGGTGGTGAGCTAACCCCCACGAATTTTGAGATTTGGTGGGAGCTCGGTCTTAGGACCCCCGAAACTTTCCCGGCGAAATACTTCCCCGACAACCCATGAAATGGAGAACGGTTGGGACTAGAAGAATCAGCACCTCAAGGCGGCCCTTTCATATGTTTCTCGTCGGGCACGAGAGCGTCTGTGCTGGCCGGACGCCGGTGATCAGAGAGGGCGGCTGTCGAAGTGTTCGGTCGACACTTCCCCCAGGCCTGCACTGGGCAGCCCGCGGAGGTTCTTTTTTCGGAGGGGCTAGTTCCTAGCGGAGAGCTTGCGCAGATGGACGAGTTAGTGAGAGCTTGACACGGGGAGTTTTACGTGGTTCAGGCCGCTGGAGCGTAAAACCCTACATCCACGGCGAGCTATGGAGCTCGCTGTATTGCTTGCTGCTCAGGGCCGGGGGCCTGAGCTTGGGGGTGAGTTACAGCTCGAGAGTGTATGGCTAGCGTATGAGTTGCAAAATGCGAACCCTTGCTATCGACGCCTACCCGAGCCTTTTATAGTCCAAGACTCGGGTGGCTTACAAGGGGAGCCGGGACCCGACAGGTGGTCCCGGGAAGATTGTCTATTATCTACCGTATCTGTAGTTACGCCGGTCGCTGCCTCTGGTTGAAGGCTTCTGAGTCTTCATCTTGCCGCCCTACCCATGCCGCACGCTAGTCGTAGTGGTTGATGATGGCGCAGGCGGCATCGGATGTCTTGTCGCAGCGTTTATTAGCTGGCAGGTTCTGACACCGCGCGCCAGTCTGTGACGCGACTGGGCGCAATGGCACCTGACAGACGCGTGCTCCGCGTTTCCGCGTCTTGGGAAGACGCGGGCCTTGAATACCTTGTGCGGGCAAGGTATGGGGCGCCTTTACGCCCGCTGCCTACCGCTCGGGAGCAGGCGGCACCGTTCTTCTGGCCACGCGGCGGGTCCGGAGCCCTTCTCCGAGGCGGGAAGGGCCCGGCCTGCGGGGCACGTGGAGCCTCCGGACCTCTCCCCGCGGAGGTGGAGGTCCAGCTTCTGTATGCCATGTGGCGGGCCCGGAGCTCTCCTCTGCGGAGAGGGAGGCCCGGCCCCGCTGGACGCGTGGCGTCTTCGGACCTCTCTCCCGCGGAGGGGGAGGTCCGGCTTCTGTATGCCACGTGGCGGGCCCGGAGCTCTCCTCTGAGGAGAGGGAGGTCCAGCCCCGCCGGACGCGTGGCGCCTTCGGAGCCCTCCCTGCGGAGAAGGGCGAGTACCTTAGGCATTTTACCCTGTGCGCGGGGGTACCCCATATCTCATGTACCGACAGTGGCCCCCGGGCCCATCTCGGGGGAGATAGCGAGCCCGAGGTGGGACCTCCGTCTCTTCCGATCCGCGCACTTTCTCTAAGTCCCGAATTGACCGCTGCCGGAGCACAAACGGCCACGGGATCGTGAGAGCATGCGCTCACTTGATGATTGCTTTTACTGCGGCGGTTCCCAAGACTGCCACTCCTGCACGTTGCGGCGCTTTCTTCGGGAACCGCCGAAGTGCCTTGCTGGCTCATCTTCTTAGGAGACTGACTCCTTGACCCCACCGCTTCAGTTAAGTGGCTTGGGCCCAACCGTCATCGGCACTCGGTCTAGGAACCGAAGCGGTTGCGGGTGCGGGGTATTCGAAGAGTTCCGAATCGCTTGGAACTGCACCGGGAAGCTTTTTAGAGGGGGTCTTACCCACATTGCAGCTTCCCTTCGCACTTCTCTGCGTTTCTTCTCGGACTCTTGTGCTTTTGCTCTCTTGCCTTTGAGTTCTCCCTTGCCATGGCTTCCAACCCGCTGCCAGAGAAGAAACGCGCTCGATCTCCTCCAGCAACGGCGTCGGTGCCAAGTCGGGATTCTGGGGTGCCTGACACTCCCTCTGGTGGCGACTCGAAGAGGCCCCGGGCTGATGCGCTGGGGGAAGCCTCTGGGGCGTCCCCAGTTCCGCCAGTCCAAGCGACTGCGGAGCGGCCGTCGGAGACGGTAGCGGGCTCTGGAAATCCTACCCCGGCTCGGAAGTCGGGGTTCAGAGCCCGCTGGAGTGTCCGAGCTTCCCGGCCTTCCCCGTCTTGCGGGGAATCTGTGCCGATGCGCTCAGAGCCAGGGGCAACTGCCGCGGCCCCCAGGCCAGCGCGGACTTCTCCTGTTCCGGTGTGCCCTGACTCCTCGGCGGCGTCGTCTCTTCCTGCCGAGACGGCCACCGCGGCCCCCGAGCCAGCACAGGTTGATCCTGCACTTGGTGGCCTGGCTTCTTCTCCAGCACCGCCTTCCCCGGCTCGTCCCTCTCCTCAGGTCAAGGAGCCAGAAGCTGAAAAGAACCCGGCTGGCCTGGCTGCCAGAGCCGCGGAGCCAGCTTCTCCTGATCGGCGTCTCGTCTCGGCTGCTGGTGCGTCGGCTCTTCCTGAGGACGAGGTAATGGAGGAGGTCGGGGGGACTGCCCCAGCCTCTGTTGCTCCATTGCCTCTGGCGGACACCTTCGCGCTTGCCGAGTCGAGCGTCCGGCAGGTCTTGGCTGCGCTAGGGCGCGAGCGGGAGGAGTATACGGTTGAACGGGACCGCCTCCTCATCTGGGGGAACCTTTTGCGGGAGAGGACCGCGAAGGTTAAGAGCGAGCTCGACTCCAGGCGGTAGTTGCTCGACTTCAGGGAAGCGCTCGTCGACCGGATGAAGCGGGCTGTTGACCGCATGGACACCCAGTCGCGGCGGATCAACAGGGAGGCCCTGGAGGCACACGCCCGGGCTGAAGAGAGCCTCTCTGCTGCTGTGGAAATACGGCAGCGGTTGGAGCGCCGTGAACTCGCCATTGAGGAGCGGGAGCGTTCCGTGGCAGCTGAGGCAGAGAGGGTCGCCGCGCAGCTGGCCGCGGGCGAGGATGACCTCCGAGCTCGGATGGAGGAGCTGGAGATTCTGAAGGCAGACCTTGACTTGAGGGAGGAACAGGTCTCCCATGATCGCCGGGCGGTCTTGGACCGGGAGTTGACTGCCGGCTTCAAGGCAGCTGAGTTGGAGCGGCTAGCCAAGACTCTCCACCTTCGGGAGAGTTCCCTGGCGGCCAAGGAGAAGGAATTCTCCGAGAGGAACCTGGAGGCTCTACAGGCGGCCCGCCGTGAGGTGGAGGAGCTCTCAGCCTTACGGTCCTCCGAGGCTCTTGCGGTCTCAAGCTTCGTGGATCGAGCGGGGTCCGCCCTGATCCCTCTTGGCTTCAGTCCGGTGAGGGCCGCAACTCCCGCATTGAAGGTGGCAGAGGTGATCCCTGCGTTGGAGTCGATCGGCGCCAAGCTGGACAAGCGAGAGAGGGCCCAGCCGCGGAGCGGGAGGAAGCTGCCAGGGCTGAAGTCGAGGATGTGGCCGCTCTTGTAGCCGCAAGATTCCGGCGAGAGCCGGGAGGTCCTTAGGACTTGTTTCTCCCTTTTTTATCGAGTCTGTAGTCCAGCTCATGGAGCCTTGCTTAATTTGACTCTCTTGGATACTTGTGTCTGTGATGCTTTTTCCCTCCTTCTTGGCTTTGCCTGGCTGAGTCCTTAGCTCCGCAAGGTACTCAGAGGCCATTTCCAATCTCGGAGCTTCGCACAGACACCTCCCCGGGTCCTAACCGTGTTAGGGGCCCCCGGAGGTCTCCGAACCTTGCCCTATGGGGGGCTCCAAATCTGCCTGCCACGTGGCGGGTCAGGAGCTCCTCCTCAAGAGACGGGAGCTCCGGTTATGTTGGACACGTAGGGCTTTCGGAGCCCTCCCGCTGAGGGGGGAGGTCCGGTTCCTGCCTGCCACGTGGCGAGCCCGGAGCCCTCCTCAAAGAAGGAGAGAGTTCCGGGCCCGCTGGACACGTGGGGCCCCGGGCCCCGCCCCTGCTGGAGGGGCAGGTCCCGGTCCTTCCAGTCCCAGGCCAGAGTAGCTGGTAGCTCCTTTCCCCCCGCTTCGTGCAGTCCCTGTTGCCGTAACCTGGAGGTCCTGCACACAGGCAGAGGAAACGTAATTCTCCTCGGGGGGTCCTCCCCTCCCGTCTCCTAGTATTATCCGTCTTATGGTCCTGACCCGCTATACGGGGCTTGGGCAATTCTGTGCACGAGGCGCCGGAGCTCCGGCTCCCTCCGAGGTCCGGGTACGGCCGTCCGATCCCTAGTACCGGGCCATGCGCTGGGGAAGCAGAGTGCACGCGCTTTGGGTTCATGACCAGGCAAAGCGGACGTACTCCCCTGGACCTCCGAAGGGCAGGATGCGCATGCTTTGGGCTCTGGGCCGGCTAAGCTGGATACGCACCCTGGACCCCCCATGCACAACGCTGGCCTTTCCTGGAGGTGACCAACTGGCACCGCAACACCTGACTGGGGGAGGCCCGAGAGACTCACTCGGCCATCGGCAGGTGCCTCAAGCGCAGCCGCCTTCGGGAGGATAGCAAATGCCGACTATGAATGAGCGCAGGAGAGGGGGAGCTAGATGTACAATGAACATACAGAGATAGTGCGATCATAAAAATTAATGCATAATTTAAATGAGCGCATGAGAGAGAGCTAAGTAGAACAGGTCTCTGTATTCGTGCCCATAGGTGGAATTCTGGCTGTAGATGGGGGCAATGTTCCGCCTCGTCTACAAGGGAAGCAAGACTCTACGCGCTTAGGGTCGGAACCAGGCTAAACTGGACGTAGTCCTGTACCGTCCCTTGAGACTTAGCTACCCCAAGCTCTGTTCCTAAATTCTATGGGGTCTATTACAGAAGTTTATAACCCTGTTCTACCGATGCTCAGTAAGTAGGACTTACAGTGTTGCTTCATGGCAAGGATTTTTTGGGAATGGATCCCACTCTCGGTTGAAAGGCATGTGTACCTGGGGCGGCAGCTTTCATGATTCGGAAGGGACCTTCCCTGCTGGGGGAGAGCTTATGGGTCCTTCTTGGAATATAGCGTGTCGCTTCACCAGGTTGCCCTCTTGCGGGCCCCTGTCGCGTTTGGTTCTTTGGCGGCAGTGCTTAGAGCATTAGCCGAGACCGTGCGTTGTGGGGTGTTCCCTGCAAGCCGAGTCTTGTCGAGGTTGTTATCTTCACGCTGGATCAGGTCCTGCGTGGCTTCTCTCGGGGGCCCCCGGGGAGTTCTCCCCTTCTGGCTAAGGCCTTCAAGGGGTAGGTGGACCCGGGCTCGCCTTGGATGACCTAAGGCGTCTTCCCCATCTGGCAAGGCCTTCAAGGGGTTGACGGACCTTAGGCGGCCCCCGAGAGGTATGTTCGAGGCACGGAGGCGTGCCGTAGCTGGCTAACGCCCTGGCCCGTCACAGTCGGAACTGGAGTCCTCACCGTCATGCACTGTCTTTATGACACGCTGAGGCTCCTGGAACCCCACCTAGTGGGCAGCGGTGACTGGGGCATCGGCCTTCTGTTTACCATCCCTCTGAGGGTAGGGCGGTGCTTCAGCCCTCTGCTGTCTTCCATTGCAGAAGCGCTCCGCGAGCCTCTGGATCTCCCAGCACTCGGCAGCAGTATGGTTGCAGGTGCCATGCACGGGGCATAGCCCGCCTTGGCCACTGTCTGGGGCCGGTGATTGCCGCTGCCTCTTGTCGGGGCGTGGCCCCCGAGCTCCACTGGTTGTCGCAGCTGCGGCGACGGGGGCCGTGAATGGTGACTTCATCTTTCCACTCCCCCGGTTCATGGTCTTCTTGCCACCCCCATAGGCAGCAGCACCGGACCCGGGCTGCCCTCCTGACTCGGAGATCGGCAGAGCGTGCCAGTTCCGCCCTTCAGCCGCTCTGGCGCACTTGTCCGCCAGGCTAAAGAGCTCCGAGACGTCGCGGACCTCTCTGGTCGCGAGCTTCTCAAGCATTTTCTCGTCCCGGACACCCTGTCGGAACGCCACCACCACAGAGGCGCTTTGGATATGTGGGATGGTGTTGCGCACCTGAGAGAACCGCTGGATGAAAGAGCGCAGCGACTCCCCAGGTTGTTGTTTGACGGCGTGGAGGTCGAGCTCCGTGCCGGTACGGGTGTAGGAGCTGCCGAAGTTTGGCGACGAACTGCCGGCAGAGCTCACCCCAGGAGGTTATGGACCCCTGAGGTAGATTCATGAGCCAGGACCGGGCTGGGCCGGTCAAGGCGACGGGGAAGTAGTTGGCCATGACAGCCTCGTCGCCTCCTGCAGCAAGTACGGCGGTGGAGTAGATCTGGAGGAACTCCGCTGGGTTGACGCTACCGTCGTACTTCTCGGGCAAGTGCGGGCGAAACTTGCGCGGCCACCTTGCGAAGCGAAGGTGGGGTGCAAGGGCCGCACATCCTGCACCTGCTGCTGCAGGTACTGGCGCTGCGAACATGTGGTTCGCACCTGGCACCGCGTATCCCGGCATGGGCAAGGCTGCACCATAGACCGGGGCCGCTACATGCGGCGCATATGGTGGTGGCATATGTTGCGCAGCATATGCCTGAGGCGGGGCTCGCATGGCGAAGGCCTGCCCTTCTGGTTGTGTCGAGGCCGACGACATGCTGTCGCCTGCCTCATGGTTGCGACGCCTTTCTCGACGTCGCTCGAGGTACACCCGGGCGTCCTGCCCCAAGTGGCACCGTTCCAGTTCCCTTCGCAGGTCCGTCGACAGGAGCCTGGAGGAGCTGGAATCCGCCGTTATCCCGTCAACCGTGGGTGTGCGCGTCAGCGACACAGCCGGTTGCCCTTGGCACCGTCCTCGCCGAAACCTAGGGTTCACGGCGGCGACGACGAGGCGGTCCACCTTGCGGACCTATTGCTGGGTCGCTGAATGGGGCGCATCCCCCGCAGGTGGGTTGCGCAACAGCGCTCTTGCTGCAGCTAGCGCACCTCCATGGTGTACGCTCAGCGCTGCAGAAGACCTCACACTGGTCGGGGCCTGCATAGCCGGAGTCGGCGTTGCCAGAGTCGGCTGCTGGCTACCCGCTTGTGCCGACACACTCCGTCCTGAGTGTGTCGACATGTACTCCCCAGTGGTCACGGTCCGCCATGAACGCGGGGGAGGAGAATTTGCCGCTGAAGGAAGCTTGGTCATCTTCGTCGGCGGAAACTCGTCGCGCTAGGGGAAAAGCCCCCTTCCTGGCGCGCCAAATGTCGAAGTGTTCGGTCGACACTTCCCCCAGGCCTGCACTGGGCAGCCCGCGGAGGTTCTTTTTTCGGAGGGGCTAGTTCCTAAAGGAGAGCTTGCGCAGATGGACGAGTTAGTGAGAGCTTGACACGGGGAGTTTTACGTGGTTCAGGCCGCCGGAGCGTAAATCCCTACATCCACGGCGAGCTATGGAGCTCGCTGTATTGCTTGCTGCTCAGGGCCGGGGGCCTGAGCTTGGGGGTGAGTTACAGCTCGAGAGTGTATGGCTAGCGTATGAGTTGCAAAATGCGAACCCTTGCTATCGACGCCTACCCGAGCCTTTTATAGTCCAAGACTCGGGTGGCTTACAAGGGGAGCCGGGACCCGACAGGTGGTCCCGGGAAGATTGTCTATTATCTACCGTATCTGTAGTTACGCCAGTCGCTGCCTCTGTTTGAAGGCTTCTGAGTCTTCATCTTGCCGCCCTGCCCATGCCGCACGCTAGTCGTAGTGGTTGATGATGGCGCAGGCGGCATGGGATGTCTTGTCGCAGCGTTTATTAGCTGGCAGGTTCTGACACCGCGCACCAGTCTGTGATGCGACTGGGCGCAACGGCACCTGACAGACGCGTGCTCCGCGTTTCCGCGTCTTGGGAAGACGCGGGCCTTGAATACCTTGTACGGGCAAGGTATGGGGCGCCTTTACGCCCGCTGACTACCGTTCGGGAGCAGGCGGCACCGTTCTTCTGGCCACGCGGCGGGTCCGGAGCCCTTCTCTGAGGCGGGAAGGGTCCGGCCTGCGGGGCACGTGGAGCCTCCGGACCTCTCCCCGCGGAGGGGGAGGTCCAGCTTCTGTATGCCACGTGGCGGGCCCGGAGCTCTCCTCTGCGGAGAGGGAGGCCCGGCCCCGCTGGATGCGTGGCGCCTTCGGAGCTCTCCCTGCGGAGAAGGGCGAGTACCTTAGGCATTTTACCCTGTGCGCGGGGGTACCCCATATCTCAGGTACCGACAGCGGCGTTTCTGTGCTCGCGCGGAACCGAGAAAGAAACTCGGTCGGGAGTTGTTCTCGTTTGGAAAGCAGGAGGAAGGGCGGCGTGGGCTGTGCACTGGCCTTTGAGCCGCGGTTTGGCACCGTGAGGTGGCCGATTGCTGCCTCGGTGGCTCGCCGCCGTTCCCTTGCCTTGCGCGCGAAGCCGAGTTTGGCTGCAACAACCGACTGCACCCTTGTGTGTGCAACTGACCTGTGGGCCTCCCTTTTACCCCTTTTTCCCTAATAATTCTTTTCTGTTTTTGCAAATTATCCCACCAGATACTCACAATTTAATGTGAGACTTAGTCACCAAGTCTTGGTTTAAATTAGAATTCTCAAATTTGAACTATGTTTGGCTAAATTTGCTGCATGTTTAAACTGAAATTCAAATTCAGTTTTGAATTCTTGCAAATTTAGCTCTTGACAAGATGAACTCCAATGAGGATGAAAATTGGTGGGCTTACTCAGAAAAATGTGCTGAGTTTGAATATGAAGCTAACTTTTGAATTTGAGTGATGAAAGTTGCTACAATTTGAATTTACATTCAAATTGGCCTCTTTTTCAAATACCTCCAAAAGTGCCTCAAAAAGTGTTGGATTTCTATGAAACTTGGACTGAACCTTCCCAAGACTTTTTAAGTTCTAGGGGTGATCTCAACCTCTCATGTTCATGTGCCCAAATCCCACTTTGTGAAAAGGAAGACTTTCCCCTCTAATCACTCTTTTGATGGAGGTTACTTGCTCTTCACAATATTTCCTAAGATATCCACAATAAAAACTGTGGTGTTGTGTGGTGATAAAAAGTTTTTGCAAGTCCCTTTTATTTGGCTTTTACAGCTTTTCTCCGGCGATCTTCCCTGCTGCACTCCGGCGATGGTTTACTCGGCGGGTTGGGACTAGGGCTCTAAGTTGTCGGCTCAGGAGTTGGAAAAGAAGTTTGTGCTTTCGGCCAGAGGTTCTGGGTTCTATTTATAATCGGGAAGAGAAGAGTCCTGATCTGATTGTATCCCGAATAAGAGTCCTATTCAGATCGTCGTTGGATCCTAACATCTTATATTTAGTTGATTTGGTGCGGTATCATTGTGGAATTCAGGTCGGTTTCTGTTCCGGTATTTCTACGTGTACAGAATCCAAAAACCGTCCCTAGAACTCGTTACCTCCTCGGTGATGAGCTCTGGAGGCTCCACGTGTCCACCGGGTTCTGGTCTCTCCCTTTCCGCAGAGACGGGCTCCGGTTGTGCCGCGTGTCAAACGAGCAAGACCTCCCTTTTCCTTCGGAGGCGAGCTCCGTGTGCGCCACGTATCCTGGCGGTTGGGACCTCCTCTCTTTCTCGGAGGTGGACCCGCACGCCACGTGTTAATGCCGGTCTTTCCTCCTTTCCTCAGAGACGTGCTCCGAGGTTAACACGTGTCCAGCAGCGACGGACCTCCCGGAGATAAGCTCCGGTGGCGACACGTGTTTGATAGAACCGGACCTCTCGGAGGTGAGCTCCCAGATCGACACGTATCCCGCGCGACCAGTCCTCTAGTTTCCATGATGACTAGCTCTGGGGCAACACTTGTCCTACAGGGTCGGACCTCTCCCCTTTTGCGGAGATGAGTCCCGAGCCTGCCACGTTGCCAGCTTAGCAGCGGACCTCTCCCCACTTCGCAGGGATGAGCTCCGAACACGCCACGTGGCCAGCGGCCTCGGTAAGTTGTCTTCGGCCCTCTCAGTGAACTGGATTTGGCTCTTATTGGCTATCCTTTTGTTATTTTTCTCTGTTCCTACTTCTTCTTATAATGTTTTCTCTTCATAAAACATGAATATATGCTGACATCAGGAATGAGCGTGTCACACCCTCTCTTCGGAGGTGGATCCGAGGGTGCCATGTGTCAGTGTCGGACATCCCCTCTCTTCGGAGGTAGCTCCGGATGTGCCACGTGTCCTAACAGCGCCAGACTTCCCTTTCTCCTCAGAGATGAGCTCCGAGGTCGACACGTGTCCATCAGCGTCGGACCTCCCGGAGGCGAGCTCCGGAGGTGACACGTGTCCGGTAGTGTTGGGCCTCCCAGAGGTGAGCTCCGGAGGTGATACGTGTCCAATAGGACCGGACCTCTCGGAGGTCAGCTCCGAGAGCGAAACGCGTCCCGCGCGGCTGGTTCTCTCTTTTCCGCGGTGACTAGCCCCGCAGACGACACGTGTCGTTTGGGACTGGCCTCACTCCTCTGGAGAGGCTAGCTCCGGGGGCAACACGTGTCCCATGGAGTCGGACCTCTCCCCCTTTGCGGGAATGAGCCCCGAGCCTGCCATGTAGCCAGTTTAGCGGCGGACCTCTCCCCATTTGCGGGGACGAGCTCCGAACACGCCATGTGGCCAGCGAGCCATGGGAGTTGTCTTCGGCGCTCTCTGTAAACTAGAATTTGCTCTTTTTGGCTAACTTTTTGATTCTTTCTCGGTTTCAACTTATTTTAAAAGTGTTTTTTTCTACATGAAACATGAATACATGCAGAGCCCGAAAATGAGAGTGTCACAACCAGTTTCTCATTATTCATATGAGTGCAGTTAGCTAGACACATCTATCTCGCTTCCCGTATCCCATGGACTCAGCGATGCATAAAAGCAAAAACCATACCCGACTCATTAACTTTCCCGGTGACAAGGGTTGTTTAACAAAACTAGTAAACTCCTATGAAAGGGTTTCCCATCATGTTGACTCAAGCACACACACCTTTTCGCAAACAAAACAGTTTTCCAAAAACATAGGATCAATATGGTCAAGGAGCACTTGCCTTGTTCTTGCAGTTCCTGTTGCTCAAACTCTTGCTGTTGCAATCCGTCGTAGGTAGCTCCCTGAGCTTGTCTTTCTATTCGCAATCACGCACATACAAGATTCATAGCAATCAATCATTATGCACAAACTCTACTTTAAGATGCAATGATGCATATGCATGTTAATCCTGCGGTGCTGTTTTTTTAGATCGGTTGTACGTGTTCCTTTGCATGGGTTTTACGATGAACAAAGGTGTTCAGATCAATTGTGGATGTGGCAATGATCTTATCTCTAGATCACACCGATCAACATGTGATCTGTCCACGAAAAAGCTTCTGTTCAAAAGGAATCAAATAACAGATGCAAAGAAAACATGATGATGTCGTAAGATGGTATTGGAGACCTACCTCACGTTCTTCTTGGTCTCGAGGTCCTTCTCCTAGCAAGACAGAACGTCGGGGCTCTCTTCCGGCGATCTCCGGCGACTGAACTCCGGCGAAGGGGTTAGATTGGCGAGGTGGGGGCTAGGGCTCCAAGTCGACGACTCTTGGGAGGTGGAAAAGAAGTTCGTGGTTGCGGCCAAAGGTTTTCGGTTCTATTTATAAGAGGAAACGAAGAGTCCTCCTCTGATCGGAATTCGAATAAGAGTCCTATTCAAATTGTTTTTCAATCTAAACAACTTATCTCTTGCTGATTTGGTGCAGTAGCAACGTGGAATTCGTGTCGGTTTCCTCCCGTACCGGTATTCCCACGCGTATAAAAGCAAAAACCGCTTCAGATCTCATCACCTCCGTGGTGATGAACTCCGGAGGCTACACGTGTTCTGCGGGAATCTGGGCTCCCTTTTCCACAGAGACAAGCTCCGGTTGTGCCACGTGTCAGGCGGGCGAGACCTCCCTCTCCCTTAGAGGCGAGCTCCGCGCGTGCCACGCGTCCTGGCGAGCAGGACCTCCCTCTCTTCAGAGGCGAGCTCCGCATGCACCACGTGGCTGGTGGGTCGAGACCTCCCCTCTCAACAGACGCGAGCTCCGCGAACGCCACGTGTCAGTTCCAGACTTCCCCTCTCTTCGGAGGTGGATCTGGTGGTGCCATTTGACAGCGTCGGACCTCCCCTATCTTTGGAGGTAGCTCCGGATGTGCCACGTGTCCTAACACCGCCAGACTTCCTTTCTCCTCATAGACGAGCTCCGAGGTCGACACGTGTCCATCAGTGTTGGACCTCCCAGAGGCGAGCTCCAGATGTTACACGTGTCCGGTAGTGTTGGACCTCCCAGAGGTGAGCTCCGGAGGTGACACGTGTCCACTAGGACCGGACCTCTCGGAGGTGAGCTCCGAGAGCGACACGCGTCCCACGCGGCTGGTCCTCTCTTTTCCACGGTGACTAGCTCCTCAGTACCGGGGATTCCCATGCGTACAGAGGAAAACAGCTTCAGAGTCACGTTACCTTCGCAGCGGTGAGCTCCGGAAGCTCCACGTGTCCTGCAGGAACCTGGGCTCCCTTTTCCGTAGAGACAAGCTCCGTTTGTGCCGCGTGTCAGGCGGGCGAGACCTCCCTCTCCCTGAGAGGTGAGCTCCGCACGCGCCACGCGTCCTGGCGGGCGGGACCTCCCCACTTCTCTAGAGACGAGCTCCGCGAACGCCACGTGTTAGTGCCAGACCTCCCCTCTCTTCGGAGGTGAGCTCTGAATGTGCCACGAGTCAGTGCCGGACCTCCCCTCTCATCGGAGGTAGCTCCGGATGTGCCACGTGTCCTAACAGCGCCAGACTTCCTTTCTCCTCAGAGATGAGCTCCGAGGTTGACACGTGTCCATCAGTGACGGACCTCCCGGAGATGAGGTCCGGTGATGACACGTGTCCAGTAGTGTCGGACCTCCCGGAGATGAGCTCCGAAAGTGACACGTGTCCAGTAGGACCGGACCTCTTGAAGGTTAGCTCCGAGAGCGACACGTGTCCCGCGGGTCGGACCTTTTGGAGAAGAGCTCCGAGAGCGACACGTGTCCCGCGCAGCTGGTCCTCTCTTTTCCGCAGCGACTAGCTCCGGTGGCGACACGTGTCCTGCGGGGCTGGACTTCGGTCCTCCGCAGACGCTAGCTCCGGGGGCAACACGTGTCCCACGGGATCGGACCTTGCCCCTTCCGCAGAGATGAGCCCCGAGCCTGCCACGTAGTTAGTTAGCGACGGACCTCTCCCCCTTTGCGGGGATGAGCTCCGGACGCGCCACATGGCCAGTGGGCCGCGGGAATTGTCTACAGCGCTCCTCGGCGAACTGGAATTGGTTGTTTTTGGCTATCTTTTTTATTCTTTCTCGATTTCAACTTATTTAAAAATGTTTCTTTATACAAAATATGCATACATGATTACGAAATTGCGGATGTCACAAATCTACCCCCCTTAAATTGAATCTCACCCTCGAGATTTGTTAGTGGAGAATAGATTAGGGAATTCGGCCTTGATGTCTTCTTCACGCTCCCATGTGGCTTTAGCTTCGGTGTGATGGCTCCATTGTACCTTGCACCAACGGATCACTTTGTTCCTCGTGACCCATTCCTTTACGTCTAAAATTTGGACAGGGTGCTCTTCATAGGTCAGATCCTCTTGAAGTTCAAGTTCATTCATCTATACTTGCTCTTCTGGTACTCTCAAGCACATCTTGAGTTGGGATACATGAAACACATCATGTACGTTGGAGAGGTGCGTTTGGAGCTCTAGTTGATAGGCTACTTCTCCTCGCTTGTCCAAAATCTTAAATGGCCCGATATAGCGAGGTGCTAGCTTGCCTTTGACGTTAAAACTTTGTTGTCCTCGAATAGGTGATACCTTAAGGTATATGAAGTCTCCTACTTCGAAGGTCAACTTACTTCGCCTATTGTCCGCATAGCCTTTCTGCCGTGACTGAGCAGCCTTCAAGTTATCCCGTATTGTTTAGACTTGCTAGTCAGCCTCTTGTAGCACTTCGGGTCCAAACACTTGGTTCTCTCCGGTCTCGTTCCAAAACAATGGCGTTCTACACCGTCTACCATATAATGCCTCGAAAGGCGACATCTTCAAGCTGGCTTGATAGCTGTTGTTATAGGAGAACTTAGCATATGGCAAGCTCCTATCCCAACTACGCCCATGTTTCAAGGCACAGGCTCTCAACATGTCTTCCAAAATTTGGTTTGTCCTTTCGGTTTGTCCATCAGTCTGCGGGTGGTAAGCGGAGCTAAAATCCAATCGTGTACCCATAGCTTCATGCAGCTTCTTCAAGAACCTAGAGGTAAACTGAGTACCCCAGTCTAAAACTATCCTCTTCGGGACTCCATGGCAGCACACGATTTGCTCCATGTACAGGTCAGCTAGTTGTGCATTGTTGTACACAGTCTTAACAGGAAGAAAATGAGCTGTTTTCGTCAATCGGTCCACGATAACCCAGATGGAGTCATAATCCGACCGAGTACGTGGTAATTCAACTGTGAAATCCATACTGATGTCTTCCCACTTCCCCTCGGGTACCTTCAAGGGTTGCAACAGTCCAGCGGGTCTTTGATGTTCGGCCTTCACCCGTTGGCATGTGTCGCATAGGACAACATACTCGGCGATGTCCCTCTTCATACCATCCCACCAATAACAAGTTTTCAGGTCCTTGTACATCTTGGTACTTCCGGGATGTATGGAATAAAATGAGTCACGTGCCTCCTTTAATATCGTGTCGCGGATGTGCTTCACGTTAGGCACACAAATCCTTTTTCCTAGCCAAAGCGTACCCTTCTCGTCTTCCTTGAAGTCCTTTTCTATTCCTTGTTGGATCCTTTCCTTGATCTCCTTGATTTCTTCATCCGTAGCTTGGCCATCTCTTATATCTTGTTCCAATGAAGAGTGGAGTTCCATCACTTCCATCTCGTTCAATAACCCGAGATGTAACCGTTCAAACTCCTTGCGTAGCTTGGGCGGTAGCTCCCGAACCGTGAGTTGGTGACATGCTCCCTTCCGGCTCAATGCATTGGCTACTACATTGGCCTTTCAGGGGTGACAGTTGATTCCAACATCATAATCCTTGATGAGCTCCAACCATCGACGTTGCCTCAAATTCAAATCCTTTTGGGTGAATATGTACTTGAGGCTTTTATGATCCGTATAGATCTCACATCGGTGACCAAGGATATAATGTCTCCAAATCTTCAATGCATGCACCACGGCTGCTAGCCCCAGGTCATGTGTAGGGTAATTGAGCTCGTGTTTCTTGAGTTGTCTCAACGCATAGGCTACCAGTTGTCCTTCTTGCATGAGCACACATCCGAGCCCTTGTCTGGCTGCGTCACAATATATGTCAAAGCTCTTGCTTAAGTCCAGTAATACTAGAACCGGTGCTGTGGTTAGCCTTTTCTTGAGCTCCTCAAAGCTTTCTTGGCACGCTGGTGTCCATTGGAAGGCTTTTCCCTTTGTTAGCAACTCCGTCATAGGCTTTGCTATCTTAGAGAAGTCCTTGATGAACCGGCTGTAGTATCCAGCCATCCCAAGAAAACTCCGAATATCCCTCACGTTTTGCGGTTGGTTCCACTTCAGAACATCTCCCACTTTTCCGGGATCAACCGATACTCCTTCCTCGGAGATGATGTGGCCTAGGAACGATATCTCCTTTAGCCAAAATTGACACTTGCTGAGCTTGGCATACAATTGATGCTCTCGCAGCTTCTGCAATGTCAATCTTAAATGCTCTTCATGTTCCTCCTCACTTTTCGAATACACCATGATATCGTCAATGAAAACCATGAGGAACTTGTCCAAGTACTCCATGAAAACCTTGTTCATGAGGTACATGAAGTATACGGGTGCATTCGTTAACCAAAAAGACATAACGGTATATTCATACGCACCATACCGTGTTTGAAAGGCAGTCTTTGGTATATCGGAGGGCTTAATCTTCAGCTAGAAAATCCCGACCAAAGATCAATCTTGGAGAAGACTCGGGCTCCCTTCATCTGGTCGAACAGATCCTCTATTCGGGGCAGAGGGTATTTGTTTATGATCATCACCTCATTGAGAGACTTATAGTCCACGCACATCCTTTGGGTTCCATCCTTCTTGTCTACGAAGAGCACGGGGCTCCTCATGGTGACGAGCTTGGGCGTATAAAACCCTTCTCTAGCTGCTCCTGGATTTTCTTCTTCAGCTCCACTAGTTCGTTGACGGGCATCCTAGATGGTCTCTTTGCTATAGATGCAGTTGCGGGTACCAAGTCAATGGAAAACTCAATGTCCCGTTCAGGTGGCATACTGGGATGTTCTTCCGGGAACACGTCCGAAAACTCTTGAACCACTGGAATGCTGTCCAGGGTTGCTTCTTTGACGTGGTTCAACGTTGCCTTCTCGGTTACCGGATGGGCTGACTCAAACTCGATACGGGTACCGTGCTCGTTGGTCAACTGCACGCTCCTCTCAGCACATTGGATTACTCCTTTGTGCTTACTTAGCCAATCCATTCCGAGTATTTTGTCAAGCCCTTGGGAATCCAAGACAATGAGGTTGGCAACAAAGTCTACGCCCCTTATTTTATGGTTTACTTTCGGACATATGATATTAGTCCTCATCTCTCCACCGGGAGAATTAACCAACATAGTATATTTCAAGTGTTATATGGGTAGATTATACTTGGCAACATACTTGGATGATATGAATGAATGTGATGCTCCAGAATCAAATATAATGGTGGCTGGGTTGGAGTCGGCAAGGAACATACCAATCATGACGTCCTCATCCTGTTGTGCTTCCTCAGCAGAGACACGGTTCACGTTGCCGCGAGCGTAGTTCTACTGTCCATGGTTTCCTTGATTGGTTCCTCCGTTCGGCCATGGGTTCTGCTTGGGCATGTTGGCGGGTTGTCCAGGACCTCTCTTCGGGCACTGGCTCGCAAAGTGTCCCGTCTCTCCGCATGCAAAGCATGCCTTGTTGCCCTTGACAGCAGGTACGTTGGGGCGGGGGTTTTGAATAGGAGCGCCCATGTTGGGACAGGGTGTGACACCCTCATTCCTGGTGTCATCATATATTCAAGTTTTATGAAGAGAAAACATTTTAAGGAAGAAGTAGGAACCGAGAAAACTATCAAAAGGATAGCCAAAAAGAGCCGAATGCAGTTCACCGAGAGCACCAAAGACAACTTCTGCGGCCCGCTGGCCACGTGGCGTGTTCGGAGCTCATCCCTGCTCAGTGGGGAGAGGTCCGCCGCTAAAATGGCTACGTGGCAGGCTCGGGGCTCATCTCTGCAAAAAGGGGAGAGGTCCGACCCTGTGTGACACGTGTTGCCCCCGGAGCTATCCTCTGCGAAAGGAGCAAAGGCATTTCTGCAGGACACATGTCACCTTTGGAGCTAGTCACCACGGAAATAAGAGGACCAGTCGCGCGGGATACGTGTCGATCTCGGAGCTCACCTCCGAGAGGTCCGGTTTTATTGAACACATGGCGCTACCGGAGCTTATCTTCGGAAAATTCGTCACTGTTGGACACGTGTCGACTTCGGGGCTCGTCTCTGAGGAAAGAAGAGAGGAAAGGTCCGACACTAACACGTGGCGTGTGCGGAGCCACCTCGGAATAGAGAGGAGGTCCCGACCGCCAGAATACGTGGCACAAGCGGAGCTCACCTCCGAAGGGAAAGGGAGGTCTCGCTCATTTGACACGCGGCACAACCGGAGCCCGTCTCTGCGAGAATGGAGAGACCAGGACCCGGTGGACACGTGGAACCTCCAGAGCTCATCACCGAAGAGGTAACGAGTTCTAGGGAAGGTTTTTATATTCTGTATGCGTAGAAATACCGGAACAGAAGCTAACCTGAATTCCGCAATGATACCGCACCAAATCAATAAAAGATAAGATGTTAGGATCCAACAACGATCTGAATAGGACTCTTATTCAGGATACAATCAGATTAGGACTCTCCTCTTCCCGATTATAAATAGAACCCAGAACCTATGGCCGAAACCACAAACTTCTTTTCCAACTCCTGAGCCAACGACTTAGAGCCCTAGTCCCAACCCGCCGAGTAGACCATCGCCGGAGTTCAGAAAGGAAGATTGCCGGAAGAAAGCCCAACGATCTGAGGAGGACCTCGAGACCGAGAAGAACGTAAGGTAGGTCTCCAATACCACCTTACGACATCGTTGTGTTTTCTTTGCATCTGTTCTTTTGTTCCTTCGAACAGAAGCCTTCTCGTGGACAGATCACTTAATGATCAGGTTGATCTAAAGACAAGATCATCGCCACGTCCACCTTTGATCCGAACACCTCTGCCCATGCAAGCCATGCAAGAACACGTGCAAACCAATCTAACAAAACTAATCATAGGATAGCATGCATATGCATCATCGCATCTAGTTTAAGGTTGTGCATGATATTGATTGCTGTGAATCTTGTATGGACATGATCCTACATAGCAGGACAAGCTCAGGGAGCTGTCTACGACGAGCTGCAGCAACAAGGTTTTGAGATCCAAGAACAACCGGAACCGCAAGAACAAGGCAAGTGCTCCTTGACCATATTGATCCTATGTATTGGGTCAAACTGTTGTGTTTTGTGAAAAGGTGTTCGTGCTGAGTCAAACACGATGGGAAACCCTTTTTATAGGAGTTAATTAGTTTTGGTTAAACCACCCTTGTCGCCAGGGAAGTTAATGAGTCGGGTATGGTTTTTGCTTTATGCTTCGCTGAGTCCATGGGATTGGGAAGCGAGATAGATGTGTCTAGCTAACTGCACTCGTAATGATAATGAGAAACTGATGATGTTAATGGACATGGATCAGAGGGAGATCTAGGCAAGCCTGGGTTTGTAAATGAGGTAGCATGAGATGGTGGTTTACTTGCCGTAGATCTAAGGACCGGTTCATGCATGCACATGCCAGGATAACAGTGCCACCACAAGGCCAAGTATGGGTGCGGCTTAGCTGAGTAATTAGGAAAGTTGCTAGAGTGTTATGGACTATAGAAGGCGCGGGGAATGGGAGTCGAGTGAGGACTGCCCTGGGAACTGCATGGCACAAGAGGGGGCCCGTGGGTGGGAGAATTGGAGATTCTAGCCTGCCGGTGAAACCTTAGTGAGTCCATACATCTAGTAACCCCTTTGTAAAGGCTATTTTGTGATCTCTTGACCATACACCGACGGTTGTGTACTGGTATAATGGAGGTTCTACAGTCGCCGACGGGTGACAAAATCACAAACTTGTGGGTAAAGAGGTGCAAACTCTGCAGTGTCTAAAACTATCATGATAGCCGAGCTTACGGTCATGAGCGCCTGGCCATCTGCCATGATTAGTCGGGATGGTTATTTAGATGGTTCTTGGTTATGGTTATTGATTTTGGTTATGGTTTGGTTTTGGGACTGTTGAGTCCGGGTGATAAGATGGTTGCATGACTGTTGAGTCATGGCAACGAGATTAGTCTCGGTGTGAGATGAAGTTGTTTATGAGATAAGATGGTAGCGAATACGAGAAGGTATTCTTGAGATGGTAGCGAATACGAGGAGGTATTCGTGAGCAAGAGTGAAGTTGGTTAATGTTCGGGTGGAACATGGAAAGTGATGGAGGTATGTTGGTAAATTAATACATTCTGGGATTACATTCATCTAAAGTTAGGTTGCTGTTTTATCATGGTTTTATAAATCTGCTTTTCTGCAAATAACCCTTTTTATACCTACCTTGTTATGAGCTACATATCATGATTTTCCCGCACTTGCTGAGTACATCATTGTACTCAAACTTGCATTATTATTTCGTCATCAGCAGCAAGAGAAGACTACTATGAAGACCAAGTGGAGCATTAAGGCGTGTGATCTATTCTCAACCTTGTCTGTGGAGGGAGTAGGGATAGAGCCACTTCTGCTTAGATTTGCTTCCGCATTAGAATAAAGACTTCCGCTGCATAGAAATAAAGACTTCCGCTGTGAGCATGAGTCCAAGACTCATAAGATATTGTAATAAACTCTGTTATTCATGGTTATATATATTCTGAATTCAGTTTGTGGAATATATGTGTATGTGTGATGAACATCCTAGGCACACATATGCATTAGTTCTCTGTTCCGTGGTTTTCCACAGAATTGAGGGCGTCACACGGGGCGCTGGAGGCAAAGGCACACGAGGTGCTTGTGCAACGGGTCGTTGATGTGATGGCTGATTAGGGCGGTATGCAGGAGCGGTCGATCCATACTGTGGTGCAGCTGGGGGCATGTACCGAGGGCGTACGTTGCTCCCTTGTGACTGGTATGGCATCTTCCTTTTGCCCTCTTGCTCGATCTCTCGGATCTTGCTCTCAACCACTATAGCCTTGTCAACCATCTTCTAGAAGTTATCATAGTCATTGTTGAGGAGCTGAACCTGGATCTCATTGTTCAACCCTCTCATGATCAGGTACTGCTTCCTTTGGTCCGAGTTGACATCTTCGGGGGCATATCGTGATAGCTGCGTGAACTAGTTGAGGTTCTAATTCACGCTTTTCTTACCCTGGCGGAGACCTTCGAACTCCTGCCTTTTGAGCATCATGACACCAGCATGGATGTAATGAGAGCAAAAGCTCTCCTTGAACTCAGCCCAAGTGATATTCTCTGGGTTGTCATGAGCGTTACAAAGGGCATCCCACCAGTCGGCAGCTGCTCCCATGAGTTGGTGCGATGCAAAGAGAACTTTCTCTCAGTTATCGCACTGAACTATGGAAAGCTTCTTCTCCATGGACTTTAACCACTCATCGGCCTCCATGGGGTCATTAGCTTGAGCAAAAGTGGGTGGTCGCGTCCTCATGAACTCTCCCAGCCTGTTGTAAGCCGGTGGTGGTGGCGGTGGTGCCAGAACGGGGTTGTTGTTGTTGGCATACAGCTGACCCAAAGTTTGGACCATGGTTTGCATAAGCTGATTCTGCATGGCCATCAACCGTTTCAGGTTGTTTTCACCAGCTCCGGGGTTAATAGGAACTTCATCGTGGCCATCCTCTTGATTGCCACAGACGTTCCATCCTTGGCGGCCGGCGTTTCCTCTCACCATCTGTGAGAGAGAATGGAATAGAATAGAGGTTAGAAGGTTAGATGGATCCCCATAACTATATGCATCAAGGTGGATAGACTATTGTAACACCCCAAAACCTGCTAAAGAGGGGAATTTAAAAATTTTTGGACGTATTGCATGTGGTGCAGAAATTCAAATTCAAACTGGAATTCAAATTCAAATCAAAACAGAAAAGAAAAGAAAAGAAAAAAGAAAAAGAAACCCCCAACCGGCCAGTGGGCCGAAACCCGCCAGCCGGCCCAATCCCCCGCGCCAGCCCGAACCCGCGCCCCCTCTCTCCCTCTCACTGACACGAGGGGCCCGCGTGTCATCCCTCACCTCCCGCGCGCCCCAAGCGCTCCGGTTCCTTCGCGCCGATCACACCCGACGCTCCCGGATTCCTCGCCTTCGACCCAACCCCGAATCCCTCGCGCCGGCCTGCTCGATCGCAACAAACCCCTGCGCCCCCGGCCCTGATAAAAACAGATGAACCCGCCGCCCTCCTCCTCGCACAAGCAGTTTCTCTCCCGGTGAGCGCCGCCGCCGTTGAGCTTGGAATTCCCCAAGAGCGTCGCCGTATCCCTCTGTCAAACCGATCTCATGACCCCGCAGCACCGCACACAAGCTGTAGACGCCGACCCCGGAGGGAAACGCCGCCGGAAATGACCATCCCGACGCTCGCCGGTGAGTACCGCCGCCGCTCGCCGGTGAAACTTCTGAATTACACGGTTCCGATCCATCCTAATCATCGGTGTGCCATCTCTAGACCCCAGTGAAGCATCACGACCTGAGAACTCGAAGGGATCACCGCCCCAACTGCCACATCGACGAGCACAGCAAGCCGCCGCCTCCTGTCCTCGTCGCCGACCGGGTTCCGAGCCCTTCAGGCGTAAGAAATTAGCCTAGGTGAGCTCCCCTACCTCCCCTCTGCCGTTTGCTACCGAAAAGGGTGGGTGTTAGCGTCTGTAGATGAAGATCCGTGACCTCGCCGGCGAGATCACGCCTCTGCCGCCGTGCGCCGCCACGCGCGCGGGCGAACTCCGGCCAGGAGCGATGTGGCCTCTTGTGCGCCGTCTATTTTAAATCGCACGGTAGAAATAAAGCCGACGCATACCGGTTCGGCGATCTAATCTGAGCCGTCTGTTTTAAATCGGACGGTTCACGTCAGTCCCCGCTTTATAAAGGCCGGGATTCTTATGCGCTACCCCCTGGGGATCTCGGAAAACACGAGCGAGCCACGGAAACTTCTGATCTAGCCCCTGGAACTTCAGAAATTCGTGTAAATTCATTTAAAAATCAGTTTTAGCCCCTGGACTTAATTAAAATTAGGAAAACCCCTCTGTTATGTGTTGTTAGACCCCTGGAAATTTATGAAATAATAAATTAGACCCTGCAGTAGGGTGGATTTACCTTTTTGACCCTATATGATATTAAATTCAGAAATTTGAATATGAGACTAGGATTTAAATTTAAAAGGTAAAGCAAACACATGTGCAAATTCAAGTTTAATCTCTCTAGCACTTGGAAAACTTTAGAATGAGTTAAAAATAGATTTTAGGCTGAAATGAAATCTGCCTAAGTGTTGCTCATTTTTATTTTCCCTAGAGGCACATTTTTAGGCTAGGAAATAATTCTGAAAATTGATAAAATAAATTTAAATTAGTTCACATCAGAGGAGAAGTTCAAAAATATATTATTTAATATTTTACATCAGAACCTATTCTATTTAGATGATGTGTCTTACTATTTTTAATAATAAAGATCATTTTTAGGCATGGAAAATAAATCTGAAAATATAGGAAAATAGGTATGCATAATTAGAAAAGGATAAATGAGTTCTCCAAATTCAAAAGCTTCAATTTAGGATTTTGTAGAAGATCTGAAAACCTAATTGGAGTAGGAGATTACCTTTCATGCAAACTTGGTAGCTAAGAAGTGTATTAATTAAATCAAAAGAATTTGTTCAAATTGGAAATTCTTATCTAATTTAATTTTAAATGCTTTATGTTTTAGATGGTTCGCATGATCCGCACCGCCCGCAAGTCCACCGGAGCGAGAGTTCCGGTAGTTGCCCTTGCCTTGAGAGAGGAGAACCGTCCGGTGATGTACCACTCCTACGGATTGGCAGTAGGAGGCTTGTTGCACTGTCTTCGGCGTATGCTCCACGCCGCCGGCAATACGGGCAAGCTAATCATACACTACAGTTCCACCAGGACCATCCGTGAGAAGCGGGAAGAATGGAGCTCGGAGATGAGGATTATCCATGAAAATCAGCTGCTCAAGATCCACCGCTCTCTAGCTTGTCGGGCGACTCAGGCCGATGCTGAGAAGGATGTCACCTGGGAGGCCATCACCTGCCAGAGTTACATCAACCGTCGCCACCTGGACAGGACTGAGTACATGTATGTACTCCAGCGTGAGAGTGGCTCCGCGGAGTACAAGTACCCGCCAGTGCAGCAGGGGACTTCCCATGAGCACATGGACCTGTGCTTGGAGGATGCTGCTATGCTCAGCACTCGACTGCAGGAGTGCCAGCAGGAGCTTCAGGATGTTCGTGACACCCTGAAGGAGACTGAGGCATTGCTTCGCGCCAGCTTGAGGGCGAGAGAAAAAGAAGATGTGAATGAAATGTGTGTCACCGTGAATGACACGTGGACTCCTGACTCCCCAGACCGCCGTGCGAGCAGGCGTTGCCGCACTTCTCCACCAGCAGCCTCCCCACCCAAAGCGGAATCAGAGGGCAGCCGCAATAATGAGGAAGACCCCGAAGAGACAGCTCAGTGATATGAGTCGTTTAGAGTCCTTTCGCTTATTTCAGCAGGATATCGAGTAGTCGAGTCAATACCTTAGTTGTTTGTGTGTTAATGTTTAGGGTGTGACGTGAGTTGTGGAAGCCATGGGCATTTGTCCACAACCTCGTCTTTAGGTTGCTTTCCTTTGATGTGTGAACCCCTCTGAATTAAGAGTGCATTTGTTTTCGTGTGAGACGTGATTCCCAAAAGTCTACGTGGAACCCTCAGAAAATGTTTAATATATTAAGGCCTCAAAAGTTTAAGTTTAAACAAGCAATTTGGGAAGTTCGAAGCTTCCTAGGATTGGCTGGGTATTATCGACGGTTTATCGAGGGTTTCTCCAAGGTTTCGAGACCCCTCACCAAATTGTTGGAGAAGGGAATCACATTCACATGGACACCGCAGTGTGAGACGAGTTTTCAAGAACTAAAGAAAAGATTGACAACAGCCACAGTGCTAGTTATGCCAGATATGCATAAAAAATTTTTGGTGTACTGTGATGCATCTGGACACGGGTAGGGATGTATTCTCATGCAAGAGGGTCATGTTGTGGCCTACGCGTCCCGACAGCTCCGAAAACACGAGAAGAACTATCCTACACATGACCTAGAGCTAGCTGTAGTGGTACACGCATTGAAGATTTGGCGGCATTACTTGATGGGGAAGAGGACAGAGATATATACAGATCATAAGAGCTTAAAGTATATTTTCACACAGCCAGATCTCAACCTCAGACAAAGGAGATGGTTAGAGCTAATCAACGACTTAGATGTTGGCATCAACTATCATCCTGGGAAAGCGAACGTCGTGGCAGATGCTTTAAGTCGGAAGGTGCAGGTCAATAGGTTGAGCATAAAGGACATGCCTACAGAATTGAAGGAAGAGGTTGTAAAACTCAATCTATGTCTGGTGACTAGTGGTGAGGCCATCGTCATGGAAGTGGACTCCACATTAGAGCAAGACATACGCAACGGTCAGAAGAATGACGAGAAGATACAAGAGATTAGAGAACTCATCAAGGATAATAAAGCCCCTGGGTTCAGAGAGGATGAACAAGGTACGGTGTGGCACGGGAAAAGAATCTGTGTGCCTGAGGTGAAGGAGATCCGTGAATTGATTTTGAAGGAAGCTCATGATTCCGACTATTCCGTTCATCCTAGGAGTACGGAGATGTATCATGACCTCAAGAGCAGGTATTGGTGGTATGGCATGAAGCGAGATGTCGCGGAACATTTTACCCTATGTGACACATGTCAGTTGGTGAAAGCAGAACATCAACGACCCGCGGGACTCTTGCAACCACTCAAAGTGCCTGAATGGAAATGGGAAGAAATAGGTATGGACTTCATAGTGGGACTACCCAGGACCCAATCGGGATATGATTCGATATGGGTCATCGTCGACAGACTAACCAAGGTAGCTCATTTCATCCTCGTGAAAGAAAGCTACAGCAGATCCAAGTTGGCAGAATTGTACATGTCAAGGATCGTGTGTTTCCATGGAGTGCCAAAGAAGATAGTGTCGGACCAAGGGACACAGTTCACCTCCAGGTTCTGGCAGAAGTTACATGAAACCATGGGAACTCATCTAAATTTTAGTTCTGCCTATCACCCCCAGACTGACGGGCAGACGGAAAGAACCAATCAGATCCTTGAGGATATGCTGAGGGCGTGTACGCTCAAGAACAATAGGAGTTGGGATAAGAACTTACCGTATGCGGAGTTCTCCTATAAAAACAGCTATCAGGCTAGTATGAAGATGTCACCGTTTGAGGCGTTGTATGGAAGGAAGTGCAGGACTCCACTATTTTGGAACCAAACAGGGGAAAGTAAAGTGTTTGGGCCCGAAGTACTACATGAAGCCGAGGCAAAAGTGAGGAAAATTCGTAACAACTTGACGATAGCACAGACCCGATAAAAGAGCTATGCCGATGTACGGAGAAAAGAGCTCGTTTTCAACGTGGGAAACTATGTCTATCTCAAGGTGTCCCCTATCCGAGGACTTTGTCGGTTCAAGGTGAAAGGGAAGTTATCACCTCGATACATCGGACCTTTTCAGATTCTGGAAAGGAAAGGCGAAGTGGCATATCAACTAGAACTACCGGCTTGCCTATTGGATGAGCACGATGTATTCCATGTGTCATAGCTCAAGAAATGTCTAAGGACGCCTGAAGAGATGTTACCCATGAATGAGGTTGATGTACGAGAGGATCTGTCTTAAGCCGAGCAACCGGTCAAGGTTTTGGAAACAATGGAACACCTCAAAAGAAATAAAAGAATCCGGATGTGCAAGGTGCAGTGGAAGCATCACTCGGAAGAGGAAGCCACATGGGAGCAAGAGGACGAGCTTAAGGCACAGTTTCCGGAATTGTTTTCCTAGAACCACCAATCTCGAGGACGAGATTTCTTTTAAGGGGGGTAGAGCTGTAACACCTCAAAACCAGCTAAAGAGGGGAATTTAAAATTTTTTGGACGTATTGCATGTGGTGCAGAAATTCAAATTCAAACTGGAATTCAAATTCAAATCAAAACAGAAAAGAAAAGGAAAAAGAAAAGCCCCAACCGGCCAGTGGGCCGAAACCTGCCAGCTTGCCCAATCCCCAGCGCCAGCCCAAACCCGCACCCCTCTCTCCCTCTCACTGACACGCGGGGCCCGTGTGTCATCCCTCACCTCCCGCGCGCCCCAACCGCTCCGCTTCCTTCGCGCCGACCCAACCCCGAATCCCTCGCGCCGGCATTCTCGATCGCAACAAACCCCCGCGCCCTCGGCCCTGATAAAAACAGATGAACCCGCCGCCCTCCTCCCCGCACGAGCAGTTTCTCTCCCGGTGAGCGCCGCCGCCGTTGAGCTTGGAATTCCCCAAGAGCGTCGGCGTCTCTCTCTGTCAAACCGATCTTGTGACCCCGCAGCACCGCGCACAAGCTGTAGATGCCGACCCCGGAGGGAAACGCCACCAGAAACGACCATCCCGACGCTCACCGGTGAGTACCGCTGCCGCTCGCAGGTGAAACTTCCGAATTACACGGTTCCGATCCATCCTAATCATCGGTGTGCCATCTCTAGACCCCAGTGAAGCATCATGACCTGAGAACTCGAAGTGATCACCGCCCCAACTGCCACTTTGACGAGCACAGCAAGCCGCCGCCGCCTGTCCTCGTCGCCGACCGGGTTCCGAGCCCTTCAGGCCTGAGAAATTAGCCTAGAAGAGCTCCCCTACCTCCCCTCTGCCGTTTGCTACCAAAAAGGGCGGGTGTTAGCTTCTGTAGATGAAGATCCGCGACCTCGCCCGTGAGATCACGCCTCTGCAGCCGTGCGCCACCGCGCGCTCGGGCGAACTCCTGCCAGGAGCGACGTGGCCTCTTGTGCGCCTTCTATTTTAAATCGCATGGTAGAAATAAAGCCGACGCGTACCGGTTCGGCGATCTAATCTGAGCCATCTGTTTTAAATCGGACGGTCCACGTCAGCCCCGCGTTATAAAGGCCGCGATTCTTACGCGCTACCCCCTGGGGATCTCGGAAAACACGAGCGAGCCTCGGAAACTTCTGATCTAGCCCCTGGAACTTCAGAAATTCGTGTAAATTCATTTAAAAATCAGTTTTAGCCCCTGGACTCAATAAAAATTAGGAAAACCCCTCTGTTATGTGTAGTGAGACCCCTGGAAATTTATGCAATAGTAAATTAGACTCTGCAGTAGGGTGGATTTACCTTTTTGACCCTATATGATATTAAATTCAGAAATTTGAATATGTGACTAGGATTTAAATTTAAAAAGGTAAGGCAAACACATGTGCAAATTCAAGTTTAAACTCTCTAGCACTTGGAAAACTTTAGAATGAGTTAAAAATAGATTTTAGGCTGAAATGAAATCTGCCTAAGTGTTGCTCATTTTTATTTTCCGTAGAGGCACATTTTTAGGCTAGGAAATAATTCTGAAAATTGATAAAATAAATTTAAATTAGTTCACATCAGAAGAGAAGTTCAAAAATATATTATTTAATATTTTAGATCAGAACCTATTCTGTTTAGATGATGTGTCTTACTATTTTTCATAATAAAGATCATTTTTAGGCATAGAAAATAAATCTGAAAATATAGGAAAATAAGTATGCATAACTAGAAAAGGATAAATGAGTTCTCCAAATCCAAAAGCTTCAATTTAGGATTTTGTAGAAGATCTGAAAACCTAATTGGAGTAGGAGATTACCTTTCATGCAAACTTGGTAGCTAAGAAGTGTATTAATTAAATAAAAAGAATTTGTTCAAATTGGAAATTCATATATAGTGTGCAAACAGAAATCTGAATACAAAAATTCGAAATCATATACATATGTTTAAAAGTGCTTGTAGACCAAAAATCACCACATGTAGAGTAACCACAACACTTAGAAATATGAATGACTTTCATAGGTATGTATGTGATGTTTGCATGAAGTGAAAGTGTGAACTATGTCTTATGGATTGTTGTTTTCTTTTGCTATGTGTGTTGGCATGAGTAGAACCTGCCCAAGAGCAAGTTCTCCCCTTCCAAGACCAAGACTTTCCATTCTCAGAGCAGCAGGAAGAAGGCAAGTGTCTTATGGATTGTTGTTTTTCTTTTGCTATGTGTGATGGTATGATGTAGAACCTGCTCAAGAGCAAGTTATTCCTTTCCAAGATCAGGACTACCCATTTCAAGAGCAGCAAGAAGGAGGCAAGTTTCCTTGACCACTTTGATCCTATACTAGGATGTGTAGTTAGAACTATTTGCATTGTCAATTGAAATATGAAACCCATGTTAGGAAGTTTCCCTAGAATTGCATTACCTTGTTTCCTTGTAGCTTGGGTTAGGATTTATTTTATCATGTCATTTATTTATATGCTTAGCCATGCTTAGAATGGGATAATTGGGATATGAGATCATCAATTTATTTACCTTACTCTTGAATGAGATATTATGAGTTATGTAGAGGTAGGGATCGAGGCAAGTTGGATGATTTGGTTGGTGCTGGGTGCACGAGACTCGGGTTTGTGTTTAGTACTTGCCTGGATCCTAAGGACCGGTTCATGGAGCATGTAACCTGGCTTTACCGTGCAAACCACATGCTGAAATGGGGCATCTTGGCCAATTAATTAGGTGTATCCCCGGCGTAGTATGGGTGTGTTGGATGGTGCGGGGAATAGGTGTCAGCTGGACTACCATATGAACCGCAAGGCTCAAGAGGGGGCCACTGCAGCGGGGTTGGAGCCTCTTGTATGCTGTTAGGGGTGAAACCTCAGTGGGCCCACGCTCGTCGGGAATCCATTTGTAAAGGCTTCGTAGTGATCTTCTGGCTACACACCTGGGAAGTGTGAATGTGGTTCGTGGCCACTGGCATAATGGAGGTTCTTTTAGTCCACCCGGCAACGGGGGATGAAATCACTACATGTGGGTACAGTGGTGCAAACTCTATAGAGTCAAAACTGTCATGACAGCCGTGCTCACGGTCAAGAGCGGCTTGGACTTATTCATGATTAGAGGATGATGAATTTGGAAGTTGAGGATGTTAAGCGGGGAGCTTAACATTGGAAATGATAAAAACAGATGAACCCGCCGCCCTCCTCCTCGCACGAGCAGTTTCTCTCCCGGTGAGCGCTGCCGCCGTTGAGCTTGGAATTCCCCAAGAGCGTCGCCGTCTCCCTCTGTCAAACCGATCTCGTGACCCCACAGCACCGCACACAAGCTGTAGATGCCGACCCCGGAGGGAAACGCCGGAAACGACCATCCCGACGCTCGCCGGTGAGTACCGCCGCCGCTCGCCGGTGAAACTTCCGAATTACACGGTTCTGATCCATCCTAATCATCGGTGTGCCATCTCTAGACTGTCACACCCAGTTTTTCCGAAGAACAACCAAGTGAATATCACATGTATGCCAGGATCATTTTCTCATACATGTGATGACAAATAGTGAAGCATCATTTATTACAAGCCAGGTGTCGAATATAAATAAGTCTTACATAGCAAATGTCTCGATGGACAATAATAAGTTCATCACAAGTAAATAAACTAGCAGCGGAATATTATTCTTGAGGGCTCCATCAAAGGCGTTGCCCGGGGGTCTCCATGAACCTAGAAACCTTCTTCGGATCCAAAGTCTTGGTCATTATACACCACCTCATTATCTTGACCTGAGCAGCAATATAAACCAACAAAATATGCAAGGTTGAGTACCAATGGTACTCAGCAAGTGTGGGAAAGTTATGTCATGCATGGCTAGAACAAGGAGAGGTTGAACTCATGGTTAAAGCACTACGCAATTAATACCTATCACCTTAGCTTATTAAGCACCTACATTACTACACTGGTGAAATGGTCCCAATTTCCCATCCCATCATCATGACCATAACATCATTTCCAATGTTAAGCTCCCCGCTTAACATCACAACTTCCAAAACCATCAATCCTCTAATCATGAATAAGTCCAAGCCGCTCTTGACCGTGAGCACGGCTGTCATGACAGTTTTGACTCTACAGAGTTTGCACCACTGTAACCACATGTAGTGATTTCATCCCCCGTTGCCGGGTGGACTAAAAGAACATCCATTATGCCAGTGGCTACGAACCACATTCACACTTCCCAGGTGTGTAGCCAGGAGATCACTACGAAGCCTTTACAAAGGGATTCCCGATGAGCGTGGGCCCACTGAGGTTTCACCCCTAACAGCATACAAGAGGCTCCAACCCCGCTGCAGTGGCCCCCTCTTGAGCCTTGCGGTTCATATGGTAGTCCAGCTGACACCTACTCCCCGCACCATCCAACACACCCATACTACGCCGGGGATACACCTAATTAATTGGCCAAGCTGCCCCATCTCAGCATGTGGTTGGCACGGTAAAGCCAGGTTACATGCTCCATGAACCGGTCCTTAGGATCCAGGCAAGTACTAAACACAAACCCGAGTCTCGTGCACCCAGCACACAACCAAAACATCTAACTTGCCTTGATCCCTACCTCTACATTACTCACAATATCTCATTCAAGAGTATGGTAAAATAAACTGATGATCTCATATCCCAAATATCCCATTCTAAACATGGCTAAGCATATGCATAATAATAAATGACATGATAAAATAAATCCCAACCCAAGCTACAAGGAAACAAGGTAATGCAATTCTAGGGAAACTTCCTAACATGGGTTTCATATTTCAATTGACAATGCAAATAGTTCTAACTACACATCCTAGTATAGGATCAAAGTGGTCAAGGACACTTGCCTCCTTCTTGCTGCTCTTGAAATGGGTAGTCCTGATCTTGGAAAGGAATAACTTGCTCTTGAGCAGGTTCTACATCATACCATCAAACATAGCAAAAGAAAAACAACAATCCATAAGACATAGTTCACACTTCCACTTCATACAAACCACACATTCATATTTATGAAAGTCATTCACCATTATATGTGTTGTGGTTACTCTATGTGTGTTGATTTGTGGCTTGCATACACTTTTAATCATGTGTATATGATTCCTACTTTGGTGTTCACATTTATACTTACATACTATATATATATGAGTTTCCAATTTAAATAAATTCCTTATATTCAACTACTACACCTTTTTACTACCAAGTATGTATGAAAGATATTTTTCTTCTCCATATGTGCCTTCAGAAATTCTACCAACCCTAAACTGAATTCTTTGGATTTTAGAAACTCCATTTACCATTTACTAGTTGCTATATTTTCAGATTTATTTTCATATGCATACATGTGTGCTTTATTATGAAATTAGTAATACGCATCATCTAAACAGAATAGGTTCTGGTCCTAAATAATTTAATAACATATTTTGACCTTGGCCTCTGATGTAAACTATTTCACAATTATTTTCCCTATTTTCTAAAACTATTCATTACTTAAAAATGTGTCCCTAAATGTGAATAATAAATTAAACAGATTCAATTCAGCCCAAAATATGTTTTATCTCACTCCAAAGTTTCCTAAATACTGAGAAAGTCTTTAATTAAATTTTGACAATAGGTTTGTCCCACTTTTTAATTTTTAAACACTAGCCACATATTCAATTTCCTAAATTAAATACTAAAAAGGGCTAAAGAGGTAAACTCACCCTACTGCAGGGTCCATTATATTATTTTATGAATTTCCAGGGGTCTAGCTATACATAGCAGAGGTGTTTTTCCTAATTTTTATTAAGTTCAGGGGTTAAAACTGATTTTTAAATGAATTTACATTATTTTCTGAAGTTCCAGGGGCTAGATCAGAAGTTTCTGGGGCTAGCTCTTATTTCCCGAGAACCCCAGGGGGTAGCACGTAAGATTTCCAGTCTTTATAACGCGGGGCTGACGTGGACCGTCCGATTTTAAACCAACGGCCGTGATTATAACATCGAACCGGTACGCGGGGGTTTAAACCCTACCGTGCGATTTAAAATAAACGGCACACAAGTGGCCACGTCGCTCTGATCGAGCGCGGGCGGCGCTGCCGGCGGCGCACGGCGGCGGGAAGCGGCGATCTCGCTGGAAACTTTCGGATCTTCGGGAATTCTTCCTAGAACTGTGATTTTATGGCATAGATCGGTAGAGGGGAGGTCGGGGATCTCACCTCGGGGGTTTTCTTGAGCTCGGAGGTCCTGGAAAGTGATCGGCGACGAGGTCCGAGGTGAAACCACGGCGAGGCTCGTCGGCGCTGTGTTTACACCGCAAGTCACCGAGTTTTCTGCACCTGCAAGGTTCCCCGGAGGCGGTGGATCAAGACCAGCGAGTTAGATCGGAATTTCCGAGCTTAGATCGGCCAGAATTCGCCGGAGAAGTCTCGGTTCTCACCGGAGTAAAAACAGCCGATCGCGTGGGAAAAACAGAACGAGGCCGGGGTTTTTATAGACGGGGAAGGGCGGCGAGATGGTTTAGATCTTGTTTGCTTCACCTCCGAGCGAAATTCGGCTGTGATCCGCAGCAATTCCGATCGGTTTGGATTCGGGTGAGAGAGAGTCCGGCGCGGGCGCAAGGTGGAAGACGATCTGGTGGGCCCCGCCTGTCAGCGGAAGGAAGCGGCGCGCGCGGCCGCGGGCTGGCTCTGGCGCTGGTTGGGCCGGCTGGTGGGTTTCGGCCCACTGGCCGGTTTTTTCTTTTTTCTCTTTTTCTATTTCTTTTCTGATTTGAGTTTAATTTGAATTCCAGTTTGAATTTGAATTTTTGCAAAACATGCAACACGTCCAAAAATTTTCAAATTCCCCTCTTAACATGATTTAGGGTTTTAAATCAAAATTTTGGGGTGTTACAGCTCTACCCCCCTTAAAAGAAATCTCGTCCTCCAGATTGGTGTTTCTAAGAAAACAATTCCGGAAATTGTGCCTTGAGCTCATCTTCCCGCTCCCAGGTGGCTTCCTCTTCTGAGTGATGCTTCCACTGCACCTTGCACATCTGGATTCTTTTATTTCTGGTGAGGCGTTCCATTGTCTACAAAATCTTGTATGGTTGCTCGGCATAAGACAAATCCTCAGCTACGTCCACTTCATTCATGGGTAACACCTCCTCAGGCGTCCTCAGGCATTTCTTGAGTTGTGACACATGGAATACATCGTGCACATCCGATAGACGAGCCGGTAATTCTAGTTGATATGTCACTTCGCCTTTCCTCTCCAAAA
The DNA here is from genome assembly GCA_030760725.1 of Neostapfia colusana. Taxonomy (NCBI): domain Eukaryota; kingdom Viridiplantae; phylum Streptophyta; class Magnoliopsida; order Poales; family Poaceae; genus Neostapfia; species Neostapfia colusana. Next base: position 88,599,249 of record JASWHV010000003.1, read on the forward strand.
CTGGAAAGGGTCCGATGTATCGAGGTGACAACTTCCCTTTCACCTTGAACCGACGAAGTCCTCAGATAGGGGACACCTTGAGATAGACATAGTCTCCCACGTTGAAAACGAGCTATCTTCTTCGTACATCAGCATAGCTCTTTTGGCGTGTCTGTGCTATACTCAAATTGTTGCGAATTTCCCTCACCTTCGCCTCGGCTTCTTGTAGTACTTCTGGACCAAACACTTTACTTTCCCCCGTTTGGTTCCAAAATAGGGGAGTTCTGCACTTTCTCCCGTACAAGGCTTCAAACAGTGACATCTTCATACTAGCTTGATAGCTGTTGTTATAGGAAAACTCCGCATACGGTAAGTTCTTGTCCCAACTCCTATTGTTTTTTAGTGCACATGCCCTTAGCATATCTTCAAGGATCTGATTGGTTCTTTCCGTCTGCCCATCAGTTTGGTGATGATAGGCAGAACTATAGTTCAGATGGGTTCCCATGGTTTCGTGCAACTTCTGCCAGAATCTTGAGGTGAACTGTGTCCCTCGATCCAACACTATCTTCTTTGGCACTCCATGGTAACACACGATCCTTGACATGTACAACTCTGCCAATTTGGATCCGCTGTAGCTTTCCTTCACGGGGATGAAGTGAGCTACCTTGGTTAGCCTATCAATGATGACCCATATCGAATCATACCCTGATTGGGTCCTAGGCAATCCCACGATGAAATCCTTGCTAATTTCTTCGCATTTCCATTCAGGCACTTTGAGTGGTTGCAATAATCCCGTGGGTCGTTGATGTTCTGCTTTCACCAACTGACATGTGTCACATAGAGCAACAAGTTCCGCGACATGTCGCTTCATACCATACCACCAATACCTGCTCTTAAGGTCCTGATACATTTTCGTACTCCCAGGATGAATGGAATAGTCAGAATCATGAGCCTCCTTTAGAATCAATTCACGGATCTCCTTTACTTCTGGCACACAGATTCTTTTCCCGTGCCACACCGTTCCTTGTTCATCCTCTCTAAAACCCGGAGCTTTATTTTCCTTGATGAGTTGTCTGATCTCTTGTATCTTCTCGTCTTTCTTTTGACCCTCGCAGATGTCTCGCTCTAGTGTGGAGTTCACTTCCATGGCGATAGCTTCACCACTATTCACCAGGCATAGATTGATCCTTATAACCTCGTCCTTCAATTCTGCAGGCATGTCCTTCAAGCTCAACTTATTGACCTGCACTTTCCGACTTAAAGCATCGGCCACGACGTTTGCTTTCCCAGGATGGTAGTTGATGCCCACATCAAAGTCATTATTTAGCTCTAACCATCTCCTTTGTCTGAGGTTGAGATCTGGCTGTGTGAAAATGTACTTCAAACTCTTATGATCCGTATATATCTCGGTCCTCTTCCCCATCAAATAGTGCCGCCAAATTTTCAACGTGTGTACCACTGCGGCTAGTTCTAAGTCATGTGTAGGATAGTTTTTCTCGTGCTTCCGAAGCTGCCGGGATGCATATGCCACGACATGCCCTTCTTGCATAAGAACACATCCCAACCCGTTTCCAGAGGCATCGCAGTACACCGTAAAGCTCTTTTGCATATCTGGCATAACCGGCACTGGGGCTGTTGTCAATCTTTCCTTTAACTCATGAAAACTCTTCTCGCACTGCGGCGTCCATGTGAAGGTGATTCCCTTCTCCAACAGTTTGGTGAGAGGTCTCGAGATCTTAGAGAATCCATCAATAAACCGTCGACAGTATCCAGCCAATCCCAAGAAGCTTCAAACTTCCCCGACATTTTCAGGGGTCTTCCACTTCTGTATATCCTTGATTTTGGCAGGATCCATGGAGATTCCTCCCTCCGAGATTATATGTCCTAAGAAGGGAACTCTCTTCAGCCAAAACTCACACTTGCTCAACTTGGCATATAGTTGGTGTTCTCTTAGCCTCTGCAACACCAACCTTAGATGTTTCTCATGTTCTTCTTCATCTTTGGAGAAGACGAGAATGTCATCTATGAAAACCACCACAAATTTGTCTAGATATTCCATGAATACCTTGTTCATGAGGTACATGAAGTATGCCGGGGCATTAGTTAGCCTGAAAGGCATGACGGTGTATTCATACAGGCCGTACCGAGATACGAAAGCTGTCTTGGGAATATCAGATTGCCTTATCTTGAGTTGGTGGTATCCCGACCTGAGATCAATTTTCGAGAACACACAAGCTCCCCTCAACTGATCAAACAAGTCTTCAATGTGGGGTAATGGGTACTTGTTCTTGATGGTTACCTCATTCAAGGCACGGTAATCCACGCATAACCTTTGGGTTCCGTCCTTCTTGGGCACAAATATCACCGGAGCTCCCCATGGTGAGGAACTAGGACGAATATACCCCTTCTCCGTCAATTCTCTTAAATGATCCTTGAGTTCTTCTAGCTGCTTGGAGTCCATCCGATAAGGTCTCTTGTATATCGGGGCTCTTCCAGGTACTAGCTCAATTGCGAATTCCACTTCACGATCGGGAGGTATACCTGGCAACTCCTCTGGAAAAACATCTGGATATTGCCTGATGGTCCTGATTTCCTCAACTTTCACCTCAACTTGATTTAATTTAATGTCCCTCCTAGGCTCATGTATTGTTATGAACTTTACTCTTGTGCCACTAGGGTGAGTTAGTTCCACCATTCTGGTCGAACAATGGATGATTCCTTTATGTTTTGTCAACCAATCCATACCCAAAATAATATCTATCTCTTGTGAATCTATCACTATGAGGTTAGCAGTAAATACTACCTCATTAATGTCTAGGTTCACTTTGGGACACACTTGTCTTGTCCTTATTTCTCCCCCGGGAGAGTTTACAGCTAGCATATGGTTCATTTGTGTTGTTGCTAGGTCATGCTTCTTAACAAACCCTTGAGCTATGAACGAGTGGGTAGCACCAGAATCAAATAGCAGGGCTGCAAGGTGTAAATTGGCAGGAAACTTACCAACTACCACGTCGGGTGCCTCTTGCGCTTCCTCCATAGTGACGTGGTTCACCCGTCCTCGCATCACATTCTGCTGTTGTGGCTGCGCGGGCTTCTTCTTTGGGCACTTATGGGCATAGTGCCCCACTTCATCACAGTTAAAACATTGCACCCCAACCTTAGGTGCCTGGCCTTTGTTGTCTTAGGGTTGGTTTGGGGGTCCTTGTACTGCTGGTCGAGGTGGATATGCGGGGCGAGGCTGCTGTACAAACTGACGTTGCGGCTGTGCTGGTGCTGCCGGAGGCCTGTAGTTTGGGTTGTACCCTCTTGGTGCTGAGTAGGGTACCGCAGCACGGTTCGTCTGCCCTGCTGGTTGCTGCATCAGACGGGGGCAGGTGTTGCTACCCGAGGCTTGATGTGACCAACCGGCCTTCCTCTTATTCTCATTTTCCAAGGCCTTTAGCTTCCTTTCTACCACAAATGCTCTGTCCACCATCTTTTGGAAGCTTTCATACTCATTTGAGGACATTGCACACTGCATCTCCGCGGTAAGTCCTTCCACGAAACAATCTTGTTTCTGCTCATCAGTCTCTATGTCTCGTGGGGCATAACGGGATAGTTGAGTAAATTTAGTGAGGTATTCCCTCACAGTCATGTTACCTTGCTGCAACCCCAAAAACTCCTTCCTCTTGTTTTTGAGTTCACCACTTGGGATGTAATGGTTGCGGAAGCTACGCTTGTACTCTTCCCAAGTGATGTTCTCAGGGTCATGATGGGCAGCCACGTAGGCGGTCCACCAATCAGCAGCAGGTCCATGCAATTGATGAGAGGCAAACAGCACCCTATCATACCCTTGGCACTGTATGATCCTCATCTTACTTTCAATGGTCTTCAGCCAATCATCTGCCTCCAGAGGTTCAGCAGCACTTGCGAACTTTGGAGGTTGAGTTCCTAGAAACTCACTCAACCTTGGTTGGCGTGGTGCAGCTTGTCGAGGTGGAACTTGATGCAAGTTGGCCACCACTTGAGTCAAGTTCTGGATGAGCTGATTTTGATTTTCCAGCATTTGGTGGAGGGGATCAATTTCTTCACGGCGACCACCCCGGTCCTGGCCTCCAGAAAGATGAGGGTTGCATGCCTCATCGTTGTTGTTGGCGGGGTTGGCAGCACGTCCTTTTCCTCTTCGTGCCATCTGGCAGAATCAACCAATGTTAATTTGAAAGCATGTAGTATCATCTTACTACTTTCATTTGTTTGTACTTTGAAGTGTTGAGGCTTTGTTATACTTTTCTGAGGGTTCATTTCTCACACAAAAATAAATGCAATATTATTTCACGTGGATCCTCACACCAAAGCAAAACAATCTAAAGACGAGGCTGTGGACAATTGCTCATGGCTTCCACAACTCACGTCACACACCAAGAATTAACACACCATTAACTTAACTTAACGACTCGACTATTTGACATCTTGCTAACTAAGGGAAGGACTCTACACTACTCGTTTTCTTGAGCTGGCTCCTCGGGATCTTCCTCATCATTTCGGCTTCCTTCTAACCCTGCTTTGGGTGGGGAGGCTGCTGGTGGAGAAGTGCGACGACGCCTGATTGCTCGGCGATCTGGGGAGTCAGGAGTCCATGTATCATTCACGGTGACACACAGTTCATTCCCATCTCCTCTTTCTCCCACCCTTAAGCAGGCTCGCAGCAATGCCTCCGTTTCCTTCAGGGTGTCCCGAACATCCTGAAGCTCTTGCTGACACTCTTGCAGTCGAGTGCTGAGCATAGAAGCATCCTCCAAGCACAAGTCCATGTGCTCATGAGAAGTCCCCTGCTGCACCGGCGGGTACTTGTACTCCGTGGTACCACTCTCACGTTGGAGGACATACATGTACTCAGTTTTGTCCAAGTGGCGACGATAGATGTGACTCTGGCAGGTAATGGCCTCCCAGGTGACATCTTTCTCCGCATCGACCTGTGTCACTCGACAAGCTGGAGAGTGGTGAATCTTAAGCAGCTGATTTTCATGTATAATCCTCATCTCTGAGCTCCATTCTTCCCTCTTCTCACGGATAGTCCTGGTGGAGTTATAGTGGATAATTAGCTTGCCCGTGTTGCCGGCGGCTTCGAGCATACGCCGAAGACGGCGCAGTAAGCCTCCTACTGCCAATCCGAAGGAAAGGTACGTCACCGGACGGCTCTCCTCTCTCTCGGCAAGGGCAACTACGGGAACTCTCCCTCTTGTGGACTTGCGAGCGGTCGAATCATGCGAACCATCTAAAACAGAAAACATTTAAACTTAGATTAGATAAACTTTTAAACAAAAATTCTATTTTGAATGAAAGTTGGGGTAAGATGAAGAAAGTGACTCCATTAAATAACACCTTGTAAAATAGTTTTTAAGAAAATAGGGCACTTAAATACGTCCATTTCTACCTACGGCCACGTTCCTACGGGCAACCTTGGCTCTGATACCACTTCTGTCACACCCGGTTTTTCCGAAGAACAACCAAGTGAATATCACATGTATGCCAGGATCATTTTCTCATACATGTGATGACAAATAGTGAAGCATCATTTATTACAAGCCAGGTGTCGAATATAAATAAGTCTTACATAGCAAATGTCTCCATGGACAATAATAAGTTCATCACAAGTAAATAAACTAGCAGCGGAATATTATTCTTGAGGGCTCTATCAAAGGCGTTGCCCGGGGGTCTCCATGAACCTAGAAACCTTCTTCGGGTCCAAAGTCTTGGTCATTATACACCACCTCATTATCTTGACCTGAGCAGCAATATAAACCAACAAAATATGCAAGGTTGAGTACCAATGGAACTCAGCAAGTGTGGGAAAGTTATGTCATGCATGGCTAGAACAAAGAGAGGTTGAACTCATGGTTAATGCACTACGCAATTAATACCTATCACCTTAGCTTATTAAGCACCTACATTACTACACTGGTGAAATGGTCCCAATTTCCCATCCCATCATCATGACCATAACATCATTTCCAATGTTAAGCTCCCCGCTTAACATCACAACTTCCAAAACCATCAATCCTCTAATCATGAATAAGTCCAAGCCGCTCTTGACCGTGAGCACGGCTATCATGATAGTTTTGACTCTGCAGAGTTTGCACCACTGTACCCACATGTAGTGATTTCATCCCCCGTTGCCGGGTGGACTAAAGAACATCCATTATGCCAGTGGCTACGAACCACATTCACACTTCCCAGGTGTGTAGCCAGGAGATCACTACGAAGCCTTTACAAAGGGATTCCCGACGAGCATGGGCCCACTGAGGTTTCACCCCTAACAGCATACAAGAGGCTCCAACCCCGCTGCAGTGGCCCCCTCTTGAGCCATGCGGTTCATATGGTAGTCCAGCTGACACCTACTCCCCGCACCATCCAACACACCCATACTACGCCGGGGATACACCTAATTAATTGGCCAAGCTGCCCCATCTCAGCATGTGGTTGGCACGGTAAAGCCAGGTTACATGCTCCATGAACCGGTCCTTAGGATCCAGGCAAGTACTAAACACAAACCCGAGTCTCGTGCACCCAGCACACAACCAAAACATCCAACTTGCCTTGATCCCTACCTCTACATTACTCACAATATCTCATTCAAGAGTATGGTAAAATAAACTGATGATCTCATATCCCAAATATCCCATTCTAAACATGGCTAAGCATATGCATAATAATAAATGACATGATAAAATAAATCCCAACCCAAGCTACAAGGAAACAAGGTAATGCAATTCTAGGGAAACTTCCTAACATGGGTTTCATATTTCAATTGACAATGCAAATAGTTCTAACTACACATCCTAGTATAGGATCAAAGTGGTCAAGGACACTTGCCTCCTTCTTGCTGCTCTTGAAATGGGTAGTCCTGATCTTGGAAAGGAATAACTTGCTCTTGAGCAGGTTCTACATCATACCATCACACATAGCAAAAGAAAAACAACAATCCATAAGACATAGTTCACACTTCAACTTCATACAAACCACACATTCATATTTATGAAAGTCATTCACCATTATATGTGTTGTGGTTACTCTATGTGTGTTGATTTGTGGCTTGCATACACTTTTAATCATGTGTATATGATTCCTACTTTGGTGTTCACATTTATACTTACATACTATATATATATATGAGTTTCCAATTTAAATAAATTCCTTATATTCAACTACTACACCTTTTTACTACCAAGTATGTATGAAAGATATTTTTCTTCTCCATATGTGCCTTCAGAAATTCTACCAACCCTAAACTGAATTCTTTGGATTTTAGAAACTCCATTTACCATTTACTAGTTGCTATATTTTCAGATTTATTTTCATATGCATACATGTGTGCTTTATTATGAAATTAGTAATACGCATCATCTAAACAGAATAGGTTCTGGTCCTAAATAATTTAATAACATATTTTGACCTTGGCCTCTGATGTAAACTATTTCACAATTATTTTCCCTATTTTCTAAAACTATTCATTACTTAAAAATGTGTCGCTAAATGTGAATAATAAATTAAACAGATTCAATTCAGCCCAAAAATATGTTTTTATCTCACTCCAAAGTTTCCTAAATACTGAGAAAGTCTTTAATTAAATTTTAACAATAGGTTTGTCCCACTTTTTAATTTTTAAACACTAGCCACATATTCAATTTCCTAAATTAAATACTAAAAAGGGCTAAAAAGGTAAACTCACCCTACTGCAGGGTCTATTATATTATTTTAAGAATTTCCAGGGGTCTAGCTATACATAACAGAGGTGTTTTTCCTAATTTTTATTAAGTTCAGGGGTTAAAACTGATTTTTAAATGAATTTACATGATTTTCTGAAGTTCCAGGGGCTAGATCAGAAGTTTCTGGGGCTAGCTCTTATTTCCCGAGAACCCCAGGGGGTAGCACGTAAGATTTCCAGTCTTTATAACGCGGGGCTGACGTGGACCGTCCGATTTTAAACAGACGGCCGTGATTATAACATCGAACCGGTACGCGGGGGTTTAAACCCTACCGTGCGATTTAAAATAAACGGCGCACAAGCGGCCACGTCGCTCTGATCGAGCGCGGGCGGCGCTGCCGGCGGCGCACGGCGGCGGGAAGCGGCGATCTCGCCGGAAACTTTCGGATCTTCGGGAATTCTTCCTAGAACTGTGATTTTATGGCATAGATCGGTAGAGGGGAGGTCGGGGATCTCACCTCGGGGGTTTTCTTGAGCTCGGAGGTCCTGGAAAGTGATCGGCGACGAGGTCCGAGGTGAAACCACGGCGAGGCTCGTCGGCGCTGTGTTTACACCGCAAGTCACCGAGTTTTCTGCACCTGCAAGGTTCCCCGGAGGCGGTGGATCAAGACCAGCGAGTTAGATCGGAATTTCCGAGCTTAGATCAGCCAGAATTCGCCGGAGAAGTCTCGGTTCTCACCGGAGTAAAAACAGCCGATCGCGTGGGAAAAACAGAACGAGGCCGGGGTTTTTATAGACGGGGAAGGGCGGCGGGGTGGTTTAGATCGTGTTTTCTTCACCCCCGAGCGAAATTCGGCTGTGATCCGCAGCAATTCCGATCGGTTTGGATTCGGGTGAGAGAGAGTCCGGCGCGGGCGCGAGGTGGAAGACGATCTGGTGGGCCCCGCCTGTCAGCGGAAGGAAGCGGCGCGTGCGGCCACGGGCCGGCTCCGGCGCTGGTTGGGCCGGCTGGTGGGTTTCGGCCCACTGGCCGGTTTTTTTCTGTTTTCTCTTTTTCTTTTTCTATTTCTTTTCTGATTTGAGTTTAATTTGAATTTTTGCAAAACATGCAACACGTCCAAAAATTTTTAAATTCCCCTCTTAACATGATTTAGGGTTTTAAATCAAAATTTTGGGGTGTTACATAGACCCCAGTGAAGCATCACGACCCGAGAACTTGAAGAGATCACCGCCCCAACTGCCACTTCGATGAGCACAGCAAGCCGCTGCCGCCTGTCCTCGTCGCCGACCGGGTTCCGAGCCCTTCAGGGAAATTAGCCTAGGTGAGCTCCCCTACCTCCCCTCTGCCGTTTGCTACCAAAAAGGGCGGGTGTTAGCTTCTGTAGATGAAGATCCGCGACCTTGCCCATGAGATCGCGCCTCCGCAGCCGTGCGCCGCCGCGCGCGCGGGCGAACTCCGGCCAGGAGCGACGTGGCCTCTTGTGCGCCGTCTATTTTAAATCGTACGGTAGAAATAAAGCCGACGCGTACCGGTTCGGCGATCTAATCTGAGCCATCTACTTTAAATTGGACGGTCCACGTCAGCCCCGCGTTATAAAGGCCGGGATTCTTACACGCTACCCCCTGGGGATCACGGAAAACACGAGCGAGCCCCGGAAACTTCTGATCTAGCCCCTGGAACTTCAGAAATTCGTGTAAATTCATTTAAAAATCGGTTTTAGCCCCTGGACTTAATAAAAATTAGGAAAACCCCTCTGTTATGTGTAGTTAGACCCCTGGAAATTTATGAAATAGTAAATTAGACCCTGCAGTAGGGTGGATTTATCTTTTTGACCCTATATGATATTAAATTCATAAATTTGAATATGTGACTAGGATTTAAATTTAAAAAGGTAAGGCAAACACATGTGCAAATTCAAGTTTAAACTCTCTAGCACTTGGAAAACTTTAGAATGAGTTAAAAATAGATTTTAGGCTGAAATGAAATCTGCCTAAGTGTTGCTCATTTTTATTTTCCCTAGAGGCACATTTTTAGGCTAGGAAATAATTCTGAAAATTGATAAAATAAATTTAAATTAGTTCACATCAGAGGAGAAGTTCAAAAATATATTATTTAATATTTTATATCAGAACCTATTCTGTTTAGATGATGTGTATTACTATTTTTCATAATAAAGATCATTTTTAGGCATAGAAAATAAATCTGAAAATATAGGAAAATAAGTATTCATAATTAGAAAAGGATAAATGAGTTCTCCAAATCCAAAAGCTTCAATTTAGGATTTTGTAGAAGATCTGAAAACCTAATTGGAGTAGGAGATTACCTTTCATGCAAACTTGGTAGCTAAGAAGTGTATTAATTAAATAAAAAGAATTTGTTCAAATTGGAAATTCATATATAGTGTGCAAACAGAAATCTGAATACAAAAATTAGAAATCATATACATATGTAGGCCAAAAATCAACACATGTAGAGTAACCACAACAGTTAGAAATATGAATGACTTTCATAGGTATGTATGTGTGGTTTGCATGAAGTGAAATTGTGAACTATGTCTTATGGATTGTTGTTTTCTTTTGCTATGTGTGTTGGCATGAGTAGAACCTGCCCCAGGGCAAGTTCTCCCCTTCCAGGACCAAGACTTTCCATTCTCAGAGCAGCAGGAAGAAGGCAAGTGTCCTTGACCACTTTGATCCTATACTAGGATGTGTAGATAGAATTATTTGCATTGTCAATTGAACTATGAAACCCATGCTAGGAAGTTTCCCTAGAATTGCATTACATTGTTTCCTTGTAGCTTGGGTTGGGATTTATTTTATCATGTCATTTATTTATATGCTTAGCCATGCTAAGAATGGGATAATTGGGATATGAGATCATCAATTTATTTACCTTACTCTTGAATGAGATATTATGAGTTATGTAGAGGTAGGGATCGAGGCAAGTTGGATGATTTGGTTGGTGCTGGGTGCACGAGACTAGGGTTTGTGTTTAGTACTTGCCTGGATCCTAAGGACCGGTTCATGGAGCATGTAACCTGGCTTTACCGTGCCAACCACATGCTGAAATGGGGCATCTTGGCCAATTAATTAGGTGTATCCCCGGCGTAGTATGGGTGTGTTGGATGGTGCGGGGAATAGGTGTCAGCTGGACTACCATATGAACCGCAAGGCTCAAAAGGGGGCCACTGCAGCGGGGTTGGAGCCTCTTGTATGCTGTTAGGGGTGAAACCTCAGTGGGCCCACGCTCGTCGGGAATCTCTTTGTAAAGGCTTCGTAGTGATCTCCTGGCTACACACCTGGGAAGTGTGAATGTGGTTCGCGGCCACTGGCATAATGGAGGTTCTTTTAGTTCACCCGGCAACAGGGGATGAAATCACTACATGTGAGTACAGTGGTGCAAACTCTGTAGAGTCAAAACTGTCATGACAGCCGTGCTCACGGTCAAGAGCGGCTTGGACTTATTCATGATTAGAGGATGATGAATTTGGAAGTTGAGGATGTTAAGCGGGGAGCTTAACATTGGAAATGATATTATGGTTACTTGATTTTGATGATGGGTTGGGAGGTTGGGACCATTTCACCTGTGTAGTAATGTAGGTGCTTAATAAGCTAAGGTGATAGGTATTAATTGCGTAGTGCTCTAACAATGAGTTCAACCTCTCCTTGCTCTAGCCATGCATGACATAACTTTCCCACACTTGCTGAGTACCCACGGTACTCAAACTTGCTTTTCTGTTGGTTTATATTGCTGCTCAGGTCAAGAGAATGATGTGGTGTTTAATGACCAAGACTTTGGTCCCGAGGAAGGATTCTAGGTTCACGGAGTCACTCAGGCAACGCCTTTGATGGAGCCCACACGATTTATATTCCGCTGCTGTTTTATTTACATGTCATGAACTTATTATCGTCCATCTCGACGTATGCTATGTAAGACTTATTTATATTCAACACCTGGCTTATAAAAAATGATGCTTCAATATTTGTCATCACGTGTATGAGAGAATGATCCTGGCATACATGTGATATTCACTCGGTTGTTCTTCGCAGAAACCGGGTGTGACAACTATATATATTAGCCTATATGAGGATGTGAACAAGTGCCGAAGCATCTCACACCTCTTTACTAGGTGTGGGTATGGTCAACGTTGAAACGTCCCACAACTCACACTAAGCACACAGTCACAAGCAATAATCACAATGTTCAGCACACAACTCCTATTCAAGCTTATTCAATGGGAGTCCTATAGTCAAGGTGGTTGAAATGCCAATCTATGCATTTTACCTAAGCTTGCATCCTATGGTCAGCGTGGCTTTTAATACCAATCTGCGACTAGGCTTGCGTCCTACGATCATCCGTGGTAGATTGATACCAATCTGTTGATTGTACCAACCTGTGACCAGGCATGGCAGCTCTAATATCAATCTGTGATTTCTATCTAGGTGTGTGACCTACGATCAACCTGTGGTAGGTTGATACCAATATGTGACCTATCTAGGTGTGTGATCTACCGTCAACCGTGGGTCTGATACCAACTCGTGACACCCTCGATCCTGTAGAACACAGAACCGAGAGCTGATGCGTATGTGTGCCCAGGATGTTCATCACACATACACATATACTTCACAAACTGAATTCAGAATATATATAATCATGAATAACAGGGTTTATTACAATGTCTCATGAGTCTTGGACTCATTCTAGCACCGGAAGTCTTATCTTAGCAGCGGAAGTCTTATTCTAGCAGCGGAAGTCTTTATTCTAGCAGCGGAAGTCTTCTAACTAGTGCGGAAGCAATCTAAGCAGAAGCAGCGGCTCTATCTCTACTCCATCCCCATAGGCAAGGTTGAGGATAGATTAAACTCCCAGTACTCCACGGGGTCTTCATAGTACTCCTCTCCTGTTGTTGATGATGTATGATAATGCAAGTTTGAGTACATGACATACTCAGCAAGTGCGGTAAAATATGATATGTGGCTCACAGCAAGGAAGGTATAAAAAGGCTCATTGTGGAAAGCAAAGATTATTTCTCAAAACACGATAAAAACAACAACTTAGCTTTAAGTGAATGTAATCCCAACATGTATTTAAACATTAACATACCTCCATAATGATTCATCCCTTTTCCATGTCTCAACCAGACATTAATATTTCTCAACTTTACTCATGAATACCATCTCGTATTCACTACCATCTAATGAATACCATCTCGTATTCACTACCATCTCATATTCAAATCCGTCTCCTTCCGAGACCAAATCTCGTTGCCATGACTCAATAGTCATGCAACCAATCTCATTACGCAGACTCAGCAGTCCCGAAAACCAAACCATAACAAAAAAACCATAACCAAACCAAAAACCATCCCAAAAATCATCCCATCTAATCATGTGGATTGTCCAGGCGCTCATGACCATAAGCTTGGCTATCGTGATAGTTTTAAGACTCTGCAGAGTTTGTATCACTTTACCCACAAGTTTGTGATTTCGTCACCCGTCGGCGACTGCAGAACCTCTATTATACCAGTACACAACCATCGGTGTATGGTCAAGAGATCACAAAATAGCCTTTACAAAGGGGCTACTAGATGTATGGACTCACTAAGGTTTCACCGGCAGGCTAGAATCTCCAATTCTCCCACCCACAGGCCCCCTCTTGTGCCATGCAGTTCCCAGATCAGTCCTCACTCGACTTCCATTCCCAGCGTCTTCCACGGTCCATAACAATCTAGTAACTTACCTAATTACTCACCTAAGCCACACCCATACTTGGCCTTGTGGTGGCACTATTATCCTGGCATGGCTCGCATGAACCGGTCCTTAGATCTACGGCAAGTAACCACCATCTCATTCTACCTCTTCCACAAGACCAGGCTTGCCTAGATCTCCCTCCAATTCATGTTCATTATCAACATCAGTTTCTCATTATTCATACGAGTGCAGTTAGCTAGACACATCTATCTCGCTTCCTGTATCCCATGGACTCAGCGAAGCATAAAAGCAAAAACCATACCTAACACATTAACTTTCTCGGTGACAAGGGTGGTTTAACAAAACTAGTAAACTCCTATGAAAGGTTTTCCCATCATGTTGACTCAAGCACACACACCTTTTCGCAAACAAAACAGTTTTCCAAAAACATGGGATCAATATGGTCAAGGAGCACTTGCCTTGTTCTTGCGGTTCCTGTTGCTCAAATTCTTGCTGTTGCAGTCCGTCGTAGGTAGCTCCCTGAGCTTGTTTTTCTATTCGCGATCATGCACATACAACATTCATAGCAATCAATCATCATGCACAAACTCTACTTTAAGATGCAATGACTTATATGCATGTTAATCCTACGGTGTTGTTTTTATTAGATTGGTTGTACGTGTTCTTGCATGTTTGCATGGGTTTTACGATGAACAAAGGTGTTCGGATCAATTGTTGATGTGGCAATAATCTTGTCTCTAGATCACACCGATCAACACGTGATCTGTCCACGAAAAATCTTCTGTTTGAAAGAAATCGAAGAACAGATGCAAAGAAAACACGATGATGTCGTAAGGTGGTATTGGAGACCTACCTCACGTTCTTCTTGGTCTTGGGGTCCTTCTCCTAGCAAGACAGATCGCCGGGGCTCTCTTCTGGCAATCCCCGGCGACTGAACTCCGGCGAAGGGGTTAGCTTGGCGAGTTGGGGGCTAGGGCTCCAAGTCAACGACCCTCGAGAGGTGGAAAATAAGTTCGTGGTTGTGGCCATAGGTTTTCGGTTCTATTTATAAGAGGAAACGAAGTGTCCTCCTCTGATCGGAATTCGAATAGGAGTCCTATGCAAATTGTTTTTGAATCTAAAAAACTTATCTCTTGCTGATTTGGTGCGTGTAACACCCTCATTTCGGGTGTCAGCATATATTCATGTTTTATGAAGAGAAAACATTTTAAGAAAAGTAGGAACGGAGAAAAATATCAAAAGGGTAGCTAGTAAGAGCCGAATCCAGTTCACAGAGAGTACCGAAGACAACTTCAGCGGCCCGCTGGCCACGTGGCATGTTCGGAGCTCATCCCTGAAAAGTAGGAGAGGTCCACCGCTAAATGACTACGTGGTAGGATCGGGGCTCATCTCCGCTAAGAGAGAGAGGTCCAACCCTGAGAAACACGTGTTGCTCGGAGCTAGCCTCTGCGGAAGAAGCAAAGACATTTCCGCAGGACACATGTCACCTCCGGAGCTAGTCATCACGGAAATCAGAGAACCGGTCGCGCGGGATACGTGTCGATCTCGGAGCTCACCTCCGAGAGGTCCGTTTCCATTGAACACATGTCGCCACCGGAGCTTATCTCCAGGAGGCCTGTCACTGTTGGACATGTGTCGATCTCGGAGCTTGTCTCTGAGAAGAGAGGAAAGGTCCGACACTGACACGTGGCGTGTGCGGAGCCACCTTCAAGTAAGAGAGGAGGTCCCGACCGCCAGGATACGTGGTGCACGCGGAGCTCACCTCCGAAGGAGAGGGAAGTCTTGCTCACTTGACACGCGGCACAACCGGAGCTCGTCCCTGTGGAGAGGGAGAGACCGGAACCCGGTGGACACGTGGACCTTCCGGAGCTCATCACCGAGGAGGTAACAAGTTCTGGAGCGGTTTTTGGATTCTGTACTCATAGCAATACTGGAACAGAAACCGACCTGAATTCCACAATGATACCGCACCAAATCAAATAAAGATAAGTTGTAAGATTTGACGACAGATTTGAACAGGACTCTTATTCGGGGTACAATCAGATTAGGACTCTTCTCTTCCCGATTATAAATTGAACCCAGAACCTCTGGTAGAAACCACAAACTTCTTTTCCAACTCCTGAGCCGACGACTTAGAGCCCTAGTCCCAACCCGCCGAGTAAACCATCGCCGAAGCGCCGCAAGGAAGATCGCTGGAGGAAAGCCCAACGATCTGAGGAGGACCTCGAGACCGAGAAGAACGTAATCAGGACAAGCTCAGGGAGCTGTCTACAACGAGCTGCAGCAACAAGGTTTTGAGATCCAAGAACAACCGGAACCGCAAAAACAAGGCAAGTGCTCCTTGACCATATTGATCCTATGTTTTGGGAAAAACTGTTTTGTTTTGCGAAAAGGTGTGTGTGCTGAGTCAAACATAATGGGAAACCCTTTTATAGGAGTTTACTAGTTTTGGATAAACCACCCTTGTCGCCAAGGAAGTTTATGAGTCGGGTATGGTTTTTGCTTTATGCTTCACTGAGTCCATGGTATTGGGAAGCGAGATAGATGTGTCTAGCTAACTGCACTCGTAATGATAATGAGAAACTGATGATATTAATGAACATGGATCAGAGGGAGATCTAGGCAAGCCTTTATTTGTGAATGAGGTAGCATGAGATGGTGGTTTACATGCCGTAGATCTAAGGACCGGTTCATGCATGCACATGTCAGGATAACAGTGCCACCACAAGGCCAAATATGGGTGCGATTTAGCTGAGTAATTAGGTAAGTTGCTAGAGTATTATGGATTGTGGAAGGCGTGGGGAATGGGAGTCGAGTGAGGACTGCCCTGGGAACTGCATGGCACAAGAGGGGGCCCGTGGGTGGGAGAATTGGAGATTCTAGCCTGCCGGTGAAACCTTAGTGAGTCCATACATCTAGTAGCCCCTTTGTAAAGGCTATTTTGTGATCTCTTGGCCATACACCGACGGTTGTGTACTGGTATAATGGAGGTTCTACAGTCACTGACGGGTGACGAAATCACAAACTTGTGGGTAAAGAGGTGCAAACTCTGCAGGGTTCTTAAAACTATCATGATAGTCGAGCTTACGGTCACGAGCGCCTGGCCAACTGCCATGATTAGTTGGGATGGTTATTAGGATGGTTCTTGGTTATGGTTATTGATTATGGTTATGGTTTGGTTTTGGGACTTTTGAGTCCGGGTGACAAGATGGTTGCATGACTGTTGAGTCATGGCAACGAGATTGGTCTCGGTGTGAGACAAAGTTGTTTATGAGATGAGATGGTAGCGAATACGAGGAGGTATTCGTGAGATGGTAGCAAATATGAGGAGGTATTTGTGAGCAAGAATGAAGTTGATTAATGTTCAGGTGAAACATGGAAAGTGATGGAGGTATGTTGGTAATTTAATACATGCTGGGATTACATTCACCTAAAGTAAGTTGTTGTTTTATCGTGGTTTTGATAACTTTGCTTTTCTGCAAATGATCCCTTTTTATACCTACCTTGTTGTGAGCTACATATCATGTTTTCCCGCACTTGCTGAGTACATCATTGTACTCAAAATTGCATTATTATTTCATCATCAGAAGCAGAAGAAGATTTCTATGGAGACCAAGTGGAGCATTAGGCGCGTAATCTGTTCTCAACCTTGCCTGTGGAGGGAGTAGAGATGGAGCCACTTCTGCTTAGATTTGCTTCCGCACTAGTTAAATTGCTTCCGCTGCATAGACATAAGACTTCCGATGTGAGCATGAGTCCAAGACTAATGACATATTGTAATAAACTCTGTGATTCATGGTAATATATAATCTTAATTCAGTTTGTGGAACATATGTGTATTTGTGATGAACATCCTGGGCACACATATGCATTAGTTCTCGGTTCCGTGGTTTTTCCATAGAATTGAGGGCGTCACAGATTGGTATCAGAGCCACGGGTTGACAGTAGGTTACAAGCCTAGATAGAAATCTCAGATTGATATTAGAGCCACGGGTTGACAGTAGGTTACACACCTAAATAGAAATCATAGATTGGTATCAGAAACAGATTGGTAGTTAAGCCACGCTGACCAAAGGAAGCACCCTAGGACGCTTAGATTGGCTTTAAAACTGCCTTGGCATAGGAAATCAGCCTTGAATAGGAGTTGTGTGAGCCCTTGCAATGATTGTTTGTGATTGTGTGCTTAGTGTGAGTTGTGGGACGTCTCCAAACGTTGTTCATATCCACACGTAAGTAGAAAGAGGTGTGAGATGTCTCGGCACTTGTTCACATCCTCATATGGGCTAGTATATATATACAGTCCAAGTCACCTTGGTGCATATAGTTGAAGGGACCTACCTAACCTTCTATTCTATTTTGTCCTCTCTCACAGATGGTGAGGGGAAACGCCGGCCAAAGGAACATCCATGACGACCAAGAGGATGACCACGATGAAGTTCCTGTTAACCCAGGAGCTGGCGAGAACAACCTGGAAAGGTTGATGGCCATGCAGAATCAGCTTATGCAAACCATGATCCAAACTTTGGGTCAGTTGCAGGCCAACAACAACCCCGTTCCGGCACCCCCACCACCACCACCGCCGGCTCACAACAGACTGGGAGAGTTCATGAGGACTCGGCCACCTCCACCTTTGCTCAAGCTAGTGATTCCATGGAGGCCGATGATTGGTTGAAATCCATGGAGAAGAAGCTTGCCATTATTCAGTGCAATGACCAAGAGAAGGTTCTCTTTGCGTCGCACCAACTTATGGGAGCTGCCGCTGACTGGTGGGATGCCCTATGCAACGCCCATGTCAACCCGGAGACAATCACTTGGACTGAGTTCAAGGAGAGTTTCCGCTCTCATTACATCCCTGCTGGTGTAATGATGCTCAAGAGACAGGAATTTGAAGGTCTCCGCCAAGGACAGAAAAGCCTGAATGAGTATCTCAACAAGTTCACGCAACTGTCCCGGTATGCCCCCGAAGATGTCAACTCAGACCAGAGGAAGCAATACCTGTTCATGACAGGGTTGAACAATGAGATCCAGGTTCAGCTCCTCAACAATGACTACGTAAGCTTCCAGAAGCTGGTTGACAAGGCTATAGTGGTCGAAAGCAAGATTAAAGAGATCGAGCGAGAGGGAAAGAGGAAGATGCAATACCAGCCCAAAGGGAGCAACGTACGACCTCGGTACATGCCCCCAGCCACACCACAGTATAGATCAACCACTCCTGCATACCGCCCTGGTCAGCCACCACAGCAACAACTCGTTGCACCAGCACCTCGCGTGCCCATGCCTCCTGCGCCCCAACCTAACAATTGCGCTCCTTTTCAAAACCCCTGCCCCAACGTACCTGCTGCCGTAGGCAACAGGGCATGCTTTGCATGCGGGGAAATAGGACACTTCGCAAACCAGTGCCCGAGGAGAGGCCCTGTACAGCAAGGCAACGTGCCGAAGCAGAACCTGCGATTGTACGGAGGGGGCAATCAAGGAAACCGTGGAAAGCAGAACTATGCTCGCGGCAACGTGAACCATGTCTCTGCTGAGGAAGCACAACAGGCTGAGGACGTCGTAATTGGTATGTTCCTTGCCAACTTCAACCCAGCCACCATCTTATTTGATTCTGGAGCATCACATTCCTTCATATCATCCAAATATGTTGTCAAACATCATCTACCCATATCACACCTAAATTGCGCTATGTTAGTTAATTCTCGCGGAGGAGAAATGAGGACTAACATAGTATGTCCGAAAGTAAGCCTTAAAATAAGGGGGGTAGACTTCCTTGCCAACCTTATCGTCTTGAATTCCTAAGGGATTGACATTATACTCGGGATGGATTGGTTAAGCAAGCACAACGGGGTAATCCAATGTGCTGAAAGAAGCGTGCAGTTGAAAAATGAGCACGGTATTCGTGTCGAGTTTGAGTCAGTCCAGCAAACAACCGAAAGGGCAATTTTGAACCACGTCGAAGGAACAACATTGGACAACATTCCAGTGGTTCAAGAATTTTCGGACGTGTTCCTGGAAGAGCTTCCAGGTATGCCCCCTGATCGGGACATTGAGTTTGCCATTAATTTGGTACCTGGAACTGCACCCATAGCCAAGAGACCCTATAGGATGCCCGTCAATGAACTAGTAGAACTCAAGAAGCAAATTCAAGAGCAGTTGGAGAAGGGTTTTATACGTCCAAGCTCGTCACCATGGGGAGCTCCTGTGCTCTTCGTAGACAAGAAGGATGGAACCCAAAGGATGTGCGTGGACAATAGGTCTCTCAACGAAGTAACAATCAAGAACAAATACCCTCTGTCCCGTATAGAGGACCTATTCTACCAAATGAAAGGAGCCCGAGTGTTCTCCAAGATTGATCTTTGGTCGGGATACTTCCAGCTGAAGATTAAGCCCTCCAATATACCCAAGACAGCCTTTTGAACACGGTATGGTTCGTATGAATATACCGTCATGTCTTTTGGGTTGACAAATGCACCCGCATATTTCATGTATCCTATGAACAAGGTTTTCATGGAGTACTTGGACAAGTTCATCGTGGTTTTCATCGACGACATTATGGTGTATTCAAAGAGTAAGGAGGAGCATGAAGAACATTTGAAATTGACCTTGCAGAAATTGCGTGACCATCAATTGTATGCTAAGCTTAACAAGTGTCAATTTTGGCTAAAGGAAATATCGTTCCTAGGCCACATTATATCCAAGAAAGGGGTATCGGTTGATCCCGGAAAAGTGAGAGATGTTCTGAAGTGGGACCAACCGCAAAGCGTGAGGGATATTCGGAGTTTTCTTGGGATGGCTGGATACTATCGACGCTTCATTAAAGACTTCTCTAAGATAGCAAAGCCTATGACGGAGTTGCTAATGAAGGGAAAAGTCTTCCAATGGACACCAGCATGCCAAGGAAGTTTTGAGGAACTCAAGAAAAGGCTAACCACAGCACCGGTTCTGGTATTGCCGGACGTAAGCAAGAGCTTTGACATATATTGTGACGCATCCAGACAAGGGCTCGGATGTGTGCTCATGCAAGAAGGACAAGTGGTAGCCTATGCCTCACGACAATTAAAGAAGCACAAGCTCAATTATCCTACACATGACTTGGAGCTAGCAGCAGTAGTGCATGCATTGAAGATTTGGAGACATTATATCCTTGGTCATTGATGTGAGTATACGGATCATAAAAGGCTCAAGTACATATTTACACAAACGGACTTGAATTTGAGGCAACGTCAATGGTTGGAACTCATCAAGGATTACGATGTTGGGATCAACTACCACCCCGGGAAGGCCAATGTAGTAGCTGATGCATTGAGCCGAAAGGGAGCATGTCACCAACTCACGGTTCGGGAGCTACCACCCGAACTACGTAAGGAGTTCGAACGGTTACACCTTGGATTCTTGAAAAATGTAGAAATAATGGAGATCCACTCCTCATTGGAGCAAGAGATAAGAGATGGCCAAGCAACGGATGAGGAGATCAAGGAGATCAAGGAAAGGATCCGACAAGGAATAGAGAAGGATTTCAAAGAAGATGAGAAGGGTACGCTTTGGCTAGGAAAAAGGATTTGTGTGCCTAACGTGAAGCACCTCCGCGACATAATATTGAAGGAGGCACATGATTCACCCTATTCTATACATCCCGGAAGTACCAAAATGTACAAAAACTTGAAGACTTGTTATTGGCGGGATGAAATGAAAAGGGATATAGCTGAATACGTTGCCCTATGCGACACATGCCAACGGGTGAAGGACGAACATCAAAAACCCGCTGGATGGTTGCATCCTTTGAAGGTACCAGAGTGGAAATGGGAAGACATCAGTATGGATTTCATCGTTGGATTGCCACATACTCGATCGGGTTACGACTCCATCTGGGTTATCGTGGACCGATTGACGAAAACAGCCCATTTTCTCCCCATAAGGGCCTAGTACAACGTTGCACAATTAGCCGAGTTGTACATGGAGCAGATCGTGTGCCGTCATGGAGTCTAGAAGAGGATAGTCTCAGATCGAGGTTCTCAGTTTACCTCTAGATTCTGGAGGAAGCTGCAGAAAGCCATGGGTACACGACTGGATTTTAGCTCCACCTATCACCCACAAACTGATGGACAAACCGAAAGGACAAACCAGATTTTGGAAGACATGTTGAGAGCTTGCGCCTTGACACGTGGGCGTAGTTGGGATAGGAGTTTACCGTACGCCAAATTCTCCTATAACAACAGCTATCAAGCTAGCTTGAAGATGTCACCTTTCAAAGCATTGTACGGTAGACGGTGTAGAACGCCGCTGTTCTGGAACGAAACCGGAGAGAACCAGGTGTTTGGACCCGAAGTGCTACAAGAAGCTGAAAAGCAAGTCCAAACGGTACGGGAGAACTTAAAGGCTGCTCAGTCACGACAGAAAGGCTATGCGGACAATAGGCGAACGAAGTTGACTTTTGAAATAGGAGACTTCGTATATCTTAAGGTATCGCCTATCCGAGGCCAACGACGTTTCAACATCAAAGGCAAGCTAGCGCCTTGCTACATCGGACCATTTAAGATTTTGGACAAGCGAGGAGAATTAGCCTATCAACTAGAGCTCCCAACATATCTCTCAAACGTACATGACGTGTTTCATGTATCCCAGCTCAAAAAGTGCTTGAGAGTACCAGAGGAGCAAGTACTAATGGAAGAGCTTGAACTTCAAGAAGACCTGACCTATACGGAGCACCCTGTCCGAATTTTGGACGTAAAGAAAAGGGTCACCAGGAACAAAGTGATCCGATGGTGCAAGGTGCAATGGAACCATCACACCGAACCTGAAGCCACATGGGAGTGTGAAGAAGATATCAAGGCAGAATTTCCCCATCTGTTCTCTACTGACGAATCTCGAGGGCGAGATTCAATTTAAGGGGGGTAGATTTGTAACACCCTCATTTCTGGTGTCAGCATATATTCATGTTTTATGAAGAGAAAACATTTTAAGAAAAGTAGGAACGGAGAAAAATATCAAAAGGGTAGCCAGTAAGAGCCGAATCCAGTTCACAGAGAGCACCGAAGACAATTTCCACGACCCGCTGGCAACGTGGCGTGTTCGGAGCTCATCCCTGAAAAGTAGGGAGAGGTCCGCCGCTAAATTGACTACGTGGTAGGATCGTCGCTCATCTCCGCTAATGTCACACCCGGTCATTCCGAAGAACAACCAAGTGAATATCACATGTATGCCAGGATCATTTTCTCATACATGTGATGACAAATAGTGAAGCATCATTTATTACAAGCCAGGTGTCAAATATAAATGAGTCTTACATAGCCAATGTCTCGATGGACAATAATAAGTTCATCACAAGTAAATAAACTAGCAGCGGAATAATTATTCTCGTGAGCTCCGTCACAGATGTTGCCCGGGGGACTCCATGAACCTAGAATCCTTCTTCGGGTCCGAAGTCTTGATCATTAAACCCCACTTCATTATCTTGACCTGAGCAGCAATATAAACCAACAAATATGCAAGGTTGAGTACAGATGGTACTCAGCAAGTGTGGGAAAGTTATGTCATGCATGGCTAGAACAAGGAGAGGTTGAACTCATGGTTAAAGCACTACGCAATTAATACCTATCACCTTAGCTTATTAAGCACCTACATTACTACACGGGTGAAATGGTCCAAATTTCCCATCCCATCATCATAATCAAATAACCATAACATCATTTCCAATGTTAAGCTCCCCGCTTAACATTCACACCCTCCAAGGTCATCATCCTCTAATCATGAATAAGTCCAAGCCGCTCTTGACCGTGAGCAAGGCTGTCATGACAGTTTTGACTCTACAGAGTTTGCACCACTGTACCCACATGAAGTGATTTCATCCCCCGTTGCCGGGTGGACTAAAAGAACCTCCATTATGCCAGTGGCTCCGAACCACATTCACACTTCCCAGGTGTGTAGCCAGGAGATCACTACGAAGCCTTTACAAAGGGGTTCCACTGAGGTTTCACCCCTAACAGCATACAAAAGGCTCCAACCCCGCTGCAGTGGCCCCCTCTTGAGCCTTGCGGTTCATATGGTAGTCCAGCTGACACCTACTCCCCGCACCATCCAACACACCCATACTACACCGGGGATACACCTAATTATTTGGCCAAGCTGCCCCATCTCAGCATGTGGTTGGCACGGTAAAGCCAGGTTACATGCTCCATGAACCGGTCCTTAGGATCCAGGCAAGTACTAAACACAAACCCGAGTCTCGTGCACCCAGCACCAACCAAAACATCCAACTTGCCTCGATCCCTACCTCTACATAACTCATAATATCTCATTCAAGAGTATGGTAAAATAAACTGATGATCTCATATCCCAAATATCCCATTCTAAGCATGGCTAAGCATATGCATAATAATAAATGACATGATAAAATGAATCCCAACCCAAGCTACAAGGAAACAAGGTAATGCAATTCTAGGGAAACTTCCTAGTATGGTTTTCATATTTCAATTGACAATGCAAATAATTCTATCTACACATCCTAGCATAGGATCAAAGTGGTCAAGGACACTTGCCTCCTTCCTGCTGCTCTTGGAATGGGTAGTCCTGATCTTGGAAAGGAAGAACTTGGTCTGGAGCAGGTTCTACTCATACCATCACACATAGCAAAAGAAAACAACAAGTCATAAGACATAGTTCACACTTCCACTTCGTACAAGACACACATTCACATTTATGAAAGCCATTCTCATTTCTATGTGTTTTGGTTACTCTATGTGTGTTTGATTTTGGCTTACATGCACTTTTAAACATGTACATATGACTTCTACTTTTGTATTCATATTCATGTTGGCATACTATATATGAATTTCTAATTTAAATAAATCCCTTATATTTAATTGATACACATTTTAGCTACCAAGTATGCATGAAAGGTATTTTCCTACTTCATATGTGTCTTCAGACCTTCTACCAATCCTAAACTGAATTCTTTGGATTTTGGAAACTTCATTTATCATTTTCTAGTTATTTATCCTTAGCTTGCTATATTTTCAGATTTATTTCCTATGCCTAAATGTGCACTTTATTATGAAAATAGTAAGACATCTCATCAAAACAGAATAGGTTTTGGGTCTAAAATATTTAATAATATATTTTTGAACTTCTCTTCTGATGTGAACTATTTTACATTTATTTTTCTAATTTTCAGAATTATTCTCTACTTAAAAATGTGTCCCTATTACTAATAAAAGTGAATAATCAATTAAACAGATTCATTTCAGCCAAACATCTATTTTTATCTCACTCCAAAGTTTTCCAAGTGCTAGGAAAGTTTTTAATTTGAATTGACAATATGTTTGTCCCATCTTTTAAATTTTAAATACTAACCACATATTCAAATTCCTAAATTTAATATCAAACAGGGTTAAAAAGGTAAACTTACCCCACTACAGGGTCTATTATATTATTTGAATAATTTTCAGGGGTCTAGCTACACATGACAGAGGGGTTTTTCCTAATTTTTATTAAGTCCAGGGGCTAAAACTGATTTTTTTTAATTGAATTTTTATGAATTTCTGAAGTTCGAGGGGCTAGATCAGAAGTTTCCGGGGCTAGCTCGTATTTTCCGAGAACCCCAGGGGGTAGCGCGTAAGAATCCCGATCTTTATAATGCGGGGCTGATGTGGACCGTTCGATTTAAAACAGACGGCTGAGATTATAACATCGAACCGGTACGCGGGGATTTAAACTCTATCGTGCGATTTTAAATAGACGGCGCACAAGCGGCCACGTCGCTCTGATCGAGCGCGAGCGGTGCTGTCCGGCAGCGGGAGGCGGCAATCTTGCCGGAGAGCTTCGGATCTTCGTCAATTCTTCCTAAAACTGGGATTTTATGGCATAGATCGGTAGAGGAGAGGTCGGGGATCTCACCTCGGGGGTTTTCTTGAGCTCGGAGGTCCTGGAAAGCGGTCGGCGACGAGGTCCGAGGTGAATTCACGGCGAGGCTCGTCGGCGCTGTGTTTGAGCCGCAAACCACCGAGTTTTCTGCACCTGCGAGGTTCCCCGGAGGCGGTGGATCAAGACCAGCAAGTTAGATCAGAATTCCCGAGCGTAGATCGAGCAGAATTCGCCGGAGAAGCTCGGGTTCTCACCGGAGAGAAAAACGGCGGATCATGGGGAAAAACAGGACGATGCCGGGGTTTTTATAGACGGGGCAAGGTGGCGGGTTGGTTTAGATCGAGCTGGAGTCTTCTAGGACCAAGAGTCGGCTGGGAACGCGCGGTTTTCCGGTCGGTTGCGATCGCGAGCGCGCGGGGAAAACAGTCCCGGGTTCGGACGAGCGGGGGTTAGGGATGACAGGTGGGTCCCGCCTGTCTGTGAGAGGGGGCGCGGGCGGGCGGCTGCGGGCTGGCGCGGAGGTTGGGTGGGCCGGCTGGTGGGTTTCGGCCCACTGGCCGGGAAGTTTTTTTTTCTTTTTCATTTCTGTTTTCAGTTTAATTTGAATTCCAGTTTGAATTTGAATTTTTGCAACACATGCAATACGTCCAAAAAATTTTAAATACCCCTCTTGACAGGATTTTGGGGTGTTACAGCTCTACCCCCCTTAAAAGAAATCTCGTCCTCGAGATTGGTGTTTCTAAGAAAACAATTCTGGAAATTGTGCTTTAAGCTCATCTTCCCGCTCCCAGGTGGCTTCCTCTTCTGAGTGATGCTTCCACTGCACCTTGCACATCCGGATTCTTTTATTTCTTGTGAGGTGTTCCATTGTCTCCAAAATCTTGAATGGTTACTCGGCATAAGACAGATCCTCAGCTACTTCAACCTCATTCATGGGTAACACCTCTTCAGGCGTTCTCAGACATTTCTTGAGCTGTGACACCAGGAATACATCGTGCACATCCGATAGGCGAGCCGGTAATTCTAGTTGATACGCCACTTCGCCTTTCCTCTCCAGAACTTGCAAGGGTCCGATGTATCGAGGTGACAACTTCCCTTTCACCTTGAACCGACAAAGTCCTTGGATAGGGGACACCTTGAGATAGACATAGTCTCCCACGTTGAAAACGAGCTCTCTTCTCCGTACATCGGCATAGCTCTTTTGTCGTGTCTGTGCTATCCTCAAGTTGTTGTGAATTTCCCTCACTTTTGCCTCGGCCTCTCGTAGTACTTCGGGACCAAACACTTTACTTTCCCCGGTTTGGTTCCAAAATAGTGGAGTTCTACACTTCCTCCCGTGCAAAGCTTCAAACGGTGACATCTTCATACTAGCCTGATAGCTGTTGTTATAGGAACACTCCGCATACGGTAAGTTCTTGTCCCAACTCCGATTGTTTTTTAGTGCACACGCCCTCAGCATATCCTCAAGAATCTGATTGGTCCTTTCCATCTGCCCGTCAGTTTGGGGATGATAGGCAGAGCTGAAATTCAGATGGGTTCCATGGTTTCATGCAACTTCTGCCAGAACCTTGAGGTGAACTGTGTCCCTCGATCCGACACTATCTTCTTTGGCACTCCATGGTAACACACGATCCTTGACATGTACAATTTCTGCCAATTTGGATCCGCTGTAGCTTTCTTTCACGGGGATGAAATGAGCTACCTTGGTTAGCCTATCAATGATGACCCATATCGAATCATATCCTGATTGGGTCCTAGGCAATCCCACTATGAAATCCATACCGATTTCTTCCTATTTCCATTCAAGCACTTTGAGTGGTTGTAATAATCCCGCGGGTCGTTGATGTTCTGCTTTCACCAACTGGCATGTGTCACATAGGGCAACATGTTCCGCGACATCTCGCTTCATGCCATACCACCAATACCTGCTCTTGAGGTCCTGGTACATCTTCGTACTCCCAGGATGAATGGAATAGTCAGAATCGTGAGCCTCCTTCAAAATCAATTCACGGATCTTCTTTACTTCTGGCACACAGATTCTTTTCCCGTGCCACACCGTTCCTTGTTCATCCTCTCTGAAACCAGGGGCTTTATTTTCCTTGATGAGTTGCCTGATTTCTTGTATCTTCTCATCGTTCTTTTGACCCTCGCGTATGTCTCGCTCTAGTGTGGAGTCCACTTCCATGGCGATGGCTTCACCACTATTCACCAGGCATAGATTGAGCCTTATAACCTCGTCCTTCAATTCTGCAGGCATGTCCTTCAAGCTCAACTTATTGACCTGCACTTTCCGACTTAAAGCATCTGCCACGACGTTTGCTTTCCTAGGATGATAGTTGATGCCCACATCAAAGTCATTGATTATCTCTAACCGTCTCTTTTGTCTGAGGTTGAGATCTGGCTGTGTGAAAATGTACTTTAAACTCTTATGATCCGTATATATCTCTGTCCTCTTCATCATCAAGTAGTGCCGCCAAATTTTCAACGCGTGTACTACTGCGGCTAGTTCTAGATCATGTGTAGGATAGTTCTTCTCGTGCTTCCGGAGCTGCCGGGATGCATAAGCCACGACATGCCCTTCTTGCATGAGAACACATCCCAACCCGTTTCCAGAGGCATCGCAGTACACCGTAAAGTTCATCTGCATATCTGGCATAACGAGCACTGGGGCTGTTGTCAATCTTTCCTTTAACTCCTGAAAACTCGTCTCGCACTGCGGCGTCCATGTGAATGTGATTCCCTTCTCCAACAGTTTTGTGAGGGGTCTCGAGATCTTAGAGAATCCTTCAATAAACCATCGATCGTATCCAGCCAATCCCAAGAAGCTTCGAACTTCCCCGACATTTTCAAGGGTCTTCCACTTCTGTATATCCTCGATTTTGGCAGGATCTACGGAGATTCCTCCCTCCGAGATTATAAGTCCTAAGAAGGGAACTCTCTTCAGCCAAAACTCATACTTGCTCAACTTGGCATATAGTTGGTGTTCTCTCAGCCTCTGCAACACCAACCTTAGATGTTTCTCATGTTCTTCTTCATCTTTGGAGAAGACGAGAATGTCATTTATGAAAACCACCACAAATTTGTCCAGATATTCCATGAATACCTTGTTCATGAGATACATGAAGTATGCCGGGGCATTAGTTAGCCCGAAAGGCATGACAGTGTATTCATACAGTCCGTACCGAGATACGAAAGCTGTCTTGGGAATATCAGATTGCCTTATCTTAAGTTGGTGGTATCCCGACCTGAGATCAATTTTCGAGAACACACAAGCTGCCCTCAACTGATCAAACAAGTCTTCAATGCGGGGTAATGGGTACTTGTTCTTGATGGTTACCTCATTCAAGGCACGGTAGTCCACGCATAACCTTTGGGTTTTGTCCTTCTTGGGCACAAATATCACTGGAGCTCCCCATGGTGAGGAACTAGGACGAATATACCCCTTCTCCGTCAATTCTCCCAAATGATCCTTGAGTTCTCCCAGCTGCTTTGAGTCCATCCGATAAGGTCTCTTGTATATCGGAGCTGTTCCAGGCACTAGCTCAATCGCGAATTCCACTTCACGATCGGGAGGCATACCTGGCAACTCCTCCGGAAAAACATCTGGATATTCACTGATAATCCTGATCTCCTCCACTTTCACCTCAACTTGATTTAATTTAACGTCCCTCGTAGGCTCTTGTATTGTTATAAACTTTACTTTGGTTCCACTAGGGTGCGTTAGTTCCACCGTTCTGGTCGAACAATGGATCATTCCCTTATGTTTGGTCCACCAATCCATGCCCAAAATAATATCGATCCCTTGGGAATCTATCACTATGAGGTTGGCAGTAAATACTACCCCATTAATGTCTAGATTCACCTTGGGACACACTTGTCTTGTCCTTATTTCTCCACCTGGAGAGTTTACTGCTAGCATATGGTTCATTTGTGTTGTTGCTATATCATGCTTCTTAACAAACCCTTGAGCAATGAACGAGTGGGTAGCACCAGAATTAAACAGCAGGGTTGCAATGTGTAAATTGGCAGGAAACTTACCAACTACCATGTCAGGTGCCTCTTGCGCTTCCTCCATGGTCACGTGGTTCACCCGTCCTCGCATGACATTCTGTTGTTGCGGTTGCGCGGGCTTCTTCTTTGGGCACTTATGGGCGTAGTGCCCCACTTCACCACAGTTAAAACATTGCACCCCAACCTTAGGTGCCTGTCCTTTGTTGTCTTGGGGTTGGTTTGCGGGTCCTTGCACTGCTGGTCGAGGTTGATATGTAGGGCGAGGCTGCTGTACGAACTGACGTTGTGGCTGTATTGGTGCTGCCGGAGGCCTGTAGTTCGGGTTGTACACTCTTGGTGCTGAGTAGGGTACCGCAGCACGGTTCGTCTGCCCTGCGGGTTGCTGCATCAGACGTGGGCGGGCGTTGCTCCCTGAGGCTTGGTGTGACCACCCGGCCTTCCTCTTGTTTTCATTTTCCAAGGCCTTCAGCTTCCTTTCTACCACAAATGCTCTGTCCACCATCTTTTGGAAGCTTTCATACTCGTTGGAGGACATTGCACACTGCATTTCTGCTGTGAGTCCTTCCACGAAGCAATCCTGTTTCTGCTCATCAGTCTCTATGTCCCATGGGGCATAACGGGATAGTTGATTGAATTTAGTGAGGTATTCCCTCACAGTCATGTTTCCTTGCTGCAGCCCCAACAACTCCTTCCTCTTGTTTTTGAGTTCACCCCTTGGTATGTAATGGTTGCGGAAGCTACGCTTGAACTCTTCCCAAGTGATGTTCTCAGGGTCATGATGTGCGGCCACGTAAGCGGTCCACCAATCAGCAGCAGGTCCATGCAATTGGTGAGAGGCAAAGAGCACCCTCTCATACCCTTGGCACTGTATGATACTCATCTTGCTCTCAACGGTCTTTAGCCAATCATTTGCCTCCAGAGGTTCAGCAGCACTTGCAAACTTCGGAGGTTGAGTTCCTAGAAACTCACTCAACCTTGGTTGGCGTGGTGCAGCTTGTGGAGGTGGAACTTGATGCAAGTTGGCCACCACTTGAGTCAGGTTCTGGATGAGCTGATTTTGATTCTCAAGCATTTGGTGGATGGGATCAACTCCCTCACGGCGTCCACCCCTGTCTTGGCTCCCAGAAAGATGAGGGTTGCAGGCCTCATCGTTGTTGTTGGCAGGGTTGGCAGCATGACCCTTTCCTCTTCCGGCCATCTAGCATGATCAACCAAATGTTAATTTAAAGCATTACGTATTATCTTACTACTTTCACTTGTTTGTACTTTGAAGTGTTGAGGCTTTGTTATACTTTTCTGAGGGTTCATTTCTCACACCAAGAATAAATGCAATATTATTTCATGTGGGTTCACACACCAAAGCAAAACAATCTAAAGACGAGGCTGTGGACAATTGCTCATGGCTTCCACAACTCACGTCACACACCAAGCATTAACACACCATTAACTTAACGTAACTACTCGACTATTCGACATCTTGCTAACTAAGGGAAGGACTCTTCACTACTCGTATTCCTGAGCTGGCTCCTCGGGATCTTCCTCATTATTGCGGCTGCCTTCTGACTCTGCTTTGGGTGGAGAGGCTGCTGGTGGAGAAGTGCGACGACGCCTGATTGCTCGGCGATCTGGGGAGTCAGGAGTCCATGTATCATTCACGGTGACACACAGTTCATTCCCATCTCCTCTTTCTCTCGCCCTCAAGCAGGCTCGAAGCAACGCCTCGGTTTCCTTCATGGTGTTCGGAACATCCTGAAGCTCCTGCTGACACTCCTGCAGTCGAGTGCTGAGCATAGCAGCATCCTCCAAACACAGGTCCATGTGCTCATGGGAAGTCCCTTGCTGCACTGGCAGGTACTTATACTCCGTTGTACCACTCTCGCGCTGGAGGACATACATGTACTCAGTTCTGTCCAGGTGTCGACGATAGATGTGACTCTGGCAGGTGATGGCCTCCCAGCTCACATCCTTCTCCGCATCGACCTGTGTCGCTCGACAAGCTGGAGAGCGGTGGATCTTGAGCAGCTTATTTTCGTGGATAATCCTCATCTCTGAACTCCATTCTTCCCTCTTCTCACGGATGGTCCTGGTGGAGCTATAGTGTATGATTAGCTTGCCCGTATTGCCGGCGGCTTGGAGCGTGCGTCGAAGACGGTGCAACAAGCCTCCTACTGCCAATCCATAGGAAAGGTACGTCACCGGACGGCTCTCCTCTATTTGGGCAAGGGCAACTACGGGAACTCTCCCTCCTGTGGACTTGCGAGCGGTGCGAATCATGCGAACCATCTAAAACCAAAAAGCATTTAAACATAGGTTAGATAATATTTTAAACAAAAATCCTATTTTGAATGAAAGTTGGGGTAAGATGAAGAAAGTGTCCCCATTAAATAACACCTTTCAACATACACATTTGTAAAATAGTATTTATGAAAATAGGGTCCTTGGATACGTCCATTTCTACCTAGGTCCACGTTCCTACGGGCAACCTTGGCTCTGATACCACTTCTGTCACACCCGGTCTTTCCGAAGAACAACCAAGTGAATATCACATGTATGCCAGGATCATTTTCTCATACATGTGATGACAAATAGTGAAGCATCATTTATTACAAGCCAGGTGTCAAATATAAATGAGTCTTACATAGCCAATGTCTCGATGGACAATAATAAGTTCATCACAAGTAAATAAACTAGCAGCGGAATAATTATTTTCGTGAGCTCCGTCACAGGCGTTGCCCGGGGGACTCCATGAACCTAGAATCCTTCTTCGGGTCCGAAGTCTTGATCATTAAACCCCACTTCATTATCTTGACCTGAGCAGCAATATAAACGAACAAATATGCAAGGTTGAGTACTGATGGTACTCAGCAAGTGTGGGAAAGTTATGTCATGCATGGCTAGAACAAGGAGAAATTGAACTCATGGTTAAAGCACTACGCAATTAATACCTATCACCTTAGCTTATTAAGCACCTACATTACTACACAGGTGAAATGGTCCCAATTTCCCATCCCATCATCATAATCAAATAACCATAACATCATTTCCAATGTTAAGCTCCCCGCTTAACATTCACACCCTCCAAGGTCATCATCCTCTAATCATGAATAAGTTCAAGCTGCTCTTGACCGTGAGCACGGCTGTCATGACAGTTTTGACTCTGCAGAGTTTGCACCACTGTACCCACATGTAGTGATTTCATCCCCCGTTGCCGGGTGGACTAAAAGAACCTCCATTATGCCAGTGGCTCCGAACCACATTCACACTTCCCAGGTGTGTAGCCAGGAGATCACTACGAAGCCTTTACAAAGGGATTCCCGACAAGCGTGGGTCCACTGAGGTTTCACCACTAACAGCATACAAGAGGCTCCAACCCCGCTGCAGTGGCCCCCTCTTGAGCCTTGCGGTTCATATGGTAGTCCAGCTGACACCTACTCCCCGCACCATCCAACACACCCATACTACGCCGGGGATACACCTAATTAATTGGCCAAGCTGCCCCATCTCAGCATGTGGTTGGCACGGTAAAGCCAGGTTACATGCTCCATGAACCGGTCCTTAGGATCCAGGCAAATACTAAACACAAACCCGAGTCTCGTGCACCCAGCACCAACCAAAACATCCAACTTGCCTCGATCCCTACCTCTACATAACTCATAATATCTCATTCAAGAGTATGGTAAAATAAAGTGATGATCTCATATCCCAAATATCCCATTCTAAGCATGGCTAAGCATATGCATAATAATAAATGACATGATAAAATGAATCCCAACCCAAGCTACAAGGAAACAAGGTAATGCAATTCTAGGGAAACTTCCTAGCATGGGTTTCATATTTCAATTGACAATGCAAATAATTCTATCTACACATCCTAGCATAGGATCAAAGTGGTCAAGGACACTTGCCTCCTTCCTGCTGCTCTTGGAATGGGTAGTCCTGATCTTGGAAAGGAAGAACTTGCTCTGGAGCAGGTTCTACTCATACCATCACACATAGCAAAAGAAAACAACAAGTCATAAGACATAGTTCACACTTCCACTTCGTACAAGACACACATTCACATTTATGAAAGCCATTCTCATTTCTGTGTGTTGTGGTTACTCTATGTGTGTTTGATTTTGGCTTACATGCACTTTTAAACATGTACATATGACTTCTACTTTTGTATTCATATTCATGT
Source organism: Neostapfia colusana (assembly GCA_030760725.1). Lineage (NCBI taxonomy): Eukaryota > Viridiplantae > Streptophyta > Magnoliopsida > Poales > Poaceae > Neostapfia > Neostapfia colusana. Next base: position 88,632,671 of record JASWHV010000003.1, read on the forward strand.
TGGCGTACTATATATGAATTTCTAATTTAAATAAATCCCTTATATTTAATTGATACACATTTTAGCTACCATGTATGCATGAAAGGTATTTTCCTACTTCATATGTGTCTTCAGACCTTCTACCAATCCTAAACTGAATTCTTTGGATTTTGGAAACTTCATTTATCATTTTCTAGTTATTTATCCTTAGCTTGCTATAACTCCGCCTATGTTGTAATGACATAGCCGGTCCCAAGCCCGGGTAAAGGAGGAGGGGGTTGTGATAGGCTTGGCGAGCCAACAATTTACACTTAGCCATTCTCATGGAAATGAAACCCAATAGAAATTCGTTGGGGCGTAACCCTCTTAGCGACGCGCCATATCGGAACCCGGGTATGGTGTTAAGTGGGCAAGGGCCGGGTCGCCACCGCCTTAGTGGCGCGCCATATCGGAACCCGGATATGGTGTTAAGTGAGCAAGGGCCAGATCGCCACCACCTTAGTGGCGCGCTACATCATCGCCCGGATGTAGTGATAAGTGAGCAAGGGTCTTTGCATCTTACTCGACGGGTGCAAAGCGTAAGGAAGCTAGCTGAGGAACATAGATTTTGGGTGGGTAGTTGGAATGTAGGATCCTTGACGGGGAAGCTACTTGAGTTAGTAGATGTTGCCATTAGGAGACGAGTAAATATCCTTTGTGTACAAGAGACTAGATGGGCGGGTCAAAAGGCGAGAGAAGTCGAGAATACCGGTTTCAAGCTTTGGTATTCTGGTTCGGCTGGGACTAGGAATGGCGTAGGTGTTCTAATAGATAAGAGTCTTAAGGATGGAGTAGTGGATGTTCGAAGACGAGGGGATAGAATCATCTTAATCAAGATAGTAATTAGGGACATTGTCTTGAACGTCATTAGTGCTTATGCCCCACAAGTTGGGCTCAACATGAGTGCTAAGAGGCAATTTTGGGAGGACTTGGAGGATATGGTTAGTAGTGTACCGATAACCGAGAAACTCCTCATAGGGGGAGATCTCAATGGTCATGTGGGTGCAACTAGCCTAGGATTTGAGGGAGTACATGGAGGTTTTGGATGCGGCGATAGAAATCAAGAGGGTAAGGACATCCTAGACTTTGCCGTAGCCTATGATCTGTTGATAGCAAACACCCTCTTTAGGAAGAGGCAATGTCACCTAGTGACCTTTAGTAGTGCCCAACACTCTAGCCAGATTGACTTTGTCCTCACTAGGAGAAAGGATAGACGGGAGTGTCTAGATTGTAAGGTGATCCCGGGGGAGTGTGTTGTGACACAACATAAGCTTGTGGTAGCTGACTTTCGCTCCCATACATGCTCTTTGCGGGACAAAGGTGTCAAAATTACAAGAACAAAGTGGTGGAAGTTGAAGGGAGAATCACAAGAATCCTTTAAAAATAGGGTGATCACAGAAGGACCCTGGGCAGAAAATGGAGATGCAGATAGTATGTGGATGAAGATGGCAACTTGCATTAGGAAGGTAGCTAGTGAGGTGTTCGGTGTGACAAAGGGAAAGAAACCTGTAGATAACGACACTTGGTGGTGGAATGAGGATGTACAAAAGTCCATTAAGGAGAAGAAGGAGTGTTACAAGAGTTGGCATAATGATAGAAGCGCAAGCAACATGCTTAAGTACAAAGAGGCTAAGAAGAATGCAAAGCGGGCTGTGAGTAAGGCAAGAGGACAGGCCTATGATAAGTTATATGAGAGACTAGAGACAAAAGAAGGTGAAAAGGACATATACAAGGTAGCAAAAATCCGCGAGAGAAAGATGAGGGATCTCAATCAAGTTAAATGCATCAAAGATGAGACTGACCGCATTCTAGTGAAGGATGAAGAGATTAAGAATAGATGGCGTGATTACTTTAATGGGCTATTCAATGATGGGAATGGGAGCACTATGGTTGAGTTGGATGACTCCTTTGATGACTCCAACAGGCGGTTCGTGCGGAGGATACAAGAGTTTGAGGTTAAAGAGGCCTTAATAAGGATGAAAGGAGGAAAGGCCCTCGGCCCTGACGATGTCCCTATTGAGGTGTGGAGATGTCTTGGGGACGTGGCAATAGTATGGCTCACAAAGCTATTCAACCACATTTTTTGGTCAAACAAGATGCCTGAAGAATGGAGGAAAAGTATATTAGTACCTATCTTCAAAAATAAAGGAGATATTCAAAGTTGTACTAATTATCGAGGCATTAAGCTTATGAGTCATACTATGAAGCTTTGGGAGAGAGTGATTGAACACCGTCTGAGGAAAGTGACCAATGTCACTAAAAACCAGTTTGGTTTTATGCCTGGGAGGTCTACAATGGAGGCAATTTTCTTGCTTCGTCAGCTTATGGAGAGATATAGGGAGCAGAAGAAGGACTTGCATATAGTGTTCATCGACTTGGAGAAGGCGTACGACAAGATACCAAGGTCAGTCATGTGGTGGGCACTAGAGAAACATAAAGTGCCAACAAAGTACATTACCCTTATCAAGGATATGTACAATAATGTTAGGACAAGTGTGCGCGTAAGTGATAGTGAGACTGATGCATTTCCTATCACGGTAGGACTACATCAAGGATCAGCTTTGAGCCCATACATCTTTTCCTTGGTGATGGATGAGGTGTCGAAGGATATACAAGGGGATATCCCTTGGTGCATGCTCTTTGCTGATGATGTAGTGCTGGTAGATGGAACTAGAGATGGTGTTGATAAGAAATTAGAGTTATGGAGACAAACCTTAGAGTCCAAGGGGTTTAGACTTAGTAGGACCAAAACCGAGTATATGAGGTGTGACTTTAGTGGTGTTGGTCGTGAAGAGGGAAATGTTAGTTTACAAGGACAAATAGTACCTAGAAGGGACTCTTTCCGATACTTAGGATCAATGTTACAAAGCAATGGCGATATTGATGAGGATGTTTGCCACAGGATCAAGGTAGGGTGGATGAAATGGCGACAAGCCTCTGGAATCCTATGTGATAGGAAAGTCCCACAAAAGCTAAAAGGGAAGTTCTATAGGACGGTGATCAGACCCGCGATGCTCTATGGGGCGGAATGTTGGCCAACTAAACGGCAACATGTCCAACAAATGAGTGTCGCAGAGATGCGCATGCTACGGTGGATGTGCAGGCACACGAGAAGAGACCGAATAAGGAATGAGGCGATTCGAGATAAGGTAGGGGTGGCGCCGATTGAAGAGAAGTTAGTCCAACATCGACTTAGGTGGTTTGGACATATCCAACGGAGACCTCCAGAAGCACCGGTTAACAGTGGGATCTTAAGAGGTAGAGAAAATATTAGGAGGGGTAGAGGACGACCAAGGTTGACCTGGGAGGAGGCGGTAAAACGAGATTTGAGAGATTGGAATGTATCTAGAGACTTAGCTCATGATAGGACCGCATGGAAAGTAGCAATCCATGTGCCAGAATCGTAGTCTTGTTTTTTTTTCTTTTTTCTTTTTTCTTTTTTCTTTTCTTTTTCTTTTTCTTTTTCTTTTTTCTTTTCTCTTTTCTCTTTTTCTTTTTTCTTCTTTTTCTCTTTTTTCTTTTCTTTTTTCCTTTCTTTTTCTTTTTTTCCTTGTTCTTATAACTCTTCCTCTCTTTTACTTCATTGATATTGGGTTTCATGTCTAGCCGACCCCAACAGGCTTGGGATAAAGGCTTGGTTGTTGTTGTTGTTGTTGTATCCTTAGCTTGCTATATTTTTAGATTTATTTCCTATGCCTAAATGTGCACTTTATTATGAAAATAGTAAGACATCTCATCCAAACAGAATAGGTTTTGGGTCTAAAATATTTAATAATATATTTTTGAACTTCTCTTCTGATGTGAACTATTTTACATTTATTTTTCTAATTTTCAGAATTATCCTCTACTTAAAAATGTGTCCCTATTACTAATAAAAGTGAATAATCAATTAAACAGATTCATTTCAGCCAAAAATCTATTTTTATCTCACTCCAAAGTTTTCCAAGTACTAGGAAAGTTTTTAATTTGAATTGACAATATGTCTGTCCCATCTTTTAAATTTTAAATACTAACCACATATTCAAATTCCTAAATTTAATATCAAACAGGGTTAAAAAGGTAAACTCACCCCACTACAGGGTCTATTATATTATTTGAATAATTTTCAGGGGTCTAGCTACACATAACAGAGGGGTTTTTCCTAATTTTTATTAAGTCCAGGGGCTAAAACTGATTTTTAATTGAGTTTTCGTGAATTTCTGAAGTTCCAGGGGCTAGATCAGAATTTTCCGGGGCTAGCTCGTATTTTCCGAGAACCCCAGGGGGTAGCGCGTAAGAATCCCGACCTTTATAACGCGGGGCTGACGTGGACCGTCCGATTTAAAACAGACGGCTGAGATTATAACATCGAACCGGTACGTGGGGATTTAAACTCTACCGTGCGATTTTAAATAGACGGCGCACAAGCGGCCACGTCGTTCTGATCGAGTGCGAGCGGCGCTGCCCGGCGGCGCACGGCGGCGGGAGGCGGCGATCTCGCCGGAGAGCTTCGGATCTTCGTCAATTCTTCCTAAAACTAGGATTTTATGGCATAGATCTGTAGAGGAGAGGTCAGGGATCTCACCTCGGGGGTTTTCTTGAGCTCGAAGGTCCTGGAAAGTGTCGGCGACGAGGTCCGAGGTGAATTCACGGCGAGGCTCGTCGGCACTGTGTTTGAGCCGCAAACCACCGAGTTTTCTGTACCTGTGAGGTTCCCCGGAGGCGGTGGATCAAGACCAGCGAGTTAGATCAGTATTCCCGAGCGTAGATCATGCAGAATTCGCCGGAGAAGCTCGGGTTCTCACCGGAGAGAAAAACGGCGGATCGTGGGGAAAAACGGGACGATGCCGGGGTTTTTATAGACGGGGTAGGGCGGCGGGTTGGTTTAGATCGAGCTGGAGTCTTCTGGGACCGGGAGTCGGCTGGGAACGTGCGGTTTTCCGGTCGGTTGCGATGGCGCGCGCGGGGAAAACAATCCCGGGTTCGGACGAGCGGGGGTTAGGGATGACAGGTGGGTCCCACCTGTCTACGAGAGGGGGCGCGGGCGCGCTGCTGCGGGCTGGCGCGGGGGTTGGGTGGGCTGGCTGATGGGTTTCGGCCCACTGGCCGGGAAGGTTTGTTTTTTTCTTTTTCTTTTTCATTTCTATTTTGAGTTTAATTTGAATTCCAGTTTGAATTTGAATTTTCGCAACACATGCAATACGTCCAAAATTTTTTAAATTCCCCTCTTGACAGGATTTGGGAGTGTTACAGCTCTACCCCCCTTAAAAGAAATCTCATCCTCGAGATTGGTGTTTCTAAGAAAACAATTCCGGAAATTGTGCTTTAAGCTCATCTTCCCGCTCCCAGGTGGCTTCCTCTTCTGAGTGATGCTTCCACTGCACCCTGCACATCCGGATTCTTTTATTTCTTGTGAGGCGTTCCATTGTCTCCAAAATCTTGAATGGTTGCTCGGCATAAGACAGATCCTCAGCTACATCAACCTCATTCATGGGTAACACCTCTTCAGGCGTTCTTAGACATTTCTTGAGCTGTGACACCTGGAATACATCGTGCACATCCGATAGGCGAGCCGGTAATTCTAGTTGATTTGCCACTTCGCCTTTCCTCTCCAGAACTTGAAAGGGTCCGATGTATCGAGGTGACAACTTCCCTTTCACCTTGAACCGATGAAGTCCTCGGATAGGGGACACCTTGAGATAGACATAGTCTCCCACGTTGAAAACAAGCTCTCTTCTCCGTACATCGGCATAGCTCTTTTGTCGTGTCTGTGCTATCCTCAAGTTGTTGCGAATTTCCCTCACTTTCGCCTCGGCTTCTTGTAGTACTTCGGGACCAAACACTTTAGTTTCCCCCGTTTGGTTCCAAAATAGTGGAGTTCTACACTTCCTCCGTACAAAGCTTCAAACGGTGACATCTTCGTACTAGCCTGATAGCTGTTGTTATAGGAAAACTCCGCATACGGTAAGTTCTTGTCCCAACTCCGATTGTTTTTGAGTGCACACGCCCTCAACATATCCTCAAGAATCTGATTGGTCCTTTCCGTCTGCCGGTCAGTTTGGGGATGATAGGCAGAGCTGAAATTGAGATGGGTTCCATGGAGCTAGCCTCTGCGGAAGAAGCAAAGGCATTTCCGCAGGACACAAGTCACCTCCGGAGCTAGTCATCACGGAAATCAGAGAACCGGTCACGCGGGATACGTGTCGATCTTGGAGCTCACCTCCGAGAGGTCCGTTTCCATTGAACACATGTCGCCACCGGAGCTTATCTCCGGGAGGCCCGTCACTATTGGAAACATGTTGACCTCGGAGCTTGTCTCTGAGAAGAGAGGAAAGGTCCGGCACTGACACGTGGCATGTGCGGATCCACCTTCAAGTAAGAGAGGAGGTTCCGACCGCCAGGATACTTGGCGCACGCGGAGCTCACCTCCGAAGGAGAGGGAAGTCTTGCTCACTTGACACGCGGCACAACCGGAGCTCGTCCCTGCGGAGAGGGAGAGACAGGGACCCGATGGACACGTCGAGCTTCCGGAGCTCATCACCAAGGAGGTAACAAGTTCTGGAGCGGTTTTTGGATTCTGTACGCATATCAATACCGGAACAGAAACCGACTTGAATTCCACAATGATACCGCACCAAATCAACTAAAGATAAGTTGTAATATTCGACGACTGTGGCGGACCGGAATCCGCTCATCCAGGATCGCAGAGGGTGGTGCCGCGCGATGCGACACCCGGCAGCACACATCATAAGAACACATTTTATTACATGGGAAAAACAAACTGAATGTACAAAGTAGTACACTTCTCAGTTACAAACTAGGGTCTTTATTACACAGCGGAAGTTTCTATTGTACAACTCACGCCCGCCTATCTAGCAAAAGTCGGTTGCCCAGCCCTAGGGCAACCCACACTAGCTGCACGTCTCAGCTCAGCGCGGCGTGTACGGCTCCCACTCAGTCGTGGTCCCCGACGGAGGGTAACCCTCGCCGGTGGACTCGTACTCCGAGTCCGTGGGTGGCTCCTCACCTGAAAAACACTTAAGCAGCAACCATGAGCACGAAGGCTCAGCAAGGCTTAACCGACTCACCTAAGCATGAAACTCTACATGAGGTATACCATGACATAGGATAGCAATGTTGCAGCAAATGGACACGCCTACAAGTTCATCCTTAGTTCATCTTTTAGCAACCAGTTAACAGTTCAGGAAGCTGAAATTTAGTAAGCCGTGTTTGGTGGCACACATGTAGCAATACAATTATATCATGACAGCAATATTGAATCAAAACATTTCATTCATTAGTCTACGTTACGACGCAGTGAACAAGCGGTACTCGTCACCGCGAGGGACGGCGAATCGACTCGATATACACCTGCAGGGAAACCCAAAGAGCACGTCACATACGCCCACCCGTGGAGCTGCACAGCACGCTCACTCGATGTCGTACGGAACAACCTTTCACCCAACAGCCCAAACATCGAACCGGTCGCACCGAAACGAGAAGGAGGTTCCCCACACGGAGCATCTCTCTATGCCAGTTGGCAGATTTCCACCTTGCTGCCCTCAGCCTACACCTATAAATCGGTGCGTTATGCCTCGACGCCCGGAGGTTTAGGCTACATCGGTTTATCGGGACCCATATATCCGATATGCCTTCGGTACGTTCAATACTTGTTCAGCAGGGCCGCACACGGATCGGTCCTCAATCGACACGGGCAGGGCCGCACACACAAGACTTCCCCTTGCTGCGCCCTAGCCCCTGCCTAGTCTCATTTTCATTACTAAAGTGATCTCACATCACTCAACCGAACCCGTGTGTCCCAAACCTATCTCGCGAGTAGATTCCAACTACTCGACTTGTACCGAAGTCCTATGACTCATTAAGCATAGCCTGTCTACTCGAGGTCTTAGACACTACCCCCACTCTTTTAGGAATCTTTGGTTATGCAAGTGGGGTTCCATTCATCCTACACCTAATGCACATACATACTTCATATGACACATGTAAACAAAGTAAAACTTATAAAAAGGTTAATGCCAACCGGGGCTTGCCTTGTTGCTGCTGGTCAGTAGTTAGTTCTTCGTCCGGAAGAAGGAAATCCAGCACTTCCGGGGTCTCTTCTTCAATGGCTACACGTTGAATACAATACTACATGTAAATTTAAATGCAATGTGTGAACTCAAATACATAATTGCTAATAACTTTGGCTAGCCCTCCCCTTTGGTTCTGAAATTTTTATGGTGGATTGGTATGGTCCTAACCAGAGTTGTGACCAAGTTTTATTTGAAACAAAGTTCAATTGAACCTTGTACAAATAAAAGCCTCTTTGGTCAATAATTGAGCCTCTAAGTAATTCCAGGGTTTTTCATTGCTCCCACCATTACTTTCTGGAAACTAGAATTTAGGACGGTTCTAATGGAGTTGGTTTCATGTCATTTGAAGAATTCTACAGAAAGTTATGTCCTAATTAAGATTGGAGAAAATCTGAAAAATGTTTCTGTACATTTTTCTATTTTCTCTGGGCAGTTCCCTTAATCACCCAATTAGGGTAACTAAATGAACCTGGATGAGTCTGAAAATTTTACTGGGATTCAGGGATTTTGCAATGAACCTTTCAGACAAATTTCAGAATTTTTCATAAAGTAGTTCTCCAGATAAAATTCCCAACAGTTTAAATTTTAGGGATTTAATTCTGAAAAACTATTCACTTTCATGAGCTGAATTTGATATAGCTGTAAAGTGCTCAGAGAGCTAAATCCAACAAAATTTGGTTCACTCGATTTGGAGCTTTCTAGCCAAAGTTATGAGGATTTGAAATTTGGAAGAATTCTGAAAATCGGGTGAAAAGTTTAAACTCTCGGGGCCCGCGGGGACACGTGTCAAGCGCGGAGGTGTCCGGCACACCGGGGATACCACACGTGTCGAGCGCGGAGGTGTCTGGCACAACGGAGCTCACAGGGTATTTGTGCGCCAGCACAGCTGATCCCTGGCCACACCCGATCCCGATTTAAATTCTCCAGCCGCTGACACGTGGGTCAGCCGGCTTCGTCTTCCTCCCGCCGTTCTCTCGCGCCAGCGCCGCCGACCTCGCCGGAGCAGACTCGGGGCTCGCCGGCTCGCCGCTGCCGGACCTCCCATGGTCTGAAAATCAACGCCAGGGGGTTGTCGACCTCGAGGAACACGTCGGTGGTGACAGGTCAGGCTGGGGGTGACCGGAAATAGCTCGGCGACGTGCCGCGGCCTCGGTTGAGGTTCGACATCATCGACCGTGGTTTCTAAACCCGCCAACACCTCGAACAAACAGCCCTACAGTATCAGTGTACCTCTAGGAAGCTCGACAAGGTGTCGAAAGGGTTCAGGGATGGCGGCAAGTCGGTCGGCACCGTGTGACCGATCGTGCCCGCCATGACCGCCCTCGATCGAGCTCGAAATTCGTCACTCCTAGACAGTTTCACGCCACGGATGCAGAAAAGAACTTGATCGCCGGCTAGTCCAGCGTCTATGTGCAAGATTTGATGACCTCCGAAAGATCATAGAGCGAGAATTTAAAGAAACCATACCGGAAGCTCGGTTTACGGTCGCCGGAGCAAAAACTGGAAATTCTCTGCAGATTCTTCACGGTTGGCTTCTAAACTTGGAGGAGAGCAGCACGGTGGTCGTGCGCTCCTGTTGCCTCTCTTGCTGGACCGTGAAAACACCTGTGGAACGCTGCCCACGGGCGCCTGACTCTCGGCTGAGGCTAGGTCGCCGCGGTGGCGATCGTCTTCGGGCAAAGGAAGTCGGAGCTCGGGGTTTCTTGCGTTGGGGAGGTGGTGTGTGTCACACCCGGTTTCTCCGAAGAACAACCGAGTGAATATCACATGTATGCCAGGATCATTTTCTCATACATGTGATGACAAATAGTGAAGCATCATTTATTACAAGCCAGGTGTCGAATATAAATAAGTCTTACAAAGCATATGTCTCGATGGATGATAAATAGTTCATCACAAATAAATAAACTAGCAGCGGAATATTATTCTTGTGGGCTCCATTACAGGCGTTGCCCGGGGGACTCCATGAACCTAGAAGCCTTCTTCGGGTCCAAAGTCTTGATCATTATACACCACCTAATTATCTTGACCTGAGCAGCAATATAAACCAACAAATATGCAAGGTTGAGTACCGATGGTACTCAGCAAGTGTGGGAAAGTTATGTCATGCATGGCTAGAAAACAAGGGGAGGTTGAACTCATGGTTAAAGCACTACGCAATCAATACCTATCACCTTAGCTTATTAAGCACCTATATTACTTCACAGGTGAAATGGTCCCAATCTCCCATCCCATCATCATAATCAAATAACCATAACATCATTTCCAATGTTAAGCTCCCCGCTTAACACTCACAACTTCCAAAACCATCAATCCTCTAATCATGAATAAGTCCAAGCCGCTCTTGACCGTGAGCACGGCTGTCATGACAGTTTTGACTCTGCAGAGTTTGCACCACTGTACCCACATGTAGTGATTTCATCCCCCGTTGCCGGGTGGACTAAAAGAACCTCCATTATGCCAGTGGCTACGAACCACATTCACACTTCCCAGGTGTGTAGCCAAGAGATCACCACGAAGCCTTTACAAAGGGATTCGCGACGAGCGTGGGCCCATTGAGGTTTCACCCCTAACAGCATACAAGAGGCTCCAACCCCGCTGCAGTGGCCCCCTCTTGAGCCTTGCGGTTCATATGGTAGTCCAGCTGACACCTATTCCCCGCACCATCTGACACACCCATACTACGCCGGGGATACACCTAATTGATTGGCCAAGCTGCCCCATCTCAGCATGTGGTTGGCACGGTAAAGCCAGGTTACATGCTCCATGAACCGGTCCTTAGGTTCCAGACAAGTACTAAACACAAACCCGAGTCTCATGCACCCAGCACACAACCAAAACATCCAACTTGCCTTGATCCCTACCTCTACATAACTCACAATATCTCATTCAAGAGTATGGTAAAATAAACTGATGATCTCATATCCCAAATATCCCATTCTAAGCATGGCTAAGCATATGCATAATAATAAATGACATGATAAAATAAATCCCAACCCAAGCTACAAGGAAACAAGGTAATACAATTCTAGGGAAACTTTCTAGCATGGGTTTCATATTTAACTTGACAATGCAATAATTCTATCTAAACATCCTAGTATAGGATCAAAGTGGTCAAGGACACTTGCCTCCTTCCTGCTGCTCTTGGAATGGGTAGTCCTGATCTTGGAAAGGAATAACTTGCTCTTGAGCAGGTTCTATATCATACCATCACACATAGCAAAAGAAAAACAACAATCGATAAGACATAGTTCACACTTCCACTTCATACAAACCACACATTCATATTTATGGAAGTCATTCACAATTATATGTGTTGTGTTTACCCTATGTGTGTTGATTTCTGGCTTGCATGCACTTTTAATCATGTGTATATGATTCCTATTTTTGTATTCACATTTATGCTTGCATACTTTATACATGAGTTTCCAATTTAAGTAATTTTCCTTATATTCAATTACTACACCTTTTTGCTACAAAGTATGCATGAAAGGTATTTTCCTTCCCCATATGTGTCTTCAGAATTTCTACCAACCCTAAACTGAATTCTTTGGATTTTAGAAACTCCATTTATCATTTACTACTTGCTATATTTTCAGATTTAATTCCTATGCCTAAATGTGAACTTTATTATGAAAATAACAAGACACATCATCTAAACAGAATAGGTTCTGATCTAAAATATTTACTAATATATTTTTGACCTTTTCCTTTGATGTAAACTATTTTACATTTATTTTCCCTATTTTCAGAACTATTCTTTACATAAAAATGTGTCCCTATACTAATAAATGTGAAATAATAAATTAAATAGATTCATTTCAGCCCAAAAATATATTTTTATCTCACTCCACAATTTTATAAGTATTGAGAAAGTTTTTAATGTAATTTTGACAATATGTTTGTCCCACTTTTCAAATTTTAACTACTAGCCACATATTCAATTAATAAATTAATTATCAAACAGGGTTAAAAAGGTAAACTCACCCCACTACAGGGCCTATTATATTATTTTAAGAATTTCCAGGGGTCTAACTACACATAACAGAGGGGTTTTTCCTAATTTTTATTAAGTCCAGGGGCTAAAACTGATTTTTAAATGAATTTACATGATTTTCTGAAGTTCCAGGGGCTAGATCAGAAGTTTCCGGGGCTAGCTCTTATTTTCCGAGAAGCCCAGGGGGTAGCACGTAAGATCTCCAGTCTTTATAACGCGGAGCTGATGTGGACCGTCCGATTTAAAACAACCGGCTGAGATTATAACGCCGAACCGGTACGTGGGGATTTAAACTCTACCGTGCGATCTAAAATAAACGGCGCACAAGCGGCCACGTCGCTCTGATCGAGCGCGGGCGGCGCTGCCTGCGGCGCACGGTGGCAGGAAGCGGCGATCTCGCCGGAGACTTTCGGATCTTCGAGAATTCTTCCTAGAACTGTGATCTTATGGCATAGATCGGTGGAGGAGAGGTCGGGGATCTCACCTCGGGGGTTTTCTTGAGCTCGGAGGTCCTGGAAGGCGGTCGGCGACGAGGTCCGAATTGAAACCACGGCGAGGCTCGTCGGCGCTGTGTTTAAACCGCAAGTCACCGAGTTTTCTGCACCTGCAGGGTTCCCCGGAGGCGGTGGATCAAGACCAGCGAGTTAGATCGGAATTTCCGAGCTTAGATCGACCAGAATTCACCGGAGAAGGCTCGGGTTCTCACCGGAGTAAAAACGGCGGATCGCGTGGGAAAAACAGAACAAGGTCGGGGTTTTTATAGACGGGGGAGGGCGGCGGGGTGGTTTAGATCGAGTTTGCGTCGCCTACGAACGGAATTCGGCGGGGAGGTTTTGATTCGCGGTGAGAGAATCCCGGTGCGGGCGCGAGGTAGAAGAAGGGCTGGCGGGCCCCACCTGTCAGTGGGAGGAATAGGCGTGCGCGGCTGCGGGCTGGCGCGGGGGCTGGTTGGGCCGGCTGGTGGGTTTTGGCCCACTGGCCGGTTTTTTTCTGTTTTCCTTTTTCTTTTTCTATTTCTTTTCTGTTTTGAGTTTAATTTGAATTCCAGTTTGAATTTGAATTTTTGCAAAACATGCAACACGTCCAAAAAATTTTAAATTCCCCTCTTAACATGATTTAGGGTCTTAACAAGATTTTTGGGGTGTTACAGAGTGTGACCTCAGGTGGCTGTCTAGCAGCTCAGGGACGAAGGAGGAGATGGTTTTGCTGGTTTTCCCGATTGAGCAGAGAGCTGTGGCGAGAAACAATGCCGCTGCTCAGGTTTGCCCGCGAGAAGATAAAACCGGCCGACTCCTGCTCGGCTGAGACAGTGCCGGTCGCGTGGGGGCGCGAGCCAGCCGCCCTGGGCGCCAGTGCGCGGAGAGGGAAGCAGCTGGTGGTGCCGGTAGCTGCTCGGTGGCACAGCCGACAGCTGCTCGGTGGCACAGCCGACAGCTGCTCGGTGGAATTTCCCACCGAGGCTCTGACTTTGGGTGCAAGTTTCTCCTTCTCCCCTCTATGACATGTGGGTCCCACCCGAGGTTTTAACCTCTGAAATTTACTCCTAATCACTGTTGTAAACAGTGAGCCCCATAATACCCCTGGTGATTCAAATTATTCACCCCTGAGCCATTTGAATTGAATAGAATTCAAATTGGGTTCGGTTTGAGTGAATTTCACCACAAGTTCAGTTTTGAATTCAAATAAAGTTTGAATTCGTCCCACTTAGCTCATGTCAAGATCAACTCCAAATGGAGTGAAAATTGGTGTGTGAGCTCACAAAAATGTGCTGAATAAGAAAATGCCTCCCATTTTTTTAATTCATGGGATAAAAACAGTTTGAATTTGAATGTGGTTTCAAACTGTCCTCTTTCTATCTATACCCAAAATGACCTCAAAAAGGTTTTGAATTTGGGTGAAACTTGGCATGGACATCCTTAGCAATGTGCAGGAGTTTTCATAAGTCCAGCCCACCTATATCACATTTGGGAAATACCACTTTGCAATATGTGAGTTTGTTCTCTAATGAGCATGTTGATGGTGGTTACATGCTCTTCATTTGTGTTCATCATCTTTCCTCAAATGAGGTGTGTGGTGTGGTGATGAACACTTCAAATGTGTGCCCAAAACTGAGACCCTTACAACGACAGATTTGAACAGGACTCTTATTCGGGATACAATTAGATTAGGACTCTTCTCTTCTTGATTATAAATAGAACCCAGAACCTCTGGCTGAAACCACAAACTTCTTTTCCAACTCCTGAGCCGACGACTTAGAGCCCTAGTCCCAACCCGCCGAGTAAACCATCGCCGAAGCGCGGCAAGGAAGATCGCTGGAGGAAAGCCCAACGATCTGAGGAGAACCTCGAGACCGAGAAGAACGTAAGCAGGACAAGCTCAGGGAGCTGTCTACGACGATCTGCAGCAACTAGGTTTTGAGATGCAAGAACAACCGGAACCGCAAGAACAAGGCAAGTGCTCCTTGACCATATTGATCCTATGTTTTGGGGAAAACTGTTTTGTTTTGTGAAAAGGTGTGTGTGCTGAGTCAAACATAATGGGAAACCCTTTTATAGGAGTTTACTAGTTTTGGATAAACCACCCTTGCTGCCAGTGAAGTTTATGAGTCGGGTATGGTTTTTGCTTTATGCTTCGCTGAGTCCATGGGATTGGGTAGCGAGATAGATGTGTATAGCTAACTGCACTCGTAATGATAATGAGAAACTGATGATATTAATGAACATGGATCGGAGGGAGATCTAGGCAAGCCTGTGTTTGTGAATGAGGTAGCATGAGATGGTGGTTTACTTGCTGTAGATCTAAGGACCGGTTCATGCATGCACATGCCAGGATAACAGTGCCACCACAAGGCCAAATATGGGTGCGGCTTAGCTGAGTAATTAGGTAAGTTGCTAGAGTGTTATGGACTGTGGAAGGCGCGGGGAATGGGAGTCGAGTGAGAACTGCCCTGGGAACTGCATGGCACAAGAGGGGGCCCGTCGGTGGGAGAACTGGAGATTCTAGCCTGCCGGTGAAACCTTAGTGAGTCCATAGATCTAGTAGCCCCTTTGTAAAGGCTATTTTGTGATCTCTTGGCCATACACCGATGGTTGTGTACTGGTATAATGGAGGTTCTGCAGACGCTGACGGGTGACGAAATCACAAACTTGTGGGTAAAGAGGTGCAAACTCTGCAGGGTTCTTAAAACTATCATGATAGCCGAGCTTACGGTCACGAGCGCCTGGCCAACTGCCATGATTAGTTGGGATGGTTATTAGGATGGTTCTTGGTTATGGTTATCGATTATGGTTATGGTTTGGTTTTGGGACTGTTGAGTCCGGGTAACAAGATGGTTGCATGACTGTTGAGTCATGGCAACGAGATTGGTCTTGGTGTGAGACAAAGTTGTTTATGAGATGAGATGGTAGCGAATACGAGGAGGTATTCGTGAGATGGTAGCAAATACGAGGAGGTATTTGTGAGCAAGAATGAAGTTGGTTAATGTTCAGGTGGAACATGGAAAGTGATGGAGGTATGTTGGTAATTTAATACATGATTGGATTACATTCACCTAAAGTAAGTTGTTGTTTTATCGTGGTTTTGATAACTTTGCTTTTCTGCAAATGAGCCCTTTTTATACCTACCTTGTTGTGAGCTACATATCATGTTTTCCCGCACTTGCTGAGTACATCATTGTACTCAAACTTGCATTATTATTTCATCATCAGAAGCAGAAGAAGATTTCTATGGAGACCAAGTGGAGCATTAGGCGCGTAATTTGTTCTCAACCTTGCCTGTGGAGGGAGTAGAGATGGAGCCACTTCTGCTTAGATTTGCTTCCGCATTAGTTAAATTGCTTCCGCTGCATAGAAATAAGACTTCCGCTGTGAGCATGAGTCCAAGACTCATGACATATTGTACTCTGTGATTCGTGGTAATATATAATCTGAATTCAGTTTGTGGAACATATGTGTATGTGTGATGAACATCCTGGGCACACATATGCATTAGTTCTCGGTTCCGTGGTTTTTCCACAGAATTGAGGGTGTCACAGTGCGGCAGCAACGTGGAATTCGTGTCGGTTTCCTCCCGTACCGGTATTCCCACGCGTACAGAAGCAAAAACTGCTTCAGATCTTATCACCTCCGCGGTGATGAACTCCAGAGGCTACACTTGTTCTGCGGGAACCTGGGCTCCCTTTTCCGCAGAGACAAGCTCCGGTTGTGCCACGTGTCAGGCAGGCGAGAGCTCCCTCTCCCTCAGAGGCAAGCTCCGCGCGCGCCACGCGTCCTGGCAGGCGGGACCTGCCCTCTTCTCTAGAGACATGCTCCGCAAATGCCACATGTCAGTGCCGGACCTCCCCTCTCTTCAGAGGTGAGCTCCGAATGTGCCACATCTCAGTGTCGGACCTCGCCTCTCTTCGGAGGTAGCTCTAGATGTGCCACGTGTCCTAACAGCGCCAGAATTCCTTTCTCCTCAGATATGAGCTCCGACGTTGACACGTGTCCAACAGTGACGGACCTCCCGGAGATGAGCTCCGGTGATGACACGTGTCCAGTAGTGTCGGACCTCCCGGAGATGAGCTCCGGAAGTGACACGTGTCTAGTAGGACTGGACCTCTCGGAGGTTAGCTCCGAGAGCGACATGTGTCCCACGGGTCGGACCTCTCGGAGAAGAGCTCCGAGAGCGACACGTGTCCCGCGCGGCTGGTCCTCTCTTTTCCGCAGCGACTAGCTCCAGTGGCGACACGTGTCCTCCGAGGCTGGACTTCGCTCCTCCGCAGAGGCTAGCTCCGGGGGCAACACGTGTCCCACGGGGTCGGACCTCGCCCCTTCCGCAGAGACGAGCCCCGAGCCTGCCACGTAGCTAGTTAGCGGCGGACCTCTCCCCCTTTGCGGGGATGAGCTCCGGACGCGCCACGTGGCCAGCGGGCCATGGGAATTATCTACAGCACTCCTCGATGAACTGGAATTGGCTCTTTTTGGCTATCTTTTTTATTCTTTATACAAAATATGAATGCATACATGATTATGAAATTGCGGGTGTCACACTTCCGCTGCTAGAATAAGACTTCCGCTACTAGATGAAGACTTCTGCTGCTAGCATGAGTTTTAAGACTCATGAGACTTTGTAATAAAACCCTGTTCATTCATGGTATTATATTCTGAATTCAGTTTGTGGATTATATGTGTATGTGTGATGAACATTCTGGGCACACATACGCATCAGTCACGGTTCAGAGAGGTTCTCTCTCAGAATAGGTGCGTCACAGATTGGTATCAGAGCCACGGTTGATGGTAGGTCACACGCCTAGATAGGTCACATATTGGTATCAACCTGCCACGGGTTGATCGTATCTCACACGCCTAGATAGAAATCACAGATTAATATTAGAGCTGCCATGCCTAGTCACAGATTGGTAGCTGAACCACGTTGACTGTAGGATGCACCCCTAGTAACAGATTGGTATTAGAAGCCACTATGACCATAGGATGCAAGCTTAGGTAAAATGCATAGATTGGCATTGGAACCACCTTGACTATAGGACTCAAATTGAATAAGCTTGAATAGGAGTTGTGTGCTGAACTTTTGTGATGATTGCTTGTGATTGTGTGCTTAGTGTGAGTTGTGGGACGTTTCAGCGTTGTCCATATCCACACATAGTAGAGAGATGTGAGATGCTTCCGCACTTGTTCACATCCTCATATAAGGCTAATATATGTAGCCCATCCAACTTGATGCATATAGTTAGGGGGATCCATCTAACCTTCTAACCTCTATTCTACTCAACTTTCTCTCACAGATGGTGAGAGGAAACGCCTTCTGTCAACGGAGGAACGTCCGTGGCAACCAAGAGGATGACCGCGCCGAAGTTCCTGAGAATGACAACCACGGAGCTGGTGCAAACAACGTGGAATGGTTGATGGCCATGCAAAACCAGCTTATGCAAACCATGATCCAAACATTGGGTCAGCCGCTAGGCAACAACAACAACCCCATTCCTGCATCACCACCACCACCACTGTCACCACCACCGGCTCACAACCGACTGGGAGAGTTCATGAGGACTCGACCCCCTACCTTTTCACAAGCTAATGACCCATGGAGGCCGACGACTGGTTGAAGTCCATGGATAAGAAGCTTGCCATAGTTCAGTGCAATGACCGAGAGAAGGTTCTCTTCGCATCGCACCAACTCATGGGAGCAGCCGCCGACTGGTGGGACGCCCTTTGTAACGCTCATGACAACCCAGAGACTATTACTTGGACTGAGTTCAAGGAGAGTTTCCGCTGTCATTACATCCCTGCTGGTGTGATGATGCTCAAGTGGCAAGAGTTTGAAGGTCTCCGCCAAGGACAGAAGAGCGTGAATGAGTACCTCAACAAGTTCACGCAACTGTCACGGTATGCCCCTGAAGATGTCAACTCCGACCAACGGAAGCAGTACTTGTTCATGAGAGGGTTGAACAATGAGATCCAGGTTCAGCTCCTAAACAATGACTATGTGAGCTTCCAGAAGTTAGTTGACAAAGCCATAGTGGTTGAGAGCAAGATCCGAGAGATCGAGCGAGAGGGCAAAAGAAAGATGCCATACCAGCCACAAGGGAGCAACGTACGCCCCCGGTACATGCCCCTAGCTGCACCACAGTATGGATCGTCCGCTCCTACTTTTCGCCCTAATCAACCACCACAGCAACGTCCTGCCATGCAAGCACCTTGTGTGCCTTTACATCCTGCGCCCCGACCCAATGTGGGCAATCCTGTTCAAAACCCCCGCCCCAACGTACCTGTTGTCGTGGGCAACAAGGCATGCTTTGCATGTGGAGAAACAGGACACTTCGCGAGCCAGTGCCCAAGGAGAGGTCCTGGACAGCAAGGCAACGTGCCCAAAAAGAACCCACGGCCGAAAGGAGGAGCCAATCAAGGAAACCGTGGACAGCAGAACTACGCTCGCGGCAACGTGAACCATGTCTCTGCTGAGGAAGCGCAACAGGCTGAAGACGTCGTGATTGGTATGTTCCTTGCCAACTCCAACCCAGCCACTATCCTATTTGATTCTGGATCATCACATTCCTTCATATCACCCAAGTATGTTGCCAAGTACAATCTACCCATATCACACTTGAAATAGACTATGTTGGTTAATTCTCCCGGTGGAGAGATGAAGACTAATATAGTATGCACGAAAGTGAACCTTAAAATAAGGGGGGTAGACTTCCTTGCCAACCTCATTGTCTTGGATTCCCAAGGGCTTGACATAATACTCGGAATGGATTGGTTAAGCAAGCACAATGGAGTAATCCAATATGCTGAGAGGAGCGTGCAGTTGAAAAACGAGCACGGAACCCATATCGAGTTCGAGTCAGCCCAGCCAACAACCGAGAAGGCAACGTTGAACCACGTCGAGGAGCAACACTGGAAAGCATTCCGGTTGTTCAAGAATTTTCGGACGTGTTTCCGGAAGAACTTCCAGGTATGGCACCTGACCGGGACATTGAGTTTTCCATTGACTTGGTACCCGGAACTGCACCTATAGCAAAGAGACCATATAGGATGCCCGTCAACGAACTAGTGGAGCTCAAGAAGCAAATTCAGGAGCAGCTAGAGAAGGGTTTTATATGTCCAAGCTCGTCACCATGGGGAGCCCCCGTGCTCTTCGTAGACAAGAAGGATGGAACCCAAAGGATGTGCGTGGACTATAGGTCTCTCAATGAGGTGACAATCAAGAACAAGTACCCTCTGCCCCGTATAGAGGACCTGTTCGACCAAATGAAGGGAGCCCGAGTCTTCTCCAAGACTGATCTTCGGTCGGGATACTTCCAGCTGAAGATTAAGCCCTCCGATATACCCAAGACTGCCTTTCGGACACGGTATGGTTCATATGAATGTATCCTTATGTCTTTTGGATTAACGAACGCACCTGCATACTTCATGTACCTCATGAACAAGGTCTTCATGGAGTACTTTGATAAGTTCGTCGTGGTTTTCATCGACGACATCATGGTGTATTCGAAAAGTGAGTAAGAACATGAAGGACACTTGAGATTGACGTTACAGAAGCTGCGAGAGTATCAATTGTATGCCAAGCTCAACAAGTGTCAATTTTGGCTAAATGAGATATCGTTCCTAGGCCACATCATCCCCGAGGAAGTTGTATCGGTTGATCCCAGAAAAGTGGGAGATGTTCTGAAGTGGAACGAACCGCAAAACGTGAGGGATATTCGAAGTTTTCTTGGGATGGTTGGATACTATCGAAGGTTCATCAAGGACTTCTCTAAGATAGCAAAGCCTATGACGGAGTTGCTAACGAAGGGAAAAGCCTTTCAATGGACACCAGCGTGCCAAGAAAGCTTTGAGGAGCTCAAGAAAAGGCTAACCACAACACCGGTTTTGGTATTACCGGACGTAAGCAAGAGCTTTGACATATATTGTGACGCATCCAAACAAGGGCTTGGATGTGTGCTCATGCAAGAAGGACAAGTGGTAGCCTATGCCTCACGACAATTAAAGAAGCACGAGCTTAATTACCCTACCCATGACCTGGAACTCACAGCCGTGGTGCATGCATTGAAGATTTGGAGACATTATATCCTTGGCCACCGATGTGAGATCTATACGGATCATAAAAGCCTCAAGTACATAATCACTCAAACGAATTTGAATTTGAGGCAACATCGATGGTTGGAGCTTATCAACGATTATGATGTTGGAATCAACTATCACCCCGGAAGGGCCAATGTAGTAGCCGATGCATTGAGCCGGAAGGGAGCATGTCACCAACTCTCGGTTTGGGAGCTACCGCCCGAGCTACGTAAGGAGTTCGAACGGTTACATCTCGGATTCTTGAACGAGATGGAAGTGATGGAACTCCACTCTTCATTGGAACAAGAGATAAGAGTTGGCCAAGCAGCGGATGAGGAGATCAAGGAAATCAAGGAAAGGATCCAACAAGGAATAGAAAAGGACTTCAAGGAAGATGAGAAGGGAACGCTTTGGCTAGGAAAAAGGATTTGTGTGCCTAACGTGATGCACATCCGCGACATGATATTAAAGGAGGCACATGACTCACTTTATTCCATACATCCCGGAAGTACCAAGATGTACAAGGACTTGAAGACTTGTTATTGGTGGGATGGTATGAATAGGGACATAGCTGAATATGTTGCCCTATGCGACACATGCCAACGGGTGAAGGCCGAACATTCGCTAGACTGTTGCAACCATTAAAGGTACCCGAGTGGAAATGGTAAGACATTAGTATGGATTTCATCGTCGGTTTGCCATGTACTCGGTCAGATTACGACTCCATCTGGGTTATCGTGGACTGATTGACGAAAACAGATCATTTTCTTCATGTTAAGACCATGTACAACGTTGCACAACTAGCTGAGCTGTACATGGAGAAAATCGTGTGCCGTAATGGAGTCCCGAAGAGGATAGTTTCATACCGGGGTACTCAGTTTACCTCTAGGTTCTGGAAGAAGCTGCATGAAGCTATGGGTACACGACTAGATTTTAGCTCCGCTTACAATCCACAGACTGATGGACAAACCGAGAGGACAAACCAAATTTTGGAGGACATGTTGAGAGCTTGCACCTTGAAACATGGGCGTAGTTTGGATAGGAGTTTGCCGTATGCCAAATTCTCCTATGACAACAGCTATCAAGCTAGCTTGAAGATGTCACCTTTTAAAGCATTGTATGGTAGACGATGTAGAACGCCGTTGTTTTGGAACGAGATTGGAGAGAACCAAGTGTTTGGACCCGAAGTGCTACAAGAAGCTGAGAAGCAAGTCCAGACAATAAGGGAGAACTTGAAGGCTGCTCAGTAACGACAGAAATGCTATGCGGACAATAGGCGAAGGAAGTTGACTTTTGAAGTAGGAGACCTCATATACCTTAAGGTATCGCCTATCCGAGGCCAACGACGTTTCAACGTCAAAGGCAAGTTAGCTCCTAGCTACATCAGGCCATTTAAGATTTTGGACAAGCGAGGAGAAGTAGCCTATCAACTAGAGCTCCCAACGCACCACTCTTACGTGCATGACGTGTTTCACGTATCCCAGCTCAAGAAGTGCTTCAGCGTACTGGAGGAACAAGTACCGATGGATGAACTTGAACTTCAAGAGGATCTGACCTACGCAGAGCACCCTGTCCGAATTTTGGACGTGAAGGAAAGGGTCACGAGGAATAAAGTGATCCGATGGTGCAAGGTACAATGGAGCCATCACACGGAAGCCGAAGCTACATGGGAACGTGAAGAAGACCTCAAGGTAGAGTTCCCTCGTCTATTCTCTACTAGCGAATCTCGAGGGCGAGATTCAATTTAAGGGTGGTAGATTTGTGACACCCTCAATTTAGATTTCTTCATGCATTCATATTTTATAAGTAGAAAACCATTTTAAAATAAGTGGAAACAAAGAAAGAATCAAAAAGGTAGCCAAAAAGAGCAAATTCTAGTTTACCGAGAGCGCCGAAGACAACTCCCGCGGCTCGCTGGCCACGTGGCGCCTTCGGAGCTCATCCCCGCAAAGGGGGAGAGGTCCGCCGCCAAACTGGCTACGTGGCAGGCTCGGGGCTCATCTCTGCGGAAGGGGCGAGGTCCGACCCCGTGGGACACGTGTTGCCTCCGGAGCTAGCCTCTGCGGAGGAGCGAGGCCAGTCCCGCAGGACACGTGTCGGCTGCAGAACTAGTCCTTGCGGAGAAGAAAAGGTCCAGTCATGCGGGACATGTGTCGCTCTCGGAGCTCACCTCCGAGAGGTCCGACCCCGCCAGGCACGTGTCGATCTCGGAGCTAACCTCCATGAGGTCCGGTCCTACTAGACACGTGTCACCTCTGGAGCTCGCCTCCGGGAGGTCCGACACTACCGGACACGTGTCACCTCCGGAGCTCACCTCCGGGATGTCCGACACTACCGGTCAGGTGTCACCTCCGGAGCTCACCTCCGGGAGGTCCGACGCTGATGGACACGTGTCGACCTCAGAGATTTTCTCTGAGGAGAAAGGAAGTCTAGCGCTGCTAGGACACGCGGCACTATCGGAACTCACCTCCGAAGAGAGGGGAGGTCCGGAACTGACACGTGGCATTCGCGAAGCTCGCCTCTGGAGAGAGGGGAGGTTCCCGCCCGCCAGGACGCATGGCGCACACGGAGCTCGCATCTGAGGAAGAGGAAGGTCTCGCCCGCCTGACACATGGCACAACTGGAGCATGTCTCTGCGGAAAAAAGGAGTACAGGTTCCCGCAGGACACGTGGAGCCTCCGGAGTTCATCACCGCGGAGGTGACGAGATATGAAGTGGTTTTTCTCCCATGCACGAGTGCCTGATACAGAGGAAACCGACACAAACTCTTCTACGTTGATACTGCAACCAAATCAATTGAAGATAAGTTGTTAAGATTTAAAAACAATTTGAATAGGACTCTTTTTCGAATTCCGATCAGATTAGGACTCTTCTCTTCCCGATTATAAATAGAACACGAAACAACCCCTTGGTCGTAACATCTTTTCTAAGCCGACAACTTAGATGCCCTAGCCCCCAAACTCGCCGAGCTAAAACCCTTTGCCGGAGTTTGACCACCGAAGAGACCGCCGACGAGCCAGACACGATCGCCGCCACCGGAAGAGAGCCCCGACGATCTGTTCTTGCAAGGAGGGAGGACCCGAAGGAAGTTTGGTACGTCTCCAATACCACCTTACGACATCGTCGCGTTTTCTTTGCATCTGTTCTTTGATCCTTTCGAACAGAAGCTTTTTCATGGACAGATCACGTGTTGATCTGTCTGATCTAGATCTTGAGTCAAGATCATCTCCACGTCCACATTTGATCTGAACACCTTTGTTCACCGTAAAACCCATGCAAACATGCAAGAACACAGAGAAGCTGATCGAATAAAAACTGCATCATAGGGTTAGCATGCATATGCATCATCGCATCTGGGTTAAAGTTTGTGCATGATAACTGATTGCTGTGAACATTGTATGTACGTGATCATAAATAGAAGGACAAGCTCAGGGAGCTGTCTATGAAGGATTTCAGCATCAAGAATTTGAGATCCAAGAGCAACCAGAGCGGCAAGAACAAGGCAAGTGCCCCTTGACCACATTGATCCCATGTTTTTGGAAAAACTGTTTTGTTTGCGAAAAGGTGTGTGTGCTTGAGTCAACATGATGGGAAACCCTTTCATAGGAGTTTACTAGTTTTGTTAACCACCCTTGTCACCGGGAAAGCTAATGAGACGGGTATGGTTTTTGCTTTTATGCTTCGCTGAGTCCATGGGATACGGGAAGCGATATAGATGTGTTGTGGCGGACCGGAATCCGCTCATCCAGGATCGCAGAGGGTGGTGCCGCGCGATGCGACACCCGACAGCACACGTCATAAGAACACAATATATTACATGGGAAAAACAGCTGAAACTGTACAAACAAGTACAAACTTCAGTTACAATTATTGTTCTATTACACAGCGGAAGACTACACTATACAACTCACGCCCGCCTATTTAGCAAAAGTCGGTTGCCCAGCCCTAGGGCAACCCACACTAGCTGCACGTCTCAGCTCAGCGCGGCGTGTACGGCTCCCACTCAGCCGTGGTCCCCGACGGAGGGTAACCCTCGCCGGTGGACTCGTACTCCGAGTCCATGGGTGGCTCCTCACCTGAAAAACACTTAAGCAGCAACCGTGAGCACAAAGGCTCAACAAGGCTTAACCGACTTACCTAAGCATGAAACTCTACATGAGGGGTACAATGGACATAGGATAGTAACATTTCAGCAAAAGGACACGCCTACAAGTTCATCCTTAGTTCATCTTTTAGCAACAAGTTAACAGTTCATGAAATCTGAACTTTAGTAAGCAGTATTTGGTGGCACACATGTAGCAATACTATTATATCAATCAGCATCATTGAATCAACATATTTCATCCATTAGTCTATGTTACGACACAGTGAACAAGCAGTACTCGTCACCGCGAGGGACGGCGAATCGACTCGATATACACCTGCAGGGAAAACCCAAAGAGCACGTCACGTACGCCCACCCGTGGAGCTGCACAGCACGCTCACTCGATGTCGTACGGGACAACCTTTCACCCAACAGCCCAAACGTCGAACCGGTCGCACTGAAACGAGCAGGAGGTTCCCCACACGGAGCATCTCTCTATGCCCGTTGGCAGATTTCCACCTTGCTGCCCTCAACCTACACCTATAAATCGGTGTGCTATGCCTCGACGCCCGGAGGTTTAGGCTACATCGGTTTATCGGGGACCATATTTCCGATATGCCTTCGGTACGTTCAATACTTGTTCAGCAGGGCCGCACACGGATCGGTCCTCAATCGACACGGGCAGGGCTGCGCACACAAGACTCTCTCTTGCTGCGCCCTAGCCCCTGCCTAGTGTCATTTTCATTACTAAAGTGATCTCACCTCACTCAACCGAACCCGTGTGTCCCAATGCCTATCTCGCGAGTAGATTCCAACTACTCGACTTGTACCGAAGTCCTATGACTCATTAAGCATAGCCTGTCTACTCTAGGTCCTTAACCCTACCCTCACTCTTTTAGGAACCTTTGGTTATGCAAGTGGGGTTTCATTCATCCTATACCTAATGCACATACATACTTCATATGACACATGTAAACAAAGTAAAACTTTTTAAAAAGGGTTAATGCAAACCGGGGCTTGCCTTGTTGCTGCTGGTCAGGAGTTTGTTCTTCGTCCGGAAGAAGGAAGTCCAGCACTTCCGGAGTCTCTTCTTCAACGGCTACACGTTAATGAAATACTACATGTTAATTTAGATGCAAATGTGAGTTTTAGAGTAAGACTTCTACTATTAGTTCTAATAACCAGCCTCTAACACCTGGAACTTTGTTTAAGAATTTAAATATGAACTGGTGTTGGTGGTTTGGCTTGAACTTAATCACATGGTTAAATGCTAAGTGGTTCTCCCCCTTTTCCATATTAATTCCCTTAAGCGGTTAAACAGGACAGGGGTGACCTAGAGCTCCAATGGAGCTGAGAATTTTTGTGTGAATTCCTTGTCACAAGAAAACTCTCTGGACCAAATATTAGCATTTTTCATGGAGTGGTTTGCTCAGAATAATTCCCTTGGCAAATCAGCAAGGAAGAATTAATTCTGAGGTAATACCCCTGTTCATGCTCAACTTAATGAACTACAATTTCTATTATAGCTCATAGGGTTTGCATGAATTTTCCTAGCATTTTTGGAGTCAAGGTTTGCCCAGAATTGAATTTCCATGTTTTGGAAATTCTCTGAAAATGTTTCTGCATTCAAATGAACACAGCACCTTCCAATTTGAATTGCTCTGACCAAATCAACTCCAAATGGTCTGAAACTTTTACAGGGGTTTACTAATGTCCTAAAGAACATTCTGGCAAAATTTGGGGATTTTTGGATGAACCAAACTCCCTCTAAAATTCTTTTGCTGAAAAGTTTTAAAGAATTTTCCAGAATTAATTAAAGGGTTTCATACAAATTGTGTTCTACATATGGATAGTACTCTATCAGAGGAATCCAACGAAATTTGTTTCACAATTTTTGGATTCTCCTACCCGAAGTTGTAGCTATTCAAAGTTTGAACTAAAAACTGAAATTCCCCAAAATGTTCAAATACTGGCTGTGGATCCGGGGACAGGTGTCGCGCGTCGGGGCAAGCCACACGAGGCTACAGGTTATTTCCCGCGCCTCCACACCAGATCCCTGCGCCACAGCTGATCAAATATTTGAAAAACCGTCGCTGACGGGCGGGACCCACCGGTCGTCTTCTACCTCCGGCCACCCGCGCCTGCACGCCGCCGGGCTCGCCGGAGTTCGACGGATTCCGGCCTCCCGGCCATCCCCCGAGCTCTCCCTCACCGCTAGGGCCTAATTTCCCGTGCTGAACACGATGGAACACTCTTCCCCGGTCGGCGATGGCTCTAACCTAGCTGGCCACGGTGCGGCGTCTCTGGACTGGTTCGGCAACGTCGCCCGGTCACCCTAGCCTGCCCAGACCTCGGTGGAACGGTGCTACAGCACCAGTGGACCAAAGGGATGCTCGACCTAGCCTCAGAACTGCTCGGGACCGGCGGCTAATGGTGCCTCACCGTGCACCCGAAACCTCTTCCGCGTTTGAGGTCGGAAATTCTGGATTTCATGCGGTCTACGTGCATATTTCCAACTAGGGTTGTGAAGGACTACTGATCGCCGGTTAGTGGCAGTCCTGTGTGCAAGGTTTCACGTCCTAAGAACGAGAGGGACGATCGAATTTGGTATTACCGTATCAGAAGGTCGGATGGTGTCCGACGGTGATCTTTTCCCAAATTCGAGCCTAGTAGATCATCTCATGGCTTGAGCCTCGGGGACGAGCATCAGGGGCTACCAGCGCATCCGAGGGTGCTCTAGCTCGGGCCTGAGAAGCTCTGGGTGGGTCTGTCCACGTGAGACCAGCTTCGGTTCTCCGCCGGACAGCTCTGTTTTCTCGGCGCCGTTTGCCGAATTGTGCGCGTCACAGGCTAGGGCCTCTGGGGTTGCGGGGCTGGTGTGGTAGAGCAGGCACAGGCGCTGCTTTTCTGTACTGCCGGTGCGCACAACCGAGGTTTGGTTGAGGCCGGCGATCGGGGAGAAAGGAGTGCGGCGGTGAGCGCCGATTGCTGTTTGCGCGTGGGAAGAACAGCTAGCGCGCGATCAAAGCGAAGATGGCAACGTGCTGCAGCCGGTTTCCGGGATAAGGAGCAGGCCAGCGCGAAATGGGAGCAGGAGGTGGAGCCTCGGTCGACGGGGGCGGCCGCTCGGTGTCGCCCCGGGGTTACACCTCGGTGGAGTGAAGTCCAGAGAGAAACTTAAGTGTTAAGTATACTCATTCCTATGACATGTGGGCCCCACAACTCAGTACCTCTTTTCCTCAAAATATCTCCAAAGTTTGACAATTATCCAACCCAGTTGTTTGAAAATTGGAAACTGACCTCATTTGACAAGTTCGGACAAATTCCATGCAAATTCAAATATTCATTTGAATTCTTTGCACATTTGATTTCCTTTGGAAAAATGGGCAGCAAGACTTTTCAAAAATTAATGAAACTTTGCCTCCCCACTAATTCGGACCTAAGGAATCCAAATATGCCACTTGATCCTTGTGTTAGCTGCTGCAAACAATAGTTTGGACACAACAGTTTTGAATTCCTCATTGTGTGATCATATGTGTATAAACCCTACTTTGTGAAAGTGAAGACTCTCCCCTCTAATCACTCTTTTGATGGAGGTTACATGCTTTTCACAACATTTCCTAAGGTGTCCACAATGAAAATTGTGGTGTTGTGAAATGAAGAAAAGTTTTTACAAGCCCCTTTTCTTGGGCTTTTACATCCCTCCGCCCTTAAAAGAATCTCGTCCCGAGATTATAAAAGAAGAGATAGCGATGTAATAGGGACTTACCCGTGTTGAGAAGCCAAGAACTCCGGGTAATTTGAGCGAAGGAACTCCTCGCTCTCCCACGTCGCTTCCTCGGCGGTGTGGTTACTCCAGAGTATTTTGTAGAACCACAACGTTCTGCTACGCGTGGTCCTGGCTTTCTCATCAAGAATTCCCACCGGATATTCATCATATGTTAAATCCGGCTTCAGCTCGCCGATGTCTTCGGTAGGAACAGCAGTTGTATGCTTCAAGCATTTTCGCAGTTGCGAAACATGGAAAATATCATGGACACCAGCCAGAGATGCCGGTAGCTCCAATCGATACGCTGCTGGTCCACACTTCTCGGTGATAGCGTAGGGTCCAATGAAACAGGGAGCGAGCTTCCCCTTCACACCGAATCGGTGCACGCCCTTCATTGGAGACACGCGGAGGTACACGTGTTCCCCAACGTCAAAGTGCAACGGCCTACGCCTCTTATCAGCGTAGCTCTTCTGTCGGGATTGAGCGGCCTTCAAATTGGCTTGAATTGTCCGAACGCGCTCTTCGGCGTTGTTCACCACATCAACTCCGAATGTGACCCTTTCACCGGACTCGCACCAATTTAATGGGGTGCGGCATTTACGACCGTAGAGAGCTTCGTAAGGTGCCATCTTGATACTCGCCTGATAACCGTTGTTGTACGAGAATTCCGCCAATGGTAGGTGATCATCCCAGTTGCTACCATGGTGGATGGCACATGCTCTCAACATGTCTTCCAGGACTTGATTCACCCTTTCTGTCTGACCATCGGTCTGAGGGTGATAGGCGGAGCTCCTGATCAACTTAGTACCCAATGCAGCGTGTAGCTGCTCCCAAAAGCGAGATACAAATAATGCACCTCGATCTGAGACAATGGTCTTGGGCACCCCGTATAGGCATAGAATCCTCGCTATGTATAGCTCCGCATATTTGCCGGCATTGTAACGTGTATTTACCGGAATGAAGTGAGCCGTCTTGGTTAACCGATCAACGATTACCCATATGGAATCATGCTTGTTGGCTGTTAGGGGTAATCCCACAATGAAATCCATGCTCACATCTTCCCATTTCCATGCCGGGATCTTCAGGGGTTGCAGCAGCCCTGATTTCTTCATATGATCAGCTTTCACTCGTCTACACGTATCGCACTCGGATACGTACTTAGCTACCTCCCGCTTCATCCGCGTCCACCAAAATTTCTTTTTCAAATCTTGGTACATTTTGTTGCTGCCCGGATGAATGGAGTATTTGGACAAGTGAGCTTCATCGAGGATCTTTTTCCTCAATTCCATATCCCGGGGTACGACTATGCGGTCATT
Organism: Neostapfia colusana; assembly: GCA_030760725.1. Lineage (NCBI taxonomy): Eukaryota > Viridiplantae > Streptophyta > Magnoliopsida > Poales > Poaceae > Neostapfia > Neostapfia colusana. The sequence continues at coordinate 88,662,488 of JASWHV010000003.1, forward strand.
GAACCACAGCGTCCCCTCATCATCCTTCCGGAAACATTTAATTTCTCCAATGTCTATCCGTCTCCGGAGATGTGCCATGCCTTTATCCGTTTTCTGAGCTGCAATGATGTCCTCCCTAATAGTAGGGATGAGGGCAAGGTTGTACAGCGATCCATAAGGAACCAAGTATAAACTTGGCTCTTCCTCCTCCACCGGTGTAATGGTGAGGTGATGGACATGCGATTTCCGACTCAGCGCGTCGGCAACCACATTCGCCTTGCCGGGGTGGTAATGGATCTCAATCTCATAATCTTTGATCAGTTCTAACCACCTCCTCTGCCTCATGTTCAGCTCCTTCTGGGTGAAAATGTATTTCAAGCTCTTGTGGTCGGTGTAGAGATGCACCAATTTCCCCAGGAGATAGTGCCTCCACATTTTCAGCGCCAACACCACGGCAGCAAGTTCAAGATCGTGAGTCGGGTAGTGCTGCTCATGGTTCCGAAGTTGGCGTGAGCCATAAGCGACCACACGTCCTTCCTGCATCAACACGCAGCCCAGCCCAATACTGGACGCGTCACAATACACGTCGAAGGGCTTTGTTGTATCCGGCTGAGCTAACACCGGGGCTGTGGTGAGATGCTTCACCAATGTTCGGAACGCTCTTTCACACGCCGTGTTCCAAACATATTTTGTCCCTTTCTTCAGCAACTCTGTCATCGGCTTAGCGAGCTTGGAGAAACTTGGAATGAATCTCCGGTAGTATCCCGCTAACCCGAGGAAGCTTCTGACTTCATGAACTGAAGTGGGAGCTTTCCATTTCAACACTTGCTCGATTTTACTTGGGTCAACCGCAATGCCTTCAGCTGAGATGATATGTCCCAAGAATGGCACTTGGCTGATCCAAAATTCGCATTTGCTGAACTTGGCGTAGAGCTTGTGGTCTCGCAATCGTTGAAGAACGATCCGTAAGTGTTCGGCATGCTCGGCTTCTGTCTTGGAGTAAACCAAGATATCGTCGATGAACACTACCATGAACTTGTCCAGCTCCGGCATGAACACCGAGTTCATGAGATACATGAAATGGGCTGGAGCATTTGTGAGACCAAAGGACATGACGAGATATTCGTATAAGCTGTATCTCGTCGAGAATGCCGTCTTCGGGATATCCTCCGCCCGGATCTTGATCTGGTGATATCCAGAGCGAAGGTCCATCTTTGAGAATACACTTGCCCCCACAAGCTGATCAAACAAGATGTCAATACGGGGCAGTGGGTACTTATTCTGTATGGTGACGGCGTTGAGCGGTCGGTAATCCACACACAGCCTCAGGGTTTCATCCTTCTTCTTTACAAATAGCGCCGAGCATCCCCAAGGCGAGGAACTCGGCCTAATGAAACCCTTGCTCAACAGATCATTGAGCTGTTCTTTCAGTTCCGCCAGCTCATTTGGAGCCATCTTGTATGGTCTCCGTGATATGGGCGTAGTCCCGGGTGCAAGTTCAATCTTGAACTCGACATCCCGCTCAGGTGGCATGCCCGGAAGATCGTCCGGGAACACGTCGGGATACTCCCGGACTACGGGGATGTCTTCTAACTTGAGAACTTCAGCATTATTAATTGCTAAAACTTCCCGGACTGGTGTGTCTAACACCATGGAATGCGGACGGTGAAATGGAGAATTTAAGTGAACCGTCCGTGTCCGAGTCTCTAGGACAGCGCCATGGTATTGCAGCCATGACATCCCTAAGATTGCATCAATCTTTTGTCCCATAAGGATTATCAAGGTGGTGGGATATAGTTTCCCACCTAAGCACAGAGGTGCCTTTGGAATCATCATATTAGCTGAAATCTTCCCTCCCGGTGAGCAGATCATATAAGTGCAGTCGGTTGGGAAGACTTGCAATTGATGTTTAGCCACATAGGATGCACTTATAAAGCTGTGGGTTGCACCAGAATCAAATAATATGACGATGGCTTGATAGTTGAGAGTAAACGTACCCGCCAGCACGTTGTCTCCCTCTGGGGCGCCCTCATTGTCGAGGTTGCGGACGCCTCCAGTCCGCTGACCAACCTTCTTCGCCGGAGGTCGGTCGAGCACCGCCCTGGAACTGGGCTTGCCCGCTGCTCTGCTGCCCCTGGGGACAGTCCTTCGCAAAGTGGCCCGCCTGGCCACATGTGAAGCAGGTGAAACGGGGCGGTCCCCCGCTAATCGGTGGACGGAAACCTGGGGCGCGTTGTGGCGGTGGAAACGCCCGGGGTACCGTCTGCTGCTGCTGCTGTCTTGGTGGTGGCATCGGCGGACGGAACGGAGGTGCCTGAAAGGGACGTCCCCCGAACCGTTGCGGTCGCGGCGGTGGTTGCCACTGCTGCCCGGATGGTGTCCGATACACCATACGGTACTTCTGGGGAGCGCCACTCCCACCGCTGCTAGGTGGAGCGCTACGCTTCCTCTGCTCAGCTGCTAACTCCCGCTGAGCATCCTCTTGCATGATGGCGGCATTGACTAGATCGTTGAATGTGCCGCGGTTCCATTGTACGAGGTGGGTCTTCATTTCGGGATGTAACCCCCGATAGAAGTGCTCCCTCTTCTTCTCCTCCGTGGAGATGTAGTCTGACGCATACTGCGCCAGATGGTTGAAGGCACGGGAGTAGTCGTGGGCACTCCTCCCGCCCTGCTTCAGTTCCAAAAATTCTTGGAACTTCCTCTTCATTATTCTGGGAGGAATGTGATAGGCGTGGAACGCCTCCCGGAACTCTTGCCATTCCACGGCATGGCCAGCCGGACGTGAGGCGACATAATTCGCCCACCACGCACCAGCGGCACCGTGGAGCTGCTGTGCTGCGAACAGCGTCTTCTGCCGCTCCGTACACTGGAGCAGCCCGAACTTGGACTCGATAGTCCGCAGCCAGTTGTCCGCCTCCAGTGGTTCTTCGGCTTCGGTGAACACTGGAGGGTGCGTACTCATGAAATCCGAGTACGACACTTCGCGGGGCTCGCGAGGCCCTCGCTCTTGATGTCCTCCCGCCTGGGACGTATTCTGCACGATCGTGCGGAGCAGGTCGGTCTGCTCCTCACGACCTCCCACCAATGCCGCTATCACATCCGCTAGAGTAAGCGGAGGCGGCGGTGGTGGCTGCTGCTGCGGGGTGCTGTCGTAGGCCGGTGGCTGGGAGTCATCGCCTCCACCTTGGCTAGAGCCACCAACCTCGTGCGTGGTCCTAGTACGAACCATCTGCAACCATACGACATTAACCATCAGTCCTGCAACATTTTGCATGCAGTCCAATAGAACTGGGCGGAAAAACATTATGACAACAAAACATGCGAAATATCTCGTAAGCAGATAATGTAATAACTTTGCACAAGCTACACCATTACCAGACCAAACACAAGTTAGTTTAATCCAACTTGATGAACCCCTTCTTTGGAAGCTCACCATAACTGGGTTTGGTCTCTACGAGACATTATTATCGCCCTTAGGGTACAACACCCTCTCCAATGAGTTCAACTGTCATTCTTCCGTCAGAATGACCAGTTTCTACCTATTCCAAGTTTTGATCCGGTTATGGGCATTTTCATGACTCAAGTTGAATACCAAAGTTAAAGCTAACTTTAGTATCTTTCCAACGAGTACTCATTTGCTCCCAGATCAGCTTTGATTAAAAAGTTATGCTAATTCAAAGTTAGCAGAATTTCTGGAAGAATTTTAACAGCACCTCCCTTGGAAGTGGCTGTTTTCAACCCTGATTTCCACTAAATTCCGTGCTGAAACTTCAGAAACTTTGAATTGCAAAGATGTCACACATCTTCTACTCTTTCTAAGGATGTATTATATGACAATTTTTATATTTTTCTACTGGGAGTTATGTTTGAAAAACAGATCAGTTCAGAGGATGTTTTACTCTGCCCTGGTTCTGGACAGTTTACATTCCTCTGGGATTTCAGCCATCTCAAGGCGAGTTTCAGCTCTGGAAGTCTACAACAAAGTTGTAGAATACTTAAATACCTTTCCAGAACTATATAGCACACCTCTTTGGGCTAAAGGACCTGTGAGTTTTGCCCTGTTGAAGATCAGCAAACTTGCTGTCCAAAACAGAGCACTCTGTTTTTTATCCCCTTAGCTATCCTGATCCACTATCCCATTCTTATACTCAACCAGGGTCTTAATTGTTGAACCTAATGATTTTAGTTCCTTGTTTTCAATATTTTTATGCATATGCCTACAATATCTCGGTACTACGTTCCTCACAAAAGAAAATCCTAACCGGATCATACCGGTATATATGTCTCGAGTGTGGCACTAAACGGTCTCTCGCACACGTTTTCTACACGGATACAATACGTGGTTAGTACCTGCAGAAGACCACACAATGATGGTGCACTCAAAGTTTGTTCATTTCAGGCAGTTCCATATCTAAAAGTAAATACAAACGCCCGTATCATTTTCATACGGCCGTCCTTGAGCTAAGTCACGTCTCAAGGCACGTGATCGTGTTTCAACACCACACGACGGGGAACCCGAGTATGTCATGAACGGGTCGTCACGGTTGGGAATGTTATCAACCCAACAGATACCACCTACTGCCCTGCAGGGCACGCCGATGGCAAGCGCTGCGTATGTCCTCCTGGCTATTTCCAGACGAACACACTATCGCGTTACTGACCACGCGATGGGGTCTCCACTTACTTGCCTAATGCACGCTAGGGATCAGCGTTTCATATGAACTCAGGAACATGAAGAGTCCAAGAGTTTCATATTGACATCTCACACCAAGCTGTGAGATCAATCCCTGAACCACATTCCTCGTCAGGGAGAGCTAACCGAAATTGAACCGCTTTCGGTGGCGTTCCTTACCATACTTACCAGAGCGTAGGTGCGTCGTTACATAATTGAAATTCAGAATTATAACACATAAGTTAGTCTTTGCCACTTTAAGTAACTATGCTAATATAGTCCTTACTTGGGCAACTACCGAATCCTCACCGTATACCTAAGTTTTTCCCATAATGCAGTCCTTTAGTACTGTGCTATCCCCACTGCAGCTCTGATACCAGGCTGTGGCGGACCGGAATCCGCTCATCCAGGATCGCAGAGGGTGGTGCCGCGCGATGCGACACCCGACAGCACACGTCATAAGAACACAATATATTACATGGGAAAAACAGCTGAAACTGTACAAACAAGTACAAACTTCAGTTACAATTATTGTTCTATTACACAGCGGAAGACTACACTATACAACTCACGCCCGCCTATTTAGCAAAAGTCGGTTGCCCAGCCCTAGGGCAACCCACACTAGCTGCACGTCTCAGCTCAGCGCGGCGTGTACGGCTCCCACTCAGCCGTGGTCCCCGACGGAGGGTAACCCTCGCCGGTGGACTCGTACTCCGAGTCCGTGGGTGGCTCCTCACCTGAAAAACACTTAAGCAGCAACCGTGAGCACAAAGGCTCAACAAGGCTTAACCGACTTACCTAAGCATGAAACTCTACATGAGGGGTACAATGGACATAGGATAGTAACATTTCAGCAAAAGGACACGCCTACAAGTTCATCCTTAGTTCATCTTTTAGCAACAAGTTAACAGTTCATGAAATCTGAACTTTAGTAAGCAGTATTTGGTGGCACACATGTAGCAATACTATTATATCAAACAGCATCATTGAATCAACATATTTCATCCATTAGTCTACGTTACGACGCAGTAAACAAGCAGTACTCGTCACCGCGAGGGACGGCGAATCGACTCGATATACACCTGCAGGGAAAACCCAAAGAGCACGTCACGTACGCCCACCCGTGGAGCTGCACAGCAAGCTCACTCGATGTCGTACGGGACAACCTTTCACCCAACAGCCCAAACGTCGAACCGGTCGCACCGAAACGAGCAGGAGGTTCCCCACACGGAGCATCTCTCTATGCCCGTTGGCAGATTTCCACCTTGCTGCCCTCAACCTACACCTATAAATCGGTGTGCTATGCCTCGACGCCCGGAGGTTTAGGCTACATCGGTTTATCGGGGCCCATATATCCGATATGCCTTCGGTACGTTCAATACTTGTTCAGCAGGGCCGCACACAGATCGGTCCTCAATCGACACGGGCAGGGCTGCGCACACAAGACTCTCTCTTGCTGCGCCCTAGCCCCTGCCTAGTCTCATTTTCATTACTAAAGTGATCTCACCTCACTCAACCGAACCCGTGTGTCCCAATGCCTATCTCGCGAGTAGATTCCAACTACTCGACTTGTACCGAAGTCCTATGACTCATTAAGCATAGCCTGTCTACTCGAGGTCCTTAACCCTACCCTCACTCTTTTAGGAACCTTTGGTTATGCAAGTGGGGTTTCATTCATCCTATACCTAATGCACATACATACTTCATATGACACATGTAAACAAAGTAAAACTTTTTTAAAAAGGGTTAATGCAAACCGGGGCTTGCCTTGTTGCTGCTGGTCAGGAGTTAGTTCTTCGTCCGGAAGAAGGAAGTCCAGCACTTCCGGAGTCTCTTCTTCAACGGCTACACGTTAATGAAATACTACATGTTAATTTAGATGCAAATGTGAGTTTTAGAGTAAGACTTCTACTATTAGTTCTAATAACCAGCCTCTAACACCTGGAACTTTGTTTAAGAATTTAAATATGAACTGGTGTTGGTGGTTTGGCTTGAACTTAATCACATGGTTAAATGCTAAGTGGTTCTCCCCCTTTTCCATATTAATTCCCTTAAGCGGTTAAATAGGACAGGGGTGACCTAGAGCTCCAATGGAGATGAGAATTTTTGTGTGAATTCCTTGTCACAAGAAAACTCTCTGGACCAAATATTAGCATTTTTCATGGAGTGGTTTGCTCAGAATAATTCCCTTGGCAAATCAGCAAGGAAGAATTAATTCTGAGGTAATACCCCTGTTCATGCTCAACTTAATGAACTACAATTTCTATTATAGCTCATAGAGTTTGCATGAATTTTCCTAGCATTTTTGGAGTCAAGGTTTGCCCAGAATTGAATTTCCAAGTTTTGGAAATTCTCTGAAAATGTTTCTGCATTCAAATGAACACAGCACCTTCCAATTTGAATTGCTCTGACCAAATCAACTCCAAATGGTCTGAAACTTTTACAGGGGTTTACTAATGTCCTAAAGAACATTCTGGCAAAATTTGGGGATTTTTGGATGAACCAAACTCCCTCTAAAATTCTTTTGCTGAAAAGATTTAAAGAATTTTCCAGAATTAATTAAAGGGTTTCATACAAATTGGGTTCTACATATGGATAGTACTATATCAGAGGAATCCAACGAAATTTGTTTCACAATTTTTGGATTCTCCTACCCGAAGTTGTAGCTATTCAAAGTTTGAACTAAAAACTGAAATTCCTCAAATTGTTCAAATACTGGCTGTGGGTCCGGGGACAGGTGTCGCGCGTCGGGGCAAGCCACACGAGGCTACAGGTTATTTCCCGCGCCTCCACACCAGATCCCTGCGCCACAGCTGATCAAATATTTGAAAAACCGTCGCTGACGGGCGGGACCCACCGGTCGTCTTCTACCTCCGGCCACCCGCGCCTGCGCGCCGCCGGGCTCGCCGGAGTTCGACGGATTCCGGCCTCCCGGCCATCCCCCGAGCTCTCCCTCGCCGCTAGGGCCTAATTTCCCGTGCTGAACACGATGGAACACTCTTCCCTGGTCGGCGATGGCTCTAACCTAGCTGGCCACAGTGCGGCGTCTCTGGACTGGTTCGGCAACGTCGCCCGGTCACCCTAGCCTGCCCAGACCTCGGTGGAACGGCGCTACAGCACCAGTGGACCAAAGGGATGCTCGACCTAGCCTCAGAACTGCTCGGGACCGGCGGCTAATGGTGCCTCACCGTGCACCCGAAACCTCCTCCGCGTTTGAGGTCGGAAATTCTGGATTTCATGCGGTCTACGTGCATATTTCCAACTAGGGTTGTGAAGGACTACTGATCGCCGGTTAGTGGCGGTCCTGTGTGCAAGGTTTCACGGCCTAAGAACGAGAGGGACGATCGAATTTGGTATTACCGTATCAGAAGGTCGGATGGTGCCCGACGGCGATCTTTTCCCAAATTCGAGCCTAGTAGATCATCTCATGGCTTGAGCCTCGGGGACGAGCATCAGGGGCTACCAGCGCATCCAAGGGTGCTCTAGCTCGGGCCTGAGAAGCTCTGGGTGGGTCTGTCCATGTGAGACCAGCTTCGGTTCTCCGCCGGACAGCTCTGTTTTCTCGGCGCCGTTTGCCGAATTGTGCGCGTCACAGGCTAGGGCCTTGGGGTTGCGGGGCTGGTGTGGTAGAGCAGGCACAGGCGCTGCTTTTCTGTACTGCCGGTGCGCACAACCGAGGTTTGGTTGAGGCCGGCGATCGGGGAGAAAGGAGTGCGGCGGTGAGCGCCGATTGCTGTTTGCGCGTGGGAAGAACAGCTAGCGCGCGATCAAAGCGAAGATGGCAACGTGCTGCAGCCGGTTTCCGGGATAAGGAGCAGGCCAGCGCGAAATGGGAGCAGGAGGTGGAGCCTCGGTCGACGGGGGCGGCCGCTCGGTGTCGCCCTGGGGTTACACCTCGGTGGAGTGAAGTCCAGAGAGAAACTTAAGTGTTAAGTATACTCATTCCTATGACATGTGGGCCCCACAACTCAGTACCTCTTTTCCTCAAAATATCTCCAAAGTTTGACAATTATCCAACCCAGTTGTTTGAAAATTGGAAACTGAGCTCATTTGACAAGTTCGGACAAATTCCATGCAAATTCAAATATTCATTTGAATTCTTTGCACATTTGATTTCCTTTGGAAAAATGGGCAGCAAGACTTTTCAAAAATTAATGAAACTTTGCCTCCCCACTAATTCGGACCTAAGGGATCCAAATATGCCACTTGATCCTTGTGTTAGCTGCTGCAAACAATAGTTTGGACACAACAGTTTTGAATTCCTCATTGTGTGATCATATGTGTATAAACCCTACTTTGTGAAAGTGAAGACTCTCCCCTCTAATCACTCTTTTGATGGAGGTTACATGCTTTTCACAACATTTCCTAAGGTGTCCACAATGAAAATTGTGGTGTTGTGAAATGAAGAAAAGTTTTTACAAGTCCCTTTTCTTGGGCTTTTACATGTGTCTAGCTAACTGCACTCGTATGAATAATGTTAATGAGAAACTGATGTTGATAGCAGACATGAATCGGAGGGAGATCTAGGCAAGCTAGGTTTTGTGGTAGTGGTAGCATGAGATGGTGGTTACTTGCCGTAGATCTAAGGACCGGTTCTATACTAGGATCTACGGAAAGTGTCCTTGACCACTTTGATCCTATACTAGGATGTGTAGATAGAATTTATTGCATTGTCAATTGAAATATGAAACCCATGCTAGGAAGTTTCCCTAGAATTGCATTACCTTGTTTCCTTGTAGCTTGGTTTGGGATTTATTTTATCATGTCATTTACTTATATGCTTATGCTTAGCCATGCTTAGAATGGGATAATTGGGATATGAGATCATCAATTTATTTACCTTACTCTTGAATGAGATATGATGAGTTATGTAGAGGTCTGGATCGAGGCAAGTTGGATGATTTGGTTGGTGCTGGGTGCACGAGACTCGGGTTTGTGTTTAGTACTTGCCTGGATCGTAAGGACCGGTTCATGGAGCATGTCACCAGGCTTTACCTTGCCAACCACATGCTGAGATGGGGCAGCTTGTCCAATTAATTAGGTGTATCCCCGGCGTAGTATGGGTGTGCTGGATGGTGCGGGGAATAGGTGTCAGCTGGACTACCATATGAACCGCAAGGCTCAAGAGGGGGCCACTGCAACGGGGATGGAGCCTCTTGTATGCTGTTAGAGGTGAAACCTCAGTGGGCCCATGTTCGTCGATAATCCCTTTGTAAAGGCTTCGTAGTGATCTCCTGGCTACACACCTGGGAAGTGTGAATGTGGTTCGTGGCCACTGGCATAATGGAGGTTCTTTTAGTCCACCCGGCAACGGGGGATGAAATCACTACATGTGGGTACAGTGGTGCAAACTCTGCAGATTTAAAACTGTCATGACAGCCGTGCTCACGGTCAAGAGCGGCTTGGACTTATTCATGATTAGAGGATAGATGGATTTGGAAGTTGAGGATGTTAAGCGGGGAGCTTGACATTGGATTTGATGATTATGGTTACTTGATTTTGATGATGGGTTGGGAGATTGGGACCATTTCACATGTAGTAGTAATGTAGGTGCTTAATAAGCTAAGGTAATAGGTATTAACTGCGTAGTGCTTTAACCATGAGTCAATCTCTCCTTGCTCTAGCCATGCATGACATAACTTTCCCACACTTGCTGAGTACCAACGGTACTCAAACTTACATATTTGTTGGTTTAAATTGCTGCTCAGGTCAAGGGGATGATGTGGTGTTCAATGACCAAGACTTCGGATACGAAGAAGGATTCTAGGTTCATGGAGTCCCCCGGGCAATGCCTGTGACGGAGCCTACAAGAATAATATTCCACTGCTGTTTTATTTATATGTCATGAAGTTATTATCGTCCATCGAGACGTATGCTATGTAAGACTTATTTATATGCGACACCTGGCTTGTAATAAATGATGCTTCACTATTTGTCATCACATGTATGAGAAAATGACCCTGTCATACATGTGATATTCACTCGGTTGTTCTTCGGAGAAACCGGGTGTGACAGAAGTGTATCAGAGCCAAGTTTGCCTGTAGGAACGTGGACCTAGGTAGAAATGGACGTATTTAAGGACCCTATTTTCTTAAAAACTATTTTACAAAAGTGTGGGTTGAAGGTGTTATTTAATGGGGTCACTTTATTCATCTTACCCCAACTTTTATTCAAAATACAATTTTTGTTTAAACTCTTATCTAACTTAATTTTAAATGCTTTATGTTTTATATGGTTCGCATGATCCGCACCGCCCGCAAGTCCACCAGAGGGAGAGTTCCTGTAGTTGCCCTTGCCCTAAGAGAGGAGAATCGTCCGGTGACGTACCACTCCTACGGATTGGCAGTAGGTGGCTTGTTGCGCCATCTTCGGCGTATGCTCCAAGCCGCTGGCAATAGGGGCAAGCTAACCATACACTACAGCTCCACCCGGACCATCCGTGAGAAGCGGGAATAATGGAGTTCAGAAATGAGGATTATCCATGAAAATCAGCTGCTCAAGATCCACCGCTCTCCAGCTTGTCGAGCGACACAGGTTGATGCCGAGAAGGATGTCACCTGGAAGGCCATCACCTGCCAGAGTTACATCTACCATCGCCACTTGGACAGGACTGAGTACATGTATGTCCTCCAGCATGAGAGTGGTACAGCGGAGTACAAGTACCCGCCAGTGCAGCAGGGGACTTCCCATGAGCACATGGACCTGTGCTTGGAGGATGCTGCTATGCTCAGCACTCGACTGCAGGAGTGTCAGCAGGATCTTCAGGATGTTCGTGACACCCTGAAGGAGGCTGAGGCGTTGCTTCGCGCTAGCTTAAGGGCGAGAGAAAGAGGAGATGGGAATGAACTGTGTGTCACCGTGAATGACACATGGACTCCTGACTCCCCAGACCGCCGGGCGAGCAGGCATCGCCGCACTTCTCCACCAGCAGCTTCCCCACCCGAAGCGGAGTCATAGGGCAGCCGCAATAATGAGGAAGATCCCGAGGAGCCAGCTCAGTGATACGAGTCGTGTAGAGTCTTTTCCCTTAATTCAGCAAGTTATCGAGTAGTCGAGTCAATACCTTAGTTAATTGTGTGTTAATGTGTGGTGTGTGACGTGAGTTGTGGAAGCCATGGGCATTTGTCGACAACCTCATCTTTTGGTTGCTTTGCCTTGATGTGTGAACCCCTATGAATTAAGAGTGCATTTATTTTCGCGTGAGACGTAAAACCCTCACAAAATGTTAATATAATAAGGCCTCAAAAGTTTAAGTTTAAACAAGCAAATTTGGAAGTTAATACGTAATGCTTTAAATTAACATTTGGTTGATCATGATAGATGGACGGAAGAGGAAAGGGTCGTGGTGCCAACCCCGCCAACAACAACGATGAGGCCGGCAACCCTCATCTTTCTGGAGGACAAGACAGGGGTGGTCGCCGTGAAGGAGCTGATCCCATCCATTAGATGCTTGAAAATCAGAATCAGCTCATCCAGAGTTTAACTCAAGTGGTGGCCAACTTGCACCAAGTTCCACCTCCACAAGCTGCACCACGCCAACCAAGGTTGAGTGAGTTTCTAGGGACTCAACCTCCAAAGTTTGCAAGTGCTGCTGAACCTCTGGAGGCAGATGATTGGCTAAAGACCATTGAGAGCAAGATGAGGATCATACAATGCCAAGGGTATGAGAGGGTGCTGTTTGCCTCTCACCAATTGCATGGACCTGCTGCTGATTGGTGGACCGCTTACGTGGCCGCCCATCATGACCCTGAGAACATCACTTGGGAAGAGTTCAAGTGCAGTTTCCGCAACCATTACATACCAAGGGGTGAATTCAAAAACAAGAGAAAGGAGTTCTTGGGGCTGCAGCAAGGAAACATGACTGTGAGGGAATACCTCACTAAATTCACCAAACTATCCCGTTATGCACCACGGGACATCGAGACTGATGAGCAGAAACAGGACTGCTATGTGGAAGGACTTACAGCGGAAATGCAGTGTGCAATGTCCTCCAACAAGTATGAAAGCTTCCAAAAGATGGTGGACAGAGCATTTGTTGTGGAGAGGAAGCTGAAGGCCTTGGAAAATGAAAACAATAGGAAGGCGGGATGTTCACACCAAGCCTCGGGTAGCAACACAAGCCCACGACTGATGCAACCAACCACAGGGCAGACGAGCCGTGCTGTGGTGCCCTACTCAGCACCCAGAGGGTACAACCCAAATTTCAGGCCTCCATCAGCACCAGCACAGCCGCAGCGTCAGTTTGTACAGGAGCCTCGTCCCACATATCAAGGACCACAGAACCAACCCCAAGACAACAAAGGCCAGGCACCTAAGGTTGGGGTGCAATGCTTCAATTGTGGCGAGGTGGGGCACTACGCTCATAAGTGCCCAAAGAAGAAGCCCGTGCAGCCGCAGGAGCAGAATATGATGCGAGGACGGGTGAACCACGTGACCATGGAGGAGGCGCAAGAGGCACCTGACGTGGTAGTTGGTAAGTTTCCTGCCAATTTACACATTGCAACCCTGTTGTTTGATTCTGGTGCTACCCACTCGTTCATTGCCCATGGGTTTGTTAAGAAGCATGATCTAGCAACAACACAAATGAACCATATGCTAGCAGTAAACTCTCCAGGGAGAGAAATAAGGACAAGACAAGTGTGTCCCAAGGTGAATCTAGACATTAATGGGGTGATATTTACTGCAAACCTCATAGTAATAGATTCACCAGGGATAGATATTATTTTGGGTATGGATTGGTTGACCAAACATAAAGGAATCATCCATTGTTCGACAAGAACGGTGGAACTAACTCACCCTAGTGGCACCAAAGTAAAGTTCATAACCATACAAGAGCCTAGGAGGGACATTAAACTCAATCAAGTTGAGGTGGAAGTGGAGGAAATTAGGATCATCGGGGAATATCCAGACGTTTTTCCGGAGGAGTTGCCAAGTATGCCTCCCGATCGTGAAGTGGAAGAACTCAAGGAACATTTAAGAGAATTGGCAGAGAAGGGGTACATTCATCCTAGTTCCTCACCATGGGGAGCTCCAGTGATATTTGTGACCAAGAAGGACGGAACCCAAAGGTTGTGCGTAGACTACCGTGCGTTGAATGAAGTAACCATCAAGAACAAGTATCCATTACCCCGCATTGAAGACTTGTTTGATCAGTTGAGGGGAGCTTGTGTGCTCTCGAAAATTGATCTTAGGTCGGGATACCACCAACTTAAGATAAGGCAAACAGATATTCCAAAGACAGCTTTCGTATCTCGGTACGGACTGTATGAATACACCGTCATGCTTTTCGGGCTAACTAATGCCCCAGCATATTTCATGTATCTCATGAACAAGGTATTCATGGAATATCTGGACAAATTTGTGGTGGTTTTCGTTGATGACATTCTCGTCTTCTCCAAAGATGAAGAAGAACATGAGGAACATCTAAGGTTGGTGTTGCAAAAGCTGAGAGAACACCAACTATATGCTTTGAGCAAGTGTGAGTTTTGGCTGAAGAGAGTTCCCTTCTTAGGACATATAATTTCGGAGGGAGGAATCTCCGTAGATCCCGCCAAGATCGAGGATGTACAGAAGTGGAAGACCCCTTAGAATGTCGGGGAAGTTCGAAGCTTCTTAGGGTTGGCTGGGTATTATCGACGGTTTATCGAGGGTTTCTCCAAGATTTCGAGACCCCTCACCAAATTGTTAGAGAAGGGAATCACATTCACATGGACACCACAGTGTTAGACGAGTTTTCAAGAGCTGAAGAAAAGATTGACAACAGCCCCAGTGCTAGTTATGCCAGATTTGTAGAAAAACTTTTCGGTGTACTGCGATGCCTCTGGAAACGGGTTGGGATGTGTTCTCATGCAAGAGGGGCATGTCGTGGCTTATGCGTCCCGGCAGCTCTGGAAACACGAGAAGAACTATCCTATGCATGACCTAGAGCTAGCCGCAGTGGTACACGCGTTGAAGATTTGGCGGCATTACTTGATGGGGAAGAGGACAGATATATATACGGATCATAAGAGCTTAAAGTATATTTTCACACAGCCAGATCTCAACCTCAGAAAAAGGAGATGGTTAGAGCTAATCAATGACTTTGATGTGGGCATCAACTATCATACTAGGAAAGCGAACATCGTAGCAGATGCTTTAAGCCGGAAGGTGCAGGTCAATAGGTTGAGCTTAAAGGACATACTTACAGAACTGAAGGAAGAGGTTGTAAAACTCAATCTATGTTTGATGGATAGTGGTGAAGCCATCACCATGGAAGTGGACTCCACATTAGAGCAAGATATACGCAACGGTCAAAAGACTGATGAGAAGATACAAGAAATCAGAGAACTCATCAAGGATAATAAAGCCCCTGGTTTCAGAGAGAATGAACAAGGTACGGTGTGGCACGGGAAAAGAATATGTGTGCCTGAAGTGAAGGAGATCCGTGAATTGATTTTGAAGGAGGCTCATGATTCCGACTATTCCATTCATCCTGGAAGTACGAAGATGTATCATGACCTCAAGAGCAGATATTGGTGGTATGGAATGAAGCGAGATGTCGCGGAACATGTTGCCCTGTGTGACACATGTCAGTTGGTGAAAGCAGAACATCAACGACCCGTGGGATTATTGCAACCACTCAAAGTGCCTGAATGGAAATGGGAAGAAATCGGTATGGATTTCATAGTGGGACTGCCTAGGACCCAATCGGGATATGATTCGATATGGGTCATCATCGACAGGCTAACCAAGGTAGCTCATTTCATCCCCGTGAAAGAAAGCTACAGCGGATTCAAATTGGCAGAATTGTACATCTCAAGGATCGTGTGTTTCCATGGAGTGCCAAAGAAGATAGTGTCAGATCGAGGGACACAGTTCACCTCGAGGTTCTGGCAGAAGTTACATGAAACCATGGGAACCCATCTAAATTTCAGTTCTACCTATCATCCCCAGACTGACGGGCAGACGGAAAGAACCAATCAGATCCTTGAGGATATGCTGAGAGCGTGTGCGCTCAAGAACAATAGGAGTTGGGATAAGAACTTACCGTATGTGGAGTTCTCCTATAACAACAGCTATCAGGCGAGTATGAAGATGTCACCATTTGAGGCTTTGTATGGGAGGAAGTGCAAAACTCCACTATTTTGGAACCAAACAGGGGGAAAGTAAAGTGTTTGGGCCCAAGGTACTACAAGAAGCCGAGGCGAAAGTGAAGGAAATCCGCAACAACTTGAGGATAGCACAAACACGACAAAAGAGCTATGCCGATGTACGGAGAAGAGAGCTCGTTTTCAACGCGGGGGACTATTTTTATCTCAAGGTGTCCCCTATCCGAGGACTTCGTCGGTTCAAGGTGAAAGGACTCGATACATCGGACCCTTTCAGGTTCTGGAGAGGAAAGGCGAAGTGGCATATCAACTAGAACTACCGGCTCGCCTATCGGATGTGCACGATGTATTCCATGTGTCACAGCTTAAGAAATGTCTGAGGACACCTAAAGAGATGTTACCAATGAATGAGATTGACGTAGGAGAAGATCTGTCTTATGCCGAGCAACCGGTCAAGATTTTGGAGACAATGGAACGCCTCACAAGAAATAAAAGAATCCGGATGTGCAAGGTACAGTGGAAGCATCACTCGGAAGAGGAAGCCACATGGGAGCGAGAAGACGAGCTTAAGGCACAGTTTCCGGAATTGTTTTCCTAGAACCACCAATCTCGAGGATGAGATTTCTTTTAAGGGGGGTAGAGCTGTAACACCTCGAAATCTGCTCAAGAGGGGAATTTAAAAATTTTTGGACGTATTGCATGTGGTGCAGAAATTTAAATTCAAACTGGAATTCAAATTTAAATCAAAACAGAAAAGAAAAGGAAAAAAGAAAAAGAAAACCCCAGCCGGCCAGTGGGCCGAAACCCGCCAGCCGGCCCAATCTCCCCGCGCCAGCCCCAAACCCGCGCCCCTCTCTCTCACTCTCACTGACACGCGGGGCCAGCATGTCATCTTATTCCCCACGCGCCCTCAACGGCCCGGACTTTTCCCCCGCGCTGATCACACCCGACGCTCCCGGATTCATCGCCCTCGACCCAACACCGAATTCCTCGCGCCGGCCAGCTCGATCGCAATAAACACCCGCGTCCCTGGCCCTGATAAAAACAGATGAACCCGCCGCCCTCCCCTCGCACGAGCAGTTTTCTCCCGGTGAGCGCCGCCGCCATTGAGCTCGGAATTTCCCAAGAGCGTCGCCGTCTCCCTCTGTCAAACCGATCTCGTGACCCCGCAGCACCGCGCACAAGCTGTAGACACCGACCCCGGAGGGAAACGCCGCCGGAAACGACCATCCCGACGCTCGGCGGTGAGTACCGTCGCCGCTCGCCGGTGAAACTTCCGAATTACATGGTTCTGATCCATCCTAATCATCGGAGTGCCATCTCTACACCCAGTGAAGCGTCACGACCCTAGAACTCGAACGGATCACCGCCCCAACGGCCACTTCGACGAGCACTGCAAGACGCCGCCGCTTGTCCTCGTCGCCGACCGGGTTCCGAGTCTTTCAGGCTAAGAAATTAGCCTAGGTGAGCTCCCCTACCTCCCCTCTGTCGTTTGCTACCAAAAAGGGCGGGTGTTAGCGTCTGTAGATGAATATCCGTGACCTCGCCGGCGAGATCGCGCCTCTGCCGCCGTGCGCCGCCGCGCGCGCGGCCGAACTCCAGCCAGGAGCTACGTGGCCTCTTGTGCGCCGTCTATTTTAAATCGCACGGTAGAGATAAAACCCACGCGTACCGGTTCGGAGATCTAATCTGAGCCGTCTATTTTAAATCGGACGGTTCACGTCAGCCCCACATTATAAAGGCCGGGATTCTTACGCGCTACCCCCTAGGGATCTCGGAAAACACGAGCTAGCCCCGGAAACTTCTGATCTAGCCCCTGGAACATCAGAAATTTGTGTAAATTCATTTAAAAATCAGTTTTAGCCCCTGGACTTAATAAAAAATAGCAAAACCCCTCTGTTATGTGTTGTTAGACCCCTGGAAATTTGTAAAATAATAAATTAGACCCTGTAGTAGGGTGGATTTACCTTTTTGACCCTATATGATATTAAATTCAGAAATTTGGATATGTGACTAGGATTTAAATTTAAATGGTAAAGCAAACACATTTGCAAATTCAAATTTAAACTCTCCTAGCACTTGGAAAACTTTAAAATGAGTTAAAAATAGATTTTAGGCTGAAATGAAATCTGCCTAAGTGTTTCTCATTTTTATTTTCTCTAGAGACACATTTTAGTCTAGGAAATAATTTTAAAAACTAGTAAAATAAATTTAAATTGTTTCACATCAGAGAGGAAGTTCAAAAATATATTATTGAACATTTTAGATCAGAACCTATTCTGTTTAGATGATATGTCTTACTATTTTAATAGTAAAGTTCACTTTTAGGCATAGAAAATAAATCTGTAAATATAGGAAAATAGGTATGTATAATTAGAAAATGATAAATGAGGTCTCCAAACTCAAAAACTTCAACTTAGGATTTTGTAGAGGATCTGAAAACTTATTTGGAGTAGGGAAATACCTTTTATACAAACTTTGTGGCTAAGAAGAGTAATAATTAAATATAAAGAATTTGTTCAAATTGGAACTTCATATATAGTGTGCAAATAGAAATCTGAATACAGAAGTTAGAAATCATATACATATGTTTAAAAGTGCATGAAGGCTAAAAATCAACACATGTAGAGTAACCACAACACTTAAAAATGAGAATACTTTCATAGGTATGTATGTGTGGTTTGTATGAAGTGAAAGTGTGAACTATGTCTTATGGATTGTTGTTTTCTTTTGCTATGTGTATAGCATGAGTAGAACCTTCCACAGAGCAAGTTCTCCCCTTCCAAGACCAAGACTTTCCATTCTCAGAGCAGCAGGAAGAAGGCAAGTGTCCTTGACCACTTTGATCCTATACTAGAATGTGTAGATAGAATTTATTGCATTGTCAATTGAAATATGAAACCCATGCGAGAAAGTTTCCCTAGAATTGCATTACCTTGTTTCCTTGTAGCTAGGGTTGGGATTTATTTTATCATGTCATTTACTTATATGCTTATGCTTAGCCATGCTTAGAATGGGATAATTGGGATATGAGATCATCAATTTATTTACCTTACTCTTGAATGAGATATTATGAGTTATGTAGAGGTAGGGATCGAGGCAAGTTGGATGATTTGGTTGGTGCTGGGTGCACGAGACTCGGGTTTGTGTTTAGTACTTGCCTGGATCCTAAGGACCGGTTCATGGAGCATGTAACCTGCTTTACCGTGCCAACCACATGCTGAGATGGGGCAGCTTGGCCAATTAATTAGGTGTATCACCGGCGTAGTATGGGTGTGTTGGATGGTGCGGGGAATAGGTGTCAGCTGGACTACCATATGAACCGCAAGGCTCAAGAGGGGGCCACTGCAGCGGGTTGGAGCCTCTTCTATGATGTTAGGGGTGAAACCTCAGTTGGCCCACGCTCGTCGGGAATCCCTTTGTAAAGACTTCGTAGTGATCTCCGGGCTACACACCTGGGAAGTGTGAATGTGGTTCGTGGCCACTGGCATAATGGAGGTTCTTTTAGTCCACCCGGCATCGGGGGATGAAATCACTACATGTGGGTACAGTGGTGCAAACTCTGCAGAGTCAAAACTGTCATGATAGCCGTGCTCAGGGTCAAGAGCGGCTTGGACTTATTCATGATTAGAGGATAGATGGATTTGGAAGTTGAGGATTTTAAGCGGGGAGCTTGACATTGGATTTGATGATTATGGTTACTTGATTTTGATGATGGGTTGGGAGATTGGGACCATTTCACCTGTGTAGTAATGTAGGTGCTTAATAAGCTAAGGTAATAGGTATTAATTGTGTAGTGCTTTAACCATGAGTCAATCTCTCCTTGCTCTAGCCATGCATGACATAACTTTCCCACACATGCTGAGTACCAACGGTACTCAAACTTGCATATTTGTTGGTTTAAATTGCTGCTCAGGTCAAGGGGGTGATGTGGTGTTCAATGACCAAGACTTCGGACCCGAAGAAGGATTCTAGGTTCATGGAGTCCCCCGGGCAACGCCTGTGACGGAGCGCACAAGAATAATATTCCGCTGCTATTTTATTTATATGTCATGAACTTATTATCGTCCATTGAGATGTATGTTATGTAAGACTTATTTATATTCGACACCTGGCTTGTAATAAATGATGCTTCACTATTTGTCATCACATGTATGAGAAAATGATCCTGGCATACATGTGATATTCACTCGGTTATGATATTCAAAAGCCATGGATGAGGGTAGATTACACACCTATATACAATCACAGATTGGCATTATAACCATGGTTCGCGGTAGGTTATACACTTAGATAAGTTCATAGATTGGTATCAGACATAGATTGGCCTTGAAACTACCTTGGCAGAGGATACAAGCCTAGGAGAAGCCATAGTTGGATCACATATTTGATATCACCCTAAGCCATATAGGACCCCCATTGAACAAGCCTTGAATAGTTGTGTGAGCCCTTATGATGATTGTTTGTGAATTGTGTGCTTAGTAGAAAGCCTTGAATAGTTGTGTGAGTCCATATCGACACATAAGTAGAAAGAGGTGTGAGATGCTTTGGCACTTGTTCACATCCTCATAGAGGACGATATATAGTCCATCCACCTTGATGCATATAGTTAGGGGGATCATCTAAACTTCTAAAATCTCTATTTAATCCAATTCCACTCACGATGCTGAGAGGAAGTGCCGGCCGTCAAGAGAGGAACGTCCGCAGCAACCAAGAAGAGGACCATGTCGAAGATCCTGAGAACGACAACCCCGGAGCTGGAGAAAACAACCTGGAACGGTTGATGGCCATGCAGAATCAGCTTATGCAAACCATGATCCAAACTTTGGGTCAGTTGCAGGCCAACAACAACAACCCCGTTCCGGCACCACCGCCACCACCACCGCCGGCTCATAACAGACTTGGTGAGTTCATGAGGACTCAACCACCCACCTATGCTCAAGCTAACTGTGACGCCCTCAATTCTGTGGAAAAACCACGGAACCGAGAACTAATGCATATGTGTGCCCAGGATGTTCATCACACATACACATACGTTCCACAAACTGAATTCAGATTATATATTACCACGAATAACAGAGTTTGTTACAACATCTCATGAGTCTTGGACTCATGCTTACAGCGGAAATCTTTATTTCTATGCAGCGGAAGTCTTTATTCTAGTGCGGAAGCAATTTAACTAATGCGGAAGCAAATCTAAGCAGAAGTGGCTCTATCTCTACTCCCTCCACAGGCAAGGTTGAGAACAGATCACACGCCTTAATGCTCCACTTGGTCTTCATAGTAGTCTTCTCTTGCTGCTGATGATGAAATAATAATGCAAGTTTGAGTACAATGATGTACTCAGCAAGTGCGGGAAAAAGATGATATGTAGCTCATAACAAGGTAGGTATAAAAGGGCTCATTTGTAGAAAAGCAGATTTATAAAAACCATGATAAAACAACAACTTATCTTTAGATGAATGTAATCCCAGCATGTATTAAATTACCAACATACCTCCATCACTTTCCATGTTCCACACGAACATTAACCAACTTCATTCTTGCTCACGAATACCTCCTCGTATTCGCTACCATCTCACGAATACCTTCTCGTATTCGCTACCATCTTATCTCATAAACAACATCCTCTCACACCGAGACCAATCTCGTTGCCATGACTCAGCAGTCATGCAACCATCTTATCACCCGGACTGAACAGTCACAAAACCAAACCATAACCAAAATAAATAACCATAACCAAGAACCTTCGCAATAACCATCCCAACTAATCATGGCAGTTGGCCAGGCGCTCGTGACCGTAAGCTCGGCTATCATGATAGTTTTAGACTCTGTAGAGTTTGCACCTCTTTACCCACAAGTTTATGATTTTGTCACCCGTCGGCGACTGCAGAACCTCCATTATACCAGTACACAGCCGTCGGTGTATGGTCAAGAGATCACAAAATAGCCTTTACAAAGGGGCTACTAGATGTATGGACTCACTAAGGTTTCACCGGCAGGCTAGAATCTCCAATTCTCCCACCCACGGGCCCCCTCTTGTGCCATGCAGTTCCCAGGGCATCCTCACTCGACTCCCATTCCCCGCGCCTTCCACAGTCCATAACACTCTAGCAACTTACCTAATTACTCATCTAAGCCGCACCCATACTTGGCCTTGTGGTGGCACTGTTATCCTGGCATGTGCATGCATGAACCGGTCCTTAGATCTACGGCAAGTAAACCACCATCTCATGCTACCTCATTCACAAACCCAGGCTTGCCTAGATCTCCCTCCGATCCATGTTCATTAACAACATCAGTTTCTCATTATCATGACGAGTGCAGTTAGCTAGACACATCTATCTCGCTTCCCAATCCCATGGACTCAGCGAAGCATAAAAGTAAAAAACCATACCCGACTCATAAACATCCCTGGCGACAAGGTTGGTTTAACCAAAGCTAGTAAACTCCTATAAAAAGGGTTTCCCATCGTGTTTGACTGAGCACTCACACCTTTTCGCAAAACAAAACAGTTTCACCCAAAACATAGGATCAATATGGTCAAGGAGCACTTGCCTTGTTCTTGCGGTTCCGGTTGTTCTTGGATTTCAAAACCTTGTTGCTGCAGTTCATCGTAGATAGCTCCCTGAGCTTGTCCTGCTATGTAGGATCACGTGCATACAAGATTCACAGCAATCAATATCATGCACAAACCTTAAACTAGATGCGATGATGCAGATGCAAGCTATCCTATGATTAGTTTTATTACATTGGTTTGTACGTGTTCTTGCATGGCTTACATGGATAGAGGTGTTCGGATCAAAGGTGGACGTGGCGATGATCTTGTCTTTAGATCAATCTGATCATCAAGTGATCTGTCCACGAGAAGGCTTCTGTATGAAGGAGCCAAGGAACAGATGCAAAGAGAACACAACGATGTCGTAAGGTGGTATCGGAGACCTACCTTACGTTCTTCTCGGTCTCGAGGTCCTCCTCAGATCGTTGGGCTTTTCTCCGGTGATCTTCCCTGCTGCACTCTGGCGATGGTTTACTCGGCGGGTTGGGACTAGGGCTCTATGTCGTCGGCTCAGGAGTTGGAAAAGAAGTTTGTGGTTTCGGCCAGAGGTTCTGGGTTCTATTTATAATCGGGAAGAGAAGAGTCCTAATCTGATTGTATCCTGAATAAGAGTCCTATTCAGATCGTCGTTGGATCCTAACATCTTATCTTTAGTTGATTTGGTGCGGTATCATTGTGGAATTAAGGTCAGTTTCTGTTCCGGTATTTCTATGCGTACAGAATCCAAAAACCATCCCTAGAACTCTCTACCTCCTCGGTGATGAGCTCCGGAGGCTCCAGGTGTCCACCGGGTTCTAGTCTCTCCCTTTCCGCAGAGACGGGCTCCGGTTGTGCCGCGTGTCAAACGAGCGAGACCTCCCTTTTCCTTCGGAGGCGAGCTCCGCGTGCGCCACGTATCCTGGATGTCGGGACCTCCTCTCTTATTTGGAGGTGGCTGCGCGCACGCCACGTGTCAGTGCCGGACCTTTCCTCTCTTCTTTCCTCAGAGACGAGCTCCGAGGTAGACACGTGTCCAACAGTGACGGATTTCCCGAAGATAAGCTCCGGTAGCGACATGTGTTCAATAGAACCGGACCTCTCGGAGGTAAGCTCCGAGATCGACACGTATCCTGTGCGACTGGTCCTCTGATTTCCGTGGTGACTAGCTCCGAAGGTGACATGTGTCCTGCGGAAAATGCCTTTGCTTCTTCCGCAGAGGCTAGCTCAGGGCAACACGTGTCCCACAGGGTCGGACCTCTCCCCTTTTTGCGGAGATGAGCCCCGAGCCTGCCACGTAGCCATTTTAGCGGCGGACCTCTCCCCACTTCGCAGGGATGAGCTCCGAACACACCACGTGGCCATCGGCCTCGGTAAGTTGTCTTCGGCGCTCTCGGTGAACTGGATTCGGCTCTTATTGGCTATCCCTTTGATATTTTTCTCTGTTCCTACTTCTTCTTAAAATGTTTTCTCTTCATAAAACATGAATATATGCTGACACCAGAAATGAGGGTGTCATACTAACGACCCCATGGAGGCCGACGACTGGTTGAAATCCATGGAGAAGAAGCTTGCCATAGTGCAGTGCAATGACCGAGAGAAGGTCCTCTTTGCGTCGCACCAACTTATGGGATCTGCCGCTGACTGGTGGGATGCCCTAAGCAACGCTCATGTCGACCCGGAGACGATCACTTGGACTGAGTTCAAGGAAAGTTTCCGCTCTCATTACATCTCTGCTGGTGTAATGATGCTCAAGAGACAGGAGTTTGAAGGTCTCCGCCAAGGACAGAGAAGCGTGAATGAGTATCTCAACAAGTTCACACAACTGTCCTGGTATGCCCCCGAAGATGTCAACTCAGACCAGAGAAAGCAATACCTGTTCATGAGAGGGTTGAACAATGAGATCCAAGTTCAGCTCCTCAACAATGACTACGCAAGCTTTCAGAAGCTGGTTGACAATGCTATAGTGGTTGAAAGAAAAATCCGAGAGATCGAGCGAGAGTGCAAAAGGAAGACGCCATACCAGCCTCAAGGGAGCAACGTACGACCTTGGTACATGCCCCCAGCTGCACCGCAGTATGGATCGACCACTCCTGCATACCGCCCTAGTCAGCCACCACAGCAACGACCCAGCACCTCGTGTGCCCATGCCTCTTGTGCCCTGACCTAACATGGGCGCTCCTGTTCAAAACCCCCGCCCCAACGTACCTGCTGTCGTAGGCAACAGGGCATGCTTTGCATGCGGGGAAACAGGACACTTCACGAACCAGTGCCCGAGGAGAGGCCCTGGACAGCAAGGCAACGTGCCCAAACAGAACCCGCGACCGAACGGATGGGACAATCAAGGAAAACGTGGACAGCAGAACTATGCTCGCGGCAACGTGAACCATGTCTCTGCTGAGGAAGCACAACAGGCTGAGGACGTCGTAATTGGTATGTTCCTTGCCAACTCCAACCCAGCCACCATCTTATTTGATTCAGGAGCCTCACATTCCTTCATATCATCCAAGTATGTTGCTGAGCATAATCTACCCATAACACACTTGAAATATACTATGTTGGTTAATTCTCCCGGTGGAGAGATGAAGACTGATATAGTATGTCCGAAAGTAACCCTTAATTTAAGGGGGATAGACTTCCTTGCCAACCTCATTGTCTTGGATTCCCAAGGGTTTGACATAATACTCGGAATGGATTGGCTAAGTAAGCACAACGGAGCAATCCCATGTGCCGAAAGGTGCGTGCAGTTGACAAACGAGCACGGTACTCATATCGAGTTGGAGTCAGCCCAGCCAACAGCCGATAAGGCAGAATTCCTTCATCTATTCTCCACTAACGAATCTTGAGGGCAAGATTCAATTTAAGGGGGGTAGATTTGTGACACCCTCATTTTTGGTTTCTGCATATATTCATGTTTCATGAAGAGAAAACATTTTAAAAGAAGTAGGAACAGAGAAAAATATTAAAAAAGATAGCCAATAAGAGCCGAATCCAGTTCCGAGAGAGTGCCGAAGACAACTTCCGTGGCCCGCTGCCCACGTGGCATATTTGGAGCTCATCCCTGTGAAGTGGGGAGAGGTCCGCCGCTAAACTGGCTATGTGGCAGGCTCGGGGCTCATCTCCGCAAAGGGGGGAGAGGTCCGACCCTGTGGGACACGTGTTGGCCCTGGAGCTATCCTCTACGGAGAAGCGAAGGCAGTTCCTCAGGACACATGTCACCTCGGGGCTAGTAACCGCGGAAATCAGAGGACCAGTCGCGCGGGATATGGGTCGATCTCGGAGATCACCCCCGAGAAGTCCGGTTCTATTGGACACGTGCCGCCACCGGAGCTTATCTCCAGGGGGTCTGTCACTGTTGGATACGTGTTTACCTCGGAGCTCGTCTCTGAGGAAAAAGAGAAGTCTGGCGCTACATGACGCGTGGCATTCACGAAGCTCACCTCCGAAGAGAGGGAGGTCCGGAATGGATACGTGGCACACCCGGAGCCACCTCCGGAGAGAGGAAAGGTCCGGCACTGACACGTGGCGCACGCGGAGCTCACCTCCGAAGGAGAAGGGAGGTCTCGCTCGCTTGACATGTGCACGACCGGAGCTCGTCTCTGCGGAGAAGGAGATACCAGGTCCCGGAGGACACGTGGAGCTTCCGGAGCTCATCACCACGAAGGTAACGAGTTCTGGAACGGTTTTTGGATTCTGTACGCGTAGAAATACCGGTACGGAGGAGAAACCGACCTGAATTCCACAATGTTACCGCACCAAATCAACTAAAGATAAGTTGTTAAGATTCAACGACAATCTGAACAGAACTCTTATTCAAAGTCCAATCATATTAGGACTCTTCTTCTCCCAATTATAAATAGAACCCAGAGCCTATGGCCGAAACCATGAACTTCTTTGCCAACTCCTGAGCCGACGACTTAGAGCCCAAGCCCCAACTCGCCGAGTAAGCCATCGCCGGAGTTCAGCGAGGAAGATCTCTGGAAGAGAGCCCCAACGATCTGTCTGATCAGAGAAGGACACCTAGACCGAGAAGAACGTAAGGTAGGTCTCCAATACCACCTTACGGCATCGTTGTGTTTTCTTTGCATCTGTTCTTCGATTCCTTTCGAACAGAAGCTTTCTCATGGACGGATCACTTGTTGATCAGGTTGATCTAAAGACAAGGTCATCACCACATCCACATTTGATCCGAACTCTGTTCATCATAAAACCATGCAAAAACACGTACAAACCGATCTAATAAAACTGATTATAGGATAGCATGCATATGCATCATTGCATCTAGTTAAAGTTTGTGCATGATATTGATTGCTGTGGATCTTGTATGTGCGTGATCCTGAATAGCAGGACAAGCTCAGGGAGCTGTCTACGACGAGCTGCAACAACAAGGTTTCGAGATCCAAGAGCAACCGGAACCGCAAGAGAAGGCAAGTGCCCCTTGACCATATTGATCCTATGTTTTGGGAAAACTGTTTTGTTTTGCGAAAAGGTGTGTGTGCTGAGTCAAACATGATGGGAAACCCTTTTATAGGAGTTTACTAGCTTTGGTTAAACCACCCTTGTCGCCAGGGATGTTTATGAGTCGGGTATGGCTTTTACTTTTATGCTTCACTGAGTCCATGGGATTGGGAAGCGAGATAGATGGGTCTAGCTAACTCCACTCATAATGATAATGAGAAACTGATGTTGTTAATGAACATGGATCGGAGGGAGATCTAGGCAAGACTGGGTTTGTGAATGAGGTAGCATGAGATGGTGGTTTACTTGCCATAGATCTAAGGACCGGTTCATGCAAGCACATGCCAGGATAACAGTGCCACCACAAGGCCAAGTATGGTTGCAGCTTAGCTGACTAATCAGGTAAGTTGCTAGACTGTTATGGACCGTAGAAGGCGCGGGGAATGGGAGTCGAGTGAGGACTGCCCTGGGAACTGCATGACACAAGAGGGGGCCCGTGGGTGGGAGAATTGGAGATTCTAGCCTGCCGGTGAAACATTAGTGAGTCCATACATCTAGTAACCCCTTTGTAAAGTCTATTTTGTGATCTCTTGGCCATACACCGACGGTTGTGTACTGGTATAATGGAGGTTCTGCAGTCGCCGACGGGTGACGAAATCACAAACTTGTGGGTAAAGAGGTGCAAACTCTGCAGAGTCTAAAACTATCATGATAGCCGAGCTTACGGTCACGAGCGCCTGGCCAACTTCCATGATTAGTTGAGATGATTATTGGGATGGTTATTGGATATGGTTATGGTTTGGTTTTGGTTTGGTTTTCGCGTCTGTTGTGTCCGGGTGATAAGATGGGTTGCATGACTGTTGAGTCATGGCAACAAGGTTGGTCTCGGTGGGAGACGAAGTTGTTTATGAGATGAAATGGTAGCGAATACGAGATATTATTCGTGAGATGGTAGCGAATACGAGGAGGTATTCGTGAGCAAGAATGAGGTTGATTGATGTCTGGTTGTGACATGGAAGGTAATCAACATATTGGAGGTATGATTGGTATTTTAATACATGTTGGGATTACATTCTGTAGGATCGAAAAGCACGTGAAAAGCTACCAGAGGGGGGTGAATGGTAGATTAAAACTTTTCACAGCGGAAACAACAAAAACCCCTCAGCAAAAATCAATCGGTTAAAGAAACCGTGTGTGCAAGTGTTTTCAAACGTGTTCAACCATGAAAAATCAAGTAGAGAGGTAGAGAATTAAGTCACGGATCTAATGCAACAAGAATCACTTGAAAACACGAAGTAAAACTTGAGATACGTTCAAAACATTAAACGAAGATCAATCTGTTCTACCCGATATAAAACAGATCTGCAACGCTGCAAAGAAACTCGTGTATCTCAAAAACTACAGATCCGAAGCTCGTGAAAATTTCACAGATGATATATAATTGAGTTGTTAAGACAACCCAAAAAGAATCACATCAATCGGATATGTAATACTCGAGTTATAAACGAAACACCGAAGCAACGTCGGTCTGTCCAGAAAGTCGGCGAGAAAGACTTGACGAAAAACAAGTCGGACGAACAAGGCACAAAAGGTCCTCGAAACTATGAACTTTATTCAATAGAAACACAAGAGGAACAGCCCAAAGTTCTCTACCCATGAGAGCTCTGGCCTCCCTTGCTTTTATAGCCAGCCCTCAGGCTAATCAATCCAATCTAGGACTCCTACTCCTAATTGGACTCGTATCCTAACTTACTATAACTGCTCAGGACTCTCCTATTCGCAGATAGAAGCAATCGTGAGACTTCCAAACACCTTAGGAACGTCCTAAACATTCCTAAAACAACTCAATTTCGTGCCTAGCACGAAATCCTATCATAACCAACTCAAATCTTCCATATTTGAGCCATATCCGACTCAGCCTCAGCCTGAGTACGCAATCCAGCCGGTTGGACCTTTCCGACCAATTCTTTACGTCCACTTCTCTTCATCACGCCTTGGAAAAATGTTGCCACGTCCATGAACTCCTTGCACACGTGCAAACACCTTCCAACGACGTACACGCAACCTTCATATGCACTGCCCTTGATCCAAACATGCTGCGCGACCTCCCGATCAACTCAACCACAGCTCCTCCCGAACTTGGTTGTTGGAACCTCATCTCCTCCCTGAGACTAGTCCAAGGATCCCGTCACCAGCCATGTCTTGAACTCAAGCAACACCTGCACATGAATAAACAACCAATTCTTCCGAGCACAAGTCCTCGACTTGACTCACGTTAGTTCGAAAACCACAACACCTTACATGAGCACGTCACACAAGCATGTTGCAAACCATATCAAATGATAACAGCCATAACCACCAAAACATACCAAAAACTTAGCAAATTAATACTAAGCAAACCTTCCCATAAAGCAAGTTTGAAACATTGCGAGTTAAAAAAAAAACAAGACGCTGCAGTTCTACGAGTTCAACTTCACGGGAGCTCCCTAAAAACAAGCTCCGGACCTCACAGAAGCTCTCCGGACCTTGCAGGAGCTCTCCGGACCTTGCCAACACTTGGCGGACCTAACAAAGAACTTGTCGGACCTTGCCAAAGAAGAATGTTTTGGCAATATTCAAAACTTTGAATGTTAATGCTAACTTTTATCCTAATTGCCAATGTATTCAGCACACATAGGTCTCACAATGTCCCCCTTGATGAATGCATTTGCAACACCAATTAAAATCCGAACATTGGCTTATGAAAAGTTTTGAAAAGCTTTGAAAACTCATTTCTCCCCCTTTATTAATTTCTCCCCATTTTTTAAAATCAGAGAAGGAAGAAAGTGTATAACATATGCAATGTGTAAAAAAATCTCTCCTTATACATATTTCTCCCCCTTTGACAATGTATTCAGCAAGGTTCAAAAGAGAAATTTTTAAATGTTATGAGCATATTATAACATATACATACAAAACAAAGCTCATCCAAGTCATACTATCAGGTTACTTACACTATCACATCAGTGAGATACATAAAGTTGTGTAAGCCATGCTAGAGATCAAATGTATTTTTCAGTTTAAGCAAGTCATGATCTCCCTTACTCAATTATTTCAAAACCTGAAAACATGACACTTGTTGCTGCATTTTTATTATTCATAATCATTTAAGGCACAAAGTTGATCATATGATATTTGCAAAAGATTATATGCCGCATCAGCCTTATTCTAACCAACCAAGCCAAGCCTATGTCATTTCACAATCAGAAGCTTAAGGACATGGTTTTAGTCATACACAATTCCTTCCAAGTTCATATCTTATTGTAATGATAAGCAATCTCAAAAGAAGAAGTGCGATGCATGCATATTCTCTTGATCTTTTCTCAATTTTTTATTTGAAAACTCAACATGTGAGCTGATCACTTGATTAATTTTTTATGATTAAAAGCACTTGTGAGCACGCAACAAGTTCAAAACAGCAAGAAAGTTCGATCATGACCAGATTTAGTGTATGTAATTATTCCAATTACTAGTCATGGCAAAAACTACAAAATGTATAACATGAGTAATGTAGTAAGAACTTTCAGCCTGTAAAAGGAATCACAAAGTCATATATGTATGAAATACTATGCTCATATTATTTTAGTTTCAGATTCACACATAGACTTTCAAAGTTTAAAAAACTCCCCCTCAATTTAAGCCATGAGGATGCATAACCCCTATTTCACTACGAATGAAACAAAAACGAGTGAAATCCAAAGGTTTTGTAAAAATATCAGCCAATTGTTGTTCGGTATCGACATGGTGAAGACAATATTTCCTTTTTCAACATTATCAAGAAGAAAGTGATACCTAATGTCAATGTGCTTAGTTCTAGAGTGTTTCACGGGGTTTTTAGCAATACAAATTGCACTAGTGTTATCACAAAACAGTGGAACACTATCTAAATCAACCCCATAGTCCTTAAGTGTTTGAACAATCCAAAGAATTTGTGAGCAAGCGCTAGCCGCAGCTACATATTCAGATTCGGCCGTGGATTGTGCAACTGAACTTTGTTTTCTAGAGGACCAAGCAACAAGTGAATTACCAAGAATATGACAAGCACCCGAAGTACTTTTCCTATCAATCCTACAACCCCCAAAATCAGCATCCGAAAAAGCTTTCAAAGAAACGGTTGAGGAAGAAGGAAGAAAAATGCCAAATTCTTGAGTTCCATGTAGGTACCTGAGAATCCTTTTGATGGCTTGGCGATGTGAAGCACGTGGAGAAGCTTGAAAACGTGCACAAAGACATACCTGAATTGTATGTCCGGTCTTGACGCCGTGAGATACAAAAGTGATCCAATCATACTTCTGTATTCTTTTTTATCGACCGGGTCACCATCTTCGTCAAGTTCAAGTGTTGTTGCTGTTCCCATTGGTGTCCGAAGAGGCTTGCATTTGTCCATGTTGAAGCGCTTAAGAAGGTCCTTTGTATACTTAGTTTGATGCACAAAAGTTCCTTCTTTTGTTTGCTTGATTTGCAGCCCCAAAAAGTATGTGAGTTCTCCCATCATACTCATCTCATATTCTGAACTCATCATAGCTGAAAACTTGGACACGAGATCACGAGAAGCACAACCAAAGATAATATCATCCACATACACTTGAATGAATAATGAGTCATTGCCATGCTTAAGTACAAAAAGAGTTTTATCAACCTTGCCCATGGTAAACCCCTTTTCAAGTAAGAATGTTTTTAACCTATCATACCATGCTCTAGGGGCTTGTTTTAGACCGTACAAGTCTTTGGACAGTTTGTAAACATGATTAGGAAAATTTGGATTTTCAAAACCCGGTGGCTGCTTAACATAATCCTCCTCCTCTATGTAGCCATTAAGAAAAGCACTTTTAACATCCATTTGATATAACTTGAAACCTTTAGATGCAGCAAATGCTAATAAAATTCTTATAGCTTCTAATCTAGCAACAGGAGCAAATGTTTCATCAAAATCTAGACCTTCAATTTGAGTGAAACCTTGAGCAACCAACCTAGCTTTATTCCTAACCACAACCCCATCCTCACTTTGCTTATTTTTAAATACCCATTTAGTTCCAATTAATGTGTGACCTTGAGGTGGAGGTACAAGTTTCCAAACATTATTTCTTTCAAAATTTTCTAACTCTTCTTGCATGGCATTAATCAAAGATTCATTAGTGAGTGCGTGTGATATATCCTTGCGTTCAAAAGAAGCAACAAAAGCAGAATGAGCATGAGAGTTTGGATCGCAAAACCTGGACCCAGTGACTCGTTCATGCAAGCTTCCAATGATTTGTTGTGGAGGATGACTTTTGAGTACTCGGAGGGGAGTAGACACTTCACAAGCACCTTCTTCTTCATGTTCAGACCTTTGATTAGGAGAGCTTGTTGATTGAGGAAGGTCCAAACCAGCAGTAGTGACTGTTGGTGCTGGTTGTGGCGCAAAATCAGCAGCTTGATCGTTATTTACTTCCGAATTTTCGGGCAGCAGCACCACTTCTTTATCTTCTTCAATAAAAATACTCTCCCCCTGCGGATATGGATCCGGACCTGCAATATCGGAGCTAGTAATTGGGCTAGCTTCATCAAAAGAAACCTCGCAAGTCTCCACAATTTTGTTAGTGTCAAGTAAAAGCACACGGTAGCCTCTAGTATGAGATGGATAACCAATAAACATGCCATCAACAGATCTAGCTTCAAATTTATCAAGATTACCATGTTTCTTAACAAAGAATTTGCAACCAAAAACCCTAAAGTGTGTAACACTAGGCCTATGTCCAAACCGGAGCTCATATGGGGTTTTTCCAAGCTTAGCACGCAAGAAAACACGATTTGAGACATAACAAGCAGTTGCAATTGCATCAGCCCAAAATTTCCTAGGAGTTTGATATTCATCAAGCATAGTCCTAGCCATCTCAACTAAAGTCCTGTTCTTTGTTTCTACGACACCATTTTGTTGTGGTACATAGGGTGAAGAGTATTGATGATCTATTCCATTTTCAGCACAAAAGTGATCAAAGGATTGGTTTTTAAATTCAGTTCCGTTATCACTTCTAATTGCTTTTAATGATCCTGGGTGATCAATAGATAATCTAAGAAATAAAGTTCTAAAATGACTAAAAGATTCATTCTTAGATGCCATAAAATAAACCCAAGAATATCTTGAATAATCATCAACAATCACAAGCACATACCATTTACCTCCGAAGGATTGAACACGTGCCGGACCTACTGTGTCAAGATGTAAAAGTTGTCCCGGTTCAGCTGTCATGGTCACTGTGAGAGGAGCATGTGAACCTGCAACAAACTTAGCATCTCTACAAGAAGAGCACACAATATCATTGTCCTTTTTAAGCTTCGGCAGCCCACGTATGCGATCGAGAGCACTAACACGAGTGAGATGATCAAAGCCTATGTGACCAAGTCTACGATGCCAAAAATATAGATCCTTTGTATCATTAGCAACTAGACACCGATGCTTAGAAGTTGACAAATCAAAATCAGCTTTAAAAACTCTTCCAAACATAGACATGTTAAACAAAAGCTCACCTTTTGAATCTACAACCTTGCAGCAATTTTTAGCAAAGCTAACCTCTAGATTTTCATCTAGCAATTGTGAAACCGAAAGCAAGTTGTATTTCAAATTTTTAAAAAGTGCCACATCTTTCAAAGTGTACAGATTGTTTACTCTAACCGAACCTTTAGCAATTATGGGAGTAGAAGAGTTATCGGCGAAAGTAACATTTTCTACACGTGACACAAAAGAGAGAGAGGAGAACCATTCTTTGTTACCGGTCATGTGGCGTGAGCAACCTGAATCCACAATCCAAATGTTCTCCTTCCTCAAACGTGAAACCTACACAGCAGCACAATACGTCGATGACTCAATACTGGGGTTAGTTAAAAGACTTTTAGGAATCCAGTACTGAGTCACACGACGTCCAGCATGAATAACACGCGAAAGCTGAGAAGGTACAGCAGGTTTATGAGCCAAACATCGAAAATTTTTGTTCCCAACTACTGACTTAGAAGATGTGTTATATGTAGCACAAAAAACAGTAGGTCCGGGAGCAAGTTTTTGACTCATTACAGCAGGTTGCAAGCTCCGAACATTCGGTCTAGCAGATTTTGCTTGGTTGTTATGTGATCTAGCAAGTATTCTTTGTTTCTTATCGTGTTTAGCTAGTCTATAACAAAAATCCATGACATGACCATCTCTACCACAGTAGGTACAAT
This sequence comes from Neostapfia colusana, assembly GCA_030760725.1. NCBI lineage: Eukaryota > Viridiplantae > Streptophyta > Magnoliopsida > Poales > Poaceae > Neostapfia > Neostapfia colusana. The sequence goes on from JASWHV010000003.1 coordinate 88,696,455, forward strand.
GAAAAATAACCTTATTATCATGTCTAGATGAGCAAGCAACACGTTTATTAGAACCCGAATGGGACAGTACTCCTGCAGATTTGAAAATCACCTCTTTTTGTCTAGGAGCTTTTTGTCTAGGAGCTGTTTAAATCATGTCACACCCGGTTTTTCCGAAGAACAACCAAGTGAATAGCACATGTATGCCAGGATCATTTTCTCATACATGTGATGACAAATAGTGAAGCATCATTTATTACAAGCCAGGTGTCGAATATAAATAAGTCTTACATAGAAAATGTCTCGATGGACAATGATAAGTTCATCACAAGTAAATAAACTAGCAGCGGAATATTATTCTTGTGGGCTCCTTCACAGGCGTTGCCCGGGGGTCTCCATGAACCTAGAAACCTTCTTCGGGTCCAAAGTCTTGGTCATTATACACCACCTCATTTTCCTGACCTGAGCAGCAATATAAACCAACAAGTATGCAAGGTTGAGTACCAATGGTACTCAGCAAGTGTGGGAAAATTATATCATGCATTGCTAGAACAAGGAGAGGTTGAACTCATGGTTAAAGCACTAAGCAATTAATACCTATCACCTTAGCTTATTAAGCACCTACATTAGTACAAAGGTGAAATGGTCCAAATCTCCCATCCCATCATCATAATCCAATAACCATAACATCATTTCCAATGTTAAGCTCCCCGCTTAACATCACAACTTCCAACACCATCAATCCTCTAATTATGAATAAGTCCAAGCCGCTCTTGACCGTGAGCACGGCTGTCATGACAGTTTTGACTCTGCAGAGTTTGCACCACTGTACCCACATGTAGTGATTTCACCCCCCGTTGTCGGGTGGACTAAAAGAACCTCCATTATGCCAGTGGCTACGAACCACATTCACACTTCACAGGTGTGTATCCAGGAGATCACTACGAACCCTTTACAAAGGGATTCCCGACGAGCGTGGGCCCACCTGAGGTTTCACCCCTAACAGCATACAAGAGGCTCCAACCCCGCTGCAGTGGCCCCCTCTTGAGCCTTGCGGTTCATATGGTAGTCCAGCTGACACCTACTCCCCGCACCATCCAACACACCCATACTACGTCGGGGATACTCCTAATTAATTGGCCAAGCTGCCCCATCTCAGCATGTGGTTGGCACGGTAAAGCCAGGTTACATGCTCCATGAACCGGTCCTTACAATCCAGGCAAGTACTAAACACAAACCCGAGTCTCGTGCACCTAGCACACAACCAAAACATCCAACTTGCCTTGATCCCTACCTCTACATAACTCACAATTTTTCATTCAAGAGTATGGTAAAGTAAACTGATGATCTCATATCCCAAGTATCCCATTCTACGCATGGCTAAGCATATGCATAATAATGAATGACCTGATAAAATGAATCCCAACCCAACCTACAAGGAAACAAGATAATGCAATTCTAGGGAAACTTCCTAGCATGGATTTCGTATTTCATTTGACAATGCAAATAATTCTAGCTACACATCCTAACATAGGATCAAAGTGGTCAAGGACACTTGCCTCCTTCCTGCTGCTCTTGGAATGGGTAGTCCTGATCTTGGAAAGGAATAACTTGCTCTTGAGCAGGTTCTACATCATACCATCACACATAGCAAAAGAAAAACAACAATCCATAAGACATAGTTCACACTTCCAATTCATACAAACCACACATTCATATTTATGAAAGTCATTCACCATTATATGTGTTGTGGTTACTCTATGTGTGTTGATTTGTAGCTTGCATGCACTTTTAATCATGTGTATATGATTCCTACTTTTGTGTTCACATTTATACTTACATACTATATATATGAGTTTCCAATTTAAATAAATTCCTTATATTCAATTACTACACCTTTTAGCTACCAAGTATGCATGAAAGGTATTTTCCTTCTCCATATGTGTCTTCAGAATTTCTACCAACCCTAAACTGAATTCTTTGGATTTTAGAACTCCATTTATCATTTACTAGTTGCTATATTTTCAGATTTATTTCCTAAGCCTAAATGTGAACTTTATTATGAAAATAACAAGACACATCATCTAAACAGAATAGGTTCTGATCTAAAATATTTGCTAATATATTTTTGGCCTTTTCCTCTGATGTAAACTTTTTTACAATTATTTTCCCTATTTTCCAGAGCTATTCTTTTACTTAAAAACGTGTCCCTAAATGTGAATAATAAATTAAACAGATTCACTTCAGCCCAAAATATGTTTTTATCTCACTCCAAAGTTTTCTAAATACTGAGAAAGTTTTTAATTTAATTTTTGACAATATGTTTGTCCCACTTTTTAAATTTTAAACACTAGCCATATATTCAATTTCCTAAATTAATTATTAAACAGGGCTAAAAAGGTAAACTCACCCCACTACAGGGTCTATAATAGTATTTAACAATTTTCAGGGGTCTAGCTATACATAACAGAGGAGTTTTTCCTAATTTTCATTAAGTCCAGGGGCTAAAACTGATTTTTAAATGAATTTACATGATTTTCTGAAGTTCCAGGGGCTAGATCAGAAGTTTCCAGGGCTAGCTCTTATTTCCCGAGAACCCCAGGGGGTAGCACGTAAGATTTCCAGTCTTTATAACGCGGGGCTGACGTGGACCGTCCGATTTAAAACAAACGGCTGAGATTATAACGCCGAACCGGTACGCGGGGTTTTAAAGTCTACTGTGCGATTTAAAATAGACGGCACACAAGCGGCCACGTCACTCTGATCGAGCGCGGGCGGCGCTGCCCGGCGGCGGGAAGCGGCGATCTCGCCGGAGAGTTTTGGATCTTCGGGAATTCTTCCTAGAACTGTGATTTTATGGCATAGATCGGTGGAGGGGAGGTCGGGGATCTCACCTCGGGGGTTTTCTCGAGCTCAGAGGTCCTGGAAGGCGGTCGGCGATGAGGTCCGTATTGAAACCACGGCGAGGCTCGTCGGCGCTGTGTTTGAACCGCAAGTCACCGAGTTTTCTGCACCTGCAGGGTTCCCCGGAGGCGGTGGATCAAGACCAGCGAGTTAGATCGGAATTTCCGAGCTTAGATCAGCTAGAATTCGCAGGAGAAGGCTCGGGTTCTCACCGGAGTAAAAACGGCGGATCGCGTGGGAAAAACAGAACGAGGCCGGGGTTTTTATAGACGGGGGAGGGCGGTGGGTTTGTTTAGATCGGGTGGGAGTCCTTTGGAACCAGAATTCGGCCGGAAATCCGGTCGGTTGCGATCGCGCGCGCGCGGGTGAACAGTCCGAGTTTCGGACGATCGGGGGTTAGGGATGACAGGTGGGTCCCACCTATCTGAGAGAGAGAGCGCGGGCGCGCGGCTGCGGGCTGGCGCAGGGGCTGGTGGGTTTCGGCCCACTGGCCGGTTTTTTTCTGTTTTCCTTTTTCTTTTTCTATTTCTTTTCTGTTTTGAGTTTAATTTGAATTCCAGTTTGAATTTGAATTTTTGCAAAACATGCAACACGTCCAAAATTTTTTAAATTCCCCTCTTAACATGATTTAGGGTCTTAACAAGATTTTTGGGGTGTTACAGCTCTACCCTCCTTAAAAGAAATCTCGTCCTCGAGATTGGTGGTTCTAAGAAAACAATTTCGGAAATTGTGCCTTGAGCTCATCTTCCCGCTCCCAGGTGGCTTCCTCTTCTGAGTGATGCTTCCACTGCACCTTGCACATTCGGATTCTTTTATTTCTGGTGAGGCGTTCCATTGTCTCCAAAATCTTGTATGGTTGCTGGGCATAAGACAAATCCTCAGCTACGTCCACTTCATTTATGGGTAACACCTCTTCAGGCGTCCTCAGGCATTTCTTGAGTTGTGACACATGGAATACATCATGCACATCTGATAGACGAGCCGGTAACTCTAGTTGATAAGCCACTTCGCCTTTCCTTTCCAAAACTTGAAAGGGTCCGATGTATCGAGATGACAATTTCCCTTTCACCTTGAACCGACGAAGTCCTCTGATAGGGGACACCTTGAGATAAACATAGTCTCCCACGTTGAAAACGAGCTCTCTTCTTCTTACATCGGCATAGCTCTTTTAGCGTGTCTGTGCTATCCTCAAATTGTTGCGAATTTCTCTTACCTTCGCCTCGGCTTCTTGTAGTACTTCTGGACCAAACACTTTACTTTCCCCCGTTTGGTTCCAAAATAAGGGAGTTCTGCACTTCCTCCCGTGCAAGGCTTCAAACGGTGACATCTTCATACTGGCTTGATAGCTGTTGTTATAGGAAAACTCCGCATACGGTAAGTTCCTATCCCAACTCCGATTGTTTTTGAGTGCACATGCCCTCAGCATATCTTCAAGAATCCGATTGGTTCTTTCCGTCTGCCCGTCAGTTTGGGGATGATAGGCAGAGCTGAAATTCAGATGGGTTCCCATGGTTTCATGCAACTTCTGCCAGAACCTTGAGGTGAACTGTGTCCCTCGATCCGACACTATCTTCTTTGGCACTCCGTGGTAACACACGATCCTTGACATGTACAACTCTGGCAATTTGGATCCGCTGTAGCTTTCTTTCACGGGGATGAAATGAGCTACCTTGGTTAGCCTGTCAATGATGACCCATATCGAATCATATCCTGATTGGGTCCTAGGCAGTCCTACTATGAAATCCATACCGATTTCTTCCCATTTCCATTCAGGCACTTTGAGTGGTTGCAATAATCCAGCGGGTCGTTGATGTTCTGCTTTCACCAACTGACATGTGTCACATAGGGCAACATGTTCCGCGACATCTCGCTTCATGCCATACCACCAATACCTGCTCTTGAGGTCCTGGTACATCTTCGTACTTCCAGGATGAATGGAATAGTCGGAATCGTGAGCCTCCTTCAAAATTAATTCGCGGATCTCCTTTACTTCAGGCACACAGATCCTTTTCCCGTGCCACACCGTACCTTGTTCATCCTGTCTGAAACCAGGAGCTTTATTTTCCTTGATGAGTTGCTTGATTTGTTGATCTTCTCGTCGTTCTTTTGACCATCACGTATGTCTTGCTCGAGTGTGGAATCCACTTCCATGGCGATGGCTTCACCACTATTTACCAGGCATAGATTGAGCCTTATAACCTCATCCTTCAACTCTGCAGGCATGTCCTTCAAGCTCAACTTATTGACCTGCACTTTCCGACTTAAAGCATCGGCCACGACGTTTGCTTTCCCAGGATGATAGTTGATGCCCACATCAAAGTCATTGATTAGCTCTAACCATCTCCTTTGTCTGAGGTTGAGATCTGGCTGTGTGAAAATGTACTTCAAACTCTTATGATCCATATATATCTCTATCCTCTTCCCCATCAAGTAGTGTCGCCAAATTTTCAACGCGTGTACCACTGCGGCTAGTTCTAAGTCGTGTGTAGGATAGTTCTTCTCGTGCTTCCGAAGCTGTCGGGATGCATAAGCCACGACATGCCCTTCTTGCATGAGAACACATCCCAACCCGTTTCCAGAGGCATCGCAGTACACTGTGAAATTCTTCTGCATATCTGGCATAACCAACACTGGGGCTGTTGTCAATCTTTTCTTTAGCTCCTGAAAACTCGTCTCACACTGTGGCGTCCATGTGAATGTGATTCCCTTTTCCAACAATTTGGTGAGGGGTCTCAAGATCTTGGAGAATCCCTCAATAAACCGTCGATAGTATCCAGCCAATCCCAAGAAGCTTCGAACTTCCCCGACATTTTCAGGGGTCTTCCACTTCTGTATATCCTCGATTTTGGCAGGATCCACGGAGATTCCTCCCTCCGAGATTATATGTCCTAAGAAGGGAACTCTCTTCAGCCAAAACTACACTTGCTCAACTTGGCATATAATTGGTGTTCTCTCAGCCTTTGCAACACCAACCTTAGATGTTTCTCATGTTCTTCTTCATCTTTGGAGAAGACAAGAATGTCATCTATGAAAACCACCACAAATTTGTCTAGATATTCCATAAATACCTTGTTCATGAGATACATGAAGTATGCCGGGGCATTAGTTAGCCCGAAAGGCATGACAGTGTATTCATACAGTCCGTACCGAGATACGAAAGCTGTCTTGGGAATATCAGATTGCCTTATCTTGAGTTGGTGGTATCCCGACCTGAGATCAATTTTCGAGAACACACAAGCTCCCCTCAACTGATCAAACAAGTCTTCAATGCGGGGTAATGGGTACTTGTTCTTGATGGTTACCTCATTCAAGGCACGGTAATCCACGCATAACCTTTGATTTCCATCCTTCTTGGGCACAAATATCACCGGAGCTCCCCATGGTGAGGAACTAGGATGAATATACCCCTTCTCCGTCAATTCTCTTAAATGATCCTTGAGTTCTTCTAGCTGCTTGGAGTCCATCCGATAAGGTCTCTTGTATATCGGGGCTGTTCCAGGTACTAGCTCAATTGCGAATTCCACTTCACGATCGGGAGGCATACCTGGCAACTCATCCGGAAAAACATCTGGATATTCCCTGATGGTCCTGATTTCCTCAACTTTCACCTCAACTTGATTTAATTTAATGTCCCTCCTAGGCTCGTGTATTGTTATGAACTTTACTCTTGTGCCACTAGGGTGAGTTAGTTCCACCGTTCTGGTCGAACAATGAATGATTCCCTTATGTTTGGTCAACCAATCCATACCCAAAATAATATCGAACCCTTGGGAATCTATCACTATGAGGTTAGCAGTAAACACTACCCCATTAATGTCTAGATTCACCTTGGGACACACTTGTCTTGTCCTTATTTCTCCTCCTGGAGAGTTTACTGCTAGCATATAGTTCATTTGTGTTGTTGCTAGATCATGCTTCTTAACAAACCCTTGAGCAATGAACGAGTGGGTAGCACCAGAATCAAACAGCAGGGTTGCAAGGTGTAAATTGGCAGGAAACTTACCAACTACCACGTCGGGTGCCTCTTGCGCTTCCTCCATAGTGACGTGATTCACCCGTCCTCTCATTACATTCTGCTGTTGTGGCTGCGTGGGCTTCTTCTTTGGGCACTTATGGGCATAGTGCCCCACTTCACCGCAGCTAAAATATTGCACCCCAACCTTAGGTGCCTGGCCTTTGCTGTCTTGGGGTTGGTTTGGAGGTCCCTGTACTGCTGGTCGAGGTGGATATGCGGGGCGAGGCTGCTGTACAAACTGACGTTGTGGCTGTGTTGGTGCTGCGGGAGGCCTGTAGTTCGGGTTGTACCCTCTTGGTGCTGAGTAGGGTACCGCAGCACGGTTCGTCTGCCCTGTAGGTTGCTGCATCAGACGTGGGCGGGTGTTGCTCCCTGAGGCTTGATATGACCACCCGACCTTCCTCTTATTCTCATTTTCCAAGGCCTTTAGCTTCCTTTCTACCACAAATGCTCTGTCCACCATCTTTTGGAAGCTTTCATACTCATTTGAGGACATTGCACACTGCATCTCTGCGGTAAGTCCCTCCATGAAACAATCTTGTTTCTGCTCATCAGTCTCTATGTTTCGTGGGGCATAGCGGGATAGTTGAGTAAATTTAGTGAGGTATTCCCTCACCGTCATGTTTCCCTGCTGCAGTCCCAAAAACTCCTTCCTCTTGTTTTTGAGTTCACCTCTTGGGATGTAATGGTTGTGGAAGCTACGCTTGAACTCTTCCCAAGTGATGTTCTCAGGGTCATGATGGGCAGCCACATAGGCGGTCCACCAATCAGCAGCAGGTCCATGCAATTGACGAGAGGCAAACAGCACCCTCTCATACACTTGACACTGTATGATCCTCATCTTGCTCTCAATGGTCTTAAGCCAATCATCTGCCTCTAGAGGTTCAGCAGCACTTGCAAACTTTGGAGGTTGAGTTCCTAGAAACTCACTCAACCTAGGTTGGCGTGGTGCAGCTTGTGGAGGTGGAACTTGATGCAAGTTGGCCACCACTTGAGTCAAGTTCTTGATGAGCTGATTCTGATTCTCCAGCATTTGGTGGAGGGGATCAACTCCTTCACGGCGACCACCCCGGTCCTGGCCTCCAGAAAGATGAGGGTTGCATGCCTCATCGTTGTTGTTGGCGGGGTTGGCAGCACGTCCTTTTCCTCTTCTGGCCATCTGGCAGAATCAACCAATGTTAATTTGAAAGCATTTAGTATCATCTTACTACTTTCATTTGTTTGTACTTTGAAGTGTTGAGGCTTTGTTATACTTTTCTGAGGGTTCATTTCTCACACCAAAAATAAATGCAATATTATTTCATGTGGGTTCACACACCAAAGCAAAACAATCTAAAGACGAGGCTGTGGACAATTGCTCATGGCTTCCACAACTCACGTCACACACCAAGCATTAACACACCATTAACTTAACGTAACTACTCGACTATTCGACATCTTGCTAACTAAGGGAAGGACTCTTCACTACTTGTTCTCTTGAGCTGGCTCCTCGGGATCTTCCTCATCATTTCGGCTGCCTTCTGACTCTGCTTTGGGTGGAAAGGCTGCTGGTGGAGAAGTGCGATGACGCCTGATCGCTCGGCGATCTGGGGAGTCAGGAGTCCATGTATCATTCACGGTGACACACAGTTCATTCCCATCTCCTCTTTCTCTCGCCCTCAAGCAGGCTCGCAGCAATGTCTCCGTTTCCTTCAGGGTGTCCCGAACATCCTGAAGCTCTTGCTGACACTCCTGCAGTCGAGTGCTGAGCATAGCAGCATCCTCCAAGCACAAGTCCATGTGCTCATGGGAAGTCCCTTGCTGCACTGGCGGGTACTTGTACTCCGTGGTACCACTCTCACGCTGGAGGACATACATATACTCAGTCCTGTCCAGGTGGCGACGATAGATGTGACTCTGGCAGGTGATGGCCTCCCAGGTGACATCCTTCTCCGCATCGACCTGTGTCGCTCTACAAGCTGGAGAGCGGTGGATCTTAAGCAGCTGATTTTCGTGTATAATCCTCATTTCTGAACTCCATTCTTCCCTCTTCTCACGGATGGTCCTGGTGGAGTTATAGTGGATGATTAGCTTGCCCGTATTGCCGGCGGCTTCGAGCATACGTCGAAGACGGCGCAACAAGCCTCCTACTACCAATCCGTAAGAAAGGTAAGTCACCGGACGGCTCTCCTCTCTTTGGGCAAGGGCAACTACGGGAACTCTCCCTCCTGTGGACTTGCGAGTGGTGTGAATCATGCGAACCATCTAAAACAAAAAGAATTTAAACTTAGGTTAGATAAACTCTTAAACAAAAAACTTATTTTGAATGAAAATTGGGGTAAGACAAAGAAAGTGACTTATTAAATAACACTTTTCAACACACACCTTGTAAAAATAGTTTTTAAGAAAATAAGGCCCTTAAATACGTCCATTTCTACCTAGGTCCACATTCCTACGGGCAACCTGGCTCTGATACCACTTCTGTCACACCCGGTTTTTCCGAAGAACAACCAAGTGAATAGCACATGTATGCTAGGATCATTTCTCATACATGTGATGACAAATAGTGAAGCATCATTTATTACAAGCCAGGTGTCGAATATAAATAAGTCTTACATAGCAAATGTCTCGATGGATAATGATAAGTTCATCACAAGTAAATAAAATAGCAGCGGAATATTATTCTTGTGGGCTCCTTCACAGGCGTTGCCCGGGGGTCTCCATGAACCTAGAAACCTTCTTCGGGTCCAAAGTCTTGGTCATTATACACCACCTCATTTTCCTGACCTGAGCAGCAATATAAACCAACAAGTATGCAAGGTTGAGTACTAATGGTACTCAGCAAGTGTGGGAAAATTATATCATGCATGGCTAGAACAAGGAGAGGTTGAACTCATGGTTAAAGCACTAACCCAATTAATACCTATCACCTTAGCTTATTAAGCACCTACATTACTACACAGGTGAAATGGTCCAAATCTCCCATCCCATCATCAAAATCCAATAACCATAACATCATTTCCAATGTTAAGCTCCCCGCTTAACATCACAACTTCCAACACCATCAATCCTCTAATCATGAATAAGTCCAAGCCGCACTTGACCGTGAGCACGGCTGTCAAGACAGTTTTGACTCTGCAGAGTTTGCACCACTGTACCCACATGTAGTGATTTCATCCCCCGTTGCCGGGTGGACTAAAAGAACCTCCATTATGCCAGTGGCTACGAACCACATTCACACTTCCCAGGTGTGTAGCCAGGAGATCACTACGAAGCCTTTACAAAGGGATTCCCGACAAGAGTGGGCCCACTTAGGTTTCACCCCTAACAGCATACAAGAGGCTCCAACCCCGCTGCAGTGGCCCCCTCTTGAGCCTTGCGGTTCATATGGTAGTCCAGCTGACACCTACTCCCCGCACCATCCAACACACCCATACTACGTCGGGGATACTCCTAATTAATTGGCCAAGCTGCCCCATCTCAGCATGTGGTTGGCACGGTAAAGCCAGGTTACATGCTCCATGAACCGGTCCTTAGGATCCAGGCAAGTACTAAACACAAACCCGAGTCTCGTGCACCCAGCACACAACCAAAACATCCAACTTGCCTTGATCCCTACCTCTACATAACTCACAATTTTTCATTCAAGAGTATGGTAAAATAAACTGATGATCTCATATCCCAAGTATCCCATTCTAAGCATGGCTAAGCATATGCATAATAATGAATGACCTAATAAAATGAATCCCAACCCAAGCTACAAGGAAACAAGATAATGCAATTCTAGGGAAACTTCCTAGCATGGGTTTCATATTTCATTTGACAATGCAAATAATTCTAGCTACACATCCTAACATAGGATCAAAGTGGTCAAGGACACTTGCCTCCTTCCTGCTGCTCTTGGAATGGGTAGTCCTGATCTTGGAAAGGAATAACTTGCTCTTGAGCAGGTTCTACATCATACCATCAGACATAGCAAAAGAAAAACAACAATCCATAAGACATAGTTCACACTTCCACTTCATACAAACCATACATTCATATTTATGAAAGTCATTCACCATTATATGTGTTGTGGTTACTCTATGTGTGTTGATTTATGGCTTGCATGCACTTTTAATCATGTGTATATGATTCCTACTTTTGTGTTCACATTTATACTTACATACTATATATATGAGTTTCCAATTTAAATAAATTCCTTATATTCAATTACTACACCTTTTAGCTAACAAGTATGCATGAAAGGTATTTTCCTTCTCCATATGTGTCTTCAGAATTTCTACCAACCCTAAACTGAATTCTTTGGATTTTAGAACTCCATTTATCATTTACTAGTTGCTATATTTTCAGATTTATTTCCTATGCCTAAATGTGAACTTTATTATGAAAGTAACAAGACACATCATCTAAACAGAATAGGTTCTGATCTAAAATATTTGCTAATATATTTTTGGCCTTTTCCTCTGATGTAAACTATTTTACAATTATTTTCCCTATTTTCCAGAGCTATTCTTTTACTTAAAAATGTGTCCCTAAATGTGAATAATAAATTAAACAGATTCACTTCAGCCCAAAATATGTTTTTATCTCACTCCAAAGTTTTCTAAATACTGAGAAAGTTTTTAATTTAATTTTTGACAATATGTTTGTCCCACTTTTTAAATTTTAAACACTAGCCATATATTCAATTTCCTAAATTAATTATTAAACAGGGCTAAAAAGGTAAACTCACCCCACTACAGGGTCTATAATAGTATTTTAACAATTTTCAGGGGTCTAGCTATACATAACAGAGGAGTTTTTCCTAATTTTCATTAAGTCCAGGGGCTAAAACTGATTTTTAAATGAATTTACATGATTTTCTGAAGTTCCAGGGGCTAGATCAGAATTTCCAGGGCTAGCTCTTATTTCCCGAGAACCCCAGGGGGTAGCACGTAAGATTTCCAGTCTTTATAACGCGGGGCTGACGTGGACCGTCCGATTTAAAACAAACGGCTGAGATTATAACGCCGAACCGGTACGCGGGGATTTAAAGTGTACCGTGCGATTTAAAATAGACGGCGCACAAGCGGCCACGTCGCTCTGATCGAGCGCGGGCGGCGCTGCCCGGCGGCGCACGGCGGCGGGAAGCGAGATCGCCGGAGAGTTTCGGATCTTCGGGAATTCTTCCTAGAATTGTGATTTTATGGCATAGATCGGTGGAGGGGAGGTCGGGGATCTCACCTCGGGGGTTTTCTCGAGCTCGGAGGTCCTGGAAGGCGGTCGGCGACGAGGTCCAAATTGAAACCACGGCGAGGCTCGTCGGCGCTGTGTTTGAACCGCAAGTCACCGAGTTTTCTGCACCTGCAGGGTTCCCCGGAGGCGGTGGATCAAGACCAGCGAGTTAGATCGGAATTTCCGAGCTTAGATCGGCTAGAATTTGTCGGAGAAGGCTCGGGTTCTCACCGGAGTAAAAACGGCGGATCGCGTGGGAAAAACAGAACGAGGCCGGGGTTTTTATAGACGGGGGAGGGCGGTGGGTTTGTTTAGATCGGGTGGAAGGCCTCCGGAACCAGAATTTGGCCGGAAATCCGGTCGGTTGCGATCGCGCGCGCGGGTGAACAGTCCAAGTTTCGGACGATCGGGGGTTAGGGATGATAGGTGGGTCCCACATGTGTGAGAGAGAGAGCGCGGGCGCGCGGCTGCGGGCTGGCGCGGGGGCTGGTTGGGCCGGCTGGTGGGTTTCGGCCCACTGGCCGGTTTTTTTCTGTTTTCCTTTTTCTTTTTCTATTTCTTTTCTGTTTTGAGTTTAATTTGAATTCCAGTTTGAATTTGAATTTTTGCAAAACATGCAACACGTCCAAAAATTTTTAAATTCCCCTCTTAACATGATTTAGAGTCTTAACAAGATTTTTGGGGTGTTACAAATCAAACCGCTTCCTAATGACTTTACAACTTTAGGTGGGTGTGCATTAGCATGAGCATGAGAATTAAAACATAAACCAGTTTTATCATGACAAGACTTGGAAGAATTCAGCAGCAAGTTTAGGTTCTTATTTGCATTACAAAACCGATCTAGTGTCCTATGCATGTCATCAAGTTTATTGGACAGATCAAAGCAGTTTTCACATGTAGTTTTTCCTTTTAGTTTGCAATTTGAACAATATTTAACTTCATGCACACGTAAAGCATTGTTCAAAATAGAAATCTCATTCATAGCATCATTTAGTTTCTTATTCAGATCATCACATGAAGAACAATGCAAATCAATTGTAGAACAACAAGCATCTTTCAAATTTTTATCATTAAGTGCAGCAAGCTCTTTGTTCTTTTCAATTTCAAGTTCAAGTTTATCAAGAATCATCACATGAGGAACAAGAATCATCACTAGGAATCAAAGTTTTTAAACGATTAATTTCAGATTCAAGTGATTCAATTTTAACAGCATTGTTCCTAAGTTTTTTATCCTTTTTCTTTAATATAACAGTGGCACGAGAAATAGCATCACACATTTCTTCGCAAGTGGGACATACCTCTTCATCGTCGCTGTTGTGTTCTGCCTCCTCGGAGCTTGAACTTGACTTGCTCGCCATGCAGCACATATTTGCCATAGCTTCTTCATCTTCATCACTACCGGTGTCCACATCACTTGAGCCGAAATCTTGAAGTGCAGAGATCATACTATGCACTATGTTGCGCATTGATAAATCTTTCTTCTTCTTATTCTTTGCAAACGATTTCTTCGGCCTTGTTTGCTTTTCTTCACGTGAAGTCGGACCTGAAAGGTTAGGGCACTCCGTACGAAAATGTCCTGTCTTACCACATTCAAAACATCGTTGAGGTCCGGAGCTTCCTCTCCTTCTAGTTCTCACATTTTGCAATGCTTTTGAGAACCGAGTAGAGATGAGTGCAAGCTCCTCCTCTGGAAACTCTTCAATCTGTTCAAGGGTTAGAGAGGACAGCAAAGAGAGTGCACCACTAGATGATGATTGACTAGAACTAGACATGTCACGTTGAGAAACAAATGCAATAGACTTGTTGGGGTTTTTACGTGAGATGATGTCAATTTCATGAGTTTTCAATTTAGAATAAAGCACGTCTAAAGTAAGAGAACTCATGACAGTAGATTCACGAATAGATGTAACTTTCATCTCCCAAATTGACATATCTAATGCTCCTAACAATTGTCTAGCATTTTCAGCATCTGAAAAGTTATCATTGACACTACGCAAGTTGCTGAGAATTTTATTAAAGCGAGCAAAAAGGTCATCAATTGACTCACCGGGTTGCATCTCAAAACGCATGTATTCTTTCTTGAACATATCTTGCCTTACCTCCTTGATCGTATTGGATCCTTCATGGTAGTCACAAAGAGCTTTCCAAACATCATATGCAGATCGGAGGTGTGCAACACGGTCGAAGTCGCTTTGAGTCAATACTTGTATAATCAAGTTGTGAGCCTTGTTGTTGTTGTCAACATCTCTCTTGTTCACAGCCGTAACTTGATCGTTGGGTGGTACATCGAAGTTCCGGTAGACCTTTTCCCATATGATGAAGCCTTGCGCCAGTATGTAGGCCTCCATCCGCGCCTTCCAAACCTGAAAATCGATACCATTGAACACACAAGGTTCTGCGGAGTACTTCTCCATGATGGTTAGTCAAAACACGTGCAAGTCACAAATATTAGAGCACCTTGGCTCTGATACCAATTGTAGGATCGAAGAGCACGTGAAAATCTACCAGAGGGGGGTGAATGGTAGATTAAAACTTTTCGCAGCGGAAACAACAAAAACCCCTCAGCAAAAATCAATTGGTTACAGAAACCGTGTGCGCAAGTGTTTTCAAACGTGTCCAACCATGACAAATCAAGTAGAGAGTTAGAGAATCAAGTCACGGATCTAATGCAACAAGAATCACTTGAAAACACGAAGTAAAACTTGAGATACGTTCAAAACATTAAACGAAGATCAATCTGTTCTACCCGATATAAAACAGATCTGCAACGCTGCAAAGAAACTCGTGTATCTCAAAAACTACAGATCCGAAGCTCGTGAAAATGTCACAGATGATAGATAATTGAGTTGTGAAGACAACCCAAAAAGAATCACGTCAATCGGATCTGTAAAACTCGAGTTATGAACAAAACACCAAAGCAACGTCGGTCTGTCCAGAAACTCGGCGAGAAATACTTGACGAAAAACAAGTCGGACGAACAGCACAAAAGCTCCTCGAAACTATGAACTTTATTCAATAGAAACACAAGAGGAACAGCCCAAAGTTCTCTACGCATGAGAGCTCTGGCCTCCCTTGCTTTTATAGCCTGCCCTCAGGCTAATCAATCCAATCTAGGACTCCTACTCCTAATTGGACTCGTATCCTAACTTACCATAACTGCTCAGGACTCTTCTATTCGCAGATAGAAGCAATCGTGAGACTTCCAAACACCTTAGAAACGTCCTAAACATTACTAAAACAACTCAACTTCGTGCCTAGCACGAAATCCTATCATAACCAACTCAAATCTTCCATATTTGAGCCATATCCGACTCTGCCTCAGCCTGAGTACGCAATCCAGCCGGTTGGACCTTTCCGACAAATTCTTTACGTCCACTTCTCTTCATCACGCCTTGGAACAATGTTGCCACGTCCATGCACTTCTTGCACACATGCAAACCCCTTCCAACAACGTACACGCAACCTTCATATGCACTGCCCTTGATCCAAACATGATGCGCGACCTCCCGATCAACTCAACCACAGCTCCTCCCGAACTTGGTTGTTGGAACCTCATCTCCTCCCTGAGACTAGTCCAGGGATCCCATCACTAGCCATGTCTTGAACTCAAGCAACACCTGCACATGAATAAACAACCAATTCTTCCGAGCACAAGTCCTCGACTTGACTCACGTTAGTTCGAAAACCACAACACCTTACATGAGCACGTCACATAAGCATGTTGCAAACCATATCAAATGATAACAGCCATAACCAACAAAACACACCAAAAACTTAGCAAATTAATACTAAGCAAACCTTCCCATAAAGCAAGTTTGAAACATTGCGAGTAAAAGCAAAAACAAGACGCTGCAGTTCTACGAGTTGAACTTCATGGGAGCTCCCTAAAAACAAGCTCCGGACCTCACAGAAGCTCTCCGGACCTTGCCAACACTTGGCGGACCTAACAAAGAACTTATCGGACCTTGCCACAGAATAATGTTTTGGCAATATTCAAAACTTTTAATGTTAATGCTAACTTTTATCCTAATTGCCAATGTATTCAGCACACATAGGTCTCACACATTCACTTAAAGATGAGTTGCTGTTTTATCATGGTTTTGATAAATAACTTTGCTATCTGCAATGAGCCTTTTTATACCTAACTTGTTGTGAGCTACATATCATATTTTCCCGCACTTGCCGAGTACATCATTGTACTCAAACTTGCATTATTATTTCATCATCAGCAACAGGAGAAGATTTCTATGAAGACCAAGTGGAGCAATAGGCGTGTGATCTGTTCTCAACCTTGCCTGTGGGGATGGAGTAGAGATGGAGCCGCTACTGCTTAGATTGCTTACGCACTAGTTATAAGACTTCCGCTGCATAGAAATAAGACTTCCTCTGTTAGATTAAGACTTCCGCTGTGAGCATGAGTCCAAGACTCATGAAACATTGTAATAAACTCTGTTATTCGTGGTTATATATATTTTGAATTTAGTTTGTGGAACATATGTGTATGTCTGATGAACATCCTGGGCACACATATGCATCAGTTCTCGGTTCCGTGGTTTTCCACAGAATTGAGGGCGTCACAGTTTGCTTCCGCACTAGTTAGAAGACTTCCGCTGCTAGAATAAAGACTTCCGCTGCTAGAATAAGACATCCGCTGCTAGATTAAGACTTCCACTGCTAGCATGAGTTTTGAGACTCATGAGACTTTGTAATAAAACCCTGTTCATTCGTGGTATTATATTCTGAATTCAGTTTGTGGATTATATGTGTATGTGTGATGAACATCCTGGGCACACATACGCATCAGTCTCGGTTCAGAGAGGTTCTCTCTCAGAACAGGGGCGTCACAGAAGTGCTCTTGCTTCTTCTCTTCGGTGGAGACTGTGGCGGACCCAGAGTCCGCTCATCCAGGATCGCAGAGGGTGGTGCCGCGCGATGCGACCCCCGACAGCACATGTCATAAGGACACAATATATTACATGGGAAAACAACTGAAACTGTACAAACAGGTACAAACTTCAGTTACAAACTACTATCTTTATTACACAGCGGAAGTTTCTTTTATACACTCACGCCCACCTATCTAGCAAAAGTCGGTTGCCCAGCCCTAGGGCAACCCACACTAGCTGCACGTCTCAGCTCAGCGCGGCGTGTATGGCTCCCACTCAGCCGTGGTCCATGATGGAGGGTAACCCTCGCCGGTGGACTCGTACTCCGAGTCCGTGGGTGGCTCCTCACCTGGAAAACGCTTAAGCAGCAATCGTGAGCATGATGGCTCAACAAGACTTAACCGACTCTCCTAGGCATGAAACTCTACATGAGGTGTACAATGAACATGGGATAGTAACATTGCAGCAAAGGGACATGCCTACAAGTTCATCCTTAATTCATCTTTTAGCAACAAGTTAACAGTTCGGGAATCTGAAATTTAGTAAGCAATATTTGGTGGCACACATGTAGCAATACAATTATATCATAACAGCAATATTGAATCATCACATTTCATACATTAGCCTACGTCACGACTAAGTGAACAAGCGGTACTCGTCACCGCGAGGGACGGCGAATCGACTCGATATACACCTGCAGGGATACCCAAAGAGCACGTCACGTACGCCCACCTGTGGAGCTGCACAGCACGCTCACTTGATGTCGTACGGGACAACCTTTCACCCAACAGCCCAAACGTCGAACCGGTCGCACCGAAACGAGCAGGAGGTTCCCCACACGGGGCATCTCTCTATGCCCGTTGGCAGATTTCCACCTTGCTGCCCTCAGCCTACACCTATAAATCGGTGCGTTATGCCTCGACACTCGGAGGTTTAGGCTACATCGGTTTATCGGGGCCCATATATCCGATATGCCTTCGGTACGTTCAATACATGCTCAGCAGGGCCGCACATGGATCGGTCCTCAATCGACACGGACAGGGCTGCGCACACAAGACTTCCTCTTGCTGCTCCTTAGCCCCTGCCTAGTCTCCTTTTCATTACTAAAGTGATCTCACATCACTCGAACCAACCCCGTGTGTCCCAAACCTAACTCGCGAGTAGATTCCAACTACTCGACTTGTACCGAAGTCCTATGAATCATTAAGAATATCCTGTCTACTCGAGGTCTTAGACACTACCCTCACTCTTATGGAAAAATTCTGGTCATGCAAGTGGGGTTCCATCCATCCTACACCTAATGCACATACACACTCCACACTATGTATGTAAACAAAGTAAAAACTTTATAAAAGGCTTAATGCAAACCGGGGCTTGCCTTGTTGCTGCTGGTCAGGGGCTAAGTATTCGTCCAGAAGGAGGAAGTCCAGCACTTCCGGAGTCTCTTCGCCTTCAGCGACTACACGTTAATGAAATACTACATGTCAATTTAAATGCATTGTGTGAACTTGAATACTTAATTACTAATAAATCTAGCTAGCCCTCCCCTTTGGTTCTGAAATTTTTATGGTGGCTTGGTAGGGTCCTAACCAGAGTCTTGACCAAGTTTCATTTGAAACAAAGTTCATTTGAACCTTGTACAAATAAAAGCCCATTTTGTCAATATTTGAGCGTCTAAGTAATTCCAGGGTTTTCATGGCTCCAAACATTACTTTCTGGAAACTAGAATTTAAGAGGGTCCTAATGGAGTTGGTTTCATCTCATTTGAATAATTCTACTGAAAGTTGTGCCCTAATTAAGATTTTAGAAAATCTGAAAAATGTTTCTGTACATTTTTCTATTTTCTCAGGGCAGTTCACTTAATCACCCCATTAAGGGGACTAAATAAACGTGTATGAGTATGAAAATTTTACTGTGACTCAAGGATTTTCCAGTGACCTTCTCAGCCAAATTTCAGCATTTCTCATAAAGTAATTCTCCAGATAAAATTCCAAACAGCTTAGAATTTAGGGAATTAATTCTGGAAAACTATTAGGTTTCATGAGCTGAAATTGGTATTGCTAGAAAGTACTCAAAATCCTGAGTTCAGCAAAATTTGGTTCACTGAATTTGGAGCTTCCTACACAAAGTTATGAATTTCTAAAGTTTGAGCTGATCCCTGAATTATTTTCCTACAGAGAATCACCTCCTGCGCTAAACCAGAGGCTGACAGCGGGGCCCGGCCGTTTAATTTGAACTAACCGCGCGCTCGCACGCGATTAGCACAGTGGCTGACAGGTGGGGCCGCGCCCTTCGTCTACCTCCCGACGCCGCCGCCCCGAGCTGCCGGAGCTCCGGCGAGGTCGGCGTTCCCGGCGATCTAACTCGCCGGCGCTGGCGAGACTCGCCGCACCCACGTAATTTCAGTTGCTGAACACGCTGGACACCATGCCGCCGCGGCTAACCGCCGTAGGTCGCCGGCGATGTGCCCTATGCCTTTGTGTTACCTCGGCAACGTGTTCCCGCCCTTCTAACCATCTCCTTCGCGCGCTAATCGTGTCGCCACGCTCAGGGGAACCTCGGGAAGCTCGGCATGATCTCCGTGGGGCCCTAAACGGCCGGCAAACCAGACCTCACCGGCGACCCCCTCCTCCGCCACACTGTTCTATGGTGAACTTAGGGTTTCGGCGGTGATTTCCTTCCGGGTTTTGATCGAGAAGGGTCGCCAGAACCTCTAGATGTTCTCTCACAGCTCCGTTCGACCTCCCACCCACCAATCTTCCCGAATTTCTCCTAAACCTAATCGGGTCCCGAAATGAGCTCCCCGGCCTAAACTGGAAAATTCTCAGCGCACAAAGGTCGAACCTTGGAATGGTTTGTGCGGTGGTCTCGAGGACGAGCTAGCGCTCCACTTTCCTATGGAGGTCA
Source organism: Neostapfia colusana (assembly GCA_030760725.1). Lineage (NCBI taxonomy): Eukaryota > Viridiplantae > Streptophyta > Magnoliopsida > Poales > Poaceae > Neostapfia > Neostapfia colusana. The sequence goes on from JASWHV010000003.1 coordinate 88,716,342, forward strand.
AGGCCGGAGGATGATCACAGCTTGGGTGGCACACGATCGGAGCTCGGGCGACTAGGCTGCTGGTTGCGGGAACTCGCGAAAACAGCAACTCGCCGGCGGTCTCGGTCCTTTTATAGGCCCCTGAGGCCAGTGGAGATCGCGACACCTGCTGTGCCACCTCCTACGCCGAAGCAGGAGCTGGCCGGCCGAGGTGGTCGGGCGCCGACGCTGGCCGCATCTGGTGAGCGCGCTCGGTCGAGGGAGTCGGCTGAGGAGACTTCTGTGCTAAGACTACTGACCACTGGGCCTCCCCTCTAATTCCATTTTTAATTTTTCTCATTTATGTTTATGCCAATTTATCCCCAGCTACTCACAATTGAAGGTGAGACTTAGCCTCCAAGTTTTGCTTTGAATTTGAGTTCTCAAATTTGACTGTGTTTGGCTAAATTTGCTTCATGTTCAAACTGAAATTCAAATTCAGTTTTGAATTCATGCAAATTTCGCTCTTGACAAAATGAACTCCAGTGGGGATGAAAATTGGTGGGCTAGCTCAGAAAAATGTGCTGAGTTTGAATATGAAGCTAACTTTTGAATTTGAGGGATGAAAGTTGCTGCAATTTGAATTTACATTCAAATTGGCCTCTTTATCAATTACCTCCAAAAGTGCCTCAAAAGTTGTTGGATTTACATGAAACTTGGCTTAAACCTTCCCATGACTTTTTGAGTCCTAGGGGTGAGCTCAATCTCTCATGTTCATGTGTAGAAATCCTACTTTGTGAAAGTGAAGCCTTTCCCCTCTAAACACTCTTTTGATGGAGGTTACTTGCTCTTCACCATTTTTCACAAGATATCCACAACAAAAACTGTGGTGCTGTGAGGTGATGAAAAGTTTTTGCAAGTCCCTTTTCTTGGGCTTTTACAGAGATGTAATCCGACGCATATTGCGCCAGATGGTTGAAGGCACGGGAGTAGTCATGGGCACTCCTCCCGCCCTGCTTCAGCTCCAAGAACTCTTGGAACTTCCGCTTCATTATCCCGGGAGGGATATGGTAGGCGCGGAACGCCTCCAGGAATTTTTCCCACTGCAAAGCATGGCCAGCCGGCAGTGAGGTGACATAATTCACCCACCACGCACCAGCCGCACCGTGAAGCTGCTGCGCCGCGAACAGAGTCTTCTGCCGCTCCGTACATTGGAGCTGCCCGAGCTTGGACTCAATTGTCCGCAGCCAGTTATCGTCCTCCAGGGGTTCTGCTGCTTCAGTGAACACCGGAGGGTGCGTACTCATGAAGTCTGAGTACGTCACATCACAGGGCTCACGAGGCCCCCTCGATTGACGCCCCCTGCCTGGGACGTATTCTGCACGATCGTGCGGAGCAGGTCGGTCTGCTCCTCACGATTACCCACCAGGGCCGTGATCACATCCGCTAGCATAAGCGGAGGCGGCGGTGGTGGTTGTTGCTGCGGGGTGCTGTCGTAGGCAAGTGGCTGGGAGTCATCACCCCCCTGTTGGCTAGAGCCACCAATCTCATGCGTGGTCCGAATGCGAACCATCTGGAATCATACGACAATAAACATCAGTGCCGCAACATACGTCATGCAGTCCAAAAATGATAGGCATAAAACATAATGACAGTAAAAACATGCGATACATCTCGTATACAGATAATGTAATAACTTTGCACAAGCTACACCATTACCAGACGAAATACAAACTAGTTAAATCCAACTTGACGGATTTCCTCTTTGGAAGTTTATCTCAAGTAGGTTTGGTCACTACGAGACGTTACATCGCTTTGTCATCACGTATACTACCCTTTTATCTTCAATACGACACAAACATGGTCTCTAGCAAAAGAAGCTTGAGTAGGGCATATACTCAAATCTTTCACTAGTCGAAGATAACCGCTCATGAGTATGTCCTACCCCAGTGGAAGTACTTAAACCCCCTAGGGTACAACAATCTCTCAAATGAGTTCAACTGTCATCCCTCTGCCAGAATGACCAGTTTCTACATATCCCAGATTTTGATCTGATGCTGTGCATTTTCATGGCTCAAGCTGAATACCAAAGTTAAGGTTAACTTCAGTATATTTTTTACGAGTCTTTATTTGCCCTCATATCAGCTCTGGTTTGAAAGTTATGGTAATTCAAGGTCAACAGGATTTCTGGAAGAATTTCAACAGCACCTCCTTTGGAAGTTGCTGTTTTCAACTCTAATTTCAGCTTAATTCCGTGCTGCAATTGCAGAAACTTTTAATTACAAAGATGTAACACATCTCCTACCCTTTCCAAAAATGTATCATATGACAATTTTAGATTTTTTCTACAGGAAGTTATACTTGAAAAACAGAACAGTCCAGAGAGTATTTTAAATCTGTCCTGGTTCTGGACAGTTTACAATCATCTGGAATTTCAGCCAGTTTAAGTTGTGATTCAGCTTTGGGAGTCTACAAGAAAATTGTAGAGCACTTAAACAATTTTCCAGAACTATATCCCACATATCCATTGGCTAAATGATCTGTGAGTTATGCTCTATCAAAGTTAAGCAGACCTGCGGCCAAAACAGAGCACTCTGTTTTTCAATCCCTTTGAGCTAAACTGATTAACTACTGAATTTTTCTACCCAACCAGGGTCCTAAATGTTGAAACTTGGTGATTTTAGTTCCTTATTATCATTATCTTTCATGCACATGCCTATGATATGTTGGTACTACGTTCCTCACAAAAAGAAAATCCTAACCGGATTCTACCGGCATATAGGTCTCAATTGTGGCACTAAACGGTCTCTCGCACACGTACACTACACGGCATACATACGTGGTTAGTACCTGCAGAAGAACACCCAATAATGATGTACTCAAAGGTTATTTTCATTTCAGGCAGGTCCATATTTGAACGTAAATACAAACGCCTGTATCATTGCCATACGGCCGTCCTTGGGTTAAGCCACGTCTCAAGGTACGTGATCGTGTTTTCACACCACACGACGGGGAATCCGAGTAGAGCGCGAACGGGTCATCACGGTTGGGAATTTTATCACCCCAACAGATACCACCTACTGCACTGCAGGGCACGCCGATGGCAAGCGCTGCGTATGTCCTCTTGGGCTATTTCCAGATGAACACACTATCGTGTTACGGACCACACGATGGGGATCCACTTGCTTGCCTAATGCACGCTAGGGATCAGCGTTTCATATGAACTCAGGAACATGAAGAGTCCAAGAGTTTCATATTAACGTCTCACACCAAACTGTGAGACCTATCCCTGAACCATGTTCCTCGTCAGGGGAGCTAACAGAAATTGAACCGCTTTCGGTGGCGTTCCTTACCATTTTTACCTGAGCATAGGTGCGTCGTTACATAATCAAAATTCAAAATTATAACACATATGTTAGTCTTGCCACTTTAAGTAACTATGCTAGTATAGTCCTTACTTAGGCAAATGCGACACCATCATTTTTTATTTCTGCATATATTCATATTTTATGTATAGAAAACAATTTAAAATAAGTAGAAATATAGAAAATATCAAAAAGATAGCCAAAAAGAGCCAAATTCAATCCACAGAGAGCGCCGAAGACAATTCCCGCGGCCTGCTGGCCACATGACGTGTTCGGAGCTCATCTCCGCAAAGGGGGAGAGGTGCGCCGCTAAACTAGCTACGTGGCAGGCTCGGGGCTCATCCCCGCAAAAGAGGGGGGAGTGGTCCGACCCCGTGGGACACGTGTTGCCCCAGGAGCTAGCCTCTGCGGAGGAGCGAGGCCAGTCCCGCAGGACACGTGTCGTCACCGGAGCTAGTGACCGCGGAAAAGAGAGGACCAGCCGCGCGGGACACGTGTCGCTCTCGGAGCTCACCTCCGAGAGGTCCGGCCCCGCTAGACACGTGTTGCTCTCGGAGCACACCTCCGAGAGGTCCGGTCCTATTGGACACGTGTCACCTCCGGAGCTCACCTCCGGGAGGTCCGACGCTGATGGACACGTGTCGACCTCGGAGATTGTCTCTGAGAAGAAAGGAAGTCTGGCGTTGCTAGGACACGTGGCATTCTCGGAGCTCACCTCTGAAGAGAGGGGATGGTCCAGAAAGGACACGTGGCACTACCGGAGCTCACCTTCGAAGAGAGGGGAGGTCAGGAACTGACACGTGGTGTTTGCGGAGCTCGCCTCTGTTGAGAGGGGAGGTCCCGACCCACCAGACACATGGCGCACACGGAGCTCGCCTCTGGAGAAAGAGGAAGGTCCCGCCCGCCAGGTCACGTGGCGCACGCGGAGCTCACCTCTGAGTAAGAGGGAGGTCTCGCCCGCCTGACACGCGGCACAACCGGAGCTGGTCTCTGCGGAAAAGGGAGCCCAGGTTCCCGCAGGACACGTGGAGCTTCCGGAGCTCATCGCCGCGGAGGTAACGAGATTTGAAGCGGTTCTTCTTCTGTACGCGTTGGAATACCGGTACGGGAGGAAACCAACACGAATTCCACGTTGCTACCGCACCAAATCAACTAAAGATAAGTTGTTAAGATTCAAAAATCATTTGAATAGGACTCTTATTAGAAATCCAATCAGATTAGGACTCTTCTCTTCCGGATTATAAATAGAACATGAAACCTTTGGCCGCAACCACGAACTTCTTTTCCACCTCCTGAGCCGACAACTTAGAGCCCTAGCCCCAGCTCGCCAAGTAAACCCCTTCGCCGGAGTTCAGTCGCCGGATCATGATTGCCATCGCTGGAGGAGAGCCGACGATCTGTTCTTGCTAGGAGGAAGGACCCGAAGGAAGTAAGGTATGTTTCCAACACCACCTTAAGACAACATCGCGTTTTCTTTGCATCTGTTCTTCGATATCTTTCGAACAGAAGCTTTTTCATGGACAGATCACTTGTTGATCGGTTTCATCTAAAGTCAAGATCATCGCCACGTCCACAATTGATCCTTACATCTCTGTTCATCGTAAGACCCATGCAAACATACAAGGACACGTACAACCGATCTAATAAAAAACTGCATCATAGGATATTCATGCATATGCATCATCGCATATGGTTAAAGTTTGTGCATGGTATTGATTGCTATGAATATTATATCTGCGTGATCATGTATAGAAGGACAAGCTCAGGGAGCTGTCTACGACGAGCTGCAACAACAAGGTTTCGAGATCCAAGAGCAACAGGAACCGCAAGAACAAGGCAAGTGCTCCTTGACCATATTGATCCTATGTTTTGGAAAACTGTTTTGTTTGCGAAAAGGTGTATGTGCTTGAGTCAAACATGATGGGAAACCCTTTCATAGGAGTTTACTAGTTTGATAGCCACCCTTGTCACCGGGGAAGTTTATGAGTCGGGTATGTGACACGACCCCACGGTCTTGTCGAGCCAGGATCACGCTGAGGGGTGCTGCGTTACACAGCACTGGATAACACACATTAAAGGTACAAAGCGGAAGCAACAAATTTTATTACATAAACGGGTTTATGAACATTTTTACAACAAAATATGTTCAGTCTACACTCACGGGCGTAGACTACGCATCATGTTCACGTTCAGCCCGTGAACATGTCCTTGCTAGCACACACGCACACTAACACGGCGGCGTGCACGACTCCCACTCGACGGGGTTCCCCTCCTGGGGTTCCATCTCCTCCTCGGGAGTCCCTTCCTCATAGAACCCTGCAAATGATTCAAACACAAGCAGTGAGCACGAAGGCTCAGCAAGACTGACCCGTCTCTCTTAAACATGAAACTTCTACATGAGGGGTGATAGGTACAGGAGATAAAACAAGTTGCAAGGACTCGCCTAATTACTAGAACCTTACATTCAAATTTTAGCAGCAGGTTGTGGAGAACCTTACGCTAAGGCACATGAGAGAGCCGCAATCAAACAAGAAACGCATTTCTCTCGTGTACTTTGCCCAAAGTTGAAAAGAACTTTAGTTAGCTCTAGACTACAGCCCGTCATTAACAATCATAGTTCATCTTTCAATCAGCAACATTTTAACATGTATCTAGCCTGTTCTTTCTACGTCACGGTACAGTGAACAAGTGGTACTCACTGACCATGAGGGACGGTGATTATAATCGATTTACACCTGCAGGGTTACCCGAATAACCCGTCACGTACGCCCATACTCGATGTTGCCTACAGCAACCATCACAGACGCAGTACGCAACCACCTTTCACCCGTCAGCCAAATATTGAACCGGTCCCATCTTCCCGAGCAAGAGGTCTCTGCACGCGCATCTCAGTGCCACCAGCCGATTTACACCTCGAGCTCTCAACCTACCCTCTGAACGACGGGCTTCAACAGGCCCGCACACGGCTCGGTCCTCAATCGACGCAAGCGGAGCTATAGCACAAAGGCCCCAAAGTCCTGCTGCCCTTACTCCCCGCTCGGTCTCATTTTTCTTGCCATGTGTATCATGTGCTATTTCTACCCGAGTCGAGTGCCTCTAGCCTATGCTCGCGAGTAGTTCCAACTACTCGACTTGTACCGAATCCTACACTATCTTAGCATGGCAGTAGCTAACGGGGTTTGTAATCCTAATCCCAGTCCATGGTTCTCTTGGCTATGCAATTGGGTTTTCAAACAAGACTCCAATGCAATAAGTAATCATATTCAAGTAAGTGCTCAAAACAACAAAACTTTGTAAAAAGTTTAATACAAACCGGGGCTTGCCTTGCTGCTCTTGGTCATAGGCTAGCTGCTCTTCCGGAGTAACGAAGTCTAGGACTTCGGGTTTCTCCTCGACCTTAGCGACTACATGAGATATAAGTACATGTATCAATTTAAATGCATTTTAATTGAATTTAAACTTGTGAATGTTGTAAGTCTTACTAGACAGACCCAATGACTCTGAAATTTTTACTGTGGCTTGGTTACAACCTAAACAGAGACTTGGTCAAGTTTTAGTTGCAGCAAAGCTCATTTTAGCTCTCCACAAATAATTATGTCCTTGACATTAATTGGAACTCTTAGGGTGTTCCAGGGATTTTCATGGAGCAAGCCATGACTTTCTGAAAACTAGATTTCAGAGGATTCTAACGGAGTTTGTTTCACTTAATTTGAAGGTTCCTAGCTAAAGATATGTGCTAAACAATTTCAGAGAAAATTCTGAAAATGTTTCTGAACATTTTCTATTTTCTCTGGAACAGTTTTATTAATCACACAATTAGGTGGATCAAATGAGCTCAAATGGATCTGAAATTTTGATGGTAGTTCAGGGATAGTTTGGTGAACATCCCAGCAAAATTTCAGAATTTTCCTCCAAGGGATTCTCCAAATAAAATTCCAAACAGTTCAAACTTTGAGGAATTAATTCTGGATAAATAAGGATTTTCATGAAGTGAAACTTGATTTGCTGGAAAGTACTCAGAGAGCTGAATCCAACAAAATTTGGTTCACTCAATTTGGAGTTTCCTAGCCCAAGTTATGAGGATTTGAAGTTTGAATGAAATCTGAAAATCGGGGAAAAGTTTAAATCTGCCGGTGACTGATCCTGATTCAAAATAAGAGCCGCTAACAGACGGGACCCACTCCTTTGTCTACCTCTCGCCACCCGCGTTCTGCCGCCGCGGTACCTCGCCGGAGAGCTCGCCGGCAGCCTCTGTGGAGCTCCAAACTTCATGATTCTGGCCGCCCCTGCCTACTTTCACTCAGGGAACATGATTTCGGGCTCAGTTCGTCATGAAAATGGCCGGCACCTGGTCGGCGACGAGCGGCGGCCTCGGGAGAAATTGGGTCGTGTCGGCCGACCTCCCTATCACCTCAATCACTCGAGAAACCGGTCGGGGAGCATCAGTGGACCTTAGGGAAGATCGACATGAGCTTGAAGCAGCTCGGGGAAGGCCCGAAGTAGGCCCTCACCATGCGCCCGATTCTTCCCGCATGATCCGCCGTTGGCAATCTTTGAAATATGTCGTGTACAGGTGTTCTCCAGCTAAAGGTTGTGAAGGCAACTTGTGCGCTACCAGGTCTAGTCTGTGTAGGAGCGGATTGAGACTCTCTAATTCTTCCTAGAGTGTGAATTTGTCAGAACCGTACCCGGCGGTCGGTCTGTACCGAGAAAGGGGAAAACTAGAAATTCGCCACCGGCGATCAAGCACTCGGGCTGTGGCTCGGGGGTAAGCAGCACCGGTCACTAACGCGCCCAGGGACGCCTTAGTTCGAGCGTGACAACCTCCCGATTGGGCTTTCCACGGGAGCCCGAAGTGCGGCGGCTTTGTATCTCTGAATGGAACTCTCGGTATAGCCGAGATCAACCGGTTTCATCCGATTTGTAGTGACGGGGAAGAAGGAGGACGGTTCCTAGTACCTTGCCGTAGCTCTGGAGGAAACGGGGTGGCTGTGATCGGGGCTCTCCGATCAGTTCCGAGCGGCGGAGGAAAATTCCCGGCTCTGTGTTCTTGCGAGGGGAAAATGGCGAGGGGGCTTCGGCCACGGCGTGAAGCGCCTTAAGAAGGGCTCCGAACCGACTTGTGGGCGTGCGTGGCCAAGCAGCTGGTGGTGCGGCGGCCTCCCTCGGTGGCGATCGCTGCTGAAGCCCAAAGACCCGAGTGAGGGAGTTTCAGTCGGTTGATTCACTTCAGTGGCTGACATGTGGGTCCCACTTTCAGTTTTAAACTCTGAGATTAACTCCATATCACTGTTGTAAACAGTAAGCCCTCAAATTCCCCTGGTGATTTGAACTATTCACCCCTGAGCCATTTGAATTGGTTAGAATTCAAATTGGGTTTGGTTTGACTGAATTTCAGCACATGTTCAGTTTGAAATTCAAGTAAGATTTGAATTTGCCACACTTAGCTCATGTCAAGATCAACTCCAAATAGTGAAAATTGGTGTGTGAGCTCACAAAAATGTGCTGAGTAAGAATATGCCTCCCACTTTTGAAGTCATGGGATAAAAACAGTTTGAATTTGAATTTGGGCTCAAACTACCCTCTTTCATGCTATACCCAAAAATACCTCAAAAAGGTTTTGAATTTAGGTGAAACTTGGCATGGACATCCCTAGCAAGGTGTAGGAGTTGTCATATGCCCAGCCCCTAGATGATGCATGTGGGAAATGCCACTTTTGCAGTTTGTGAGTTTATTCTCTAATGAGCATGTTGATAATGGTTACTTGCTCTTCAAATGTGTTAATCAACTTTCTTCAAATGAGGTGTGTTATGTGGTGATGAACACTTTAAACATGTGTCAAAAACTGAGGCATTTACATTCCCCCCCCCTTAAAAGAATCTCGTCCCGAGATTATAAGGTGAAAATGAGAGAGAGGACGGTGAAAAATTACCGGATATGCGACGTGAAAAAGTCAGGGTAGTTAGCGCGAAGAAATCCTTCGCTCTCCCATGTCGCTTTGTCCATGGAGTGATTACTCCACAGAACCTTGTAGAACCACAACGTACGGTTGCGTGTGGTTCGGGCCTTTTCAACTACAATCTGAACCGGTTCCTCCCGATATGTGAGATCCGGTTGCAGTTCTTCAATATCCTCCAGCTGAATGGTAGTTGATAGCTTGAGACACATCCTCAGCTGGGAAACGTGAAAGATGTCGTGCACACCGGAAAGTGCTTCTGGTAATTTCAGCCGGTATGCTACTGATCCACATCTTTCGGTAATCTGGAATGGACCGATGAATCGGGGTGCCAACTTTCCTCTCACCCCAAATCTGTTTACGCCCTTCATCGGAGACACACGTAGGTATACGTGATCCCCGACTTGAAATTGTAATGGGTGTATTCTCCGGTCCGCATACTGTTTCTGTCAGGATTGGGCGGCTTTTAGGTTCGCTTGAATCAGCTGAACCTTTTCCTCCGCGTTGTTGACAAGGTCAATCCCGAAGGTAACCCTTTTGCCAGACTCACACCAATTTAGTGGTGTTCGGCATTTCCTCCCGTATAGTGCCTCGTAAGGCGCCATCTTGATGCTGTCTTGGTACCCATTTTTTTACAAGAACTCGGCTAACGGCAAGTGATCATCCCCATTCTTGCCGTGGTTGATAGCGCAAGCTCGTAGCATGTCCTCTAGAATCTGATTCACCCGCTCGGTTTGCCCATCCGTCTGCGGGTGGTATGCTGAACTACGGATCAGCTTCGTCCCCAATGCAGCGTGTAGCTGCTCCCAAAAATGGGACACAAATAAAGTGCCCCGGTCCGATATGATGGTACGGGGTATGCCGTACAAGCATAGGATCCGTGAGATGTACAGTTCAGCGTACTTCTTGGCGTTGTAGTTGGTGTTGACCGGGATGAAATGGGCAACTTTGGTGAGCCGGTCGACGATCACCCACACAGAATCATGTTTCTGAAAGGTGGTGGGTAAACCGACGATGAAGTCCATGCTCACATCTTCCCACTTCCAGGCCGGAACGCCCAGTGGTTGTAGCAGTCCCGGTTTCCGCATATGATCTGCCTTCACCCATCGACATGTATCACACTCGGACACGTACCTTGTGATTTCCCACTTCATCCGTGTCAACCAAAACTTGCTTCTGAGTTCTTGATACATTTTGTTGCTGCCGGGGTGAATAGAAAACTTTGACAAGTGAGCCTGATCAAAGATTTTCTTCCGTAACTCCGGGTTACGGGGTACGACGATCCGGTCCTTGAACCATAGGACGCCGTCTCCGTCTTTCCGGAAACATTTCAGCTCCCCACTGTCTACACGTCTCCGCAAATGCGACATGCCCTTGTCATTCTTCTTGGCTGCCGCTATTTCTTCACGGATAGTGGGGATCAAAGCTAAGTTGTAGAGAGCTCCATGTGGAATCACATGCAGTGGTGGTTCGCTCTCTTCCAACGGTGTGATGGTCAGATTGTTGATGTGTGGCTTGCGACTCAGCGCATCTGCCACTATGTTTGCCTTGTTGGGGTGATAATGGATCTCTATTTCGTAATCCTTTATCAGTTCCAACCATCTTCGCTGCCTCATGTTCAGCTCCTTCTGAGTGAATATGTACTTGAGGCTCGTGTGGTCGGTATATAAATGTACGAGGTTACCGAGTAGGTAGTGCCTCCACATTTTCAGTGCAAGTACCACGGCAGCGAGCTCCAAGTTGTGAGTTGGATAGTTCTGCTCATGGTTTCTAAGCTGCCGTGACCCATACGCGACCACTCTTCGGTCTTGCATCAGCACACATCCGAGCCCAATGCCGGATGCATCACAGTACACATTGAACGGTTTTGTTGTGTCTGGCTGCGCCAAAACGGGAGCTGATATTAAGTGCTTGACTAAAGCCTTGAAGGCTGCTTCACACGCTGGACTCCAAACATATTTGGTAGCCTTCTTCAGCAGCTCCGTCATAGGCTTGGCAATCTTTGAGAAGTTCGGGATGAACCTCCGATAATATCCCGCGAGTCCGAAGAAAATCCTTACCTCGTGAACAGTTCTCGGGGATTTCCAATTCAGCACTTGAGTGATCTTACTCGGGTCTACAGCGATACCCTCCACTGAGATGATACGCCCGAGAAAAGGCACTTGCGATATCCAGAATTCGCATTTGCTGAATTTCGTGTATAGCTTGTGATCCCGCAGCCGTTGCAAGACTATACGCAGATGCTTCTTGTGATCTTCCTCCGACATGGAATATACCAGGATGTCGTCAATGAAGACCACGACAAACTTGTCCAGCTCCGGCACGAATACTGTGTTCATCAAGTACATGAAGTGAGCTGGAGCATTGGTGAGGCCAAAGGACATGACCAGGTACTCATAAAGTCCGTACCTCATCGAGAAAGCCGTCTTCGGAATGTCCTCAGCCCGTATTTAATCTTGTGGTACCCGGATCTTAAATCCATCTTGGAAAAGACCTTTGCTTCGACCAACTGATCAAACAACATGTCGATCCGTGGCAACGGGTACTTGTTCTTGATGGTTACGGCGTTTAATGGACGATAGTCCACGCAAAGCCGCAACGTCTCATCCTTCTTCTTCACAAATAATGCCGAACAGCCCCATGGCGAGGAGCTCGGCCTAATAAAACCCTTTTCCAGCAGGTCCGTTAGCTGGGTCTTCAGTTCAGCCAACTCCTTGGGCGCCATCTTGTATGGCCTTCAGGATATTGGCATGGTTCCCGGTGCAAGTTCAATCTTGAACTCCACCTCTCTATCGGGCGGCATCCCCGGTAAATCATCCGGGAACACGTCAGGGAACTCTCGGACCACTGGAATATCTTCCAATCTGATAGTTGTGGTTTGATAGACACTTGGAAGTTTTATTTCTGGACTGTCCAGAAATAAGGAGTGAGATCCGTGCACTTCTGAGTTCAAGTGCACGATTCGAAGGAAGGTGTCTAAAACAGCGCCGTGACGGGTTAACCACGACATCCCTAGGATGACATCGACCTTCTGTCCCTCTAAGATTATGAGAGACGTAGGGTATACTCTACCCGCTAAGCACAATGGTGCTTTGGAAACCATTACGCTTGCTGAAATCTTCCCACCCGGTGAACAAATCAAATATGGACTACCGGTGGGTAGTATTTGCAAGCTGTGTTTAGCAATGAAAGCTTGGCTAATAAAATTATGCGTGGCGCCTGAATCAAACAACACTATGGTGGAATGCTGGTGGAGTTGGAACATACCCGCAAGGATTGGCTCACCCTCCGGCACGTCCTCTATGGCAAGTTGGTGGACGGTGCCGTGCCTCGGGTTTGCCCGCCGCGCATTAGTAGGGTTCCGGGGCTGATTCCTCCCCGGAAGTTGCGGTGCAACTCCGCCGCCTTGTCTCTCCGGACAACTGCTGGCGAAGTGTCCTGGGCGACCACATTTGTAGCATGTGACCGCTGCTTGTCCGGTGCTTGGGGGACGAAAGCCCGGCATGCACTGCTGAGATGCATACGCACGCGGCATTGCCCGCTTCTGCTGTTGTTGTGGCGGAGGTGGTGCTGGCAGCGCCGGCCGGAATGCCAGTGAAGAATATGGCCGACTGCGGAATGGCATCGACCTCTGTGGTGGCTGCCAGCGTGAACCTGATGGTGGGCGATTCACCATCCGGAATTTTCTGAGAAGGACCACCTCCTTCTCCACTGCTTTGCGGCGCGCTTCGCTTTCTATCTGCCGCCACTAACTCCTTGCCAGAGTCCTCCTGAACAATCACAGCATCAATTATGTCGTTGAGGCTTCCGTGATTGAACATCGCCAGTTTGTCCGTCAGGAGCGGGTTAAGCCCCTATTAGAAGTGGTCCCGCCGCTTCTCGTCAGTATCGACGTGATATGACGCGTAAAGCGCGAGATCGTTGAACGCCCTGGAGTATTCCAGCGCGTTACGGCTCCCTTGCTGCAGGTGTAGAAACTCCGCGTCTTCCTCTTCATGAGACCCGGCGGTGTATGATAGGCCCTGAAGGCCGTCCGGAACTCTGCCCAGGTCATAACTCGTTCGGTGGGCTGTGAAGCACAGAAGTTTGCCTACCACGCGCTCGCGGATCCCTGGAGCTGTTGGACCGCGAACTGAGTCTTGCGCTGCTCACTCACTTGGAGCAGCCTGAACTTCATCTCCATCATGCGGAGCCAGTTATCCGCATCGATGGGTTCATCCGCCCTTGAGAATACCGGGGGATGAGTCACTAGAAAGTCGGAGTAGGAGCTCTGTTGGCGGTCCTCATGATCTTGATGCCTCTCTGGTCGAGACGTATTAGCAATAAGAGTTTGCAGCAACTCCGTGTGCTGCTGATGAGAACCCGCCATTGCCTCAACGATGTCGGCCAATGTAACCGTTGGCGGTGGCGGTGGTGGTGTTTGCTGTTGCTGTTGCTGCTGTTGCTTCTGCTGTTCCGTGGAGTCCTCGGGAGGCTCTTGGGAGTTTTCCCCCCCTTGACTAGAACCCCCAACGTCTGGGTTAGCACGAGTACGAGTCATTCTGAAATTCAAAACAGCAGCGATCCGCACATGTCATACTTAAAAATTCCATATGAAACAGTAGGTACTAAAGCGACGCATGAATAATTAGCACAACATTCGCATATATTGATAAAGCATAAACTTTATACAAGATACATTATCTCCGGTTTCTGAGAAGTCGTGCTCATGTCGTCACTACCTATACATACGCTACTGCCTACATGACATGCCACCGGTTACAAAAGTTTGGGTTACACTACTCTGGTTGCCCTACTTGGCAACGGTAACCCCCTACTCAGAGTAGAACTCGACCTCCTGCAGATCGTCCTCCTCCGGTACCTCTGCTGGTGGCTCCGGATCTACCACCTCTTCTCCCATCTCGGGTTCTTCCATTGCCGGAAGACCCAAGGCCACCGGTATGCCCAATACCGGAGGTACGAGGTCCTGCAATGCATGCACCTCGTCCATGGCCTGGTTGTAGTCTTCTTCCCAGCCTTGCCCTTCCTTAATGGCATCGTCCCGCTCTGGAGTAAGGTCCTCAATATGCTGGGTTAGAGTCTGCACCAGCTCTTGCAACGCCGCGATGTCGACACGGCTCTTCTTCTTTGCCTTCTTCGGACGATGCAACTGATTGTGCTGTTCGTTCAGTCGCTTGATCGTCGGAAAGAGCACATTGCGGAGTACGCTGTGAGCACTCTCAAAATGGTCTCCATGGCCAGATGCTTTCCTTGAGCTTTGCGGCGAGATGCTCCGTATGAACAGCTTGGCTGTCCATCACGGCATTTCCCGCCATCATATGGAGGCTGAGGCTTGCCTCCGCGGGGCTGTACCTTGGGCAACCCGGGTCGGCTGGCTCACGGTACCTCCCTTCCCACACATGATGAGACTGTCCCTCCACCGGAACGAGCACGTATGGAGTGCCCTCCATCGCTCTCACGTGTAGGTGGCAGAAAGGTGACATGGTGTCACGGGCTGCCATTTGCCACATTCCCTCGGGTTGTCTACCACTCACCGTGACGGTGAACGGCGCCCACCTGGGTGGTGTAGGTCCTGCAGAAACCTTGACATGGACCATCCACGTATTGTTCCCCTCCTTGCCTTCTTCCTTGGCGAAGTACTGCGGCATCTGGTTGTACCCGAAGTATTGATACATCTGCCTCAATGCTTCCGGATAGCCGCTGTGGTGAGAACAGTGAGATTCCACCCACCTGTTCTCGAACTGTTTATCCGCTGTCATCTGTAAAAACATATTTGTGAAATGTCAAATATTTATTTGAACAGTAAACCATTGAGTTATAACATAAAACATGTCATTGAACTCATAAGACTTGGAATCATAGTTCAAATTTAAATAAATTTGACTGCTGATCTGCTGTCCAATATGACAGCCCTGACCAGTTTCCATTTCAACCTGATTTAGGCCACGCTAAAGGCAAAACCAATGCTGGAGCTCAACATCAAAGTTAAAGCTAACTTCAATAAATTTCCAGAGAGTATTTGATTGGCCTATGATCTGTCTTGGTTCAAAAGTTATGAGATGCCAAAGTTAACAGAATTTCTGGAGAAAATTGGACAGCACCTCCTTGCTTTAGGTACTGATTTGATCCAAGAATCCCAGTTAATTCTGTTCCCAATCTGACAAAACTTTCTGTTACAAAGTTGTAACCCAGCTCATAAAATTTCCAGAAATACCTCATTTTCTGTTTTTTGATTTTTATGCAGGAAATTATGCTCAATTTTCAGAGAGTTTACAGAGAGCGTTTGCTCTGCCCCGTTTTCTGGACAGTTTCAACTCTACTGCATTTTTTGATTGGTTAAGGGATGAAACACCTCTGGACCTCAACAGAAAAGTTGTAGAGTTCTTCCAAAGCTTTCCATAAATGCATCATATGATTCCAACCTCGAAAGAACACAACCTCTAGCCTCTGATTAACTTCAGCCATCTTTCAGCTGAAAACAGGGGACTCTGTCCTTAGCATCCTATAAGTTGAAAACTTGTTAACTTTGAATATCCTGATTAAGGGAAGGAGATACATCAAAGTTTTAGTGCTCCGGATTAAAACTTTCAAGTTTTACAAGGAAGTTGTTCATTTAGTGGAGTGTGACGTCGATGCGTCACCAGAGCATGTTGGTACTACGTCCTCACAAAGAAAAACCTATACCGGACTTAGCCGGTTTCGTTAGTTCAGTGGCACTAAACGTCTCTCGCACACGGATACTACATGTCTACTGTTTCATGGTTAGACTACCTGCAGATAACTCACACAATCGTCAGACTCGGCTGCACACCGAGCCCGGTATCCAAACAGTTCGTACACCCGACCGTCATCACTCGCCCGGATGTTCTCAAGCCAAACACGCCTTGAGCTACGTGTTCACGTTGCTGACCACGTGACGGGGTCACCCAAATTGCACCACGCATGCCAGGGACAGATATTGCTCGAATACCCCCAAACGACATGAAGAGTCACAGAGAATATTGAAACGGGTCGGGTTACCTGCTACCCGTGGGGCTCCACCCTTCAGCCTGTGCGCACTGGTGGACAGCGCTTACGTGCACCCCCAAGACATAAACGTCCTGAGATGCACGATTTTCCGACATAATCAAATAGGTTAGTATGCCACTTTCTATTCACTAATAACATCCTTATATGGGCTACTAACTCGTTTCTCACTGGATTTTTGAAAAAGATGACCTTTTTAGTGCGTTAAACCTCAAGCGAGCTCTGATACCAACGCTGACACGACCCCACGGTTTTATCGAGTCAGGATCACGCTGAGAGGTGCTGCGTTGCACAGCACCGGATAACACACATTAAAGGTACAAAGCGGAAGCAAAAAAATTTATTACATAAACGGGTTTATGAACATTTTTACAACAAAATATGTTTAGTCTACACTCATGGGCGTAGACTACGCATCAAGTTCACATTTAGCCCGTGAACGTGTCCTTGCTAGAACACACGCACACTAACACGGCGGCGTGCACGACTCCCACTCGACGGGGTTCCCTTCCTGGGGTTCCGTCTCCTCCTCGGGAGTCCCTTCCTCATAGAACCCTGCAAAAGCTTCAAACACAAGCAGTGAGCATGAAGGCTCAGCAAGACTGACCCGTCTCTCTTAAACATGAAACTTCTACATGAGGGGTGATAGGTACAGGATATAAAACAAGTTGCAAGGACTCGCCTAATTAGTGGAATCTTACTTTCAAATTTTAGCAGCAGGTTGTGGAGAACCTTACGCTAAGGCACATGAGAGAGCCGCAATCAAACAAGAAACGCATTTCTCTCATGTACTTTGCTCAAAGTTGAAAAGAACTTTAGTTAGCTCTAGACTACAGCCAATCATTAACAATCATAGTTCATTTTTCAATCAGCAACATTTTAACATGTATCTAGCCTGTTCTTTCTACGTCACGGTACAGTGAACAAGTGGTACTCACTGACCGCGAGGGACGGCGATTATAATCGATTTACACCTGCAGGGTTACCCGAATAACCCATCACGTACGCCCTTACTCGATGTTGCCTACAGCAACCATCACGGACGCCGTACGCAACCACCTTTCACCCGTCAGCCAAATATTGAACCGGTCCCATCGTCCCGAGCAAGAGGTCTCTGCACGAGCATCTCAGTGCCGCCAGCCGATTTACACCTCAAGCTCTCAACCTACCCTCTGAACGACGGGCAATGCCTCAATACCCAGCTATCCGAGTTACATCAGTTTCCCGGTTCCCATATAGCCGGTAGGTCTTCGGTACTGTTCTAGCTTGTTCAACAGGCCCGCACACGGCTCGGTCCTCAATCGACGCAAGCGGAGCTATAGCACACAGGCCCCAAAGTCCTGCTGCCCTTACTCCCCGCTCGGTCTCATTTTTCTTGCCATGTGTATCATGTGCTATTTCTACCCGAGTCGAGTGCCTCTAGCCTATGCTCGCGAGTAGTTCCAACTACTCGACTTGGACCGAATCCTACACTATCTTAGCATGGCAGTATCTAACAGGGTTTGTAATCCTAATCCCAGTCCATGGTTCTCTTGGCTATGCAATTGGGTTTTCAAACAAGACTCCAATGCAATAAGTAATCATACTCAAGTAAGTGCTCAAAACAATAAAACTTTGTAAAAAGTTTAATGCAAACCGGGGCTTGCCTTGCTGCTCCTGGTCGGAGGCTAGCTGCTCTTCTGGAGTAACGAAGTCTAGGACTTCGGGTTCCTCCTCGACCTTAGCGACTACATGAGATATAAGTACATGTATCAATTTAAATGCATTTGAATTGAATTTAAACTTGTGAAGGTTGTAAGTCTTACTAGACAGACCCAATGACTCTGAAATTTTTACTGTGGCTTGGTTTCAACCTAAACAGAGATTTGGTCAAGTTTTAGTTGCAGCAAAGCTCATTTGAGCTCTACACAAATAATTATGTCCTTGACCTTAATTGGAACTCTTTGGGTGTTCTAGGGATTTTCATGGAGCAAGCCATGACTTTCTGAAAACTAGATTTTCAGAGGGTTCTAACGGAGTTGGTTTCACTTAATTTGAAGGTTCCTAGCTAATGATATGAGCTAAACAATTTCAGAGAGAATTCTGAAAATGTTTCTGAACATTTCCTATTTTTTCTGGAACAGTTTTATTAATCACACCATTAGGTGGATCAAATTAGCTCAAATGGATCTGAAATTTTTATGGTAGTTCAGGGATATTTTGGTGAACATCCCAGCAAAATTTTAGAATTTTCCTCCAAGGGATTCTCCAACTAAAAATTCCAAACAGTTTAATCTTTGAGGAAGAGAAATAAGGATTTTCATGAAGTGAAACTTGATTTGCTGGAAAGTACTCAGAGAGATGAATCCAACAAAATTCGGTTCACTCGATTTGGAGTTTCCTATCCCATGTTATGAGGATTTGAAGTTTGAATGAAATCTGAAAATCGGGGAAAAGTTTAAATCTGCCGGTGGGTCGACGGGGACACGTGTTGGACGCTGGAGCGGCGGCACACCGGGGTCTACGTGGTTTTTGCGTGCCAGCACACCAGATTCGAGCCGCAGACTGATCTCGATTCAAAATCCTAGCCGCTGACAGACGGGACCAACTCCTTCGTCTACCTCTCGCCGCCCGCGTTCTGCCGCCGCGGTACCTCGTCGGAGAGCTCGCCGGCAGCCTCTGTGGAGCTCCAAACTTCATGATTCTGGCCGCCCCTGCCTACTTTCACTCGAGGAACATGATTCCGGGCTCAGTTCGTCATGAAAATGGCTGGCACCTGGTCGGCGACGAGCGGCGGCCTCGGAGAACTTCGGTCGTGTCGGCCAACCTCCCTAGCACCTCAATCACTCAAGCAACCGGTCGGGGAGCATCAGTGGACCTTAGGGAAGATCGACATGAGCTTGAAGCAGCTCGGGGAAGGCCTGAAGTAGGCCTTCACCGGGCGCCCGATGCTTCCCGCATGATCCGCCGTTGGCAATCTTCGAAATATGCCGTGTACAGGGGTTCTCCAGCTAAAGGTTGTGAAGGCAACTTGTGAGCTACCAGGTCTAGTCTGTGTAGGAGCGTATTGAGACTCTCTAACTATTCCTAGAGTGTGAATTTGTCAGAACCGTACCCGGCGGTCGGTCTGTACCGAGAAAGGGGAAAACTAGAAATTCACCGCCGGCAATCAAGCACTTGGGATGTGGCTCGGGGGTGAGCAGCACCGGTCACCAACGCGCCCAGGGACGCCTTTGTTCGAGCGTGACAACCTCCCGATTGGGCTGTCCACGGAAGCCCGAAGTGCGGCGGCTTTGTGTCTCTCAAAGGAACTCTCGGTATAGCCGCGATCAACCGGTTTCATCCAATTTCTAGCGACGGGGAAGAATGAGGACGGTTCCTAGTACCTTGCCATAGCTCTAGAGGAAACGGGGTGGCTGTGATCGGGGCTCTCCGATCAGTTCCGAGCGGCGGAGGAAAATTCCCGGCTTTGTGTTCTTGCGAGGGGAAAATGGCGAGGGGGCTTCGGCCACGGCGTCGGGCGCCTTAAGAAGGGCTCCAAACCGACTTGTGGGCGCGCGTGGCCAAGAAGCTGGTGGCGCGGCGGCCTCCCTTGGTGGCGATCGCTTCTGAAGCCCGAAGACCCGAGTGAGGGAGTTTCAGTCGGTTGATTCACTTCAGTAGCTGACATGTGGGTCCCACTTTCATTTTTAACCTCTGAGATTAACTCCATATCACTGTTGTAAACAGTAAGCCCTCAAATGCCCCTGGTGATTTGAATTATTCACCCCTGAGCCATTTGAATTGGTTAGAATTCAAATTGGGTTTGGTTTGACTGAATTTCAGCACATGTTCAGTTTGAAATTCAAGTAAAGATTGAATTTGCCACACTTAGCTCATGTCAAGATCAACTCCAAATGGAGTGAAAATTGGTGTGTGAGCTCACAAAAATGTGCTGAGTAAGAATATGCCTCCCACTTTTGAAGTCATGGGATAAAAACTGTTTGAATTTGAATTTGGGCTCAAACTACACTCTTTCATGCTATACCCAAAAATACCTCAGAAAGGTTTTGAATTTGGGTGAAACTTGGCATGGACATCCCTAGCAAGGTGTAGGAGTTGTCATATGCCCAGCCCCTAGATGGTGCATGTGGGAAATACCACTTTTGCAGTTTGTGAGTTTATTCTCTAATGAGCATGTTGATAATGGTTACTTGCTCTTCAAATGTGTTCATTAACTTTCTTCAAATGAGGTGTGTTGTGTAGTGATGAACACTTTAAACATGTTTCAAAAACTGAGGCATTTACAGTATGATGTGTACAGGGGTCCCGATCTCCCGAAAGGTTCTGATAACTCTCGATTTGGTGGATACTTGACACAAATCGATCCGGCTTCCGAACAACACGTTCTGAACCCTGCAATCGCAGCACCACGTCTCCTCAGGTTATCAACCGATATTGCGTGATTGACCTCGCCAAGAAGGCTAATCCTTGCCTGCGAATCTAAGAACACAAGCAAGAACAAGAAAGAATGCAACCAAATTGCTGAAAGATATGAAGCACTCAAGTTGGGGTCTCACAAACCGATGAACGGCGAAACTGTTCTTGACAGAATAATCTAAGCAAAACCCAGCTGTTTCTGACGGTGGCTAGGGGGTATAAAGGAGGTGGAGGACGACCAGGGGGGTGCTGGGGTCGTGACCTAACCCTAAGACACGTACATAATGGACTTGGACTCGATACAAGGCCCAAGACCCAACTAGGTGATGCAACACCCTGACAGACTCTAAACTTTATATTGTTTCGAAGTTTCCCGTCGACTCCGAGGGAATTTTGACGTGGGACCAGTTCCATTGGAAAGGTTATCCTCTCAGCTTTCCGTGCATATATAGAACGTCAAAAACGGAGTCCATATGCCTCCTGTGCATCCATTTTAAGGTGGACTGCTCCTGGGCCCGAGTTGGACTCGAGTTTGAGTTGGGCTCGGTCTCTAACTTCTTGTTGGTGTATTTTCTGGTCCTCCACGCCTCCAAACCTGTCTCCATGTATCTCCATGTCCTCTCCATGGTTCCTAATCATAATTAATCCATTAGGTAGCAACATACTCTCAAAATTCACATATAAAGAATTGTTCAGGAACGAGCTCACCTCTAAATTCAATTGTCGTGCTCGAGCTCTAGTAATTGTACCTTGCATGTCTACCATGTGAGTGTTGTGTATATCTGCAGGAGTGATGTCCACATCATCCCCCCCCTCTTGCATTGGAGTCGTCCTCGACTCAAGCTCATCTTCGTCTCCCAAATATGGCCTCAAATCTGAAATGTTAAAGGTGGGACTAACTCCAAACTCGGGAGGCAACTCAAGTTTCTATGCATTATCATTAATCTTATCAAGTATTTTAAAAGTACCATCAGCTCTAGGCATCAATTTAGACTTTCTAAGTTCTGGAAATCTATCCTTTCTCAAGTGTAACCAAACTAAATCACCCGGTTCAAGTCTAATTTCCTGCTTACCTTTACTACCAGCAATTCATTCATCTTTTCAATATTGTGTTTAGTAGTCTCATGAATTTTCAAAATAAAATCAGCACGTTCCTTTGCATCATTATGAGTTCTCTCACTAGTATGTAAAGGCAAGATATCAATAGGAGCACGAGGATTGAATCCATACACTACCCGAAAAGGACTTACCTTGGTGGTAGAATTTGTTGCCCGATTATATGCAAACTCCACATGTGGCAAACATTCTTCCCACATCTTTAAAATTTTCTTCAAAACAGCTCTCAACATGGTGCCCAAAGTGCGGTTCACTACTTCTGTTTGCCCATCAGTTTGTGGGTGACATGTTGTAGAGAACAACAGTTCTGTACCCAACTTGTTCCATAGGGTGCGCCAAAAGTGACTAAAAAATTTAGCATCACGATCTGAAACAATAGTAGAAGGCATACCATGCAAGCGAACAATCTCTTTGAGAAAAAGGTCAGCAATATGTACAGCATCATCACTTTTCTGACACGGTATAAAATGTGCCATCTTAGAAAAACGATCCACCACAACAAAAATGATGTCCCTCCCCCTCTTAGTCCTAGGCAATCCCAAAACAAAGTCCATAGAGATATTCGCCCAAAGAATGGAAGGAGTGGGAAGAGGCATGTATAAACCATGTGGATTCAAACGGGACTTAGCTTTCTGACATGTGGTGCAGCGAGCCACAAACCACTCTACATCTCTCCTCATCTTTGGCCAAAAGAAATGTGTGGCCAGAACATCCTCCGTCTTCTTTGCGCCAAAATGGCCCATCAAACCTCCACCATGTGCCTCCTGTAATAACAAAAGACGAATGGAACCAACTGGAATGCATAGGCGGTTAGCTCTAAACAAGAATCCATCATCCAGTACAAATTTATTCCAGATATGACCTTTTCTACAATGCAGCAACACATCTTTAAAATCAGCATCAAGAGCATATTGTTCTTTAATTGATTCAAGTCCAAAAATTCGACAATCAAGTTGGGACAGCATATTATATCGTCTAGACAATGCATCAGCGATCAAATTATCCTTCCCTTTCTTATGTTTAATGACATAAGGAAAAGACTCAGTAAATTCAATCCATTTTGCATGTCTACGATTCAGATTATTTTGAGAACGAATATGCTTTAGCGATTCATGATCAGAATGAATAACAAATTCTTTAGGCCATAAATAATGACGCCATGTCTCTAAGCATCGTACGAGAGCATAAAATTCTTTATCATTTGTGGAGTAATTCAGGACAGGACCATTAAGTTTTTGACTAAAGTATGCAACCGGTTTACCACCTTGCAGTAAGACACCACCAATGCCAACTCCACTAGCATCACATTCAAGTTCAAAAGTCTTACTAAAATCAGGAAGTTGCAGCAATGGTGCGTGTGTAAGCTTGTCCTTCAAGGTGTCAAAGGACTCCTCTTGTGCTTTCCTGACACGACCCCACGGTCTTGTCGAGCCAGGATCACGCTGAGGTGTGCTGCGTTGCACAGCACCGAATAACACACGTCAAAGGTACAAAGCGAAAGCGAAATTTTATTACATAAACAAGTTTATGAACATGTTTACATTAAAATAAGTTCAGTCTACACTCACGGGCGTAGACTATGCATCAAGTCCATGTTCAGCCCTTGAATGTGTCCTTGCTAGCACACACGCACACTAACTCTGCAGCATGCACGACTCTCACTCGACGGGGTTCCCCTCCTGGGGTTCCGTCTCCTCTTCGGGAGTACCTTCCTCATAGAACCCTGCAAAAGCTTCAAACACAAGCAGTGAGCACGAAGGCTCAGCAAGTCTGACCCGTCTCACCTAAACATGGAACTTCTACATGAGGGGTGATGGGTTACATGAGGTAAAAAGAATTTGCAAGGACTCGCCTAATTAGTAGAACCTTACTTTCAAGTTTTAGCAGCAGGTTGTGGAGATCCTCACGCTAAGGCACATGGGAGAGCCGCAATCAAACAAGAAACGCATTTCTCTCATGTACTTCGCCCAAAGTTGAAAAGAACTTTAGTTAGCTCTAAACTACAGCAATTCATTAGCAATCAAGTCCATCTTTCAATCAGCAACATTTTAACATGTAACTGGCATGTTCTTTCTACGTCACGGTACAGTGAACAAGTGGTACTCACTGACCGCGAGGGACGGCAATTATAATCGATTTACACCTGCAGGGTTACCCGAACAACCCGTCACGTACGCCCATACTCGATGTTGCCTACAACAACCATCACGGACGCCGTACGCAACCACCTTTCGCCCGTCAGCCAAATATTGAACCGGTCCCATCGTCCCGAGCAGGAGGTCTCTGCACGCGCATCTCCGTGCCGCCAGCCGATTTACACCTCAAGCTCTCAACCTACCCTCTGAACGACGGGCAATGCCTCAATACCCAGCTACCCGAGTTACATCTGTTTCCCGGTTCCCATATAGCCGGTAGGTCTTCGGTACTGTTCTAGCTTGTTCAACAGGCCCGCACACGGCTCGGTCCTCAATCGACATAAGCGGAGCTACAGCACACAGGCCCCAAAGTCCTGCTGCCCTTACTCTCCGCTTGGTCTCATTTTCTTGCCATGTGTTTCATGTGCTATCACTACCCGAGTCGAGTGCCTCTAGCCTATGCTCGCGAGTAGTTCCAACTACTCGACTTGTACCGAATCCTACACTATCTTAGCATTGCAGTAGCTAACCGGGTTTTGTAATCCTAAACCCAACCCATGGTTTTCTTGGCTGTGCAGTTGGGTTTCCAATCAAGACTCTAACGCAAAGAATCACAACTGTATTCAAAGATGTGCTCAAAACAATAAACATTTGTAAAAAGGGTTAATGCAAACCGGAGCTTGCCTTGCTGCTATTGGTCGTAGGCTTGCTGTTCCTCTGGAGTAACGAAGTCTAGGACTTTGGGTTCCTCCTCGACCTTAGCGACTACATGATAGAAGCAATACATGTATTAATTTAAATGCAGTTGTATTTACTTTTAATCTTGTGAAGTCTATAGCTCTTACTAGACAAGCCCAATGACTGTGAAACTTTTACTGTGGCTGGGTTACAACCTAAACAGAGACTTGGTCAAGTTTTAGTTGCAGCAAAGCTCATTTGAGCCCTCCACAATTAATCATGTACTTGACCTTAATTGAAGGCTTTTAGGGTGTTCTAAGGATTTTCATGAAACAAACTATGACTTTCTGAAAACTAGGTTTTCAGAGGGTTCTAATGGAGTTGGTCTCACTTAATTTGAATGTTCCTAGCTAAAGATATGAGCTAAACAATTTCAGAGAAAATT
Source organism: Neostapfia colusana (assembly GCA_030760725.1). Lineage (NCBI taxonomy): Eukaryota > Viridiplantae > Streptophyta > Magnoliopsida > Poales > Poaceae > Neostapfia > Neostapfia colusana. Next base: position 88,741,419 of record JASWHV010000003.1, read on the forward strand.
CTGAAAATGTTTCTGAACATTTTCTATTTTCTCTGGAACAGTTTCACTAATCACACCATTAGGTGGACAAATGAGCTCAAATGGGTCTGAAATTTTTATGGTAGTTCAGGGATATTTTGGTGAACATCCCAGCAAAATTTCAGGATTTTCCTCCACAGGATTCTCCAGTTTAAATTCCTAACAGTTTAAATTTTGAGGAATTAATTCTGGAGAAACAAGGGTTTTCATGAAGTGAAACTTGATTTGCTAGAAATTGCTCAGAAAGCTGAATCCAGCAAAATTTGGTTCACTCGATTTGGAGCTTTCTAGCCAAAGTTATGAGGATTTGAAGTTTGGAAGAATTCTGAAAATCGGGGGAAAAGTTTAAACTCACGGGGGCCGCGGGGACACGTGTCGAGCGCGGAGGTGTCCGGCACACCGGAGCTCACAGGGTATTTGCGCGCCAGCACAGCTGATCCCGGCTGCAGCCCGATCCCGATTTAAAATATCTCCCGCTGACAGCTGGGGTCCACCCCTTCGTCAACCTCCCGACGCCCGCGCTCTGCCGCCGAGGAGCCTCGCCGGAGAGCTCGCCGCCGGCTTCTGTACAGCTCCAAACTTCACGATTTTGGCCGTCTCTGCCTATTTTCTCTCAGGGAACAGGATTCTCGGGCCAGCTCGCCATGAAAATGGCTGCCACATGGTCGGCGACGAACCGCAGCCTCGGGAGAACTTCGGTCGCGTTGTCCACCCTCCCGAGCACCTCCCCCGATCAAGCTAAGGGTCGTCGAGCATCAGTGGACCATAGGAAAGGTCGACATGATCTCTACGGAGCTCTGGAAAGGCTGCTTTTGGCTGTCACCGTGCGACCTAGGCCGGAAATCAGGATTTCTACTAAAACTTGAAGAACAGCGGTTTCCCTCAATGGTTCTTCATGGTTCTTGCTCCTATGGATCCGCACGGGCTACTAGAAGTGATCCTCTCTACAAGAGGATGAGTGATGCAGTGTGGCTTACGAATTTCTCGGATCGGTGCAAACCTCACTTTTGCACACCGTCGCGAAAACATGAAATTCCGGCTTGAGCAGCGCTTGTCACGCCGCCGGAGCTTACGGGAAAGAAAGAGGGGTTGAAGGTGAACCTATTTGCTGTTTACAGCTCCGTGAACGGTGGGCTGTGGTGGCCGGAAGGAAGGTTCCCGCAGCGGCGGCTCGAGCTGAACCGGCAGAGACAAGATCGCCGCGGTGGAGCTCAGGGAAGACCGCGCAGGGTCTGGAACCAATGCGAGGGCGTTGGAGATGGCTTGGCGCACCCGGTGCTGGTCTCAGATCGCCGGGAGGGTCACTGGATTGGCCGGGCGATGAGGAACCGAAGGTTCACTCGGGCGGCGAGGTGTTTCGGCGTTTTGAGTGGAAGTGCGACGAGGCAGCGATGGAAGGCGCCGGTGACCGCTCGGGTGGGTAGATAAAGACCCAGGGAGTCGGTTCCGCGGCTGAGATCGGCAAGCAGCTGGTGGCTTCGCCGTTTCTTCGCCGTGGCGGCAGCTGCAGCGCGCGCGGTTAACCGAGCTGAGCTCTCAGTCGGTTTCTTTTGCTTCAGTGGCTGACATGTGGGTCCCACTTCCCATTTTATCCTCTGAAATTTACTCCTAATCACTGTTGTAAACAGTGAGCCCCATAATACACCTGGCAATTCAAATTATTCACCCATGAGCCATTTGAATTAGTTAGAATTCAAATGGGGTTTGGTTTGGATGAATTTCAGCACAAGTTCAGTTTTGAAATTCAAATAAAGTTGAATTTCCCCCACTTAGCTCATGTCAAGATGAACTCCAAATGGAGTGAAAATTGGTGTGTGAGCTCACAAAAATGTGCTGAATAAGAATATGCCTCCCACTTTTGAATTCATGGGATAAAAACAGTTTGAATTTGAATATGGTTTCAAACTGCCCTCTTTCTAGCTCTACCCAAAATGACCTCAAAAAGGTTTTGAATTTGGGTGAAACTTGACATGGACATCCTTAGCAATATGTAGGAGTTTTCATATGTCCAGCCCACCTATATCACATGTGGGAAATACCACTTTTGCAACATGTGAGTTGTTTTTCTAATGAGCATGTTGATGGTGGTTACTTGCTCTTCATTTGTGTCCATCAACTTTCCTCAAATGAGGTGTGTGGTGTAGTGATGAACACTTTAAATATGTGTCAAAAACTGAGGCCCTTACATTCCTCCCCCCTTAAAAGAATCTCGTCCCGACATTATAAGGTGAAAATGAGAGAGAGGACGGTGGAAAATTACCGGATATGCGACGTGAAAAAGTCGGGGTAGTTAGCGCGAAGTAATTCTTCGCTCTCCCATGTCGCTTCATCCATGGAGTGATTACTCCATAGAACCTTGTAGAACCACAACGTACGGTTGCGTGTGGTTCGGGCCTTTTCATCGATAATCTGCACCGGTTCCTCCCGATAGGTGAGATCCGGTTGCAGTTCTTTAATGTCCTCCAGCTGAACGGTAGTTGATAGCTTAAGACACTTCCTCAGCTGGGAAATGTGAAAGACGTCGTGCACACCGGAAAGTGCTTCTGGTAATTTCAACGGGTATGCCACTGATCCACATCTCTCGGTAATCTGGAATGGACCTATGAATCGCGGTGCCAACTTTCCTCTCACCCCAAATCCGTTTACGCCCTTCATTGGAGACACCCATAGGTATACGTGATCTCCAACTTCGAAATTGTAATGGGCGCCTTCTCCGGTCCGCATACTGTTTCTGACGGGATTGAGCGGCTTTTAGGTTCGCTTGAATCAGTCGAACCTTTTCTTCCGCGTTGTTGACAAGGTCAATCCCGAAGGTAACCCTTTTGCCAGATTCACACCAATTCAGTGGTGTGTGGCATTTCCGCCCGTATAGCGCCTCATAGGGCGCCATATTAATGCTGGCTTGGTACCCATTATTGCACGAGAACTCGGCTAACGGCAAGTGATCATCCCAATTCTTGCCATGGTTGATAGCGCAAGCCCGTAGCATGTCTTCTAGGATCTGATTTACCCGCTCTGTTTGCCCATCCGTCTGCAGATGGTAGGCTGAACTACGGATCAGCTTCGTCCCCAAGGCAGCGTGCAGCTGCTCCCAAAAAGGGACACAAATAAAGTGCCCCGATCCGATATGATAGTATGGGGTACGCCGTACAAGCATAGGATCCGTGAGATGTACAGTTCAGTGTACTTCTTGGCGTTGTAGTTGGTGTTGACCGGGATGAAATGGGCAACTTTGGTGAGCCGATCGACGATCACCCATACAGAATCATGTTTTTGCAAGGTGGTGGGTAAACCGACGATGAAATCCATGCTCACATCCTCCCATTTCCAGGCAGGAATGCCCAGTGGTTGCAGCAGTCCCGGTTTCCACATATGGTCTGCCTTCACACTTCGACATGTATCACACTCGGACACGTATTTTGCAGTCTTACGCTTCATCCGTGTCCACCCAAACTTGCTTCGGAGTTCTTGATACATTTTGTTACTGCCAGGGTGAATAGAAAACTTTGACAAGTGAGCCTCATCAAAGATTTTCTTCCGTAATTCCGGGTTACGGGGTACGACGATCCGGTCCTTGAACCATAGGACGCCGTCTCCGTCCTTCCGGAAACATTTCAGCTCCCCATTGTCTACACGTCTCCGCAAATGTGACATGCCCTTGTCATTCTTCTGGGCTGCCGCTATTTCTTCACGGATGGTGAGGATCAAAGCTAAGTTGTAGAGAGCTCCATGTGGAATCACACGCAGTGGTGGTTCGCTCTCTTCCAACGGTGTGATGGTCAGATTGTTGACGTGTGACTTGCGGCTCAGCGCATCTGCCACTACGTTTGCCTTGCCCGGATGATAATGGATCTCTATTTCGTAATCCTTTATCAATTCTAACCATCTTCGCTGCCTCATGTTCAGCTCCTTCTGAGTGAATATGTACTTGAGGCTTTTGTGGTCGATATATAGATGTACGAGGTTACCGAGTAGGTAGTGCCTCCACATCTTCAGTGCAAGTACCACGGCAGCGAGCTCCAAGTCGTGGGTTGGATAATTCTGCTCATGGTTTCTAAGCGGCCGTGATCCATACGCGACCACCCTTCGGTCTTGCATCAGCACACATCCGAGCCCAATGCCGGATGCATCGCAGTACACATCGAACGGTTTTGTTGTGTCTGGCTGCGCCAAAACCGGTGCCGATGTCAGGTGCTTGACTAAAGCTTTGAATGCTGCTTAACATGCTGGACTCCAAACATATTTGGTAGCCTTCTTCAGCAGCTCTGTCATTGGCTTGGCAATCTTCGAGAAGTTTGGAATGAACCTCCGATAATATCCCGCGAGTCCGAGGAAACTCTGTACCTCATGAACAGTTCTCGGGGATTTTCAATTCAGTACTTGAGTGATCTTGCTCGGGTCCACAGCGATACCCTCCGCTGAGATGATATGCCCGAGAAAAGGCACTTGCGATATCCAAAACTCGCATTTGCTGAATTTCGCGTATAACTTGTGATCCCGCAGCCGTTGCAAGACTATACGCAGATGTTTCTTGTGATCTTCCTCCAACATGGAATATACCAGGATGTCGTCGATGAAGACCACGACAAACTTGTCCAGCTCCGGCATAAATACCGAGTTCATCAAGTACATGATGTAAGCTGGAGCATTGGTGAGGCCAAAGGACATGACCAGGTACTCATAGAGTCCGTACCTCGTCGAGAAAGCCGTCTTCTGAATGTCCTCAGCCCTTATCTTAATCTGATGGTACCCGGATCTTAAATCCATCTTGGAAAAGATCTTTGCTTCGACCAACTGATCAAACAACATGTCGATCCGTGGCAACGGGTACTTGTTCTTGATGGTTACGGCATTTAATGGACGATAGTCCACGCAAAGCCGCAACGTCTCATCCTTCTTCTTGAAAAATAATGCCGAACAGCCCCATGGCGAGGAGCTCGGCCTAATAAAACCCTTCTCCAGGAGGTCCGTGAGCTGAGTCTTCAGTTCAACCAACTCCTTGGGCGCCATCTTGTACGGCCTTCGGGTTATCGGCATGGTTCCCGGTGCAAGTTCAATCTTGAACTCCACCTCTCTATCGAGCGGCATTCCCGGTAAATCATCCGGGAATACATCAGGGAACTCTCGGACCACTGGAATATCTTCCAATCTGATAGTTGTGGACTGATAGACACTTGGAAGTTTTATTTCTGGACTGTCCAGAAATAAAGAGTGAGACCCGTGCACTTCTGAGTTTAAGTGTACGACTCGAAGGACGGTGTCTAAAACAGCGCCGTGGCGGGTTAACCACGACATCCCTAGGATGACATCGACCTTCTGTCCCTCTAAGATAATGAGAGACGTGGGGTACACTCTACCCGCTAAGCATAATGGCGCCTTGGAAACCATTACGCTTGCTGAAATCTTCCCACCCAGTGAACAAATTAAATATGGACTATCGGTGGGTAGTATTGGCAAGCTGTGTTTAGCAATGAAAGCATGGCTAATAAAATTATGCGTGGCGCCTGAATCAAACAGTACTATAGCGGGATGCTGGTGGAGTTGGAACCTACCCGCAAGGATTGGCTCGCCCTCCGGCACATCCTCTATGGCAAGCTGGTGGACGGTGCCGGGCCTAGGGTTTGCCCGCCGCGCATTAGTAGGGTTCCGGGGTTGATTCCTCCCCGGAAACTGCGGTGCCACTCCGCCGCCTTGCCTCTCCGGGAAACTGCTCGCGAAGTGTCCTGGACGACCACACTTGTAACATGTGGCCGCTGCTGGTGTAGTGCTCGGGGGACGAAAGCCCGGCATGCGCTGCTGAGGTGCATACGCACGCGGCATCGCCCGCTGTTGCTGTTGTTGCGGAGGTGGTACTGGCAGTGCCGGCCTGAATGCCGGTGAAGAGTACGGTCGACTGCGGAACGGCATCGACCGCTGTGGTGGCTGCCAGCGTGGACCTGATGGTGGGCAATTCACCATCCAAAACTTCTGAGAAGGACCGCCTCCTTCTCCGCTGCTCTGTGGCGCGCTTCGCTTTCGCTCTGCCGCCGCCAACTCCTTGCCGGAGTCCTCCTGAACAATCGCAGCATCAATGATGTCGTTGAGGCTGCCGCAATTGAACATCGCCAAGTTGTCCTTCAGGAGCGGGTTAAGCCCCTGGTAAAAGTGGTCCTGCCGCTTCTCGTCAGTATCTGAGTGATACGACGCGTAGAGCGTGAGATCGTTGAACGCCCTGGAGTATTCCAGCGTGTTCCTGCTCCCTTGTTGCAGGTGTAGGAATGCCTGCGTCTTCCTCTTCATCAAACCTGGCGGTATGTGATAGGCCCTGAAGGCCGTCCGAAACTCCGTCACGGGTCATCACTCGGTCAGTGGGCTGTCGAGCACAGAAGTTGGCCCACCACGCGCTCGCGGATCCTTGGAGCTGCTGGACCGCGAACTGAGTCTTGCGCTGCTCACTTATCTGGAGCAGCCCGAACTTCATCTCTATGGCGCGGAGCCAGTTGTCCGTGTCAAGAGGTTCATCCGCCCTTGAGAATACAGGGGGATGAGTCGCCAGGAAGTCGGAGTAGGAGCTCTGTTGACGCTCCTCACGATCTTGACGTCTCTCTGGGCGAGACGTATTCGCAATTAGAGTTTGCAGCAACTCCGTGTGCTGCTGATGTGAACCCGCCATTGTCGCGACGATGTCGGCCAATGTAACCGTTGGCAGTGGTGGTGGCAGTGTTTGCTGTTGATGTTGCTGCTGTTGCTGCTGCTGTCCCGAAGAGTCCTCGGGAGGCTGTTGGGAGGTCTCTCCCCCTTGGCTAGTACCCCCAACATCAGGGTTGGCACGAGTATGCGTCATTCTGAAATTCAAAACAGCAGCGATTAGCACATGTCTTACTTAAAATTCCATATGTAACAGCAGGTATTGAAGTGACACATGAATAATTTGCACAACATTCACATATATTGATAAAGCATAAACTTTATACAAGATACATTATTCTCGGGTCTCCGAGAAGTCGTGCTCATGTCGTCACTACCTATACATACTCCACTGTCTACACGACATGTCACCGATTACAAAAGTTTGGTTACACTACCCTGGCTGCCCTACATGGCAACTGCAACCCCCTACTCAGAGTAGAACTCGACCTCCTGTGGGTCGTCCTCCTCCGGTACCTCTGCTGGTGGCTCTGGATCTACCACCTCTTCTCCCATTCCGGGTTCTCCCATTGCTGGAAGACCCAAGACCACCGGTATGCCCAATACCGGAGGTACGAGGTCCTGCAAAGCATGCACCTCGTCCATAGCATGGTTGTAATCTTCTTCCCAGCCTTGGCCTTCCTCAATAGCATCGTCCCGCTCTTGAGCAAGGTCCTCATTCTGCTGGGTTAGGGTCTGCACCAGCTCTTGCAATGCCGCGATGTCAACACGGCTTTTCTTCTTTGCCTTCTTCAGACGATGCAACTGATTGTGTTGTTCATTCAGTCGCTTGATCGTCGGAAGGAGCACATTGCGGAGTGCGCTGTGAGCACTCTCAAAATGGTCTCCACGGCTTGTGCTCTCCTTGATCTTTGTGGCGAGATGCTCCGTATGAACAGCTTGGCTGTCCATCACAGCGTTTCCCGCCGTCATCTGGAGGCTGAGATTTGCCTCCGCGGGGTTGTACTTTGGGCAACTCGAATCTGTTGCCTCCCGGTACCTCTCTTCCCACACATGTTGAGCTCGTCCCTCCACCGGAACGAGTGCGTATGGAGTGCCCTCCATAGCTTGCACGTGTAGTTGGCAGAAACGTGACATAGTGTCACGGGCTGCCACTTGCCACACCCCTTCCGGTTGTCTTCCTCTCACCGTGACGGTGAACGGCACCCTACCGGGTGGCATAGGTCCTGCAGGGACTTCGACATTGATCATCCACGTCTTGTTCCCCTCTTCGCCTTCTTCCTTGGCGAAGTACTGCAGCATCTGGTTGTACCCGAAATATTGGAGCATTTTCCACAATGCTTCCGGGTAGCCGCTACGGTGAGAACAGTGGGACATCACCCACCCGTTCTCCAACTGTTTATCTGCTGTCATCTGTAAAAATATATTTGAGAAATGTCAAATATTTATTTAAACAGTAAACCTCTGATTTATAACATAAGACATGTCATTGAACCCATAAAACTTGGAAACATAGTTCAAATTTTAAACAAATTTGATTGCTGATCTGCTGTTCCCATGACAGCCCTGACCAGTTTCCATTTGAACCTGATTTAGGCCATGCTAAATGCAAAACCAGTTCTGGAGCTCAACACCAAAGTTAAAGATAACTTCAATAGCTGTCCAGAAAGTATTTGCTTGGCCTAAGATCTGTCCTGATTCAAAAGTTATGAGATGTCAAAGTTAACAGAATTTCTGGAGAAAATTGGACAGCACCTCCCTGCTTTAGGTACTGATTTGATCCAAGAATTCCAATTAATTCTGCTCCTAATCTGACAAAACTTTATGTTACAAAGTTGTAACCCACCTCATAATCTTTCCAGAAATACCTCATTTTCTATTTTTAGATTTTTATACAGGATGTTATACTCAATTTACAGAGAGTTTACAGAGAGTGTTTGCTCTGCCCAGTTTTCTGGACAGTTTCAACTCCACTGCATTTTCCGATTGTTTAAGTGATGAAACACCTCTGGACCTCAACATAAGAGTTGTAAAGCTCTTCCAAAGCTTTCCAGAAATGTATCATATGACCCCAACCTCGAAAGAACTCAACCTCTAACCTCTGATTAACTTCAGCCTTGATTCAGCTGAAAACAGAGTGCTCTGTCCTTAACAACCTATAAGTTGAAAACTTGTTAACTCTAAATATCCTGTTCAAGGGAAGGAGTTACATCAAGTTTTACTACTTTAGATCAAAACCTTAAAGTTTTAAATGAAGTTGTTCATTTAATGGGGTGTGACGTTGATGCGTCACCAGATTATGTCGGTACTACGTCCTCACAAAGAAAAACCTATACTGGACTTAGCCGGCTTCGTTATTTCAGTGGCACTAAACGTCACTCGCACACGGGTGCTACACGTCTACCGTTTCGTGGTTAGGCTACCTGCAGAAACGCAAACAATCATCAGACTCGGCTGCACACCGAGCCCGGAATCCATACAGTTCGTACACCCGGCCGTCATCACTCACCCGGATGTTCTCAAGCCAAACACGCCTTGAGTTACGTGTTCACGTTTCAGACCACGTTACGGGGTCTCCCAAGTTGCACCACGCATGCCAGGGACAGACGTTGCTCGTATACCCCAAACGACATGAAGAGTCGTAGAGGATATCAAAGCGGGTCGGGTTAACTGCCACCCGTGGGGCTCCACCCTTCAGCTTGTGCGCACTGGTGGACAGCGCTTACATGCACCCCCAAGACATGAACGTATCGAGATGCACGATTTTCTGACATAATCAAATAGGTTAGTATGCCACTTTCTATATGCTAATAACATCCTTATACGGGCTACTAACTCGTTCCTCACTGGATTTTTGAAAAAGGTGACCTTTGTAGTGCGTTAAACCTCAAGCGAGCTCTGATACCAACGCTGACACGACCCCATGGTCTTGTCGAGCCAGGATCACGCTGAGGGGTGCTGCGTTGCACAGCACTGAATAACACATGTCAAAGGTACAAAGCGGAAGCGAAATTTTATTACATAAACAAGTTTATGAACATGTTTACATCAAAATAAGTTCAGTCTACACTCACGGGCATAGACTACGCATCAAGTCCACGTTAAGCCCTTGATTGTGCCCTTGCTAGCACACACGCGCACTAACTCTGCGGCGTGCACGACTCCCACTCGACGGGGTTCCCCTCCTGGAGTTCCGTCTCCTCTTCCGGAGTCCCTTCCTCATAGAACCCTGCAAAAGCTTCAAACACAAGCAGTGAGCACGAAGGCTCAGCAAGTCTGACCCGTCTCACCTAAACATGGAACTTCTACATGAGGGGTGATGGGTTACATGAGGTAAAAAGCATTTGCAAGGACTCGCCTAATTAGTAGAACCTTACTTTCAAGTTTTAGCAGCAGGTTGTGGAGAACCTCACGCTAAGGCACATGAGAGAGCCGCAATCAAACAAGAAATGCATTTCTCTCATGTACTTTGCCCAAAGTTGAAAAGAACTTTAGTTAGCTCTAAACTACATCAATTCATTAGCAATCAGGTCCATCTTTCAATCAGCAACATTTTAACATGTAACTGGCCTGTTCTTTCTACGTCACGGTACAGTGAACAAGTTGTACTCACTGACCGCGAGGGACAGCGATTATAATCGATTTACACCTGCAGGGTTACCCGAACAACCCCGTCACGTACGCCCGTATTCGATGTTGCCTACAACAACCATCACAGACGCCGTACGCAACCACCTTTCGCCCGTCAGCCAAATATTGAACCGGTCCCATCGTCCCGAGCAAGAGGTCTCTGCACGCGCATCTCCGTGCCGCCAGCCGATTTACACCAAAAACTCTAAACCTACCCTGTGAACGACGGGCAATGCCTCAATACCCAGCTACCCGAGTTACATCGGTTTCCCGGTTCCCGTATAGCCGGTAGGTCTTCGGTACTGTTCTAGCTTGTTCAACAGGCCCACACACGGCTCGGTCCTCAATCGACACAAGCAGAGCTACAGCACACAGGCCCCAAAGTCCTGCTGCCCTTACTCTTCGTTTGGTCTCATTTTCTTGCCATGTGTTTCATGTGCTATCACTACCCGAGTCGAGTGCCTCTAGCCTATGCTCGCGAGTAGTTCCAACTACTCGACTTGTACCGAATCCTACACTATCTTAGCATTGCAGTAGCTAACGGGGTTTTGTAATCCTAAACCCAACCCATGGTTTTCTTGGCTGTGCAGTTGGGTTTCCAATCAAGACTCTAATGCAAAGAATCACAACTGTATTCAAAGATGTGCTCAAAACAATAAACAATTGTAAAAAGGGTTAATGCAAACCGGAGTTTGCCTTGCTGCTCTTGGTCGTAGGCTAGCTGTTCCTCCGGAGTAACGAAGTCTATGACTTCGGGTTCCTCCTCGACCTTAGCGACTACATGATAGAAGCAATACATGTATTAATTTAAATGCAGTTGTATTTACTTTTAATCTTGTGAAGTCTATAACTCTTACTAGACAAGCCCAATGACTGTGAAACTTTTACTTCGCTGGGTTACAACATAAACAGAGACTTGGTCAAGTTTTAGTTGCAGCAAAGCTCATTTGAGCCCTCCACAATTAATCATGTACTTGACCTTAATTGAAGGCTTTTAGGGTGTTCTAAGGATTTTCATGAAACAAACTATGACTTTCTGAAAACTAGGTTTTCAGAGGGTTCTAATAGAGTTGGTCTCACTTAATTTGAATGTTCCTAGCTAAAGATATGAGCTAAACAATTTCAGAGAAAATTCTGAAAATGTTTCTGAACATTTTCTATTTTCTCTGGAACAGTTTCACTAATCACACCATTAGGTGGACAAATGAGCTCAAATGGGTCTGAAATTTTTATGGTAGTTCAGGGATATTTTGGTGAACATCCCAGCAAAATTTCAGGATTTTCCTCCACAGGATTCTCCAGTTTAAATTCCTAACAGTTTAAATTTTGAGGAATTAATTATGGAGAAACAAGGGTTTTCATGAAGTGAAACTTGATTTGCTAGAAATTGCTCAGAGAGCTGAATCCAGCAAAATTTGGTTCACTCGATTTCGAGCTTTCAAGCAAAAGTTATGAGGATTTGAAGTTTGGAAGAATTCTGAAAATCGGGGGAAAAGTTTAAACTCGCGGGGGCCGCAGGGACACATGTCGAGCGCGGAGGTGTCCGGCACACCGGAGCTCACAGGGTATTTGCGCGCCAGCACAGCTGATCCCGGCTGCAGCCCGATCCCGATTTAAAATATCTCCCGCTGACAGCTGGGGTCCACCCCTTCGTCAACCTCCCGACGCCCGCGCTCTGCCGCCGAGGAGCCTCGCCGGAGAGCTCGCCGCCGGCTTCTGTACAGCTCCAAACTTCACGATTTTGGCCGCCTCTGCCTATTTTCTCTCAGGGAACAGGATTCTCGTGCCAGCTCGCCATGAAAATGGCTGCCACATGGTCGACGACGAACCGCAGCCTCGGGAGAACTTCGGTCGCGTTGTCCACCCTCCCGAGCACCTCCCCCGATCAAGCTAAGGGTCGTCGAGCATCAGTGGACCATAGGAAAGGTCGACATGATCTCTACGGAGCTCGGGAAAGGCTGCTTTGGGCTGTCACCGTGCGACCTAGGCCGGAAATCAGGATTTCTACTAAAACTTGAAGAACAGCGGTTTCCCTCAACGGTTCTTCGTGGTTCCTGCTCCTATGGATCCGCACGGGCTACTAGAAGTGATCCTCTCTACAAGAGGATGAGTGATGCAGTGTGGCTTACAAATTTCTCGGATCGGTGCAAACCTCACTTTTGCACACCGTCGCGAAAACATGAAATTCCGGCTTGAGCAGCGCTTGTCACGCCGCCGGAGCTTACGGGAAAGAAAGAGGGGTTGAAGGCGAACCTCTTTGCTGTTTACAGCTCCGTGAACGGTGGGCTGTGGTGTCCGGAAGGACGGTTCCCGCAGCGGCGGCTCGAGCTGAACCGGCAGAGACAAGATCGCCGCGGTGGAGCTCGGGGAAGACCGCGCAGGGTCTGGAACCGATGCGAGGGCGTTGGAGATGGCTTGGCGCACCCGGTGCTGGTCTCAGATCGCCGGGAGGGTCACTGGATTGGCCGGGCGATGAGGAACCGAAGGTTCACTCGGGCGGCGAGGTGTTTCGGCGTTTTGAGTGGAAGTGCGACGAGGCAGCAATGGAAGGCGCCGGTGACCGCTCGGGCGGGTAGATAAAGACCCAGGGAGTCGGTTCCGCGGCTGAGATCGGCAAGCAGCTGGTGGCGTCGCCGTTTCTTCGCCGTGGCGGCAGCTGCAGCGCGCGCGGTTAACCGAGCTGAGCTCTCAGTCGGTTTCTTTTTGCTTCAGTTGCTGACATGTGGGTCCCACTTCCCATTTTAACCTCTGAAATTTACTCCTAATCACTGTTGTAAACAGTGAGCCCCATAATACACCTGGCAATTCAAATTATTCACCCATGAGCCATTTGAATTAGTTAGAATTCAAATGGGGTTTGGTTTGGATGAATTTAAGCACAATTTCAGTTTTGAAATTCAAATAAAGTTTGAATTTCCCCCACTTAGCTCATGTCAAGATGAACTCCAAATGGAGTGAAAATTGGTGTGTGAGCTCACAAAAATGTGCTGAATAAGAATATGCCTCCCACTTTTGAATTCATGGGATAAAAACAGTTTGAATTTGAATATGGTTTCAAACTGCCCTCTTTCTAGCTCTACCCAAAATGACCTCAAAAAGGTTTTGAATTTGGGTGAAACTTGACATGGACATCCTTAGCAATATGTAGGAGATTTCATATGTCCAGCCCACCTATATCACATGTGGGAAATACCACTTTTGCAACATGTGAGTTGTTTTTCTAATGAGCATGTTGATGGTGGTTACTTGCTCTTCATTTGTGTCCATCAACTTTCCTCAAATGAGGTGTGTGGTGTAGTGATGAACACTTTAAATATGTGTAAAAAACTGAGGCCCTTACATTTCCCCCAATGGAACACCACACCTTTCTTAGTCAACTCATGCAATGGGGCAGCAATAGTGCTAAAATCCTTGACGAAACGTCGGTAGAAACCTGCAAGACCAAGAAAACTCCTTACCTGTGTGATGGCTTGAGGTATTGGCCAGCTCTTGATCGCTTGAATTTTCATCTCATCCATCTCAATTCCATACCTACGGTCCAAAAGGTCTTGGACTTTCCGCTGAATTTCCTTAGTCTCCTCGGGGTTGGTCCTATATGCAGCACGGTTTGACAAAATTGCACCTGGAATCAAATCAATTTGATGTTCAATCCCTCTCAAAGGTGGAAGTCCCGGGGGTATCTCAGCTGGAAAAATATCCTCATACTCTTGCAACAAGTTAGTAACTGCTGGAGGCAAAGACCTAGCAATATCATCAATGGAGAACAAAACTTGTTTGCAGACCAATGCACAACAAATATCATGATCAGAAATTTCAGCAAGGTCTGATTTTGTAGCAAGCATTACACGACCCTTCAATTTAATTCCCTCAGTATTAGAACTAGGTGTAGATCTCTCATTATTTGGTGGTAAAACAGAATTAATGACTTGTTGATTTTCTGATTTAGAACTACTAGAAATTCCAGCTCTCTCCCTATCAGCTTGTACAGTTTCAGCAGGAGTCAAAGGTATCAAAGTAATTTTCTTTCCTTTATGCATAAAAGTATATTTATTACTTCTACCATGGTGCAAAGCATCCTTATCATGTTCCCAAGGTCGACCCAATAAAAGTGAACAAGCTTGCATGGGTACCACATCACAATCAACGGAATCAACATATGTACCAACGGAAAACGGAATTCTGCAAGTTTGTGTTACCTTAGCTCTTAGAGAATCATTCAACCATTGAATATAGTACGGATGTGGGTGTGGTCGTGTATTCAAGCTAAGCTTCTTGACCAATTCAGAACTCACCAAGTTGTTGCAGCTTCCTCCATCAATGATGACACGTGCTCGCCGGTTCTTGATGACAAAGAAAATCTGAAACAAATTATGGCGTTGTAATCTATTAAGTTGTTGTACCTGTGTGTTCAGCACCCGCTGCACAATGATGTTCATGTAGGCTGATGTGTCTTCACTCCCAAAAACATGTCCCTCATCATTGTCCGTAGCAGCTTCATCATCATTGTTGTCTTCGACATCGGAGGTGCTGATGTATCCTCCCTCTTCTGTAGCCACGTATGCCCGCTGACTAGGACAATCTTTTTGCACATGACCAAGACCATGGCAGCGGTGGCACTGAATGCCGGAAGTGTGTCCTGTTGAAGCAACGGATGAAGCACTTTTGGCGGGTACCTGCATGGAATTTTTACCCGAATCCGCAGGTCGTGCAGGTGGTGGTTTCGGTGCTGCTGAAACGTTGTTGCTGCCAGAAGGAAGCTTGGCTGCTGGTTTTGGTGAAAGGGCATCAAAATGGAATGACTTGGACACCCCCGAAGATGTTGTTGTGCGTGGAGTGTAGGAGGCACCGCTGCTGCTCTTGTTCTTTTGTTGACGACCCTGTAACTCCTTTTCTGCAAGCATAGAAGGCTGGAACAACTGGTTGACAGTATTAACTTCGTTATAATCAACAATATCATGTATCTCACGTCTCAACCCCCTATAGAAACGACAAATTTTATCTTCAGTGTCCTCTACTACCCCACATCTGATCATACCCTTTTGAAGCTCCGCATAATAATCTTGGACAGAATTATTTCCCTGCTCTAAGCGTTGCAATTTCTTTCGTAAATCACGTTGGTAGGATGGAGGAACAAAACGATTACGCATAGCTTCTTTAAACGTTCCCATGTATCAGGTTGTAAGCGTGTGGTACCTAGTTCATTCCACCATATTATAGCAAAATTCTTAAACTCACTAGTGGCTTGTCGAACTCTATGTTGTTCAGGAACAAGGTGGGAATTGAATTTCTGCTCAACCGTCGTTTCCCAATCAAGATATGCCTCAGCATCATAAGCACCAGAAAATGAAGATATGGAAAATTTAACTTTAGTAAAAGGGTCATCAAGAGGGCGGTTATTGTTACCACGCATGTTGTTTCCTACCATACCATGAGTGTTTTGACGAAGGCGTTGACGTAGATGTACATTCTGCGCAGCACGTGTATCCACCTCTCCATTGACATCACACAACACGTCTTCTTCTTCAAAGTTGTTGTGGTTGGTAGCATCATGGCTGAATGGTAGGTGGGTCTCCTTATTATCAATCCTTCCAACTAGCGAGCTTAAGCGTTTGTCCAACCTCTCAAGGGTGTGGGGTATTCTCTGTTCAGCAAGATAATCTTTTACCCCTTGTGCGATTGCTTCCTTGACAGACTTCATCATTTGTTCTATGTAACCCTTCATCTCACTTTTCAAAACACGCTCCGTAGGATCAATATGATCTGAGATTGTTAGCAAGAATAATATGGAAAACAACAAGATTATCCCTATTAACTACTACGCAATGATAGTCGAACTCACAAATCAATGGGTCGAGTCTTACCAAGCTCTTACAAGTTTCTTACCACAACAAGGCAAAGGATACCTGGACGACGTGATTCAGCGATTGCAAGGGTCAAAAACTTGTGCTGTTCGAAAGGATGAATGTGGAGTTTGGATGGTCATATATATGTGAGTAGCACACAATTCAATAACAGATAGTAATGCTGAATAGATGTCCAAACACTTGTCCTAGTTGCTGGCCTACTCGTGTCTTATCCCGGATGTTATGAACAAGAACGAAAGAAGTATGAATGATAAGGACAATAATTGAGCAGGAACAATTGCACCACAAGGCAAAATAACACACCCAAGTTTTGATATTTGTGCTCCTCTTCACAAATTTTCTTTTCTATATTTTTTCTTTGATTTTTTTATAGCTGCCATGAAATCAGGAGCACTAATATACACGTCGCACAAATTTTCAGCTCACTTAAAAAGAGAAGATGAGGACAACAGAAATTCAATATGTTTCTTTATGATTATTGTTGAGTCTTTAGATGCCAAATAATCAATCTTCCAAAGTGAATCTGGGCAATGTAATTTAACCCAATGCCAAGGTTATGGCTGTTTTAAGACAGCACCACAAGATGATGTTTTTGGTGGAGCTGAATTGGAAACGGTGGTGAGAAAAAAAATTGGATATGATGGTGACAACGTGTGGGATGGTGTGCATATATCAAGGAGGATAAACTCAAGTAATATGTGATGAAAACTGAAGAACAAGGATAACCCTAGCACAATGAATAGTTATGGTGACCGATTTGATAACGATTGTGGCAGCTAGGGTTTCGATGGAATGCAGCGGATGGAATAACAAAGTAGGAACAAAACACGATTAAACCAGCAACAAAACATGAACTAGGACACAAATTCAACACTACGTACTCCAAAAAGGAATTGTGCAAAAGGCTAAACCTGGTCTGGGATGGGGAAACCTATTACTATAATTTTTTTGGCTTTTTCGTGGATGATAGGACGAGTTCAAGACAAAAAAAACTAGGGGAAGGCAAATCTGACGGTGCACCTAAAGCTCTGATTACCACTTGATGTGTACAGTGGTCCCAATCTTCCGAAAGGTTCTGATAACTCTCGATTTGGTAGAGACTTGACACAAATCTATCCGGCTTCCGAACAACACGTTCTGAACCCTGCAACCGCAGCACCACGTCTCCTCAGATTATCAACCGATATTGCGTGGTTGACCTCGCCAAGAAGGCTAATCCTTGCCTGCGAATCGAAGAACACAAGCAAGAACAAGAAAGAATGCAACCAAATTGCTGAAATATATGAAGCACTGAAGTTGGGGTCTCACAAACCGATGAACGGCGAAACTGTTCTTGATAGAATAATCTAAGAAAAACCCAGCTGTTTGTGAGGGTGGCTAGGGGGTATAAAGGAGGTGGAGGACGACCAGGGGGTGCTGGGGTCGTGACCTAACCCTAAGAGACGTACATAATGGACTTGGACTTGATACAAGGCCCAATGGCCCAACTAGGTGATGCAACACCCTGACAGACTCTAAACTTTATATTGTTTCAATGTTTCCCGTCGACTCCGAAGGAATTTTGACGTGGGGCCAGTTCCATTGAAAAGTTTATCCTCTCAGCTTTCCGTGCATATGTAGAACATCAAAGACGGAGTCTGTATGCCTCCTGTGCATCCATTTTAAGGTGGACTGCTCCTGGGCCCGAGTTGGACTCGAGTTTGAGTTGGGCTCGGTCTCTAACTTCTTGTTGGCGTATTTTCTGGTCCTCCACGCCTCCAAACCCCTCTCCATGTATCTCCATGTCCTCTCCATGGTTCCTAATCATAATTAATCTATTAGGTAGCAACATACTCTCAAAATTCACATACAAAGAATTGTTCAGGAACGAGCTCACCTCTAAATTTAATTGTCGTGGTCGAGCTCTAGTAATTGTACCTTGCATGTCTATCATGTGAGTGTTGTGTATATCTGCAGGATTGATATCCACATCACAGTATGGTTTAGCTTGTATGCTTCGCTGAGTCCATGGGATATGGGAAGCGAGATAGATGTGTCTAGCTAACTGCACTCGTACGAATAATGAGAAAACTGATGTTGTTAATGAACATGAATCGGAGAGAGATCTAGGCAAGACAGGGTTTGTGAATGAGATAGAATGAGATGGTGGTTACTTTCCATAGATCTAGGGACCAGTTCATGCGAGCACATGCCAGGATAACAGTGCCACCACAAGGCCAAGTATGGGTGCGGCTTAGCTGAGTAATTAGATAAGTTACTAGATTGTTATGGACTGTGGAAGGCGCGGGGAATGGGAGTCGAGTGAGGACTGTCCTGGGAACTGCATGACACAAGAGGGGGCCCGTGGGTGGGAGAATTGGAGATTCTAGCCTGCTGGTGAAACCTTAGTGAGTCCATACATCTAGTAGCCCCTTTATAAAGGCTATTTTGTGATCTCTTGACCATACAACGATGGTTGTGTACTGATATAATGGAGGTTCTGCAGTCGCCGACGGATGACGAAATCACAAACTTGTGGGTAAAGAGGTGCAAACTCTGCAGAGTCTTAAAACTATCATGATAGCTGAGCTTACGGTCACGAGCGCCTGGCCAACTTCCATGATTAGTTGGGATTGTTTTTGGATGGTATTTGGTTTTGGTTATTGGTTTGGTTTTCGGGACTGTTGAGTCATGGCAACGAGATTGGTCTCGGTGTGAGACGGAATTGTTTATAAGATGAAATGGTAGCGAATACGAGATGGTATTCGTGAGATGGTAGCGAATACGAGAAGGTATTCATGAGCAAAGATGAAAAAGATTAATGTCTGGTTGAGACATGGAAAGTGATGAAACAAAATTGAGGTATGTTGGTATTTTAATTTTGACGCCCTCAATTCTGTGGAAAGCCACGGAACCGAGAACTGATGCGAATGTGTGCCCATGATGTTCATTGCACATACACATATACTTCACAAACTGAATTCAGAATACATTTTGCCGCGAATAACAGGGTTTATTACAAAATTTCATGAGTCTTGGAGTCATGCTGGCAGCGGAAGTCTAATCCTACAGCGGAAGTCTTATTTCTATGCAGCGGAAATCTTCTAACTAGTGTGGAAGCAATCTAAGCAGCAGCAGCGGCTCCATCTCTACTCCATCCCCACAGGCAAGGTTGAGGACAGATCACACGCCTAATGCTCCACTTGGTCTTCATAGTATTCTTCTCCTGTTGCTGATGATGAAGTAATAATGCAACTTTGATAACAATGATGTACTCAGCAAGTGCGGGAAAATATGATATGTAGCTCACAGCAAGGAAGGTAATAAAAGTCTCATTGCAGAAAGCAAAGTTATTTCTCAAAACCACGTTAAAACAGAAACTTAACCTTAAGTGAATGTAATCCCAAAATACCAACATACCTCCATTATGTCTCATTACTTCCCATGTCTCAACCAGACATTAATCTTTCTCAAATTTGCTCACGAATACCTTCTCGTATTCGCTACCATCTCACGAATACCATCTCGTATTCGCTACCATTTCATTAGATAAACAATTCTGCCTCACACCGAGACCAATCTCGTTGCCATGACTCAACAGTCATGAAACCAAGTCTTATCACCCGGACACAACAGTCCCGAAAACCAAAACCATAACCATACATAACCTCCCAAAAACCATCCCATCTAATCATGTGAGTTGTCCAGGCGCTCGTGACCGTAAGCTCGGCTATCATGATAGTTTTAAGACTCTGCAAAGTTTGTACCACTTTACCGACAAGTTTGTGATTTCGTCACCCGTCGGCGACTGCAGAACCTCCATTGTACCAGTACAGAACCGTCGCTGTACGGTCAAGAGATCACAAAATAGCCTTTACAAAGGGGTTACTAGATGTATGGACTCACTAAGGTTTCACGGGCAGGCTAGAATCTCCAATCCCCCCATCCACGGACCCCCTCTTGTGCCATGCAGTTCCCAAGGCAGTCCTCACTCGACTAACATTCCCCGTGCCTTCCACGATCCATAACAATCTTGCAACTTACCTAATTACTCAGCTAAGCCGCACCCATATTGGCCTTGTGGTGGCACTGCTATCCAGGCATGGCTGGCATGAATCGGTCCTTAGATCTACGGAAAGTAAAATCACCATCTCATGCTACCTCATTCACAAACCTGGCTTGCCTAGATCTCCCTCCGATCCATGTTCATTAACAACATCAGTTTGACACCCTCAATTCTGTGGAAAAACCACGGAACCGAGAACTGATGCATATGTGTGCCCAGGATGTTCATCACACATATACACATCATCCACAAACTGAATTCCAGAATATATATAACCATGAATAACAGAGTTTTTTACAATGTTTCATGAGTCTTGGACTCATGCTAACAGCGGAAGTCTTGATCTAACAGCGGAATGTCACACCCGGTTTTTCCGAAGAACAACCAAGTGAATATCACATGTATGCCAGGATCATTTTCTCATACATGTGATGATAAATAGTGAAGCATCATTTATTACAAGCCAGGTGTCGAATATAAATAAGTCTTACATAGCAAATGTCTCGATGGACAATAATAAGTTCATCACAAGTAAATAAACTAGCAGCGGAATATTATTCTTGAGGGCTCCGTCACAGGCGTTGCCCGGGGGTCTCCATGAACCTAGAAACCTTCTTCGGGTCTAAAGTCTTGGTCATTATACACCACCTCATTAGTTTGACCTGAGCAGCAATATAAACCAACAAATATGCAAGGTTGAGTACCGATGGTACTCAGCAAGTGTGGGAAAGTATGTCATGCATGGCTAGAGCAAGAAAAGGTTGAACTCATGGTTAAAGCACTACGCAATTAATACCTATCATATTAGCTTATTAAGCACCTACATTACTACACAGGTGAAATGGTCCCAATTTCCCATCCCATCATCATAATCAAAAAACCATAACATCATTTCCAATGTTAAGCTCCCCGCTTAACATCTTTAACTTCCAAAACCATCACTCCTCTAATCATGAATAAGTCCAAGCCGCTCTTGACCATGAGCATGGCTGTCATGACAGTTTTGACTCTGCAGAGTTTGTACCACTGTACCCACATGTAGTGATTTCATCCCCCGTTGCCGGGTGGACTAAAAGAACCTCCATTATGCCAGTGGCTACGAACCACATTCACACTTCCCAGGTGTGTAGCCAGGAGATCACTACGAAGCCTTTACAAAGGGATTCCCGGCGAGCGTGAGCCCACTGAGGTTTCACCCCTAACAGCATACAAGAGGCTCCAACCCCGCTGCAGTGGCCCCCTCTTGAGCCTTGTGGTTCATATGGTAGTCCAACTGACACCTATTCCCCTCACCATCCAACACACCCATACTACGCCGGGGATACACCTAATTAATTGGCCAATCTGCCCCATCTCAGCATGCGGTTGGCACGGTAAAG
Organism: Neostapfia colusana; assembly: GCA_030760725.1. Classification (NCBI taxonomy): domain Eukaryota; kingdom Viridiplantae; phylum Streptophyta; class Magnoliopsida; order Poales; family Poaceae; genus Neostapfia; species Neostapfia colusana. Next base: position 88,762,982 of record JASWHV010000003.1, read on the forward strand.
CCAGGTTACATGCTCCTTGAACCGGTCCTTAGGATCCAGGCAAGTACTAAACACAAACCCGAGTCTCGTGCACCCAGCATACAACCAAAACATCCAACTTGCCTTGATCCCTACCTCTACATAACTCACAATATTTCATTCAAGAGTATGGTAAAATAAACTGATGGTCTCATATCCCAAATATCCCATTCTAAGCATGGCTAAGCATATGCATAATAATAAATGACATGATAAAATAAATCCCAACCCAAGCTACAAGGAAACAAGGTAATGCAATTCTAGGGAAACTTCCTAGCATGGGTTTCATATTTCAATTGACAATGCAACTAATTCTAGCTACACATCCTAGTATAGGATCAAAGTGGTCAAGGACACTTGCCTCCTTCCTGCTGCTGTTGAAATTGGTAGTCCTGATCTTGGAAAGGAAGAACTTGCTCTGGAGCAGGTTCTACATCATGCCATCACACATAGCAAAAGAAAAATAACAATCCATAAGACATAGTTCACACTTCCACTTCATACAAACCACACATTCACATTTATGAAAGTCATTCACAATTATATGTGTTGTGGTTACTCTATGTGTGTTGACCTTTGGCTTACATGTACTTTTAATCATGTGTATATGATTCCTACTTTTGTATTCACATTTATACTTACATACTATATATATGTGTATATGTGCATGAAAGGCATTTTCCTACTCCATATGTGTCTTCAGAATTTCTACCAACCCTAAACTGAATTCTTTGGATTTTAGAAACTTCATTTATCAGTTACTAGTTGCTATATTTTCAGATTTATTTCCTATGCCTAAATGTGAACTTTTATTATGAAAATAACAAGACACATCATCTAAACAGAATAGGTTCTGATCTAAAATATTTACTAACATATTTTTGGCCTTTTCCTCTGATGTAAACTATTTTACATTTATTTTCCCTATTTTCAGAACTATTCTTTAATAAAAAATGTGTCCCTAATACTAATAAATGTGAATAATAAATTAAACAGATTCACTTCAGCCAAAATCTATTTTTATCTCACTCCAAAGTTTTCTATGTACTGAGAAAGTTTTTAATTTAATTTTGACAATATGTTTGTCCCACTTTTTAAATTTTAAATTCTAGCCACGTATTCAATTTTCCTAAATTAAATATCAAACAGGGTTAAAAAGGTAAACTCACCCCACTACAGGGTCTATAATATTATTTTAACAATTTTCAGGGGTCTAGCTACTCATATCAGAGGAGTTTTTCCTAATTTTTATTAAGTCCAGGGGCTAAAACTGATTTTTAAATGAGTTTACATGATTTTCTGAAGTTCAGGGGCTCGATCAGAAGTTTCCGGGGCTAGCTCTTATTTCCCGAGAACCCCAGGGGGTAGCACGTAAGATTTCCAGTCTTTATAACGCAGGGCTGACGTGGACCGTCCGATTTAAAACAGACGGCTGAGATTATAACGCCGAACCGGTACGCGGGGATTTAAAGTCTACCGTGCGATTTAAAATAGACGGCGCACAAGCGGCCACGTCGCTCTGATCGAGCGTGGGCGGCGCTGCCCGGCGGCGCACGGCGGCGGGAGGCGGCGATCTCGCCGGAGAGTTTCGGATCTTCGGGAATTCTTCCTAGAACTGTGATTTTATGGCATAGATCGGTGGAGGGGAGGTCGGGGATCTCACCTCGGGGGTTTTCTTGAGCTCGGAGGTTCTGGAAAGCGGTCGGCGACGAGGTCCGAGATGAATTCACGGAGAGGCTTGTCGGCGCTGTGTTTGAACCGCAAGTCACCGAGTTTTCTGCACCTGCAAGGTTCCCCGGAGGCGGTGGATCAAGACCAGCGAGTTAGATCGGAATTTCCAAGCGTAGATTGGCCAGAGTTCGCAGGAGAAGGCTCGGGTTCTCACCGGAGTAAAAACAGCAGATCGCGTGAGTAAAACGGGACAAGGCCAGGGTTTTTATAGACGGGGGAGGGCGGCGGGTTGGTTTAGATCGAGCTGGAGTTTTCGGGGTCCGGAAATTGGCTGGGATACGCGTGAATTCCTGATCGGTTTTGATTCGGGTGAGAGAGTCCCGGCCGATCGCGGCGCGGCGCGAGGAAGAAGAAGGCTGGCGGGCCCCGCCTGTCAGTGGGAGGAAGGGGGCGCGCGCGGCTGCGGTCTGGCGCGGAGCAGAGCGAGCCGGCTGGTGGGTTTCGGCCCACTGGCCGGTTTTTTTCTGTTTTCCATTTTCTTTTTTTCTATTTCTTTTCTGTTTTGAGTTTAAATTGAATTCCAGTTTGAATTTAAAATGTTGCAAAACATGCAACACGTCCAAAAATTTTTAAATTCCCCTCTTAACAGGATTTTGGGTCTTAACAGGATTTTGGGGTGTTACAGCTCTACCCCCCTTAAAAGAAATCTCGTCCTCGAGATTAGTGGTTCTAAGAAAACAATTCCGGAAATTGTGCCTTGAGTTCATCTTCCCGTTCCCAGGTGGCTTCTTCTGCTGAGTGATGCTTCCATTGCACTTTGCACATCCGGATTCTTTTATTTCTGGTGAGGCCTTCCATTGTCTCCAAAATCTTGATTGGTTGCTCGGCATAAGACAAATCCTCAGCTACGTCCACTTCATTCACGGGTAACACCTCTTCAGGCGTCCTCAGGCATTTCTTGAGTTGTGACACATGGAATACATCGTGCACATCCAATAGACGAGCCGGTAACTCTAGTTGATACGCCACTTCGCCTTTCCTTTCCAGAACTTGAAAGGGTCCGATGTATCGAGGTGACAACTTCCCTTTCACCTTGAACCGACGAAGTCCTCTGATAGGGGACACCTTGAGATATACATAGTCTCCCACGTTGAAAACGAGCTCTCTTCTTCGTACATCGGCATAGCTCTTTTGGCGTGTCTGTGCTATCCTCAAATTATTGCGAATTTCCCTCACCTTCGCCTCGGCTTCTTGTAGTACTTCTGGACCAAACACTTTACTTTCCCCTGTTTGGTTCCAAAATAGGGGAGTTCTGCACTTCCTCCCGTATAAAGCTTCAAACGGTGACATCTTCATACTAGCTTGATAGCTGTTGTTATAGGAAAATTCCGCATACGATAAGTTCCTGTCCCAACTCCGGTTGTTTTTGAGTGCACATGCCCTCAGCATATCCTCAAGAATCTGATTGGTTCTTTCCGTCTGCCCATCAGTTTGGGGATGATAGGCAGAACTAAAGTTCAGATGGGTTCCCATGGTTTCATGCAACTTCTGCTAGAACCTTGAGGTGAACTGTGTCCCTCGATCCAACACAATCTTCTTTGGCACTCCATGGTAACACACGATCCTTGACATGTACAACTCTGCCAATTTGGATCTGCTGTAGCTTTCTTTCACGGGGATGAAATGAGCTACCTTGGTTAGCCTGTCAATGATGACCCATATTGAATCATATCCGGATTGGGTCCTAGGCAATCCCACTATGAAATCCATACCGATTTCTTCCCATTTCCATTCAGGCACTTTGAGTGGTTGCAATAATCCCTCGGGTCGTTGATGTTCTGCTTTCACCAACTGACATGTGTCACATAGGGCAACATGTTCCGCGACATCTCGCTTCATGCCATACCACCAATACCTGCTCTTGAGGTCCTGGTACATCTTCGTACTCCTAGGATGAATGGAATAGTCGGAATCGTGAGCCTCCTTCAAAATCAATTCACGAATCTCCTTTACTTCAGGCACACAAATCCTTTTCCCGTGCCACACCTCACCTTGTTCATCCTCTCTGAAACCAGGAGCTTTATTTTCCTTGATGAGTTGCCTGATTTCTTGTGTCTTCTCGTCTTTCTTTTGACCCTCGCGGATTTCTTGCTCGAGTGTGGAGTCCACTTTCATGGCGATGGCTTCACCACTATTCACAAGGCATAGATTGAGCCTTATAACCTCGTCCTTCAATTCTGCAGGCATGTCCTTCAAGCTCAACTTATTGACCTGCACTTTCCGACTTAAAGCATCGGCCACGACGTTTGCTTTCCCAGGATGATAGTTGATGCCCACATCAAAGTCATTGATTAGCTCTAACCATCTCCTTTGTCTGAGTTTGAGATCTGGCTGCGTGAAAATGTACTTCAAACTCTTATGATCCGTATATATCTCTGTCCTCTTCCTCATCAAGTAGTGTCGCCAAATTTTCAACGCGTGTACCACTGCGGCTAGTTCTAAGTCGTGCGTAGGATAGTTTTTCTCGTGCTTCCGAAGCTGCCGGGATGCATATGCTACGACATGCCCTTCTTGCATGAGAACACATCCCAACCCTTTTCCAGAGGCATCGCGGTACACTGTGAAATTCTTCTGCATATCTAGCATAACCAACACTGGGGCTGTTGTCAATCTTTTCTTTAGCTCCTGAAAACTCGTCTCGCACTGTGGCGTCCATGTGAATGTGATTCCCTTCTCCAACAGTTTGTTGAGGGGTCTCGAGATCTTGGAGAATCCCTCAATAAACCGTCGATAGTATCCAGCCAATCCCAAGAAGCTTCGAACTTCCCCGACATTTTCATGGGTCTTCCACTTCTGTATATCCTCGATTTTGGCAGGATCCACGGAGATTCCTCCCTCCGAGATTATATGTCCTAAGAAGGGAACTCTCTTCAGCCAAAACTCACACTTGCTCAACTAGGCATATAGTTGGTGTTCTCTCAGCCTTTGCAACACCAACCTTAGATGTTTCTCATGTTCTTCTTCATCTTTGGAGAAGACGAGAATGTCATCTATGAAAACAACCACAAATTTGTCCAGATATTCCATGAATACCTTGTTCATGAGATACATGAAGTATGCCGGGGCATTAGTTAGCCCGAAAGGCATGACGGTGCATTCATACAGTCCGTACCGAGATACGAAAGCTGTCTTGGGAATATCAGATTGCCTTATCTTGAGTTGGTGGTATCCCGACCTGAGATCAATTTTCGAGAACACACAAGCGCCCCTCAATTGATCAAAGAAGTCTTCAATGCGGGGTAATGGGTACTTATTCTTGATGGTTACCTCATTCAAGGCACGGTAATCCACGCATAACCTTTGGGTTCCGTCCTTCTTGGGCACAAATATCACCGGAGCTCCCCATGGTGAGGAACTAGGATGAATATACCCCTTCTCCGTCAATTCTCTCAAATGATCCTTGAGTTCTCCCAGCTACTTGAAGTCCATCTGATAAGGCCTCTTGTATATCGGGGCTGTTCCAGGTACTAGCTCAATTGCGAATTCCACTTCACGATCGGGAGGAATACCTGGCAAATCCTCCGGAAAAACATCTGGATATCCCCTGATGGTCCTGATCTCCTCCACTTTCACCTCAACTTGATTCAATTTAATGTCCCTCCTAGGCTAGTGTATTGTTATGAACTTTACTCTTGTGCCACTAGGGTGAGTTAGTTCCACCGTTCTGGTCGAACAATGGATGATTCCTTTATGTTTGGTCAACCAATCCATACCCAAAATAATATCTATCCCTTGTGAATCTATCACTAGGAGGTTAGCAGTAAATACTACCCCATTAATGTCTAGGTTCACTTTGGGACACACTTGTCTTGTCCTTATTTCTCCACCTGGAGAGTTTACAGCTAGCATATGGTTCATTTGTGTTGTTGCTAGGTCATGCTTCTTAACAAACCCTTGAGCAATGAACGAGTGGGTAGCACCAGAATCAAACAGCAGGGTTGCAATGTGTAAATTGGCAGGAAACTTACCAACTACCACGTCGGGTGCCTCTTGTGCTTCCTCCATAGTGACGTGGTTCACCCGTCCTCTCATTACATTCTGCTGTTGTGGCTGCGTGGGCTTCTTCTTTGGGCACTTATGGGCATAGTGCCCCACTTCACCACAGTTGAAACATTGCACCCCAACCTTAGGTGCCTGGCCTTTGTTGTCTTGGGGTTGGTTTGGGGGTCCTTGTACTGCTGGTCGATGTTGATATGTAGGGCGAGGCTGCTGTACCAACTGACGTTGCGGCTGTGCTGGTGCTGCCGGAGGCCTGTAGTTCGGGTTGTACCCTCTTGGTGCTGAGTAGGATACCGCAGCACGGTTCATCTGCCCGGCAGGTTGCTGCATCAGACGTGGGCGGGTGTTGCTCCCTGAGGCTTGATGTGACCACCTGGCCTTCCTCTTATTCTCATTTTCCAAGGCCTTCAGCTTCCTTTCTACCACAAACGCACTGTCCACCATCTTTTGGAAGCTTTCATACTCATTTGAGGACATTGCACACTGCATTTCTGCGATAAGTCCTTCCACGAAACAATCTTGTTTCTGCTCATCAGTCTCTATATCCCGTGGGGCATAACGGGATAGTTGAGTAAATTTAGTGAGGTATTCCCTCACCGTCATGTTTCCCTGCTGCAGTCCCAAGAACTCCTTCCTCTTGTTTTTGAGTTCACCCCTTGGTATGTAATGATTGCGGAAGCTACGCTTGAACTCCTCCCAAGTGATGTTCTCAGGGTCATGATGGGCAGCCACGTAAGCGGTCCACCAATCAGCAGCAGGTCCATGCAATTGATGAGAGGCAAACAGCACCCCTCTCATACCCTTGGCACTGTATGATCCTCATATTGCTCTCAATGGTCTTTAGCCAATCATCCGCCTCCAGAGGTTCAGCAGCACTTGCAAACTTTGGAGGTTGAGTTCCTAGAAACTCACTCAACCTGGGTTGGCGTGGTGCAACTTGTGGAGGTGGAACTTGATGCAAGTTGGCCACCACTTGAGTCAAGTTCTGGATGAGCTGATTATGATTCTCCAGCATTTGGTGGAGGGGATCAACTCCTTCACGGCGACCACCCCTGTCCTGGCCTCTAGAAAGATGAGGGTTGCAGGCCTCATCGTTGTTGTTGGCGGGGTTGGCAGCATGTCCTTTTCCTCTTCCGGCCATCTGGCATGATCAACCAATGTTAATTTAAAGCAATACGTATCATCTTACTACTTTCACTTGTTTATACTTTGAAGTGTTGAGGCTTTGTTATACTTATCTGAGGGTTCATATCTCACACAAAAATAAATGCAATATTATTTCATGTGGGTTCACACACCAAAGCAAAACAATCTGGAGACGAGGCTGTGGACAATTGCTCATGGCTTCCACAACTCACGTCACACACCAATCATTAACACACCATTAACTAACGTAACGACTCGACTACTCGACATCCTTCTAATTTAAGAGAAAGGCTCTACGCTACTCGTTTTCTTGAGCTGGCTCCTCGGGATCTTCCTCATCATTTCAGCTGCCTTCTGACTCTGCTTTGGGTGGGGAGGCTGCTGGTGGAGAAGTGTGACGGCGCCTGATCGCTCGGCGATCTGGGGAGTCAGGAGTCCATGTATCATTCACGGTGACACACAGTTCATTCCCATCTCCTCTTTCTCTCGCCCTCAAGCTGGCTTGCAGCAACGCCTCGGTTTCCTTCAGGGTGTCACGAACATCCTGAAGCTCCTGCTGACACTCCTGCAGTCGAGTGCTGAGCATAGCAGCATCCTCCAAGCACAAGTCCATGTGCTCATGGGAAGTCCCTTGCTGCACTGGCGGGTACTTGTACTCCGTGGTACAACTCTCACGCTGGAGGACATACCTGTACTCAGCCCTGTCCAGGTGTCAACGATAGATGTGACTCTGGCAGGTGATGGCCTCCCAGGTGACATCCTTCTCCGCATCGACCTGTGTCGCTCTACAGGCTGGAGAGAGGTGGATCTTAGGCAGCTGATTCTCGTGTATAATCCTCATCTCTGAACTCCATTCTTCCCTCTTCTCACGGATGGTCCTGGTGGAGTTATAGTGGATGATTAGCTTGCCTGTATTGCCGGCGGCTTCGAGCATACGTCGAAGACGGCACAACAAGCCTCCTACTGCCAATCCGTAGGAAAGGTATGTCACCGGACGGCTCTCCTCTCTTTCGGCAAGGGCAACTACGGGAACTCTCCCTCCTGTGGACTTGCCAGCGGTGCGAATCATGCGAACCATCTAAAACAAAAAGCATTTAACTTAGGTTAGATAAACTTTTTAAATAAAATCCCATTTTGAATTAAAATTGGGGTAAGATGAAGAAAGTGACTCATTAAATAACACTTTTCAACACACACCTTATAAAAATAGTTTTTAAGAAAATAAGGCCCTTAAATACGTCCATTTCTACCTAGGTCCACGTTCCTACGGGCAACCTTGCCTCTGATACCACTTCCTGTCACACCCGGTTTTCCCGAAGAACAACCAAGTGAATATCACATGTATGCCAGGATCATTTTCTCATACATGTGATGACAAATAGTGAAGCACCATTTATTACAAGCCAGGTGTCGAATATAAATAAGTCTTACATAGCAAATGTCTCGTTGAACAATAATAAGTTCATCACAAGTAAATAAACTAGCAGCGGAATATTATTCTTGAGGGCTCCGTCATAGGCGTTGCCCGGGGGTCTCCATGAACCTAGAAACCTTCTTCGGGTCCAAAGTCTTGGTCATTATACACCACCTCATTATCTTGATCTGAGCAGCAATATAAACCAATAAATATGCAAGGTTGAGTACCGATGGTACTCAGCAAGTGTGGGAAAGTATGTCATGCATGGCTAGAGCAAGAAAAGGTTGAACTCATGGTTAAACCACTACGCAATTAATACCTATCACCTTAGCTTATTAAGCACCTACATTACTACACAGGTGAAATGGTCCCAATTTCCCATCCCATCATCATAATCAAATAACCATAACATCATTTCCAATGTTAAGCTCCCCGCTTAACAACTTTAGCTTCCAAAACCATCACTCCTCTAATCATGCATAAGTCCAAGCCGCTCTTGACCGTGAGCACGGCTGTCATGACAGTTTTGACTCTGCAGAGTTTGCACCACTGTACCCACATGTAGTGATTTCATCCTCCGTTGCCGGGTGGACTAAAAGAACCTCCATTATGCCAGTGGCTACGAACCACATTCACACTTCCCAGGTGTGTAGCCAGGAGATCACTACGAAACCTTTACAAAGGGATTCCCGACGAGCGTGGGCCCACTGAGGTTTCACCCCTAACAGCATACAAGAGGCTCCAACCCTGCTGCAGTGGCCCCCTCTTGAGCCTTGCGGTTCATATGGTAGTCCAGCTGACACCTATTCCCCGCACAATCCAACACACCCATACTACGCCGGGGATACACCTAATTAATTGGCCAAGCTGCGCCATCTCAGCATGTGGTTGGCACGGTAAAGCCAGGTTACATGCTCCATGAACCGGTCCTTAGGATCCAGGCAAGTATTAAACACAAACCCGAGTCTCGTGCACCCAGCACACAACCAAAACATCCAACTTGCCTTGATCCCTACCTCTACATAACTCACAATATTTCATTCAAGAGTATGGTAAAATAAACTGATGATCTCATATCCCAAATATCCCATTCTAAGCATGGCTAAGCATATGCAAAATAATAAATGACATGATAAATAAATCCCAACCCAAGCTACAAGGAAACAAGGTAATGCAATTCTAGGGAAACTTCCTAGCATGGGTTTCATATTTCAATTGACAATGCAACTAATTCTAGCGACACATCCTAGTATAGGATCAAAGTGGTCAAGGACACTTGCCTCCTTCCTGCTGCTCTTGAAATGGGTAGTCCTGATCTTGGAAAAGAAGAACTTGCTCTGGAGCAGGTTCTACATCATACCATCACACATAGCAAAAGAAAAATAACAATCCATAAGACATAGTTCACACTTCCACTTCATACAAACCACACATTCACATTTATGAAAGTCATTCACAATTATATGTGTTGTGGTTACTCTATGTGTGTTGATCTTTGGCTTACATGTACTTTTAATCATGTGTATATGATTCCTACTTTTGTATTCACATTTATACTTACATACTATATATATGGGTTTCCAATTTAAATAAATTTCCTATATTTACTTACTACACCTTTTAGCTACTAAGTATGCATGAAAGGCATTTTCCTACTCCATACGTGTCTTCAGAATTTCTACCAACCCTAAACTGGATTCTTTGGATTTTAGAAACTTCATTTATCATTTACTAGTTGCTATATTTTCAGATTTATTTCCTATGCCTAAGTGTGAACTTTATTATGAAAATAACAAGACACATCATTTAAACAGAATAGGTTCTGATCTAAAATATTTACTAACATATTTTTGGCCTTTTCCTCTGATGTAAACTATTTTACATTTATTTTCCCTATTTTCAGAACTATTCTTTAATAAAAAATGTGTCCCTAATACTAAAAATTGTGAATAATAAATTAAACAGATTCACTTCAGCCAAAATCTATTTTTATCTCACTCCAAAGTTTTCTAAGTACTGAGAAGTTTTTAATTTAATTTTGACAATATGTTTGTCCCACTTTTTAAATTTTAAATTCTAGCCACATATTCAATTTTCCTAAATTAAATATCAAACAGGGTTAAAAAGGTAAACTCACCCCACTACAGGGTCTATAATATTATTTTAACAATTTTCAGGGGTCTAGCTACTCATATCAGAGGAGTTTTTCCTAATTTTTATTAAGTCCAAGGGCTAAAACTGATTTTTAAATGAATTTACATGATTTTCTGAAGTTCCAGGGGCTCGAAGTTTCCGGGGCTAGCTCTTATTTCCCGAGAACCCCAGGGGGTAGGACGTAAGATTTCCAGTCTTTATAACGCGGGGCTGACGTGGACCATCCGATTTAAAACAAACGGCTGAGATTATAACGCCGAACCGGTACACGGGGATTTAAAGTCTACCGTGCGATTTAAAATAGACGGCGCACAAGCGGCCACGTCGCTCTGATCGAGCGCGGGCGGCGCTGCCCGGCGGCGCACGGCGGCGGGAGGCGGCGATCTCGCCGGAAAGTTTCGGATCTTCGGGAATTCTTCCTAGAACTGTGATTTTATGGCATAGATCGGTGGAGGGGAGGTCGGGGATCTCACCTCGGGGGTTTTCTTGAGCTCGGAGGTCCTGGAAAGCGGTCGGCGACGAGGTCCGAGATGAATTCATGGCGAGGACGTCGGCGCTGTGTTTGAACCGCAAGTCACCGAGTTTTCTGCACCTGCAAGGTTACCCGGAGGCGGTGGATCAAGACCAGCGAGTTAGATCGGAATTTCCGAGCCTAGATCGGCCAGAGTTCGCCGGAGAAGGCTCGGGTTCTCACCGGAGTAAAAACAGCAGATCGCGTGAGTAAAACGGGACAAGGCCTTGGTTTTTATAGACGGGGGAGGGCGGCGGGTTGGTTTAGATCGAGCTGGAGTCTTCGGGGTCCGGAAATCGGCTGGGATACGCATGAATTTCCGATCGGTTTTGATTCGGGTGAGAGAGTCCCGGCCGATCGCGGCGCGGCGCGAGGAAGAAGAAGGCTGGCGGGCCCCGCCTTTCAGTGGGAGGAAGAGGGCGCGCGCGGCTGCGGGCTGGCGCGGAGCAGAGTGGGCCGGCTGGTGGGTTTCGGCCCACTGGCCGGTTATTTTCTGTTTTCCTTTTCCTTTTTTTCTATTTCTTTTCTGTTTTGAGTTCAAATTGAATTCCAGTTTGAATTTAAATTGTTGCAAAACATGCAACACGTCAAGAAATTTTTAAATTCCCCTCTTAACAGGATTTTGGGTCTTAACAGGATTTTGGGGTGTTACACGGAAGTCTTCTAACTAATGCGGAAGCAATCTAAGCAGCAGCAGCAGTTCCATCTCTGCTCCATCCCCACAGGCTAGTTGAGGACAGATTACACGCCTAAGGCTCCACTTGGTCTTCATAATAATCTTCTCCTGTATCTGATGATGAAGTAATAATGCATGTTTCAGTACAATGATGTACTCAACAAGTGCGGAAAATATGATATGTAGTTCACAACAAGGTAGGTATAAAAAGGCTCATTGCAGAAAGCAAAGTTTATTTCTCAAAACCACGACAAAACAGCAACTCAGCTTTAAGTGAATGTAATCCCAATATGTATTAAAATACCAACATACCTCCATTAGGTTCATCACCTTCCATGTCTCAACCAGATCCTTAATCTTTTCATCCTTGCTCACGAATACCTTCTCGTATTAGCTACCATCTCACGAATACCATCTCGTATTCGCTACCATTTCATCTCATAAACAATTCCGTCTCACACCGAGACCAATCTTGTTGCCATGACTCAACAGTCATGCAACCAAATCTTATCACCCGGTCTCAACAGTCCCGAAAGACAAACCATAACCAAAACCATAACCAATAACCATCCCAACTAATCATTGAAGTTGGCCAGGCGCTCGTGACCGTAAGCTCGGCTATCATGATAGTTTTAGACTCTGCAGAGTTTGTACCACTTTACCCACAAGTTTGTGATTTCGTCACCCGTCGGTGACTGCAGAACCTCCATTATACCAATACACAACCGTCGTTGTATGGCCAAGAGATCACAAAATATCCTTTACAAAGGGGCTACTAGATGTATGGACTCACTAAGGTTTCACCGGAAGGCTAGAATCTCCAATTCTCCCACCCACAGGCCCCCATTTGTGCCATGCAGTTCCCAGGGCAGTCCTCACTCGACTCCCATTCCCCGCGCCTTCCACGGTCCATAACAATCTAGTAACTTACCTGATTAGTCAGCTAATCCGCACCCATACTTGGCCTTTTGGTGGCACTGTTATCCTGGGATGTGCTCGCATGAACCGGTCCTTAGATCTATGGCAAGTAACCACCATCTCAGGCTACCTCATTCACAAACCCAGGCTTGCCTAGATCTCCCTCCAATCCATGTTCATTAACAACATAAGTTTCTTATTATCATTACGAGTGCAGTTAGCTGCACACATCTATTTCGCCTTCCAACCCTATGAAATTAATGAAGCATAAAAGCAGAAAAAAAAACATACCCAACTCGTAAACTTCCCTGGCGACAAGGGTGGTTTAACCAAAACTAGTGAACTCCTATAAAAGGGTTTTCCATCATGTTTGACTCAGCACCCACACCTTTTCGCAAACAAAACAGTTTTCCAAAACATAGGATCAATATGGTCAAGGGCACTTGCCTTGTTTTGGCTGTTCCGGTTTCTCAAAAACTTGTTGTTGTAGTCCGTCGTAGGTAGCTCCCTAAGCTTGTCCTTCTATACACGATCACACACATATAAAATTCACAACAATCAATATCATGCACAAACTTTAACTAGATGCGATGATGCATATGCATGCTATCCTTTGATCAGTTTCTATTAGATCAGTTTGTACGTGTTTTTGCATGGGTTTTACGATGAACAGAGGTGTTCGGATCAAACGTGGATGTGGCGATGATCTTGACTCTAGATCAAACCGATCAACACGTGATCTGTCCACGAAAAAGCTTCTGTTCGAAAGGAATAAAAGAACAGATGCAAAGAAAACGTGATAATGTCGTAAGGTGGTATTGGAGACCTACCTTATGTTCTTCTTAGTCTCGGGGTCCTTCTCCTATCAGACAGACCGTTGAGGCTCTCTTCCGGCGATCTCTCTCGACCGAACTCCGGTGAAGGGTTTACTCGGCGAGCTGGGGCTAGGGCTCTAAGTTGTCAGCTCAGGAGGTGGAAAAGAAGTTCATGGTTTCAGCCAAAGGTTCTGGGTTCCTTTTATAATCAGGAGGAGAAGAGTCCTAATCTGATTGTATTTCGAATAAGAGTCCTATTCAAATTGTCGTTGAATCTTAACAACTTATCTTTAGTTGATTTGGCGCGGTAACATTGTGGAATTCATGTCGGTTTCCTCCCGTACCGGTATTCCCATGCGTACAGAAGCAAAAACCGCTCCAGAACTCATTACCTCTGAGGTGATGAGCTCCGGAAGCTCCACGTGTCCATCGGGGGCCTGGTCTCCCCTTTCCGCAAAGACGAGCTCCGGTTGTGCCGCGTGTCAAGCGAGCGAGACCTCCCTCTTTCTTAAAAGTGGGCTCCGCGTGCGCCACGTATCCTGGCAGTCGGGACCTCCTCTCTATTCGGAGGTAGCTCCGCACACGCCACGTGTCAGTGCCGGACCTCCCCTCTCTTCGGAGGTGGCTCCGGGTGTGCCACACGTCCTAACAGCGCTAGACTTCCTTTCTTCTGAAAGACGAGCTCCGAGGTTAACACGTGTCCAATAGGACCGGACCTCCCGGAGATAAGCTCTGGAGGTGACCCGTGTCCAATAGGACCGGACCTCTCGGAGGTGAGCTCCGAGAGCGACATGTGTCTAGCGGGGCCGGACCTCTCGGAGGAGAGTTCCAAGAGAAACACGTGTCCCGCACGACTGGTCCTCTGTTTTCCGCGGTGACTAGCTCCGAAGGCGACACGTGTCCAGTGGGACTGGCCTCGCTTCTCCGCAGAGGCTAGCTCCAGGGAAACACGTGTCCCACGGGGTCGGACCTCTCCCCATTTGCGGGGATGAGCTCCGGACACGCCACGTGGCCAGCGCCCCGCGGAAATTGTCTACGGCGCTCTAGGTGAACTAACATTGGCTCCTTTTGGCTATCTTTTGATTCTTCTCTGTTTCAATCTTATAAAAATATTTATGAAATATGAATATATGCAGAAATCGAAAAAAAATGAGGGTGTCACAAATCTACCCCCCTTAAATTGAATCTCGCCCTCGAGATTCGATAGTAGAGAATAAATGAGGGAATTCTGTTTTGAGGTCTTCTTCACGTTCCATGTGGCTTCAGCTTCGGTGTGATGGCTGAATTGTACCTTGCACCATCGGATCACTTTGTTCCTCGTGACCCTTTCCTTTACGTCCAAAATTTGGACAGGGTGCTCTGCGTAGGTCAGATCCTCTTGAAGTTCAAGTTTATCCATCGGTACTTGCTCTTCTGGTATCCTCAAGCACTTCTTGAGCTGGGATACATGAAACCCGTCATGTACGTCGGAGAGGTGCGTTGGGAGCCCTAGTTGATAGGCTACTTCTCCTCGCTTGTCCAAAATCTTAAATGGCCTGATGTAGCGAGGTGCTAGCTTGCCTTTGACGTTGAAACGTCGTTGGCCACGGATAGGCGATACCTTAAGGTATACGAAGTCTCCTACTTCGAAAGTCAACTTCCATCTCCTATTGTCCACCTAGCCTTTTTGTCGTGACTGAGCAGCCTTTAAGTTCTCCCGTATCGTTTGGACTTGCTTCTCAGCCTCTTGTAGCACTTCGGGTCCAAACACCTGGTTCTCTCCGGTCTCGTTCCAAAACAGCAGCATTCTACACGGTCTACCGTACAATGCTTTGAAAGGTGACATCTCCAAGCTAGCTTGATAGCTGTTGTTATAGGAGAATTCGGCGTACGGTAAACTCCTACCACAACTACGCCCATGTTTCAAGGCGCAAGCTCTCAACATGTCCTCCAAAATTTTGTTTGTCCTTTCGGTTTGTCCATCGGTTTAAGGGTGGTAGGCAGAGCTAAAATCCAGTCGTGTACCCATAGCTTTCTGCAGCTTCCTCCAAAACCTATAGGTAAACTGAGAACCCCAATCCGAGACTATCCTCTTCGGGACTCCATGGCGGCACACGATTTGCTCCTTGTACATCTCAGCTAGATCTGCCATGCGGTGCATGGTTTTGACAGAAAGAAAATGAGCTGTTTTCGTCAGTCGGTCCACGATAACCCAGATGGAGTCGTAACCCGACCGAGTATGTGGTAATCCAACGATGAAATCCATTTTGATGTCTTCCCACTTCCACTCGGGTACCTTTAAGGGTTGTAACAATCCAGCGGGTCTTTGATGTTCGGCCTTCACCCGTTGGCATGTGTCGCATAGGGCAACATACTCGGCTATGTCCCTCTTCATACCATCCCACAAATAACAAGTCTTTAGGTCCTTGTACATCTTGGTACTTCCGGGACGTATGGAATAAGGTGAGTCATGTGCCTCTATTAATATTGTGTCGCGGATATGCTTCATGTTAGGCACACAAATCCTTTTTCCTAGCCAAATTGTACCCTTCTCGTCTTCCTTGAAGTTCTTTTCGATGCCTTGTTGGATCCTTTCCTCGATCTCCTCATCCATAGCTTGGCCGTCTCTTATCTCTTGTTCCAATGATGAGTGGAGTTCCATCACTTCCATCTCGTTCAGGAAACCGAGATGTAACCGTTCGAACTCCTTTCGTAGCTCGGGTGGTAGCTCCCGAACCGTAAGTTGGTGACATGCTCCCTTCCGGCTCAATGCATCGGCTACTACATTGGCCTTTCCGGGGTGATAGTTGATTCCAACATCATAATCCTTGGTAAGTTCCAACCATCGACGTTGCCTCAAATTCAAATCCGTTTGATTGAATATGTACTTGAGGCTCTTATGATCCGTATAGATCTCACATCGATGACCAAGGATATAATGCCTCCAAATCTTCAATGCATGCACCACGGCTGCTTGCTCCAAGTCATATGTAGGGTAATTGAGCTCGTGCTTGTTGAGTTGTCTTGAGGCATAGTGTACCACTTGTCCTTCTTGCATAAGCACACATCCAAGCCCTTGTCTGGATGCGTCACAATATATGTCAAAGCTCTTGCTTACGTCCGGTAATACCAAAACCAGCGCTGTGGTTAGCCTCTTCTTGAAATCCCCAAAGCTTTGTTGGCATGCTGGTGTTCATTGGAAGGCTTTTCCCTTCGTTAGCAACTCCGTCATAGGCTTTTCTATCTTAGAGAAGTCCTTGATGAACCGGCGGTAATATCCAGCCATCCCAAGAAAACTCTGAATATCCCTCACGTTTTTCGGTTGGTTCCACTTCAGAACATCTCCCACTTTTCTGGGATCAACCGATACTCCTTTCTCGGAGATGATGTGGCCAAGGAACGATATCTCCTTTAGCCAAAATTGATATTTGCTAAACTTGGCATACATCTGATGCTCCCGCAGCTTCTGTAATGTCAATCTCAAGTGTTTTTCATGTTCTTCCTCACTTTACGAATACACTATGATGTCGTCAATGAAAACCATGCGGAACTTGTCCAGGTACTCCATGAATACCTTGTTCATGAGGTACATGAAGTATGTGGGTGCATTCGTTAACCCAAAAGACATAACGGTATATTCATACGAACCATACCGTGTTCGAAAGTCAGTCTTGGGTATATCGGAGGGCTTAATCTTAAGCTGGAAGTATCCTGACTGAAGATCAATTTTGGAGAACACTCGGGCTCCCTTCATTTGGTCAAACAGGTCCTCTATATGGGGCAGAGGGTACTTGTTCTTGATCATCACCTCGTTGAGAGACCTATAGTCCACGCACATCCTTTGGGTTCCATCCTTCTTGTCTACGAAGAGCACGGGGGCTCCCCATGGTGACGAGCTTGGACGTATAAAAACCTTCTCTTGCTGCTCTTGGATTTGCTTCTTGAGCTCCACCAGTTCGTTGACGGGCATCCTATATGGTCTCTTTGCTATAGGTGCGGTTCCGGGTACTAGGTCAATGGAAAACTCGATATCCCGGTCACGTGGCATACCGGGAAATTCTTCCGGGAACACGTCTGAGAACTCTTGAACCACCGGAATGTATTCCAATGTTGCTCCTTCGACGTGGTTCAACGTGGTCTTCTCGGTCGTTTGTTGGGCTGACTCGAACTAGATACGGATACCGTGCTCGTTTGTCAACTGCACGCTTCTCTCAGCACATTGGATTACTTCGTTGTGCTTGCTTAACCAATCCATTCCGAGTATTATGTCAAGCCCTTGGGAATCCAAGACAATGAGGTTGGCAAGGAAGTCTACCCCCCTTATATTAAGGTGTACTTTCGGACATACTATATTAGTCCTCATCTCTCCACTGGGAGAATTAACCAACATAGTATATTTCAAGTGTGATATGGGTAGATTGTACTTGGCAACATACTTGGATGATATGAAGGAATGTGATGCTCCAGAATCAAATAGAATGGTGGCTGGGTTGGAGTTGGCAAGGAACATACCAATCACGACGTCCTCAGCCTGTTGTGCTTCTTCAGCAGAAACATGGTTCACGTTGCCGCGAGCATAGTTCTGCTGTCCACGGTTTCCTTGGTTGGCTCCTCCGTTCGGCCATGGGTTCTGCTTGGGGATGTTGCCTTGCCGTCCAGGACCTCTCCTCGGGCATTGGCTCGCAAAGTGTCCCATCTCCCCCCATGCAAAGCATGCCCTGTTGCCCATGGCAGCAGGTATGTTGGGGCGGGGGTTTTGAACAGGAGCGCCCATGTTGGGACAGGGCGCTGGAGGCAAAGGCACACGAGGTGCTTGTGCGACGGGTCGTTGCTGTGGTGGCTGATTAGGGCGGTATGCAGGAGCGGTCGATCCATACTGCCGTGTCACTAGGGGCATGTACCGAGGTCGTACATTGCTCCCTTGTGGCTGGTATGGCATCTTCCTCTTTCCCTCTCGCTCGATCTCTCGGATCTTACTTTCAACCACGATAGCCTTGTCAACCAGCTTCTGGAAGCTCGCGTAGTCATTGTTGAGGAGCTGAATCTGGATCTCATTGTTCAACCCTCTCATGAACAGGTATTGCTTCCTCTAGTCTGAGTTGACATCTTCGGGGGCATACCGGGACAGTTGTGTGAACTTGTTGAGGTACTCATTCACACTTTTCTATCCTTGGCGGAGACCTTCGAACTCCTGTCTCTTGAGCATCATTACACCAGCAGGGATATAATGAGATCGGAAACTCTCCTTGAACTCAGTCCAAGTGATCGTCTCCGGGTCGGCGTGAGCGTTACAAAGGGCATCCCACCAGTCAGCGGCAGCTCCCATGAGTTGGTGCGACGCAGAGAGAACTTTCTCTCTGTCGTTGCACTGGACGATGGCAAGCTTCTTCTCCATGGACTTCAACCAATCGTCAGCCTCCATGGGGTCATTTGCTTGAGCAAAGGTGGGCGGTCGAGTCCTCATGAACTCTCCCAGCCTGTTATGAGCCGGCGGTGGTGGTGGTGGTGCCGGAACAGGGTTGTTGTTGTTGGCCTGCAGCTGACCCAAAGTTTGGATCATGGTCTGCATAAGCTGATTCTGCATGGCCATCAACCGTTCCAGGTTGTTCTCGCCAGCTCCGGGATTAACAGGAACTTCATCGTGTCCATCCTCTTGGTTGCCACGGACGTTCCTTCCTTGGCGGCCGGCGTTTCCTCTCAGCATCTGTGAGAGAGAATGCAATAGAATAGAGTTTATAAGGTTAGATGGATCCCTCCCTATCTATATGCATCAAGGTGGATCGGACTATATATATCAGTCCATATGAGGATGTGAACCAGTGCCGAGGCATCTCACATCTCTCTCTACTTATGTGTGGATATGGACAACGCTTGAGACGTCCCACAACGCACAATAAGCACACAATCATAAACAATCATCACAAAGGCTCACACAACTCTTATTCAAGTCCTTCTCAAATGGGGTCCTATGGGTTTTAAGGTGATATCAATCTGTGACTTCACCCGATGTCAAGGTAGTTTGGAGCGACACCAATTTGTGATCCGACTATGGCTTCTCCTAGGCTTGCATCCTATGTCAAGGTAGTTTCAATGCCAATCTATGCATCCTAGGCTTTCATCCTATGGTCAGTGTGGCTTTTAACACCAATCTGTTACTAGGGTGCGTCCTACAGTCAACGTGGCAGCTACCAATCTGTGATCATTCTAGATTTGTGACCTACAGTCAACCGTGGTAGCTTGGTACCAATCTGTGGATTGTACCAATCTGTGACTCGGCATGGCAGCTTTAATATCAAGCTGTGACCTATCTATACTGTGTGATCTTCGATCTACCCGTGGCAGGTTGATACCAATTTGTCTGATACCAATCTATGTTTTTCTATCTAGACTTGTGTGATCTATGATCAACGGTGGTAGGTTGATACCAATCTGTGGTTGTATCTAGGTGTGTAATCTACCCTCAACCGTGGCTCTGATACCAATCTGTGACGCCCTCAATTCTGTGGAAAACCACGAAACCGAGAACTGATGTGTATGTGTGCCCAGGATGTTCATCACACATACACATATACTTCACAAACTGAATTCAGAATATATTTTACCACGAATAACAGAGTTTATTACAAAGTTTCATGTGTCTTGGACTCATGCTGACAGCGGAAGTCTTATTTCTATGCAGCGGAAGACTTCTAACTAGTGCGGAAGCAATCTAAGCAGCAGCAGCGGCTTCATCTCTACTCCATCCCCACAGGCAAGGTTGATGACAGATCACACGCCTAATGCTTTACTTGGTCTTCATAGTATTCTTCTCCTGTTGCTGATGATGAAGTAATAATGCAAGTTTGAGTACAATGATGTACTCAGCAAGTGCGGGAAAATATGATATCTAGCTCACAGCAAGGAAGATAATAAAAGTCTCATTGCAGAAAGTAAAGTTATTTCTCAAAACCACATTAAAACAGCAACTTAACCTTAAGTGAATGTAATCCCAACATACCTCCATTATGTCTCATTACTTCCCATGTCTCAACCAGACATTAATCTTTCTCAAATTTGCCCACGAATATCTTCTCGTATTCGCTACCATCTCACGAATACCATCTTGTATTCACTACCATTTCATCTCATAAACAATTCCGTCTCACACCGAGACCAATCTCGTTGCCATGACTCAACAGTCATGCAACCATGTCTTATCACCCGGACTCAACAGTCCCGAAAACCAAAACCATAACCAAACCATAACCTCCCAATAACCATCCCATCTAATCATGTGAGCAGGCGCTCGTGACCGTAATCTCGGCTATCATGATAGTTAAAGACTCTGCAGAGTTTGTACCACTTTACCCACAAGTTTGTGATTTCGTCACCCGTCAGCGACTGCAGAACCTCCATTATACAAGTACGCAACCGTCAGTGTATGGTCAAGAGATCACAAAATAGCCTTTACAAAGGGGTTACTAGATGTATGGACTCACTAAGGTTTTACCGGCAGGCTAGAATCTCCAATTCTCCCACCCACAGGCCTCCTCTTGTGCCATGCGGTTCCTAGGGCAGTCCTCAATCGACTCCCATTCCCCGTGCCTTCCACAGTCCATAACAATCTAGCAACTTACCTAATTACTCAGCTAAGCCGCACCCATACTTGTCCTTGTGGTGGCACTGTTATCCTGGCATGGCTGGCATGAACCGGTCCTTAGATCTACGGCAAGCAAAGCCACCATCTCATGCTACCTCATTCACAAAACCGGCTTGCCTAGATCTCCCTCCGATCCATGTTCATTAACAACATCAGTTTCTCATTATTCTAATGAGTGCAGTTAGCTAGACACATCTATCTCGCTTCCCAATCCCATGGACTCAGCGAAGCATAAAAGCAAAACCATACCCGACTAATAAACTTCCATGGTGACAAGGGTGGTTTGATAAAACTAGTAAACTCCTATAAAAGGGTTTCCCATCATGTTTGACTCAGCACACACACCTTTTCACAAACAAAACAATTTCTCAAAACATAGGATCAATATGGTCAAGGGGCACTTGCCTTGTTCTTGCGGTTCCGGTTGCTCAGACACTTGCTGAAGTAGTCCGTCGTAGGTAGCTCCCTGAGCATGTCCTTCTATACGCGATCATGCACATACAAGATTCACAACAATCAATACCGTGAACAAACTTTAACCAGATGTGATGATGCATATGCATGCAAATCCTATGATGCATTTTTTATTAGATCGGATGTACGTGTCCTTATGGGTTTTACGATGAACAGAGTTGTAGAGATGAATTGTGGACGTGGCGATGATATTGACTTAGATCAAACTGATCAACAAGTGATATGTCCACGAAAAAGCTTCTGTTAGAAAGAAATCGAAGAACAGATGCAAAGAAAACGCAATAATGTCGTAAGGTGGTATTGGAAACCTACCTTACTATCTTCGGTCCTCCCTCCTAGCAAAACAGATCGTCAGGGCTCCTCCGGCGATATCGATCGTGATCCAGGCTCGTCAGCGGTCTCTTCCGGCAGTTGTACTCCAGCGAAGAGGTTTACTCGGCGAGCTAGGGGCTAGGGCTCTAAGTTGTCTGCTCGAGAGTTGGAAAAGAAGTTCGTGGTTTTGGCCAGAGGTTTTCGGTTCTATTTATAATCGGGAAGAGAAGAGTCCTAATCAGTTTGGATTGCGAATAACAGTCCTATTCAAATGGTTTTTGAATCTTAAAAACTTTACTTGGATTGATTCAGTGCGGTAACATTTTGGATTTCGTGTCGGTTTCCTCAGTACCGGGGATTCCCACGCATACAGAAGCAAAACCACTTCAGAATCGCATTACCTTTGCGGCGGTGAGCTGCGGAAGCTCCACGTGTCCTGCGGAAACCTGGGCTCCCTTTTCTGCAGAGACAAGCTGCGGTTGTGCCGCGTGTCAGGGGGGCGAGACCTCCCTCTTACTCAGAGGTGAGCTCCGCGCGCGCCACGCGTCCTGGCCGGCGGGAACCTCCCCTCTCTCCAGAGACGAGCTCCGCGTGCGCCACATGTCAGTTCTGGACCTCCCCTATCTTCGGAGGTGAGCTCCGAGAATGCCACGCGTCCTAACAGCGCCAGGCTTCCTTTCTTCTCATATACGAGCTCCGAGTTCAACAGGTGTCCATCAGCATCAGACCTCCCGGAGGCGAGCTCCGGAGGTGACACGTGTCTGGTAGTGTCGGACCTGCTGGAGGTGAGCTCCGAAGGTGACACGTGTTCAATGGGACCAGACCTCTCGGAGGTAAGCTCCGAAAGCAACATGTGTCTAGCGGGGCCGGACCTCTCGGAGTGAGCTCCGAGAGTGACACGTGTCCCACGCGGCTGGTCCTCTCTTTTCCGCAGCGAATAGCTCTGCAGCCGACATGTGTCCTACGGGACTGGCCTCGCTCCTCTGCAGAGGCTAGCTCCGGGGGCAACACGTGTCCCACGGGGTCAGACCTCTCCTCCTTTGCGGAGATGAGCCCCGAGCCTGCCACGTAGCCAGTTTAGCGGCGGACCCCTCCCCATTTGCAGAGATGAGCTCCGAACATGCCACGTGGCCAGCGAGCCGCGGGAGTTGTCTTCGGCGCTCTCTGTACACTGGAATTTTGCTCTTTTTGGCTAACTTTTTTATCCTTTCTCGGTTTCAATTTATTTTTAAAAATGTTTTTTCTACATGAAACATGAATACATGCATAACCTGAAAATGAGGGTGTCACATTAATACATGTTGGGATTACATTCACTTAAAGCTAAGTTGATGTTTTTATCGTGTTTTGAGAAATAAACTTTGCTTTCTGCAATGAACCTTTTTATACCTTCCTTGTTGTGAGCTACATATCATATTTTCCCACACTTGCTGAGTACATCATGTACTCAAACTTGCATTATTACTTCATCATCAGCAACAGGAGTGGAGTACTATGAAGACCACGTGGAGGATTAGGCGTGTAATCTGTCCTCAACCTTGCATGTGGGGGTGGAGTAGAGATGGAGCCGCTGCTGCTGCTTAGATTGCTTCCGCATTAGTTTAGAATACTTCCGCTGCTAGAATAGACTTCCGCTGCTAAGATAAGACTTCCGCTGCTAGCATGAGTCCAAGACTCATGAAACATTTAATAAACCATGTTATTCGTGGTGATATATATATTCTGAATTCAGTTTGTGGAACATATGTATCTGTGTGATGAACATCCTTGGCACACATACACATCAGTTCTCGGTTCTGTGTTCTACAGAATTGGGGGCGTCACAGATTGGTATCAGAGCCACGGTTGACGGTAGGTTACACGGCTAGATAGAAAACATAAATTGGTATCAACCTGCCATAGGTTGATCGTAGATCACACAGCCTAGATAGGTCACAGATTGATATTAAAGCTGCCATGCCTAGTCACAGATTGGTACAATCCACAGATTGGTACCAAGCTACCACGGTTGACTGTAGGTCACAAGCCTAGAATGATCACAGATTGGTAGCTGAACCACGTTAACTGTAGGATGCAACCCTAGTAACAGATTGGTATTAGAAGCCACGCTGACCATAGGATGCAAGCCTAGGATGCATAGATTGGCATTGGAACCACCTTGACATAGGATGCAAGCCTAGGAGAAGCCATAGTTGGATCACAGATTGGTATCACCCCAAACCACCTTGACATAGGGTGAAGTCACAGATTAGTATCACCCTAAACCACATAGGACCCCCATTGAATAAGCCTTGAATAGTATTGGTTGAACTTTTGTGATTATTGTTTGTACTTGTGTGCTTAGTGTGAGTTGTGGGACGTTTCAGCGTTGTCCATATCCACACATAAGTGGAAAGAGGTGTGAGATGCCTCGGCACTTGTTCACACCCTCATATACGACGGTATATAGTCCATCCACCTTGATGCATAGTTGGGAGGGATCCATCCAAACCTCTAGACCTCTATTCTAACCCCTACTCTACTCAAAGATGGTGAGAGGAAACGCCGGCCGTCAAGGTAGGAACGTCCGCGGCAACCAAGAAGAGGACCACGATGAAGTTCCTGTTAACCCCAGAGCTAGTGAAAACAACCTGGAATGGTTGATGGCTATGCAAAATCAGCTTATGCAAACCATGATCCAAACTTTGGGTCAGTTGCAAGCCAACAACAATAACTCTGTTCCTGCACCCCAACTGCCACCACCGCCACTACCACCAGCTCACAACAGACTGGGAGAGTTCATGAGGACTCGACCACCAACTTTTGCTCAAGCTAATGACCCCATGGAGGCCGATGACCGATTGAAGTGCATGGAGAAGAAGCTTGCCATAGTTTAGTGCAATGACCGAGAGAAAGTTCTCTTCGCGTCGCACCAACTCATGGGAGCTTCCGCTGACTGGTGGGATGCCCTTTGTAACGCTCATGTCGACCCGGAGACTATTACTTGGACTGAGTTCAAGGAGAGTTTCCGCTCTCATTACATCCCTGCTGGTGTAATGATGCTCAAGAGGCAAGAGTTTGAAGGTCTCCGCCATGTACAGAAAAGCGTGAATGAGTACCTCAACATGTTCATGCAACTTTCACGGTACGCCTCCGAAGATGTCAACTCGGGCCAATGGAAGCAGTACCTGTTCATGAGAGGGTTGAACAATGAGATCCAGGTTCAGCTCCTCAACAATGACTATGCGAGCTTCCAGAAGTTTGGTGACAAAGCCATAGTGGTTGAGAGCAAGATCCGAGAGATCGAGCGAGAGGGCAAGAGGAAGATGCCATACCAGCCACAAGGGAGCAATGTACGCCCTCGGTACATGCCCCCAGCTGCACCGCAGTATGGATCGACCTCTCCTGCCTACTGCCCTAATCAGCCACCACAGCAACGACCCGTTGCACAAGCACCACGTGTGCCTTTGCCTCCTATGCCCCGTCCCAACATGGGCGCTCCTGTTCAAAACCCCCGCCCCAATGTACCTGCTGTCGTGGGCAACAGGGCATGCTTCGCATGTGGGGAAATGGGACACTTTGCGAGCCAGTACCCGAGGAGAGGTCCTGGACAGCAAGGAAACCGTGTACAGCAGAACTACGCTCGCGGTAACCTGAACCATGTCTCTGCTGAGGAAGCACAACAGGCGGAGGATGTCGTGATTGGTATGTTCCTTGCCAACTCCAACCCAGCCACCATTCTATTTGATTCTCACTACAGGAATCGGGACTATAGACGACGGCCGGAAACCGTCGTCAATAAGGACACTACCGTCGTCAATAAGTTATTGACGACGGTAAAAGTTTATAGACGACGGTTTTCAGCTGTCGTCAATTATTAGTCGTCAATAAGTTTATTGACGACGGTAACCGTTGTCAATAAATTTATTGACAACAGCTAAATCTAGCTGTCGTCAATAAACTTATTGACGACAGCTAAATCAGGCTGTCGTCAATAAGCTTATTGATGACGGCCAGGAAACCGTCGTCAGTAACCGTGGCTTATTGATGACGGTTTACACTAGGCCGTCGTCAATAACAATTGCTTATTGACGACGGTTTCTAGTACCTGGCCGTCGTCAATACTAATGGCTTATTGACGACGGCCAAGTACCAGAAACCGTCGTCAATAAGCTTTTCAATTTTTTTTAAAAAACAGAAAATCCTGCCCTGGCTTCGAGGCCAGCCCTGGCTCGATGGCCAGATCACAGGCAATCAAAATATACATCACAGAATTGCATAAAAACACTATACGCACGCCACACTACCCTACGCTACCACGACCGCTGCCACCGGAGTCCAGGAAGTCGTCGTGCGCTCGTCCAAACGCTGGTTGCTGAGGGGATGGAGTTTCCTGAGCCCGCGTCGCCGATCCCTATGATGTACATGTATAGTTAGACAAATTAGAAGTTCACAAATGTGTATATGATTAAATAAACTCATTACAAGTTAAAATTGAGCAAGTTTGCTAGATTTGGCTATGTTTGAGTAAGTTTGCTCATATTTTACTAAGTTTGAGAAGTATGGACTAGTAGTGTTTGTGTTTGAGCTAGTTCAAAAAGTTTTGGCTATGTTTGAGTAAGTTTGGTCATATTTGACTATAGTTGAGTAAGTTGTACCATATTTTACTCTGTTTGAGGATGTTTAACTAGTTTTCTCTAAGTTTAAGTAAGTTTGATCAAATTCAACTAAATTTGAGCAAATTTAACTAGTTGCAGCTATTATGAGAAATTTTGTACCTGTGCTCCTGACGTCGGCCCCTGTGGTAGCTGTATCGGTGGCGGCGCCCACTGAGGAAAGACAACGGGTTGTCCTATGGCCATAGCCTGCAAATATGAAGTAAATTATTATACATGTCATTTATATATTAGAAACGTTGAGTACAATGATCTGAACTTACCTGCATGGCAGCTTGCAGCTGTAGCATGTACGAGTGTTGATACTTGTCCCTAGCCCGAAGCTCGGCTGCCTGCCTCTCGTTCGCGAGCCTCAGCGCTTCCTGCGTCCTCTGGAGCTCCTCCTGGACACTCTGGAGCTCCAGATCACGGCTGCCACGCCTGCTGGATCCACCCTACAATGAAGAGGCCCTCGAGTAAGACCACGCCTCCCTCGAGTCTACTACTCCATCGAAGATAGCCAACCTACACAACGAAGTAAGAGTATTAAAGTTTCATATCTCGAAGTTAATGAAAGTAAATGAAAACGACAGAACTCACCGGCCGTGAGGTTTACCGCCACCGCTTGCATAGGCGGCTTCAGGTACGATCGGCGAGTTCTGACAATCGTAATCGTCGCCTCTAAGCCTCCGCACCTCCTCCCCATACTTTTCCTGAAAATAAAGAAAATTAAAGTCATAAGAAGTTTTAAAGATAATACAATTAAGTCAACTAAAGAATTCACCAACGTCTCTGTCGCTGTCTGAGAAGACAGTTGATCAGGCTGCGAGGGGTCACTTCCCATGTGACCCCTCCTCCAAACCTGGATAGCAGTCGGCTCCTGACCGATCTCGCGCTCCTATCGATACGTGTTAGCACAATGATAGCGATAGAAATTAACTAGAATATAATTCGAGTATCACTTACCATCCGTTTAGCAAGGCGTACGTAGCCGTCCCCGCCAAGACGGTGTTTCCCGTCCGTCCCTCGACTCTGTCGGCGGGTCATCGACACGCCTTGGAAGCCCTGGCTTGCCCAACGAGCACACAGGGAACTGTAGGCGTCCGGACAGGACTCAAGCCACGGTACGCTGACCTGCACACATTTGTTGTTGGATGAAAATATTGATGAAAATTGGATAATGAAGCAAAGTAAAATAAAGAATTTATCTCTGCGTACTGTGCCTCCGTCAAGTACTTGTCCGCCACATCCCTAAACTGCCCCGGCTCACCCTCGTCCGGATGCAACTTATAGTACGCCTTCGTAGCGTGAATGCGAGCCGTTGAAATCGATTGCGTCAGGAGCTTCCTAACGTTGTTGTTGAAGACCAGGCGAGCGTGATCCAGCTGGTCCTCGTCCTCCAAATGGTAATATTTCTACAAGTAGAAATATACAAGTTAATGTATTTAACATATAATAGGTTCGCATTTAATGAATAGACGATTTACTTACCATGAATTCATGCCACACATGCTCTTGGTGGTTGCCGTAGGTAATGTCCTGGGCCGTAGCGTAATCGTCCCAAGATGTAGCAGCCCGTCCGTTCACTAGACCGGGGTAGTGACAACGGATGAGCTGGCCCAGGACAGCGTTGACCTGGCGGTGGCGTCCTTGACCCGTGAACGAGTCATCGGCCCAAGACCTAATACACGATTCTCAATTAGTACATATATAAGTGTTAAAATATCTAAATTGATTTGTTATAGATTTACTTACCTATCGCCAACCGGACGAATAACGACCCGATCTTCTGGCCGTGCAGGAACAGTAGGAGGAGCCACGTAGTGGCTCCTCCTGTAACTCCGCTGTGGAGCCGGCTCCACATCAGGCTCTGTGGAAGGCTCTGAAGCAGGGTCTGAATCCTGCGGTGCCGGAACCTGAAGAGGATCCGAAGCAGGATCTGTAACAGGCTCTGAAACCTGTGGTGTCTGAAGAGGACCCCTGGCCTCTGTCTCCTCAGACGTAGAGTCGTCCTAAAAATTTGAAGATTGGTAATATAGATTTAAGAAAGTTATTTATATAATTTATGTAATTTAATATTCTTTACCTGTCGTGACCGCTCTCATGACCCCTGGCCTCTGTCGAGGCCCAACAACTGAGACAGTCTACCATTGCTAGACTGATAGCCCTGGAAAACGGAGTCTGCTCTCGGGGGCAGAAAGCCCCGCGTCCCCCGTCGTCTACTGCTCGATGACATCCTGATGAAAGGAAATTTGATAATGAATTTAAAGGAAAATATAGAAGACGAAAGAAGAGATGAAAGAAACGATACTTGCACTCAATTTCAAAATTCATCAGTATCACGATCATGTACTCTACTTCGTAAACCGGACCATCGATCTTTTGTCATGGTTGTTCGCCGTTTTCGTTTTTTCACATTATGAGTCTGTACATCTTGTGCATCTCCAACTAATTCATCGAGTCGTAGACCAGGCTCAACGACAAAAGAATCCGGCAACTCTTCTTCTTGGTAAACAACATCTGCCCTATCAATGTAACCAGTATTGTCCGGTGTATATAACCGCTCACGAGGATTCACCTTTTGTACAACCCACCGTGCACTAAGTTTTTCGCATGGATATTGTAGATAGTACACTTGTTTGACTTGGTGTGCAAGGACAAAGGTGTCGTAGCCTCGTAGTCGGTCCTTGTGTTTGACTTCTACCATGCCAAATTGGTTTTGTCGAGTTCCATTGTTATTATCAAACCAATCACAGTCAAAGAAAACTACTTTAAGGTCTTTACTCCCGGCAAAACTAAATTCTAGGATTTTGTTTATGATCCCATAGAAATTAGTTTCATGTCCTTCGGCATCGGCGGCCCTCGTCACAACTCCGGTGTTTGATGTTGCCCTTAGAGGACGTTGAGCTTCAAATTGAGTTGAACGGAATCGGAACCCATTGACATCATATCGACCGAAGAGTTTAACTTTAGTGGATCCGTTGGACAGTTGTCGCAAATCTTCATGAACACCGGCTTGTGTCTTGCACTGTCCAACATATGAAGTAAGAAGACTATTTTATGCTATGAACATAATTACTAAGAGGAACAAGACAAGGAAAACGTTACATGCTTTCGAAACCACGTTTGGAAGTTAGGTCCTCCATTTACTCCATAGTGTCGCATTGTTTGTATTTGCTTGCTAGTAGGTTGCTGCTTAGACTTCCAATTTTGTCGATCGAACTCACTAAATCAGGACAAAACAGAATTATTGGTGTAGATGTATAACACACCACGCAAATTAGTATATATGTTGAACAACCACTTACTGAAAAAAATTGTCCATCCCATCTATGTTAGCGTACATGTATAACAAAGCAGCTGTCTTTTCATCTGCTGAAGCATCATAGCTCGTGCCACTACCAACAGTGGTGCCTCTCGTTTGAAAAAGTGAGAGTTCGCTACAAGAGGTTGCATCAGCCATATTATACCGTAACACCGATGCATTAACATTGTGTTCTTCTGCAAAGTAGACACTTGAAAAGTATCCTATCTCCTGAAGTGTAAATGCTTCGGCGATGCATCCTTCAACCCTTGCCCTATTACGAACCATCGGTTTTAGACATCTGAGTGCTCTTTCAATGTGGTACATCCACCTATATTGAACAGGGCCACCTACTTTAGCTTCATATGGAAGATGGATTAGAAGGTGTTGCATTGGATTGAAGAACCCTGGAGGAAATACTTTTTCCATCTTACATAAAAGCACGGGTATCTCTTTTTCCAACTTCTCCATCATCTCCCTTTTGATTTTTTAGCACAAAGCTGTCTATAAAAATAGCTAAGCTCGGCTAACACCTTCCAAACCTCATCGTCAAGATAGCCTCGAAACATAACCGGCAGAAGTCTTTCCATGATTATGTGATAATCATGGCTCTTCAAACCAATAAGATTTCCAGTCTTAACATTAACGGCTCTTCTCAGGCTAGCAGCATAACCGTCTGGGAACTTCAACTGTTTCAACCACTTGAAGACTTCTTTCTTTTCTTTTGGTCGAAGGCAGAAAGAAGCTCGTGGTTTGCCACCAGCTTCGGAGAGCTCAAGACTTGGTCGGTTACAAACCTCTGCCAAATCCTTCCGAGCTTTTATATTGTCTTTTGTTTTTCCCGCCATATCCAAGCACGTGCTTATGATGCATTCGCCCATGTTACGTTCCTGGTGCATGACATCAATGTTATGCATTAGAATTAAAGACTTCATATACGGTAACTCCCATAGTGCACATATATGAGTCCAATTGTGATCCTCTCCGTAACCAACAAAATATCCAGGACGACCTTCATCTGGCACTAGATTGTTGAGCTGTTTAACAATTTCGGACCCGTTCGGACGTTGTGGTGGTCCCTTTTTTACAATGGTACCCTTCCTGAAGGCATTTCTCTGTTGCCTAAACACGTGATTTGGTGGTAACCAACGTAAATGACAATCAAAGTAGCATATCCTTCCACCATGACTTAGACGAAAACAATCCGTGTCCGAAGCACATATTGGACATGTCAATCGACCATGAGTGCTGCAGCCAGAAAACATGCCGTAAGCTGGAAAATCATGAACAGACCACAAGTACGCAGCTCGAAGGTTGAATTTCTGTTTTCTATAACAGTCGTACGCTTCGACTCCTGTCCATAACATTTTGAACTCTTCAATCAATGGCTGCATCATCACGTTCAGTCGTGAACCAGGATGATCCGGTCCAGGTACAATAAGGCATAGGAACATGAACTCATACTTCATACAAAGCGATGGTGGTAAGTTGTACGGAATAGCGAACACGGGCCAACAAGAGTATGGTGTGGCGTTTGTACTAAACGGTGAGAAGCCATCTGTCACCAATCCAAAGCGAATATTTCTCGCGTCATTGGCGAAATCTGGATCAAAGCGGTCAAGCGCCTTCCATGCCTCACCGTCCGACGGGTGCACCATCATGATGTTGTTCTCACGTACACCTTCTTTATGCCACCTCATGTGTCTAGCTGTTTTTTTAGATAGAAACAAACGCTTGAACCTAGGTGTGACAGGCAAGTAGCGAAGCTGCTTCTGTGCGACTTGAGTCATTACTTTTGAACCGTCGTCATTAACAACTTCGACAAATCTCGCTTTACCACATTTTAAGCACTTGTTCTCGTTGGCATGCTCTCTCCAAAAAAGCATGCAATTGTCTAGACACATATCAATCTTCTCATATTTCATACCTAGACCAGAAATCAACTTCTTAGACTGATACATATCTTTAGGCACTTTATGTGGTTGTGGAAGGATATCGCTGATCAATTTGATAAGATCGTTGTAGCAGTTATTGGAGAAGAAATACTTAGACTTAATGGCCATAAATCTAGTCATGAAAGTAAGGAGCGTCACTTCGGTGTGTTCATGCAACGGCTCTTCCGAAGCATTGAGAAGCGTGAAAAACGCTTCAACCTCCGTTGGAGGAGGATCCTCCATCA
Organism: Neostapfia colusana; assembly: GCA_030760725.1. Taxonomy (NCBI): domain Eukaryota; kingdom Viridiplantae; phylum Streptophyta; class Magnoliopsida; order Poales; family Poaceae; genus Neostapfia; species Neostapfia colusana. The sequence continues at coordinate 88,794,888 of JASWHV010000003.1, forward strand.
ATTCAGGATTTATGGCATCAAGCATCTCGTCCATCCTATCGACCCCCCGTGTTGTCATCCTCATCTGAAACTTGTAAGGGTTGAGAAGATGTCTCACCGTGAAAGGTCCACACCTCATAATCTTGCATGAAACTGTATCGACATAAGTGAAACGCCAAATTCACTTTGTCCCAACACTTTGCACCGTGACATTTCGTACATGGGCACCGCACCTTATCGATCTTTGACAATGAAAAAGCTCGATCTACAAAAGCATCTGTCTTTGCGAACCACTCATCCGAGTGACCACCAGAACTGTTCTTCCAACCGGTATACATCCAACTACGATCCTAACCCATGTTTGAATCTGCAGTTTAATGTCAAGGAAATTATAGTTATTTTATAATTTATTTATGTCATGGCCCTACATCTATTGGAAAGGATAGGTCCTAAACCCACCCAAGAGTGATCGAGCGGAGCGTGCTCATGAGGAGACGCGTGGTAAGGATCCGAACGAAATTTCGGCAGCATAACCCCGCTGTTCTCCACTGCACGCCCGAAAATGGTGCAGCAGAGAACAACAGGGTTATGCCGTCGAAATCTCGTCTAGACCTAAACCCGCATTTCATCACATGCCACGCCCCCTCGGTCACTCCCAGGCTGTCCAAAAAGGGACAATTTCGAACGTACACACCTCACATGCGTAACACATGTGAGACGGGCCCGTTCGAAACGGGTGACGCATGTTGTATAGGTTTACGTCAATCTTTCGTTTTTGAGTCATTTAAAAGAGAGAGAGGAAAGAACGAGAGAGAAGGAAAGAACGAGAGACAAAGAAGTGGGTTAGCCGTCCTAAGTTATGCCCCGTTGGGGCCTGCCATTATCTTACAACGCCTTTAGGGTTAGCCGTCGTACGTTATGCCCCGTCGTAAGTGGGTCAAAGATGAAACCGCACCGTCGGGGCCCGCCGTCCACGCGCGGGAGCTTGCCGTCCTCGTGCCTGTCTCGACTAATACATTACCAATAAATGGGCCGTGACAGAACCTAAATGGGTCGTGTCAGGCCGGACCGGGCCGAAACCCATTTATTTACATATAGTAACTAATCACGCAATCAATCAAAGTATTATTTAAACAATAATCAATAACAATACTAATTAAACAATTAATCATCTAAGGCCGGTTGCTTCAACACAATCAGCCCATATATGAGTCCAGCTATAGTAACCAAGGCTTTGCTAGTAGGTTCAACACAATCAGCCCATATATGTTAACAATGGCCTCTGGAGTGTTTGTCTCACTTTATTTGTTTCAAAATGATTCATCTATCTTGTTTTTCAAGTAGTATTAGCAAGATACAACTTTAATTGGGGACAAATCAATGCATGTACAGAGAGAACATAAAAGCTGTAGGCTTTGCCTAGTATCCTTCAATTCAACTCTAATTCGGCGCGAGCAGGGGCGGCCGGGCGGGGCTTGGGGCGGGACGGCAGCGTCTGCAGCGGAGCAGGGCGCGGGATGGCGGTGCGCAGTGGGGCGGGGTGCGGGACGGTGGTGCGCGGCGGCAGAGCGGGGCGTGGCGACGCGAGGAATCGCCAGCGTGAGGCATCGGCGGTGGCAGCGCGAGGGGCCAGCGGCGCCTTGCAGCAACGGCGGCGGGCGGAGGCGGCGCCGGCATCGGCGACGCTCGGCCAGGCGAGGCGAGCCGCCCTGGCATCCCCCCGCCACAGACTGGACGCCTAGGCGTCGGTACGCTGTCAGCGACGGCGGGGGCTGGTGGCAGCGGGGCCGGGGGTAAAGCAAAAACAATGTGCTTAAACAACTAATCAATCAATTAACTAAATTAAATAACTAAAATCAGAAACAAATACTAATTTAAACTAAATAATTAACAATTAAACTAATTATCTACTAAATACATACAAGGCACGTCAAGGGAGAAAAAGAACAGAGAAAAGGGTCAATCACACGCTAGAACTGCATACACGACATAAGCTGGCCTACACTCAATTCAACTTAGTTCAGGGGTCGACAATAAATATGTAGGTAACATTAACAGAGGTATTTTGCACTCCTGGCATAAGGCCTGGCCATCACTGTAGCTAAATATCCAAGTGACCAAGAGGTGTAAGCATCTCATGCCTTAATCTATATGGTTTAGACCAAAGAATGTGGAGTCATAGCCGTTGCTGCCGGCCTCCATGTTAAAATGAAGCAGATGATACTGAGGGATGCGAATCATGTTTAAAAGACCAGGGGCAATGGAAGCATATTACTAAGGCGTTGCCTCGCCTTACGCCTTATCGCTTAAAAGGTAAAAAGGGGTAGGTCGCCTTATGTCGCCTTACCGCCTTAATAACTATGATGTCATGCCATCCTGAAATGCCCATATTTAGGATGTGTTCTAGGCACAGTATCATTTGCGCTATTCCTGTGCCTTAAAAAGTTACATTTGGGATGACATACTCTTGTATCAGCTAGAATAAACTTCAGATATCCAGTAGGGTGCAATATAAGTGGTTTCATGATGGAGTTTTTGTTTCAGGATCCCAGTTTGGAGGAGTCTGATGGAGAGGATAATCGTGTTCCTGAAGTTGGCATGGTGTTCAATAATCACATGGATGACAACCGATTCTACCGCAAGTATGTCTGGCAATCTTCCAAAGGCTATCATCACTGACTATTGTAGGGTCATCCAAAGTGCTATTACTGAGGTTATTCCTGCAGCCCGTCATAGAATGTGCTTGTTTCAGATAATGAGGAGGACTGCAGAACGGTTGGGTGGGCTGTCACCATTAATTCTCTTTTGTGTTTGGTCTTTAAAATATACCAAGTGGTTTGAATTTCTCATGTATATGTTGTTTCTAAGTTAGTTTTGGCTCAAAATTTTGTTCCATACTCCTGTTCATTGTTTCATAGTGAATCTCTATAGCTGACACACGCATATAACCTACATATATATGCCTCAGCCTTAATTTGAAGTTAATATATACCGAAGATTATCTAAAATTTTTTGTTTCGACTGATTTTTGTTTGGTTTCAAAATTTGGGCTGTGAGCGTTGTTCCCATGAAAAAGATAAAAGATAGGCAGCAATATTTTTTCGGTCACTTGTAACATTTTATGTTCATGTAGCTAATGGTACATTTGATGCACCAGTTAGTAGCTTAGAACAGTTCAGGAATTTCTTCGAACTGTTTATTACATAGTCTCAATAAGAATCATGTTGATAATATAAGGTATAACTTCCATAGTGTTATTTTTACATAACTCATAATACAATTTCTAGTGTCCTTAGTCTTATTATTACATGGACCTAGTACCACAAAGAAAAAGATCGTGGACTTGGATGACACAATTGGACAAGATCATGGATCTAGAAATATAGAAAAGCTTGTAGACCTATATGACAGATGGATAAATTCACGACCCTCTAGTGCGTTTTATTCTTAGACTAGTTACAATAGGGGGATTTACATTGTTATTTTCAAGAGTTTCATGTCATCTAAACTATTTTTACACCACAAATGAAGTATTCTATGTAATATTTCATAGTTTTACTTTAGTGTTTCATAGCATAGAAATTCTATTTTGTATCATTGGCTGACTATAGGATGAAATGAAATTCCTCTTCTACTGTCATGGTCTTTCAAATCTAGGCAGTACTACATGTAAATTCATTTCATCTAGATGAAATAACTTTCATATATCTCTTCATAACTGTCATCATGTAATTGAAATTACTTATATGACACCTCGTTTGATAAAATGAAACCGCCATTGTGAGTAACCTTACTGAACATTTTGCAGTCAATTTAGAATTGATGGCCAAACAATATTTTGTTCTCATTTTATGCAGAAGTGTTTGTCCAAAAAAGTGAGATAGAAGGGATGGATTAAGAATAATTATTGAACTGTTGCATGTGGTCTTAACTAGCATTGTGCTTTCAATGATGTTATTTGCTTGAAATCTAGCTAGTCCGGTCCGGAGGGGGAGGGTCCGGGCCGGAGGGGGATGGGGAGGGGCCGGAGAGGCCGGCCGGTGGCCGGTGGCGCGGCCGGGGGCGAGGACAGCGGCGGAGAGGCCGGAGGGGGAGGGGGACTTACCTAGGGCCGGAGACGGGCGGCGGCGGCGGCGGGGACGGGCGGCAGTGACGGGGACGGCCGGCGCGATCGAGTCGGGAGGCGGCACTAGCCGCCTCCCGGCTCGCGTACGGGTTATATGTCCCGTTATTGATGACGGTGCTAGGAAACCGTCGTCTATAAGGACCTTGTTGACGACGGTGCTAGGTTACCGTCGTCAATAACTCCTCGGGTGGGCCCGAATGAAGTTAAAGACGACGGGCGCCGTCGTCAATAATTTATTGACGACGGTTCACGTTCAGCCGTCGTCAATAACTGTGTTATTGACGACGGTGCTAGGTCACCGTCGTCAATAACTCCTCGGGTGGGCCCGAATTTAGTTAAAGACGACGGGCACCGTCGTCAATTATTTATTGACGACGGTACTCGCTCAGCTGTCGTCAATAACACAGTTATTGACGACGGCTTTTTCTAGCTGTCGTCAATAAAATTAAAGACGACGGCCCCGTCGACAATAAATCTGGCCGTCGTCAATGATCGTTTTTCCTGTAGTGTCTAGAGCATCACATTCCTTCATATCATCCAAGTATGTTGCCAAGTATAGTCTACCCATATCACACTTTAAATATACTATGTTGGTAAATTCTCCCGGTGGAGAGATGAGGACTAATATAGTATGTCCGAAAGTAAACCTTAAAATAAGGGGGGTAGACTTGCTTGCCAACCTCATTGTCTTGGATTCCCAAGGGCTTCACATAATACTCGGAATGGATTGGCTAAGTAAGCACAACGGAGTAATCCAATGTGCTGAGAGAAGCGTGCAGTTGACAAACGAGCACGGAACTCATATCGAGTTTGAGTCAGCACAGCCAACAATCCAGGAAGCAGAATTTCCTTCATCTATTCTCAACTAGCGAATCTCAAGGGCGAGATTCAATTTAAGGGGGGTAGATTTGTGACACCCTCATTTTTTATTTCTGCATATATTCATATTTTATGTAGAGAAAACAATTTAAAATAAGTAGAAATAGAGAAAATATCCAAAAGGTAGCCGAAAAGAGCCAAATTCAATCCACAGAGAGCGCCGAAGATAATTCCCGCGGCCCGCTGGCCACATGGCGCGTTCGGAGCTCAACTCCACAAAGGGGGAAAGGTCCGCCGCTAAACTGGCTACGTGGCAGGCTCGGGGCTCATTCCTGCAAAAGGGGGCGGGGAGAGGACCGACCCCGTGGGACACGTGTTGCCCCCGGAGCTAGCCTCTGCAGAGGAGCGAGGCCAGTCCCCCAGGACACGTGTCGTCACCGGAGCTAGCCACCGTGGAAAAGAGAGGACCAGCCGCGCCGGACACGTGTCGCTCTCGGAGCTCACCTCCGAGAGGTCCGGCCCTGCTAGACACGTGTCGCTCTCGGAGCACACCTCCGAGAGGTTCGGTCCTATCGGACATGTGTCACATCCGGAGCTCACCTCCGGGAGGTCCGACGCTGATGGACATGTGTCGACCTCAGAGCTTGTCTCTGAAGAGAAAGGAAGTCTGGCGCTGCTAGGACACGTGGCATTCTTGGAGCTCACCTCCAAAGAGAGGGGATGGTCCAAAAAAGACACGTGGCGTTCGCAGAGCTTGCCTCTGTTGAGAGGGGAGGTCCCGACCCACCAGACACGTGGCGCACGCGGAGCTCGCCTTTGGAGAAAGAGAAAGGTCCCGCCCGCCAGGACGCGTGGCGCACGCGGAGCTCACCTCTAAGTAAGAGGGAGGTCTCGCCCGCCTGACACGCGGCACAACCGGAGCTGGTCTCTGAGGAAAAGGGAACCCAGGTTCCCGCAGGACACGTGGAGCTTCCGGAGCTCATCGCTGCGAAGGTAACGAGATTTGAAGCGGTTCTTCTTCTCTACGCGTGGGAATACCGGTACGGGAGGAAACCGACATGAATTCCACGTTGCTACCGCACCAAATCCACTAAAGATAAGTTGTTAAGATTCAAAAACCATTTGATTAGGACTCTTATTCAAAATCCAATCAGATTAGGACTCTTCTCTTCCCGATTATAAATAGAACCGAAAACCTTTGGCCGCAACCACGAACTTCTTTTCCAATTCCTGAGCCGACAACTTAGAGCCCTAGCCCCAGCTCGCCAAGAAAACCCCTTCGCCGGAGTTCAGTCGCCGGATCACCATTGCCATGGCCGGAGGAGAGCTGACGATCTGTTCTTGCTAGGAGGAAGGACCTGAAGGAAGTAAGGTAGGTTTCCAACACCACCTTACGACAACATCGCGTTTTCTTTGCATCTGTTATTCGATTCCTTTCGAAAGAAGCTTTTTCGTGGACAGATCTTGTTGATCGGTTTGATCTAAAGTCAAGATCATCGCCACGTCCACAATTGATCTTTACACCTCTGTTCATCGTAAAACCCATGCAAACATACAAGGACACGTACAACCGATCTAATAAAAAATTGCATAATAGGATTTGCATGCATATGCATCATCGCATCTGGTTGAAGTTTGTGCATGGTATTGATTGCTATGAATCTTGTATGTGCATGATCGCGTATAGAAGGACAAGCTCAGGGAGCTGTATATGACGAGCTGCAACAACAAGGTTTCGAGATCCAAGAGCAACAGGAACCGCAAGGACAAGGCAAGTGCTCCTTGACCATATTGATCCTATGTTTTGGAAAATTGTTTTGTTTGCGAAAAGGTGTGTGTGCTTGAGTCAAACATGATGGGAAACCCTTTCATAGGAGTTTACTAGTTTGATAGCCACCCCTGTCACCGGGGAAGTTTATGAGTCAGGTATGGTTTTGCTTTTATGCTTCGCTGAGTCCATGGGATATGGGAAGCGAGATAGATGTGTCTAGCTAACTGCACTCGTACGAATAATGAGAAAACTGATGTTGTTAATGAACATGAATCGGAGGGAGATCTAGGCAAGCCTGGGTTTGTGAATGAGGTAGAATGAGATGATGGTTACTTGCCGTAGATCTAAGAACCGGTTCATGCGAGCACATGCCAGGATAATAGTGCCACCACAAGGCCAAGTATGGGTGCGGCTTAGCTGAGTAATTAGGTAAGTTACTAGATTGTTATGGACCGTGGAAGGTGTAAGGGCCTATGTTTTTGGCACATGTTCAAAGTGTTCATCACCACACACACACTTCATATGAAGAAACTTGATGAATACATTTGAAGAGCAAGTAAACACCATCAACATGCTCATTAGAGAATAAACTCACAAAATGCAAAAGTGGCATTTCCCACAAGAATCATATAGGGGCTGGACATATGAAAAAGTCTTACACCTTGCTAAGAGTGTCCATGCCAAATTTTACCCAAATCCAAAACCTTTTTGAGGTCTTTTTGGGTATAACTAGAAAGAGGGTGGTTTGAAGTCAAATTCAAATTCAAACTGTTTCCATCCCATGAATTCAAACGTGGGAGGCATATTCTTGCTCAGCACATTTTTGTAAGCTCACCCACCAATTTTCACTCCATTTGGAGTTGATCTTGACATGAGCTAAGTTTAGCAAATTCAAAACTTTATTTGAATTTCAAACTGCATATGTGCTGAAATTTAGTCAAACAAAACCTCATTTGAATTCTCTCCAATTCAAATGGCCCAGGGGTAGATAATTCAAATGACCATGGTTAATTGGGTCTCTACTGTTTAGAGCAGTGGGGAAAATTATATTTCAGAGGTTAAACCCTGGGTGGGACCCACATGTCAGCCTCCATAGCAAATTCAACCGACTGAAAATTCAACACTCGGTTTCTCGGGCTTCATCCGAGGGCGCCACCGAGCTGGTCACTGGGACAGCTCCTGCTCGGGCTGGCCGCATCGACCGACATCGCCCCTGCCTTCTTATCCCCGAGCCCGAGCCGGCGAGAGAGGCATTCGGCTGTTTCTCTGCTCCCTCGCGCAAGAAACACAGCTCTCGCCGCCGCTCTCTCGGTTGATCAGAAAAGCCTGTGATCACAGCCGCTCCGCTCCCCCCCAAGCTGCAAAACGGTATGAGAGGATCTCCTTCTCCTTCCCCGTTGCTGGAAATTTTCTGAACTCGGTTAATCTCGCCCCTACCGAGGGTTCCTTTCGGTGACCTAAGTCTGCCGCACTTCGGGCTCCCGTGGGCTTGCCAACGGTGGCTTATGCGGGAATCATCGGGCGCACGGTGAGAGCCTACTTAGGACCTCTCCCGAGCTGCTTCGAGCCTATGCCGAGCTTCCCAAGGGACCACTGATGCTCTCCAGCCTTTTGCTCGATCGGTTGGGATGCTAGGAAGGCCGGCCGACATGGCCGAAGTTCTTCCGAAGCCGCCGCTCGTCGCTGACTATGTGCCGGTGATTCTCATGACAAGCTGAGCCCAGAATCGTATTCCCCGGATGGATTTAGGCAGAGGCGGACAAAATCATAGAGTTTGGCGGACGACAGAGGCCACCGGCGAGCTCTCCAGCGAGGGGTCGCGGCGGCCGAGCGTGGGAGGCCGGAGGTAGACGAAGCCCCCGGTCCCACGCGTCAGCGGCACATATTTTAAAACCGGGATTCGCTGTGGCACCGGATCGGGTGCGGCTGCACGCAAAAGATGCTGTAGCCCCGTGTGTCGACCGCTGAGAAGTTGACACGTAGCCCGGTCCCACGCGCAGCGGTTTAAACTTTTTCCCGATTTTCAGATTTAGTTCAAACTTCAATCCCACATAACTTTGGCTAGGAAACTCCAAATCGAGTGAACCAAATTTTGTTGGATTCAGCTCTCTGAGTACTTTCCAGAAAATCAAGTTTCACTTCATGAAAATCCTTAGTTCTCCAGAATTAATTCTTCAAAGTTTAAACTGTTTAGAATTTTAACTACAGAACCCTTTGGAGGAAATTTCTGAAATTTTGCTAGGATGTTCACCAAAATATCCCTGATCTACCATAAAAATTTCAGATCCATTGAGCTCATTTGATCCACCAAATGGGGGAATTAATAAAACTGTTCCAGAGAAAATAGAAAATGTCCAGAAACATTTTCAGAATTTCTCTGAAATTGTTTAGCTCATATCTTTAGCTAGGGACCTTCAAATTAAGTGATACCAACTCCATTAGAACCCTCTGAAAATATAGTTTTCAGAAAGTCATGGCTTGCTCCATGAAAATCCCTAGAACACCCTAGAAGCTCCAATTAAGGTCAAGTAAATAATTATTTGTGGAGAGCTCAAATGAGCTTTGCTGCAAATAAAACTTGGCCAAGTCTCTGTTTAGGTTGTAACCAAACCATAGTAAGAATTTCAGAGTCATTGGGTCTGTCTAGTAAGACTTATAGTCTTCACAAGTTAAATTCAACTTAAATGCATTTAAATTGATACATATTTATGTTATCTCATGTAGTCACTAAGGTTGAGGAGGAACTCGAAGTCTTAGACTTCGTCACTCTGGAAGAGCAGCTAGCCTATGACCAAGAGCAGCAATGCAAGCTCCAGTTTGCATTAACCTTTTTACAAATTTTTATTGTTTTGAGAACTTACTTTGAGTACCACTTACTTCTTGCATTAGAGTCTTGTTTGAAACCCAAATGCATAGCCAAGAAAACCATGGGTTGGGTTTATGATTGAAAACCCCGTTTAACTACTGCAATGCCAAGATAGAGTAGAATTCAGTACAAGTCGAGTAGTTGGAACTACTCACGAGGATAGGCTAGAGGCACTCGACTCGGGTAAAGATAGCAAATGATACACATGGCATGAAAAATAAGACCCAGCGGAGAGTAAGGGCAGCAGGACTTTGGGGCCTGGGTGCTATATCTCCACTTGTGTCGATTGAGGACTGAGCCGTGTGCGGGCCTGTTGAACAAGCTAGAACAGTACCGAAGACCTACCGGCTATATGGGAACCGGGAAACCAATGTAACTCGGGAAGCTGGGTGTTGAGGCATAGCTGGTCGTTCAGAGGGTAGGTTGAGAGCTCGAGGTGTAAATCGGCTGGCGGCACTGTGGATGCGCACGCAGAGACCTCTTGCTCGGGACGATTGGACCGGTTCAACATTTGGCTGACGGCTGAAAGGTGGTTGCGTACGACGTCCGTGATGGTTGCTGTAGGCAACATCGAGTGCGGGCGTACGTGACGGGTTATTCGGGTAACACTGCAGGTGTAAATCGATTATAATCGCTGTCCCTCACGGTCAATGAGTACCACTTGTTCACTGTACCGTGACGTAGAAAGAACAGGCTAGATACATGTTAAAAGTTTGCTGATTTGAAAGTTATACCTTGCTTGTTAATGTCTTATTGTAGCTCAGAGCTAATTAAAGTTCTTTTCAACTTTGGGCAAAGTACATGAGAGAAATGCGTTTCTTGTTTGATTGTGACTCTCTCATGTTCCTTAGCGTAAGGTTCCCCACAACCTGCTGATAAAACTTGAAAGTAAGGTTCAAATAATTAGGCGAGTCCTTTGCAACTTAATTTACCTCATGTACCCTAAAACCAATCATGTAGAAGTTTCATGTATAGGAGAGACAGGTCAGTCTTGCTGAGCCATCGTGCTCACTGCTTGTGTTTGAAGCTTTTGCAGGAGTTTATGAGGAAGGCACTCACGAGGAGGAGACGGAACCCCAGGAGGGGAACCCCGTCAAGTGGGAGTCGTGCACGCCGCCGTGTTAGTGTGTGTGCATGCTAGCGGGGACACGTTCACGGGCTGAACGTAAACTCGATGCGTAGTCTACGCCCATGAGTGTAGACTGAACATATTTTGTTGTAAAAGTGTTCATAAACCTGTTTGTGTAATAAAACATTGCTTCCGCTTTGTACCTTTGATGTGTGTTACCTGGTGCTGTGCAATGCAGCACCCCTCAGCGTGATCCTGTTTCGACAAGACCGTTGGGGTCTTGTCAGCGTGGTATCAGAGCTCGCTTGAGGTTTAACGCACTACAAAGGTCATCTTTTTCAAAAATTCGGTGCGGAACGAGTTAGTATCCCATATAAGGATGTTATTAGTGTATAGAAAGGGGCATACTAACCTATTTGCTTATGTCGGAAAATCGTGCATCTCGGGACGCTTTATGTCTTGGGGGGTGCACGTAAGCGCTGTCCACCAGTGCGCACAAGCTGAAGGGTGGAGCCCCATGGGTGGCAGGTAACCCGACCCGCTTTAATATCCTCTACGACTCTTCATGTCATTTGGGGTATTCGAGCAACATCTGTCCCTGGCGTGGTTTGGGCAATTTGGGAGACCCCGTCACGTGGTCAGTAACATGAACACGTAGCTCAAGGCGTGTTTGGCTTGAGAACATCCGGGCGAGTGATGACGGCCGGGTGTACGAACTGTATGGATACCGGGCTCGTTGTGCAGCCGTGTCTGACGATTGTTTGAGTTATCTGCAGGTAGTCTAACCACGAAACGGTAGACGTGTAGCATCCGTGTGCGAGTGACGCTTAGTGCCACTGAAATAACGAAGCCGGCTAAGTCCGGTATAGGTTTTTCTTTGTGAGGACGTAGTACCGACATGATCTGGTGACGCATCGACGTCACACCCCACTAAATGAGAAACTGCATTGTAAAACTTGAAAGTTTTGACCCAGAGCACTAAAACTTGATATAACTCCTTCCCTTAAGCAGGACATTCAATGTTAACAAGTTTTCAACTTATGGGATACTAAGGACAGAGTCCCCTGTTTTCAGCTGAAATAAGGCTGAAGTTAATCAGAGGTTAGAGGTTGAGTTCTTTCGAGGTTGGGTCATATGATACATTTCTGGAAAGCTTTGGAAGGTCTTTACAACTTTTCTGTTGATATCCAGAGGTGTTTCATCCCTTAACCAATCGAAAAATGCACTAGAGTTTAAACTGTCCAGAAAACAGGACAGAGCAAACACTCTCCGTAACTCTCTGTAAATTGAGCATAACTTCTTGCATACAAATCCAAATTTTGAAAATGAGGTAGTTCTGAAAAGTTAATGAGATGGGTTACAACTTTGTAACAGAAAGTTTTGGCAAATTTGATGTATAATTAACTGGACTTGGATAAAATCAGTACCTCAAGCAGGGAGGTGTTGTTCAATTTTCTCTAGAAATTCTGTCAACTTTGACATCTCATAACTTTTGAACCAGGACAGATCTTAGGCCAAGAAAATACTTTATGGAAGCTTGTGAAGTTAACTTTAACTTTGTTGTTGAGCTCCAGAATTGGTTTTGTCTTTAGGATTGTCTAAATAAGGTTGAAATGGAAACTGGTCAGGGCTGTCATAGTGGACAGCAGATCAGCAGTCAAATTTGTTTAAGTTTGAACTATGTTTCCAAGTTTTATGAGTTCAATGACATGTTTTATGTTATAAATCAATGGTTTACTGTTCAAATAAATATTTGACATTTCTCAAATATGTTTCTACAGATGACAGCAGATAGACAGTTGGAGAACGGGTGGGTGGTGTCCCACTGTTCTCATCGCAGCGGCTATCCGGAAGCATTGAGGCAAATGCTTCAATATTTTGGGTATAACAAGATGCCGCAGTACTTCGCCAAAGAAGAAGGTGAGGAGGGAACAAGACGTGGACGATCCATGTCAAAGTTCCTACAGGGCCTACGCCACCCGGTTGGGCGCCATTCACCGTTACGGTGAGAGGTAGACAACCAGAGGGAATGTGGCAAGTGACAGCCCGCGACACTATGTCGCGTTTCTGCCAGCTGCATGTGAGATCTATGGAGGGCATTCCATACGCGCTCGTTCTGGTGGAGGGACGGGTTAATCATGTGTGGGAAGGGAGGTACATGGAGGCGACATATCCGGGTTGCCCAAGGTACAACCCCGTGGAGGCGAACCTCAGCCTCCAGATAAGGGCGGGAAAGGCCGTGATGGACAGCCAAGCTGCTCATATGGAATGTCTCGTCATGAAGCTCAAGGAGAGTAACAGCCGTGGAGATCATTTAGCGTGCTCACAGCGCACTCCGCAATGTTCTCCTTCCGACGATTAAGTGACTGAACGAACAATATAATCAGTTGCATCGTCTGAAGAAGGCGAAGAAGAAAAGCCGGGTCGACATTGTGGCTTTGCAACAACAGGTGCAGGCTCTGACCCAGCAGAACGAGGTCCTTACTCAAGAGCGGGACAAAGCTATTGAGGAAGGGCAAGGATGGGAAGAGAACTACAACCAAGCCACGGACGAGGTGCACGCGTTACAGGACCTCGTACCTCCGGTAATGGGCATACCGGTGGTAGGTGCCGTACCCGTGGTCTTGGGTCTTCCGGCAATGGGGGAACCCGAGCCGGAAGAGGAGGTTGTGGACCCAGTTCCACCAGCAGAGGTACCGGAGGAGGACGACCCGCAAGAGGTCGAATTCTACTCCGAGTAGGAGGTTACCGTTGCCAAGTAGGGCAGCTGGTGTGATGTAACCCAAACTTTTGTAACCAGTGACATGTCGGGTAGACAGTAGCTTATGTATAGGTAGTGACGACATGAGCACGACTTCTCAGAGACCCGAGACTAATGTATCTTGTATAAAGTTTATGCTTTATAAATATATGTGAATTTTGTGCAAATAATTCATGCGTCGCTTCAATACCTACTGTTTCATATGGAATTTTAAGTATGACATGTGCTGATCGCTGCTGTTTTGAATTTCAGAATGAATCGTACTCGTGCCAACCCGGACGTTGGGGGTTCCAGTCAGGGGGGAGAAACCTCCCAACAACCTCCCAAGTACTCTTCGGGACAGCAACAGCAGCAGCAACATCAACAACCACCACCGCCAACGGTTACTTTGGCTGACATTGTGGCAGCGATAGCGGGATCTCATCAGCAGCATACAGAGTTGCTGCAAACTCTCATTGCAAATACGTCTCGACCAGAGAGGTGTCAAGTGTGGCGGACCAGAATCCGCTCATCCAGGATCGCAGAGGGTGGTGCCGCACGATGCGACACCTGACAGCACACATCATAAGGATACATTGTATTACATGGAAAACCAACTGAAACTGTACAAACTGGTACAATACTCAGTTACAAACTGGTGTCTATATTACACAGCGGAAGTTTTAATTTATACAACTCATGCCCGCCTATCAAGCAAAAGTCGGTTGCCCAGCCCTAGGGCAACCCGCATTAGCTGCACTGCTCAGCTCAGCGCGGCGTATAAGGCTCCCACTCAGCCGTGGTCCCCGACGGAAGGTAACCCTCGCCGGTGGACTCGTAACCCGAGTCTGTGGGTGGATCGTCACCTGAAAAACACTTAAGCAGCAACCATGAGCATGATGGCTCAACAAGACTTAACCGACTCACCTAGGCATGAAACTCTACATGTAGTGTACAATGAACATGGGATGGTAAAATTGCGGCAAACGGACACGCCTACAAGTTCATCCTTAGTTCATTTTTTTAGCCACAAGTTAACAGTTCATGAATCTGAAATTTAGTAAGCAATATTTGGTGGCACCCATCTAGCAATACAATTATATCATGCAGAAGAACTGAATCATAACATTCCATAATTTATCTACGTTACGTCGCAGTGAACAAGCGATACTCGTCACCGTGAGGGACGGCGAATCGACTCGATATACACCTGCAGGGAGACCCAAAGAGCACATCAGGTACGCCCACCCGTGGAGCTGCACAGCATGCTCACTCGATGCCGTACGGGACAACCTTTCACCCAACAGCACAAACATCGAACCGGTCGCACCGAAACGAGCAGGAGGTTCCCTACACGGAGCATCTCTCTATGCTCGTTAGCAGATTTCCACCTTGCTGCCCTCAGCCTACACCTATAAATTGGTGTGTTATGCCTCGACGCCCGGAGGTATAGGTTACATCGGTTTATCGGGCCCCATATATCCGATATGCCTTCGGTACGTTCAATACTTGTTCAGCAGGGCCCGACACTGATCGGTCCTCAATCGACACGGACAGGGCTGCGCATACAAGACTTCCTCTTGCTGCACTCTAGCCCCTGCCTAGTCTCATTTTTATTACTAAAGTGATCTCACATCACTTGAACCAATCCCGTTTGTCCCAAGCCTAACTCGCGAGTAGATTCCAACTACTCGACTTGTACCGTAAGTTCTATGAATCATTAAGCAAAGCCTGTCTACTTGGGGCCTTAGACACTACCCTCACTCTTATAGGAAAATTCTGGTTATGCACTGGGTTTCATCCATCCTACACCTAATGCACATCCATACCTCACACTAAACATGTACACAAAGAAAAACTTTATAAAAGGGTTAATGCAAACCCGGGCTTGCCTTGTTGCTGCTGGTCAGTGGTTAGGGCTTCATCCAGAAGAAGGAAGTCGAGCACTTCCGGAGTCTCCTCGCCTTCAGCGACTACATGTTAACGAGATGCTAAATGTTAATCCAAATGCAAGGTGTGAATTTGAATAAGTGATTACTATAACTCTAGCTATCCATCCCCTTTGGCTCTGAAATTTTTATGGTGGCTTGGTATGGTCCTAACCAGAGTCTTAACCAAGTTTCATTTGAAACAAGGTTCATTTGAGCCTTGTACAAATAAAAGCCTATTATGTCAATATTAGAGCCTCTAAGGAATTCCAGAGGTTTTCATGGCTCCAACCATTACTTTCTAGAAACTAGAATTCTAGAGGAAGTTATGCCCTAATCAAGATTTGAGAAAATCTGAAAAAAATGTTTCTGTGCATTTTCTATTTTCTCAGGGCAGTCCTCTTAATCACCCTATTAGGGGGACTAAATGAACTTTGATGGATCTGAAACTTTTACTGTGACTCCAGGATTTTCCAGTGAACCTCTCAGCCAAATTTCAGAATTTTTCACAAAGCAATTCTCCAGATAAAATTCCTAACAGTTTGAACGTTAGGGAATTAATTCTGGAAAGTACTCAAAATTCTGAGTTCAGCAAAATTTGGTTCACTGAATTTGGAGCTTTCCTACACAAAGTTATGAAATTCTAAAGTTGGAGCTAATCCCTGAATTGTTTTCCTACAGAAAATCGTTTCCCGCATTTAACCCGAGGCTGACAGCGGGACCTGCCCGTTTAATTTGAACTAACCGCGCGCTCGCGCGCGATTAACACAGCAGCTGACACGTGGGACCCATGCCTTCGTCTTCCTCCCGATGCCTCCGCCCCGAGCCGCCAGAGCTCCGGCGAGGTTGGCGTTCCCGGCGATCTATCTCGCCGGCGACGGAGACTTGCCGCCCCCACATAATCTTGGGCGCTGAACACGTTGGACATCATGCCGCCGTCGGCTAACCGGCGTAGCTCGCCGGCGACGAGCGCTATGTCTCTGTGCCACCTCGGCAACGTGTTCCCGCCCTCCTGACCACCTCCTTCACGCGCTAATCGCGTCACCACGTTCAGGGAGACCTCGGGAAACCCGGCATGACCTTGGTGGGCACCTAAACGGCCGGCAACCCGGACCTCACGGCGACCCCCTCTTCCGCCAAACTGTTCTATGGTGGACCTAGGGTTCCGGCGGTGGTTTCCTTCCGGTTTTTGATCGAGAAGGGCGCAAGAATCTCTAGATGCTATCTCACAGCTCCGTTCGACCTCTCACACGATGATTTTCCTGAATTTCTTCTAAACCTAATCGGGTCCCGAATTGAGCTCCCCGCCCTAAACTGGAAAATTCTCCGCACACAAAGGTCGAACCTTGGAACGGTTTGCGCGGTGGTCTCGAGGACAAGCTAGCGCTCCACTTTCCTATGGACGTCGCGGGCGGAGGATGATCACAGCTCGGGTGGCGAGCGATCAGAACTTGGGAGATTAGGCGGCTGGTTGCTGAGGTTCGCTAAAATAGGAGCTCGCCGGCGGTTTCGTGCCTTTTATAGGCAACTGAGGGCGGTGGAGGGTGCGACACCTGGTGTGCCACCTCCCACACCGAAGCAGGAGCTGGCCGGCTGAGGTGGTCGGGTGCCGACGCCGTGGCTGGCTGGTGCGCGTGCTCGGTTGAGAGAAAATCAGTTGAGGATGCTTCTGTGTTAAGTCTGCTGATCAGTGGGCCCACTTCTCCCCTCTAATTCTTTCTCCCCCTTCTGCTGCAAATATCCCAGCCACTAAACATTGAATCATAGACTTTTCCACCAAATCACCGTTTGAATTTGGGTTCTCAAATTTGAAATTTGTTTGTCCAAGTTTGCTTCACGTTTAAACTGAAATTCAAATTCAGTTTTTAATTAATATGAAGCCAACTTTTGAATCCAAGTGATGAAAGTTGCTGCAATTTGAATTTACACTCCAATTGGCCTCTTTTTCAAATGCCTCCAAAAGTGCCTCAAAAAGTGTTGGATTTGCATGACATTTGGCCTGAACCTTCCCAAGACTATTTAAGATCTAGGGGTGAGCTCAACCTCTCATGTTCATGTGTAGAAATCCTACTTTGTGAAAGTTAGGGCTTTCCCCTCTAAACACCCTCTTGATGGAGGTTACTTGCTCTTCACAAGTCTTCAAAAGATATCCACAACAAAAGCTGTGGTGTTGTGAGGTGATGAATTTTTTTTTTGCAAGTCCATTTTCTTGGGCTTTCACATCCCTCCCCCATTAAAAGAATCTCGTCCCGAGATTACAAAAGAAGAGACAGCGATGTAATAGGAACTCACTCGTGCTGAGACGCCATGAACTCCGGGTAATTTGAGCGAAGGAATTCCTCGCTCTCCCACGTCGCTTCTTCGGCGGTGTGGTTATTCCAGAGTATCTTGTAGAACCACAACGTTCGGCTACGCGTGGTCCGGGCTTTCTCATCAATAATTGCCACCGGATATTCATCATATGTCAAATCCGGTTGCAGCTCGCCGATGTTTTCAGTGGGAACAGCAGCCGTATGTTTCAGACATTTTCGCAGTTGTGAAACATGGAAAACGTCGTGGACACCAGCAAGAGATGCTGGTAGCTTCAGTTTATATGCCGCTGGTCCACACTTCTCGGTGATAGCATAGGGTCTCATGAATCGGGGAGCGAGTTTCCCCTTCATGCCGAACCGGTGCACGCCTTTCATGGAGATACACGAAGGTACACGTGCTCTCCGACGTCAAAGTGCAGCGGTCTACGCCTCTTATCCGCGTAGCTTTTCTTCCGGGATTGAGCGGCCTTCAAGTTGGCTTGAATCATCCGAACGCGCTCTCGGCGTCGTTCACCACATCAACCCCGAATGTGACCCTTTCACCGAACTCGCGCCAGTTTAATGGGGTGCGGCACTTGCGACCGTAGAGAGCTTCATAGGGTGCCATCTTGATACTCGCCTGATATCCATTGTTGTACGAGAATTCCGCCAACGGTAGGTGATCATCCCAGTTCCTACCATGGTGGATGGCACATGCTCTCAACATGTCTTCCAGCACTTGATTCACCCTCTCTGTTTGGCCATCTGTCTGAGGGTGATAGGCGGAGCTCCTAATCAACTTAGTACCCAATGCAGTGTGCAACTGCTCCCAAAAGCGAGATACAAATAATGCACCTCGATCTGACACTATGGTCTTGGGAACTCATATAAACATAGAACATTCTCTATGTACAGCTCCGCATATTTGCCGGCATTGTAACGTGTATGCACTGGGATGAAGTGAGCCGTCTTGGTTAACCGATCGACGATTACCCAAATGGAATCATACTTGTTGGACGTCTGGGGTAATCCCACAATGAAATCAATGCTCACATCTTCCCATTTCCATGCCGGGATTTTCAGGGGTTGCAGCAGCCCTGATTTCCTCATATGATCAGCTTTCACTCGTCTACACGTATCACACTCGGATACGTACTTAGCCACTTCCCGCTTCATCCGTGTCCACCAAAATTTCTTTTTCAAATCTTGGTACATTTTGTTGCTGCCCGGATGAATGGAGTATTTAGACAAGTGAGCTTCATCAAGGATCTTTTTCCTCAGCTCCATATCCTGGGGTACGACTATGCGGTTATTAAACAATAGCGTCCCCTCACCATCTTTCCGGAAACATTTGATCTCCCCGTTGTCTATCCGTCTCTGGAGATGTGCCATGCCCTAATCAACCTTCTGAGCTGCAATGATGTCCTCCCTAATAGTAGGGATGAGGGAAAGGTTGTAGAGTGATCCATAAGGAACCAAGTATAAACTCGGCTCTTCCTCCTCCACCAGTGTAATGGCGAGGTTATGGACATGTGATTTCCGACTCAGCGCGTCGGCAACCACATTCGCCTTGCCGGTGTGGCAATGAATCTCAATCTCATAATCTTTGATTAATTCTAACCACCTTCTTTGCCTCATATTCAGATCCTTCTGGGTGCAAATGTACTTCAAGCTCTTGTGGTCGGTGTAGAGATGCACCAAGTTCTCCAGGAGATAGTGCCTCCACGTTTTCAGCACCAACACCACAGCAGCAAGCTCAAGATCATGAGTTGGGTAATGCTGCTCATGGTTCTGAAGTTGGCGTGAGAAATATGCGACCACACGTCCTTCCTGCATCAACACGCAGCCGAGCCCGATGCCGGACGCATCACAATATATGTCGAAGGGCTTGGTTGTATCCGGTTGAGCTAAGACCGGGGCTGTTGTGAGATGCTTCACCAATGCTTGGAACGCTCCTTCATACGCCATGTTCCAAACATATTTTGTCCCCTTCTTCACCAAATCTGTCATCGGCTTAGCAAGCTTGGAGAAACTCGGAACGAACCTCTGATAGTATCCCGCTAAGCCGAGGAAGCTTCTGACTTCATGGACTGAAGTGGGAGCTTTCCATTTCAGCACTTGCTCTATTTTGCTTGGGTCAACCGCAATACCTTCCTATGAGATGATATGTCCCAGAAATGGCACATGGCTGATCCAAAACTCACATTTGCTGAACTTGGCGTAGAGTTTGTGGTCTCTTAGGCGTTGAAGAACAATCCTCAAGTGTTCGGCGTGTTCTGCTTCTGTCTTGGAATAAACCAAGATATCATCAATGAACACCACAACGAACTTGTCCAGCTCCGGCATGAACACCGAGTTCATTAGGTACATGAAATGTGCCGGAGCCTTAGTGAGACCAAAAGACATGACGAAATATTCATATAAGCCGTATCTCGTCGAGAAGGCCGTCTTCGGGATATCCTCCGCCCAGATATTTATCTGATGATACCCAGAGCGAAGGTCCATCTTGAAGAACACACTTGCACCCACAAGCTGATCAAACAAAATGTCAATGCAGTGAAGTGGGTACTTATTCTTGATGGTGACGGCGTTGAGCGGCAGGTAGTCCACACACAGCCTCAAGGTTTCATCCTTCTTCTTTACGAACAGCGCCGAGCATCCCCAAGGCAAGGAACTCGGCCTAATGAAACCTTTGCTCAACAGATCATTGAGCTGCTCTTTCAGTTCAGCCAGCTCATTCGGAGCCATTTTGTATGGCCTCCGGTAGATAGTAGTAGTCCCGGGTGCAAGCTCGATCTTGAACTCGACATCCCGCTCTAGTGGCATGCCCGGAAGATCATCCGGAAACACGTCGGGGTATTCCCAGACTATGGGGATGTCCTCTAACTTGAGAGCTTCAGTATTATTGATTGCTGAAACTTCCCGGACTGGATTATCTAATATGAGGGACTGCGGACGGTGCAGTGGGGAGTTGAGGTGAACCGTCCGTGATAAAGTTTCCAGGACAGCGCCATGGTATCTTAGCCATGACATTCCTAAGATTGCATCAATCTTTTGCCCCTCAAGAATAATCATAGTGGTGGGATATATCTTCCCACCTAAGCACAATGGTGCTTTCGGAACCATCATAGTTGCTGAAATCTTTCCTCCCGGTAAGCAGATCATATAAGAAACACTCGGTTGGAAAGGCTTCCAGTTGATGCTTTGTAGGATCGAAGTAAACGTGTAAAGCTGCCAGAGGGGGGGTGAATGGTAGATAAAATCTTTTCAGCGGAAGCAACAAAACACCCCTCAGAAGAAAACCGATCTGTTAAAGAAACTGTGCGTCCGACAATCTAAACGTGTTCAACTGTGACAAAACTAGTATAGATTGTAGAGAATCAAGTCAAGAAGACGTCACAACAAGAATATTGAAAATCCGTTGAGAGAAACTCAAGTTACGATCGAAAGATCGAACAAAGGTCAATCTGTCCTACGCGAGAAAAACAGTTCTAGAATACTGCAAAGAAACTCGTATATATCAGAAACCACAAATTCAATGACCATGAAATTTTCAAATATGATATATAATCAAGTTGTGAAGACAACCCAAAAAGAATCACATCAATTGGATCTGTAAAACTCGAGTTATGATAAAACCACCGAAGCAAGGTAGTGCTGAACAGAAACTCGACGAGAAAACTTGTTTGAAACAAGTCGGACGAACAAGGCACAAAAGTTCCTTTAGAATACGAATTTTATTTATCAAAACACAAGAGGAACAGCCCCAAAGTCGTGCTCCCATGAGCCTTGGCCTCCCTTGCTTATATAACCAGCTCTATGGCCAATATAATTCAAACTAGGACTCCTACTCCTACTTGGATTCAAACTGTAACTTTCCAATACTGCTCAAGACTCTTCTATACGCAGAAAGAAGCAATCTTAAGACTTCCAAATACCTTAGGAACGTCCCAAACATTCCTAAAACAAAGCTACTTCATGCCTAACACGAAATCTTGTTATAACCAACTCAAAACTTTCTATAAACAAACCATAACCGCCTCAGTCGCAGCCTGAGCGCAAAATCCAGCCGGTTGAACTTTTTCAACCATATCTCCACTTCCATATCTCTTCACCACGCCTTGGAACCATGTTGCCACGTCCATGCACTCCTTGCACACGTGCAGACACCTTCCAACAACGTGCAAGATACCTTCATATGCATTGTTCTTGATTCAAACATACTGCGCAACCTCCCGATCAACTCAACCACAATTCCTCCCGATCTTGGTTGTTGAACCTCATCTTCTCCGTAAGACTAGTTCAATGGATCCTGTCATAAGCCATGTCTTGAACTCAAGCAACACCTGCACATGAATAAACAACCAATACTTCCGAGCACAGTCCTCGACTTGACTCTCGTTAGTTCCGAAACTACAACATCTTACGTGAGCACCTCACATAAGCATGTTGTAAACCATAGTAAAATGATATCAGCCATAACCACCAAAACACACCAAAAACTTAGTAGAATAATACTAAGCAAACTTTCCATAAGAGTAAAGCAAGTTCGAAACATTGCAAGTTAAAAGCAGAACCATTGCAATCAAGCTCCGAACCTTACCAAAGCTAACCGGACCTTGAACCGGAGCTTACCAAAGCTAGTCAGACCTAGCGCCGGAGCTTACTAAAGTTTAGTCGGACCTAGCATGGAACTTACCAAAGCTAGTCGGACCTATCACCAGAGCTAGCAAAAACAAGTCGGACCTAGCCAAAATAAGTCAGACCTAGACAAAGCAAGTCAGACCTTACGTCGGACCTTGCCGGAGCTACCCAAAACAAGTCTGACCTATCGTCGGACCTTGCAGGAGCTCGGACCTAGAGTCGGACCTTGTTAAAAAGGTGTTTTGGTAGTATTCAAAACTTTTATCGTCAAAGCTAATGTATACAGCACACATAGGTCTCACAATCTCCCCCTTCATGAATGCATTGGCAACACCACTTAAAATCTGAACATTGGCTTATTCACATGAAAAGTTTTGAAAACAATTTCTCCCCCTTTGTAAATCAGAAATAAAATGAGAAGAAAAACAAAAATACCGGAAATTCTCCCCCTGAGAAGAATCGTGCCAAAACACTTGTGAATGTGTGCAATGTGTGATCAATTTCTCCCCCTTTGACAATGTATTCAGAAAGGTACAAAAGAGAAATTTTAATTTGTTATGAGCACATTATAACATATACATATAAAACAAAGCTCATCCAAATCATACTATCAAGTAACTTACACTATCACATCAATGAGATACATAAAGTAGTGTAAGCCATGCTAGAGATCAAGTGTAATTTTCAATTTAAGAAAGTCATGATCTCACAAACATAACTATTTCAAGACCTGAAAACATGACACTTGTTGCTGCATTTTATTTATCATTTAAAGCACAAATTTTGATCTTATGACATTTGCAAGATATTATATGCAGCATCAGCCTTATTCTAACCAACCAAGCCAAGCCCATGTCATTTGACAGTTAGAAGCTTAAGGACATGGTTTTAGTCATACACAACTCCTTTCAAGTTCATATCTAAGTGCAACGATGCCACACCCGGTTTCTCCGAAGAACAACCGAGTGAATATCACATGTATGCCAGGATCATTTTCTCATACATGCGACGACAAATAGTGAAGCATCATCATATTACAAGCCAGGTGTTCGAATATAAATAAGTCTTACATAGCATACGTCTCGATGGACGATAATAAGTTCATAACATGTAAATAAAACAGCAGCAGAATATAAGTCTTGTGGGCTCCGCCACAGGCGTTGCCCGGGGGACTCCGTGAACCTAGAATCCTTCTTCGGGACCAAAGTCTTGGTCATTAAACACCACATCATTCTCTTTACCTGAGCAGCAATATAAACCAACAGAAAAGCAAGTTTGAGTACCGTGGGTACTCAGCAAGTGTGGGAAAGTTATGTCATGCATGGCTAGAACAAGGAGAGGTTGAACTCATGGTTAAAGCACTACGCAATTAATACCTATCACCTTAGCTTATTAAGCCGCTCTTGACTGTGAGCATGGCTGTCATGACAGTTTTGACTCTGCAGAGTTTGCACAACTGTACCCACATGTAGTGATTTCATCCCCCGTTGCCGGGTGGACTAAAAGAACCTCCATTATACCAGTGTCCGCGAACCACGTTCACACTTCTAGGTGTGTAGCCAGGAGATCACTACAAAGCCTTTACAAAGGAATTCCCGACGAGCGTGGGCCCACTGAGTTTTCACCCCTAACAGCATATAAGAGGCTCCAACCCCGCTGCAGTGGCCCCCTCTTGAGCCTTACTACACAGGACAAATTCTTTATATTTAATTAATACACTTCTTAGCCACAGAGTTTGCATGAAAGAAAGTTTCCTACTCCAAATAGGTTTTAGGTCTTCTACAAAATCTTAATTTGAAGTTTTTGAAAATAAAGACCTAATTTAACATCTTCAAATCATGCATACTTATTTTCCTATATTTTCAGATTTAATTTCTATACCTAAAAGTGAATTTCAATATTAAAATAGTAAGACATATCATCTAAACAGAATAGGTTCTGATCTAAAATGTTTAATAATATATTTTTGAACTTCCTCTCTGATGTGGGACAAATTAAATTTATTTTACTAGTTTTTAGAATTATTTCCTAGCCTAAAATGTGTCTCTAGAGAAAATAAAAATGAGCAACACTTAGGCAGATTTCATTTCAGCCTAAAATCTATTTTTAACTCATTCTAAAGTTTTCCACGTGCCAGGAGAGTATAAATTTGAATTTGCACATGTGTTTGCCATACATTTTAAATTTAAATCCTAGTCACATATGCAAATTTCTGAATTTAATTATCATATAGGGTCAAAAAGGTAAATCTACCCTACTGCAGGGTCTAATTTACTATTTCCTAAATTTCCAGGGGTCTAACTACACATAACAGAGGGGGTTTCCTAAATTTTATTAAGTCCAGGGGCTAAAACTGATTTTTAAATGAATTTACACGAATTTCTGAAGGTCCAGGGGCTAGATCAGAAGTTTCCGGGGCTAGCTCGTGTTTTTCCAAAATCCCCAGGGGGTGGCGCGTAAGAATCCCGGCCTTTATAATGCAGTGCTGACGTGGACCGTCCGATTTAAAACAGACGGCTCAGATTAGATCGCCAAACCGGTACGCGTCGGTTTTATTTCTACCGTGCGATTTAAAATAGACGGCCCCTAAGGGGCCACGTCGCCCTGGCCGGAGCCAGCCCGTGCGCGCGGCGGCGGGGG
Organism: Neostapfia colusana; assembly: GCA_030760725.1. Taxonomy (NCBI): domain Eukaryota; kingdom Viridiplantae; phylum Streptophyta; class Magnoliopsida; order Poales; family Poaceae; genus Neostapfia; species Neostapfia colusana. The sequence goes on from JASWHV010000003.1 coordinate 88,819,761, forward strand.
CGGCGATCTTGCCGGAGCAGCCTCGGGTTTTGCCGCTACACGCTAGAACTCGCATCATTTTGCACGGATCGGCTGCGGAGGGTTAGGGGATGCTCACCGAGGGGTTTTCCTGCACTCGGAGGCCCTGGAAGTGGGTCGGCGGCGAGCTTCAATGGCGATGGTCTTCGGTGCACGTCGGAGTGGTAGTTGGGGCGCAAGACACGTCGTTTCCTTCACCTGCAGGGCTCCCCGGCGGCGGTGGGACGTGATCAGTACGTTAGATCAGGAAATTTGAGCAAGGATCGAAAGGAATCGGTGGTAGAGGCTTCGGTTCTCACCGGAGCGAAAAACGGCCGATCGGGGGGGGGGGCGGGGAAGGCAATTGTCGGTGTTTAAATAGGCGAGGGAGGGCGGCTGGGGTTTGTTTGGATGTGCCGCAGCGCATGGCTGTAGACCGCGGCATCCGGAGCCAGAAAATCGGCACGGGTGCTGTGATCGGCACGGAAGTCGCGCGGCAGTTGGGCGAGCGCGCGAGGAGAGGGATGACACGCAGGCCCCACGTGTCAGTGAGAGGAAGAGAGGGGGCGCGCAGGTTTGGGCTGGCGTGCGCGGTCTTGGGCCGGCTGGCGGGTTTCGGCCCACTGGCCGGTTTCGGTTTTCTTTTTCTTTTTCTTTTCCTTTTTCTGGTTTGATTCAAATCTAAATTCCAGTTTGAATTTGAATTTCTGCACCACATGCAATACATCCAAATTTTTTTAAATTCCCCTCTTTAGCAGGTTTTGGGGTGTTACAGCTCTACCCCCCTTAAGTTGTTTTGGATTTCCCTCACTTTCGCCTCGGCTTCTTGTAGTACCTCGGGCCCAAACACTTTACTTTCCCCTGTTTGGTTCCAAAATAGTGGAGTTCTGCACTTCCTCCCATACAAAGCCTCAAATGGTGACATCTTCATACTAGCCTGATAGCTGTTGTTATAGGAGAACTCCGCATAGTTCTTGAGCGCACACGCTCTCAGCATATCCTCAAGGATCTCATTGGTTCTTTCCGTCTGCCCGTCAGTCTGGGGGTGATAGGCAGAACTAAAATTTAGATGAGTTCCCATGGTTTCATGTAACTTCTGCCAGAACCTTGAGGTGAACTGTGTCCCTCGGTCCGACACTATCTTCCTTGGCACTCCATGGAAACACACGATCCTTGACATGTACAATTCCGCCAATTTGGATCCGCTGTAGCTTTCTTTCACGGGGATGAAATGAGCTACCTTGGTTAGCCTGTCGATGATGACCCATATCGAATCATATCCCGACTGGGTCCTAGGTAGTCCCACTATGAAGTCCATACCTATTTCTTCCCATTTCCATTCAGGCACTTTGAGTGGTTGCAATAGTCCTGCGGGTCGTTGATGTTTTGCTTTCACCAACTGACATGTGTCACATAGGGAAACATGTTCTGCGACATCTCACTTCATGCCATACCACCAATATCTGCTCTTGAGGTCATGATACATCTTCGTACTTCCAGGATGAATGGAATAGTCAGAATCATGAGCCTCCTTCAAAATCAATTCACGAATCTCCTTTACCTCAGGCACACAGATTCTTTTCCCATGCCACACCGTGCCTTGTTCATCCTCTCTGAACCCAGGGGCTTTATTTTCTTTGATGAGTTCTCTAATCTCTTGTATCTTCTTGTCTTTCTTCTGACCGTTGCGTATGTCTTGCTCTAATGTGGAGTCCACTTCCATGGCAATGGCCTCTTGTATATTGGAGCTGTTCCAGGCACTAGCTCAATCGCGAATTCCACTTCACGATCGGGGGGCATACCTGGCAACTCCTCTGGAAAAACGTCTGGATATTCCCTGATGATCCTGTTCTCTTCCACTTCCACCTCAACGTGATTGAGTTTAAGGTCCCTCCTAGGTTCTTGTACAGCTATGAACTTCACTCTTGTGCCACTAGGGTGAGTTAGTTCCACCGTTCTTGTCAAACAATGGATGATTCCCTTATGTTTTGTCAACCAATCCATACCCAAAATAATATCTATTCCTTGTGAGTCTATCAATATGAGGTTTGCAGTAAATACTACCCCATTAATGTCTAGATTCACCTTGGGACACACTTGTCTTGTCCTTATTTCTCCCTCTAGAGAGTTTACTGCTAGCATATGGTTCATTTCTGTTGTTGCTAGATCATGCTTCTTAACAAACCCTTGAGCAATGAACGAGTGGGTAGCACCAGAATTGAACAACAGGGTTGCAATGTGTAAATTGGCAGGAAACATACCAATCAGCACGTCAGGTGCCTCTTGCACTTCCTCCATGGTCACGTGGCTCACCCGTCCTCGCATCACATTCTGCTGTTGTGGCTGCATGGGCTTCTTCTTTGGGCACTTATGGGCGTAGTGCCCCACTTCACCACAGTTGAAGCATTGCACCCCAACCTTAGGTGCCTGGCCTTTGTTGTCTTGGGGTTGGTTCGGTGGTCCTTGTACTGCTGGTCGAGGTTGATATGTGCGGCGAGGCTGCTGTACAAACTGACGCTGCGGCTGTGCTGGTGCTGACGGAGGCCTGAAATTCGGGTTATACCCCCTGGGTGCTGAGTAGGTTACCACAGCACGGCTCGTCTGCCCTGCAGGTTGCTGCATCAGACGTTGGCGTGTGTTGCTACTTGAGGCTTGGTGTGACCATCCCGCCTTCCTCTTGTTTTCATTTTCCAAGGCCTTCAGCTTCCTCTCCACGACAAATGCTTTGTCTACCATCTTTTGGAAGCTTTCATACTCGTTGGAGGACATTGCACACTGCATTTCCATAGTAAGTCCTTCCACAAAACAGTCCTGTTTTTGCTCATCAGTTTCGATGTCCCGTGGTGCATAACGGGATAGTTGGGTGAACTTAGTGTGGTATTCCCTCACAGTCATGTTTCCTTGCTGCAGTCCCAAGAACTCCTTTCTCTTGTTTTTGAGTTCACCCCTTGGTATGTAATGGTTGCGGAAACTGCGATTGAACTCTTCCCAAGTGATGTTCTCGGGGTCATGATGGGCTGCCACGTAAGCGGTCCACCAATCAGCAGCAGGTCCATGCAATTGATGAGAGGCAAACATCACCCTCTCATACCCTTGGCATTGTATGATCCTCATCTTGCCCTCAATGGTCTTTAGCCAGTAATCTGCCTCCAGAGGTTCAGCAGCACTTGCAAACTTTGAAGGTTGAGTTCCCAGAAACTCACTCAACCTTGGTTAGCGTGGTGCAGCTGGTGGGGGTGGAGCTTGGTGCAAGTTGGCCACCACTTGAGTTAGGCTCTGGATGAGCTGATTCTGATTTTCAAGCATTTGGTGGATAGGATCAGCTCCTTCACGGCGACCACCCCTGTCTTGTCCTCCAGAAAGATGAGGGTTGCCGGCCTCATCGTTGTTGTTGGTGGGGTTGGCACCACAACTGTTTCCTCTTCCAGCCATCTATCATGATCAACCAAATGTTAACTTAAAGCATTACGTATTAACTTCCCAAATTGCTTGTTTAAACTTAAACTTTTGAGGCCTTAATATATTAAACATTTTCTGAGGGTTTCACGTAGATTTTTGGGAGTCACGTCTCACGCGAAAATAAATGCACTCTTAATTCAGTGGGGTTCACACATCAAAGCAAAGCAACCTAAAGACGAGGATGTGGATAAATGCCCATGGCTTCCACAACTCACGTCACACACCAAGCATTAACACACAAATAACTAAGGTATTGACTCGACTACTCGATATCCTGCTGAGATAAGGGAAAGGACACTAAACGACTCGTATCACTAAGCTGGCTCTTCGGGGTCTTCCTCATCATTGTGGCTGCCCTCTGATTCCGCTTTGGGTGGGGAAGCTGCTGGTGGAGAAGTGCGGCGACGCCTGCTCGCCCGGCAGTCTGGGGAGTCAGGAGTCCACGTGTCATTTACGGTGACACACAGTTCATTCCCATCACCTTTTTCTCTCGCCCTCAAGCTGGCGCGAAGCAATGCCTCAGTCTCCTTCAGGGTGTCACGAACATCCTGAAGCTCCTGTTGGCACTCCTGCAGTCGAGTGCTGAGCATAGCAGCATCCTCCAAGCACAGGTCCATGTGCTCATGGGAAGTCCCCTGCTGCACTGGCGGGTACTTGTACTCCGCGGTGCCACTCTCTCGTTGGAGGACATACATGTACTCCGTCCTGTCCAGGTGGCGACGGTTGATGTAACTCTTGCAGGTGATGGCCTCCCAGGTGACATCCTTCTCAGCATCGGCCTGAGTCGCCCAACAAGCTTGAGAGCGGTGGATCTTGAGCAGCTGATTTTCATGGATAATCCTCATCTCCGAGCTCCATTCTTCCCGCTTCTCACGGATGGTCCTGGTGGAGCTGTAGTGTATGATTAGCTTGCCCGTATTGCCGACGGCGTGGAGCATACGCCGAAGACGGCGCAACAAGCCTCCTACTGCCAATCTGTAGGAGTGGTACATCACCGGATGGTTTTCCTCTCAGGGCAAGGGCAACTACAGGAACTCTCCCTCCGGTGGACTTGCGGGCGGTACGGATCATGCGAACCATCTAAAACATAAAGGATTTAAAATTAAGTTAGATAAGAGTTAAATAAAAATTGTATTTTGAATAAAAGTTGGGGCAAGATGAATAAAGTGACCCCATTAAATTAACACTTTCAACCCACACCTTTGTAAAATAGTTTTTAAGAAAATAGGGTCCTTAAATACGTCCATTTCTACCTAGGTCCACGTTCGTACGGGCAACCTTGGCTCTGATACCACTTCTGTCACACCCGGTTTCTCTGAAGAACAACCGAGTGAATATCACATGTATGCCAGGATCATTTTATCATACATGTGACGACAAATAGTGAAGCATCATCATATTACAAGCCAGGTGTTCGAATATAAATAAGTCTTACATAGCATACGTCTCGATGGACGATAATAAGTTCATAACATGTAAATAAAACAGCAGCGGAATATAAGTCTTGTGGGCTCCGTCACAGGCGTTGCCCGGGGGACATCGTGAACCTAGAATCCTTCTTCGGGACCAAAGTCTTGGTCATTAAACACCACATCATTCTCTTGACCTGAGCAGCAATATAAACCAACAGAAAAGCAAGTTTGAGTACCGTGGGTACTCAGCAAGTGTGGGAAAGTTATGTCATGCATGGCTAGAGCAAGGAGAGTTTGAACTCATGGTTAAATCACTACGCAATTAATACCTATCACCTTAGCTTACTAAGCACCAACATTACTACACAGGTAAAATGGTCCCCATCTCCCAACCCATCATCAAAATCAAGTAACCATAACATCATTTCCAATGTTAAGCTCCCCGCTTAACATCCTCAACTTCTAAGTTCATCATCCTCTAATAATAAATAAGTCCAAGCCGCTCTTGACCGTGAGCATGGCTGTCATGACAGTTTTGACTCTGCAGAGTTTGCAACAATGTACCCACATGTAGTGATTTCATCCCATGTTGCCGGGTGGACTAAAAGAACCTCCATTATGCTAGTGGCCGCGAACCACGTTCACACTTCCCAGGTGTGTAGCCAGGAGATCACTACGAAGCCTTTACAAAGGGATTCCCGACGAGCATGGGCCCACTGAGGTTTCACCCATAACAGCATACAAGAGGCTCCAACCCCGCTGCAGTGGCCCCCTCTTGAGCCTTGCGGTTCATATGGTAGTCCAGCTGACACCAATTCCCCGCACCATTCAACACACCCATACTACGTCGGGGATACACCTAATTAATTGGCCAAGCTGCCCCATCTCAGCATGTGGTTGGCATGGTAAAGCCAGGTTACATGCTCCATGAACCGGTCCTTAGGATCCAGGCAAGTACTAAACACAAACCCGAGTCTCGTGCACCCAGCACCAACCAAATCATCCAACATGCATCGATCCCTACCTCTACATAACTCATAATGTCTCATTCAAGAGTAAGGTAAACAAGTTGACGATCTCATATCCCACTTATCCCATTCTAAGCATGGCTAAGCATAAGTAATATGAATGAATGACATAATAAAACAAATCCCAACTCAAGCTACAAGGAAATAAGTTAATGCAATTCTAGGGATACTTACTAGCATGGGTTTCATATTTCAATTGACAATGCAAATAATTCTATCTACACATCCTAGCATAGGATCAAAGTGGTCAAGGACACTTGCCTTCTTCCTGCTGCTCGGGGAATGGAAAGTCTTGGTCTTGGAAGGGGAGAACTTGCTCTGGGGCAGGTTCTACTCATGCCAATGCACATAGCAAAAGAAAACAACAATCCATAAGCCATAGTCCACACTTTCACTCATGCAAACCACACATACATACATATGGGAGTCATTCACATTTCTAAGTGTTGTGGTTACCCTAGATGTGTTGATTTTTTGCGTACATGCACTTCTAAACATATATATATTATTTCTAACTTTTGTATTCCGATTTCTATTTGCACACTATATATGAATTTCCAATTTGAACAAATTCTTTATATTTAATTAATACACTTCTTACCCACAAAGTTTGCATGAAAGAAAGTTTCCTACTCCAAATAGGTTTTGGGTCTTCTACAAAATCTTAATTTGAAGTTTTTGAAAATAAAGACCTAATTTAACATCTTCAAATCATGCATACTTATTTTCCTATATTTTCAGATTTAATTTCTATACCTAAAAGTGAATTTTAATATTAAAATAGTAAGACATATCATCTAAACAGAATAGGTTCTGATCTAAAATATTTAATAATATATTTTTGAACTTCCTCTCTGATGTGGGACAAATTAAATTTATTTTACTAGTTTTTAGAATCATTTCCTAGCCTAAAACGTGTCTCTAGAGAAAATAAAAATGAGCAACACTTAGGCAGATTTCATTTCAGCCTAAAATCTATTTTTAACTCATTCTAAGGTTTTCCATGTGCCAGGAGAGTTTAAATTTGAATTTGCACATGTGTTTGCCTTACCATTTAAGTTTAAATCCTAATCACATATTCAAATTTCTGAATTTAATATCATATAGGGTCAAAAAGGTAAATCCACCCTACTGCAGGGTCTATTTACTATTTCCTAAATTTCCAGGGGTCTAACTACACATAACAGAGGGGGTTTCCTAATTTTTATTAAGTCCAGGGGCTAAAACTGATTTTTAAATGAATTTATACGAATTTCTGAAGGTCCAGGGGCTAGATCAGAAGTTTCCGGGGCTAGCTCGTGTTTTTCCGAAATCCCCGGGGGTAGTGCGTAAGAATCCCGGCCTTTATAATGCAGGGCTGACGTGGACCGTCCGATTTAAAACAGACGTCTCAGATTAGATCGCCGAACCGGTACGCGTCGGTTTTATTTCTACCGTGCGATTTAAAATAAACGGCCCCTAAGGGGCCACGTCGCCCTGGCCGGAGGCAGCCTGCGCGCGCGGCGGCGGGCGCGGCGATCTCGCCGGCGCAGCCTCGGGGTTTTGCCGCTACACGCTAGAACTCGCATCATTTTGCACGGACCGGCTGCAGAGGATTAGGGGATGCTCACCGAGTGGTTTTCCAGCACTCGAAGGCCCTGGAAGTCGGTCGGCGGCGAGCTTCAACGGCGATGGTCTTCGTTGCACATCGGAGTGGTAGTTGGGGCGCAAGACACGTCGTTTCCTTCACCTACAAAGCTCCCCGGCGGCGGTGGGACGTGATCAGTATGTTAGATCAGGAAATTTGAGCAAGGATCGAAAGGAATCGGCGGTAGAGGCTTCGGTTCTCACCGGAGCAAAAAACGGCCGATCGGGGAGGGGGGGAGGCGATTGTCGGTGTTTAAATAGGCGAGGGAGGGCGGCTGGGGTTTGTTTGGATGTGCCGCAGCACATGGATGGAGACCGCGGCATCCGGAGCCAGAAACTCGGCGCGGGTGCTGTGATCGGCGCGGAAGTCGCGCGGCAGTTGGGCGCGCACGCGAGGAGAGGGATGACACGTGGGCCCCGCGTGTCAGTGAGAGGAAGAGAGGGGGCGCGCAGGTTTGGGCTGGCGTGCACGGTCTTGGGCCGGCTGGCGGGTTTCGGCCCAATGGCCGGTTTCGGTTTTCTTTTTCTTTTCCTTTTTCTGGTTTGATTCAAATCTAAATTCCAGTTTGAATTTGAATTTCTGCACCACATGCAATACATCCAAAATTTTTTAAATTCCCCTCTTTAGCAGGTTTGGGGTGTTACAGCTCTACCCCCCTTCAAAAAAATCTCGCCCTCGAGATTGGTGGTTCTAGGAAAACAATTCCGGAAATTGTGCCTTAAGCTCGTCTTCTCGCTCACATGTGGGTTCCGCTTCCGAGTGATGCTTCCACTGCACCTTGCACATCCGGATTCTTTTATTTCTTGTGAGGCGTTCCATTGTCTCCAAAATCTTGACCGGTTGCTTGGCATAAGAAAGATCCTCTCGTACGTCAACCTCATTCGTGGGTAACATCTCCTCGGGCGTCCTTAGACATTTCTTGAGCTGTGACACATGGAATACCTCGTGCACATCCGATAGGCGAGCCGGTAGTTCTAGTTGATATGCCACTTCGCCTTTCCTCTCCAGGATCTGAAAGGGTCCGATGTATCGAGGTGATAACTTCCCTTTCACCTTGAACCGATAAGTCCTCGGATAGGGGACACCTTGAGATAAACATAGTCCCCACATTGAAAATAAGCTCTCTTCTCTGTACATCGGCATAACTCTTTTGTCGGGTCTGTGCTATCCTCAAGTTGTTGCGAATTTCCCTCACTTTCGCCTCATCTTCTTGTAGTACCTCGGGCCCAAACACTTTACTTTCCCCTGTTTGGTTCCAAAATAGTGGAGTTCTGCACTTCTTCCCATACAAAGCCTCAAATGGTGACATCTTCATACTAGCCTTATAGCTGTTGTTATAGGAGAACTCCGCATATGATAAGTTCTTATCCCAACTCCTATTGTTCTTGAGCGCACACGCTCTCAGCATATCCTCAAGGATCTGATTGGTTCTTTCCGTCTGCCCGTCAGTCTGGGGGTGATAGGAAGAACTAAAATTTAGATGAGTTCCCATGGTTTCTTGTAACTTCTGCCAGAACCTTGAGGTGAACTGTGTCCCTCGGTCCGACATTATCTTCCTTGGCACTCCATGGAAACACACGATCCTTGACATGTACAATTCCGCCAATTTGGATCCGCTGTAGCTTTCTTTCACGGGGATGAAATGAGCTACCTTGGTTAGCCTGTCGATGATGACCCATATCAAATCATATCCCGATTGGGTCCTGGGTAGTCCCACTATGAAGTCCATACCTATTTCTTCCCATTTCCATTCAGGCACTTTGAGTGGTTGCAATAGTCCTGCGGGTCGTTGATGTTCTGCTTTCACCAACTGACATGTGTCACATAGGGCAACATGTTCCGCGACATCTTGCTTCATGCCATACCACCAATATCTGCTCTTGAGGTCATGATACATCTTCGTACTTCCAGGATGAATGGAATAGTCGGAATCATGAGCCTCCTTCAAAATCAATTCACGGATCTCCTTTACCTCAGGCACACAGATTCTTTTCCCATGCCACACCGTACCTTGTGCATCCTCTCTGAACCCAGGGGCTTTATTTTCTTTGATGAGTTCTCTAATCTCTTGTATCTTCTCGTCTTTCTTCTGACCGCTGCGTATGTCTTGCTCTAATGTGGAGTCCACTTCCATGGCGATGGCCTCTTGTATATTGGAGCTGTTCCAGGCACTAGCTCAATCGCGAATTCCACTTCACGATCGGGGGGCATACCTGGCAACTCCTCCAGAAAAACGTCTGGATATTCCCTCATGATCCTGACCTCTTCCACTTCCACCTCAACGTGATTGAGTTTAAGGTCCCTCCTAGGTTCTTGTACAGTTATGAACTTCACTCTTGTGCCACTAGGGTGAGTTAGTTCCACCGTTCTTGTCGAACAATGGATGATTCCCTTATGTTTGGTCAACCAATCCATACCCAAAATAATATCTATTCCTTGTGAGTCTATCACTATGAGGTTTGCAGTAAATACAACCCCATTAATGTCTAGATTCACCTTGGGACACACTCGTCTTGTCCTTATTTCTCCCCCTTGAGAGTTTACTGCTAGCATATGGTTCATTTCTGTTGTTGCTAGATCACGCTTCTTAACAAACCCTTGAGCAATGAACGAGTGGGAAGCACCAGAATCGAACAACAGGGTTGCAATGTGTAAATTGGCAGGAAACTTACCAATCACCACGTCAGGTGCCTCTTGCGCTTCCTCCATGGTCACGTGGTTCACCCATCCTCGCATCACATTCTGCTGTTGTGGTTGCATGGGCTTCTTCTTTGGGCACTTATGGGCGTAGTGCCCCACTTCACCACAGTTGAAGCATTGCACCCCAACCTTAGGTGCCTGGCCTTTGTTGTCTTGGGGTTTGTTCGGTGGTCCTTGTACTGCTGGTCGAGGTTGATATGTGGGGCGAGGCTGCTGTACAAACTGACGCTGCGGCTGTGCTGGTGCTGACGGAGGCCTGAAATTCGGGTTATACCCTCTGGGTGCTGAGTAGGGTACCACAGCACGGCTCGTCTGCCCTGCGGGTTGCTGCATCAGACGTGGGCGTGTGTTGCTACTTGAGGCTTGATGTGACCATCCCGCCTTCCTCTTGTTTTCATTTTCCAAGGCCTTCAGCTTCCTCTCCACGACAAATGCTCTGTCTACCATCTTTTGGAAGCTTTCATACTCGTTGGAGGACATTGCACACTGCATTTCCATAGTAAGTCCTTCCACAAAACCGTCCTGTTTTTGCTCATCAGCTTCGATGTCCCGTGGTTCATAACGGGATAGTTGGGTGAACTTAGTGAGGTATTCCCTCACAGTCATGTTTCCTTGCTGCAGTCCCAAGAACTCCTTTCTCTTGTTTTTGAGTTCACCCCTTGGTATGTAATGGTTGAGGAAACTGCGCTTGAACTCTTTCCAAGTGATGTTATCGGGGTCATGATGGGCTGCCACGTAAACGGTCCACCAATCAGCAGCAGGTCCATGCAATTGGTGAGAGGCAAACATCACCCTCTCATACCCTTGGCATTGTATGATCCTCATCTTGCTCTCAATGGTCTTTAACCAGTAATCTGCCTCCAGAGGTTCAGCAACACTTGCAAACTTTGAAGGTTGAGTCCCCAGAAACTCACTCAACCTTGGTTGGCGTGGTGCAGCTGTTGGGGGTGGAGCTTGGTGCAAGTTGGCCACCACTTGAGTTAAGCTCTGGATGAGTGGATTCTGATTTTCAAGCATTTGGTGGATAGGATCAGCTCCTTCACGGCGACCACCCCTGTCTTGTCCTCCAGAAAGATGAGGGTTGCCGGCCTCATCATTGTTGTTGGTGGGGTTGGCACCACGACCCTTTCGTCTTCCAGCCATCTATCATGATCAACCAAATGTTAACTTAAAGCATTACGTATTAACTTCCCAAATTGCTTGTTTAAACTTAAACTTTTGAGGCCTTAATATATTAAACATTTTCTGAGGATTTCACGTAGATTTTTGGGAGTCACGTCTCACGCAAAAATAAATGCACTCTTAATTCATAGGGGTTCACACATCAAAGCAAAGCAACCTAAAGACGAGGTTGTGGATAAATGCCCATGGCTTCCACAACTCACGTCACACACCAAGCATTAACACACAAATAACTAAGGTATTGACTCGACTACTCGATATCCTGCTGAGATAAGGGAAAGGACACTAAACGACTTGTATCACTGAGCTGGCTCTTCGGGGTCTTCCTCATTATTGCGGCTGCCCTCTGATTCCGCTTTGGGTGGGGAAGCTGCTGGTGGAGAAGTGCGGCGACGCCTGCTCGCCCGGCAGTCTGGGGAGTCAGAAGTCCACGTGTCATTTACGGTGACATACAATTCATTCCCATCTCCTTTTTCTCTCGCCCTCATGCTGGCACGAAGCAATGCCTCAGTCTCCTTCAGGGTGTCACGAACATCCTGAAGCTCCTGCTGGCACTCCTGCAGTCGAGTGCTAAGCATAGCAGCATCCTCAAAGCACAGGTCCATGTGGTCATGGGAAGTCCCCTGCTGCACTGGCGGGTACTTGTACTCCACGGTGCCACTCTCTCGTTGGAGTACATACATGTACTCCGTCCTGTCCAGCTGGCGACGGTTGATATAACTATTGCAGGTGATGGCCTCCCAGGTGACATCCTTCTCAGCATCGGCCTGAGTCGCCCGACAAGCTGGAGAGCGGTGGATCTTGAGCAGCTGATTTTCATGGATAATCCTCATCTCCGAGCTCCATTCTTCCCGCTTCTCACGGATGGTCCTGGTGGAGCTGTAGTGTATGATTAGCTTGCCCGTATTGCCGGCGGCGTGGAGCATACGCCGAAGACGGTGCAACAAGCCTCCTACTACCAATCCGTAGGAGTGGTATGTCACCGGACGGTTCTCCTCTCTCAGGGCTAGGGCAACTATAGGAACTCTCCCTCCGGTGGACTTGCGGGCAGTACGGATCATGCGAACCATGTAAAACATAAAGCATTTAAAATTAAGTTAGATAAGAGTTAAATAAAAATTGTATTTTGAATAAAAGTTGGGGCAAGATGAATAAAGTGACCCCATTAAATTAACACTTTCAACCCACACCTATGGAAAATAGTTTTTAAGAAGATAGGGTCCTTAAATACGTCCATTTCTACCTAGGTCCACGTTCCTACGCGCAACCTTGGCTCTGATACCACTTCTGTCACACCCGGTTTCTCCGGGGAACAACCGAATGAATATCACATGTATGCCAGGATTATTTTCTCGTACATGTGACAACAAATAGTGAAGCATCATCATATTACAAGCCAAGTGTTCGAATATAAATAAGTCTTACATAGCATACGTCTCGATGGACGATAATAAGTTCATAACATGTAAATAAAACAACAGCGGAATATAATTCTTGTGGGCTCCGTCACAGGCGTTGCCCGGGGGACTTCGTGAACCTAGAATCCTTCTTCGGGACCAAAGTCTTGGTCATTAAATACCACATCATTCTCTTGACCTGAGCAGCAATATAAACCAACAGAAAAGCAAGTTTGAGTACCGTGGGTACTCAGCAAGTGTGGGAAAGTTATGTCATGCATGGCTAGAGCAAGGAGAGATTGAACTCATGGTTAAATCACTACGCAATTAATACCTATCACCTTAGCTTACTAAGCACCTACATTACTACACAGGTGAAATGTTCCCAATCTCCCAACCCATCATCAAAATCAAGTAACCGTAACAGTATTTCCAATGTTAAGCTCCCCGCTTAACATCCTCAACTTCCAAATTCATCATCCTCTAATCATGAATAAGTCCAAGCCGCTCTTGACCGTGAGCACGGCTGTCATGACAGTTTTCACTCTGCAGAGTTTGCACCACTGTACCCACATGTAGTGATTTCATCCCCCGTTGCCGTGTGGACTAAAAGAACCTCCATTATGCCAGTGGCCACGAACCACGTTCACACTTCCCAGGTGTGTAGCCAGGAGATCACTACGAAGCCTTTACAAAGGGATTCCCGACGAGCCTGGGCCCACTGAGGTTTCACCCCTAACAGCATACAAGAGGCTCCAACCCTGCTGCAGTGGCCCCCTCTTGAGCCTTGCGGTTCATATGGTAGTCCAGATGACACCTATTCCCCGCACCATACAAAACACCCATACTACTTTGGGGATACACCTAATTAATTGGCCAAGCTGCCCCATCTCAGCATGTGGTTGGCACGGTAAAGCCAGGTTACATGCTCCATGAACCGGTCCTTAGGATCCAGGCAAGTACTAAACACAAACCCGAGTCTCGTGCACCCAGCACCAACCAAATCATCCAACATGCCTCGATCCCTACCTCTACATAACTCATAATGTCTCATTCAAGAGTAAGGTAAACAAGTTGATGATCTCATATCCCACTTATCCCATTCTAAGCATGGCTAAGCATAAGTAATATGAATGAATGACATAATAAAACAAACCCCAACCCAAGCTACAAGGAAACAAGTTAATGCAATTCTAGGGAGACTTCCTAGCATGGGTTTCATATTTCAATTGACAATGCAAATAATTCTATCTACACATCCTAGCATAGGATCAAAGTGGTCAAGGACACTTGCCTTCTTCCTGCTGCTTTGGGAATGGAAAGTCTTGGTCTTGAAAGGGGAGAACTTGCTCTGGGGCAGGTTCTACTCATGCCAATACACGTAGCAAAAGAAAACAACAATCCATAAGCCATAGTCCACACTTTCACTCATGCAAACCACAGATACATACATATGGGAGTCATTCACATTTCTAAGTGTTGTGGTTACCCTAGATGTGTTGATTTTTGGCCTACATGCACTTTTAAACATATATATATTATTTCTAACTTTTGAATTCAGATTTCTATTTGCACACTATATATGAATTTCCAATATGAACAAATTCTTTATATTTTATTAATACACTACTTAGCCACAAAGTTTGCATGAAAGAAAGTTTCCTACTCCAAATAGGTTTTAGGTCTTCTACAAAATCTTAATTTGAAGTTTTTGAAAATAAAGACCTAATTTAACATCTTCAAATCATGCATACTTATTTTCCTATATTTTCAGATTTAATTTCTATACCTAAAAGTAAATTTTAATATTAAAATAGTAAGACATCATCTAAACAGAATAGGTTCTGATCTAAAATGTTTAATAATATATTTTTGAACTTCCTCTCTGATGTGGGACAAATTAAATTTATTTTACTAGTTTTTAGAATTATTTCCTAGCCTAAAATGTGTCTCTAGAGAAAATAAAAATGAGCAACACTTAGGCAGATTTCATTTCAGCCTAAAATCTATTTTTAACCCATTCTAAAGTTTTCCAAGTGCCAGGAGAGTTTAAATTAGAATTTGCACATGTGTTTGCCTTACCTTTTAAATTTAAATCCTAGTCACATATTCAAATTTCTGAATTTAATATCATATAGGGTCAAAAAGGTAAATCCACCCTACTGCAGGGTCTAATTTACTATTTCCTAAATTTCCAGGGGTCTAACTACACATAACAGAGGGGTTTCCTAATTTTTATTAAGTCCAGGGGCTAAAACTGATTCTTAAATGAACTTACATGAATTTCTGAAGGTCCAGGGGCTAGATCAGAAGTTTCCGGGGCTAGCTCGTGTTTTTCCGAAATCCCCAGGGGGTAGCGCGTAAGAATCCCAGCCTTTATAATGCAGGGCTGACGTGGACTGTCCGATATAAAACAGACGTCTCAGATTAGATCGCTGAACCGGTACGCGTCGGTTTTATTTCTACCATGCGATTTAAAATAGACGGCCCCTAAGGGGCCACGTCGCCTTGGCCGGAGCCAGCTTGCGCGCTGTAACACCCCAACATTTTGATTCAAAACCCTAAATCATGTTAATAGGAGAATTTAAAAATTTTTGGACGTGTTGCATGTTTTGCAAAAATTCAAATTCAAACTGGAATTCAAATTAAAATCAAATCAGAAAAGAAATAGAAAAAGAAAAAGAGAAAACAGAAAAAACCGGCCAGTGGGCCGAAACCCACCAGCCGGCCCAGCCAGCGCCCGCGCCAGCCCGCAGCCGCGCGCGCTGCTGCCTCACACTGACAGGCGGGACCCACCCGATCTTCGTCTACCGCGCGCCGCGCCGGACTCCCTCGCTCCCGAATCAAAACCGATCGGGATTTCGGCGTATCCCCGCTGAATTCTGTTCGTAGGCGACGCGGACATGATCTAAACCACCCCGCCGCCCTCCCCCGTCTATAAAAACCCCGGCCTCGTTCTGTTTTTCCCACGCGATCGCCGATTTTTCCTCCGGTGAGAACCAAGACTTCTCCGGCGAATTCTGGCCGATCTAAGCTCGGAAATTCCGATCTAACTCGCTGGTCTTGATCCACCGCCTTCGGGGAACCTTGCAGGTGCAGAAAACTCGGTGATTTGCGGTGTAAACGCAGCGCCGACGAGCTTCGCCGTGGTTTTGCCTCGGACCTCGTCGCCGATCACCTTCCAGGACCTCCGAGCTCATGAAAACCCCCGAGGTGAGATCCCCGACCTCTCCTCCACCGATCTATGCCATAAAATCACAGTTCTAGGAAGAATTCTCGAAGATCTGAAAGTCTCCGGCGAGATCGCCGCTTCCCGCCGCCGTGCGCCGCCGGCAGCGCCGCCCGCGCTCGATCAGAGCGACGTGGCCGCTTGTGCGCCGTTTATTTTAAATCGCACGGTAGGGTTTAAACCCCCGCGTACCGGTTCGATGTTATAATCTCGGCTGTCGGTTTAAAATCGGACGGTCCACGTCAGCCCCGCGTTATAAAGACTGGAAATCTTACGTGCTACCCCCTGGGGTTCTCGGGAAATAAGAGCTAGCCCCGGAAACTTCTGATCTAGCCCCTGGAACTCCAGAAAATCATGTAAATTCATTTAAAAATCAGATTTAGCCCCTGGACTTAATAAAAATTAGGAAAAGCACCTCTGATAAGTGTAGCTAGAACCCTGGAAATTCTGAAAATAATATTATAGACCCTGTAATGGGGTGAGTTTATCTTTTTAGCCCTGTTTAGTATTTAAATTAGGAAATTGAATATGTGGCTAGTTTTTAAAAATTAAAAAGTGGGACAAACATACTGTCATAATTAAATTAAAAACTTTCTCAGTATTTAGAAAACTTTGGAGAAGATAAAAACATATTTTGGGCTGAATTGAATCTGTATAATTTATTATCCACATTTAGGGACACATTTTAAGTAAAGAATAGTTCTGGAAAATAGGGAAATAATTGTAAAATAGTTTACATCAGAGGAAAAGGTCTAAAATATATTAGTAAATATTTTAGATCAGAACCTATTCTGTTTAGATGATGTGTCTTGTTATTTTCATAATAAAGTTCACAATTTGGCATAGGAAATAAATCTGAAAATATAGCAACTAGTAAATGATAAATGGAGTTCTAAAATCCAAAGAATTCAGTTTAGGGTTGGTAGAAATTTTGAAGACACATATGGAGAAGGAAAATAACTTTCATGCATACTTGGTAGCTACAAGGTTTAGTAATTGAATATAAGGAACTTATTTAAATTGGAAACTCATATATATAGGATGTAAGTATAAATATGAACACAAAAGTAGGAATCATATACACATGATTAAAAGTGCATGCAAGCCACAAATCAACACACCTAGAGTAACCACAACACATATAATGGTGAATGACTTTCATAAATGTGAATGTGTGGTTTGTATGAAGTAAAAGTGTGAACTATATCTTATGATTGTTGTTTTTCTTTTGCTATGTGTTAATGGTATGATGTAGAACCTGCTCAAGAGCAAATTATTCCTTTCCAAGACCAGGACTACCCATTTCAAGAGCAGCAAGAAGGAGGCAAGTGTCCTTGACCACTTTGATCCTATGCTAGGATGTGTAGATAGAATTATTTGCATTGTCAAATGAAATATGAAACCCATGCTAGGAAGTTTCCCTAGAATTGCATTACCTTGTTTCCTTGTAGCTTGGGTTGGGATTTATTTTATCATGTCATTTATTATTATGCATATGATTAGCCACGCTTAGAATGGGATACTTGGGATATGAGATCATCAGTTTATTTGACCATACTCTTGAATGAGATATTGTGAGTTATGTAGAGGTAGGGATCAACGCAAGTTGGATGTTTTGGTTGTGTGTTGGGTGCACGAGACTCGGGTTTTTGTTTAGTACTTGCCTGGATCCTAAGGACCGGTTCATGGAGCATGTAACCTGGCTTTACAGTGCCAACCACATGCTGAGATGGGGCAGCTTGGCCAATTAATTAGGTGTATCCCCGGCGTAGTATGGGTGTGTTGGATGGTGCGGGGAGTAGGTGTCAGCTGGACTACCATATGAACCGCAAGGCTCAAGAGGGGGCCACTGCAGCAGGGTTGGAGCCTCTTGTATGCTGTTAGGGGTGAAACCTCAGTGGGCCCACGCTCGTCGGGAATCCCTTTGTAAAGGCTTCGTAGTGATCTCCTGGCTACACACCTGGGAAGTGTGAATGTGGTTCATAGCCACTGGCATAATGGAGGTTCTTTTAGTCCACCCGGCAACGGGGGATGAAATCACTACATGTGGGTATAGTGGTACAAACTCTGCAGAGTCAAAACTGTCATGACAGCCGTGCTCACGGTCAAGAGCGGCTTGGACTTATTCATGATTAGAGGATTGATGGTTTTGGAAGTTGTGAATGTTAAGCGGGGAGCTTAACATTGGAAATGATGTTATGGTTATTGGATTATGATGATGGGATGTGAGATTGGGACCATTTCACCTGTGTCGTAATGTAGGTGCTTAATAAGCTAAGGTGATAGGTACTTAATTGCGTAGTGCTTTAACCATGAGTTCAACCTCTCCTTGTTCTAGCCATGCATGATATAATTTTCCCACACTTGCTGAGTACCATTGGTACTCAACCTTGCATATTTTGTTGGTTTATATTGCTGCTCCGGTCAAAATAATGAGGTGGTGTATAATGACCAAGACTTTGGACCCGAAGAAGGTTTCTAGGTTCATGGAGACCCCCGGGAAACGCCTGTGATGAAGCCCTCAATAATAATATTCCGCTGCTAGTTTATTTACTTGTGATGAACTTATTATTGTCCATTGAGACATTTGCGAATGTAAGACTTATTTATATTCGACACCTGGCTTGTAATAAATGATGCTTCACTATTTGTCATCACATGTATGAGAAAATGATCCTGGCATACATGTGATATTCACTTGGTTGTTCCTTCGGAAAAACCGGGTGTGACAGAGGTGGTATCAGAGCCAAGGTTGCCCGTAGGAACGTGGACCTAGGTAGAAATGGATGTATTTAAGGGCCCTATTTTCTTAAAAACTATTTTACAAAGGTGTGGATTGAAAAGTGTTATTTTAATGAGTCACTTTCTTCATCTTACCCCAATTTTCATTCAAAATAGGATTTTTGTTTGAGAGTTTATCTAACCTAATTTTAAATTCTTTTTGTTTTAGATGGTTCGCATGATTCGCACCGCTCGCAAGTCCACAGGAGGGAGAGTTCCCGTAGTTGCCCTTGCCGAGAGAGAGGAGAGCCGTCCGGTGATGTACCTTTCCTACGGATTGGCAGTAGGAGGCTTATTGCGCTGTCTTCGGCGTATGCTCGAAGCCGCCGGCAATACGGGCAAGCTAATCATCCACTATAACTCCACCAGGACCATCCGTGAGAAGAGGGAAGAATGGAGTTCGGAGATGAGAATTATACACGAAAATCAGCTGCTTAAGATCCACCACTCTCCAGCTTGTAGAGCGACACAGGTCGATGCGGAAAAGGATGTCACCTGGGAGGCCATCACCTTCCAGAGTCACATCTATCGTCGCCACCTGGAGAAAACTGAGTACATGTATGTCCTCCAGCGTGAGAGTGGTACCACGGAGTACAAGTACCCGCCTGTGCAGCAAGGGACTTCCCATGAGCACATGGACTTGTGCTTGGAGGATGCTTCTATGCTCAGCACTCGACTGCAGGAGTGTCAACAGGAGCTTCAGGATGTCCGGGACACCCTGAAGGAAACGGAGGCGTTGCTGCGAGCCTGCTTAAGGGCGAGAGAAAGAGGAGATGGGAATGAACTGTGTGTCACTGTGAATGATACACGGACTCCTGACTCCCCAGATCGTCGAGCGATCAGGCGTCGTCACACTTCTCCACCAGCAGCCTCCCCACCCAAAGCAGAGTCAGAAGGCACCCGAAATGATGAGGAAGATCCCGAGGAGCCAGCTCAAGAAAACGAGTAGTGTAGAGTCCTTCCCTTAGTTAGCAAGATGTCGAATAGTCGAGTCGTTACGTTAAGTTAATGGTGTGTTAATGCTTGGTATGTGACGTGAGTTGTGGAAGCCATGAGAAATTGTCCACAGCCTCGTCTTCAGATTGTTTTGTTTTGGTGTGTGGACCCACATGAAATAATAGTACATTTATTCGGTGTGAGATATGAACCCTCGTAAAAGTATAACAAAGCCTCAACACTTCAAAGTACAAACAAATGAAAGTAGTAAGATGATACTAAATGCTTTCAAATTAACATTGGTTGATTCTGCCAGATGGCCGGAAGAGGAAAAGGACGTGCTGCCAACCCCGCTGCAGAGAGTTCCCTTCTTAGGACATATAATCTCGGAGGGAGGAATCTCCGTAGATCCCGCCAAAATCGAGGATATACAGTGGAAGACCCCTGAAAATGTCGGAGAAGTTCGAAGCTTTTTGGGATTGGCTGGATACTATCGACGGTTTATTGAGGGATTCTCCAAGATCTCGAGACCTCTCACCAAACTGTTGGAGAAGGGAATCACATTCACCTGGATGCCACAGTGCGAGACGAGCTTTCAGGAGCTATAGAAGAGATTGACAACAGCCCCAGTGTTGGTTATGCCAGATATGCAGAAGAATTTCACAGTGTACTGCGATGCCTCTGGAAATGGGTTGGGATGTGTTCTCATGCAAGAAGGGCATGTCGTGGCATATGCATCCCGGCAGCTTTGGAAGCACGAGAAGAACTATCCTACACATGACCGAGAACTAGCCGCAGTGGTACACGCGTTGAAAATTTGGCGGCACTATTTGATGGGGAAGAGGACAGAGATATATACGGATCATAAGAGTTTGAAGTACATATTCACACAGCCAGACCTTAACCTCAGACAAAGGAGATGGCCAGAGTTAATCAATGACTTTGATGTGGGCATCAACTATCATCCCGGGAAAGCAAACGTCGTGGCCGATGCTTTGAGTCGGAAAGTGCAGGTCAATAAGTTGAGCTTGAAGGACATGCCTGCAGAATTGAAGGACGAGGTTATAAGGCTCAATCTATGTCTAGTAAATAGTAGTGAATCCATCGCCATGGAAGTGGACTCCACACTCGAGCGAGACATACGCGAGGGCCAAAAGAATGATGAGAAGATACAGGAAATCAGGCAACTCATCAAGGAAAATAAAGCTCCAGGTTTCAGAGAGGATGAACAAGGTACGGTGTGGCACGGGAAAAGGATCTGTGTGCCAGAAGTAAAGGAGATCCGTGAATTAATTTTGAAGGAGGCTCACGATTCCGACTATTCCATTCATCCTGGGAGTACGAAGATGTACCAGGACCTCAAGAGCAGGTATTGGTGGTATGTCATGAAGCGAGATGTCGCGGAACATGTTGCCCTATGTGACACATGTCAGTTGGTGAAAGCAGAACATCAACGACCCGCGGGATTATTGCAACCACTCAAAGTGCCTGAATGGAAATGGGAAGAAATCAGCATGGATTTCATCGTGGGATTGCCTAGGACCCAATTAGGATATGATTCAATATGGGTCATCATGGATAGGCTAACCAAGGTAGCACATTTCCTCCCCGTGAAGGAAAGTTACAGCGGATCCAAATTGGCAGAGTTGTACATGTCAAGGATCGTGTGTTACCATGGAGTGCCAAAGAAGATTGTGTCGGACCGAGGGACACAGTTCACCTCGAGGTTTTGGCAGAAGTTGCATGAAACCATGGGAACCCATCTGAACTTCAGCTCTGCCTATCATCCCCAAACTGATGGGCAGACGGAAAGAACCAATCAGATCCTTGAAGATATGCTAAGGGCATGTGCAATCAAAAACAATAGGAGTTGGGACAAGAACTTACCGTATGCGGAGTTTTCCTATAACAACAGCTATCAAGCTAGTATGAAGATGTCACCGTTTGAAGCTTTGTACGGGAGGAAATGCAGAACTCCCCTATTTTGGAACCAAACAGGGGAAAGTAAAGTGTTTGGTCCAGAAGTACTACAAGAAGCCGAGGCGAAGGTGAGGGAAATTCGCAACAACTTGAGGATAGCACAGACACGCCAAAAGAGCTATGCCGATGTACGAAGAAGAGAGCTCGTTTTCAACGTAGGAGACTATGTCTATCTCAAGGTGTCCCCTATCAGAGGACTTCGTCGGTTCAAGGTGAAAGGGAAGTTGTCACCTCGATACATCGGACCCTTTCAAGTTCTGGAAAGGAAAGGCGAAGTGGCGTATCAACTAGAGTTACCGGCTCGTCTATCGGATGTGCATGACGTATTCCATGTGTCACAACTCAAGAAATGTGTGAGGACGCCTGAAGAGGTGTTACCCATGAATGAAGTGGATGTAGCTGAGGATTTGTCTTATGCCGAGCAACCATACAAGATTTTGGAGACAATGGAATGCCACACCAGAAATAAAAGAATCCGGATGTGCAAGGTGCAGTGGAAGCATCACTCAGAAGAGGAAGCCACCTGGGAGCGGGAAGATGAGCTCAAGGCACAATTTCCGGAATTGTTTTCTTAGAAACACCAATCTCGAGGACGAGATTTCTTTTAAGGGGGGTAGAGCTGTAACACCCCAAAATTTTGATTCAAAACCCTAAATCATGTTAAGAGGGGAATTTAAAAATTTTTGGACGTGTTGCATGTTTTGCAAAAATTCAAATTCAAACTGGAATTCAAATTAAACTCAAATCAGAAAAGAAATAGAAAAAGAAAAAGAGAAAACAGAAAAAACCGGCCAGTGGGCCGAAACCCACCAGCCGGCCCAGCCAGCGCCCGCGCCAGCCCGCAGCCGCGCGCGCTGCTGCCTCACACTGACAGGCGGGACCCACCCGATCTTCGTCTACCTCGCGCCGCGCCGAACTCCCTCGCTCCCGAATCAAAACCGATCGGGATTTCGGCGTATCCCCGCTGAATTCTGTTCGTAGGCGACGCGGACATGATCTAAACCACCCCGTCGCCCTCCCCCGTCTATAAAAACCCCGGCCTCGTTCTGTTTTTCCCACGCGATCGCCAATTTTTCCTCCGTTGAGAACCGAGACTTCGACGGCGAATTCTGGCCGATCTAAGCTCGGAAATTCCGATCTAACTCGCTGGTCTTGATCCACTGCCTCCGGGGAACCTTGCAGGTGCAGAAAATTCGGTGATTTGCGGTGTAAACGCAGCGCCGACGAGCTTCGCCGTGGTTTTGCCTCGGACCTCGTCGCCGATCACCTTCCAGGACCTCCGAGCTCAAGAAAACCCCCGAGATGAGATCCCCGACCTCTCCTCCACCGATCTATGCCATAAAATCACAGTTCTAGGAAGAATTCTCGAAGATCCGAAAGTCTCCGGCGAGATCGCCGCTTCCCGCCGCCGTGCGCCGCCGGCAGCGCCGCCCGCGCTCGATTAGAGCGACGTGGCCGCTTGTGCGCCGTTTATTTTAAATCGCACGGTAGGGTTTAAACCCCCGCGTACCGGTTCGATGTTATAATCTCGGCCGTCGGTTTAAAATTGGACGGTCCACGTCAGCCCCGCGTTATAAAGACTGGAAATCTTACGTGCTACCCCCTGGGGTTCTCGGGAAATAAGAGCTAGCCCCGGAAACTTCTGATCTAGCCCCTGGAACTCCAGAAAATCATGAAAATTCATTTAAAAATCAGATTTAGCCCCTGGACTTAATAAAAATTAGGAAAAGCACCTCTGATAAGTGTAGCTAGACCACTGGAAATTCTGAAAATAATATTATAGACCCTGTAATGGGGTGAGTTTATCTTTTTAGCCCTGTTTAGTATTTTAATTAGGAAATTGAATATGTGGCTAGTGTTTAAAAATTAAAAAGTGGGACAAACATATTGTCATAATTAAATTAAAAACTTTCTCAGTATTTAGAAAACTTTGGAGTAAGATAAAAACATATTTTGGGCTGAATTGAATCTGTTTAATTTATTATTCACATTTAGGGACACATTTTTAAGTAAAGAATAGTTATAGAAAATAGGGAAATAATTGTAAAATAGTTTACATCAGAGGAAAAGGTCTAAAATATATTAGTAAATATTTTAGATCAGAACCTATTCTGTTTAGATGATGTGTCTTGTTATTTTCATAATAAAGTTCACAATTTGGCATAGGAAATAAATCTGAAAATATAGCAACTAGTAAAC
Organism: Neostapfia colusana; assembly: GCA_030760725.1. Lineage (NCBI taxonomy): Eukaryota > Viridiplantae > Streptophyta > Magnoliopsida > Poales > Poaceae > Neostapfia > Neostapfia colusana. The sequence continues at coordinate 88,843,688 of JASWHV010000003.1, forward strand.
GATAAATGGAGTTCTAAAATCCAAAGAATTCAGTTTAGGGTTGGTAGAAATTTTAAAGACACATATGGAGAAGGAAAATAACTTTCATGCATACTTGGTAGCTACAAGGTTTAGTAATTGAATATAAGGAACTTATTTAAATTGGAAACTCATATATATAGGATGTAAGTATAAATATGAACACAAAAGTAGGAATCATATACACATGATTAAAAGTGCATGCAAGCCACAAATCAACACACCTAGAGTAACCACAACACATATAATGGTGAATGACTTTCATAAATGTGAATGTGTGGTTTGTATGAAGTAAAAGTGTGAACTATGTCTTATGATTGTTGTTTTTCTTTTGCTATGTGTGAATGGTATGATGTAGAACCTGCTCAAGAGCAAGTTATTCCTTTCCAAGACCAGGACTACCCATTTCAAGAGCAGCAAGAAAGGAGGCAAGTGTCCTTGACCACTTTGATCCTATGCTAGGATGTGTAGATAGAATTATTTGCATTGTCAAATGAAATATGAAACCCATGCTAGGAAGTTTCCCTAGAATTGCATTACCTTGTTTCCTTGTAGCTTGGGTTGGGATTTATTTTATCATGTCATTTATTATTATGCATATGCTTAGCCATGCTTAGAATGGGATACTTGGGATATGAGATCATCAGTTTATTTGACCATACTCTTGAATGAGATATTGTGAGTTATGTAGAGGTAGGGATCAAGGCAAGTTGGATGTTTTGGTTGTGTGCTGGGTGCACGAGACTCGGGTTTGTGTTTAGTACTTGCCTGGATCCTAAGGACCGGTTCATGGAGCATGTAACCTGGCTTTACAGTGCCAACCACATGCTGAGATGGGGCAGCTTGGCCAATTAATTAGGTGTATCCCCGGCGTAGTATGGGTGTGTTGGATGGTGCGGGGAGTAGGTGTCAGCTGGACTTCCATATGAACCGCAAGGCTCGAGAGGGGGCCACTGCAGCGGGGTTGGAGCCTCTTGTATGCTGTTAGGGGTGAAATCTCAGTGGGCCCACGCTCGTCGGGAATTCCTTTGTAAAGGCTTCGTAGTGATCTCCTGGCTACACACCTGGGAAGTGTGAATGTGGTTCGTAGCCACTGGCATAATGGAGGTTCTTTTAGTCCACCCGGCAACGGGGGATGAAATCACTACATGTGGGTACAGTGGTACAAACTCTGCAGAGTCAAAACTGTCATGACAGCCGTGCTCACGGTCAAGAGCGGCTTGGACTTATTCATGATTAGAGGATTGATGGTTTTGGAAGTTGTGAATGTTAAGCGGGGAGCTTAACATTGGAAATGATGTTATGGTTATTGGATTATTATGATGGGATGGGAGATTGGGACCATTTCACCTGTGTCGTAATGTAGGTGCTTAATAAGCTAAGGTGATAGGTACTTAATTGCGTAGTGCTTTAACCATGAGTTCAACCTCTCCTTGTTCTAGCCATGCATGATATAATTTTCCCACACTTGCTGAGTACCATTGGTACTCAACCTTGCATATTTTGTTGGTTTATATTGCTGCTCAGGTCAAGATAATGAGGTGGTGTATAATGACCAAGACATTGGACCCGAAGAAGGTTTCTAGGTTCATGGAGACCCCCGGACAACGCCTGTGATGAAGCCCTCAAGAATAATATTCCGCTGCTAGTTTATTTACTTGTGATGAACTTATTATTGTCCATTGAGACATTTGTGAATGTAAGACTTATTTATATTCGACACCTGGCTTGTAATAAATGATGCTTCACTATTTGACATCACATGTATGAGAAAATGATCCTGGCATACATGTGATATTCACTTGGTTGTTCCTTCGGAAAAAACCGGGTGTGACACGTGTGCGGCGGCGCGCGGCTGCGGGGGCGGCGATCTTGCCGGCGCAGCCTCGGTTTTTGCCGCTACACGCTAGAACTCGCATCATTTTGCACGGATCGGCTGCGGAGGGTTAGGGGATGCTCACCGAGGGGTATTCCTGCACTCGGAGGCCCTGGAAGTTGGTCGGCGGCGAGCTTCAACGGCGATGGTCTTCGGTGCACGTCGGAGTGGTAGTTGTGGCGCAAGACACGTCGTTTCCTTCACCTGCAGGGCTCCCCGGCGGCGGTGGGACATGATCAGTATGTTAGATCAGGAAATTTGAGCAAGGATCGAAAGGAATCGGCGGTAGAGGTTTCGGTTCTCACCGGAGCGAAAAATGGCCGATCGGGGGGGGGGGGGGGAAGGCGATTGTCGGTGTTTAAATAGGTGAGGGAGGGCGGCTGGGGTTTGTTTGGATGTGCCGCAGCGCATGGCTGGAGACCGCGGCATCCGGAGCCAGAAAATCGGCGGCGGTGCTGTGATCGGCGCGGAAGTCGCGCGGCAGTTGGGCGCGCGCGCGAGGAGAGGGATGACACGTGGGCCCCGCGTGTCAGTGAGAGGAAGTGAGGGGGCGCGCGGGTTTGGGCTGGCGTGCACAGTCTTGGGCCGGCTGGAGGGTTTCGGCCCACTGGCCGGTTTCGGTTTTCTTTTTCTTTTCCTTTTTCTGGTTTGATTTAAATCTAAATTCCAGTTTGAATTTGAATTTCTGCACCACATGCAATACGTCCAAAAATTTTTAAATTCCCCTCTTTAGCAGGTTTTGGGGTGTTACAAATGATAAGCCATCTCAAAAGAAGAAGTGCGATGCATGCATATTCTCTTGATCTTTTCTCATTTTTTTATTTGAACATAAAACTCAACATGTGAGTGGATTAATTGATTAATTCTTTATGATTAAAAGCACTTGTGAGCATGCAACAAGTTCAAAACAGCAAGAAAGTTTGACCATGACCAGATTTAGTGTAAGTAATTATTCCAATTACTAGACATGGTAAAAACTACAAAATGTATAACACGAGTAGTGTAGTAAGAACTTTCAATATGAAAAAGGAATCACAAAGTCATATATGCATAAAATACTATGCTCATATTATTTTAATTTCAGATTCACACATATAATTCCCAAGTTTCAAAATTCTCCCTCAATTTAAGCCATGAGGATGCATAACCCCTATTTCACTATAAATGTAACAAAAACGAGTGAAATCCAAAGGTTTTGTAAAAATGTCAGCCAATTGTTGTTCGGTATCTACATGGTGAAGCACAATGTTCCCTTTTTCGACATTATCACATAGAAAGTGATACCTAATGTCAATGTGCTTAGTTCTCGAATGTTGCACGGGGTTTTTAGCAATGCAAATGGCACTAGTGTTATCACAAAACAGTGGAACACTATCTAGATCAACCCCATAGTCCTTAAGTGTTTGAACAATCCAAAGAATTTGTGAGCAAGCACTAGCAGCAGCTACATATTCAGATTCGGCTGTGGATTGTGCAACTAAACTTTTGTTTTCTAGAGGACCAGACAACAAGTGAATTACCAAGAAAATGACAAGCACCTGAAGTACTTTTCCTATCAATACTACAACCCCCAAAATCAGCATCGGAGAAAGCTTTCAAAGTAACAGTTGAGGAAGAAGGAAGAAAAATGCCAAATTCTTGAGTTTCATGTAAGTACCTGATAATCCTTTTGACGGCTTGACGATGTGAAGCACGTGGGGAGGCTTGAAACCGTGCACAAAGACATACGCTGAATTGTATGTCCGGTCTTGATACCGTGAGATACAAAAGTGATCTGATTATGCTTCTATATTCTTTTTGATCAACGGGATCACAATCTTCTTCAAGTTCAAGTGTTGTTGCTGTTCCCATTGGTGTCCGAAGAGGCTTGCTTTTGTCCATGTTGAAGCGCCTTAGGAGATCTTGTGTATACTTTGTTTGATGCACAAAGGTACCCTCCTTGGTTTGCTTGATTTGCAGTCCCAAAAAGTACGTGGGTTCTCCCATCATACTCATCTAAAATTCTGAACTCATCATAGCTGAAAACTTGGACACAAGATCATGAGAAGCACAATCAAAGATAATATCATCCACATACAGTTGAACGAATAATGAGTCATTGCCATGCTTAAGCACAAAAAGAGTTTTATAAACCTTGCCCATGGTAAACCCCTTTTCAAGTAAGAATGTTTTTAACCTATCATACCATGCTCTAGTGGCTTGTTTGAGACCGTACAAGGCTTCGGACAGTTTGTAAACATGATTAGGAAAATTTGGATTTTCAAAACCAGGTGGTTGTTTGACATAAACCTCCTCATCTATGTAGCTATTAAGAAAAGCACTTTTAACATCCATTTGATATAGCTTAAAACCTTTAGATGCAGCAAAAGCTAACAAAATTCTTATGGCTTCTAATCTAGCAACAGGAGCAAAAGTTTCATCAAAATCTAGACCTTCAACTTGTGTGAAACCTTGAGCAACCAACCTAGCCTTATTCCTAACCACAACCCCATCCTCACTTTGTTTATTTTTAAACACCCATTTAGTTCCAATTAAAGTGTGACCTTGAGGTGGAGGTACAAGTTTCCAAACATTATTTCTTTCAAAATTTTCTAACTCCTCTTGGATGGCAATAATCCAAGATTCATTAGTGAGTGCGTGTGATATATCTTTGGGTTCAAAAGAAGCAACAAAAGCAGAATGAGCATGAGAATTGGGGTCGAAAAACCTGGATCTTGTAACTCGTTCATGCAAGCTTCCAATAATTTGTTGTGGAGGATGACTTTTGAGAATCCGGAGGGGAGTGGACACTTCACAAGCTTCTTCTTCTTCATGTTCATCACAAATAGATGAGCTTGTGACGTGAGGAGGATCTGGACCAGCAATGGTGGTCGTCGGTGCTGGCTGTGAATCAAGATCAGGAGCTGGAACAATGTCATTAGCTGCTTAATTTTCGGGCAGCAGCACCACTTCTTCCTCTTCTTCAACGAAAATACTCTCCCCCTGCGGATATGGATCCGGACCTGCAATATTTGAACTAGTACCTGGGCTAGCTTCATCAAAAGAAACCTCACAAGTCTCCACAATTTTGTTAGTATCAAGTAAAAGCACACGGTAGCCTCTAGTATGAGATGGATAACCAAGAAACATGCCATCAACAGATCTAGCTTCAAATTTATCAAGATTACCATGTCTCTTAACAAAGCATTTGCAACAAAAGACCCTAAAGTGTGTGACACTAGGCCTATGTCCAAACCTGAGCTCATATGGTGTTTTACCTAGCTTAGCACGCAAGAAAACACAATTTGAGACATAACAAGCGGTTGCAATTGCACCAGCCCAAAATTTCCTAGGAGTTTGATATTCATCAAGCATAGTCCTAGCCATCTCAACTAAGGTTCTGTTCTTTCTCTCTACAACACCGTTTTCTTGAGGTACATATGGTGAAGAAAATTGATGATCTATTGCATTTTCAGCACAAAAGTGATCAAATGATTGATTTTTAAATTTGGTTACATTATCACTTCTAATTGCTCTTAAAGATCCTAGGTGATCAATTGATAATCTAAGAAATAAAGTTCTAAAGTGACTAAAAGCTTCATTCTTAGATGCCATAAAGTAAACCCAAGAGTATCTAAAATAGTCATCAACAATCACAAGAACATACCATTTACCTCCGAAGGATTGAACACGTGAAGGTCCTACGGTGTCAAGGTGTAAAAGTTGACCAGGTTCAGTTGTCATAGTCATTGTGAGAGGAGCATGTGAACCTGCAACCATCTTAGCATGTCTACATGAAGAGCACACAATTTCTTTGTCCCCTTTAAGCTTAGGCAGCCCACGTATGCGATCAAGAGCACTAACACGCGTGGGATGATCAAAGCCTACGTGACCAAGTCTACGATGCCAAAAATATAAATCTTTGGAATCATTTGAAACTAGACATCTATGCTTAGATGAAGACATAACAAAATCAGCTTTTAAAAATTCTTCCAAACCGAGACATGTTAAAAATAAGCTCACTATTTGAACCTTCAACTTTGCAGCAGTTTTTATTGAAAATAATTTCCAGATTTTCATCTAGCAATTGTGAAACAGAAAGCAAGTTGTATTTCAAATTTTTGACAAGTGCCACATCCTTCAAAGTGTAGTGATCATTTACTCTAACCGAACCCTTAGCAATTATAGGATTGAAGAATTATCGGCAAAAGTAACATTCTTTACACGTGACACAAAAGATAGAGAGGAGAACCATTCCTTGTTACCGGTCATGTGGCGTGAGCAACCTGAATCCACAATCCAAATGTTCTCCTTCCTCAAGCATGTAACCTCTTCGTTGTCACTGTTGTGTTCTGCATCCTCCATACTTGATTTTGATTTTCCTGCCATGAAGCACAAGTTTGCCAGATCATCTTCATCTTCATCACTTCCAATGTCTACATCACTCGAGCCAAGTTCTTGATGTGCGGTGATGAAACTGTTTATCAGTTTGCGTCCTGTAAAACCCTTCTTTTTCTTGTTGGTGTTGCCAAAAGAGGACTTGACTTTATTCTGCTTTTCATCACGGTTAGAAGGACCTGAAAGGTTAGGGCAATCTGTACGAAAGTGTACTGTCTTACCACATTCAAAGCATCGTTGAGGTTCGGAGCTTCCTCTCCTTCTAGTTCTCACATTTTGCAATGCTTTCGAGAACCTAGTAGAAAGAAGTACTAGCTCCTCCTCTGGAAACTCCTCAATCGGTTCCAGGGTTAGAGAAGACAGCAAAGCAAGTGTATTGCTAGATGATTGGCCGGAGCTAGACATATCAAGTTGTGAGACAAATGCAATCGTCTTATTTTGGTTCTTACGTGATATAATGTCAATTTCATGAGTTTTTAGCTTAGACTAAAGCACATCTAATGTAAGAGTACTCATGACGTGGATTCACGTATGGATGTGTGACACCCTCGTCTCAGGTGTCAGCATATGTTCATGTTTTATGAAGAAGAAAAACATTTTAAGAAAAGAAGGAACAGAGACAAGTATCAAAAGGATAGCCAATAAAGATCTCAGAGAACACCGAAAGGCAACTTCCACGGCCAGCAGACCACGTGGCGCATTCAGAGCTCATCCCCGAGAGATTTGGGGAGGTCCGACGCTAAACTGGCTACGTGGCAGGCTGGGGGCTCACCTCCGCAATTGGAAAGAGGTCCGACCCTGTGGGACACGTGCTGCCCGCGGAGCTAGCCTCTGCGGAAGAAGCAAAGGCATTTTTCATAGGATGCGTGTCAATCTCGGAGCTCATCTCAGAGAGAAGTCCGGGTCTATCGAACACGTGTCGCCATCGGAGCTTATCACCGGAAGGTCCGTCACAAAACACGTGGCGTGCGCGGAGCTCGTCTCCGAAGAGGAGGGAGGTCTCGCTCGTGACACGCGGCACAACCGGAGCTCGAGAAGAGATACCAGGCTCGGAAGGACACGTGGAGCTTCCGGAGCTCATCACCGCGGAGGTAACAAGTCGGGAGCGGTTTTTACACGTGAGTATACCGGTACGCAACGGGAACCGATCTAAACTCCACGATGTTACCGAAGATAAGACGTCAGGATCTAACAAAGATCTGAATAAGACTCTTATTCGGGACCGATCAGATTAGGACTCTTCTCTTCCCAATTATAAATAGAACCCAAAACCTCTGGCCGAAAACACGAACTTCTCTTTCAACTCCTGAGCCGACGACTTAGAGCCCTAGCCCTAACTCGCCAAGCAAAACATCGCCGAAGCACAGCAAGGGAGATCATCGGAGGAGAACCAAGCGGTCTGAGGAGGACCCCGAAGACAAGAAGAACGTGAGGTAGGACTTCAATACCACCTTACGACATCATGTTGTTCATCTCTTTCCGTCTGTTCTTCGATTCCTTTCGAACAGAAGCCTTTTCGTGGGCAGAACACTCGATGATCAGTTTGATCTAAAGACAAGATCATCGCCAAGTTCATCTTTGATCTGAACACCTCTAACCATGCAAGCCATGCAAGAACACCAGATCAATCTAATAGAACTAATCGTAGGATAGCATGCATGTTCATCATCGCATCTAGTTTAGGGTTTGTGCATGATATTGATTGCTGTGAATTTGTATGCACGTGAATCCTACATAGCAGGACAAACTCAGGAAGCTGACTACGATGAGCTGCAGCAACAAGGTTTTGAGAATCAAGAACAACCGGAACCGCAAGAACAAGGCAAGTGCTCCTTGACCATGTTGATCCTATGTTTTGGGTAAAACTATTTTGTTTTGCGAAAAGGTGTGTGTGCTGAGTCAAACATGATGGGAAACCTTTTTATAGGAGTTTACTAGTTTTGATTAAACCACCCTTGTCGCCAGGGAAGTTCATGAGTCGGGTATGGTTTTTGCTTTATGCTTCGCTGAGTCCATGGGATTGGGACGCGAGATAGACGTGTCTAGCTAACTGCATTCGTATTGATAATAAGTAATTGATGAGGTTAATGAACATGGATCGGAGGGAGATCTAGGCAAGCCTGGGTTTGTGTATGAGGTAGCATAAGATGGTGGTTTTACTTGCCGTAGATCTAAGGACCGGTTCATGCATGCACATGCCAAGATAACAGTGCCACCACAAGGCCAAATATGGGTGCGGCTTAGCTGGGTAATTAGGTAAGTTGCTAGGGTGTTATGGACTGTGGAAGGCGTGGGGAATGGGAGTCGAGTGAGGACTGCCCTGGGAACTGCATGGCACAAGAGGGGTTCCGTGGGTGGGAGAATTGGAGATTCTAGCGTGCCGGTGAAACCTTAGTGAGTCCATACATCTAGTAACCCCTTTGTAAAGGCTATTTTGTGATCTCTTGATCATACACCGACGGATGTGTACTGGTATAATGGAGGTTCTGCAGTCGCCGACGGGTGACGAAATCACAAACTTGTGGGTAAAGAGGTGCAAACTCTGCAGAGTTATTAAAACTATCATGATAGCCGAGCTTACGGTCACGAGCACCTGGCTAAACTGCCATGATTAGATGGGATGGTTACTGGAATGGTTATTGGGAAGGTTCTTGGTTATGGTTATTGATTATGGTTTGGTTTGGGACTGTGGAGTCCGGGAGATGAGATGGTTGCATGACTGATGGGTCATGACATGAGATTGGTCTCGGTGCGAGACGAGGTTGTTTTATGAGGTGAGATGATAGCGAATACGAGGAGGTATTCGTGAGTATGAATAAAAGATTTGTTAATGTTCGGATGGAACACGGGAAGTGATGAAGGTATGTTGGTAATTTAATACATGTTGGGATTACATTTAAACTTAAGTTGTTGTTTTATCATGGTTTTTACAGAACTGCTTTTCTGCAAATAAACCTTTTATGCCTACCTTGTTTATGAGCTGCATATCATGTGTTTTCCCGCACTTGCTGAGTACATCATTGTACTCAAACTTGCATTATTATTTCTTCATCAACAGCAAGAGAAGACTACTATGAAGACCGAGTAGAGCATTATGACGTATGATCTGTTCTAAACCTTGCCTGTGGAGGGAGTAGAGATGGAGCCACTTCTGCTTAATTTTGCTTCCGCGTTAGTTTTTGCTTCCGCGTTTAAATAAGGACTTCTGCTGCATAGAATTAAGATTTCCGCTGTGAGCATGAGTCCAAGAATCATGAGGTATTGTAATAAACTCTGTTATTGGTGGTAATATATAATCTGAATTCAGTTTGTGGAACGTATGTGTATGTGTGATGAACATCCTGGGCACACATATGCATTAGTTCTCGGTTCCATTGCTTTCCACAGAATTGAGGGCGTCACAGATTGGTATCAGAGCCACGGGTTGACATCAGGTTACACGCCTAGATAGAAACCTTAGATTGATATTAGAGCCACGGGTTAACAGCAAGTTACACCCCTAAATAGAAGCCACACTGACCAAAGGAAGCGCCCTAGGGTGAATAGCCTAGATTGGCCTTTAAAACCACCTTGACATAGGAAACCATCCTTGAATAGGAGTTGAGTGGGCCCTTGTGATGATTATTTGTGAATATGTGCTTAGTGTGAGTTGTGGGACGTCTCAAAAACGTTGCCCATATCCACATGTAAGAAGAAGGAGGTGTGAGATGCTTCGGCACTTGCTCACATCCTCATAAGGGCTAATATATATAGCCCAACTCACCTTGATGCATATAGTTGAAAGGACCTACCTAACTTTCTAACCTTCTATTCTATTTCGTTCTCCCTCACAGATGGTGAGAGGAAACGCCAGCCGAAGGAACATCCAGGAAGATGACCACGAGGAAGTTCCTGCTAACCCCGGAGCTGGCGAAAACAACCTAGAAAGGTTGATGGCCATGCAAAACCAGCTTATGCAAACCATGATCCAAACTTTGGGTCAGTTGCAGGCCATCCAACACCCCGTTCCGGCAACACCGCCACCACCACCGCCGGCTCATAACAGGTTGGGAGAGTTCATGAGGACTCGACCACCCACCTTTGCTCAAGCAAGCGATCCAATGGAGGCCGATGATTGGTTGAAATCCATGGAGAAGAAGCTTGCCATTGTTCAGTGCAACGACTGAGAGAAGATTCTCTTTGCGTCGCACCAACTGATGGTAGCAGCTGCTGACTGGTGGGATGCCTTGAGCAACGCCCATGCCAACCCGGAGACAATCACTTGAACTGAGTTCAAGGAAAGTTTCCGCTCCCACTACATCCCTGTTGGCGTAATGATGCTCAAGAGGCAGGAGTTTGAAGGTCTCCGCCAAGGGCGGAAAAGTGTGAACGAATATCTCAACAAGTTCATACAACTGTCCCGGTATGCCCCCGAAGATGTCAACTCAGATCAGAGGAAGCAGTACTTGTTCATGAGAGGGTTGAACAATGAGATCCAAGTTCAGCTCCTCAACAATGACTACGTAAGCTTCCAGAAGCTAGATGATAAGGCTATTGTGGTGGAAAACAAGATCCAAGAGATTGAGCGCGAGTGCAAAAGGAAGATCCCATACCAGCCCCAAGGGAGCAACGTACGACCTAGGTACATGCCCCCCTGCACCGCAGTATGGATCGACCACTCCTACGTACCGCCCTGGTCAGCCACCACAGCAACGGCTCGTTGCACCGGCACCTCGTGTACCCATGCCTCCTGCGCCCCGGCCTAACAATGGCACTCCTGTTCAAAACCCCCGCCCCAACGTACCTGCTGCCGTAGGCAACAGGGCATGCTTTGCATGCGGGGAAGTAGGCCACTTCGCTAACCAGTGCGCGAAGAGAGGCCCTGGACAGCAAGGTAACGTGCCCAAGCAGAACCATCGACCAAACGGAGGGGACAACCAAGGGAACCGTGGACCACCGAATTATGCCCGTGGCCACGTTAACCATGTCACTGGTGAGGAAGCACAACAGGCTGAGGACGTCGCAATTGGTATGTTCCTTGCCAACTCCAACCCAGGCACCATTTTATTTGATTCCGGAGCATCACATTCCTTCATATCATCCAAATATGTTGCCAAACATCATCTACCCATATCCCACTTAGAATGTGCTATGTTAGTTAATTCTCCCGGAAGAGAAATGAGGACTAGTATAGTATGTCCTAAGGTAAGCCTTAGAATAAGGGGGGTAGACTTCCTTGCCAACTTTATTGTCTTGGACTCCCACGGAATTGACATCATACTCGGAATGGACTGGTTAAGCAAGCACAATGGAGTAATCCAATGCGCTGAGAGAAGCGTTCAGTTGACAAACGAACACGGTATCCGTGACGAGTTTGAGTCAGCCCAGCAAGCAACCGAACAGGCGGATTCGAACCATGTTGAAGGAGTAGCATTGGACAACATTCCAGTGGTTCAGGAATTTTCGGATGTGTTCCCGGAAGAACTTCCAGGTATGCCACCTGACAGGGACATCGAGTTTGCCATAGATTTGGTACCTGGAACTGCACCCATAGCTAAGAGACCGTATAGGATGCCCGTCAACGAGTTAGTTGAACTCAAGAAGCAAATTCAAGAGCAGTTGGAGAAGGGTTTTATCCGGCCAAGCTCGTCAGCATGGGGAGCCCCGGTACTCTTCGTGGACAAGAAGGACGGAACCCAAAGAATGTGCATGGACTACAGGTCTCTCAACGAGGTAACAATCAAGAATAAATACCCTCTGCCCCGTATAGAGGACCTGTTCAATCAAATGAAAGGAGCCCAAGTGTTCTCCAAGATTGATCTTCGGTCGGGATATTTCCAGCTGAAGATTAAGCCCTCCGATATACCTAAGACAGCCTTTCGGACACGGTATGGTTCATATGACTATACCGTTATGTCTTTTGGATTGACGAATGCACCCGCATACTTCATGTACCTTATGAACAAGGTTTTCATGGAGTACTTGGACAAGTTCGTCGTGGTTTTCATCGACGACATTATGGTGTATTCAAAAAGTAAGGAGGAGCATGAAGAACATCTGAGATTGACCTTGCAGAAGTTGCGCGAGCATCAGTTGTATGCCAAGCTCAACAAGTGTCAATTCTGGCTAAAGGAAATATCTTTCCTAGGCCACATCATCTCCAAGGAAGGGGTATCGGTTGATCCTGGAAAGGTGAGAGATGTTCTAAAGTGGGACCAACCAAAGAGCGTGAGGGATATTCGAAGTTTCCTTGGGATGGCAGGATACTATCGTCGCTTCATTAAATACTTCTCTAAGATAGCAAAACCTATGACGGAGTTGCTAATGAAGGGAAAAGTCTATCAATGGACACAAGCCTGCCAAGAAAGTTTTGAGGAACTCAAGAAAAGGCTAACCACAGCACCAGTTCTGGTATTGCCAGACGTAAGCAAGAGCTTTGACATATATTGTGACGCATCCAGACAAGGGCTCGGATGTGTGCTCATGCAGGAAGGACAAGTGGTAGCCTATGCCTCACGACAATTAAAGAAGCATGAGCTTAACTATCCTACACATGATTTGGAGTTAGCAGCAGTGGTGCATGCATTGAAGATTTGGAGACATTATATCCTTGGTCATCGATGTGAGATCTATACGGATCATAAAAGCCTCAAGTACATATTTACACAAATGGACTTGAATCTGAGGCAACGTCGATGGTTAGAACTCATCAAGGATTATGATGTAGGAATCAACTACCATCCCGGGAATGCCAATGTAGTAGCTGATGCATTGAGCAGAAAGGGAGCATGCCACCAACTCACGGTTCGGGAGCTACCACCCGAACTACGTAAGGAGTTCGAACGGTTACACCTCGGATTCTTGAATAACATGGAAATGATGGAGATCCACTCCTCATTGGAGCAAGAAATAAGAAAGGGACAAGCAACGGATGAGGGGATCAAGGAAATCAAGGAAAGAATCTGACAAGGGGTAGAGAAGGATTTCAAGGAGGATGAAAAGGGTACGCTTTGGCTAGGAAAAAGGATTTGTGTGCCAAACATAAGACACCTTCGCGACATGATATTGAAGGAGGCACATGATTCACCCTATTCCATACATCCAGGGAGCACTAAAATGTACAAGGACTTGAAAACTTGCTATTGGTGGGATGGTATGAAGAGGGATATAGCCGAATACGTTGCCCTATGCGACACATGCCAACGGGTAAAAGCCGAACATCAAAAACCCGCTGGGTTGTTGCAACCTTTGAAAATACCTGAATGGAAATGGGAGGACATCAGTATGGACTTTTTTGTCGGATTGCCCTGAACTCAGTCAGGATACGACTCCATCTGGGTCATTGTGGACCGGTTGACGAAAACCGCCCATTTTCTTCCGGTGAAGACCAGTTACAACGTTACACAGTTGGCAGAGTTGTACATGGAGCAGATCGTGTGCCGTCATGGAGTTCCAAAGAGGATAGTCTCAGATCGAGGTTCTCAGTTTACCTCTAGATTCTGGAGAAAGCTGAAGAAAGCCATGGGTACACGACTGGATTTTAGCTCCGCCTATCACCCACAAACAGATGGACAAACCGAAAGGACGAACCAAATTTTGGAGGACATGCTGAGAGCTTGCGCCCTGAAACATGGGCGTAGTTGGTATAGGAGTTTACCGTATGCCGAGTTCTCCTATAACAACAGCTATCAAGCTAGCTTGAAGATGTCGCCTTTCGAAGCCTTATATGGCAGACAGTGTAGAACGCCGCTGTTCTGGAACGAGACTGGAGAGAACCAGGTGTTTGGGCCCGAAGTACTACAAGAGGCTGAAAAGCAAGTCCAAACGATACGGGAAAACTTAAAGGCTGCTCAGTCACGACAGAAAGGCTATGCGGACAATAGGCATAGGAAGTTGACCTTTGAAGTAGGAGACTTCGTATACCTTAAGGTATCGCCTATCTGAGGCCAACGATGTTTTAACGTCAAAGGCAAACTAGCGCCTCGCTACATCGGACCATTTAAGATTTTGGATAAGCGAGGAGAAGTAGCCTATCAACTAAAGCTCCCAAACCACCTCTCCGACGTACATGACGTGTTTCATGTATCCCAGCTCAAGAAGTGCTTGAGAATACCAGAGGAACAAGTGTCAATGGGAGAACTTGAAATTCAAGAAGACCTGACCTACGCAGAACACCCTATCCGAATCTTGGACGTAAAGGAAAGGGTCATCCGAAACAAGGAGATTCGATGGTGCAAGGTACAATGGAGCCATCACACTTAGGCTGAAGCCACATGGGAGCGAGAAGAGGATATCAAGGCAGAATTTCCCCATCTATTTTCTACTAATGAATCTCGAGGACGAGATTCAATTTAAGGGGGGTAGATTTTTGACACCCTCGTCTCGGGTGTCAGCATATGTTCATGTTTTATGAAGAAGAAAAACATTTTCAGAAAAGAAGGAACAGAGACAAGTATCAAAAGGATAGCCAATAAAGATCTCCGAGAACACCGAAAGGCAACTTCGACGGCCAGCAGACCACGTGGCGCGTTCGGAGCTCATCCCCGAGAGATTTGGGGAGGTCCGACGCTAAACTGGCTACGTGGCAGGCTCGGGGGTCACCTCCGCAATTGGAAAGAGGTCCGACCCTGTGGGACACGTGCTGCCCGCGGAGCTAGCCTCTGCGGAAGAAGCAAAGACATTTTTCATAGGACGCGTGTCAATCTCGGAGCTCATCTCAGAGAGAAGTCCGGGTCTATCGAACACGTGTCACCACCGGAGCTTATCACCGGAAGGTCCGTCGCAAAACACGTGGCGTGCGCGGAGCTCGTCTCCGAAGAGGAGGGAGGTCTCGCTCGTGACACGCGGCACAACCGGAGCTCGAGAAGAGATACCAGGCTCGGAAGGACACGTGGAGCTTTCGGAGCTCATCACCGCGGAGGTAACAAGTCGGGAGCGGTTTTTACGCGTGAAGATACCGGTACGCAACGGGAACCGATCTAAACTCCACGATGTTACCGAAGATAAGACGTCAGGATCTAACAAAGATCTGAATAAGACTCTTATTCGGGATCCGATCAGATTAGAACTCTTCTATTCCCAATTATAAATAGAACCCAAAACCTCTGGCCGAAACCACGAACTTCTCTTTCAACTCCTGAGCCGACGACTTAGAGCCCTAGCCCTAACTCGCCAAGCAAAACATCGCCGAAGCACAGCAAGGGAGATCATCAGAGGAGAACCAAGCGGTCTGAGGAGGACCCCGAAGACAAGAAGAACGTGAGGTAGGACTTCAATACCACCTTACGACATCATGTTGTTCATCTCTTTGCGTCTGTTCTTCGATTCCTTTCGAACAGAAGCCTTTTAGTGGGCAGAACACTCGATGATCAGTTTGATCTAAAGACAAGATCATCGCCACGTTCATCTTTGATCTGAACACCTCTGACCATGCAAGCCATGCAAGAACACCAGATCATTCTAATAGAACTAATCGTAGGAAAGCATGCATGTGCATCATCGCATCTAGTTTAGGGTTTGTGCATGATATTGATTGCTGTGAATTTGTATGCACGTGAATGCTACATAGCAGGACAAACTCAGGATGCTGTCTACGACGAGCTGCAGCAACATGGTTTTGAGAATCAAGAACAAACGGAACCGCAAGAACAAGGCAAGTGCTCCTTGACCATGTTGATCCTATGTTTTGGGTAAAACTATTTTGTTTTGCGAAAAGGTGTGTGTGCTGAGTCAAACATGATGGGAAACCTTTTTATAGGACTTTACTAGTTTTGATTAAACCACCCTTGTCGCCAGGGAAGTTCATGAGTCGGGTATGGTTTTTGCTTTATGCTTCGCTGAGTCCATGGGATTGGGACGCGAGATAGACGTGTCTAGCTAACTGCACTCGTATTGATAATAAGTAATTGATGAGGTTAATGAACATGGATCGGAGGGAGATCTAGGCAAGCCTGGGTTTGTGTATGAGGTAGCATAAGATGGTGGTTTTACTTGCCGTAGATCTAAGGACCGGTTCATGCATGCACATGCCAGGATAACAGTGCCACCACAAGGCCAAATATGGGTGCGGCTTAGCTGAGTAATTAGGTAAGTTGCTAGGGTGTTATGGACTGTGGAAGGCGCGGGGAATGGGAGTCGAGTGCGGACTGCCCTGGGAACTGCATGGCACAAGAGGGGGCCCGTGGGTGGGAGAATTGGAGATTCTAGCCTGCCGGTGAAACCTTAGTGAGTCCATACATCTAGTAACCCCTTTGTAAAGGCTATTTTGTGATCTCTTGACCATACACCGACAGATGTGTACTGGTATAATGGAGGTTCTGCAGTCGCCGACGGGTGACGAAATCACAAACTTGTGGGTAAAGAGGTGCAAACTCTGCAGAGTTATTAAAACTATCATGATAGCCGAGCTTACGGTCACGAGCACGTGGCTAAACTGCCATGATTAGATGGGATGGTTACTGGAATGGTTATTGGAATGGTTATTGGGAAGGTTCTTGGTTATGGTTATTGATTATGGTTTGGTTTGGGACTGTGGAGTCCGGGAGATGAGATGGTTGCATGACTGATGGGTCATGACATGAGATTGGTCTCGGTGCGAGACGAGGTTGATTTATGAGGTGAGATGATAGCGAATACGAGAAGGTATTTGTGAGTATGAATAAAAGATTTGTTAATGTTCAGATGGAACACGGGAAGTGATGAAGGTATGTTGGTAATTTAATACATGTTGAGATTACATTTAAACTTAAGTTGTTGTTTTATCATGGTTTTTACAGAACTGCTTTTCTGCAAATAAACCTTTTATGCCTACCTTGTTTATGAGCTGCATATCATGTGTTTTCCCGCACTTGCTGAGTACATCGTTGTACTCAAACTTGCATTATTATTTCTTCATCAACAGCAAGAGAAGACTACTATGAAGACCGAGTAGAGCATTATGACGTATGATCTGTTCTCAACCTTGCCTGTGGAGGGAGTAGAGATGGAGCCACTTCTGCTTAGTTTTGCTTCCGCGTTAGTTTTTCCTTCCGCATTTAAATAAGGACTTCCGCTGCATAGAATTAAGATTTCCGCTGTGAGCATGAGTCCAAGACTCATGAGGTATTGTAATAAACTCTGTTATTCGTGGTAATATATAATCTGAATTCAGTTTGTGGAACGTATGTGTATGTGTGATGAACATCCTGGGCACACATACGCATTAGTTTTCGGTTCCGTGGCTTTCCACAGAATTGAGGGCGTCACAGGATGTTACTTTCATCTCCCAAATTGACATATATAATGCACTTAGTAATTGCCTAGCATTTTCAGCATCTGAAAAATTAACATTGACGCTACACAAGTTGCTGAGAATTTTATTAAAGCGAGCAAAGAGGTCATCAATGGACTCACCGGGTTGCATCTCGAAGCGCATGTATTCTTTCTAGAACATATCCTGTCTTACATCTTTGATCGTGTTGAATCCTCTGTGGTAGTCACAAAGTGCTCTCCACACATCGTACGCCGATCGGAGGTGTGCAACACGGTCGAAGTCGCTCTGAGTTAGTCCTTGTATGATCAAGTTCCGAGCCTTGTTGTTGTTGTCGAAATCTCTCATGTTTGTAGCCGTGACTTGACCGTTTGAAGGCACATCGTAAGACTTGTACACCTTTTCCCATATTGCAAAGCCTTGTGCCTGGATGAAAGCTTCCATGCGTGCCTTCCAAACCTGAAAATCAATACCACTAAACACACAATGTTTGGCGGAGTATTTCTCCATGATGATTAGTCAAAACACATGCAAATCAAAATGATTAGAGCAACCTGGCTCTGATACCAATTGTAGGATCGAAGTACACGTGTAAAGCTACCATAGGGGGGGTGAATGGTAGATAAAAACTTTTCAGCGGAAGCAACAAAACACCACTCAGCAGAAAACCGATCTGTTAAATAAACCGTGTGTCTGACTAATCTAAACGTGTTCAACTGTGACAAAACTAGTATAGATTGTAGAGAATGAAGTCACAAAGACGTCACAACAAGAATAATGAAAATCCGTGAGAGAAACTCAAATTACGATCGAAAGATCGAACAAAGGTCAATCTGTCCTACGCGAGAAAAACAGTTCTGAAATACTGCAAAGAAACTCATATAGATCTGAAACCACAAATTCAGTGACTGTGAAATTTTCACAGATGATAGATAATCAAGTTGTGAAGACAAACCAAAAAGAATCACATCAATTGGATCTGTAAAACTCGAGTTATGATAAAACCACCGAAGCAAGGTAGTGCTTAACAGAAACTCGACGAGAAAAACTTGTCTGAAACAAGTCGGACAAACATGGCACAAAAGTTTCTTTAGAATACGAATTTTATTTATCAAAACACAATAGGAACAGCCCCAAAGTCGTGCTCCCATGAGCCTTGGCCTCCCTTGCTTATATAACCAGCTCTATGGCCAATCCTATTCAAACTAGGATTACTACTCCTACTTGGATTCAAACTGTACTTTCCAATACTGCTCAAGACTCTTCTATACGCAGAAAGAAGCAATCTTAAGACTTCCAAATACCTTAGGAACGTCCCAAACATTCCTAAAACAACTCTACTTCATGCCTAACATGAAATCCTGTTATAACCAACTCGAAACTTTCCATAAACAAACCATAACCGCCTCAGCCGCAGCCTGAGCGCAAAATCCAGCCGGTTGAACCTTTTAAACCATATCTCCACTTCCATATCTCTTCACCACGCCTTGGAACCATGTATCCACGTCCATGCAGTCCTTGCACACGTGAAAACACCTTCCAACAACGTCCAAGATACCTTCATATGCATTGTTCTTAATTCAAACATACTGCGCAACATCCCGATCAACTCAACCACAATTCCTCCCGAACTTGGTTATTGAACCTCATCTTCTCCCTAAGACTAGTTCAATGGATCCCGTCACCAGCCATGTCTTGAACTCAAGCAACACCTGCACATGAATAAACAACCAATACTTCCGAGCACAAGTCCTTGACTTGACTCTCGTTAGTTCTGAAACTACAACATCTTACGTGAGCACCTCACATAAGCATGTTGTAAACCATAGCAAAACGATATCAGCCATAACCACCAAAACACACCAAAAACTTAGTAAAATAATACTAAGCAAACTTTCCATATGTGTAAAGCAAGTTCGAAATATTGCAAGTTAAAAGCAAAACCATTGCAATCAAGCTCTGAACTTTACCAAAGCTAACCGGACCTTGAACCGGAGCTTACCAAAGCTAGTCGGACCTAGCGCCGGAGTTTACTAAAGCTTAGTCGGACCTAGCACGGAACTTACCAAAGCTAGTCGGACCTAGCACCGGAGCTAGCAAAAACATATCGAACCTAGCCAAAATAAGTCAGAGCTAGACAAAGCAAGTCGGACCTTACGTCGGACCTTGCCGGAGCTACCCAAAACAAGTCGGACCTATCGTCGGACCTTGCAGGAGCTCGGACCTAGAG
This sequence comes from Neostapfia colusana, assembly GCA_030760725.1. Lineage (NCBI taxonomy): Eukaryota > Viridiplantae > Streptophyta > Magnoliopsida > Poales > Poaceae > Neostapfia > Neostapfia colusana. The sequence goes on from JASWHV010000003.1 coordinate 88,863,416, forward strand.
TCAGACCTTGTTAAAAAGGTGTTTTGGTAGTATTGAAAACTTTTATCGTTAAAGCCAATGTATTCAGCACACATAGGTCTCACATGCTTAACCACATATGATGCACTTATGAAGTTGTGGGTTGCACCAGAATCAAATAATATGATTATGGCTTGATCGTTGAGAGTGAACGTACCTGCCAGCACGTTGTCTCCCTCTGGGGCGTCCTCATTGTCGATGTTGTGAACGCCCCCAGTCCATTGACCAACCTTCTTGACCGCAGGTCGGCCTCGAGCACCGCCCTGGAATTGGGCTTGCCCGCTGCTCTGCTGCCCCTGGGGACAGTCCTTCACGAAATGGCCCACCTGGCCACACGTGAAACAAGTGTAGCGGGGCGGTCCTCTGCTGATCGGCGGACGGAAACCCGGGGCGTGTTGTGGCGGTGGAAATGCCCGGATGCCCTCTGCTGCTGCTGCTGTTGTTGCGGTTATGGTGGTGGCATCGGCGGTCGGAACGGGGGTGCCTGGAAAGAACGACCCCCAAACTGTTGAGGTCGCACCGGTGGATGCCACTGTTGTCTGGATGGTGTCCGATACACCATGCGGTACTTCTGGGGAGTGCCACCCCCACTGCTGGGTAGAGTGCTGCGCTTCCGCTGCTCAGCTGCCAACTCCCGCTGAGCGTCCTCTTGCATGATCGCGGCATTGACGAGGTCGTTGAAGATGCCACGATTCCATTGAACGAGATGCGTCTTCATCTCGGGGTGTAACCCCCGATAGAAGTGCTCCCGCTTCTTCTCCTCGGTGGAGATGTAGTCTGGCGCATATTGCGCCAGAGGGTTGAAGGCATGGGAGTAGTCATAGGCACTCCTCCCGCCCTGCTGCAGTTCCAAGAATTCTTGGAACTTCCTCTTCATTATCCCGGGAGGGATATGATAAGCGCGGAACGCCTCCCAGAATTCCTCCCACTCCACGGCATGGCCAGCCGGACGTGAGGCGACATAATTCACCCACCATGCACCAGCGGCATCGTGAAGCTGCTGCGCCGTGAACAGAGTCTCTTGCCGCTCCGCATATTGGAGCAGCCCGAACTTGGACTCGATTGTCTGCAGCTAGTTGTCGGCCTCCAGTGGTTCTACGGCTTCTGTGAACACCGGAGGGTGCGTACTCATGAAGTCCGAGTACGTCACATCACGGGGCTCACGAGGCCCCCTATCTTGACGTCCCCCCCCCCCCCCCCCCCCCCCGCCTGGGACGTATTCTGCACAATCGTGCGGACCAGGTCGGTCTACTCCTCACGACCACCCACCAGTGCCGCAATCACATCCGCTAGCGTAAGCGGAGGCAGCGGTGGTGGTTGTTGCTGCGGTGTGCTGTCGTAGGCAGGTGGCTGGGAGTCATCGCCTCCCTGCTGGATAGAGCCACCAATCTCATGCGTGGTCCGAGTGCAAACCATCTGCAACCATACGACAATAAACATAAGTCCCGCAACATATTTCATGCTGGCCAATAAAATGGCATAAACATAATGACAATAAGGCATGCGATACATCTCGTATACAGATAACGTAATAACTTTGCACAATCTACACCATTAACTGACCAAATACAAACTAGTTAAATCCAACTTGATGGACCTCCTCTTTGGAAGCTCACCACAACGAGGTTTGGTCACTACGAGATGTTACTATCACTTTGTCATCACGTATACCACCCTTTTATTTTCAATACGACACAAACATGGTTTCTAGCAAAAGAACTTGAGTAAGGCATATAATCAATCTTTCACTAGTTGAAGATAACCACTCATGAGTATGTTATACCCCATTGGAAGTACTTAAACCCCCTAGGGTACAACAATCTCCCAAATGAGTTCAACTGTCATTCCTCTGTCAGAATGACCAGTTTCTACATATCCAAGATTTTGATCTGGTTATGGGCATTTTCATGACTCAAGTTGCATACCAAAGTTAAAGTTAACCTCAGTATCTTTGCCACGAGTATTTATTTGCCCTCAGATCAGCTCTGGTTTAAAAGTTAGGGTAATTCAAAGTCAACAGAATTCCTGGAAGAATTTCAACAGCACCTCTCTTGGAAGTTGCTGTTTTCAACTCTGGTTTCCACTAAGTTCTGTGCTGAAATTTCAGAAACTTTGAATTACAAAGATGTAACACATCTCTTACCCTTTATAAAGATGTATGGTATGACAATTTTTTATTTTTCTATAGTAAGTTATTCTTTGAAAAACAGACCAGTCCAGAGAGTGTTTTGAATCTGTCCTGGTTCTGGACAGTTTACATCCCTCTGGAATTTAAGCCCTCTTAAGGTGTAATTTAGCTCTGGAAGTCTACAGCAAAGTTGTAGAGTGCTTAAACACCTTTCCAGAACTATATCCCACACCTCCATTGTCTAAATAATCTGTGAGTTATGCCCTGTCAAAGATCAGCAAACTTGCTGCCCAAAACAGAGCACTCTGTTTTTCAATCGTTTGGAACTACACTGATCAACTATTGAACTTTTCTACCCAACCAGAGTCCTAAATGTTCAAACTTAGTGATTTTAATTCCTTGTTATCATTATATTTCATGCACATGCCTGTGATATGTCGGTACTACGTTCCTCACAAAAGAAAAATCCTAACCGGATTATACCGGCATATACCTCTCAAATGTGGCACTAAACGGTCTCTCGCACACGTGTATTACACGGGATACATACGTGGTTAGTACCTGCAGATGAACACACAATAATGATGCACTCAAAAGTTATTTCCATTTCAGGCAGGACCATATTTGAAAGTAAATACAAACGCCCGTATCATTGTCATACGGCTGTCCTTGAGTTAAGCCACGTCTCAAGGTACGTGATCGTGTTTCAACACCACACGACGGGGAACCCGAGTTGATCATAAACGGGTCGTCACGGTTGGGAATGTTATCAACCCAACGGATACCACCTACTGCCCTGTAGGGCATGCCGATGGCAAGCGCTGCGTATGTCCTCCTGGGCTATTTCCAGACGAACACACTCTCGCGTTACTGACCACGTGATGGGGTCTCCACTTACTTGCCTAATGCACGCTAGGGATCAGCATTTCATATGAACTCAGGAACATGAAGAGTCCAAGAGTTTCATATTGATGTCTCACACCAAGCTGTGAGACCAATCCCTGAACCACGTTCCTCGTCAGGGGAGCTAATCGAAATTGAACCGTTTTCGGTGGCGTTCCTTACCATTCTTACCGGAGCGTAGGTGCGTCGTTACATAATTAAAATTCAGAATTATAACACATATGTTAGTCTTGCCACTTTAAGTAACTATGCTAATATAATCCTTACTTGGGCAGACTACCGAATCCTCACCATAAACCTAAGTTTTCCCGTAATACAGTCCTTAATTAATGTGCTATCCCCAATGCAGCTCTGATACCAGGCTGTGGCGGACCGGGATCCGCTCATCCAGGATCACAGAGGGTGGTGCCGCACGATGCGACACCCGACAGCACACATCATAAGGATACATTGTATTACATAGAAAACCAACTGGAATGTACAAAGTAGTACAATACTCAGTTCAAACTAGTGTTTATATTACACAGCGGAAGTTAAATTTGTACAACTCATGCCCGTCTATATAGTAAAAGTCGGTTGCCCAGCCCTAGGGCAACCCACACTAGCTGCACTCCTCAGCTCAGCGTGGCGTGTACGGCTCCCACTCAGCCGTGGTCCCCGACGCAGGGTAACCCTCGCCAGTGGACTCATAACCCGAGTCCGTGGGTGGTTCGTCACCTGAAAAACACTTAAGCAGCAACCATGAGCACGATGGCTCAACAAGACTTAACCGACTCACCTAGGCATGAAACTCTACATGTAGTGTACAATGAACATGGGATGGTAAAATTGCAGCAAACAGACACGCCTACAAGTTCATCCTTAGTTCATTTTTTTAGCCACAAGTTAACAGTTCATGAATCTGAATTTTAGTAAGCAATATTTGGTGGCACCCATGTAGCAATACAATTATATCATGCAGCAGAATTGAATCATAACATTCCATAATTTATCCACGTTACGGCGCAGTGAACAAGTGGTACTCGTCACCGCGAGGGACGGTGAATCGACTCGATATACACCTGCAGGGAGACCCAAAGGGCACGTCACATACGCCCACCCATGGAGCGGCACAGCACGCTCACTCGATGCCGTACGGGACAACCTTTCACCCAACAGCCCAAATGTCGAAACGGTCGCACCGAAACGAGCAGGAGGTTCCCTACACGGAGAATCTCTCTATGCCCGTTAGCAGATTTCCACCTTGCTGCCCTCAGCCTACACCTATAAATTGGTGTGTTATGCCTCGACGCCCGGAGGTATAGGTTACATCGGTTTATCGGGGCCCATATATCCGATATGCCTTCGGTACGTTCAATACCTGTTCAGAAGGGCCGCACACGGATCGGTCCTCAATTGACACGGACAGGGCTGCGCACACAAGACTTCCTCTTGCTGCGCTGTAGCCCCTGCCTAGTCTCATTTTTATTACCAAAGTGATCTCACATCACTCGAACCAATCCCGTTTGTCCCAAGCCTAACTCGCGAGTAGATTCCAACTACTCGACTTGTACCATAAGTCCTATGAATCATTAAGCAAAGCCTGCCTACTCGGGGCCTTAGACACTACCCTCACTCTTATAGGAAAATTCTGGTTATGCACTGGGTTTCATCCATCCTACACCTAATGCACATCCATACCTCACACTAAACATGTACACAAAGCAAAACTTATAAAAGGGTTAATGCAAACAGGGGCTTGCCTTGTTGCTGCTGGTCAGTGGTTAGGGCTTCGTCCGGAAGAAGTAAGTTGAGCACTTCCGGAGTCTCCTCGCCTTCAGCGACTACACGTTAACGAGATACTACATGTTAATCCAAATGCAAGGTGTGAATTTGGATAAGTGATTACTATAACTCTAGCTAGCCCTCCCCTTTGGCACTAAAATTTTTATGGTGGCTTGGTATGGTCCTAACCAGAGTCTTGACCAAATTTTATTTGAAACAAGGTTCATTTGAGCCTTGTACAAATAAAAGCCTATTAGGTCAATATTAGAGCCTCTAAGGAATTCCAGAGGTTTTCATGGCTCCAACCATTACTTTCTGGAAACTAGAGTTTACGATGGTTCTAATGGAATTGGTTTTATGTCAATTGCAGAATTCTAGAAGAAGTTATGCCCTAATCAAGATTTGAGAAAATCTGAAAAAAATTGTTTCTGTGCATTTTCTATTTTCTCAGGGCAGTCCTCTAAAGCACCCTATTAGGGGAAATAAATGAACTTGGATGGGTCTGAAACTTTTACTGTGACTCCAGGATTTTCCAGTGAACCTCTCAGCCAAATTTCAGAATTTTTCACAAAGCAATTCTCCAGATAAAATTCCTAACAGTTTGAATGTTAGGGAATTAATTCTGGAAAACTATTTAGTTTCATGAGCTGAAATTTGTGTTGCTGGAAAGTACTCAAAATTTTGAGTTCAGCAAAATTCGGTTCACTGAATTTGGATCTTCCTACACAAAGTAATGAATTTCTAAAGGTGGAGCTAATCCCTGAATTATTTTCCTACAGAAAATCATTTCCCATGTTTAACCCGAGGCTGACAGCGGGACCAGCCCGTTTAATTTAAACTAACCGCGCGCTCGCGCGTGATTAGCACAGTGGCTGACACGTGGGACCCATGCCTTCGTCTTCCTCCCGACGCCGCCGCCCCGAGCCGCCGGAGCTCCGGCGAGGTTGGCGTTCCCGGCGATCTATCTCGCAGGCGACGGTGAGACTTGCCGCCCCCACATAATCATGGGCGCTGAACACGTTGGACATCATGCCGCCGTTGGCTAACCGGTGTAGCTCACCGGCGACGAGCGCTATGTCTCTGTGCCACCTCGGCAACGTGTTCCCGCCCCCCTGACCACCTCCTTCGTGCGCTAATCGCGTCACCACGTTCAGGGAGACCTCGGGAAACCCGGCATGACCTTGGTCGGGACCTAAACGGCCGGCATCCCGTACCTCACTGGCGACCCCCTCTTCCGCCAAACTGTTCTATGGTGAACCTAGGGTTCCGGCGGTGGTTTCCTTCCGGTTTTTGATCGAGAAGGGGCGCAAGAACCTCTAGATGCTATCTCACAGCTCCGTTCGACCTCTAACACGACGATTCTCCCAGATTTCTTCTAAACCTAATCGGGTCCCGAATTGAGCTCCCCGCCCTAAACTGGAAAATTCTCCGCGCACAAAGGTCAAACCTTGGAACGGTTTGCGCGGTGGTCTCGAGGACAAGCTAGCGCTCCACTTTCCTATGGACGTCGCGGGCGGATGATGATCACAGATCGGGTGGCGAGCGATCAGAACTCGGGCGATTAGGTGGCTGGTTGCTGAGGTTCGCTAAAACAGGAGCTCGCCAGCGGTTTCGTGCCGTTTATAGGCCACTGAGGGCGGTGGAGGGCGCGACACCTGCTGTGCCACCTCCCACGCCGAAGCAGGAGTTGGCCAGCTGAGGTGGTCGGGCGCCGACGCCGTGGCTGGCTGGCGCGCGTCCTCGGTCGAGAAAAAATCGACTCAGGATGCTTCTGTGTTAAGTCTGCTGACCAGTTTGCCCTCTTCTCCCCTCTAATTCGTTCTCCCCCTTCTGCTGCAAATATCCTAGCCACTAAACATTGAATGATAGACTTTGCCACCAAGTCACCGTTTGAATTTGGGTTCTCAAATTTGAAATTTGTTTGGCCAAGTTTGCTTCACGTTTAAACTGAAATTCAAATTCAGTTTTGAATTATTGCAAATTTAGCTCCCGACACGATGAACTCCAATGGGGATGAAAATTGGTGGACTAACTCAGAAAAATGTGCTGAGTTTGAATATGAAGTAAAATTTTGAATCCAAGTGATGAAAGTTGCTGCAATTTGAATTTACACTCAAGTTGGCCTCTTTTTCAAATGCCTCCAAAAGTGCCTCAAAAAGTGTTGGATTTGCATGACATTTGGCCTGAACCTTCCCAAGACTATTTAAGTTCTATGGGTGAGCTCAACCTCTCATGTTTATGTGTAGAAATCCTACTTTGTGAAAGTTAGGGCTTTCCCCTCTAATCACCCTCTTGATGGAGGTTACTTGCTCTTCACAAGTCTTCACAAGATATCCACAATAAAAGCTGTGGTATTGTGAGGTGATGAAATTTTTTTTTTTGCAAGTCCCTTTTCTTGGGCTTTCACATCAAGATCATGAGGAGCGCCAACAGAGCTCCTACTCTAATTTTCTGGCTACTCATCCCCCGGTATTCTCAAGGGAGGATGAACCCCTCGATACGGACAACTGGCTCCGCACGATGGAGATGAAGTTCGGGCTGCACCTAGTGAGTGAGCAGCGCAAGGCTCAGTTCGCGGTCCAACAGCTCCAGGGATCCCCGAGCGCGTGGTGGGTGAATTACTGTGCTTCGCAGCCCACCGAGCGATTTATGACCTGGACGGAATTCCGGACGGCCTTCAGGGCATATCATATACCGCCGGATCTCATGAAGAGGAAGGCGCAGGAGTTCTTACGCCTGCAGCAAGGGAGCCGGAACGCGCTGGAATACTCCAGGGCATTCAATGATCTTGCGCTCTACGCTTCGTATCACGCCGATACCGATGAGAAGCGGCGGGATCATTTCTACCAGGGGCTTAACCTGCTCCTGAAAGACAAGCTGGCGATGTTCAATCGCGGCAGCCTCAATGACATAATTGATGCTGCGATTGTTCAGGAAGACTCCGGCATGGAGTTAGCGGCGGCGGAAAGGAAGCGAAGTGCACCGCAAAGCAGTGGAGAAGGAGGTGGTCCTTCTCAAAAATACCGGATGGTGAATCACCCACCATCGGGTCCACGCTGGCAGCCACCACAGAGGTCGATGCCATTCCACAGTCGGTCATATTCTCCACCGGCATTCAGGCCGGCACTGCCAGTACCACCTCCGTAGCAACAACAGCAGCAGCGGGTGATGCCGTGTGCGTATGCACCTCAGCAGCGCATGCCGGACTTTCGTCCCCCAAGCACCGGACAAGCAGAAGCCACATGCTACAAGTGTGGTCATCCAGGACACTTCGCCAGCAGTTGTCCTGAGAGGCAAGGCGGCGGAGTTACCGGGGAGGAATCATCCCCGGAACCCCACTAATGCACGGTGGGCAAACCCTAGGCCCGGCACCGTCCACCAACTTGCTATAGAGGACATGCTGGAGGGTGAACCAATCCTTGCGGGTATGTTCCAACTCCAACAGCATACCGCCATAGTATTATTTGATTCAGGCGTCATGCATAGCTTTATTAGCCAAGCTTTCATTGCTAAATACAGCTTGCAAACAGTACCCACCGATAGTCCATATTTGATTTGTTCACCAGGTGGGAAAATTTCAGCAAGCATGATGGTTCCAAAAGCTCCATTATGCTTAGCGGGTAGGGTGTACCCTACGTCTCTCATAATTTTAGAGGGACAGAAGGTCGATGTCATCTTAGGAATGTCGTGGTTAACCCGCCACGGTGCTGTTTTAGACACCGTCCTCCGAATTGTGCACTTGAACTCAGAAGTGGACAAATCTCATTCCTTATTTCTGGACAGTCCAGAAATAAAACTTCCAAGTATATATCAATCTACCACCATCAGATTGGAAGATATTCCAGTAGTCCGTGAGTTCCCTGATGTGTTTCCGGATGATTTACCGGGATGCCGCCCGACAGAGAGGTGGAGTTCAAGATTGAACTTGTACCGGGAACCATGCCAATATCCCGAAGGCCGTACAAGATGGCGCCCAAGGAATTGGCTGAATTGAAGACTCAGCTAACGGACTTGCTGGAAAAGAGTTTTATTAGGCCGAGCTCCTCGCCATGGGGCTGTTTGGCATTATTCGTGAAGAAGAAAGACGAGACGTTGCGGCTTTGCATGGACTATCGTCCACTAAACACTGTAACCATCAAGAATAAGTACCCGTTGCCACGGATCGACATTTTGTTTGATCAGTTGGTTGAAGCAAAGATCTTTTAAAAGATGGACTTAAGATCCGGGTACCATCAGATAAAGATACGGGCTGAGGATATTCCAAAGACGGCTTTCTCGACGAGGCACGGACTTTATGAGTACCTGGTCATGTCCTTCGGCCTCACCAATGCTCCAGCTCACTTCATGTATTTGATGAACTCGGTATTCATGCCGGAGCTGGACAAGTTTATTGTGGTCTTCATCGACGACATATTGGTATATTCCAAGTCAGAGGAAGAGCACAAGAAGCATCTTCGTATAGTCTTGCAACGGCTGCGGGATCACAAGCTATACGAGAAATTCAGCAAGTGTGAGTTCTGGATATCGCAAGTGCCTTTTCTTGGGCATATCATCTCAGCGGAGGGCATCGCTGTAGACCCGAGTAAGATAACACAAGTGCTGAATTGGAAGTCCCCAAGGACTGTTCACGAGGCACGGATGTAACACCCCAAAATTTTGATTCAAAACCTTAAATCATGTTAAGAGGGGAATTTAAAAATTTTTGGACGTGTTGCATGTTTTGCAAAAATTTAAATTCAAACTGGAATTCAAATTAAACTCAAATCAGAAAAGAAATAGAAAAAGAAAAAGAAAACTAAAACCTAACCGGCCAGTGGGCCGAACCCACCAGCCGGCCCACCATTTTTCCCCCGCCAGCCCACAGCCGCGCGCTTCTCCCTCTCACTGACATGCGGGGCCCACCGTCATCTTCTTCCTCGCGCGCGATCGGCCGACCCCGGGACACCTCTCTCTCCCGAATCAAAACTACCCCCTGGAAACCGCGTCCCCCAGCCGAATTTTGGTCCCGGACGACTCAAACTCGATCACAACCGACACACCGCCCTCCCCCGTCTATAAAAACCCCGGCCTCGTTCTGTTTTTCCCACGCGATCGCCGATTTTTACTCCGGTGAGAACCGAGACTTCTCCGGTGAATTCTGGCCGATCTAAGCTCGGACACTCCGATCTAACTCGCTGGTCTTGATCCACCGCCTCCGGGGAACCTTGCAGGTGCAGAAAACTCGGTGACTTGCGGTGTAAACACAGCGCCGACAAGCTTCGCCGTGGTTTTGCCTCGGACCTCGCCGCCGATCACTTTCCAGGACCTCCGAGCTCAAGAAAACCCCCGAGGTGAGATCCCCGACCTCCCCTCTACCGATCTATGCCATAAGATCACAGTTTTAGGCAGAATTCTCGAGGATCCGAAAATTTCCGGCGAGATCGCCGCCTCCCGCCGCCGTGCGCCGCCGGCAGCGCCGCCCGCGATCGATCAGAGCGACGTGGCCGCTTGTGCGCCGTTTATTTTAAATCGCACGGTAGGGTTTAAATCCCCGCGTACCGGTTCGACGTTATAATCTCAGCCGTCGGTTTAAAATCGGACGGTCCACGTCAGCCCCGCGTTATAAAGACTGGAAATCTTACGTGCTACCCCCTGGGGTTCTCGGGAAATAAGAGCTAGCCCCGGAAACTTCTGATCTAGCACCTGGAACTCCAGAAAATCATGTAAATTCATTTAAAAATCAGTTTTAGCCCCTGGACTTAATAAAAATTTGGAAAAACACCTCTGATAAGTGTAGCTAGACCCCTAGAAATTCTGAAAATAATATTATAGACCCTGTAGTGGGGTAAGTTTAACTTTTTAGTCCTGTTTAGTATTTAAATTAGGAAATTGAATATGTGGCTAGTGTTTAAAAATTAAAAAGTGGGACAAACATATTGTCAAAATTTAATTAAAGACTTTCTCAGTGTTTAGGAAACTTTGGAGTGAGATAAAAACATATTTTGGGCTGAATTTAATCTGTTTAATTTATTATTCACATTTAGGGACACATTTTTAAGTAAAGAATAGTTATAGAAAATAGAGAAAATAATTATGAAATAGTTTACATCAGAGGCAAAGGTCAAAATATGTTATTAAATTATTTAGGACCAGAACCTATTCTGTTTAGATGATGTGTATTACTAATTTCATAATAAAGTACACAATTATGCATAGGAATATAAATCTGAAAATATAGCAACTAGTAAATGATAAATGGAGTTTTTAAAATCCAAAGGGTTCAGTTTAGGGTTCGTAGAAATTATGAAGGCACATATGGGGAAGAAAAATACTTTTCATACATACTTGGTAGTGAAAAGGTGTAGTAGTTGAATATAAGAAATTTATTGGAAACTCATATCTATAGTATGTAAGTATAAATGTGAACACAAAAGTAGGAATCATATACACATGATTAAAAGTGCATGCAAGCCACAACTCAACACACATAAAGTAACCACAACACATATAATGGTGAAGGACTTTCATAAATGTGAATGTGTGGTTTGTATGAAGTAGAAGTGTGAACTATGTCTTATGATTGTTGTTTTTCTCTTGCTATGTGTGATGGTACGATGTAGTACCTGCTCAAGAGCAAGTTATTCCTTTCCAAGACCAGGACTACCCATTTCAAGAGCAGCAAGAAGGAGGCAAGTGTCCTTGACCACTTTGTTCCTATACTAGGATGTGTAGATAGAATTATTTGCATTGTCAATTGAAAATATGAAACCCATGCTAGGATGTTTCCCTAGAATTGCATTACCTTGTTTCCTTGAAGCTTGGGTTGGGATTTATTTTATCATGTCATTTATTATTATGCATATGCTTAGCCATGCTTAGAATGGGATATTTGGGATATGAGATCATCAGTTTATTTTACCATACTCTTGAATGAGATATTGTGAGTTATGTAGAGGTAGGGATCAAGGCAAGTTGGATGTTTTGGTTGTGTGCTGGGTGCACGAGACTTGGGTTTGTGTTTAGTACTTGCCTGGATCCTAAGGACCGGTTCATGGAGCATGTAACCTGGCTTTACCGTGCCAACCACATGCTGAGATGGGGCAGCTTGGCCAATTAATTAGGTGTATCCCCGGCGTAGTATGGGTGTGTTGGATGGTGCGGGGAATTGGTGTCAGCTGGACTACCCTATGAACCGCAAGGCTCAAGAGGGGGCCACTGCAGCGGGGTTGGAGCCTCTTGTATGCTGTTAGGGGTGAAACCTCAGTGGGCCCATGCTCATCGGGAATCCCTTTGTAAAGGCTTCGTAGTGATCTCCTGGCTACACACCTGGGAAGTGTGAATGTGGTTCGTAGCCACTGGCATAATGGAGGTTCTTTTAGTCCACCCGGCAACGGGGGATGAAATCACTACATGTGGGTACAGTGGTACAAACTCTGCAGAGTCAAAACTGTCATGACAGCCGTGCTCACGGTCAAGAGCGGCTTGGACTTATTCATGATTAGAGGATTGATGGTTTTGGAAGTTGTGGATGTTAAGCGGGGAGCTTAACATTGGAAATGATGTTATGGTTATTGAATTATGATGTTGGGATGGGAGTTTGGGACCATTTCACCTGTGTAGTAATGTAGGTGCTTAATAAGCTAAGGTGATAGGCATTAATTGCGTAGTGCTTTAGCCATGAGTTCAACCTCTCCTTGTTCTAGCCATGCATGATATAATTTTCCCACACTTGCTGAGTACCATTGGTACTCAACCTTGCATATTTGTTGGTTTATATTGCTGCTCAGGTCAAGATAATGAGGTGGTATACAATGAACAAGTCTTTGGTCCCGAAGAAGGTTTCAAGGTTCATGGAGACCCCCGGGCAACGCCTGTGACGGAGCCCTAAAGAATAATATTCCGCTGCTAGTTTCTTTACTTATGATGAACTTATTATTGTCCATCGAGACATATACTATGTAAGACTTACTTATATTCGACACCTGGCTTGTAATAAATGATGCTTCACTATTTGTCATCACATGTATGAGAAAATGATCCTGGCATACATGTGATATTCACTTGGTTGTTCTTCGGAAAAACCGGGTGTGACAGAGGTGGTATCAGGGCCCTATTTTCTTAAAAACTATTTTCCAAGGTGTGGGTTGAAAAGTGTTATTTAAGGAGTCATTTTCTTCATCTTACCCCAACTTTCATTCAAAATAGGATTTTTGTTTGAGAGTTTATCTAACCTAATTTTAAAATTCTTTTTGTTTTAGATGGTTCACATGATTCGTACCGCTCGCAAGTCCACAGGAGGGAGAGTTCCCGTAGTTGCCCTTGCCGAGAGAGAGGAGAGCCGTCCGGTGACGTACCTTTCCTACGGATTGGCAGTAGGAGGCTTATTGCGCCGTCTTCGGCGTATGCTCGAAGCTGCCGGCAACACGGGCAAGCTAATCATCCACTATAACTCCACCAGGACCATCTGTGAAAAGAGGGAAGAATGGAGTTCAGAGATGAGGATTATACACGAAAATCAGCTGCTTAAGATTCACCACTCTCCAGCTTGTCGAGCGACACAGGTCGATGCGGAGAAAGATGTCACCTGGGAGGCCATCACCTGCCAGAGTCACATCTATCGTCGCCTCTTGGACAAAACTGAGTACATGTATGTCCTCCAACGTGAGAGTGGTACCACGGAGTACAAGTACCCGCTAGTGCAGCAAGGGACTTCCCATGAGCACATGGACTTGTGCTTGGAGGATGCTGCTATGCTCAGCACTCGACTGCAGGAGTGTCAACAAGAGCTTCAGGATGTCCGGGACACCCTGAAGGAAACGGAGGCGTTGCTGCGAGCCTGCTTAAAGGCGAGAGAAAGAGGAGATGGGAATGAACTGTGTGTCACCGTGAAGGATACATGGACTCCTGACTCCCCAGATCGCCGAGCTATCAGGCGTCGTCGCACTTCTCCACCAGCAGCCTCCCCACCCAAAGCAGAGTCAGAAGGCAGCCGAAATGATGAGGAAGATCCCGAGGAGCCAGCTCAAGAAAACGAGTAGCGTAGAGCCTTTCCCTTAAATTAGAAGGATGTCGAGTAGTCGAGTCGTTACGTAGTTAATGGTGTGTTAATGCTTGGTGTGTGACGTGAGTTGTGGAAGCCATGAGCAATTGTCCACAGCCTCGTCTTTAGATTGTTTTGCTTTGGTGTGTGAACCCACATGAAATAAGAGTGCATCTATTTGGTGTGAGATATGAACCCTTGTAAAAGTATAACAAAGCCTCAACACTTCAAGGTACAAACAAATGAAAGTAGTAAGATGATACTAAATGCTTTCAAATTAACATTGGTTGATTCTGCCAGATGGCCGGAAGAGGAAAAGGACGTGCTGCCAACCCCGCCAACAACAACGATGAGGCATGCAACCCTCATCTTTCTGGAGGCCAGGACCGGGGTGGTCGCCGTGAAGGAGTTGATCCCCTCCACCAAATGCTAGAGAATAAGAATCAGCTCATCCAGAACTTGACTCAAGTGGTGGCCAACTTGCATCAAGTTCCACCTCCACAAGCTGCACCACGCCAACCAAGGTTGAGTGAGTTTCTAGGAACTCAACCTCCAAAGTTTGCAAGTGCTGCTGAACCTCTGGAGGCAGATGATTGGCTGAAGACCATTGAAAGTAAGATGAGGATCATACAATGCCAAGGGTATGAGAGGGTGCTGTTTGCCTCTCATCAATTGCATGGACCTGCTGCTGATTGGTGGACCGCCTACGTGGCCGCCCATCATGACCCTGAGAACATCACTTCGAAAGAGTTCAAGCGTAGCTTCCGCAACCATTACATCCCAAGAGGTGAATTCAAAAACAAGAGGAAGGAGTTTTTGGGACTGCCGCAGGGAAACATGACGGTGAGGGAATACCTCACTAAATTTACTCAACTATCCCGTTATGCCCCGCGAGACATAGAGACTGATGAGCAGAAACAAGATTGTTTCGTGGAAGGACTTACCGCGGAGATGCAGTGTGCAATGTCCTCAAATGAGTATGAAAGCTTCCAAAAGATGGTGGACAGAGCATTTGTGGTAGAAAGGAAGCTAAAGGCCTTGGAAAATGAGAATAAGAGGAAGGCCGGGTGGTCACATCAAGCCTCAGGGAGCAACACCCGCCCACGTATGATGCAGCAACCTACGGGGCAGACGAGCCGTGCTGCGGTACCCTATTCAGCACCAAGAGGGTACAACCCAAACTACAGGCCTCCCGCAGCACCAGCACAGCCGCAACGTCAGTTTGTGCAGCAGCCTCGCCCCGCATATCCACCTCGACCAGCAGTGCAAGGACCCCCAAACCAACCCCAAGACAACAAAGGCCAGACACCTAAGGTTGGGGTGCAATGTTTTAGCTGTGGTGAAGTGGGGCACTACGCCCATAAATGCCCAAAGAAGAAGCCTGCGCAGCCACAACAGCAGAATGTAATGAGAGGACGGGTGAACCACGTCACTATGGAGGAAGCACAAGAGGCACCCGACGTGGTAGTTGGTAAGTTTCCTGCCAATTTACACCTTGCAACCCTGCTGTTTGATTCTGGTGCTACCCACTCGTTCATTGCTCAAGGGTTTGTTAAGAAGCATGACCTAGCAACCACACAAATGAACCATATGCTAGCTGTAAACTCTCCAGGCGGAGAAATAAGGACAAGACAAGTGTGTCCCAGAGTGAACCTAGACATTAATGGGGTAGTATTTACTGCTAACCTCATAGTGATAGATTCACAAGGGATAGATATTATTTTGGGTATGGATTGGTTGACCAAACATAAAGGAATCATCCATTGTTCGACCAGAACGGTGGAACTAACTCACCCTAGTGGCACAAGAGTAAAGTTCATAATGATACACGAGTCTAGGAGGGACATTAAATTAAATCAAGTTGAGGAAATCAGGACTATCAGGGAATATCCAGATATTTTTCCGGAGGAGTTGCCAGGTATGCCTCTCGATCGTGAAGTGGAGTTCGCAATTGAGCTAGTACCGGGAACAGCCCCGATATACATGAGACCTTATCGGATGGGCTCCAAGCAGCTAGAAGAACTCAAGGATCATTTGAGAGAATTGACGGAGAAGGGGTATATTCGCCCTAGTTCCTCACCATGGGGAGCTCCGGTGATATTTGTGCCCAAGAAAGACGGAACCCAAAGGTTATGCGTGGATTACCGTGCTTTGAATGAGGTAACCATCAAGAACAAGTACCCATTGCCTCGCATTGAAGACTTGTTTGATCAGTTGAGGGGAGCTTGTGTGTTCTCGAAAATTGATCTCAGGTCGGGATACCACCAACTCAAGATAAGGCAATCTGATATTCCCAAGACAGCTTTTGTATCTCGGTACGGACTGTATGAATACATTGTCATGCCTTTCGGGCTAACTAATGCCCCGGCATACTTCATGTATCTCATGAACAAGGTATTCATGGAATATCTGGACAAATTTGTGGTGGTTTTCATAGATGACATTCTCGTCTTCTCCAAAGATGAAGAAGAACATGAAAACATCTAAGGTTGGTGTTGCAGAGGCTGAGAGAACACCAACTATATGCCAAGTTGAGCAAGTGTGAGTTTTGGCTGAAGAGAGATCCCTTTTTAGGACATATAATCTCGGAGGGAGGAATCTCCGTAGATCCCGCCAAAATCGAGGATATCCAGAAGTGGAAGACCCCTGAAAATGTCGGGGAAGTTCGAAGCTTTTTGGGATTGGCTGGGTACTATCGACGGTTTATTGAGGGGTTCTCCAAGATCTCGAGACCTCTCACCAAACTGTTGGAGAAGGGAATCACATTCACCTGGACGCCACAGTGCGAGACGATCTTTCAGGAGCTAAAGAAGAGATTGACAACAGCCCTAGTGTTGGTTATGCCAGATATGCAGAAGAATTTCACAGTGTACTGCGATGCCTCTGGAAACGGGTTGGGATGTGTTCTCATGCAAGAAGGACATGTCGTGGCTTATGCATCCCGGCAGCTTCGGAAGCACGAGAAAAACTATCCTACACACGACCTAGAACTAGCTGCAGTGGTACACGCGTTGAAAATTTGGCGACGCTATTTGATGGGGAAGAGGACAGAGATATATACGGATCATAAGAGTTTGAAGTACATTTTCACACAGCCAGATCTCAACCTCAGACAAAGGAGATGGTTAGAGCTAATCAATGACTTTGATGTGGGCATCAACTATCATCCTGGGAAAGCAAACGTCCTGGCCGATGCTTTGAGTCGGAAAGTGCAGGTCAATAAGTTGAGCTTGAAGGACATGCCTGCAGAATTGAAGGACGAGGTTATAAGGCTCAATCTATGTCTAGTAAATAGTGGTGAAGCCATCGCCATGGAAGTGGACTCTACACTCGAGCGAGACATACGCGAGGGCCAAAAGAATGATGAGAAGATACAAGAGATCAGACAACTCATCAAGGAAAATAAAGCTCCTGGTTTTAGAGAGGATGAACAAGGAACGGTGTGGCACGGAAAAAGAATCTGTATGCCAGAAGTAAAGGAGATCCATGAATTGATTTTGAAGGAGGCTCATGATTCCGACTATTCCATTCATCCTGGGAGTACGAAGATGTACCAGGACCTCAAGGCCAGGTATTGGTGGTATGGCATGAAGCGAGATGTCGCGGAACATGTTGCCCTATGTGACACATGTCAGTTGGTGAAAGCAGAACATCAACGACCCGCGGGATTATTGCAACCACTCAAAGTGCCTGAATGGAAATGGGAAGAAATCAGCATGGATTTCATTGTGGGATTGCCTAGGACCCAATCCGGATATGATTCAATATGGGTCATCATTGATAGGCTAACCAAAGTAGCTCACTTCATCCCCGTGAAGGAAAGCTACAGCGGATCCAAATTGGCAGAGTTGTACATGTCAAGGATCGTGTGTTACCATGGAGTGCCAAAGAAGATAGTGTCGGATCGAGGGACACAGTTCACCTCAAGATTCTGGCAGAAGTTGCACGAAACCATGGGAACCCATCTGAACTTTAGTTCTGCCTATCATCCCCAAACGGACGGGCAGACGGAGAGAACCAATCAGATCCTTGAAGATATGTTAAGGGCATGTGCACTCAAAAACAATAGGAGTTGGGACAAGAATTTACCGTATGCGGAATTTTCCTATAACAACAGCTATCAAGCTAGTATGAAGATGTCACTGTTTGAAGCTTTGTATGGAAGGAAGTGCCGAACTCCCCTATTTTGGAACCAAACAGGAGAAAGTGAAGTGTTTGGTCCAGAAGTATTACAAGAAGCCGAGGCGAAGGTGAGGGAAATTCACAACAACTTGAGGATAGCACAGACACGCCAAAAGAGTTATGCTGATGTGCGAAGAAGAGAGCTCGTTTTCAACGTGAGGAGACTATGTCTATCTCAAGGTGTCCCCTATCAGAGGACTTCGTCGGTTCAAGGTGAAAGGGAAGTTGTCACCTCGATACATCGGACCCTTTCAAGTTTTGGAAAGGAAAGGCGAAGTGGCGTATCAACTAGAGTTACCAGCTAGTCTATCAGATGTGCACGATGTGTTCCATGTGTCACAACTCAAGAAATGCCTGAGGACGCCTGAAGAAGTGTTACCCATGAATGAAGTGGATGTAGCTGAGGATTTGTCTTATGCTGAGCAACCATACAAGATTTTGGAGACAATGGAACGCCTCACCAGAAATAAAAGAATCCGGATGTGCAAGGTGCAGTGGAAGCATCACTCAGAAGAGGAAGTCACCTGGGAGCGGGAAGATGAGCTCAAGGCACAATTTCCGGAATTGTTTTCTTAGAAACACCAATCTCAAGGACGAGATTTCTTTTAAGGGGGGTAGAGCTGTAACACCCCGAAATTTTGATTCAAAACCTTAAATCATGTTAAGAGGGGAATTTAAAAATTTTTGGACGTGTTGCATGTTTTGCAAAAATTTAAATTCAAACTGGAATTCAAATTAAACTCAAATCAGAAAAGAAATAGAAAAAGAAAAAGAAAACTAAAACCTAACCGGCCAGTGG
The DNA here is from genome assembly GCA_030760725.1 of Neostapfia colusana. Taxonomy (NCBI): domain Eukaryota; kingdom Viridiplantae; phylum Streptophyta; class Magnoliopsida; order Poales; family Poaceae; genus Neostapfia; species Neostapfia colusana. The sequence continues at coordinate 88,882,229 of JASWHV010000003.1, forward strand.
GCCGAACCCACCAGCCGGCCCACCATTTTTCCCCTGCCAGCCCACAGCCGCGCGCTTCTCCCTCTCACTGACATGCGGGGCCCGCCGTCATCTTCTTCGTCGCGCGCGATCGGCCGACCCCGGGACACCTCTCTCTTCCGAATCAAAACTACCCCCTGGAAACCGCGTCCCCCAGCCGAATTTTGGTCCCGGACGACTCAAACTCGATCACAACCGACACACCGCCCTCCCCCGTCTATAAAAACCCCGGCCTCGTTCTGTTTTTCCCACGCGATCGCCGATTTTTACTCCGGTGAGAACCGAGACTTCTCCGGTGAATTCTGGCCGATCTAAGCTCGGAAACTCCGATCTAACTCGCTGGTCTTGATCCACCGCCTCTGGGGAACCTTGCAGGTGCAGAAAACTCCGTGACTTGCTGTGTAAACACAGTGCCGACGAGCTTCGCCGTGGTTTTGCCTCGGACCTCGCCGCCGATCACTTTCCAGGACCTCCGAGCTCAAGAAAACCCCCGAGGTGAGATCCCCGACCTCCCCTCTACCGATCTATGCCATAAGATCACAGTTTTAGGCAGAATCCTCGGGGATCCGAAAATTTCCGGCGAGATCGCCGCCTCCCGCCGCCGTGCGCCGCCGGCAGCGCCGCCCGCGCTCGATCAGAGCGACGTGGCCGCTTGTGCGCCGTTTATTTTAAATCGCAAGGTAGGGTTTAAATCCCCGCGTACCGGTTCGACGTTATAATCTCAGCCGTCGGTTTAAAATCGGACGGTCCACATCAGCCCCGCATTATAAAGACTGGAAATCTTACGTGCTACCACCTGGGGTTCTCGGGAAATAAGAGCTAGCCCCGGAAACTTCTGATCTAGCCCCTGGAACTCCAGAAAATCATGTAAATTCATTTAAAAATCAGTTTTAGCCCCTGGACTTAATAAAAATTTGGAAAAACACCTCTGATAAGTGTAGCTAGACCCCTAGAAATTCTGAAAATAATATTATAGACCCTGTAGTGGGGTAAGTTTAACTTTTTAGTCATGTTTAGTATTTAAATTAGGAAATTGAATATGTGGCTAGTGTTTAAAAATTAAAAAGTGGGACAAACATATTGTCAAAATTTAATTAAAGACTTTCTTAGTGTTTAGGAAACTTTGGAGTGAGATAAAAACATATTTTGGGCTGAATTGAATCTGTTTAATTTATTATTCACATTTAGGGACACATTTTTAATTATAGAATAGTTATAGAAAATAGGGAAAATAATTATGAAATAGTTTACATCAGAGGCAAAGGTCAAAATATGTTATTAAATTATTTAGGACCAGAACCTATTCTGTTTAGATGATGTGTATTACTAATTTCATAATAAAGTACACAATTATGCATAGGAATATAAATCTGAAAATATAGCAACTAGTAAATGATAAATGGAGTTTTTAAAATCCAAAGAGTTCAGTTTAGGGTTGGTAGAAATTATGAAGGCACATATGGGGAAGAAAAATACTTTTCATACATACTTGGTAGTGAAAAGGTGTAGTAGTTGAATATAAGAAATTTATTGGAAACTCATATCTATAGTATGTAAGTATAAATGTGAACACAAAAGTAGGAATCATATACACATGATTAAAAGTGCATGGAAGCCACAACTCAACACACATAAAGTAACCACAACACATATAATGGTGAAGGACTTTCATAAATGTGAATGTGTGGTTTGTATGAAGTAGAAGTGTGAACTATGTCTTATGATTGTTGTTTTTCTCTTGCTATGTGTGATGGTACGATGTAGAACCTGCTCAAGAGCAAGTTATTCCTTTCCAAGACCAGGACTACCCATTTCAAGAGCAGCAAGAAGGAGGCAAGTGTCCTTGACCACTTTGTTCCTATACTAGGATGTGTAGATAGAATTATTTGCATTGTCAATTGAAAATATGAAACCCATGCTAGGATGTTTCCCTAGAATTGCATTACCTTGTTTCCTTGAAGCTTGGGTTGGGATTTATTTTATCATGTCATTTATTATTATGCATATGCTTAGCCATGCTTAGAATGGGATATTTGGGATATGAGATCATCAGTTTATTTTACCATACTCTTGAATGAGATATTGTGAGTTATGTAGAGGTAGGGATCAAGGCAAGTTGGATGTTTTGGTTGTGTGCTGGGTGCACGAGACTTGGGTTTGTGTTTAGTACTTGCCTGGATCCTAAGGACCGGTTCATGGAGCATGTAACCTGGCTTTACCGTGCCAACCACATGCTGAGATGGGGCAGCTTGGCCAATTAATTAGGTGTATCCCCGGCGTAGTATGGGTGTGTTGGATGGTGCGGGGAATTGGTGTCAGCTGGACTACCATATGAACCGCAAGGCTCAAGAGGGGGCCACTGCAGCGGGGTTGGAGCCTCTTGTATGCTGTTAGGGGTGAAACCTCAGTGGGCCCATGCTCGTCAGGAATCCCTTTGTAAAGGCTTCGTAGTGATCTCCTGGCTACACACCTGGGAAGTGTGAATGTGGTTCGTAGCCACTGGCATAATGGAGGTTCTTTTAGTCCACCCGGCAACGGGGGATGAAATCACTACATGTGGGTACAGTGGTACAAACTCTGCAGAGTCAAAACTGTCATGACAGCCGTGCTCACGGTCAAGAGCGGCTTGGACTTATTCATGATTAGAGGATTGATGGTTTTGGAAGTCGTGGATGTTAAGCGGGGAGCTTAACATTGCAAATGATGTTATGGTTATTGAATTATGATGTTGGGATGGGAGTTTGGGACCATTTCACTTGTGTAGTAATGTAGGTGCTTAATAAGCTAATGTGATAGGCATTAATTGCGTAGTGCTTTAGCCATGAGTTCAACCTCTCCTTGTTCTAGCCATGCATGATATAATTTTCCCACACTTGCTGAGTACCATTGGTACTCAACCTTGCATATTTGTTGGTTTATATTGCTGCTCAGGTCAAGATAATGAGGTGGTATACAATGAACAAGTTTTTGGTCCCAAAGAAGGTTTCTAGGTTCATGGAGACCCCCGGGCAACGCCTGTGACGGAGCCCTAAAGAATAATATTCCGCTGCTAGTTTATTTACTTGTGATGAACTTATTATTGTCCATCGAGACATTTACTATGTAAGACTTACTTATATTCGACACCTGGCCTGTAATAAATTATGCTTCACTATTTATCATCACATGTATGAGAAAATGATCCTGGCATACATGTGATATTCACTTGGTTGTTCTTCGGAAAAACCGGGTGTGACAACGGAGTTTCCTCGGACTCGTGGGATATTATTGGAGGTTCATTCCGAACTTCTCGAAGATTTCCAAGCCTATGACGGAGCTGCTGAAGAAGGCTACCAAATATGTTTGGAGTCCAGCATGTGAAGCAGCGTTCAAGGCATTAGTGAAACACTTAACATCAGCACTGGTTTTGGCGCAGCCAGACACAACAAAACCGTTCGATGTTTACTGTGATGCATCCGGCATTGGGCTTGGATGTGTGCTGATGCAAGACCGAAGAGTGGTCGCGTATGGATCACGGAAGCTCAGAAACCATGAGCATAATTATCCAACTCACGACTTGGAGCTTGCTGCCATGGTACTCGCACTTAAAATGTGGAGGCACTACCTACTCGGTAACCTCATGCATTTATATACCGACCACAAAAGCCTCAAGTACATATTCACTCAGAAAGAGCTGAACATGAGGCAGCGAAGATGGTTAGAGTTGATAAAGGATTACGAAATAGAGATCCATTATCACCCCGGCAAGGCAAACGTTGTGGCGGATGCGCTGAGTTGCAAGTCACACGTCAATAATCTGACCATCACACCGCTGGAAGAGGGTGAACCACCACTGCATGTGATTCCACATGGAGCTCTCTACAACTTAGCTTTGATCCCCATCATCCGTGAAGAGATAGCGGCAGCCCAGAAAAATGACAAGGGCATGTCACATTTGCGGAGACGTATAGACAGTGGGGAGCTGAAATGTTTCCGGAAAGATGGAGACGGCGTCCTATGGTTCAAGGACAGGATTATCGTACCCCGTAACCCGGAGTTACGGAAGAAAATCTTTGATAAGGCTCACTTGTCAAAGTTTTCTATTCACCCCGGCAGCAAAAAAATGTATCAAGGACTAAGAAGCATGTTTTGGTGGACACGGATGAAGCGGGAGATCGCAAAGTACGTGTCCGAGTGTGATACATGTCGAAGGGTGAAAGCAGATCATATGCGGAAACCAGGACTGCTACAACCTCTGGGCGTTCCTGCCTGGAAGTGGGAGGATGTGAGCATGGACTTCATCGTCGGTTTACCCACCACTTTTCAGAAGCATGATTCTGTGTGGGTGATCTTCGACCGGCTCACCGAAGTTGCCCATTTTATCCTGGTCAATACCAACTACAACGCCAAGAAGTATGCTGAACTGTACATCTCACGGATCCTATGTCTATACAGCGTACCCCGCACCATCATATCGGATCGGGGCACTTTATTTGTGTCCCGTTTTTGGGAGCAGCTACATGCTGCATTGGGGACGAAGATGTTCCGTAGCACAGCATACCACCCGCAGACGGATGGACAAACCGAGCAGGTAAATCAAATTTTGGAAGATATGCTACGAGCTTGCGCTATCAACCACGGCAAGAATTGGGATGATCACTTGCCGTTGGCCGAGTTCTCGTACAACAATGGGTACCAAGCCAGCATCAAGATTACGCCTTACAAGGCAAGAAAATGCCGCACACCATTGAATTGGTGTGAGTCTGGCGAAAGGGTTACCTTCGGGATTGATCTTGTCAACAACGCGGAGGAAAAGGTTCGGCTGATTCAAGCGAACCTAAAAGCCGCCCAATCCCGACAGAAACAATATGCGGACCGGAGAATACGCCCATTACAGTTCGAAGTCGGGGATCACGTATACCTACGTGTGTCTCCAATGAAGGGCGTGAACAGATTCGGGGTGAGGGGAAAGTTGGCACCCCGATTCATCGGTCCACTTCATATTACAGAAAGATGTGGATCAGTAGCATACCGGTTGAATTTACCAGAAGCACTCTCCGGTGTGCATGACGTCTTTCACATCTCCCAGCCGAGGAAGTGTCTCAAGCTATCAACTACCATTCAGCTGGAGGATATTGAAGAACTGAAACCGGATGTCACGTATCGGGAGGAACCTGTTCAGATTATAGATGAAAAGGCCCAAACCACACGCAACCGTACGTTGTGGTTCTACAAAGTTCTATGGAGTAATCACTCCATGGATGAAGCGACATGGGAGAGCGAAGGATTTCTTCGCGCAAACTACCCCGACTTTTTCAAGTCGCATATACAGTAATTTTCCACCGTCCTCTCTCTCATTTTCACCTTATAATCTCGGGACGAGATTGTTTTAAGGGGGGAGGAATGTAAGGGCCTAAGTTTTTGGCACATGTTCAAAGTGTTCATCACCACACACACAGTTCATTTGAAGAAACTTGATGAATACATTTGAAGAGCAAGTAAACACCATCAACATGCTCATTAGAGAATAAACTCACAAAATGCAAAAGTAGCATTTCCCACAAGCATCATATAGGGGCTGGACATACGAAAAAGTCCTACACCTTGCTAAGAATGTCCACGCCAAAATTTACCCAAATCCAAAACCTTTTTGAGGTCTTTTTGGGTATAACTAGAAAGAGGGTGGTTTGAACTCAAATTCAAATTCAAACTGTTTCCATCCCATGAATTCAAAAGTGGGAGGCATATTCTTGCTCAGCACATTTTTGTGAGCTCACCCACCAATTTTCACTCCATTTGAGTTGATCTTGACATGAGCTAAGTTTAGCAAATTCAAAACTTTATTTGAATTTCAAACTGCATATGTGCTGAAATTTAGTCAAACAAAACCCAATTTGAATTCTCTCCAATTCAAATGGCCCAGGGGTAGATAATTCAAATGACCAAGGTTAATTGGGTCTCTACTGTTTAGAGCAGTGGGGAAAATTTAACTTCAGAGGTTAAACCCCGGGTGGGACCCACATGTCAGCCTCCATAGCAAATTCAACCGACTGAAGATTCAACACTCGATTTCTCGGGCTTCATCCGAAGGGGCCACCGAGCTGGTCACCGGGACAGCTCCTGTTTGGGCTGGCCGCGTCGACCGACGTCGCCCCTGCCTTCTTATCCCCGAGCCCGATCCGGCGAGAGAGGCATTCGGCTGTTTCTCTGCTCCCTCGCGCAAGAAACACAGCTCTCGCCGCCGCTCTCTCGGTTGATCGGAAAAGCCCGTGATCACAGCCGCTCCACTCCCCCCAAGCTGCAAAACAGTACGAGAGGATCTCCTTCTCCTTCCCCGTTGCTGGAAATTGGCTGAACTCGGTTAATCTCGCCCCTACCGAGGGTTCCTTTCGGTGACCTAAGTGCGCCGCACTTCGGGCTCCTGTGGACAGCCCAAACGGGAGGGTGTTACGCCCAAGCTAAGGTGTTCTCGGACGTGTTAGAGGCTGGTGCTGCGCACCCCCGAACCACAGCCCGAGTGTTTGATCACCGGCGACGAATTTCAGTTTTCCCTTTCACTCGGCGCAGACCGACCTTCGGGTGCGCATCTGCCAAATTCTCACCCTATAGTTGTTTAGAGACCCTCAAACTGTTCCTACACGCGCTAATCCATTAGAACCCTCTGAAAATATAGTTTTCAGAAAGTCATGGCTTGCACCATGAAAATCCCTAGAACACCCTAGAAGCTCCAATTAAGGTCAAGTAAATAATTATTTGTGGAGAGCTCAAATGAGCTTTGCTGCAAATAAAACTTGGCCAAGTCTCTGTTTAGGTTGTAACCAAACCATAGTAAGAATTTCAGAGTCGTTGGGTCTGTCTAGTAAGACTTATAGTCTTCACAAGTTAAATTCAACTCAAATGCATTTAAATTGATACATATTTATGTTATCTCATGTAGTCGCTAAGGTTGAGGAGGAACCTGAAGTCTTAGACTTCGTCACTCCGGAAGAGCGGCTAGCCTACGACCAAGAGCAGCAAGGCAAGCTCCAGTTTGCATTAACCTTTTTACAAATTTTTATTGTTTTGAGAACTTACTTTGAGTACCACTTACTTCTTGCATTAGAGTCTTGTTTGAAACCCAAATGCATAGCCAAGAAAACCATGGGTTGGGATTAGGATTGAAAACCCCATTTAACTACTGCAATGCTAAGATAGATTAGGATTCGGTACAAGTCGAGTAGTTGGAACTACTCGCGAGGATAGGCTAGAGGCACTCGACTTGGGTAAAGATAGCAAATGATACACATGGCGAGAAAAATGAGACCGAGCGGAGAGTAAGGGCAGCAGGACTTTGGGGCTTGGGTGCTATAGCTCCGCTTGTGTCGATTGAGGACCGAGCCGTGTGCGGGCCTGTTGAACAAGCTAGAACAGTACCGAATACCTACCGGCTATATGGGAACCGGGAAACCGATGTAACTCGGGTAGCTGGGTGTTGAGGCATAGCTGGTCGTTCAGAGGGTAGGTTGAGAGCTCAAGGTGTAAATCGGCTGGCGGCACTGTGGATGCGCGTGCAGAGACCTCTTGCTCGGGACGATTGGACCGGTTCAACATTTGGCTGACGGGTGAAAGGTGGTTGCGTACGGCATCCGTGATGGTTGCTGTAGGCAACATCGAGTACGGGCGTATGTGACGGGTTATTGGGTAACCCTGCAGGTGTAAATCGATTACAATCGCCGTCCCTCACGGTCAGTGAGTACCACTTGTTCACTGTACCGTGACGTAGAAAGAACAGGCTAGGTATATGTTCAAAGTTTGCTGATTTTAAAGTTATACCTTGCTTGTTAATGTCTTGTTGTAGCTTAGAGCTAATTAAAGTTCTTTTTCAACTTTGGGCAAAGTACATGAGAGAAATGCCTTTCTTGTTTGATTGCGGCTCTCTCATGTGCCTTAGCGTAAGGTTCCCCACAACCTGCTGCTAAAACTTGAAAGTAAGGTTCAAATAATTAGGCAATAATTAGGCGAGTCCTTTACAACTTAATTTACCTCATGTACCCTAAAACCAATCATGTAGAAGTTTCATGTATAGGAGAGACGGGTCAGTCTTGCTGAGCCATCGTGCTCACTGCTTGTGTTTGAAGTTTTGCAGGAGTTTATGAGGAAGGGACTCCCGAGGAGGAGACGGAACTCCAGGAGGGGAACCCCGTCGAGTGGGAGTCATGCACGCCGCCGTGTTAGTGTGTGTGCGTGCTAGCGGGGACACGTTCACAGGCTGAACGTGAACTCGATGCGTAGTCTACGCCCGTGAGTGTAGACTGAACATATTTTGTTGTAAAAGTGTTCATAAACCTGTTTATATAATAAAACTTTGCTTCCGCTTTATACCTTTGATGTGTGTTACCCGGTGCTGTGCAACGCAGCACCCCTCAGCGTGATGCTGGTTCGACAAGACCATTGGGCTCGTGTCAGAAGGCGCGGGGAATGGGAGTCGAGTGAGGACTGCCCTGGGAACTGCATGGCACAAGTGGGGACCCGTGGGTGGGAGAATTGGAGATTCTAGCCTGCCGGTGAAACCTTAGTGAGTCCATACATCTAGTAGCCCCTTTGTAAAGGCTATTTTGTGATCTCTTGACCATACACCGACGGTTGTGTACTGGTATAGTGGAGGTTCTGCAGTTACCGACGGGTGACGAAATCACAAACTTGTGGGTAAAAAGGTGCAAACTCTGCAGAGTCTTAAAACTACCATGATAGCCGAGCTTACGTTCACGAGCGTCTGGCCAACTTCCATGATTAGTTGGGATGGTTTTTGGGATTGTTTTGGATGGTATTTGGTTTCGGTTGTTGGTCTGGTTATGGTTTGGTTTTCGGAACTGTTGAGTCCGGGTGATAAGATTCGTTGCATGACAGTTGAGTCATGGCAACGAGATTGGTCTCGGTGTGAGACGGAATTGTTTATGAGATGAAATGGTAGCGAATACGAGATGGTATTCCTGAGATGGTAGCTAATACGAGAAGGTATTTGTAAGCAAAGATGAAAAATATTAATGTCTGGTTGAGACATGGAAAGTGATGAAACATAATGGAGGTATGTTGGTATTTTAATACATGTTGGGATTACATTCACTTAAAGCTAAGTTGCTGTTTTTATCGAGTTTTGAGAAATAAACTTTGGTTTCTGCAATGAGCCTTTTTATACCTTCCTTGTTGTGAGCTACGTATCATATTTTCCCGCACTTGCTGAGTACATCATGTACTCAAACTTGCATTATTACTTCATCATTAGCAACAGGAGAGGAGTACTATGAAGACCACGTAGAGGATTAGGCGTGTAATCTGTCCTCAACCTTGCCTGTGGGAATGGAGTAGAGATGGAGCCGCTGCTGCTGCTTAGATTGCTTCCGCATAAGTTTAGAAGACTTCCGCTGCTAGAATAGACTTCCGCTGCTGAGATAAGACTTCCGCTGCTAGCATGAGTCTAAGACTCATGAAACATTGTAACAAACCCTGTTATTCATGGTGATATATATATATATATATATATATATATATATATATATATATATATATATATATATATTGGATTACAAAAGTGGAAGCTAAGTTTATACAACTCACGCCACCATTCTACAAAAAGTTGGTTTCCAAGCCCTAGGGCAACCCACACTAGCTGCACTCCTCGGCTCAGTGCGGCGTGTACGGCTCCCACTCAGCCGTGGTCCCCGACGGGGGGTAGCCCTCGCCGGTGGACTCGTAATCCAAGTCCATGGGATACTCCTCACCTGAAAAACACTTATAGCAGCAACCGTGAGCTTGATGGCTCAACAAGACTTAACCGACTCACCTAGGCATGAAACTCTACATGCAGTTTACACGAACATGGGATGGTAAATTTCAGCAAATGGACACGCCTACAAGTTCATCCTTAGTTCATATTTTAGCCACAAGTTAACAGTTCATGAAATCTGAAATATAGTGAGCAATATTTGGTGGCACAAATGTAGCAATACAAATTTTATCATAACAGCAATATTGAATCATCACATTTCATGTATTAACCTACGTCACGACTCAGTGACCAAGTGGTACTCATCACCGTGAGGGACGGTGAATCGAATCGATATACACTTGCAGGGACACTCAAAGAGCACGTCATGTACTCCTACCCGTGGAGCTGCACAGCACACTCACTCGATGTCGTACGGGACAACCTTTCATCCAACAGCCCAAACATCGAACCGGTCGCACCGAAACAGGCAGGAGGTTCCCTACACGGAGCATCTCTCTATGCCCGTTAGCAGATTTCCACCTTGCTGTCCTCAACCTACACCTATAAATCGGTGCGTTATGCCTCGACGCCCGGAGGTTTATGATACATCAGTTTACCGGGGCCCATATTTCCGATATGCCTTCGGTACGCTCAAACCTCAACAGCGTGGGCCGCACACGGATCGGTCCTCAATCGACACGGACAGGACTGCGCACACAAGACTTCCTCTTGCTGCGCCCTAGCCCCTGCCTAGTCTCATTTTCATTACTAAAGTGATCTCACATCACTCGAACCAATCTCGTGTGTCCTAAGCCTAACTCGCGAGTAGATTCCAACTACTCGACTTGTACCGAAGTTCTATGGATCATTAAGCATAGCCTGTCTACTCGAGGCCTTAGACACTACCCTTACTCTTATAGGAAAATTCTGGTTATGCACTTGGGTTACATCCACCCTACACCTAATGCACATCCATAAACCTCATACCAAGTATATAATAAAGCAAAACTTTGTAAAATGGTTTAATGTAAACTGGGGCTTGCCTTGTTGCTGCTGGTCAGTGGTTAGGGCATCGTCCAGAAGAAGAAAGTCGAGCACTTCCGGGGTCTCCTCGCCTTCAGCGACTACACGTAAACGATATACTATATGTCAATTTAAATGCAAAGTTTAGAACTGAATATGTAATTACCGTAACTCAAGCTAGCCCTCCCCTTTGGCTCTGAATTTTTTTTATGGTGGCTTGGTAGGGTCCTAACCAGAGTCTTGACCAAGTTTCATTTGAAACAAAGTTCATTTGAGCTTTGTACAAATAAAAGCCTATTTGGTTAATATTAGAGCCTCTAAGGAATTTCAGGGGTTTTCATGGCCCCATCCATTACTTTCTGGAAACTAGAATTTGATATGGTTCTGATGGAATTGGTTTCATGTCATTTGAAGAATTCTAGATGAAGTTATGCCTTATACAAGATTTGAGAAAATCTAAAAAATGTTTATGTACATTTTTCTATTTTCTCAGGGCAGTTCACTTTATCACACCATTAGGGGGACTGAACAAATTTAAGAATTTTTCATAAAGTAATTCTCCAGATAAAATTTGCAACAGTTTAAACTTTAGGGAATTAATTCTGGAAAACTATTAAGTTTCATGAGCCGAAATTTGTGTTGCTGGAAAGTACTCAAAAATCTGAGTTCAGAAAAATTTAGTTCACTAAATTTGGAGCTTCGTAGCAGAAGTTACATGCATTTTAAGTTTGAACCAAATCTGAAAATTCAAATAAAGTTTAAACCGGCTGGTGGGGTCCCCGGGCTACGTGTCAGCGCCGCAGCCAAACCATACGGGGGTCCGCAGAGTCTCCCGCATAGTCACACGAGATCCCGGTGCCACAGCAGATAAATCGCTGTTTAAACAGAGGCCGACACGTGGGGCCCGCAGGGCTTCGTCTACCTCGCGCTCCCGCGGCTCCCCGCCGCCCCCTTCACCGGAGAGCTCGCCGCCAGGCGTTCTGCTTCCCGACCTTCGACGAAACTCGCCGCCTGTGCATATTTCTGCCTGAGAAAATGGTGGTGCACTCTCCGGAGCTCGGCAACGGCCGGAATAGTGCTCGCGACGGTGACAGCGGCCGGGAGCTCATCGGCGACGTCGAACTCGGTGTCCTCTGCACCTTTTTTGACGCGGTTTGCTCAGAGAGCTCCGCTGAGACTTTCTGATCACAGATATGAGCACTGATCCCCGTGAAAATGGCCGCAACTAAGACCTCAGCGTCGACCTAGAGCTAAAACGGCCGTGATCGGGAACATTTCGAAGAACAGCAACCCTAGTCCATGGTTTTCACCGGTTTTTGATCCTAGGTGGCCGTGGACAAGGGCAGAATGTATGTGTAGCTCGGAATCCTCTGTGGTGAAGTACACATTACAAATTTCCGTGTTTTGAACTATTCGGTCCTTTGTACACCGAATGACTAACCGGACAAATTCTACCCCGGCGAAGCACGAGAGGAGGGGTGGTCGTCACGAGCGTGTCAAGCACCTTGGAGCGGACCTTTTTCCCGTAGCTCATTGGGCACGAAACGGATTCTAGCTCTCGGACGCCGTTCATTTACTTTCCTACAACGGTACTTCCATGGAGATACGATCCTACAATGACTCCTTCCTTGGAAAAGCAATTCAAACAGTACCAGTACTCCAAAGCAATGAAACCAAAGGGAAAGACTTCTGCTCGCAGGGAGCAGAGGAGGTCGGCCGGCGATCGTTTTCTTCGCGCGCGGGAGCAAACGCAGCAACGCTGGCTGGTGGAGAAAGCGAAGTCGGTCTTTGCAGTGTACGTGGGAGATGGGAATGAGCAGGGCTGATCCTTTCACAGTTCTGGCGCACGCGTGGTTGTGAGAGGGTGAGGCGGTAGCGTTCCCGGCAGCCGACCGAAGCAGTGGAGGCGGTTCTCTCTTCAGTCTCTGACCAGTGGGCCCTCTTCTCCCCTCTAATCCCTTCTCCCCCTTCTGCTGCAAATATCTCAACCACTCAGAATTGAATGGTAGACTTTGCCACAAAGGCATGAGATGAAATTTTAATTCTTCAACTGAATTTGGTTTGGACTAATTTGCTGCCCATTTGAATTTGAAATTCAAATTCAGTTTGAATTATTGCAAATTCGGCTCCCGATAAGATGAAGTCCAATGGGGGTGAAAATTGGTGGACTAACTCAGAAAAATGTGCTGAGTTTGAATATAAAGTCAACTTTTGAATTCAAGTGATGAAAGTGGCTGAAATTTGAATTTGCATTCAAATTGGCCCCTTTTTGAATTGTCTCAAAAGTGCCTCAAAAAGTATTGGATTTGCATGAAATTTGGCCTGAGCCTTCCCAAGAATATATAAGGTCTAGGGGTGAGCTAAACCTTTCATGTTTATGTGTATAAATCCCATTTTTTGAAGTTAGGGCTTTCCCCTCTAATCACCCTTTTGATGGTGGTTACTTGCTCTTCACAAGTGTTCATGAGATATCCATCACAAGAGCTGTGGTGTTGTGAGGTGAGGAACAGAACACTTTTGCAAGTCACTTTATTGGGTTTTTACATGCACCCTCCCCAAGAGAGAGCTCCGGAGGTGCCACGTGTCCTGCGGCTCTGGGTCTGACCTCCAGCATGGGAGGGCTCCGGAGCGGCCGCGTGGGCAACGGCTCCGAGAATACCTTCCCCCAAGGAAGGCCCTAGATGTACCACTTGTCCTGCGGCCCCGGGCCCGACCTCCAGCATGGGGGGGGGCTCCGGTGCTGCCACGTGCCCAACAACTCCGGAGCACCCGCTACTCCATAAGCCAGCAGCGGTAGAGACGCGTGTCCCGGGGGCCAGTTGCCCGGACGTCACACCAACGAGTAACGGGCAGATGGCCAAAGAGTAAAGAGGAAGGTATGATGTTAGGCCGAGCATTTAAGGCTCGTGCCTTCCCCAGAAGCATGGCGCACGGAACACGCCTCCGTTCCCCGTCTGTGCACCATTACGGTGAAAGACAGGGCGGCGAGGCGTGACGGCACAACAGTGCCGCCCAACGGTGCAGAGCCGCCTAACAGAGTGTGGAGACGCGGCGACAAGACAGGGACTTCATCATCACCGGCCGGGTAAGGCGCCCGGCGTGTTAGGCGACGCGTCTTAACTCCACCAACAGTGACAATGCATATAGTTGTAAATACCTATAACTCATCTATAGGACGCAGATAGCTGCGGGGCCACCTTGTAACTGCACCGGCCTTGGACTATAAAGGGACTGGGGCAACCTCCGGGCAAAGGGTTCGCAACCCAGCCAACTCACGTACTCATACGCGCGAGCAATACAGCAAAGACACCCGTGGATGTAGGGTATTATGCTCCGGTGGCCAAAACCACGTAAATCCTCGTGTTCCTCTCACCATCGCGTTCTGACCTTCGAGATCCACTTGCCCTACCGAAAAAAGAACCTTCGCGGGCTGCTCAAGCAGACCGGGGGAAGTGTCGCAGGAATACACTTCGACAGTTTGTAACACCCTCATATTCCTGCGACACTTCGGGGGAAGTGTCGCAGGAATACACTTGCATCCATTTTCATGTAGAGAAGCATTTAAAAAGAAGAAGAAAAGGAAGGAATATAGAGACAAATAAATAAATAAAAGGAAATAAAATAGGAAAGAATAAAAATAAATAGAAAAGAAAAAGAAATAAAAATAGAAAGAATGAAAAAATAAATAAAACCTGGCTGCCCCAATTTCCACCCTATTCCCCCCCCCCCCCAAATTCCCCCCTAAATCCCCCCTAATTCCCCTCTAAAATCCCCCCCCAGGAAAATTTTCCCCACATTTGGGTGATTTTCTCCAAATTTGGCCGGCCCAAAATCCCTAGGGATTTTCCTTGGGGGATTTTCTTGCCCCCCCCCTTGGCTGCACCCCCATAGGGGAAGAAACCCTAACTGCACCAAATCCCCCCTTTTGGGATTTTATTTCCCCCCAATTAATCTCAGCCCTTGATGGAAAATATTGGATTAAATCTCAGCCCCTCGCTCTCACCTTTTCTCAAATTAAATCCCAGCCCTTGATTAAAAGGTCTGCTGAAATCCTAGCCCCCTTGGCTATATTTCCCCCTTATAAATAAAACCCTCTCCCCCCTAGCCGCCACCCCTGCACCAAAAATCCCTGGCCGCCGCCCTCTCCTTTCTTCCAAGCTCTGGTCGCCGCCCCTGATGGTGTTTTGCCATCGTCGAAGCTCTGTCCTGCCTCGCCGTCGTTGGAGAAGAAGACCCCAACGTCCTGCCCTAGCCACAGCTCTACTCTTCCCCGAGAAAAAACCCCAGCTGCTGCCATTGCAAGGAGAAGGCTAGCCGCAAGGAGGAAACGAGGAAGAAAAGATGTAGGTCCCTATCACCCCTCCTACCACGTCACTGCTGTTTCTACGAACCCTGTTTTCTCCACCCCCTGCGAGCAGGAGCTACTGCACATGGGTAGATCACGTTCCGGTTACGTTTTGATGGTGGAATTGATCTACTACTCGAGTTCGGATCATAGCCACGTCCACACTCATTTCCAGCAGCCTCATTCGTCGTAAAACCCCATGAAAGCTTATTAAAACTTGCAAGAACACATGCAAACTGATTACTATAGGATGCACTATAGGATTTGCATGCATCCACATCATTGCACCTTGAGTAAAGTTTGTGCATGACATTGATTGCTGTATTATTTTGTGTGTATGTGGTCGTGAGTAGAAGAACACGCTCAAGAGGCCGTCTACAACGAAATCCAGCATCAAGACTTCGAGAAGTTTGAGCAACACGAACCGTGGGAGTAAGGCAAGTGCCCCTTGACCATATTGAACCTATGTTTCTGAACTGTTTTGCTTGTGAAAACTGTATGCTCGTGTCAACTTGATGGGAAACTCATTAGTAGGAGTTTACTAGCTTTGTTAGCCACCCTTGTCACTGGGAAACTTGTTGAGTCGGGTATTGTGGTTTTCTCTTTTGCTTTGCTTAACTTACGGGATTCGAGAAAACTGAAATAAACTTGGTTAGCTACTGCACTCATAAAGATTAAAGATGATGAGAACATGATGATGTTAATGAGCATGGAATTGGAGAGATTAGGCAAGCTTGGTTTGCGGATTGTGCTGAATGAGATGGTGGTTTGCTTGCCTTAGATCTAAGGACCGGTTCATGCGAGGACATTCCAGAAAATAGTTCCACCACAAGGCCAAATATTAGTGCGACTTAGCTGACTAAGTAGGTGTCTTGCTAGCTTGTTATGGACCATTGGATGGCGCGGGGAATGGGAGTCGAAGAGGACTGCCCTGGGAACTGCATGGCACACGAGGGGGCCCGTGGGTGGGAGAATAGAGATTCTAGCCTGCCAGTGAAACCTCAGTGGGTCCTTACATTCTAGTAGCCCCTTTGTAAAAGCTATTTTGTGATCTCTTGGCCACACACCGACGGTTGTGTATTGGCAGAATGGAGGTTTTCTCTAGTCGCCAACGGGTGACGAAATCACGAACTTGTGGGTAAAGTAGTGCCACCTCTGCATAGTGTAAAAATATCATGGTATTCGTGCTTCCGGTTACAAGCACCTGGCCAACTTCCATGATTAGAGACAAAACATGGGATGGTTGTTCGGGTATGGGTAAGGTTATGGTATTGTCATTGGGACTGGTTTTTGTTGTGATCATGAGTATGGTTCGGTTATGTGCATAAGTGTGGATCATGAGCAATTGGGAATATGAAATAAGTTGAGAAATAGCATTGGCTGGTTGTGACTTGATAAATGATGAATTATGAGGGTATGGAACATGAGGGATGATGAATTACTTGGTTATGTTGGGATTTAACTCATCTAGAGATAGTTGCTGTTTTTATCATGATTGTGAAATAAAACTTGCTTGCTGCAATGAAACCGTTTATTTCCTACCTTGTCTTGAGCTACATGTCATACTTTTCCCACACTTTCTGAGTACGACATGTACCCACCGTTGTATTCCCATAAATAATTCGGCTACAGGAGAAGAGTACTTTGAGGAACAGGTGGAGTACTAGGCATGCGCACTACCATCAACATGCCTGTGGAGTCAGAGTTGGAGCCCATCGTCTTTAGATATTTTCCGCTGTCGTTTAGAGTCTTCCGCTGCAGAATAAATTAGATTCCATGAGTGAGACATTGAGTTATTGTAATAAGGTACTTAAACACTATTTGTACGTTGTTATATTCTGAATTCAGTATGTGATAAATCTGTGTGTGTGTGATGAACATCCTGGGCACACATACGCATTCACTTGGTTTATTTTCGGAACCGGGTGTCACATCATACATTAGTTTGACAGCTGACTTGTGGACGTCTAATCAGAATTTAGGGTATATTTGTGTTACAACACACTTCATACATGAACATTATCTATTGTGAAATAAAATCCTTGCATTCAAGCAAATTTCATTCCACATACATCATATGTTGTTCAAGATGGCACCACCTCCTGTTTGATGGAGTGGAGCCTAATTGGCAAGGTATTTACATTCACGCTAGACAATGCAACAGTGAATGATAGGGCTGCTAAAGACATTCGTGATGCCTTAGGTGCTGATATGTTTCTCAAAAGTGAACATCTTCATGTGCTCAATAGCAAGGTTCAACAAGGTGTGAAGATCATTCCTCATGCCATTTCGAGAGTGCGGGATATTATTAAAGTAGTGACATCCACACCTTCCTGCTTACAAATCTTCAACTCTATTGTAGAGAAATCAGGTCTTAAAACTAATTGTTTTGCAGACCATTTCAATATTAAATTCTAACTGGGTTCGTACGTCAATTTTGTAGACCACTACAATATTAAATTCTGTTTGCTAACGTGTGGTTATTTACATATTAGTTTTGTCGTCTAATCACCATCCACAGGCTTCCTAGTGTTAATACTTAGAAAAAAAGAATGGATCAATCAACCTGTCTATGGTCTGAATCCATAGTTTTCTTTTAGGGCCGGCCCAAAATTTTAAAACGGGCCAGGGTAGAATTGGGTCTGTTTCCTACAAAGGCTGGGCTGGATGGGGCTTGCTGGTCTAAAATTGGATTGGACTAGGATAGGGCCCACCAAACGAGAATAAAGGCTTGATTAAAGTTTGGACTGGGCCTCGACCCATTGTCAGGCCTGTCCATAGGCATACATATATACATCCATATGCCCTTATAAAATTCTATTAAGGAACTTTTTCTGAACAATTCGGACATATCCGAACCGAAGTTGGACATGTCCGAAGGGTCAGAAAAGTCCGACCTCAGTACTTATCAGAAAAAAGTCGAACATGTCCAAGACCTAGTTTGGACATATCCGACTTTGGGGTATAAGAACCCCTACCCGAGCCCGAACGGTTTTCTCTCCTTTTTCCTCTTCTCTCACAACTGGTTCACCCTCTCCATCACGCCCGAGGCGATTCCCTCCTCCCACCGGCGAATTCCCCTGTTCTTCCACGGATTCTTGAAGGAGTGAAGCCCGGGAAACCTTTCCTTGGACTCCTCCTCTCAACCTCGGCGTGGATCATTAGGGTTTCATCCCCTTTCGAAGGTATTTTTCCCTTCTTCAAGATTTCTCAAATCCTTCGACTTATATTCAAATCCCTGGCTAGGAATTGGTCCTATATGTTTCTTCCAAGTCCTCTCCAACATAGATTGATGATTAGGTCAGGATTAGGCAAAATTTAGATGATTTAGGGGGCAAAACTGTACAAATTTGGACATGTCCGAGATCAACCTCGGACAAGTCCGAACCTTTCGGACATGTGCACAATTTTTCAGACATATCTGAACCTGTACAGACTAAACTCGAAATTATGTTGTTGCCTACTCCAATTTGATCCCAAATCCCTTCATAATCATCTCACAATTGCCTATTGCTCAGGCATCATGTCAGACGCTCCTCCACGTGAAATTAGGAGCAATAAAAGAAATGACTGCACAGAGTCTCCACCGGTCGTTAGTGCGTACTCCCGGCAAAAGAGAACAGACCGAAAGGTGGCAAGAACAGCGGATGAGATGGGAAAAGCTGTTAGGCTCTTGCTTGAGGGCCGTGAGGGATCCGAGGAACCACGACAAGCAAATCCTCGAGAAATTGACCCGTTGCACATGGCGGTGCCAATTAGAGATCCTCGTAGGACAACTTCCATTATGGACTACCGAAGGAACATTTCGGGGTCACAGGAGCAAAGGGGGGGCATCTATGGGTATGGAAAGATGGCAGCTGACTTCCGCTTCTCGAGTGATTTTCATGTTGATTACTATCGATCAGTTGTCATGAGCAAGAAGCATCCAGTCATTGACATGCAATGGATTGACTGGAAATACATGGAGAATAGGAACAATGAAGTATTCAAGGAAGTCATTGTTGCTTGTGAGTATCATGGGATAAAGGACTTCATGGCCATTGAGTATGGATGGAACATGGAGATAATATGCCAACTCTATGCCATGGTCTTTTTTCATCCTGAGAGGGAGTCAAGAATCACGTGGATGACTGACGGTGAGAAGGACACAATCACCTATGATTAATTTGCTAAAATCCTTGGACTCGAGAGGACTTTGAAGTTTGATTACAAAATACATGAGGAGCTCATTTTGAAAAATAATGAGATCGAATTCTTATACGACACCCACTTCTACTTCAACCCTCCTCATACTCAGGGACTCATTCCCTTCTTCCAAGTGCTCAATAGAATCACTAGGAAGACCTTGGAACCTAAGGATGGGGACGCTACAAGGATAAACTAAAACTCCTAAACATGCTTAAGTGGCTAAGAGGGGACAAGAGGTTTAATGTGTTTGATTTCATCTACATGGAGATTTACTCGACATCTGAGACTCCATCAAGGTCATGTATCTATGTACCTTACATTATGAAGATGATCGAGAAGGCGTCGGGGAAGACATTTGTGAAGCATGTCGCACATAAGAAGCTATAGCCTCAGGCAGCGATACCATGGCTCCACCCCTCCGATAGACTTCGTGCCAGCCATGCTCGTGCAGCAGCCGCTTCTACCCCTCCTCCAGCTCAGCTTGAGAGAGCTCAAGGTTCCTCTAGTGGTCTTCTCAAGGTAATCCGCTCCATCTTCACCATGTGTAGGAGTACAAATGTGAAGGTTCAAAACAATGAGGAGGCCATCAAGGGAATAAGGAGGGACGTTCATGCATTGAATACAAAGCTTGAGCTTCCCACCGACGCTTCCGTTTCCGAGGACAACGAGGATAACACTCCTCTTGAGTTTCCGGAGCTCACCACCGAGGAGCTTGCCTTCTTCGGCGACACCGGTGCTAGTTCCAGTGCCGCTCCAGCTGCTCCTTCCTCCTCCTCCGACGACGACAAGGAGGAGTACGAGGACGACGACGTCGATCTCTATTTCCCCCTTCTTATTTGCTCCTTTTCCATTTTTGGTGCCTCTATGCCAAAGAGGGAGAGTAGAGAAGGGCTATGTGTTTCCTATGTTTGCTATGTTTCCTATGTTTCAAATTTCATAAGCTAAGTGTAATGACGGGTATATGGACCTATGTTATGTATGACTCTATGTTTTTTTTATGTATGACCATGTGGTGTGATGGCTAGTAGCACGCTAAAACTATGTTCTTATGATTTGTATTGCGACCTCTCTTATTATGTGATATGTTTTCTCATATGTGATGTGTTATTCTCATTGTAAGGGCCCCAGTTTTGGCACACATTTGAAGTGTTCATCACCACACCACACACCTCATTTGAGGAAAGATGATGAACACAAATGAAGAGCAAGTAACCACCATCAACATGCTCATTAGAGAACAAACTCACACATTGCAAAAGTGGTATTTCCCACATGTGATATAGGTGGGCAGGACATATGAAAACTCCTACACTTTGCTAAGGATGTCCATGCCAAGTTTCACCCAAATTCCAAACCTTTTTGAGGTCATGTTGGGTATAGTTAGAAAGAGAGCAGTTTGAAACCATATTCAAATTCAAACTTTTTTATCCCATGAATTTAAAAGTGGGAGGCATATTCTTATTCAGCACATTTTTGTGAGCTCACACACCAATTTTCACTCCATTTGGAGTTGATCTTGACATGAGCTAAGTGGGACAAATTCAAACTTTATTTGAATTCAAAACTGAAATTATGCTGAAATTCATTCAAATCAAACCCCATTTGAATTCTACTCAATTCAAATGGCTCAGGGGTGAATAATTTGAATCACCAGGTGTATTATCGGGCTCACTGTTTACAACAGTGATTAGGAGTAAATTTCAGAGGTTAAAACCCCGGGTGGGACCCACGTGTCATAGAGGGAAGAAGGAGAAACTTGCACCCCAAGTCAGAGTCTCGGTGGGAAATTCCACCGAGCAGCTGTCGGCCGTGCCACCGAGCAGCTACCAGTGCCACCAGCTGCTTCCCTCTCCGCGCGCTGGCACCCAGGGCGGCTGGCTCGCGCCCCCACGCGACCGGCACCGCCTCAGCCGAGCAGGAGTTGGCCGGCTTTATCTTCTCGCGGGCAAACCCGAGCAGCGGCATTGTTTCTCGCCGCAGCTCTCTGCTCAATCGGGAAAACCAGCAAAACCATCTCCTCCTTCGTCCCTGAGCTGCTAGACAGCCACCTGAGGTCGCACTCCACCTCCCCAACGCCGGAAACCCCGAGCTCCGACCTCCTTTGCCTGAAAACGATCGCCACCGCGGCGACCTAGCCTCAGCCGAGAGTCAGGCGCCCGTGGGCAGCGTTCCACAGGCGTTTTCATGGTCCAGCGAGAGAGGCAACAGGAGCGCGCGACCACCATGCTGCTCTCCTCCAAGTTTGGAAGCCAACCGTGAAGAATCCACAGAGAATTTCCAGTTTTTGCTTCTGCGACCGTAAACCGAGCTTCCGGTACGGTTTCTTTAAATTCTCACTCTATGATCTTTCAGAGGTTAACAAATCTTGCACATAGACGCTGGACTAGCCGGCGATCAAGTTCTTTTCTGCATCCATGGCGTGAAACTGGCTAGGAGTGACGAATTTCGAGCTCGATTGAGGGCGGTCATAGCGGGCACGATCGGTCACACGGTGCCGACCGACTTGCCGCCATCCCTGAACCCTTTTGACACCTTGTCGAGCTTCCTAGAGGTACACTGATGCTCTAGGGCCGTTTGTTCGAGGTGTTGGCAGGTTTAGAAACCACGGTCGACGGTGCCGAACCTCAACCGAGGCCGCGGCACGTCGCCGAGCTATTTCCGGTCACCCCCAGCCCGATCTGACACCACCGATGTGTTCCTCGATGTCGACAACCCCCTGGCGGCGAGTTTCAGACCATGGGAGGTCCGGCAGCGGCGAGCCGGCGAGCCCCGAGTCTGCTCCGGCGAGGTTGGCGGCGCGGGCGTGAGAGAACGGCGGGAGGAAGACGAAGCCGGCTGGCCCACGTGTCAGCGACTGAAGAATTTAAATCGGGATCGGGTGTGGCGGGGGATCGGCTGTGCTGGCGCGCAAATACCCTGTGAGCTCCGGTGTGCCGGACACCTCTGCGCTCGACACGTGTGGTATCTGCGGTGTGCCGTACACCTCCGCGCTCGACACGTGTCCCCGCGGGCCCCGAGAGTTTAAACTTTTCCCCGATTTTCAGAATTCTTCCAGACTTCAAATCCTCATAACTTTGGCTAGAGGGCTCCAAATCGAGTGAACCAAATTTTGCTGGATTCATCTTTCTGAGCACTTTCCAGCAAATCAAGTTTCACTTCATGAAAACCCTTGTTTCTCCAGAATTAATTCCTCAAAATTTAAACTGTTAGGAATTTTAATTGTAGAATCCTGGGGAGCAAAATCCTGAAATTTTGCTGGGATGTTCATCAAAATATCCCTGAACTACCATAAAAATTTCAGACCCATTGGATCTCATTTAATCTACCTAATGGTGTGATTAGTGAAACTGTTCCAGAGAAAGTAGAAAATGTTCAGAAACATTTTCAGGATTTTCTCTGAAATTGTTTAGCTCATATCTTTAGCTAGAAACATTCAAATTAAGTGCGACCAACTCCATTAGAACCATCTGAAAATCTAGTTTTCAGAAAGTCATAGTTTGTTTCATGAAAATCCTTAGAGCACCCTAAGAGGTCCAATTAAGGTCAAGGACATAATTAATTGTGGAGAGCTCAAATGAGCTTTGCTGCAACTAAAACTTGACCAAGTCTCTGTTTAGGTTGTAACTAAGCCACAGTAAAAGGTTTCACAGTCATAGAGTCTGTCAAGTGGGACTTATAAGCTTCACAAGTTTAAAACTTAATACAAACACATTTAAATTGATACATATGTTTCTTCTAACATGTAGTCGCTAAGGTCGAGGAGGAACCCGAAGTCCTAGACTTCGTTACTCCGGAGGAACAGCTAGCCTACGACCAAGAGCAGCAAGGCAAGCTCCGGTTTGCATTAACCTTTTTACAAATTTTTACTGTTTTGAGCACATACTTGAATACCTTATTCTTTGCATTAGAGTCTTGTGTGGAAACCCAATTGCATAACCAAGAAAACCATGGGTTGGGTTTGGGATTGCAAACCCCGTTAGCTACTGCAATGCTAAGATATTGTAGGATTCTGTACAAGTCGAGAAGTTGGAACTACTCACGATCATAGGCTAGAGGCACTCGACTCGGGTAGAAAATAGCACATGAAACAGATGGCAAGAATATGAGACCAAGCGGGGAGTAAGGGCAGCAGGACTTTGGGGCCTGTGTGCTATAGATCCGCTTGTGTCGATTGAGGACCGAGCCGTGTGCGGGCCTGTTGAACAAGCTAGAACAGTACCGAAGACCTACCGGCTATATGGGAACCGGGAAACTGATGTAACTCGGGTAGCTGGGTGTTGAGGCATAGCTGGTCGTTCAGAGGGTAGGTTGAGAGCTCGAGGTATAAATCGGTTGGCGGCACTGAGATGCGCGTGCAGAGACCTCTTGCTCAGGATGATTGGACCGGTTCAACATTTGGCTAACGGGTGAAAGGTAGTCCCATACGGCGTCCGTGATGGTTGTTGTAGGCAACATCGAGTACGGCCGTACGTGACGGGTTGTTCGGGTAACCCTGCAGGTGTAAATCGATTATAATCGCCGTCCCTCGCGGTCAGTGAGTACCACTTGTTCACTGTACCGTGACATAGAATGAACAGGCTAGTTACATGTTAAAATGTTGCTGATTGAAAGATGGACTTGATTGCTAATGATTTGCTGTAGTTTAGAGCTAACTAAAGTTCATTTCAACTTTGGGCAAAGTACATGAGAAAAATGCGTTTCTTGTTTGATTGCGGCTCTCTCATGTGCCTTAGCGTGAGGTTCTCCACAAACTGCTGCTAAAACTTGAAAGTAAGGTTCCACTAATTAGGCGAGTCCTTTGCAGGGTTCTATGAGGAAGGGACTCCCGAGGAGGATATGGAACCCCAGGAGGGGAACCCCGTCAAGGGAGTCATGCACGCCGCAGAGTTAGTGTGCGTGTGTGCTAGCAAGGACACGTTCAAGGGCTGAACGTGGACTTGATGCGTAGTCTACGCCGTGAGTGTAGACTGAACTTATTTTGATGTAAACATGTTCATAAACCTGTTTATGTAATATAAAATTTCGCTTCCGCTTTGTACCTTTGACGTGTGTTATACGGTGCTGTGCAACGCAGCACCCCTCAGCGTGATCCTGGGTTGACAAGACCATTGGGTCGTGTCAGCGTTGGTATCAGAGCTCGCTTGAGGTTTAACACAGTACAAAGGTCATCTTTTTCAAAAATCCAGTGAGGAACGAGTTAGTAGCCCGTATAAGGATGTTATTAGAATATAGAAAGTGGCATATTAATCTATTTGACTATGTCAGAAAATCGTGCATCTCGGGACGTGTATGTCTTGGGGGGTGCACGTAAGCGCTGTCCACCAGTGCGCACAAGCTGAAGGGTGGAACCCCACGGGTGGCAGGTAACCCGACCTGCTTTGATATCCTCTACGACTCTTCATGTCGTTTGGGGTATGCCAGCAACGTCTGTCCCTGGCGTGCGTGGTGCAACTTGGTAGACCCCGTCACATGGTCTGAAATGTGAACACGTTACTCAAGGCGTGTTTGGCTTGAGAACATCCGGGCGAGTGATGACGGACGGGTGTACTAACTGTATGGATTCCGGGCTCGGTGTGCAGCCGAGTCTGACGATTGTTTGAGTTTTTGCAGGTAGCCTGACCACGAAACGGTAGACGTGTAGCATCCGTGTGCGAGTGACGTTTAGTGCCACTGAAATAACGAAGCCGGCTAAGTCCGGTATAGGTTTTTCTTTGTGAGGATGTAGTACCGACATAATCTGGTGACGCATCGACGTCACACCCCAACTAAATGAACAACTTCATTTAAAACTTGAAGGTTTTGATCCAAAGCAGTAAAACTTGTTGTAACTCCTTCCCTTGAACAGGATATTCAAAGTTAACAAGTTTTCAACTTATAGGTTGTTAAGGACAGAGCACTCTGTTTTCAGCTGAGTCAAGGCTGAAGTTAATCAGAGGTTAGAGGTTGAGTTCTATCGAGGTTGGGGTTATATGATACATTTATGGAAAGATTTGGAAGAGTTTTACAACTTTTCTGTTGAGGTCCAGAGGTGTTTCATCCCTTAACCAATCGAAAAATGCAGTAGAGTTGAAACTGTCCAGAAAACAGGGCAGAGCAAAGACTCTCTGTAAACTCTCTGTAAATTAAACATAACTTCCTGCATAAAAATCCAAAAATAGAAAATGAGGTATTTCTGAAAAGCTTATGAGATAGGTTACAACTGTGTAACAGAAAGTTTTGTCAGATTAGTAACAGAATTAACTGGTATTCTTGGATTTAGTCAGTACCTAAAGCAGGGAGGTGCTGTCCAATTTCTCCAGAAATTCTGTTACCTTTGACATCTCATAACTTTTGAACCAGGACAGATCTTATGCCAACCAACTACTTTCTGGAAATCTATTGAAGTTAGCTTTAACTTTAATGCTGAGCTCCAGAATTGGTTTTGCCTTTAGCATGGCCTAAATCAAGTTGAAATGGAAACTGGTCAGGGCTGTCATGGGGACAGCAGATCAGCAGTCAAATTTGTTAAAAATTTGAACTATGTTTCCAAGTTTTATGGGTTCAATGACATGTCTTATGTTATAACTCAATGGTTACTGTTTATATAAATATTTGACATGTCTCAAATATATTTTTACAGATGACAGCAGATAAACAGTTGGAGAACGGGTGGGTGATGTCCTACTGTTCTCACCGTAGCGGCTACCCAGAAGCATTGTGGCAAATGCTCCAATATTTCGGGTACAACCAGATGCCGCAATACTTCGCCAAGGAGGAAGGCGAAGAAGGGAACCAGATGTGGACGATCCATGTCGAAGTCCCTGCAGGACCTACGCCACCCGGTTGGGTGCCGTTCACCGTCACGGTGAGAGGAAGACAACCGGAAGGGATGTGGCAAGTGGCAGCCCGTGACACCATGTCACGTTTCTGCCAACTGCACGTGCAGGCTATGGAGGGTACTCCATACGCGCTCATTCCGGTGGAGGGACGGGCCCAGCATGTGTGGGAAGAGAGGTACCAGGAGGCAACAGATCCGGGTTGCCCAAGGTACAACCCCGCAGAGGCAAACCTTAGCCTCCAGATGAGGGCGGGAAACGCCGTGATGGACAGCCAAGCTGTTCATACGGAGCATCTCGCCACAAAGATCAAGGAGAGCACAAGCCGTGGAGACCATTTCGAGAGTGCTCACAGCGCACTCCGCAATGTGCTCCTCCCGACGATCAAGCGACTGAATGAACAACACAATCAGTTGCATCGTCTGAAGAAGGCAAGGAAAAAGAGCCATGTTGACATCGCGGCATTGCAAGAACTGGTACAGAATCTGACCCAGCAGAACGAGGACCTTGCTCAAGAGCGAGACGACGCTATTGAGGAAGGGCAAGGCTGGGAAGAAGATTACAACCAGGCTATGGACGAGGTGCATGCTTTGCAGGACCTCGTACCTCCGGTATTGGGCATACCGGTGGTCTTGGGTCTTCCAGCAATGGGAGAACCCGGGATGGGAGAAGAGGTGGTAGATCCAGAGCCACCCGCGGAGGTGCCGGAGGAGGACGACCCACAGGAGGTCGAGTTCTACTCCGAGTAAGGGGTTACGGTTGCCAAGTAGGGCAGCTAGGGTAGCATAACCCAACTTTTGTAATCGGTGACATGTCGTGTAGACAGTAGCGTATGTATAGGTAGTGACGACATGAGCACGACTTCTCGGAGACTCGAGAATAATGTATCTTGTATAAAGTTTATGCTTTATCAATATATGTGAATGTTGTGCAAATTAATCATGAGTCACTTCAATACCTACTGTTGCATATGGAATTTTAAGTAAGACATGTGCTAATTGCTGCTGTTTTGAATTTCAGAATGACGCGTACTCGTGCCAACCCTGATGTTGGGGGTACCAGTCAAGGGGGAGAGACCTCCCAACAGCCTCCCGAGGACTCCTCGGGACAACAACAGCAACAGCAGCAACAACAACAGCAAACACCGCCACCGCCACTACCGACAGTTACATTGGCCGACATCGTCGCGGCAATGGCGGGCTCGCATCAGCAGCACACAGAGTTGCTGCAGACTCTTATCGCTAATACGTCTCACCCAGAGAGACGTCAAGATCATGAGGAGCGCCAACAGAGCTCCTACTCCGACATCCTGGCTACTCATCCCCCGGTATTCTCAAGGGCAGATGAACCACTTGACGCGGACAACTGGCTCCGCGCCATAGAGATGAAGTTCGGGCTGCTCCAGATCAGCGAGCAGCGCAAGACTCAGTTCGCGGTCCAGCAGCTCCAAGGATCCGCGAGCGCGTGGTGGGCCAACTTCTGTGCTTCACAGCCCACCGACCGAGTGACGACCTGGACAGAGTTTCGGACGGCCTTCAGGGCCTATCATACACCGCCAGGTTTAATGAAGAGGAAGATGCAGGAGTTCTTACACCTGCAACAAGGGAGCCGGAACGCGCTGGAATACTCCAGGGCGTTTAACGATCTCGCGCTATATGCGTCGTATCATGCCGATACCGACGAGAAGCGGCGGGACCATTTTTACCAGGGGCTTAACCTGCTCCTGAAGGACAAGTTGGCGATGTTCAATCGCGGCAGCCTCAAAGACATCATTGATGCTGCGATTGTTCAGGAGGACTCCGGCAAGGAGTTGGCGGCGGCAGAGCGAAAGCGAAGCGTGCCGCAGAGCAGCGGAGAAGGAGGCGGTCCTTCTCAGAAGTTTCAGATGGTGAATCGCCCACCATCGGGTCCACGCTGGCAGCCACCACAGCGGTCGATGCCGTTCCGCAGTCGGCCGTACTCGTCACCGGCATTCAGGCCGGCACTGCCAGTACCACCGCAACAACAACAGCAGCAGCGGGCGATGCCTCGTGCGTTTGCACCTCAGCAACGCATGCTGGGCTTTCATCCACCGAGCACTCCACCAGCAGCGGCCACATGTTACAAGTGTGGTCGTCCAGGACACTTCGCGAGCAGTTGCCCGGAGAGGCAAGGCGGCGGAGTGGCACCACAGTTTCCGGGGAGGAATCAACCCCGGAACCCTACTAATGCGCGGCGGGTGAACCCTAGGCCCGGCACCGTCCACCAGCTTGCCATTGAGGACGTGCCAGAGGGCGAGCCAATCCTTGCGGGTATGTTCCAACTCCACCAGCATCCCGCTATAGTACTATTTGATTCAGGCGCCACACATAGCTTCATTAGCCAAGCTTTCATTGATAAACATAGCTTGCAAATACTACCCACCGATAGTCCTTATGTGATTTGTTCACCGGGTGGGAAAATTTCAGCAAGCATGATGGTCCCAAAAGCGCCATTGTGCTTAGAGGGTAGAGTTTACCCTACGTCTCTCATAATTTAAGAGGGACAAAAGGTCGATGTCATCTTAGGGATGTCGTGGTTAACCCGCCACAGCGCTGTTTTAGACACCGTCCTCCGAGTTGTGCACCTGAACTCAGAAGTGCACGAGTCTCACTCATTATTTCTGGACAGTCCAGAAATAAAACTTCCAAGTGTCTATCAAGCCACAACCATCAGATTGGAAGATATTCCAGTGGTCCGAGAGTTCCCTGATGTATTCCCGGGCGATTTGCCGGGGATGCCGCCTGATAGAGAGGTGGAGTTCAAGATTGAACTTGCACCAGGAACCATGCCAATATCCCGAAGGCCGTACAAGATGGCGCCCAAGGAGTTGGCTGAACTGAATACTCAGCTCACGGACCTTCTGGAGAAAGGTTTTATTAGACCGAGCTCCTCGCCATGGGGTTGTTCGGCATTATTTGGCAAGAAGAAGGATGAGACATTGCGGCTTTGCGTGGACTATCGTCCATTAAATGCCGTAACCATCAAGAACAAGTACCCGTTGCCACGGATCGACATGTTGTTTGATCAGTTGGTAGAAGCAAAGATCTTTTCCAAAATGGACTTAAGATCCGGGTACCATCAGATTAAGATAAGGGCTGAGGACATTCTGAAGACGGCTTTCTCGACGAGGTACGGACTTTATGAGTACCTGGTCATGTCCTTCGGCCTCACCAATGCTCCAGCTCACTTCATGTACTTGATGAACTCGGTATTCATGCCGGAGTTGGACAAGTTTGTCGTGGTCTTCATTGACGACATCCTGGTATATTCCAAGTCGGAAGAAGATCACAAGAAGCATCTGCGTATAGTCTTGCAACGGCTGCGGGATCACAAGTTATACGCGAAATTCAGCAAATGTGAGTTTTGGATATCGCAAGTGCCTTTCCTCCCGCATATCATCTCAGCGGAGGTATCGCTGTGGACCCGTGCAAGATCACTCAAGTGCTGAATTGGAAATCCCCGAGAACTGTTCACGAGGTACGGAGTTTCCTCTGACTCGCGGGATATTATCGGAGGTTCATTCTGAACTTCTCGAAGATTGCCAAGCCAATGACAGAGCTGCTGAAGAAGGCTACCAAATATGTTTGGAGTCCAGCATGTGAAGCAGCATTCAAGGCTTTAGTCAAGCACCTGACGTCAGCACCGGTTTTGGCGCAGCCAGACACAACAAAACCGTTCGATGTGTACTGCGATGCATCCGACATTGGGCTCGGATGTGTGCTGATGCAAGACCGAAGAGTGGTCGCGTATGGATCACGGCAGCTTAGAAACCATGAGCAGAATTATCCAACTCACGACTTGGAGCTCGCTGCCATGGTACTCGCACTCAAAATGTGGAGGCACTACCTACTCGGTAACCTCGTACATTTATATACCGACCACAAAAGCCTCAAGTACATATTCACTCAGAAGGAGCTGAACATGAGGCAACGAAGATGGTTAGAACTGATAAAGGATTATGAAATAGAGATCCATTATCATCTGAGCAAGGAAAACGTAGTGGCAGATGCGCTGAGCCGCAAGTCACACGTCAACAATCTGACCATCACACCGTTGGAAGAGAGCGAACCACCACTACATGTGATTCCACACGGAGCTCTCTACAACCTAGCTTTGATCCCCACCATCCGTGAAGAGATAGCGGCAGCTCAGAAACATGACAAGGGCATGTCGCATTTGCGGAGACGTGTAGATAATGGGGAGCTGAAATGTTTCCGGGAGGACGGAGACGGCGTCCTATGGTTCAAGGACCGGATCGTCGTACCCCGTAACCCGGAATTACGAAAGAAAATTTTTGATGAGGCCCACTTGTCAAAGTTTTCTATTCACCCCGGCAGCAACAAAATGTATCAAGAACTCAGAAGCAAGTTTTGGTGGACACGGATGAAGCGTGAGACTGCAAAATACGTGTCCAAGTGTGATACATGTCGAAGGGTGAAGGCAGACCACATGCGGAAACCGGGACTGCTACAACCACTGGGCATTCCTGCCTGCAAGTGGGAGGATGTGAGCATGGACTTCATCGTCGGTTTACCCACCACTTTGCAGAAACAAGATTCTGTGTGGGTGATCGTCGATCGGCTCACCAAAGTTGCCCATTTCATCCCGGTCAACACAAACTACAACGCCTAGAAGTACGCTGAACTGTACATCTCACGGATCCTATGTCTGTACGGCGTACCCCGTACTATCATATCGGATCGGGGCACTTTATTTGTGTCCCGTTTTTGGGAGCAGCTGCACGCTGCCTTGGGGACAAAGCTGATCCGTAGTTCAGCATACCACTCGCAGACGGATGGGCAAACGGAGCGGGTAAATCAGATTCTAGAAGACATGCTACGAGCTTGCGCTATCAACCACGGCATGAATTGGGATGATCACTTGCCGTTAGCCGAGTTCTCGTACATCAATGGGTACCAAGCCAGCATCAAGATGGCGCCCTACGAGGCGCTATACGGTAGGAAATGCCGCACACCATTAAACTGGTGTGAGTCTGGCGAAAGGGTTACCTTCGGGATTGACCTTGTCAACAACGCGGAAGAAAAGGTTCGACTGATTCAAGCGAAACTAAAAGCCGCCCAATCCCGTCAAAAACAATATGCAGACCGGAGAAGGCACCCGTTACAATTCGAATTTGGAGATCACGTATACCTACGGGTGTCTCCAATGAAGGGCGTAAACAGATTTGGGGTGAGAGGAAAGTTGGCACCCCGATTCATCGGTCCATTACAGATTACCGAAAGATGTGGATCAGTGGCATACCGGCTGAAATTACCAGAAGCACTTTCCGGTGTGCACGACGTCTTTCACATTGCCCAGCTGAGGAAGTGTCTTAAGCTATCAACTACCGTTCAGCTGGAGGATATTGAAGAACTGCAACCGGATCTCACCTATCGGGAGGAACCGGTGCAGATTATCGATGAAAAGGCCCGAACCACACGCAACCGTACGTTGTGGTTCTACAAGGTTCTATGGAGTAATCACTCCATGGACGAAGCGACATGGGAGAGCGAAGAATTTCTTCGCGCTAACTACCCCAACTTTTTCACGTCGCATATCCGGTAATTTTCCACCGTCCTCTCTCTCATTTTTACCTTATAATCTCGGGACGAGATTCTTTTAAGGGGGAAGGAATGTAAGGGCCTCAGTTTTGGCACACATTTGAAGTGTTCATCACCACACCACACACCTCATTTGAGGAAAGATGATGAACACAAATGAAGAGCAAGTAACCACCATCAACATGCTCATTAGAGAACAAACTCACACATTGCAAAAGTGGTATTTCCCACATGTGATATAGGTGGGCAGGACATACGAAAACTCCTACACTTTGCTAAGGATGTCCATGCCAAGTTTCACCCAAATTCCAAACCTTTTTGAGGTCATGTTGGGTATAGTTAGAAAGAGAGCAGTTTGAAACCATATTCAAATTCAAACTGTTTTTATCCCATGAATTTAAAAGTGGGAGGCATATTCTTATTCAGCACATTTTTGTGAGCTCACACACCAATTTTCACTCCATTTGGAGTTGATCTTGACATGAGCTAAGTGGGACAAATTCAAACTTTATTTGAATTCAAAACTGAACTTATGCTGAAATTCATTAAAATCAAACCCCATTTGAATTCTACTCAATTCAAATGGCTCAGGGGTGAATAATTGGAATCACCAGGGGTATTATGGGGCTCACTGTTTACAACAGTGATTAAGAGTAAATTTCAGAGGTTAAAACCCCGGGTGGGACCCACGTGTCATAGAGGGAAGAAGGAGAAACTTGCACCCAAAGCCAGAGTCTCGGTGGGAAATTCCACCGAGCAGCTGTCGGCCGTGCCACCGAGCAGCTACCGGCGCCACCAGCTACTTCCCTCTCCGTGCGCTGGCACCCAGGGCGGCTGGCTCGCGCCCCCACGTGACCGGCACCGCCTCAGCCGAGCAGGAGTCGGCCAGCTTTATCTTCTCGCGGGCAAACCCGAGCAGCGGCATTGTTTCTCGCCGCAGCTCTCTGCTCAATCGGGAAAACCAGCAAAACCATCTCCTCCTTCGTCCCTGAGCTGCTAGACAGCCACCTGAGGTCGCACTCCACCTCCCCAATGCCAGAAACCCCGAGTCCGACCTCCTTTGCCTGAAAACGATCGCCACCGCGGCGACCTAGCCTCAGCCGAGAGTCAGGCACCCGTGGACAGCGTTCCACAGGCGTTTTCACGGTCCAGCGAGAGAGGCAACAGGAGCGCGCGACCACCGTGCTGCTCTCCTCCAAGTTTGGAAGCCAACCGTGAAGAATCCACAGAGAATTTCCAGTTTATGCTTATGCGACCGTAAACCGAGCTTCCGGTACGGTTTCTTTAAATTCTCGCTCTATGATCTTTCGGAGGTTAACAAATCTTACACATAGACACTGGACTAGCCGGCGATCAAGTTCTTTTCTGCATCCGTGGCGTGAAACTGGCTAGGAGTGACGAATTTCGAGCTCGATCGAGGGCGGTCATAGCGGGCACGATCGGTCACACGGTGCCGACCGACTTGCCGCCATTCCTGAACCCTTTTGACACCTTGTCGAGCTTCCTAGAGGTACACTGATGCTGTAGGGCCATTTGTTCGAGGTGTTGGCGGGTTTAGAAACCACAGTCGATGGTACCAAACCTCAACCGAGGCCGCGGCACGTCGCCGAGCTATTTCCGGTCACCCCCAGCCCGACCTGACACCACCGATGTGTTCCTCGACGTCGACAACCCCCTGGCGGCGAGTTTCAGACCATGGGAGGTCTGGAAGCGGCGAGCCGGCGAGCCCCGAGTCTGCTCCGGCGAGGTTGGCGGCGCGGGCGCGAGAGAACGGCGGGAGGAAGACGAAGCCGGCTGGCGCACGTGTCAGCGACTGAAGAATTTAAATCGGGATCGGGTGTGGCCGGGGATCGGCTGTGCTGGCGCGCAAATACCCTGTGAGCTCCGGTGTGCCGGACACCTCCGCGCTCGACACGTGTGGTATCCCCGGTGTGCCGGACACCTCCGCGCTCGACACGTGTCCCCGCGGGCCCCGAGAGTTTAAACTTTTCCCCGATTTTCAGAATTCTTCCAAACTTCAAATCCTCATAACTTTGGCTAGAGAGCTCCAAATCGAGTGAACCAAATTTTGCTGGATTCAGCTTTCTGAGAACTTTCCAGCAAATCAAGTTTCACTTCATGAAAACCCTTGTTTCTCTAGAATTAATTCCTCAAAGTTTAAACTGTTAGGAATTTTAATTGGAGCATCCTGGGGAGGAAAATCCTGATATTTTGCTGGGATGTTCATCAAAATATCCCTGAACTACCATAAAAATTTCAGACCCATTGGAGCTCATTTAATGTACCTAATGGTGTGATTAGTGAAACTGTTCCAGTGAAAGTAGAAAATGTTCAGAAATATTTTCAGGATTTTCTCTGAAATTGTTTAGCTCATATCTTTAGCTAGAAACATTCAAATTAAGTGAGACCAACTCCATTAGAACCCTCTGAAAATCTAGTTTTCAGAAAGTCATAGTTTTTTCATGAAAAATCCTTAGAGCACCCTAAGAGTTCCAATTAAGGTCAAGGACATAATTAATTGTGGAGGGCTCAAATGAGCTTTGCTGCAACTAAAACTTGACCAAGTCTCTGTTTAGGTTGTAACCAAGCCACAGTAAAAGTTTCACAATCATAGAGTCTGTATAGTGGGACATAAGCTTCACAAGTTTAAACTTAATACAAACACATTTAAATTGATACATATGTTTCTTCTAACATGTAGTCGCTAAGGTCGAGGAGGAACCCGAAGTCCTAGACTTTGTTACTCCGGAGGAACAGCTAGCCTACGACCAAGAGCAGCAAGGCAAGCTCCGGTTTGCATTAACCTTTTTACAAATTTTTACTGTTTTGAGCACATACTTGAATACCTTATTCTTTGCATTAGAGTCTTGTGTGGAAACCCAGTTGCATAACCAAGAAAACCATGGGTTGGGTTTAGGATTGCAAACCCCGTTAGCTACTGCAATGCTAAGATAGTGTAGGATTTGGTACAAGTCGAGAAGTTGGAACTACTCGCGAGCATAGGCTAGAGGCACTCGATTCGGGTAGAAAATAGCACATGAAACACATGGCAAGAATATGAGACCAAGCGGGGAGTAAGGGCAGCAGGACTTTGGGGCCTGTGTGCTATAGCTCCGCTTGTGTCGATTGAGGATCGAGCCGTGTGCGGGCCTGTTGAACAAGCTAGAACAGTACCGAAGACCTACCGGCTATATGGGAACCGGGAAACTGATGTAACTCGGGTAGCTGGGTGTTGAGGCATAGCTGGTCGTTCAGAGGGTAGGTTGAGAGCTCGAGGTGTAAATCGGCTGGCGGCACTGAGATGCGCGTGCAGAGACCTCTTGCTCGGGACGATTGGACCGGTTCAACATTTGGCTAACGGGTGAAAGGTAGTCGCGTATGGCGTCCGTGATGGTTGTTGTAGGCAACATCGAGTATGGGCGTACGTGACGGGTTGTTCGGGTAACCCTGCAGGTGTAAATCGATTATAATCGCTGTCCCTCGCGGTCAGTGAGTACCACTTGTTCACTGTACCGTGACGTAGAAAGAACAGGCTAGTTACATGTTAAAATGTTGCTGATTGAAAGATGGACTTGATTGCTAATGATTTGCTGTAGTTTAGAGCTAACTAAAGTTCATTTCAACTTTGGGCAAAGTACATGAGAGAAATGCGTTTCTTGTTTGATTGCGGCTCTCTCATGTGCCTTAGCATGAGGTTCTCCACGAACTGCTGCTAAAACTTGAAAGTAAGGTTCCACTAATTAGGCGAGTCCTTTGCAAATGATTTTTACCTCATGTAACCCATTACCCCTCATGTAGAAGTTCCATGTTTAGGTGAGACGGGTCAGACTTGCTGAGCCTTCGTGCTCACTGCTTGTGTTTGAAGCTTTTGCAGGGTTCTATGAGGAAGGGACTCCCGAGGAGGAGACGGAACCCCAGGAGGAGAACCCCGTCGAGTGGGAGTCGTGCACGCCGCAGAGTTAGTGTGCGTGTGTGCTAGCAAGGACACGTTCAAGGGCTGAACGTGGACTTGATGCGTAGTCTACGCCGCGAGTGTAGACTGAACTTATTTTGATGTAAACATGTTCATAAACCTGTTTATGTAATATAAAATTTCGCTTCCGCTTTGTACCTTTGACGTGTGTTATACGGTGCTGTGCAACGCAGCACCCCTCAGCGTGATCCTGGCTCGACAAGACCGTGGGGTCGTGTCACTCATGCATATCTCTGGCATCACACGAAATTATCACATTGTTACGCATTGCATTTAGGCACCCCACGGTCATGATGTATATATGAGAAAACCCCATTTTTACAAATCATACATTTAGGGGGAGTTCCTTCATACAAACATCATGATCAAAACTAATATTTTTACTCTCTAATTAAAATTTAATTGGTTGTCATCAATCACCAAAAGATGGGAGATTGAAAGTGCATCTAGTCCCCCATGTGGGTTTTGGAAGATTGATGACAAACAATTAAAATGCTAAAAAGTTGAAATGAGCATGTATGTAGAAAAGTTGGACGGTAAAAAGAGATTGGGGGCTTCTCAAAAGGAAAAATGGAGAAGAAGGCATGAAGCCATACAAAAAAATTTAAGATTTTTATTTTCTTGAGTATAGGAATGCCGCATTATTAAGAGGGACACAACACGCAACAAAGAAAAAGCAAGCTCAATCCCAATTCAAACAACACTTAGTATAGAAAAGAGTACTTAGGCCATTTAACCTCGGACATGTCATAGAGATTCGGATAAGTGCTCTCTGTAGCCTCGGACATGTCCGAATGATTCGGAGAAGTACTCTCTGTGTAGACTCGGACGTATCCGAATAAATTCGGACATGTCCAAAATCTAGGGGTTTTGGGAGTTTCTAAGTCAAGAGGGTCGGACATGTCTGAAAATTTTGGAAATGTACCCTCTGTGTAGGTCCGAACATGTTCGAAAAAGTCGGACAAGTACCCTCTGTGTAGGTCCGGACATGTCCGAACACTTCGGACATGTACTCTCTTTTTAGGGCTGGACATGTCCGAAGTGGAGTTTGGACATGTCCGAAGTCTGAGGATATCTAAAGTCTAGTTCGGATATGTCAGTTCAGACATGTTCGAAGTGGAATCAACGCGACAGTTCAAATTAGTGTCAGTTGAGGACGTCATTTTACCGTTGATGATCCCCAATCTCGGACATGTTCGAAGTGGAGTTCGGACATATCCGATCTTTAGTGGTTGGCTAGGATAACATTTTGTGGACCCCCTATAAAAGGAGGGATCTCGTCCCCATTTTGTTTTTTATGAACTCCAGAGCTTTCACCAGCATTCTTGAGCACTCCTAGACCTCTCTCACACCCTCTAGCACTCAAATTTGAATTTTGTGAGGATTTGAGGGTTTGTGAGGAAAATCAAGAAGAAGAACACCTTGGGTTGAGCTTGCTGATCTTTACAACTTCTTGCTGTTGTGGTTTGTGTTTATTACTCTTGGGACTTTGTCCCTAGGCGGCTAGGTGTCGCGCAGTGATTCCCAACTTTTGGTGAGACTCGGGAAGTTTGTATTACCCGTGATTTGATAGTGGAACAACCAAGTTTGATCTTTGTGATCACTTGGTGAGGGTTAGGGTTGAAAGAGACCTTGTCCTTCATGGACTCCTCAACGGAGACGTAGATTCCTGTGTGGAATCGAACTTCGGTGAACAAATCTTAATGTCCATTTATGTTTATTTACTTGTTCATCATATTTCATATTATTGCTCTTGCTTGTGTTGATCAAACCCTAGCTTTGAATTACTTCAATATTTAGATCATCAAACTCACACAATAGCTTGCTAGTATTGTTTAAGAGTTGTTCCTTGATCATATCTCTCATACACTTGACCTAGAACTAGCTATATTTATTTTTGCTGCGACCAACTTTGGAGAAGTTTGATTTGATCAGATATCCGAAAATTTTGGACTTGTCCGAATCTGATAGAATTTGTTAATTATTGTGTTTTAGATTTAAATTAGCCTATTTACCCCCCTCTAGGCAACTTTCACTTGCCAGCCCGGGCAGCAAACCCTCGCGCTGCTCCCCTCTTCCCCGTGCCGCTCGCCTCTCCGCTCCCCCTCGTGCCGCCCGCCTCGTCTCGCGCCGCTCACCTCCCCCTCACCCGGCGTCGGTCTGACGCTCGCCTTGCCCCCCCCAGGCAAGCTCACCCACCGCTCGCCCCTGCAACCAGGCGACCGCCGCTCGCCTCTCCCCCACCCCCAGGCGAACGCCCGTCGCCCGATCGCCCAGTCCCTCCGCCGGCCGACGCTGCCTTGTCTGCCTCTGTCAGGCCCCCCGGCATCCCCCCCCCCCCCCCCCCGCTGGATCTGGAGCCACTCGAGCAGATGTGCTGCTAATCGTGCTACACTGGTACTGCTTGCTTTTTCTTACGCTTTCTTTAATTGTTTGAGATTGTGGAATTGCTAGTTAGGCTGCTATTTCTTTATAGAGTATTGCATAAAGTTTAATGTTACATGCATCCTTGCCATAGATCAATGTGATGATATGGTTCTGAAATTGCCTAGATTGTGGTGAATAGGCTAAAATGCCTGTGTGACGTCCGGTCCCGTAAAAAACCACGGATCCGAACTGATGCATATGTGTGCCTAGGATGTTCATCACACATACACATATAATCCACAAACTGAATTCAGAATATATAACCACGAATGAATAGGGTTTAAGTACTTTATTACATTAATCTCTATTGCAGCGGAAGTCTCTAATCTATTCTAGAAGCGGAAGTCTTCTAACTATAGCAGAAGCAAACTAAGCACGGCAGCGGCTCCATCGCCTACTCCACAGGCAAGTTGACGGTAGATCGCATGCCTAGTACTCCACATGGTCTTCGACGTACTCTTCTCCTGTTGCTGATGATGAAGTAATAATGCAAGTTTGAGTACATGACGTACTCAGCAAGTGCAGGAAAATATGATATGTAGCTTACATCAAGGTAGGATTTAAAAAGGCTCATTGCAGAAAGCAAAGTTTATTTCACAAACATGATACAACAGCAACTAACTTTAAGTGAATTTAGTCCCAACATATATCCAATTAAAACATCAACATACCTCCTTTATGATTCACCACCTTTCATATCTCATCCGAACATTTATCTTTCTCAACTTTTCTTCATGAATACCATCTCATATTCATGATCATCTCATCACATATTCAATGCCATCTCATAACTGCGACCAAGCTCATTATCACGACTCAACAGTCGCAATTTCTTTACCAAGACTCAATAGTCTTGAAACCAAACCTCAATGACCAAACCATAACCAAACCAATGACATCCCAATAACCAAACGGAACCATCCATCCCAATAACCATCCCATCTAATCATGGAAGTTGGCCTGATGCTTGTGACCGGAAGCACGTCTATCATGATAGTTTTATACCCTGCAGAGTTTGCACCACTTTACCCACAAGTTTGTGATTTCGTCACCCGTCGGCGACTGCAGAACCTCCATTATACCAGTACACAACCGTCGGTGTATGGCCAAGAGATCACAAAATAGCCTTTACAAAGGGGTTACTAGATGTATGGACTCACTAAGGTTTCACCAGCAGGCTCGAATCACCATTCTCCCACCTACGGGCCCCCTCTTGTGCCATGCAGTTCCCAAGGCAGTCCTCACTCGACTCCCATACCCCGCGCCTCCCACGGTCCATAACAATCTAGCAACTTACCTAATTAGTCAGCTAAGCCGCACCCATAATTGGCCTTGTGGTGACACTGTATTCCTGGCATGTGCTCGCATGAACCGGTCCTTAGATCTACGGCAAGTAACCACCATCTCATTCTACCACATCCACGAACGAAGCCTGCCTTGATCTCCCCCGATTCATGTTCATTATCATCAAGTTCTCATTAACATTATGAGTGCAGTAGCTAGACACATTCTATTGCTCCCCATATCCCGTAGATTAGCGAAATAGAAAAGAATAACGACCATACCCGACTCATAAACTTCCCTGGTGACAAGGGTGGTTAACAAAACTAGTAAACTCCTATAAAAGTGTTTCCCATCAAGTTGACTGAGCATACACCGTTTTCACAAACAAAACAGTTTCCAAAAACATGGGATCAATATGGTCAAGGGGCACTTGCCTTGTTCCTATGGTTTCTGTTGCTCTTGGATCTCGAAGTCTTGGTGCTGTAATCCTTCATAGATAGCTCCCTGAGCTTGTCCTTCTACTTACGATCATGCACATACAAGATTTACAGTAATCAATCATCATGCACAATCCTTATTCAAGATGCAATGGTGCATATGCATTCTAATCCTATGGCGCTGTTTCATTAGATCAGTTTGTACGTGTTCTTGCATGTTTTAATGGATTGCATGGGTTTTACGATGAACAAAGGTATAGGGATCAAATGTGGATGTGGTGATGAACTCGATTCAAGATGTAGATCAATTCCACCATTAATAACCGATCCACACGTGATCTGTCCACACGAAAAAGCTTCTGTTCGAAGGGATCAAAGAAACAGATGCAAAGAAAACCGCGATGACATCGTAAGGTGGTAATGGAGACCTACCTTACTTCCTTCGGGTCCTTCCTCCTAGCAATGGCAGTAAAAAAGATCGCCGGCTCTCCTCCAGCGATCGTGACAGGCTCGTCGGCGGTCTCACCGGCGACGGAACTCTGGCAAGGGGGTGAAACTCGGCGAGTTGGAAGCTAGGGCCTCCAAGTCGTCGACTCGGGAGGTGGAAAATAAAAGTATGTGGATGCGGCCATGGGGGTGTTTTGGGTTCTATTTATAACAGGAAAAAGAAGAGTCCTTCTCCAATTGGATTTCAAATAAGAGTCCTATTTGATTTGTGTTTGGATCTTAACAACTTATCTTCAATAGATTTGGTGCGGTATCAATCGTAGAAGAAATCGTGTTGGTTTCTTCTGTATCGGGCGCTAGCGCATAGGGCAAAACTGCTTAAGGACCTCGTCCTTCCGCAGAGATAAGCTCCAGAGGCTCCACGTGTCCAGCGGGGGCCCGGGCTTCCCTTTTCCTCAGGGGCGAGCTCTGGTTGCACCACGTGTCAGGCGAGCAGGACCTCCCTCTTCCTCAGAGGCGAGCTCCGCATGCGCCACGCATCCTGGCGGGCCGGGACCTCCCCTCTTTCCAGAGACGAGCTCCGCGTATGCCACGTGTCAGTGCCGGACCTCCCCTCTCTTCGTAAGTGAGCTCCGAGAGTGTCACGTCAGTGCCAGACCTCCCCTCTCTTCAGAGGTGGCTCCAAGAGTGCCACGTGTCCTAGCAGCGCCAGATCTCCTTCTTGCTCAGAGATGAGCTCCGAGGTCGACATGTGTCCAACTGCGTCGGATCTCTCTTCTCCCTGGAGGTAAGCTCCGAGAACGACACGTGTCAAGCTGTGTCAGACCTCCCGGAGGTGAGCTCCGAGGATGACACGTGTCCATCGGGACCTTCTCCTCGGAGGTGAGCTCCGAGGATGACATGTGTTCCGTAGTGTCGGACCTCTCGGAGGTGAGCTCCGAGAGCGTCACGTGTCAAACAGGGCCGGACCTCTCGGGGATGAGCTCCAAGAGCGACACGTGTCCCGTGGGTTGGACCTCCCGCTTCTCCACAATGACTAGCTCCACAGGCGACACGTGTCCTGCAGGACTGGCCTCGCTCCTCCGCAGAGGCTAGCTCCGGGGGCATCATGTGTCCCACGGGGTCGGACCTCGCCCCTTCCGCAGAGGCAAGCTCCGAGCCTGCCACGTGGCCAGTTAGCGGCGGACCTCTCCCCCTCCATGGGGATGAGCCCCGAAGGCGCCACTTGGCCAGCGGGCCGCGGGAAGTGTCTACGGTGCTCCTCGGTGAACTGGATTTGGCTCTTTTTAGCTATCTTTCTGATTCTTTCTCTGTTTCCTTTTCTTTAAAAATGTTTTCTCTACATGAAATATGAATGCATGCATGGTTACGAAATTGAGGGTGTTACAAACCTACCCCCCTTAAATTGAATCTCGCCCTCGAGATTCGATAGCGTAGAATAGATGAGGGAATTCTGCCTTGAGGTCTTCCTCACGCTCCCATGTAGCTTCGGCTTCTGTGTGATAGCTCCATTGTACCCTACACCATCGGATCACTTTGTTCCTCGTGACCCTTTCCTTCACGTCCAGAATTCGGACAGGGTGCTCTATAATGGTTAGATCCTCTTGAAGTTCGAGATCATCCATTGGTACTTGTTCTTCCGGTACTCTCAAGCACTTCTTGAGCTGGGATACGTGAAACACGTCATGCACGTCGGAGAGGTGCGTTGGGAGTTCTAGTTGATAGGCTACTTCTCCTCGCTTGCCCAAAATCATAAATGGCCCGATATAGCGAGGTGCTAGCTTGCCTTTTACGTTGAAACGTCGTTGGCCATGGTTAGGCGATACCTTAAGGTATACGAAGTCTCCTACTTCAAAGGTCAACTTTCTTCGCCTATTGTCCGCATAGCACTTTTGGCGTGACTGAGCGGCCTTCAAGTTCTCCCGTATCGTTTGGATTTGCTTCTCAGCCTCTTGTAGCACTTCTGGTCCAAACACTTGGTTCTTTCCGGTCTTGTTCTAGAACAACGGCGTTCTACACCGTCTACCATATAATGCTTCAAAAGGTGACATCTTCAAACTTGCTTGGTATCTGTTGTTGTACGAGAACTCGGCGTACGGAAAGCTCCTATCCCAACTACGTCCATGTTTCAAGACACAAGCTCTCAACATGTCCTCCAAAATTTGGTTTGTCCTCTCGGTTTGTCCATCAGTCTGCGGGTGGTAAACGGAGCTAAAATCCAGTCGTGTACCCATAGCTTCATGCAGCTTCTTCCAGAACCTAGAGGTAAATTCGGTACCCCAGTCTGAAACTATCCTCTTCAGGACTCCATGACGGCACACGATTTGCTCCATGTATAGCTCGGCCAGTTGTGCAACATTGTACATGGTTTTAACAGGAAGAAAATGAGCTGTTTTTGTCAATCGGTCCACAATAACCCAGATGGAGTCATAACCCGACTGAGTACGTGGCAATCCGACTATGAAATCCACGCTGATGTCTTCCCACTTCCACTCGGGTACTTTCAATGGTTGCAACAGTCCAGCGGGTCTTTGATTTTCGGCCTTCACCCGTTGGCATGTGTCACATAAGGCAACATATTCAGCTATGTCCCTTTTCATACCATCCCATCAATAACAAGTTTTCAGGTCCTTGTACATCTTTGTACTGCCGGGATGTATGGAATAAGATGAGTCATGTGCCTCTTTTAATATTGTGTTGCAGATGTGCTTCACGTTAGGCACACAAACCCTTTTTGCTAACCAAAGCATACCCTTCTCATCTTCTTTGAAGTCCTTTTCTATGCCTTGTCAGGTTCTTTCTCTGATCTCTTTGATTTCCTCATCCGTTGCTTGGCCATCTCGTATCTCTTGTTCCAGCGAAGAGTGGAGTTCCATCACTTCCATCTCGTTTAAGAACCCGAGATGTAACCGTTCAAACTCCTTGCATAGCTCAGGCGGTAGCTCCCGACTCGTGAGTTGGTGACATGCTCCCTTTCGGCTCAATGCATCAGCTACTACATTGGCCTTCCTGGGGTGATAGTTGATTCCAACATCATAATCCTTGATGAGTTCCAACCATCGACGTTGCCTCAAATTCAAATCCGTTTGGGTGAATATTGACGGGGACCCCGCCGTCCCAATCACTCACGGGGACGAGGCACCTTTCCCGGGAATCACATTGGGTGGTGCCGTGTTATGCGGCACCCAACAGCACACATATAAGGAACAATGTATTACATAAATAAAAGCGGAAGCTTAAAAATGTTCTTTGTAAATAATTTACATAAAATAGCTACAGCGGAAGTCTATAAGCAGCTCACGTCGAATAACTATGAAGCACCCGAGAAGAGGTCCAGCCCGCGGACTCCTCTCGCTAGCAACACGAAGACATGGCAGCGGCTAGGTCCTCCATGTGTAACATGACTCGGACGTTCCCGAGTCTCACCGGACAACCTTCTTTATACCGTCGTATTAACCTGCAAAACCACTCATATAGCAAGAGTGAGCACAAAGGCTCAGCAAGACTTAACCGTTTCTCCTAAGACATGCAACTCTACATGGAAGTAACCTAAGACTTAAACATGTCATTTGCGAAAAGACTCGCCTATGAGTTCATCCTTTACTTTCAGATTTTAGCCATATTAGTAGTGACCTTGCGACCAGCAACATTGGAACTCCACAATCAAAAAAGAAACGCTTCATCCCAATGTTACTTGTCCCAAGGTGGAAAATAACTTTAGTTTGCTCTATCTTTACTTTGAACATGGTTTTCATGCAATTTCCATTTATCATAACAGCATCTAAAACTTTGCAAACTATTTCCACACAACTTGATTACTACGTCACAACACAGGGAGCAAGCGGTATTCAATAACCACGTTGGACGGTGATTCGAATCAAACACTAACTGGATAACTCGACACATACGCCCGCCTCTGAAGACCCAAATGTGGCGTCCTTCATTACGTCGTATGTGGCAACCTTTTGCAGGACACTAGACTGTAGAACCGGTCGCGCCGTCTCGGGCTCATAGGTCTAACGAGACGATGTGGTATGCCTCTACAATCCAATGAACCTGGTACATCGGTTTCCTGGTTCCCATATGTCAGTAAGCATCCGGTACACAACTCAATACCTGCTCCTGGGTGCCGCACAAGCATCGATCCTTAACCAACACAGGCAGAGCTACTCGACCAAGACTTCGTCTTGTCGCCGCCTAACCATCCTGCCTGGTCTCATCTTTAGAAATGTAAACTTTCGTTTGCCTCATTTCCAACTACATCCGTGTAATCCCGTCTATAACTCGCAAGTAGATTCCACTACTCGTCTTCTACCGGATGTCCTAAGCTATTTAGCACGGCATTATTCTACAGCGGTGACCCTTTCTACCCTTAACTCCAGGGTTCATTTGGTCATGCATTTGGAGT
The DNA here is from genome assembly GCA_030760725.1 of Neostapfia colusana. NCBI lineage: Eukaryota > Viridiplantae > Streptophyta > Magnoliopsida > Poales > Poaceae > Neostapfia > Neostapfia colusana. The sequence goes on from JASWHV010000003.1 coordinate 88,926,900, forward strand.
GTAAAACATCCTTGACCTAATGCGCATACAAACTTAGACCCATAGTAGTGAACCAAGTAAAAACTTGAGAAAACAACTTAAATGCAAACCGGGGCTTGCCTTGGTTTTGCAGGTGACTAAAGTCAGATAATATGAAGTTAGTTGCTGACGACTTGAAGTTAATCCCTGCCCTTCTTGTTCCTTTATCCAAGCTCAACTTCTCCTTCTTCACTTTCCACGTTTAATCGCTACACATTATGAATATGCATACATGTTTAATTGTAAAACTTTTGCTAACAAGGGCTAAAGGCATGTTTAAAACTGGAACTCTGTTTAAGAATTTAAAATGACACTGGGGCTTGTGGTTTGGTGTAACACCCCAAAACCTGTAAAGAGGTGAATTTAAAAATTTTTGGACGTATTGCATGGGGTGCAGAAATTCAAATTTAAATTGGAATTCAAATTCAAATCAAAACAGAAAAGAAAAAGAAAAAGAAAAACCCCACCGGCCAGTGGGCCGAAACCCATCAGCCGGCCCAATCTCCCCGCGCCAGCCCCGAACCCGCGCCCCTCTCTTCCTCTCACTGACACGCGGGGCCCGGATGTCATCCCTTACCTCCCACGCGCCGGCCGACCCCGGGACTCTTCTAGCACCCGAATCCAAACCACCTCCGAAAAACCGCGCCAACAGCCCGATCTTCGGCCCCGGATGCTGCTATTTAACCGAGTCGATCCTCTGCCGCCTTCCCCCATGAAATTCCCGCAAAGAAACTCGCCGAATTCCCCAGCGCGCTCAACTTTTCTCTCCGGTGAGAACCGAAGCATCGATCACCGTTTTCTTTCGATCCTTGCTCGGGTTTTCTGGTCTAACGCGCCGATCATGTTCCACCACCTCCGGGGAGTCACACAGGTGAAGAAAACCCGGTGTTTTGCACCCTAGACGCAACTCCGGCGAGCACCGCTGCTATTTCATCTCGGACCTCGCCGCCGACCGCCTTCCAGGGCCTCCGAGTTCAACAAAAACCCCGAGGTGAGATCCACGACCTCCCCTCTACCGTTCTAAGCCATGAAATCCAAGTTTTAGGAGGTATAGACGAAAATCCGAAGATATCCGGCGAGATCGCGCCTCCCGCCGCCGCGCGCCGCCCGCGCATGGCCAGGGCGACGTGGCCTCCTGAGGCCCGTCCATTTTAATCGTGCGATTCTTATTAGATCTAACCCGTACCGCTTCGCGTTATAATCTCAGCTGTCTATTTTAGATCATACGGTCCACATTATCCCCGCGTTATAAAGGCCGAGATTCTTACACGCTACCCCCTGGGGATCTCGGAAAACACGAGCTAGCCCCAGAAACTTCTGATCTAGCCCCTGGAACTTCAGAAATTCGTGTAAATACATTTAAAAATCAGTTTTAGCCCCTGGACTTAATAAAAATTTGGAAACCTCTCTGTTATGTGTAGTTAGACCCCTGGAAATTTATGAAATAATAAATTAGATCCTGCAGTAGTTTGGATTTACCTTTTTGACCCTATATGATATTAAATTCAGAAATTTGAATATGTGACTAGGATTTAAATTTAAAAGGTAAGACAAACACATGTACAAATTCAAAATTTAAACTCTCCTAGCACTTGGAAAACTTTAGAATGAGTTAAAAATAGATTTTTAGGCTGAAATGAATCTGTGTAATTGTTGTTCATATTTATTAGTTATAGAAACACATTTTAGGCTAGGAAATAATTCTGGAAACTGATAAAATAAATTTAAATTAGTTCACATCAGAGGAGAAGTTCAAAATATATAATTTAATATTTTAGATCAGAACCTATTCTGTTTAGATGACATGTTCTACTATTTAATATTAAAACTCAATTTTAGGCATGGAAAATAAATCTGAAAAATATAGGAAAATAGGTATGCATAATTAGAAAATGATAAATGAAGTCTCCAAATCCAAAAACTTCAGTTTAGGATTTGGTAGAAGATCTGAAAACCTATTTGGAGTAGGAAAATACCTTTTATACAAACTTTGTGGCTAAGAAGTGTAATAATTAAATATAAAGAATTTGTTCAAATTGGAACTTCATATATAGTGTGCAAATAGAAATCTGAACATAGAAGTTAGAAATAATATACATATGTTTAAAGTTGAATGTAGGCCAAAAATCAACACATGTAGAGTAACCACAACACTTAGAAATGTGAATGACTTTCATAGGTATGTATGTGTGGTTTGTATAAAGTGAAAGTGTGAACTATGTCTTATGGATTGTTGTTTTCTTTTGCTATGTGTATTGGCATGAATAGAACCTGCCCCAGAGCAAGTTCTCCCCTTCCAAGACAAAGACTTTCCATTCCCAGAGCAGCAGGAAGAAGGCAAGTGTCCTTGACCACTTTGATCCTATACTAGGATGTGTAGATAGAATTATTTGCATTGTCAATTGAAATATGAAATCCATGCTAGGAAGTTTCCCTAGAATTGCATTATCTTATTTCCTTGTAGCTTGGGTTGGGATTTATTTTATCATGTCATTCATTTATATGCTTATGCTTAGCCAAGCTTAGAATGGGATAATTGGGATATGAGATCATCAATTTTATTTACCTTACTCTTGAATGAGATATTATGAGTTACGTAGAGATAGGGATCGAGGCAAGTTGGATGATTTGGTTGGTGTTGGGTGCACGAGACTCGGGTTTGTGTTTAGTACTTGCCTGGATCCTAAGGACCGGTTCATGGAGCATGTAACCTGGCTTTACCGTGCCAACCACATGCTGAGATGGGGCAGCTTGGCCAATTAATTAGGTGTATCCCCGGCGTAGTATGGGTGTGTTGGATGGTGCGGGGAATAGGTGTCAGCTGGACTACCATATGAACCGCAAGGCTCAAGAGGGGGCCACTGCAGCGGGATTGGAGCCTCTTGTATGCTGTTAGGGGTGAAACCTCAGTGGGCCAACGCTCGTCGGGAATCCCTTTGTATAGGCTTCGTAGTGATCTCCTGGCTACACACCCGGGAAGTGAGAATGTGGTTCGTGGCCACTGGCATAATGGAGGTTCTTTTAGTCCACCCGGCAACGGGGGATGAAATCACTACATGTGGTACAGTGGTGCAAACTCTGCAGAGTAAAAACTGTCATGACAGCCGTGCTCACGGTCAAGAGCGGCTTGGACTTATTCATGATTAGAGGATGATGGCTTTGGAAGTTGAGGATGTTAAGCGGGGAGCTTAACATTGGTATTGATGTTATGGTTATTTGATTCTGATGATGGGTTGGGAGATTGGGACCATTTCACCTAAATAGTAATGTAGGTGCTTAATAAGCTATGGTGATAGTTATTAATTTCGTAGTGCTTTAACCATGAGTTCAACCTCTACTTGCTCTAGCCATGCATAACATAGCTTTCCCACACTTGCTGAGTACCCATGGTACTCAAACTTGCTTTTCTATTGGTTTATATTGCTGCTCAGGTCAAGAGAATGATGTGGTGGTTAATGACCAAGACTTTGGTCCCAAGGAAGGATTCTAGGTTCACGGAGTACCCCGGACAACGCCTGTGACGGAGCCCACAAGATTTATATTCTGCTGCTGTTTTATTTACAAGTTATGAACTTATTATCGTCCATCGAGACATATGCTATGTAAGACTTATTTATATTCGAACACATGGCTTGTAATATGATGATGCTTCACTATTTGTCGTCACATATATGAGAAAATGATCCTGGCATACATGTGATATTCACTCGGTTGTTCTTCGGAGAAACCAGGTGTGACATAAAGGAATCATCCATTGTTCGACAAGAACGGTGGAACTAACTTACCCTAGTGGCACAAGAGTAAAGTTCATAACCATACAAGAGCCTAGGAGGGACATTAAACTCAATCAAGTTGAGGTGGAAGTGGAGGAGATCAGGATCATCAGGGAATACCCAGATGTTTTTCCGGAGGAGTTGCCAGGTATGCCCCCGATCGTGAAGTGGAATTCACGATTGAGCTAGTGCTTGGAACTGCTCCGATATACAAGAGACCCTATCGGATGGACTCCAAACAGCTGGAAGAACTCAAGGAACATTTGAGAGAATTCACAGAAAAGGGGTACATCCGTCCTAGTTCCTCACCATGGGGAGCTCCAGTCATATTTGTGCCCAAGAAGGACGGAACCCAAAGGTTGTGCGTAGACTACCATGCGTTGAATGAAGTAACCATCAAGAACAAGTACCCATTATCCCGCATTGAAGACTTGTTTGATCAGTTGAGGGGAGCTTGTGTGTTCTCAAAAATTGATCTCAGGTCGGGATACCACCAACTTAAGATAAGGCAAACTGATATTCCAAAGACAGCTTTCGTATCTCGGTACAGACTGTATGAATACACCGTCAAGCCTTTTGGGCTAACTAATGCCCCGGCATACTTCATGTATCTCATGAACAAGGTATTCATGGAATATCTGAACAAATTTGTGGTGGTTTTCATTGATGACATTCTCGTCTTCTCCAAAGATGAAGAAGAACATGAGGAACATCTAAGGTTGGTGTTGCAAAAGCTGAGAGAACACCAACTATATTCCAAGTTGAGCAAGTGTGAGTTTTGGCTGAAGAGAGTTCCCTTCTTAGGACATATAATCTCGGAGGGAGGAATCTCCGTAGATCCCACCAAGATCGAGGATGTACAGAAGTGGAAGACCCCTGAGAATGTCGGGGAAGTTCGAAGCTTCTTAGGATTGGCTGGGTATTATCGACGGTTTATCGAGGGTTTCTCCAAGATTTTGAGACCCCTCACCAAATTGTTGGAGAAGGGAATCACATTCACATGGACACCACAGTGCGAGACGAGTTTTCAAGAGTTGAAGAAAAGATTGACAACAGCCCCAGTGCTAGTTGTGCCAGATATGCAGAAGAACTTTTCGGTGTACTGCGATGCCTCTAGAAACGGGTTGGGATGTGTTCTCATGCAAGAGGGGCATGTCGTGGCTTATGAGTCCCGGCAGCTCCGTAAACACAAGAAGAACTATCCTACGCATGACCTAGAGCTAGCCGCAGTGGTACACGCGTTGAAGATTTGGCGGCATTACTTGATGGGGAAGAGGACAGAGATATATACGGATCATAAGAGCTTAAAGTATATTTTTACACAGCTAGATCTCAACCTCAGACAAAGGCGATGGTTAGAGCTAATCCACAACTTTGATGTGGGCATCAACTATCATCCTGGGAAAGCGAACGTCGTGGCAGATGCTTTAAGCCAGAAGGTGCAGGTCAATAGGTTGAGCTTGAAGGACATGCCTACAGAATTGAAGGAAGAGGTTATGAAACTCAATCTATGTCTGGTGAATAGTGGTGAAGCCATCGCCATGAAAGTGGACTCCACATTAGAGCAAGACATACGCAACGTGTAGAAGAATGATGAGAAGATACAAGAAATCAGAGAACTCATCAAGGATAATAAAGCCCCTGGTTTTAGAGAGGATGAATAAGGTACGGTGTGGCACGGGAAAAGAATCTGTGTGCCTGAAGTGAAGGAGATCCGTGAATTGATTTTGAAGGAGGCTCATGATTCCGACTATTCCATTCATCCTGGGAGTACGAAGATGTATCATGACCTCAAGAGCAGGTATTGGTGGTATGGCATGAAGCGGGATGTCGCGGAACATGTTGCCCTATGTGACACATGTCAGTTGGTGAAAGCAGAACATCAACGACCCACGGGATTATTGCAACCACTTAAAGTGCCTGAATGGAAATGGGAAGAAATAGGTATGGACTTCATCGTGGGACTACCCCGGACCCAATCGGGATATGATTCGATATGGGTCATTATCGACAGGCTAAGCAAGGTAGCTCATTTCATCCCCATGAAAGAAAGCTACAGCGGATCCAAATTGGCAGAATTGTATATGTCAAGGATCGTGTGTTTCCATGGAGTGCCAAAGAAGATAGTGTCAGATCAAGGGACACAGTTCACCTCAAGGTTCTGGCAGAAGTTACATGAAACCATGGGAACTCATCTGAATTTTAGTTCTGCCTATCACCCCCAGACTGACGGGCAGACGGAAAGAACCAATCAGATCCTTGAGGATATGCTGAGAGCATGTGCGCTCAAAAACAATAGGAGTTGGGATAAGAACTTACCGTATGCGGAGTTCTCCTATAACAACAGCTATCATGCGAGTATGAAGATGTCACTATTTGAGGCTTTGTATGGGAGGAAGTGCAGAACTCCACTATTTTGGAACCAAACATGGGAAAATAAAGTGTTTGGGCCCGAGGTACTACAAGAAGTCGAGGCGAAAGTGAGGGAAACCCGCAACAACTTGAGGATAGCACAGACACGACAAAAGAGCTATGCCGATGTACAGAGAAGAGAGCTCGTTTTCAACGTGGGGGACTGCGTCTATCTCAAGGTGTCCCCTATCATAGGACTTCGTCAGTTCAAGGTGAAAGGGAAATTATCACCTCGATACATCGGACCCTTTCAGGTTCTGGAGAGGAAAGGCGAAGTGGCATATCAACTAGAACTACCAGCTTGCCTATCAGATGTGCACGATGTATTCCATGTGTCACAGCTCAAGAAATGTCTTAGGATGCCTGAAGAGATGTTACCCATGAATGAGATTGACGTAGGAGAGGATCTGTCTTATGCAGAGCAACCGGTCATGGTTTTGGAGACAATGGAACGCTTCACAAGAAATAAAAGAATCCGGATGTGCAAGGTGCAGTGGAAGCATCACTTGGAAGAGGAAGCCACATGGGAGCGAGAAGACGAGCTTAAGGCACAGTTTCCGGAATTGTTCTCCTAGAACCACCAATCTCGAGGATGAGATTTCTTTTAAGTGGGGTAGAGCTGTAACACCCCAAAACCTGTAAAGAGGGGAATTTAAAATTTTTTGGACGTATTGCATGTGGTGCAGAAATTCAAATTTAAATTGGAATTCAAATTCAAATCAAAACATAAAAGAAAAAGAAAAAGAAAAAGGAAAAAGAAAAAGAAAAACCACACCGGCCAGTGGGCCGAAACCCACCAGCCGGCCCAATCTCCCCGCGCCAGCCCCGAACCCGCGCCCCTCTCTTCCTCTCACTGACACGCTGTAAGGGCCTCAGTTTTTGACACCTATTGGAAGTGTTCATCACCACACCACACGCTCATTTGAAGTAAGTTGATGAACACAAATGAAGAGCAAGTAACCGCCATCAACATGCTCATTAGAGAACAAACTCACGTATTGCAAAAGTGGTATTTCCCACATGTGATATAGAAGGGCTGGACATATGAAAACTCCTACACATTGCTAAGGATGTCCATGCCAAGTTTCACCCAAATTCAAAACCTTTTTGAGGTCATTTTGGGTATAGCTAGAAAGAGGGAAGTTTGAAACTATATTCAAATTCAAACTGTTTTTACCCCATGAATTTAAAAGTGGGAGGCATATTCTTACTCAGCACATTTTTGTGAGCTCACACACCAATTTTCACTTCATTTGGAGTTGATCTTGACATAAGCTAAGTGGGACAAATTCAAACTTTATTTGAATTCAAAACTGAACTTGTGCTAAAATTCATTCAAACCAAACCCAATTTGAATTCTACTCAATTCAAATGGCTCATGGGTGAATAATTTGAATACCCAGGGTTATTTTGGGGCTCACTGTTTACAACAGTGATTAGGAGTGAATTTCAGAGGTTAAAACCCCGGGTGGGTCCCACATGTCAGCCACAGAGAAGAATCAACCGACTGAGACTTTTCTCACTCGGATCGCCGAGCTGCCGCTGCGATCACCACCGAGGGGAGCCGCCGCGCCAGCAGCTGCTTGGCCACGCGCGGGCGTGAGGCGGTTCAGAGCCTTCTTAAGGCGTCTTCCCCCCTCCTCGGCCGAAGCCTCACCCGTTTCTTCCCCCGCAAGAACTCAGCGCCGGCAAAACTCCTTCCGCAGCTCGGAATCGATCGGAGAGCGCCGATCACAGCCTTCCCGTACCCTCTCGAGCTACGGCAAGGTACTAGGAACTCTTCTCCTTCCTCCCTGTTGCTAAAACTCAGCTGAAACGATTGATCTCGGCTATGCCGAAAGATCAATTCGGTGACTCAAAACCGCCGCACCTCGGGCTCCCGTGGACAGCCCAACCGGGGCGTTGTCACGCCCGAACCAAGGCACCCTTGGACGCGCTGGTGACCGGTGCTGCTCACCACCGAGCCACAGCCCAAGTGATTGCTCACCGGCGACGAATTTCCAATTTCCCCCTTTCTGTGTGCAGCACGACCTTCGGGTGCGATTCCGTCAAATTCGTGCTCTAGAAAGGATTAGAGGGCCGCAATCCGCTCTCACACAAACTATACACGGTAACGCACAAGTTGCCTTCACAACCCTTGGCCAGAGAACCTCTGTACCCGGCGTAATTCGAGGTTTACCAACGGCGGAACAAACGGGAGGCATCGGGCGCACGGTGAGGACCTACTTCGGGCCTTCCCCGAGCTGCCTCAAGCTCATGTCGACCTTCCCTGAGGTCCACTGATGCTTCCCGACCGGTTCCTCGTGTAGCTGAGGTGCCAGGGAAGTCAGCCGACATGGCCGAAGTCTTTCCGAGGTGGCGGCTCGTCGCCGACCATGCACCGGCCATTGTCATGAGTAGCTGACCCCAGAATCCTGTTCCCCGAGTGAAAGTAGGCAGGGGCGGCCAAAATCGTGAAGTTTGTAGCTGTACAGAAACCGGCGGCGAGCTCTCCGGCGAGGTCCCTCGGCGGCAGAGCGCGGGCGTCGCGAGGTTGAAGAAGGGGGTGGACCCCAGCTGTCAGCGGCCGATATTTTGAATCGTGATCGGGCTGCGGCCGGGATCGGGTGTGCTGGCGCGCAAAATCCTTGTGGACCGCGGTGTGCTGTTGCCTCGGCGTGCGACGCGTGTCCCCGGGGCCCACGCGCGAGTTTAAACTTTTCCCCGGTTTTCAGATTTCCTTCAAACTTCAAATCCTCATAACTTTGGCTAGAAAGCTCCAAATCGAGTGAACCAAATTTTGTTGGATTCAGCTCTCTGATCACTTTCCAGCAAATCAAGTTTCACTTCATGAAAATCCTTAATTCTCCAGAATTAATTCCTCAAAATTTAAACTGTTTGGAATTTTAACTGGAGAATCCTGTGGAGGAAAATCCTGAAATTTTGTTGGAATGTTCACCAAAATATCCCTGAACTACCATAAAAATTTCAGATCCATTTGAGCTCATTTGAGCCACCTAATGGTGTGATTAGTGGAACTGTTCCAAAGAAAATAGAAAATGTTCAGAAACATTTTCAGAATTTTCTCTGAAATTGTTTAGCTCATAACTTTAGCTAGGAACCTTCAAATTAAGTTAGACCAACTCCATTAGAACCCTCTGAAAATCTAGTTTTCAGAAAGTCATAGTTTGTTTCATGAAAATCCTTAGAACACCCTAAAAGCCTTCAATTAAGGTCAAGTACATGATTAATTGTGGAGGGCTCAAATGAGCTTTACTGCAACTAAAACTTGACCGAATCTCTGTTTAGGTTGTAACCAAGCCCCAGTAAAAGTTTCACAGTCATTGGGTCTGTCTAGCAAGGGTTATAGACTTTTAACTTCAAACTCAATACAAATGCATTTAAATTGATACATGTGTTCCATTTATCATGTAGTCGCTAAGGTCGAGGAGGAACCCAAAGTTCTAGACTTTGTTACTCCGGAGTAGCAGCTAGCCTACGACCAAGAGCAGCAAGACAAGCTCCGGTTTGCATTAACCTTTTTCAAATTTTTATTGTTTTGAGCCATTACAAGAATACTATTGTTCCTTCGATTAGAGTCTTGTTTGGAAACTCAAGTGCATAGCCAAGAAAGCCATGGGTTAGGGTTAGGATTGAAAACCTCGTTAGCCACTGCATTGCTAAGATAGAGTAGGATTCAGTACAAGTCGAGTAGTTGGAACTACTCGCGAGCATATGCTAGAGGCACTCGACTCGGGTAGTGATAGCACATGAAACTCATGGCAAGAAAATGAGACCAAGTGGAGGGTAAGGGCAGCAGGACTTTGGGGCCTGTGTGCTGTAGCTCCGCTTGTGTCAATTAAGGACCGAGCCATGTGCGGGCCTGTTGAATAAACTAGAACAGTACCGAAGACCTACCGGCTATATGGGAACCGGGAAACTGATGTAACTCGGGTAGCTGGGTATTGAGGCATTGCCCGTCGTTCAGAGGGTAGGTTGAGAGCTTGAGGTGTAAATCGGCTGGCGGCACGGAGATGCGCGTGCAGAGACCTCTTGCTCGGGACGATGGGACCGGTTCCATATTTGGCTGACGCGCGAAAGGTGGTTGCGTACGGTGTCCGTGATGGTTGTTGTAGGCAACATCGAGTACGGGTGTACGTGACGGGTTGTTCGGGTAACCCTGCAGGTGTAAATCGATTATAATCGCCGTCCTTCGCGGTCAGTGAGTACCACTTGTTCACTGTACCGTGACGTAGAAAGAACAGGCTAGTTACATGTTAAAATGTTGCTGATTGAAAGATACACTTGATTGATGACTTGCTGTAGTTTAGAGCTAACTAAAGTTCATTTCAACTTTGGCCAAATTACATGAGAGAAATGCGTTTCTTGTTTGATTGCGGCTCTCTCATGTACCTTAGCGTAAGGTTCTCCACAACCTGCTGCTAAATCCTGAAAGTAAGGTTCCACTAATTAGGCGAGTCCTTTGCAAATAATTTTACCTCATGTACCTATCACCCCTCATGTAGAAGTTCCATGTTTAGGTGAGATGGGTCAGACTTACTGAGCCTTCGTGCTCACTGCTTGTGTTTGAAGCTTTTGCAGGGTTCTATGAGGAAGGGACTCCCGAAGAGGAGACGAAACCCTAGGAGGGGAACCCCGTCGAGTGGGAGTCGTGCACGCCGCAGAGTTAGTGTGCGTGTGTGCTAGCAAGGACACGTTCGAGGGCTGAACGTGGACTTGATTCGTAGTCTACGCCCGCGAGTGTAGACTAAACTTATTTTGATGTAAACATGTTCATAAACCTGTTTATGTAATAAAATTTCGCTTCCGCTTTGTACCTTTGATGTGTGTTATCCGGTGTTGTGCAACGCAGCACCCCTCAGCGTGATCCTGGCTCGACAAGACCGTGGGGTCGTGTCACACGTGGGGCCATGTGTCATCCCTCACCTCTCGCGCGCCTGACCGACCCCGAGACTCTTCTCGCACCCGAATCCAAACCACCTCTGAAAAACCGCGCCAACAGCCTGATCTTCGGCCCCAGACGCTGCTATATAACCGAGTCGATCCTCTGCCGCCTTCCCCCGTGAAATTCCCGCAAAGAAACTCACCGAATTCCCCAGCGCGCTCCACTTTTTTCTCCGGTGAGAACCGAAGCTTCGATCACCGTTTTCTTTCGATCCTTGCTCGGGTTTTCTGGTCTAACGCGCCGATCATGTTCCACCGCCTCCGGGGAGTCACGCAGGTGAAGAAAACCCGGTGTTTTGCACCCTAGACGCAGCTCCGGCGAGCACCGCCGCTATTTCATCTCGGACCTCGCCGCCGACCGCCTTCCAGTGCCTCCGAGTTCAACAAAAACCCCGAGGTGAGATCCCCGACCTCCCCTCTACCGTTCTAAGCCATGAAATCCAAGTTTTAGGAGGTATAGACGAAAATCCAAAGATATCCGGCGAGATCGCCGCCTCCCGCCGCCGCGCGCCGCCGGGCAGCGCCGCCCGCGCACGGCCAGGCGACGTGGCCCCCTGAGGCCCGTCCATTTTAAATCGTGCGGTTCTTATTAGATCTAACCCCTACCGCTTCGCGTTATAATCTCAGCCGTCTATTTTAGATCGGACAGTCCACATCAGCCCCGCGTTATAAAGGCCGGGATTCTTACGCGCTACCCCCTGGGGATCTCGGAAAACATGAGATAGCCCCGGGAACTTCTGATCTAGCCGCTGGAACTTCAGAAATTCGTGTAAATTCATTTAAAAATCAGTTTTAGCCCCTGGACTTAATAAAATTTGGAAAACCCCTCTGTTATGTGTAGTTAGACCCCTGGAAATTTATGAAATAATAAATTAGACCCTGCAGTACTGTGGATTTACCTTTTGACCCTATATGATATTAAACTCAGAAATTTGAATATGTGACTAGGATTTAAATTTAAAAGGTAAGGAAAACACATGTAGCAATTCAAAATTTAAACTCTCCTAGCACTTGGAAAACTTTAGAATGAGTTAAAAATAGATTTTTAGGCTGAAATGAATCTGTCTAATTGTTGTTCATACTTATTAGTTATAGAAACACATTTTTAGGCTAGGAAATAATTCTGAAAACTGATAAAATAAATTTAAATTAGTTCACATCAGAGGAGAAGTTCAAAATATATTATTTAATATTTTAGATCAGAACCTATTCTGTTTAGATGACATGTTCTACTATTTAATATTAAAACTCACTTTTAGGCATGGAAAATAAATCTGAAAAATATAGGAAAATAGGTATGCATAATTAGAAAATGATAAATGAAGTCAACAAATCCAAAAACTTCAGTTTAGGATTTGGTAGAAGATCTGAAAACTTATTTGGAGTAGGAAAATACCTTTTATACAAACTTTGTGGCTAAGAAGTGTAATAATTAAATATAAAGAATTTGTTCAAATTGGAACTTCATATATAGTGTGCAAATATAAATCTGAACATAGAAGTTAGAAATAATATACATATGTTTAAAGGTGAATGTAGGCCAAAAATCAACACATGTAGAGTAACCACAACACTTAGAAATGTGAATGACTTTCATAGGTATGTATGTGTGGTTTGTATGAAGTGAAAGTGTGAACTATGTGTTATGGATTGTTGTTTTCTTTTGCTATGTGTATTGGCATGAATAGAACCAGCCCCAGAGCAAGTTCTCCCCTTCCAAGACCAAGACTTTCCATTCCCAGAGCAGCAGGAAGAAGGCAAGTGTCCTTGACCACTTTGATCCTATACTAGGATGTGTAGATAGAATTATTTGCATTGTCAATTGAAATATGAAAACCATGCTAGGAAGTTTCCCTAGAATTGCATTATCTTGTTTCCTTGTAGCTTGGGTTGGGATTTATTTTATCATGTCATTCATTTATATGCTTATGCTTAGCCATGCTTAGAATGGGATAATTGGGATATGAGATCATCAATTTTATTTACCTTACTCTTGAATGAGATTATGAGTTACGTAGATATAGGGATCGAGGCAAGTTGGATGATTTGGTTGGTGCTGGGTGCACGAGACTCGGGTTTGTGTTTAGTACTTGCGTGGATCCTAAGGACCGGTTCATGGAGCATGTAACCTGGCTTTACCGTGCCAACCACATGCTGAGATGGGGCAGCTTGGCCAATTAATTAGGTGTATCCCCGGCGTAATATGGGTGTGTTGGATGGTGCGGGGAATTGGTGTCAGCTGGACTACCGTATGAACCGCAAGGCTCAAGAGGGGGCCACTGCAGCGGGGTTGGAGCCTCTTGTATCCTGTTAGGGGTCAAACCTCAGTGGGCCCACGCTCGTCGGGAATCCCTTTGTAAAGGCTTCGTAGTGATCTCCTGGCTGCACACCTGGGAAGTGTGAATGTGGTTCGCGGCCACTGGCATAATGGAGGTTCTTTTAGTCCACCCGGCAACGGGGGATGAAATCACTACATGTGGGTACAGTGGTGCAAACTCTGCAGAGTCAAAACTGTCATGACAGCTGTGCTCACGGTCAAGAGCGGCTTGGACTTATTCATGATTAGAGGATGATGGCTTTGGAAGTTGAGGATGTTAAGCGGGGATCTTAACATTGGGATTGATGTTATGGTTATTTGATTCTGATGATGGGTTGGGAGATTGGGATCATTTCACCTGTATAGTAATGTAGGTGCTTAATAAGCTAAGGTGATAGGTATTAATTGCGTAGTGCTTTAACCATGAGTTCAACTTCTCCTTGCTCTAGCCATGCATGACGTAGCTTTCCCACACATGCTGAGTACCCATGGTACTCAAACTTGCTTTTCTGTTGGTTTATATTGCTGCTCAGGTCAAGAGAATGATGTGGTGGTTAATGACCAAGACTTTGGTCCCGAGGAAGGATTCTAGGTTCACGGAGTACCCTGGGCAACGCCTGTGACGGAGCCCACAAGATTTATATTCTGCTGCTGTTTTATTTACATGTTATGAACTTATTATCGTCCATCGAGACATATGCTATGTAAGACTTATTTATATTCGAACACCTGGCTTGTAATATGATGATGCTTCACTATTTGTCGTCACATGTATGAGAAAATGATCCTGGCATACATGTGATATTCACTCGGTTGTTCTTCGGAGAAACCGGGTGTGACATTTGGTTTGGGTGAAGCAACATGATCATGTGATGATTACATTTCACCACTTGTGTGCTACTCATCTAAATAGGTTGAACAGGATAGTGGTGATCCACAGCTCCAATGGAGCTGAAAATTTTCATGTGATTTCCTTGTCACAAGAAAGTCCTCTGGACCAAAATTCAGAATATTTCACTAAGTAGATCACCCAGAACAATTCCATAAGCATTTAGGCAAAAATGAATTAATTCTGAATAAATTTAAACTTTCATGCAAATTCAAGTGAACTAAAATTTCATACATAGCCCAGGGAGCATGCATGAATTTTCCTAAGACATTTGGAGCTAAGGAATGCCCAGAACTGAATTTCCAAGTTTTGGAAATTCTCTGAAAATGTTTCTGTATTCATTTGAATACATAAACTTGCAATCAGAATTACTCTAACTAAATCAACTCAAAATGAGCTGAAACTTTTACAGGAGTCTCCTAACATCCTAAAGAATATTCTAGCAAAATTTGAGGATTTTTGGATGAACCAAACTCCCTCTAAAATTCTTTTGCTGAAAAGTTTAAAGAATTTTCCAGAATTTTCTATTGGATTTCAGGCAAATTGGGCTGCATATTTGGATAGAGCTTTTCTTCCTGAATCCAACCCAATTAGAATCATTAAATTTGGAGCTTCCTAGCAAAAGTTATGAGTTTCTAAAGTTTGAACTGAATATGGAAATCCAATTAAATCGGGGAAAAGTTTAAATTCTGACCGTGGGCCCATCGTACATGTGTCAGCTGCTGGAACTGAGCCACACGGGGCCACAGACCCTTTCCCGCACAGACACACTGGATCCCGGGGCCGCAGCGGATCAACGATTTAAAATTTCATCACTGACATGCGGGGCCCCCGGTCATCTTCAACCTCCGGCTGCCCGCGCCCGCGCGCTGCCGGGTTCGCCAGAGATCTCGCCGGGAGGAGGTTCCGGCCCTCAGAACTTGTTCATTTTCGCTGCCCCTGCATAATTCCGTGCGAGGAACACGTTGCCGGTCTCATCTCAGATCGAGGATGGCCGGAACCCTGGGCGCGACGGCGACAGTGGCTGTGGCAACTTCGGCGACGTCGCTAGGGCACTGTAATGCTCTAAACTTGCTCCGGTTAGCTCCTACAGCATCGCCACGACCTAGGGAGCAACGTCCAGGGCTCTGATCTTGCGAGAAACATCGGCAACTAGGGGCTCACCGTGCAACCTAGGTCGATTTTGGTGAAAACTCGAAAAACTCAAAAAACCGAAGGTTTCGTCAACGGTTCTCCCTAGTTCTTGATCCCACGTGCTCGCGCGAACATCTACAACTAGGTTTCTAAGTCTGGTGAGGAGTGGTGCACCGTGTCGCCCTGATTTTCCCGATTTGCTGCCTGTTTCATATCGCATGTCCGCGGGAAAAGTTAAATTCCGGCGAGCACGGTATGTGCCAGGCTGCCAGCGTTGCTGTGGAGCAAGAAGAGTTACAGGCGCACCTTTTTGCTTTTGCAGCTTGGTGGGAGAAGCCCTGGGGCGGCCGGGCGACGAGTTCTTCCGGCCGGAGGCTCGCAGTGGCGTCGAGGGCCAAACCAAGCTCGGTGCTGAGTTCCCGTGGAAGAAAACGTTGGTTTCTTGGGTCAGACACCTCGAGGAGGAACCGGTGACGCCGTGGGGAAGCTCAGATCAGCATGAGAGCTGCTGAGGTGGCCGGGCGCCGTTTCTCCGATGGGACGCGGTAGCAGCGGGAGGAACGGTGCCCACGGAAGCAGTCACGGGAGGGGAGAAGCGCGCTCGGTTTTCCCTACGTGAGGCAGCCGTCCGTGGTAATATCGGGCTGAGGCGGTTCGACAGCGCCGGGAGGTGGCTTCCGGGTCCTCGGTCGGCAGCGCGGTGGCAGCTCGTGGTGGCTCAATTTGAGCTCGGGTGTGAACCGAGGAACAGAGCTGACTTAGGCAGTAAGTTATACCCCCCCCCCCCTCTCAATGACAATTGGGGACCACAGCTCCTCTCTGCCTCCAAAAGATCAACAAATTTTGGCACATGCAAATTCAGCCATGAGGTACTCAAATTCAAAAGTCATTTGGCAATTTGACAAGTTGAGGTTCAGTTCCAAATTCGAATTCAAATTTATATGAAATTTACAAATCCCTTTGATATGCATATCAAAGTACCTCCAAATTTCCTCAAAATTTGCCTTCCTCATAATTTGGACCTGTTGAATTCAACTATGCCCTCTGATTCTTGAGTTGGCCATTGCAAATACAACTTCTTTAACAACAGTTTAAATTCCCCTTTTGGAAATGGCCTTCATCTTTTTGAAGTGACCATTTTTGTTCAAACTGAATTCAAAGTTTGATTGCACATGACAACACTCTCAACTTTATTCATAGCTCAAATTTTCCATTTACAAGTTTTTGGGACTTTTACATTCCTCTCCCCTTAAAAAGAATCTCGTCCCGAGATTCATGATTAAGGACAATGTGGAGAGGACAACTACTCAACATAAGCCTCTAACAACTCCGGATGATTGCGTTGCAAATACTCCTCGCTTTCCCATGTGGCTTCGTCGGACGTGTGATTTTCCCATAGCACCTTAAAAGATCGCAGCGTCCGGTTTCTGGTCTCGCGAATCTTTTCATCAATTATCCGGGTTGGATGCTCAACATATGTGAGGTCCGGCTTCAAATCTGCTATGTCTCCCACGAGAATTTCTGTTGGAACTTTCAAACACTTCCGCAACTGAGATATGTGGAAGACGTTATGAACTCCGGCTAAGGCTACCGGTAGCTCCAAACGGTATGCCACGGGTCCACATCTTTCAATGATGGCGAAGGGACCGATAAAACGTGGAGCTAGTTTTCCTTTCACTCTGAATCGGTGAATGCCCTTCATAGGAGAGACGCGGAGATATACGTGGTCCCCAACTTGAAAGTTCAGAAGACGACGCCTCTTATCCGCATAGCTCTTTTGTCTGGACTGAGCGGCTTTAAGATTTGCTTGAATAAGCCTTACCCGCTCTTCGGCTTCATTTACAAGATCAATCCCGTAAATCACTCTCTCGCCAGATTCACACCAGTTCAAGGGTGTGCGGCACTTCTGGCCGTAGAGAGCTTCATAAGGCGCCTTTTTGATACTTGTTTGATACCCGTTGTTATATGAGAACTCCGCCAACGGTAAGTGATTATCCCAGCTCTTACCGTGGTGGATGGCACATGCTCTCAGCATATCTTCAAGTATCTGATTCACCATCTCAGTTTGCCCATCGGTTTGAGGGTGATACGTGAAGCTTCGAATCAATTTGGTTCCCAAGGATGCGTGTAGCTGCTCCCAGAAACGAGCAACAAACAACGCGCCTCGATCGGAGATGGTCGTCCGGGGAACTCCATGTAGGCACAAGATCCGTGCTATGTATAACTCCGCATACTGCTTGGCGGTGTATCTGGTATGCACCGGAATGAAACATGCCGATTTGGTTAATCGATCAACGATTACCCAAATCGAATGATGGTGGTGGGAGGTCATCGGCAACCCAACCATGAAATCCATACTCAAGTCTTCCCACTTCCGTGCCGGTATTTGTAGCAGTTGCAACAGGCCCGACTTCTTCACATGGTCGGCCTTAACTCTTCGGCACGTATCACATTCGGAAACGTATTTTGCAACTTCCTGTTTCATATCTGTCCACCAAAACTTCTTCCGGAGGTCTTGGTACATTTTATTGCTGCCAGGATGAATAGGAAATTTGGATAAGTGAGCCTCCTCCAAAATTTTCTTCCGCAGCCTCATATCACAGGGTACGACTATCCGGTCCTTGAACCATAGGGTGTCTTCATCATCTAACCGGAAACATTTCATCTCCCCGTTCTTCAACCTCCTTTTTATATGAGCCATGCCCTTGTCTTTCTTTTGAGCTTCCATAACCTCCTCTCTTATTGTGGGTATGAGAGCTAGATTATGTAGAGCTCTATATGGAACCATGTAGAGACTTGGTTCTTCCTCTTCTATCGGCGCAATGGTCAGGTTATGAATATGAGACTTCCGGCTGAGTGCATCGGCAACCACATTTGCCTTGCCCGGATGATAATGAATTTCAATCTCATAGTCCTTGATCAGCCCCAACCATCGCCGTTGCCGCATATTCAACTCCTTTTGAGTGAATATGTACTTCAAGCTTTTTGTGGTCGGTGTAGAGATGAACCAGATTTCCCAATAGGTAATGTCTGCACATCTTTAGAGCTAATACCATGGCAGAAAGCTCGAGATCATGAGTTTGATAATGTTTCTCATGATTCCGTAATTGCCGTCATCCATATGCAACCACACGTCCTCCTTGCATGAGTACACAACCCAGCCCGATGCCAGATGCATCACAATAAACATCAAATGGCTTGGCTGTATCCGGTTGAGCTAAAACCGGGGCTGTTGTGAGGTGTTTCACCAACGCTTGAAAAGCTTCCTCACATGGCTTGCTCCAATCATATTTGATGCCCTTTTTCAGTAGCTCAGTCATAGGTTTGGAGATTTTTGAGAAGCCTGGGATGAACCTCCGATAATATCCCGCCAAACCCAAGAAGCTACAAACTTCATGGACTGATGTTGGAGACTTCCACTTCAACACTTGTTCAATCTTGCTTGGATCAACAGCAACGCCTTCCGCTGAAATAATATGTCCATGAAACGGCACTTGGTTGATCCAGAATTCACATTTACTAAACTTTGAATAGAGCTTGTGATCTCTCAAGCGTTGAAGCACAATATGCAAATGTTTAGCGTGTTCCTCTTCAAATTTGGAATAGACCAAGATGTCGTCGATGAATACCACGACGAACTGATCCAGCTCTGGCATGAACACCCAGTTCATAAGATACATAAAGTGAGCCGGAGCATTGGTCAACCCAAATGACATGACAAGATACTCATAGAGTCCGTATCTTGTCGAAAGTGCTGTTTTCGGGATATCTTCCGCTCGAATCTTGATTTGATGATATCCCGACCTTATATCCATCTTGGAGAAGACTTTAGAACCCACTAGCTGATCGAAAAGAATATCAATTCTTGGTAGTGGATACTTGTTCTTTATTGTTACAGCATTTAAAGGACGATAATCAACGCATAGCCTCAGCGTCTCATCCTTCTTCTTCACAAATAAAGCCGAGCAACCCCATGGTGACGAACTTGGATGAATAAACCCCTTGTCCATCAGATCTTTGAGTTGCTCCTTCAGTTCAGCTAGTTCATTCGGAGCCATTTTGTATGGTCAACGAGAGATCGGCGTGGTTCCTGGTATCAACTTTATTTTGAATTCCACCTCGCGCTCAGGTGGTAAGCCTGGAAGATCTTCGGGAAACACGTCCGGATATTCACGGACTACCGGAATGTCTTCTAACTTGCAATCCTCGGCATTACATACTTCCGGGTCTTTGGAAACCGCTTCGCCGAGATACAATATTTGACGTCCGTGAAGTGGAGAGTCCAAGTGAACACTCCTGTTCTCGATGTCCAGAACAGCCTTATGGAAGGTCAACCATGATATTCCCAATATGGCATTGATTCCTTGGTCTTCGAGAATAATGTGGGTGGTAGGATAAATTTTTCCACCCAAACAAAGTGGTGCTCGAGAAACAACTTCATTAGTCGATATGTCTCCACCTGGCGAATGAATAAGGTAAGAACCTTTTGTGATAGTTGTGGAGATCTGATCCCTGATCACCGTCGCCCTGCTAATGAAGTTATGTGTTGCATCAGAGTCGAATAAAATGACATCCGGCTTGTCATTTAAGGTGAACCTGCCGGCAAGAACAGGTCCTCCCTTTGGCAGATCATCGACCGACACATAATTTACTGTTCCCACTTTGGACATGGCTTTTCTTTGCTGTCCAAGATCCCTCTTTGGAACTGGACCCGCAGAAATAATGTTGCTGCCCGGTTCATTTGCTTCATTGACGTTGAGCTCGTTGTCAACATGAAGTGGGATAGCACTTGGTTCAGCTGAGAAATCACCTTGTTCATCTTCAACCTCTTGAGGGAAATAACATTCTGGTGCACCTTGTTGATACTGAGGTGCAAGAGAAATAAGTTGCTGCAGCGGTGGAGATGAATAAAACCTCTCTGGAGTAGAAGAGTCGTCATACTCCAAGAATGACTGCACCTTTTGTGGAACCTCTCGACCGGAAGGTGAGCGGATTACCCACCGATACTTCTGAGGTAGATTATTGCATTTATCCTGTGATGAGTCCCTCTCCCTCTTCTCTTTAAGGTAGAGGTTGGAATAATATTTGTCGAAGTGCGTGGTCGACACTTCCCACGGATCTGCACTGGGCAGCCCGCGGTGGTTCTTTTTCGGAGGGGCTAGTCCCTTGCGGAGAGCTTGAGCGTAGGGATGAGTTAGGGAGGAGCTTGACACGGCGAGTTTTACGTGGTTCGGGCCGCCGGAGCGTAAAACCCTACGTCCACGGCGAGCTGGGGTGCTCGCTGTATTGCTTGTTGCCCAGAACCGGAGTCCTGAGGGTGCGAATGGCTAGAGTGCAAACCCTTGCTAACGTTGCCTACCCGAGCCTTTTATAGTCCAAGGCTCGCATGGCTTACAAGGGGGGCCCGGGACCCGACAGGTGGTCCCGGGGAGATTGCCTGCCGACTATCGTATCCGCAGTTACGTCGGTAGTTGTCTCTGGCGACGGCTTCTGAGTCTTCGTCTTGCCGCCCTGCCCATGCCGCCTGCTAGTCGTAGTGGTTGATGACGGCGGGGGCGGCAGGGGATGTCTTGTCGCTGTGTTTATTGGCTGGTAGGTTCTGACACCGCGCGCCAGTCTGTGATGCGACTAGGCGCAACGGCACCTGACAGAGGCGTGCTCCACGTCTCCGCGTCTTGGGAAGGAGCGGGCCTTGAATACCTTATACGGGCAAGGTATGGGGCGTCTTTACGCCCGCTGCCTACCGCTCCGGGGCAGGCAGCGCTCTTCTGCTGGACACGTGGCGGGCCTGGAGCCCTCCTCAGAGAAGAGGGAGGTCCGGCCCCGCAGGACACGTGGAGCCTTCGGACCTCTCCCCGTGGAGGGGGAGGTCTGGCTTCTGACGGCCACGTGGCGGGCCCGGATCTCTCCTCTGAGGAGAGGGAGGTCCGGCCCCGCTGGAACGTGGCGCCTTCAGACCTCTCTCCCGCGGAGGGGGAGGTCCGGCTTCTGCAGGCCACGTGGCGAGCCCGGAGCTCTCCTCTGAGGAGAGGAAGGTCCGGCCCCGCTGGACGCGTGGCGCCTTCAGAGCTCTCCCTGCGGAGAAGGGCGAGATCCTTAAGCATTTTCCCCTGTGCGCGGGGGTACCCCATATCGCGGGGGTACCCCATATCGCGGGTACCGACAGTGGCCCCTGGGCCCATCTCGGGGGAGATAGCGAGCCCGAGGTGGGACCTCCGTCTCTTCTGTTCCGCGCACTTTCTCTAAGTCCCGCATTCACCGCTGCCGGAGCACGAACAGTCGCGGGATCGTGGGAGCGTGCGCCCACTTGATGGTTGCCTCTACTGTGGCGGTTCCCAAGGCTGCCACTTCTGTACGTCGCGACGCTTTCTTCCGGAACCGCCGAAACGCCTCACCGGCTCGTCTTCTTGGGAGACTGACTCCTTGACCCACCGCTTCAGCTGGGCGGCTTGGGTCCACCTGTCATCGGCGCCCGGTCTCGGAGCCAATGCGGTCGCCGATGTGATGTATTCGAAGGTTTTCGAATCACCTCGAATCGTTCCTGGAAAGTTTTAAAAGGGGATCTCACCCGCATCACGGCTTCCCTTCGCATTTCCTAGCGCCCGTTCTTCCCTTGAACTCTTGCGCCTTGGCCTTCCTTTCCTTGAGCTCTCCCCCGCCATGGCTTCCAACTTGCTCCCGACGCGCCTCGTTCGTTCTGCCAAACTTGGTCCAGTGCGCAGGCTGCTGGGCTGGCATACGGAGGAACAGAAACGCCGGCTCCGCCGGGGATCTCTCCCCCTGATCCTGGAAAAGGGGGAGATGGTCTTCTTCACTGCCTATGCTCTGGCGGGGTTCGTCCCACCAATTTCTTCCTTCTGTATTACACTGCTGGAGACGTATGGGCTCCAGCTCCACCATCTCTCTCCCAAATCCTTCGCAATGGCCGCTGTCTTCGTCCACTTCTACAAGATGTTTGTGGGGGTGCACGCTTCTGTGACGCTCTTCCGCTACTTCTTTGTGTTGCGGACGACTGGGCGCGGCTCGAAGACCCAGATGGGGACGTACTACTTCCAGCATCGCTGCAAGGACCCAAAGGTCTCTGGGTACCTTCTGCCCTTCAGCGCATCAAGGTGAGAAAACTGGAGGGAGAGCTGGGTGGTAGTGCAGACCGACGAGCACGATCGCCTACAACTCCCGACCGCTAGCCCAACCACCGATCGTCGCTTCTGGGAGGAGATCCCTGAGCTGGAGCAGGAGTACGCCCCGGTCTTGGAGCGGATCCGGTTCTTGGCCAACGAGGGACTGACGTCCCTGATGGTGCTGATGGACTTCATGTCGCGCCGTATTGCGCCCTTGCAGCAGCGCAGTCGCCCAGCGTGGTACTATACTGGCGAGCAGGACTGTACCAGGCTGGAGAGGGGCCCCGGCTCTGATCCTTCCGACGAGGAGCTGTACGAGATGGTGGGCAAGGTGAGCGCCGACTACATTCCCAGTGGCGACCCCACCCTTCTGCCCTCTGCCACCCCCCTCTTCTTGGAGCCACAGAGGAGGTCAGAGCTCCTTTGGAAGATGCCGAAGCTCGACGACATCGGGATCGCCATCCGGCAGGTTGGGGATGCCTTCCGGGGTATCTCGATCCCAGGACCCGAGTGCTCCGGATCGGGGCGCGAGGCGTCTGTTGCTGCCCAACCCGTCCCAAGAGCCGACGGAACTCAAGCCGCCGACAAGGGGAAGGGGAAGGAGCCGGCCCCCGGGCTTCCAGAGAAGAAACGCACCCGGTCTCCTCCGAGGGCGCTGCCTGCGCCGAGTCAAGGAGCCGGAGCACCCTTGCACCCATCTCCCGGGGGTGCTGGTCCATCGGATGGCGACCCGAAGAGGCCCCGGGTGTCCCACCCCAGCGGGTCTCTTCCCGGGCAGCGGCAGTCCGAAGAACCCCAAGCGCCTCGTCATCCTTTCTCAAGCAGAGGGGCTTCTAGGGCGGACGCTGGTGGGGCGACGCCGGGGAGTGTGCCGGGGGTCCAGACGCCACGCCCCACAACCGTTCCGACCGCAGGTCCTGGCGGTTCAACTACGGCCCAGAGGCCGGGGCTACAAGCCCGTTGGAGCGCTCATGTCGCCCAGTAAGTGTTGCTCCTTCTGGCTTATAGGAGCAGCGTTCTCGTCCCCTCTCTTAGCCTAAGAGCTTTCTTTCCTTGCAGGGACCGACCGGCTGCCGGGGACGGGCCTCTTACTCGGCCGTCTCCAACTGGCGGAGGCTCCGCGCCTCAGCATCTGGGAACCGCGGTGGCTCCCGTGGTCCCCAAATTGATGGGGGCTTCCTCTGTGCCGGCGAGTTCACCCTCCATGGTGGCCGCATCCGCCCCTGTCCGCCCTCCTTCACCAGCCTAGAAATCCGGTTCTGAGACTGGGAGGGCCGCTGTAGGTGCACCTGCTGGCCCCCTGGCTCCCTTAGGACAGCGTCCCACTCTGGTTGCTGAGGCACCGGTGCCTCCGCCGGTCTTAGACTCGACAGGGGGGGTCAGGGGCGTGACTCCTGTCCCCTCTATCCCGGCGCCCGTGTGGGATGCCTTGGGGCATGTCCAGACCAGCGCCCGACAGCTCCAGGCCGCCTTCCAGCAGGAGCGGGGGGCGCTGGCCGGAGAGAGGGAACGCCTTCTCAGCTGGCAGCAGCGGGCCCAGGAGGCTAGGGTGGATCTTGACTCGAGGCAGTCAAGACTTGAGGCCGCGAGTGTTCTGCTTGACACTCAGAAGAAGGCCATTAGCCGGCTGGAGTCAGAGACCCGGCGGCTTCGTGCTTCCTACCGCGAGGCCAAGGCTCATGTTGAAGCCAAAGCCAAGGAGCGTTCTGCCGCCGCAGAGGAGTTGCGGCTGCAGGTAGCTCATCGAGAGTGCGCCGTCGCCGATCGGGAACGTGCCGCAGCAGCCGAGGAGGAGAAGATCGCCGCACGGCTGAAAGCCAAAGAGGGCAAGCTGGGGGCTCGGACCGAGGAGCTGGAGCTCCGTGAGTCGGCTGCTGCCACGAGGGAGGAGCAGTTCTCTCAGGAGCGCCAGGCGGCGTTTTATCACGAGCTGGCGGCTCGCCAAAAGGTAGAGAAGCTCCAGTCTTTGCAGTCTACCGAGGCTCAGGCGGTCTGGGGCTTTATTGCCAAGGCGGGGTCCGCCTTGGCTCCTCTTGGTTTCAGCCTGGTGCGGATGGAGGCTCCGGCGCAGGAGATGTCCGAAGCAATCCCGGCACTTGAGTCCATCGGCGACAAGCTGGGCCGGCTAGAAGCGGTGATTGCCGACGAGCTTGAAGTGGAAGGACGGGGCCTGGCGAAGGAGGTCGCTATGCACATACTGGCGTGCTTCCGGAGCTAAGACCCTTCCTTTTCCCTGGAGCCAGTCCGTCTAGGACCCGTTGCCGAGCGGGAGGAAGCTGCCAGGGCCGGGGTCGAGGACGTGGCCGCCCTTGTGGCCTCTAGGTTCCAACGGGAGTCCGTGGACTCTTAGGCATCTGCCCCCGTGGCCACAAGGCCCTGTACCTCCTTTTTTATTTTTGTTGAGTCTGTAGCCCAGCTCATGGAGCCTTGTATGAACAGACTCCTGTTTCCTTCTGTGTCTGCATGTCTTAGTCTTCTTCCTGGTTTTACCTGGCCGAGTCCTTAGCTCCGCAAGGTACTCAGATGCCTTGACCAATCTCGAAGCTCTGCATAGACACCTTCCCCGGGTCCTTACTATATCAAGGGCCCCGGAGGTCTCCAGGACCCATCCCATGAGAATGGGGGGGGGGGGGTCCGGGCCTGCTAGACACGTGGCGGGCCCAGAGCTCCCCTCTGAGGGGAGGTCCGGGCTTGCGGGGCACGTGGAGCTTTCAGACCTCTCCCCGCGGAGGGAGGAGGTCTGGCTTCTGTAGGCCACGTGGCGGGCCCGGAACTCCCCCTCAAGGAGATGGAGGTCCGGCCCTGATGGACACGTGGGACCTTCGGGTCTCGCCCCTGCAGAAGTGGTGAGGTCTAGGTTCTTTGGTCTTACCTTGGGGTTTCGGTCTTGCGCGATCCCGTAGCGGCCCCCTGGTAGGTGCGTTGCATTGGATGGGTGTACCTACCATACTCCTGCGGGGAGCTGAGGCTGAGAGGACCTGCACACAAGTAAGGGAAACATAATTCTCCTTGGGGGCTCCCCTCCTCTATCTCATAGTCTTATTTGGCTTACCGTCCCCATCCACTTATACGGTGCTTGCGGACTACCGTGCGCGAAGTGCCGGGAGCTCGGGGTCCCCCTGGCTATCGGCAGGTTCCTCCAACGCAACCGCCTTTGGTAGGTCAGCAAATGCCGACTAAAGGTGAGAATGAGAAGAGGGAGCTGAGCGCATGGTGAGCATGTGCCAGAAGTGCAGTCATAAAAATTTAATACGTAAATTAAATGAGCACCAAGGAAGAGCAACGTAGGACAGGTTTCTTTTCATAGAAATTTCCATAGGAGGAAGGCAGGCTAAACATGGAGGCCACGACCCGCCCCATTAAGAAGGGAAGCAAGACTCTACGCGCTTGGGATCGGAACCAGGTGAAGCTGAACGTAGTCCTGTACCGTCCCCTGAGGCTTAGCTGCTCCGAGCACTGCTCCTGGACTGTATGGAATTTATTACAAAAAGAGGAGTCTGTCCTATTGTTGCTCTAGGGGTAGAACTTACGGTGGTGTTCTGCGTTCCAAGGGTTCGGGAGCGGGTCCCCATCCTCGGCTCTGGGGAATGGTCCCAGGATGTCCAGCCCCCATACGGCAAATGGCCATGTGGGCGGGATCATCTGTACCGTCCATGTAACACCCCAAAATTTTGATTCAAAACCTTAAATCATGTTAAGAGGGGAATTTAAAAATTTTTGAACGTGTTGCATGTTTTGCAAAAATTCAAATTCAAACTGGAATTCAAATTAAACTCAAATCAGAAAAGAAATGGAAAAAGAAAAAGAGAAAACAGAAAAAAACCGGCCAATGGGCCGAAACCCACCAGCTGGCCCAACTTACCCCGCGCCAGCCCGCAGCCGCGCGCCCGCGTTTTCTCACGCTGACAGGCGGGACCCACCCGGGCTTCGTCTTCCACCTCGCGCCGCGCCGGACTCTCTCTCACCGAATCCAACCGATCGGAACTGCTGCGGATCACAGCCGAATTTCGCTCGAGGAGGAAACGGACATGATCTAAACCACCCCGCCGCCTTCCCCCGTCTATAAAAACCCCGGCCCTGTTCTGTTTTTCCCACGCGATCGCCGATTTTTACTCCGGTGAGAACCGAGACTTCTCCGGTGAATTCCGGCCGATCTAAGCTCGGAAACTCCGATCTAACTCGCTGGTCTTGATCCACCGCCTCCGGGGAACCTTGCAGGTGCAGAAAACTCGGTGACTTGCGGTGTAAACACAGCGCCGACGAGCTTCGCCGTGGTTTTGCCTCGGACCTCGCCGCCGATCACCTCCCAGGACCTCCGAGCTCAAGAAAACCCCCAAGGTGAGATCCCCGACCTCCCCTCTACCGATCTATGCCATAAGATCACAGTTCTAGGCAGAATTCTCGAGGATCCAAAAGTTTCCGGCGAGATCGCCGCTTCCCGCCGCCGTGCGCCGCCGGCAGCGCCGCCCGCGCTCGATCAGAGCGACGTGGCCGCTTGTGCGCCGTTCATTTTAAATCGCACGGTAGGGTTTAAACCCCCACATACCGGTTCGATGTTATAATCTCGGCCGTCGGTTTAAAATCGGACGGTCCACGTCAGCCCCGCTTAATAAAGACTGGAAATCTTACGTGCTACCCCCTGGGGTTCTCGGGAAATAAGAGCTAGCCCCGGAAACTTCTGATCTAGCCCCTGGAACTCCAGAAAATCATGTAAATTCATTTAAAAATCAGTTTTAGCCCCTGGACTTAATAAAAATTAGGAAAAACACCTCTGATAAGTGTAGCTAGACCCCTGGAAATTTTGAAAATAGTATTATAGACCCTGTAGTGGGGTGAGTTTATTTTTTAGCCCTGTTTAGTATTTAATTTAGGAAATTGAATATGTAACTAGTGTTTAAAAAATTAAAAAGTGGGACAAACATATTGTCAAAAGTAAGTTAAAGACTTTCTCAGTGTTTAGGAAATTTTGGAGTGAGATAAAAACATATTTTGAACTGAATTGAATCTGTTTAATTTATTATTCACAATTAGGGACACATTTTTAAGTAATAAATAGTTTTAGAAAATAGGGAAAATAATTATGAAATCGTTTACATCAGAGGTAAAGGTCAAAATATGTTATTAAATTATTTAGGACCAGAACCTATTCTGTTTAGATGATGTGTATTACTAATTTCATAATAAAATACACAATTATGCATAGGAATATAAATCTGAAAATATAGCAACTAGTAAATGATAAATGGAGTTTTTAAAATCCAAAGAGTTCAGTTTAGGGTTGGTAGAAATTATGAAGGCACATATGGGGAAGAAAAATACTTTTCATACACACTTGGTAGTGAAAAGGTGTAGTAGTTGAATATAAGAAATTTATTGGAAACTCATATATATAGTATGTAAGTATAAATGTGGACACAAAAGTAGGAATCATATACACATGGTTAAAAGTGCATGCAAGCCACAACTCAACACACATAAAGTAACCACAACACATATAATGGTAAAGAACTTTCATAAATGTGAATGTGTGGTTTGTATGAAGTAGAAGTGTGAACTATGTCTTATGATTGTTGTTTTTCTTTTGCTATGTGTGATGGTATGATGTAGAACCTGCTCAAGAGCAAGTTATTCCTTTCCAAGACCAGGCCTACCCATTTCAAGAGCAGCAAGAAGGAGGCAAGTGTCCTTGACCACTTTGATCCTATGCTAGGATGTGTAGATAGAATTATTTGCATTGTCAAGTTAAATATGAAACCCATGCTAGGAAGTTTCCCTAGAATTGCATCACCTTGTTTCCTTGTAGCTTGGGTTGGGATTTATTTTATCATGTCATTTATTATTATGCATATGCTTAGCCATGCTTAGAATGGGATATTTGGGATATGAGATCATCAATTTATTTTTACCATACTCTTTAATGAGATATTATGAGTTATGTAGAGGTAGGGATCAAGGCAAGTTGGATGTTTTGGTTGTGTGCTGGGTGCACGAGACTCGGGTTTGTGTTTAGTACTTGCCTGGATCCTAAGGACCGGTTCATGGAGCATGTAACCTGGCTTTACAGTGCCAACCACATGCTGAGATGAGGCAGCTTGGCCAATTAATTAGGTGTATCCCCGGCGTAGTATGGGTGTGTTGGATGGTGCGGGGAATAGGTGTCAGCTGGACTACCATATGAACCGCAAGGCTCAAGAGGGGGCCACTGCAGCGGGGTTGGAACCTCTTGTATGCTGTTAGGGGTGAAACCTCAGTGGGCCCACGCTCGTCGGGAATCCCTTTGTAAAGGCTTCGTAGTGATCTCCTGGCTACACACCTGGGAAGTGTGAATGTGGTTCGTAGCCACTGGCAAAATGGAGGTTCTTTTAGTCCACCCGACAACGAGGGACGAAATCACTACATGTGGGTACAGTGGTACAAACTCTGCAGAGTCAAAACTGTCATGACAGCCGTGCTCACGGTCAAGAGCGGCTTGGACTTATTCATGATTAGAGGAGTGATGGTTTTGAAAGTTAAGGATGTTAAGCGGGAGCTTAACATTGGAAATGATGTTATGGTTATTGGGTTATGATGATGGGATGGGAGATTGGGACCATTTCACCTGTGTCGTAATGTAGGTGCTTAATAAGCTAAGGTGATAGGTATTTAATTGCGTAGTGCTTTAACCATGAGTTCAACCTCTCCTTGTTCTAGCCATGCATGATATAATTTTCCCACACTTGCTGAGTACCATTGGTACTCAACCTTGCATGTTTGTTGGTTTATATTGCTGCTCAGGTCAAGATAATGAGGTGGTGTATAATGACCAAGACTTTGGACCCGAAGAAGGTTTCTAGGTTCATGGAGACCCCCGGGCAACGCCTGTGATGGAGCCCTAAAGAATAATATTCCGCTGCTAGTTTATTTACTTGTGATGAACTTATTATTGTCCATCGAGACATTTGCTATGTAATACTTAATTATATTAGACACCTGTCTTGTAATAAATGATGCTTCACTATTTGTCATCACATGTATGAGAAAATGATCCTGGCATACATGTGTTATTCACTTGGTTGTTCTTCGGAAAAACCGGGTGTGACAGAGGTGGTATCAGAGCCAAGGTTGCCCGTAGGAACGTGGACCTAGGTAGAAATGGACGTATTTAAGGGCCCTATTTTCTTAAAAACTATTTTCCAAGGTGTGGGTTGAAAAGTGTTATTTAAGGAGTCATTTTCTTCATCTTACCCCAACTTTCATTCAAAATAGGATTTTTGTTTGAGAGTTTATATAACCTAATTTTAAATTCTTTTTGTTTTAGATGGTTCGCATGATTCGCACCGTTCGCAAGTCCACAGGAGGGAGAGTTCCCGTAGTAGCCCTTGCCGAAAGAGAGGAGAGTCGTCCGGTGACGTACCTTTCATACGGATTGGCAGTAGGAGGCTTATTGCGCCGTCTTCGGCGTATGCTCGAAGCCGCCGGCAATACGGGCAAGCTAATTATCCACTATAACTCCACCAGGACCATCCGTGAGAAGAGGGAAGAATGGAGCTCAGAGATGAGGATTATACACGAAAATCAGCTGCTTAAGATTCACCACTCTCCAGCTTGTCGGGCAACACAGGTCGATGCGGAGAAAGATGTCACCTGGGAGGCCATCACCTGCCAGAGTCACATCTATCGTCGCCACTTGGACAAAACTGAGTACATGTATGTCCTCCAACGTGAGAGTGGTACCACGGAGTACAAGTACCCGCCAGTGCAGCAAGGGACTTCCCATGAGCACATGGACTTGTGCTTGGAGGATGCTGCTATGCTCAGCACTCGACTGCAGGAGTGTCAACAAGAGCTTCAGGATGTCCGGGACACCCTGAAGGAAACGGAGGCGTTGCTGCGAGCCTGCTTAAAGGCGAGGGAAAGAGGAGATGGGAATGAACTGTGTGTCACCGCGAATGATACATGGACTCCTGACTCCCCGAATCGCCGAGCGATCAGGCGTCGTCGCACTTCTCCACCAGCAGCCTCCCCACCCAAAGCGGAGTCAGAAGGCAGCCGCAATGATGAGGAAGATCCTGTGGAGCCAGCTCAAGAAAACGAGTAGTGTAGAGTCCTTCCCTTAGTTAGCAAGATGTCGAATAGTCAAGTCGTTACGTTAATTTAATGATGTGTTAATGCTTGGTGTGTGACGTGAGTTGTGGAAGCCATGAGCAATTGTCCACAGCCTCGTCTTCAGATTGTTTTGCTTTGGTGTGTGAACCCACATGAAATAATAGTGCATTTATTTGGTGTGAGATATGAACCCTCGTAAAAGTATAACAAAGCCTCAACACTTCAAAGTACAAACAAAATGAAAGTAGTAAGATGATACTAAATGCTTTCAAATTAACATTGGTTGATTCTGCCAGATGGCTGGAAGAGGAAAAGGACGTGCTGCCAACCCCGCCAACAACAACGATGAGGCATGCAACCCTCATCTTTCTGGAGGCCAGGACCGGGGTGGTCGCCGTGAAGGAGTTGATCCCCTCCACCAAATGCTGGAGAATCAGAATCAGCTCATCCAGAACTTGACTCAAGTGGTGGCCAACTTGCATCAAGTTCCACCTCCACAAGCTGCACCACGCCAACCAAGGTTGAGTGAGTTTCTAGGAACTCAACCTCCAAAGTTTGCAAGTGCTGCTGAACCTCTGGAGGCAGATGATTGGCTGAAGACCATTGAAAGTAAGATGAGGATTATACAATGCCAAGGGTATGAGAGGGTGCTGTTTGCCTCTTATCAATTGCATGGACCTGCTGCTGATTGGTGGACCGCCTACGTGGCCGCCCATCATGATCCTGAGAACATCACTTGGGAAGAGTTCAAGCGTAGCTTCCGCAACCATTACATCCCAAGAAGTGAACTCAAAAACAAGAGGAAGGAGTTTTTGGGACTGCAGCAGGGAAACATGACGGTGAGGGAATACCTCACTAAATTTACTCAACTATCCCGTTATGCCCCACGAGACATAGAGACTGATGAGCAGAAACAAGATTGTTTCGTGGAAGGGCTTACCGCAGAGATGCAGTGTGCAATGTCCTCAAATGAGTATGAAAGCTTCCAAAAGATGGTGGACAGAGCATTTGTGGTAGAAAGGAAGCTAAAGGCCCTGGAAAATGAGAATAAGAGGAAGGCCGGGTGGTCACATCAAGCCTCAGGGAGCAACACCCGCCCACGTATGATGCAGCAACCTACGGGGCAGACGAGCCGTGCTGCGGTATCCTATTCAGCACCAAGAGGGTACAACCCAAACTACAGGCCTTCCGCAGCACCAGCACAGCCGCAACGTCAGTTTGTGCAGCAGCCTCGCCCCGCATATCCACCTCGACCCGCAGTGCAAGGACCCCCAATCCAACCCCAAGACAACAAAGGCCAGGCATCTAAGATTGGGGTGCAATGTTTTAGCTGTGGTGAAGTGGGGCACTACGCCCATAAATGCCCAAAGAAGAAGCCTGCGCCGCCACAACAGCAGAATGTAATGAGAGGACGGGTGAACCACGTCACTATGGAGGAAGCACAAGAGGCACCTGACGTGGTAGTTGGTAAGTTTCCTGCCAATTTACACCTTGCAACTCTGCTGTTTGATTCTGGTGCTACCCACTCGTTCATTGCTCAAGGGTTTGTTAAGAAGCATGACCTAGCAACCACACAAATGAACCATATGCTAGCTGTAAACTCTCCAGGTGGAGAAATAAGGACAAGACAAGTGTGTCCCAAAGTGAACCTAGACATTAATGGGGTAGTATTTACTGCTAACCTCATAGTGATAGATTCACAAGGGATAGATATTATTTTGGGCATGGATTGGTTGACCAAACATAAAGGAATCATCCATTGTTCGACTAGAACGGTGGAACTAACTCACCCTAGTGGCACAAGAGTAAAGTTCATAACGATACACGAGCCTAGGAGGGACATTAAATTAAATCAAGTGGAGGTGAAAGTTGAGGAAATCAGGACTATCAGGGAATATCCAGATGTTTTTCCGGAGGAGTTGCCAGGTATGCCTCCTGACCGTGAAGTGGAATTCGCAATTGAGCTAGTACCGGGAACAGCCCCGATATACAAGAGACCTTATCGGATGGACTCCAAGCAGCTAGAAGAACTCAAGGATCATTTGAGAGAATTGACGGAGAAGGGGTATATTCGCCCTTGTTCCTCACCATGGGGAGCTCCGGTGATATTTGTGCCCAAGAAAGACGGAACCCAAAGGTTATGCGTGGATTACCGTGCTTTGAATGAGGTAACTATCAAGAACAAGTACCCATTGCCTCGCATTGAAGACTTGTTTGATCAGTTGAGGGGAGCTTGTGTGTTCTCGAAAATTGATCTCAGGTCGGGATACCACCAACTCAAGATAAGGCAATCTGATATTCCCAAGACAGCTTTCGTATCTCGGTACGGACTGTATGAATACACTGTCATGCCTTTCAGGCTAACCAATGCCCCAGCATACTTCATGTATCTCATGAACAAGGTATTCATGGAATATCTAGACAAATTTGTGGTGGTTTTCATAGATGACATTCTCGTCTTCTCCAAAGATGAAGAGGAACATGAGAAACATCTAAGGTTGGTGTTGCAGAGGCTGAGAGAACACCAACTATATGCCAAGTTGAGCAAGTGTGAGTTTTGGCTGAAGAGAGTTCCCTATTTAGGACATATAATCTCGGAGGGAGGAATCTCCGTAGATCCCGCCAAAATCGAGGATATACAGAAGTGGAAGACCCCTGAAAATGTCGGGGAAGTTCGAAGCTTTTTGGGATTGGCTGGATACTATCGACGGTTTATTGAGGGATTCTCCAAGATCTCGAGACCTCTCACCAAACTGTTGGAGAAGGGAATCACATTCACCTGGACGCCACAGTGCGAGACGAGCTTTCAGGAGCTAAAGAAGAGATTGACAACAGCCCCAGTGTTGGTTATGCCAGATATGCAGAAGAATTTCACAGTGTACTGCGATGCCTCTGGAAATGGGTTGGGATGTGTTCTCATGCAAGAAGGGCATGTCGTGGCATATGCATCCCGGCAGCTTCGGAAGCACGAGAAGAACTATCCTACACACGACCTAGAACTAGCCGCAGTGGTACACGCGTTGAAAATTTGGCGGCACTATTTGATGGGGAAGAGGACAGAGATATATACGGATCATAAGAGTTTGAAGTACATATTCACACAGCCGGACCTCAACCTCAGACAAAGGAGATGGCTAGAGTTAATCAATGACTTTGATGTGGGCATCAACTATCATCCCGGGAAAGCAAACGTCGTGGCCGATGCTTTGAGTCGGAAAGTGCAGGTCAATAAGTTGAGCTTGAAGGACATGCCTGCAGAATTGAAGGACGAGGTTATAAGGCTCAATCTATGTCTAGTAAATAGTAGTGAAGCCATCGCCATGGAAGTGGACTCCACACTCGAGCGAGACATACGCGAGGGCCAAAAGAATGATGAGAAGATATAGGAAATCAGGCAACTCATCAAGGAAAATAAAGCTCAAGGTTTCAGAGAGGATGAACAAGGTACAGTGTGGCACGGGAAAAGGATCTGTGTGCCAGAAGTAAAGGAGATCCGTGAATTAATTTTGAAGGAGGCTCACGATTCCGACTATTCCATTCATCTTGGGAGTACGAAGATCTACCAGGACCTCAAGAGCAGGTATTGGTGGTATGGCATGAAGCGAGATGTCGCGGAACATGTTGCCCTATGTGACACATGTCAGTTGGTGAAAGCAGAATATCAACGACCCTCGGGATTATTGCAACCACTCAAAGTGCCTGAATGGAAATGGGAAGAAATCAGCATGGATTTTGTCGTGGGATTGCCTAGGATCCAATCCGGGTATGATTCAATATGGGTCATCATTGATAGGCTAACCAAGGTAGCTCATTTCATCCCCGTGAAAGAAAGATACAGCGGATCCAAATTGGCAGAATTGTACATGTCAAGGATCGTGTGTTACCATGGAGTGCCAAAGAAGATAGTGTCGGACCGAGGGACACAATTCACCTCGAGGTTTTGGCAGAAGTTGCATGAAACCATGGGAACCCATCTGAACTTCAGCTCTGCCTATCATCCCCAAACTGACGGGCAGACGGAAAGAACCAATCAGATCCTTGAAGATATGTTAAGAGCATGTGCACTCAAAAACAATAGGAGTTGGGACAAGAACTTACCGTATGCGGAGTTTTCCTATAACAACAGCTATCAAGCTAGTATGAAGATGTCACCGTTTGAAGCTTTGTATGGAAGGAAGTGCAGAACTCCCCTATTTTGGAACCAAACAGGAGAAAGTAAAGTGTTTGGTCCAGAAGTGCTACAAGAAGCCGAGGCGAAGGTGAGGGAGATTCGCAACAACTTGAGGATAGCACAGACACGCCAAAAGAGCTACGCCGATGTACGAAGAAGAGAGCTCGTTTTCAACGTGGGAGACTATGTTTATCTCAAGGTGTCCCCTATCAGAGGACTTCGTCGGTTCAAGGTGAAAGGGAAGTTGTCACCTCGATACATCGGACCCTTTCAAGTTTTGGAAAGGAAAGGCGAAGTGGCATATCAACTAGAGTTACCGGTTCATCTATCGGACGTGCACGATGTATTCCATGTGTCACAACTCAAGAAATGTCTGAGGACGCCTGAAGAGGTGTTACCCATGAATGAAGTGGATGTAGCTGAGGATTTGTCTTATGCCATGCAACCATACCAGATTTTGGAGACAATGGAACGCCTCACCAGAAATAAAAGAATCCGGATGTGCAAGGTGCAGTGGAAGCATCACTCAGAAGAGGAAGCCACCTGGGAGCGGGAAGATGACTCAAGGCACAATTTCCGGAATGTTTTTCTTAGAAACACCAATCTCGAGGACGAGATTTCTTTTAAGGGGGTAGAGCTGTAACACCCTAAAATTTTGATTCAAAACCTTAAATCATGTTAAGAGGGGAATTTAAAATTTTTTGGACGTGTTGCATGTTTTGCAAAAATTCAAATTCAAACTGGAATTCAAATTAAACTCAAATCAGAAAAGAAATGGAAAAAGAAAAAGAGAAAACAGAAAAAAACCGGCCAGTGGGCCGAAACCCACCAGCCGGCCCAACTTACCCCGCGCCAGCCCGCAGCCGCGCGCCCGCGTTTTCTCACGCTGACAGGCAGGACCCACCCGGGCTTCGTCTTCCACCTCGCGCCGCGCCGGACTCTCTCTCACCGAATCCAAACCGATCGGAACTGCTGCGGATCACAGCCGAATTTCGCTCGAGGAGGAAACGGACATGATCTAAACCACCCCGCCGCCTTCCCCCGTCTATAAAAACCCCGGCCCCGTTCTGTTTTTCCCACGCGATCGCCGATTTTTACTCCGGTGAGAACCGAGACTTCTCCGGTGAATTCCGGCCGATCTAAGCTCGGAAACTCCGATCTAACTCGCTGGTCTTGATCCACCGCCTCCGGGGAACCTTGCAGGTGCAGAAAACTCGGTGACTTGCGGTGTAAACACAGCGCCGACGAGCTTCGCCATGGTTTTGCCTCGGACCTCGCCGCCGATCACCTCCCAGGACCTCCGAGCTCAAGAAAACCCCCGAGGTGAGATCCCCGACCTCCCCTCTACCGATCTATGCCATAAGATCACAGTTCTAGGCAGAATTCTCGAGGATCCGAAAGTTTCTAGCGAGATCGCCGCTTCCCGCCGCCGTGCGCCGCCGGCAGCGCCGCCCGCGCTCGATCAGAGCGACGTGGCCGCTTGTGCGCCGTTTATTTTAAATCGCACGGTAGGGTTTAAACCCCCACGTACCGGTTCGATGTTATAATCTCGGCCGTCGGTTTAAAATCGGACGGTCCACGTCAGCCCCGCGTTATAAAGACTGGAAATCTTACATGCTACCCCCTGGGGTTCTTGGGAAATAAGAGCTAGCCCCGGAAACTTCTGATCTAGCTCCTGGAACTCCAGAAAATCATGTAAATTCATTTAAAAATCAGTTTTAGCCCCTGGACTTAATAAAAATTAGGAAAAACACCTCTGATAAGTGTAGCTAGACCCCTGGAAATTTTGAAAATAGTATTATAGACCCTGTAGTGGGGTGAGTTTATTTTTTTAGCCCTGTTTAGTATTTAATTTAGGAAATTGAATATGTAACTAGTGTTTAAAAAATTAAAAAGTGGGACAAACATATTGTCAAAATTAAGTTAAAGACTTTCTCAGTGTTTAGGAAATTTTGGAGTGAGATAAAAACATATTTTGAACTGAATTGAATCTGTTTAATTTATTATTCACAATTAGGGACACATTTTTAAGTAATAAATAGTTTTAGAAAATAGGGAAAATAATTATGAAATCGTTTACATCAGAGGTAAAGGTCAAAATATGTTATTAAATTATTTAGGACCAGAACCTATTCTGTTTAGATGATGTGTATTACTAATTTCATAATAAAATACACAATTATGCATAGGAATATAAATCTGAAAATATAGCAACTAGTAAATGATAAATGGAGTTTTTAAAATCCAAAGAGTTCAGTTTAGGGTTGGTAGAAATTATGAAGGCACATATGGGGAAGAAAAATACTTTTCATACACACTTGGTAGTGAAAAGGTGTAGTAGTTGAATATAAGAAATTTATTGGAAACTCATATATATAGTATGTAAGTATAAATGTGGACACAAAAGTAGGAATAATATACACATGGTTAAAAGTGCATGCAAGCCACAACTCAACACACATAAAGTAACCACAACACATATAATGGTAAAGAACTTTCATAAATGTGAATGTGTGGTTTGTATGAAGTAGAAGTGTGAACTATGTCTTATGATTGTTGTTTTTCTTTTGCTATGTGTGATGGTATGATGTAGAACCTGCTCAAGAGCAAGTTATTCCTTTCCAAGACCAGGACTACCCATTTCAAGAGCAGCAAGAAGGAGGCAAGTGTCCTTGACCACTTTGATCCTATGCTAGGATGTGTAGATAGAATTATTTGCATTGTCAAGTTAAATATGAAACCTATGCTAGGAAGTTTCCCTAGAATTGCATCACCTTGTTTCCTTGTAGCTTGGGTTGGGATTTATTTTATCATGTCATTTATTATTATGCATATGCTTAGCCATGCTTAGAATGGGATATTTGGGATATGAGATCATCAATTTATTTTTACCATACTCTTGAATGAGATATTATGAGTTATGTAGATGTAGGGATCAAGGCAAGTTGGATGTTTTGGTTGTGTGCTGGGTGCACGAGACTCGGGTTTGTCTTTAGTACTTGCCTGGATCCTAAGGACCGGTTCATGGAGCATGTAACCTGGCTTTACAGTGCCAACCACATGCTGAGATGGGGCAGCTTGGCCAATTAATTAGGTGTATCCCCGGCGTAGTATGGGTGTGTTGGATGGTGCGGGGAATAGGTGTCAGCTAGACTACCATATGAACCGCAAGGCTCAAGAGGGGGCCACTGCAGCGGGGTTGGAGCCTCTTGTATGCTGTTAGGGGTGAAACCTCAGTGGGCCCATGCTCGTCGAGAATCCCTTTGTAAAGGCTTCGTAGTGATCTCCTGGCTACACACCTGGGAAGTGTGAATGTGGTTCGTAGCCACTAGCAAAATGGAGGTTCTTTTAGTCCACCCGGCAACGGGGGACGAAATCACTACATGTGGGTACAGTGGTACAAACTCTGCAGAGTCAAAACTGTCATGACAGCCGTGCTCACGGTCAAGAGCGGCTTGGACTTATTCATGATTAGAGGAGTGATGGTTTTGAAAGTTAAGGATGTTAAGCGGGGAGCTTAACATTGGAAATGATGTTATGGTTATTGGGTTATGATGATGGGATGGGAGATTGGGACCATTTCACCTGTGTCGTAATGTAGGTGCTTAATAAGCTAAGGTGATAGGTATTTAATTGCGTAGTGCTTTAACCATGAGTTCAAACTCTCCTTGTTCTAGCCATGCATGATATAATTTTCCCACACTTGCTGAGTACCATTGGTACTCAACCTTGCATGTTTGTTGGTTTATATTGCTGCTCAGGTCAAGATAATGAGGTGGTGTATAATGACCAAGACTTTGGACCCGAAGAAGGTTTCTAGGTTCATGGAGACCCCTGGGCAACGCCTGTGATGGAGCCCTAAAGAATAATATTCCGCTGCTAGTTTATTTACTTGTGATGAACTTATTATTGTCCATCGAGACATTTGCTATGTAAGACTTAATTATATTAGACACCTGGCTTGTAATAAATGATGCTTCACTATTTGTCATCACATGTATGAGAAAATGATCCTGGCATACATGTGTTATTCACTTGGTTGTTCTTCGGAAAAACCGGGTGTGACAGTCCAAGCCGGTGTATGGATCTGCTTGGCGTCTAACAGGCACGCCTTGCAGCTCTCGACAAGCTTGACGGCATCCTGGAGTGCTGTCGGCTAGTAGAAGCCATGCCGGAAGGCATTACCGACAAGCATGCATGAGGAAGAGTGACTCCCACATTCGCCTCCATGGATCACAGCGAGCAAGTCGCAGCCTTCCCCCTGGGTTATGCACCGCAATAGGACGCGGTTGGCACCACGTCGGTAGAGATCCCCTTCTACCAACACGTACCTCTTAGCCATGCGCACGATCCGTTCAGCGGATACACGTTCATCAGGGAGGATATTGTCTTTCAAGTAGTCCCGGATCTCCGTGATCCATTCATCGGGTCTGACTTGAGCATCTGGATCTTGAGCGCTGGGTTGCACGGAGTCCCCAGTGACGCTTACGATCCTTGGCGGCGTCCATGGCTGCAGGGCCGCCGGGACTGCCAGCTTCGAGGTGCTGGTCTAGCCCCCTTCGCCCGGCTCGGCCGGCCGGGCTGTGGGCTGCAGCAACGTCCTCTCGAAGACTCCTTCGGGCACAGGGGCTCCGGTGGAGGCCTTCGTTGAGAGGTCGTCAGCTGCAGCCTTGCCAGCGCGCGGTACGTGGCGCAGGTCCAAGGCGAGGAAGTCTTTCTCCAACATCCGCACATAGAGCAGATAAGCAGCTAGCTGTGGGTCATTGCAGGAGCATTCACCCTTAACTTGCTTGATAACTAGCTGGGAGTCGCCCTGTGCCAACAACTGGTGAGCGCCTAGAGACAGGACTGTCTTTAGGCCAAAGATGAGTGCTTCATACTCTGCCATGTTGTTGGTTGCCTTAAAATTGAGACGCACCATATACCCAGACTGCTCCCCCGATGGCATGAGAAGCAGTACGCCAGCACCGGCCCCCTGCTTTCGCGAGGAGCCATTGAAGAAGAGCATCCAGTAAGGCCCGGTGAAGGCTGGAGCTCGGGGCCCTGGTTCACCGTCTTCATGGCCCCCTGGGTCAGCCTTCGTTGGCGTCCACTCAGCCACGAAGTCAGCCAGTGCTTGGCTCTTGACTGCGTGACGAGGAAGGAAGTCCAGCTCAAACTGCACCAGCTCCGCTGCCCATTTGGCGACATTTCCAGTCGCGCGTGGGGGCTGTGGGGGACAGCCTTCAGCGGATAGGAGGTGACCACCGAGACCCGGTGGGCTTGGAAGTAGTGGCGGAGCTTCCTGGACGCCACGAGCGCTGCATACGGCAACATATGGACCTCCAGGTACCTTGTCTTGGCGTCATGGAGGACCTCGCTGATGTAGTTGACAGGCCTCTGGATGGTCCGGACCCTCCCTCCCAGCTCAGAGATATCTTCATCCATGGCTCAGGGCCGCGGGAGGTGGGTGGGCCAGGGGAGGCTGCCGGGAGCTGATACTCGAAGGCTCCCGGGCTGTCTTGGACCTCCAGGAGGTCCTGCTGATTCCCCGGGAGCTCCGGGAGGTCCCATTGGACATCCGGGAGGTTCCGTTGGACCTCCGGGGGGTCCCGTTGCACCTCCGGGAGGTCCTGCTGGTCCTCCGGGAGGTTGTTTTGGGGGTCCGGGGGTCCGTTTCGGACCTCCGGGGGGTTGCCTCGGAGACCCGGGGGGTCGTCTTGGACCTCCGGGGCTTCCTGGCGCCTGTCTCCCGATACCAGAGCAGGCTGTGGCGATGAGGGGTCCGGCAGCTCTGCGACGAGGACCATACTCACCACTTCAGCTGTCGCCGCGATGTAGAGCAACAGATGCTCTTCGGGCTTGGGGGGCTACCATTACGGGTAGGGTCGTCAGGAGTTGCTTCAGCTCCTGGAGAGCTTCTTCTGCTTCGTCGGTCCAAGCGAATGGGCCGGATTTGCGCAGGAGCTTAAAGAAGGGGAGCGCTCGCTCTGCTAACCTCGGTATAAACCGACTCAGCACGGCTAGGCATCCCGTGAGTTTCTGGACTTCTTTGATGCGGGCGGGGGGCCGCCACAAGTCGATGGCTTTGTCTTCTCTGGGTTAGCCTCAATTCCTCGGTTTGAGACAATGATTCCTAAGAGTTTTACAGAGGATACACCGAACACACACTTGTCGGGGTTCAGCTTGGTACGCGTAGAGCGCAGTTTATCGAAGACTAAGGCCAGGTTATCTAGTAGGGATGAACTCTCCCTGACCTTAACAACAATGTCATCGACATACACCTCAACTAAGTCTCTTATCAGCTCCCCGAAGGCTTTGTGCATTGCACGTATGAAGGCAGGGAGAGCGTTTTTTAGGCCATAAGGCATAGAGACATAACAGTACAGACCGCCTACTGTGATGAAGGAGGTGTGCTCTTCATCTTCCGTAGACATAGGGACCTGATGGAAACCCAAGTAAGCGTCTAGGAAGCACAGCATATCGCAGCCTGACGTCGAGCCTACTATTTGATCTATTCTAGGAAGAGGGAATGGATCTTTAGGACATGCCTTATTGAGACTGGTGTAGTCGATGCACGTCCGGTGCTTCCCGCCGGCCTTCGGGACAACAACAGGGTTCGCCATCCACCGAGGGTGGTGGACTTCCCGTATGAAGCCAGCGTCCAGCAGCTTCTTGATTTCTTCGCGGATGAAGCTTTGCCGCTCGATGGACTGCTTGCGGGGCTTCTGTTGGACTGGCCGGGCGTCGGGGAAGACCTTTTGGTGGTGCCCGATCACCTCCCTAGGGATCCCCGGCATCTGCGACGGCTGCTATGCAAACACGTCGACATTGTGCCGAAGGAAGGTGACGAACGCGCCTTCCTATTTGCTATCCAGGCCCCCGGCTACCCGGGTGGTCTGGGTGGCATCGGCGCCGATTTGGACGAGCCTCAAGGCGGCGTCGCCCTCGTCGAGGGGTTGCACACGGGGTGCTGTGGTAGAGGCACAGTGGCGTGCACTCGGGTGGAGCCGGTTTGGTTCTGCACTGCCTGGGGTTGGTGCTCTAGCTGTTGTAAGTGCTTGGAGCTTTTTCAAGGCTGACACTGCGGCAGGATGGTCTCCACGAATCCTGAGGACACCTGTTGGTGTAGGCATCTTCAAGACAAGGTAGCCGTAGTGGGCTACTGCCATGAATCGGTACAGGGCTGGCCTGCCAATTATGGCGTTGAAGGGGAGGTCGATCTCCGCCACGTCGAACAGAATGTACTCTGTCCGATAGCTGTCCGGTGCCCCAAAGGTCACCGGGAGGCTGATGTGGCCGTAGGGAACGACCTGTCCCGGCCCTACCCCTGAGAAGGACTCGATGGGGTGAGCTTGGCCATTGGGATCTGCAGCTTCTGGAAAGCTGCACGACTGATGAGGTTCAGTCCAGCCCCGCCATCCGCCAAAACGTGGTACATCCTCACG
Source organism: Neostapfia colusana (assembly GCA_030760725.1). Taxonomy (NCBI): domain Eukaryota; kingdom Viridiplantae; phylum Streptophyta; class Magnoliopsida; order Poales; family Poaceae; genus Neostapfia; species Neostapfia colusana. The sequence continues at coordinate 88,969,191 of JASWHV010000003.1, forward strand.
TTGGCGATGGTGGGGGCCACCAAGAGCGGTAGTTGGCCGGCCCCAGCCATGTTCCTGGTGCAGTCGGTGGCATCGAAGCTGATGGGGGTTCCCATCCACCTGAGGTGCGGTGCTGCACTCGGGAGGGGAGCCATCGACGCTACCGCTTGGCGCAAGGTCTTAACCGCGCTTCGGGACGAGGGGTCAGCGGACCCACCATAGATGACGTAGAGCATCTTCTGGCGCTCTTCACCACTGGAGCTGGAGCTCTCATGATTGCGCACCGCCTTCACGGCGCGCTGAGGCTCCTGGAACTCCACCTGGTGGTAGACGTCGTCTGGGGCGTCGACCTTCTGTTTGCCCTCCCTTCGACAGTAGGGTGGGACATCAGTTAGAAGCTGCTTCCCTTTCCGGAAGCGCTCCGCGAGCTTCTGGATTTTCCGGCACTCAGCAGCAGTATGGTAACTGGTGCCGTGCACGGGGCATAGCTCGCCCTGGCCCCTGTCTGGAGCCGGTGACTGTCGCGGCCTTTTGTCGGGGCGTGGCCCCCGAGCTCCACTGGGTGCTGCTGCTGCGGCAACGGGGGCCGCAGACGGCGGTTTCATCTTGCCACCACCCCTGTTCCTGATCTTCCCGCCGCTTCCATAGGAAGCGGCGCCAGATCCTGGCTGCCCCTCTGGCTCGGAGGCTGGTAGAGAGTGCCAGTTTCGCCCTTCGGCTGCTCTGGCGCACTTGTCCGCCAGGCTGAAGAGCTCTGAGACATCGTGGACCTCTCTAGTCGCGAGCTTCTCAAGCATCTGCTTGTCCCGAACGCCTTGCCGGAACGCCACCACCACAGAATCGTTCTGGATGTGTGGGATGGTGTTCCGCACCTGGGAGAACCGCTGGATGAAGGAACGCAGCGACTCCCCGGGCTGTTGCTGGATGGCATGGAGGTCGAGTTCCGTGCCAGGCCTGGTGTAGGAACTGCCGAAGTTGGCGGTGAACTGCCGGTAGAGCTCTCCCCAGGAAGTTATGGAACCCTGGGGGAGGTTCATGAGCCAAGACCGGGCTGGGCCGGTCAAGGCGACGGGGAAGTAGTTGGCCATGACGGCCTCATCACCTCCTGCGGCAAGTACGGCGGTGGAGTAGATCTGGAGAAACTCCGCCGGGTTGACGCTGCCGTCGTACTTCTCGGGCAGGTGAGGCCGAAACTTGCGCGGACACCTTGCGAAGCGAAGGTGGGGCGCCAGGGCTGCACACCCTGCCCCTGCTGCTGCAGGCGTTGGTGCCGCAAACGCTTGGTTCGCCGTTGGCACAGTGTACTCCGGTATGGGCAAGGCTGCGCCATAGACCGGCGGCGCCGTTTGCAGGGCATATAGCTGTGGCATATGCTGCGCGGCGTACGCCTGGGGCAGAGATCGCGTGGCGAAGGTCTGCGCCTCAGGCTGGGTCGAGACTGACGTCATGCTGTCGCCAACCTCTTGGTTGCGATGCCTTTCTCGACGTCGCTCGAGGTACACCCGGGCATCCTGGCCCAAGTGGCACCGTTCCAACTCTGTCCTTAGGTCCGTTGACTGAAGCCTGGTGGAGCTGGAATCTGCCGTCTGTCCGTCAACCGTTGGCGTGCGCGTCAGCGACACTGCCGGTTGGCCGGGGCGTCATCCCCACCGAAGTCGAGGGTTTGCGGCGGCGACGACGAGACGGTCTACCTCGCGAATCCACCGCTGGGTTGCTGCCTGAGGCGCGTCCCCAGCAGGCGGATTGTGCAGTAGTGCTCTTGCTGCAGCTAGCGCACCCCGGTGGGGTACGCTCAGCGCTGCAGAAGAGCTGACGCTGGTTGGAGCCTGCATTACCGGAGTCAGCGTTGCTGGAGTCGGCTGCTGGCTACCAGCTTGCGCCGACACACTCTGTCCTGAGTGTGTCGACACGTACTCCCCGCTGGTCATGGTTCGCCGTGAGCGCGGGGGAGGAGAGTTTGCCGCTGAAGGAAGCTTGGTCATCTTCGTCAGCGGAAACTCGTCGCGCAAGGGAAAACCCCCTACCTGGCGCGCCAAATGTCAAAGTGCGTGGTCAACACTTCCCCCGGATCTGCAGTGGGCAGCCCGTGGAGGTTCTTTTTCGGTGGGACTAGTCACTTGCGGAGAGCTTGAGCATAGGGATGAGTTAGGGAGGAGCTTGACACGGCGAGTTTTACGTGGTTCGGGCCACCGGAGCGTAAAACCCTACGTCCACGGCGAGCTGGGGTGCTCGCTGTATTGCTTGTTGCCCAGAACCGGAGTCCTGAGGGTGCGAATGGCTAGAGTGCGAACCCTTGCTAACGTTGCCTACCCGAGCCTTTTATAGTCCAAGGCTCGCGTGGCTTACAAGGGGGGCTCGGGACCCGACAAGTGGTCCCGGGGAGATTGCCTGCCGACTATCGTATCCGCAGTTATGTCGGTAGTTGTCTCTGGCGAAGGCTTCTGAGTCTTCATCTTGCCGCCCTGCCCATGCCTCCTGCTAGTCGTAGTGGTTGATTACGGCGGGGGTGGCAGGGGATGTCTTGTCGCTGTGTTTATTGGCTGGCAGGTTCTGACACCACGCACCAGTCTGTGATGTGACTGGGCGCAACGGCACCTGACAGAGGTGTGCTCCGTGTCTCCGCGTCATGGGAAGGCGCGGGCCTTGAATACCTTGTACGGGCAAGGTATGGGGCGTCTTTACGCCCGCTTCCTACCGCTCGGGGGCAGGCAGCGCTCTTCTGCTGGACATGTGGCGGGCCCGGAGCCCTCCTCAGAGAAGAGGGAGATCCGGCCCCGCAGGACACGTGGAGCCTTTGGACCTCTCCCAGCGGAGGGGGAGGTCCGGCTTATGACGGCCATGTGGCAGGCCCGGAGCTCTCCTCTGAGGAGAGGGAGGTCCGGCCCCGCTGGACACATGGCGCCTTCGGACCTCTCTCCCGCGGAGGGGGAGGTCCGGCTTCTGACGGCCACGTGGCGGGCCCGGAGCTCTCCTCTGAGGAGAGGGAGGTCCGGCCCCGCTGGACACGTGGCGCCTTCGGACCTCTCTCCCGCGGAGGGGGAGGTCCGGCTTCTGCAGGCCACGTGGCGAGCCCGGAGCTCTCCTCTAAGGAGAGGGAGGTCCGGCCCTGCCGGACGCGTGGCGCCTTCAGAGCTCTCCCTGCGGAGAAGGGCGAGATCCTTAGGCATTTTCCCCTGTGCGCGGGGGTACCCCATATCGCGGGTACCGACAATATTCCTGAGTGACAGCACAGCTAACAAACTCATCAAAGTTCTCTTGGCTAACTTGAGCCAGCTCACATCGCAGCCTAGCAGTCATCCCTCGATAAAAATGATAACCCTTCATGGCCGGTGATTTCACATAGTAAGGGACATATTGAGCTAAGCGATTGAATTCCTTCGCATACTTAATAACACTCATGTCCCCTTGCTTCAGACTCCAAAATTCATCCAGACTGGTTTGCATTATGCCCACAGGAATGAAACGAGGATGAAATGCATCCTGGAACTCCGCCCATGGGACACGATGCCCTGCTGGTTGAACAGCAAGGTATTCTGCCCACCATGCTCAAGGAAAGCCGTGAAGCTGCTGAGCGGCATATAGAGTCTTCGAGAACTCATCACATTGGATCAACCCAAACTTGGACTCAATGACACGTAACCAGTGATTTGCTTCACAATGGTCAGCCGCCTCTGAGAATACCGGCGGTTGTGTCGCCAAGAAATCCAGATAAGTGCTCGAGGTTGGCATGTGATGTTGAGCTTCTCTATTTATTCCTTGCTGAACTAGAGTTTGGAGGGTTTCATTCATCTTTGCCATAATTTCAGCCAATCCGGTTGGCGATGGCTCTTGTGATGAAGTCGAGTCATTTGCACCTCGACTTGAACCTCCAATCTCCATTTGAGAGTGTGCGCGTACCATACTGCACGAAACAAAATTTTGAGTCAATCAAAATTCCATTTCAGTAGTAAGTAAATATAAGTAAAACATGAACATGTCATGAACTTTATGAAAGCAAAACCACATTCATGTTTAACAAATCTTAAGTACGCTAATCTAATCAGCTGGACTACCCTGACCAGTTCACACAAACTCCAAAATTTACTCAAGTTATCTACAAATTTTTGACTTGAGTTCAATACCAAAGTTTTAGTAAACTTCAGTCTCTTTCCAACTAGTACTCATAGGCTCCTTAAGGATTTTTCTACAGGAAGTTATGTCTTAAAAACAGAAAGGTCCAGAGAGGTTTTTGGTACTGTCCTGGTTCTGAACAGTTTGCCTTCAACAGGACTTTTCACCAACTTAACTTGTGATTTTGCTCTGGAGGTCTACAAAGAAGTTGTAGAGAACTTAAGGGTCTTTCCAGAACTGTATCATACACCTTAATTGGTTAAATATACTCAGAGTTATGCGCTGTTAAAGTCCAACAAGAATTTCTGCCAGAAACAGAGCACTCTGTTTTTGAAAACTTTGACGCCTAGTCATGCTCTCATTTGAATCTTAGCTCCAAATAAGAGTTTAGTAACTAATACTTGTTTCAAACTTCCATTTTTAGTTGCAAGTTAGTCCATGAATCATTTCTTCATAGAGAAGAGGATTATATGTTTAGTACGGTGCCGATGCACCGTAAGAATCATGTCGGTACTACGTTCCTCCCCAAAAGGAAAATCCTAACCGGATTATACCGGCATATCCGTATTATCAGTGGCACTAAGACGGTCTCTCGCACACGTGTATTACACGGGATACATACGTGGTTAGTACCTGCAGAATAACACTCAATAGTGGTGCACTCAAAGGTTGTTTCATTTCAGGCAGTTCCATATTGGAAAGTAAATACAAACGCCCGTATCATTGTCATACGGCCGTCCTTGAGTTAAGTCACGTCTCAAGGTACGTGATCGTGTTTCAACACCACATGACGGGGAACCCGAGTATGTCATGAACGGGTCGTCACGGTTGGGAATGTTATCAACCCAACGGATACCACCTACTGCCCTGCAGGGCAGGCCGATGGCAAGCGCTGCGTATGTCCTCCTAGGCTACTTCCAGAAGAACACACTATCGCGTTACTGACCACACGATGGGTCTCCACTTACTTGCCTAATGCACACTAGGGATCAGCGTTTCATATGAACTCAGCAACATGAAGAGTCCAAGAGTTTCATATTAACATCTCACACCAAGCTGTGAGACCTATCCCTGAACCACATTCCTCGTCAGGGGAGCTAACCGAAATTGAACCTCTTTCGGTGGCGTTCCTTACCATGCTTACAAGAACGTAGGTGCGTTGTTGCATAATCAAAATTCAGAATTATAACAAATATGTTAGTCATGCCACTTTACATAACTATACTACTATAGTCCTTATGTGGGCCTAATACCGTTTCCTCACCGTATCCCAAGTTTTTGTCGTAATACGGTCCTTATTCCATGCACTATTACCAATGCGGCTCTGATACCACGCTGACGGGAACCCCGCCGTCCCGATCACTCACGGGGATGGGGCACCTTTCCCGGGAATCGCATTGGGTGGTGCCGTTTTATGCGGCACCCAACAGCACACATATAAGGAACAATGTATTACATAAATCAAAGCGGAAGCTTACAAATGTTCTTTGTAAATAATTTACATAAAATAGCTATAGCGGAAGTCTATAAGCAGCTCATGTCGAATAACTACGAAGAACCCGAGAAGAGGTCCAGCCCGCGAACTCCTCTCGCTAGCAACACGAAGACATGGCAGCGGCTAGGTCCTCCATGTGTAACATGACTCGGACGTTTCCGAGTCTCACCGGACAACCTTCTTTATAGCGTCGTATTAACCTGCAAAACCACTCATATAGCAAGAGTGAGCACAAAGTCTCAGCAAGACTTAACCGTCTCTCCTAAGACATGCAACTCTACATGGAAGTAACCTAAGACTTAAACATGTCATTTGCGAAAAGACTCGCCTATGAGTTCATCCTTTACTTTCAGATTTTAGCCATATTAGTAGTGACCTTGCGCCCAGCAACATTGGAACTCCACAATCAAACAAGAAACGCTTCATCCCAATGTTACTTGTCCCAAGGTGGAAAATAACTTTAGTTTGCTCTATCTCTACTTCAAACATGGTTTTCATGCAATTTCCATTTATCATAACAGCATTTAAAACTTTGCAAACTATTTCCACACAACTTGATTACTACGTCACAACACAGGGAGCAAGCGGTAATCAATAACCGTGATGGACGGTGATTCGAATCAAACACTACCCGGATAACTCGACACATACGCCCGTCTCTAAAGACCCAAATCTGGTGTACTTCATTACGTCGTATGTGGTAACCTTTCGCAGGACACTAGACTGTAGAACCTGTCGCGCCGTCTCGGGCTCATAGGTCTAACGAGACGATGTGGTATACCTCTACAATCCAGTGAACCTGATACATCGGTTTCCTTGTTCCCATATGTCAGTAAGCATCCGGTACACAACTCAATACCTGCTCCTGGGTGCCGCACATGCATCGGTCCTTAACCGACACCAGGCAGAGCTACTCGACCAAGACCTCGTCTTGTTGCTGCCTAACCATCCGGCCCGGTCTCATATTTAGAAATGTAAACTTTAGTTTGCCTCATTTCCAACTACACCCGTGTAATCCTGTCTATAACTCGCGAGTAGATTCCACTACTTGTCTTCTACCGGATGTCCTAAGCTATTTAGCACGGCATTATTCTACAGCGGTGACCCTTTCAACCCTTAACTCCAGGGTTCATTTGGTCATGCATTTGGAGTGTAAAACATCTGTAACACCCCAAAAATCTTGTTAAGACCCAAAATCCTGTTCAGAGGGGACTTTAAAATTTTTTGGACGTGTTACATGTGTTGCAAAAATTCAAATTTAAACTGGAATTCAATTTAAACTAAAAACAGAAAAGAAATAGAAAAAGAAAAAGGAAAACAGAAAAAAAACCGGCCAGTGGGCCGAAACCCACCAGCCGGCCCATCCAGCACCCGCGCCAGCCCGCAGCCGCGCGCGCCCCTTCCTCCCACTGACAGGCGGGGCCCGCCAGCCCTTCTTCTACCTCGCGCCCGCGCCGCGATCGGCCGGGACTCTTTCACCCGAATCAAAACCGATCGGGAATTCTCGCGTATCCCAGCCGATTTCCGGACCCCGAAGACTCCAGCTCGATCTAAACCAAACCGCCGCCCTCCCCCGTCTATAAAAACCCCGGCCTCGTTCTGTTTTTCCCACGCGATCCGCCGTTTTTACTCCGGTGGAGAACCCGAGCCTTCTCCGGCGAATTCTGGCCGATCTACGCTCGGAAATTCCGATCTAACTTGCTGATCTTGATCCACCGCCTCCGGGGAACCCTGCAGGTGCAGAAAACTCGGTGACTTGCAGTTCAAACACAGCGCCGACGAGCCTCGCCGTGGTTTCACTTCGGACCTCGTCGCCGACCGCCTTCCAGGACCTCCGAGCTCAAGAAAACCCCCGAGGTGAGATCCCCGACCACTCCTCCACCGATCTATGCCATAAATCACAGTTTTAGGAAGAATTCTCGAAGATCCGAAAGTCTCCGGCGAGATCGCCGCTTCCCGCCGCTGTGCGCCGCCGGGCAGCGCCGCCCGCGCTCGATCAGAGCAACGTGGCCGCTTGTGCACCGTCTATTTTAAATCGCACGGTGGACTTTAAATCCCTGCGTACCGGTTCGGCGTTATAATCTCAGCCGTCTGTTTTAAATCGGACGGTCCACGTCAGCCCCGCGTTATAAAGACTGGAAATATTACGCGCTACCCCCTGGGGTTCTCGGGAAATAAGAGCTAGCCCCGGAAACTTCTGATCTAGCCCCTGGAACTTCAGAAAATCATGTAAATTCATTTAAAAATCAGTTTTAGCCCCTGGACTTAATAAAAATTAGGAAAAACTCCTCTGTTATGAGTAGCTAGACCCCTGAAAATTGTTAAAATAATATTATAGAACCTGTAGTGGGGTGAGTTTACCTTTTTAACCCTGTTTGATATTTAATTTAGGAAATTGAATAGGTGGCTAGTATTTAAAATTTAAAAAGTGGGACAAACATATTGTCAAAATTTAATTAAAAACTTTCTCAGTACTTAGAAAACTTTGGAGAGAGATAAAAATATATTTTGGCTGAAATTAATCTGTTTAATTTATTATTCACATTTATTAGTTATAGGGACACATTTTTAGGTAGAGAATAATTCTGAAAATTAGAAAAAAAAATAAATGTAAAATAGTTTACATCAGAGAAAAAGATCAAAAATATATTATTAACTATTTTGGATCAGAACCTATTCTGTTTAGATGATGTGTCTTACTATTCTCATAATAAAGTATACATTTAGGCATAGGAAGTAAATTTGAAAGCTAGGTATAAATAATTAGAAAATGATAAATGAAGATTCCAAAATCCAAAGAATTCAGTTTAGGGTTGGTAGAAGGGTGAAGACACATATGGAGTAGGAAAATAACTTTTCATGCATACTTGATAGCTAAAAGGTATAGTAACTGAATATAAGGAATTTATTTAAATTGGAAACTCATATATATATATAGTATGCAAGCATAAATGTGAATACAAAAGTAGGAATCATATATACATGATTAAAAGTGCATGTAAGCCACAAATCAACACACATAGAGTAACCACAACACATAATTGTGAACGACTTTCATAAATGTGAATGTGTGGTTTGTATGAAGTGGAAGTGTGAACTATGTCTTATGGATTGTGTTTTTCTTTTGCTATGTGTGATGGTACGATGTAGAACCTGCTCAAGAGCAAGTTATTCCTTTCCAAGATCAGGACTACCTATTTCAAGAGCAGCAGGAAGGAGGCAAGTGTCCTTGACCACTTTGATCCTATACTAGGATGTGTAGATAGAATTATTTGCATTGTCAATTGAAAATATGAAACCCATGCTAGAAAGTTTCCCTAGAATTGCATTACCTTGTTTTCCTTGTAGCTTGGGATTAGGATTTATTTTATCATGTCATTTATTATTATGCATATGCTTAGCCATGCTTAGAATGGGATATTTGGGATATGAGATCATCAATTTATTTTACCATACTCTTGAATGAGATATTGTGAGTTATGTAGAGGTAGGGATCAAGGCAAGTTGGATGTTTTGGTTGTGTGCTTGGTGCACGAGACTCGGGTTTGTGTTTAGTACTTGCCTAGATCCTAAGGACCGGTTCATGGAGCATGTAACCTGGCTTTACCGTGCCAACCACATGCTGAGATGGGGCAGCTTGGCCAATTAATTAGGTGTATCCCCGGCGTAGTATGGGTGTGTTGGATGGTGCGGGGAATAGGTGTCAGCTGGACTACCATATGAACCGCAAGGCTCAAGAGGGGGCCACTGCAGTGGGGTTGGAGCCTCTTGTATGATGTTAGGGGTGAAACCTCAGTGGGCCCACGCTCATCGGGAATCCCTTTGTAAAGGCTTCGTAGTGATCTCCTGGCTACACACCTGGGAAGTGTGAATGTGGTTCGTGGCCACTGGCATAATGGAGGTTCTTTTAGTCCACCCGGCAACGGGGGATGAAATCACTACATGTGGGTATAGTGGTACAAACTCTGCAGAGTCAAAACTGTCATGACAGCCGTGCTCACGGTCAAGAGCGGCTTGGACTTATTCATGATTAGAGGATTGATGGTTTTGGAAGTTGTGAATGTTAAGTGGGGAGCTTAACATTGGAAATGATGTTATGGTTATTGGATTATGATGATGGGATGGAAGATTGGGACCATTTCACCTGTTTAGTAATGTAGGTGCTTAATAAGCTAAGGTGATAGGTATTAATTGCGTAGTGCTTTAACCATGAATTCAACCTTCTCTTGTTCTAGCCATGCATGACATAACTTTCCCACACTTGCTGAGTACCATCGGTACTCAACCTTGCATATTTTGTTGGTTTATATTGCTGCTCAGGTCAAGATAATGAGGTGGTGTATAATGACCAAGACTTTGGACCCGAAGAAGGTTTCTAGGTTCATGGAGACCCCCGGGCAATGCCTGTGACAGAGCCCACGAGAATAATTATTCCGCTGCTAGTTTATTTACTTGTGATAAACTTATTATTGTCCATCGAGACATTTGCTATGTAAGACTTATTTATATTCGACACCTGGCTTGTAATAAATGATGCTTCACTATTTGTCATCACATGTATGAGAAAATGATCCTGGCATACATATGATATTCACTCGGTTGTTCTTCGGAAAAACCGGGTGTGACAGAAGTGGTATCAGAGCCAAGGTTGCCCGTAGGAACGTGGACCTAGGTAGAAATGAACGTATTTAAGGGCCTTATTTTCTTAAAAACTATTTTACAAGGTGTGTGTTGAAAAGTGTTATTTAATAAGTCACTTTCTTCATCTTACCCCAACTTTCATTCAAAATAGGATTTTTGTTTAAAAGTTTATCTAACCTAAGTTTAAATGCTTTTTGTTTTAGATGGTTCGCATGATTCGCACTGCTCGCAAGTCCACAGGAGGGAGAGTTCCCGTAGTTGCCCTTGCCCAAAGAGAGGAGAGCCGTCCGGTGATGTACCTTTCCTACGGATTGGCAGTAGGAGGTTTGTTGCGCCGTCTTCGACGTATGCTCCAAGCCGCCGGCAATACGGGCAAGCTAATCATCCACTATAACTCCACCAGGACCATCCGTGAGAAAAGGGAAGAATGGAATTCAGAGATGAGGATTATACACGAAAATCAGCTGCTTAAGATCCACCGCTCTCCAGCTTGTAGAGCGACGCTGGTCTATGCGGAGAAGGATGTCACCTGGGAGGCCATTACCTGCCAGAGTCACATCTATCGTCGCCACCTGGACAGGACAGAGTACATGTATGTCCTCCAGTGTGAGAGTGGTACCACGGAGTACAAGTACCCGCCAGTGCAGCAAGGGACTTCCCATGAGCACATGGACTTGTGCTTGGAGGATGCTGCTATGCTCAGCACTCGACTGCAGGAGTGTCAGCAGGAGCTTCAGGATGTTCGTGACACCCTGAAGGAAACCGAGGCGTTGCTTCGAGGCTGCTTGAGGTTGAGAGAAAGAGGAGATGGGAATGAACTGTGTGTCACCGTGAATGATACATTTACTCCTGACTCCCCAGATCGCCGAGCGATCAGGCGTCGTCGCACTTCTCCACCAGCAGCCTCCCCACCCAAAGCAGAGTCAGAAGGCAGCCAAAATGATGATGAAGATCCCGAGGAGCCAGCTCAAGAAAACGAGTAGCGTAGAGCCTTTCCCTTAAATTAGAAGGATGTCGAGTAGTTGAGTCGTTACGTTAGTTAATGGTGTGATTAGTGCTTGGTGCGTGACGTGAGTTGTGGAAGCCATGAGCAACTGTCCATAGCCTCATCTTCAGATTGTTTTGCTTTGATGTGTGAACCCACATGAAATAATAGTTCATTTATTTTTGTGTGAGACATGAACCCTCAGAAAAGAAAAATAAAGCCTCTGGTTTCAGAGAGGATGAACAAGGAACGGTGTGGCACGGGGAAAGAATTTGTGTGCCAGAAGTAAAGGAGATCCGTGAATTGATTTTTAAGGAGGCTCACGATTCTGACTATTCCATTCATCCTGGGAGTACGAAGATGTACCAGGACCTCAAGGGCAGGTATTGGTGGTATGGCATGAATCGAGGTGTCGCGGAACATGTATCCCTATATGACACATGTCAGTTGGTGAAAGCAGAACATCAACGACTCGCGGGATTATTGCAACCACTCAAAGTGCCTAAATGGAAATGGGAAGAAATCGGTATGGATTTCATAGTGGGATTGCCTAGGACCCAATACGGATATGATTCAATATGGGTCATCATCGACAGGCTAACCAAGGTAGCTCACTTCATCCCTGTGAAGGAAAGCTACAGCGGATCCAAATTGGCGGAGTTGTACATGTCAAGGATCGTGTGTTACCATGGGGTGCCGAAGAAGATAGTGTCGGATCGAGGAACACAGTTCACCTCGCGGTTCTGGCAGAAGTTGCACGAAACCATGGGAACCCATCTGAACTTTAGTTCTGCCAATCATCCCCAAACTGACGGGCAGACGGAAAGAACCAATCAGATTCTTGAGGATATGCTGAGAGCATGTGCACTCAAAAACAATCGGAGTTGGGACAAGAACTTATTGTATGCAGAATTCTCCTATAACAACAGCTATCAGGCTAGTATGAAGATGTCACCGTTCGAAGCTTTGTATGCGAGGAAGTGCAGAACTCCCCTATTTTGGAACCAAACAGGGGAAAGTAAAGTGTTTGGTCCCGAGGTACTACAAGAATCCGTGGCGAAGGTGACGGAAATTCGCAACAACTTGAGGATAGCACAGACACGCCAAAAGAGCTATGCCAATGTACGAAGAAGAGAGCTCGTTTTCAACGTGGGAGACTATGTCTATCTCAAGGTGTCCCCTATCCGAGGACTTCGTCGGTTCAAGGTGAAAGGGAAGTTGTCACCTCGATACATCGAACCCTTTCAAGTTCTGGAAAGGAAAGGCGAAGTGGCGTATCAACTAGAGTTACCGGCTCGTCTTTCGGATGTGCACGATGTGATCCATGTGTCACAACTCAAGAAATGCCTGAGAACGCCTGAAGAGGTGTTACCCATGAATGAAGTGGACGTAGCTGAGGATTTGTCTTATGCCGAGCAACCATACAAGATTTTGGAGACAATGGAACATCTCACCAGAAATAAAAGAATCCAGATGTGTAAGGTGCAATGGAAGCATCACTCAAAAGAGGAAGCCACCTGGGAGCGGGAAGATGAACTCAAGGCACAATTTCCGGAATTGTTTTCTTAGAACCACCACTCTCGAGGACGAGATTTATTTTAAGGGGGGTAGAGCTGTAACACCCCAAAAATCTTGTTAAGACCCAAAATCCTGTTCAGAGGGGAGTTTAAAAATTTTTTGGACGTGTTGCATGTGTTGCAAAATTTCAAATTTAAACTGGAATTCAATTTAAACTCAAAACAGAAAAGAAATAGAAAAAGAAAAAGGAAAACAGAGAACTTCAGAAAATCATGTAAATTCATTTAAAAATCAGTTTTAGCCCCTGGACTTAATAAAAATTAGGAAAAAACCCTCAGTTATGTGTAGTTAGACCCCTGGAAATTCTTAAAATAATATAATAGGCCCTGTGGTGGGGTGAGTTTACCTTTTTAACCCTGTTTGATATTTAATTTACGAAATTGAATATGTGGCTAGTAGTTAAAATTTAAAAAGTGGGCTGAAAATTTTGGAGTGAGATAAAAATATATTTTTGGGCTGAAATGAATCTGTTTAATTTATTAATTCACATTTAGTAGTATAGGGACACATTTTTAAGTAAAGAATAGTTCTGTAAATAGGGAAAATAAATGTAAAATAGTTTACATCAAAGGAAAAGGTCAAAAATATATTAGTAAATATTTTAGATCAAAACCTATTCTTTTTAGATGATGTGTCTTGTTATTTTCATAATAAAGTTCACATTTAGGCATAGGAATTAAATCTGAAAATATAGCAACTAGTAAATGATAAATGGAGTTTCTAAAATCCAAAGAATTCAGTTTAGGGTTGGTAGAAATTCTGAAGACACATATGGGAAAGGAAAATACCTTTCATGCATACTTGGTAGCAAAAAGGTGTAGTAATTGAATTTAAGGAAAATTACTTAAATTGGAAACTCATGTATAAAGTATGCAAGCATAAATGTGAATACAAAAATAGGAATCATATACACATGATTAAAAGTGCATGCAACCCACAAGTCAACACACATAGGGTAACCACAACACATATAATTGTGAATGACTTTCATAAATATGAATGTGTGGTTTGTATGAAGTGGAAGTGTGAACTATGTCTTATGGATTGTTGTTTTTCTTTTGCTATGTGTGATGGTATGATGTAGAACCTGCTCAAGAGCAAGTTATTCCTTTCCAAGATCAGGACTACCCATTCCAAGAGCAGCAGGAAGGAGGCAAGTGTCCTTGACCACTTTGATCCTATACTAGGATGTTTAGATAGAATTATTGCATTGTCAAGTTAAATATGAAACCCATGCTAGGAAGTTTCCCTAGAATTGTATTACCTTGTTTCCTTGTAGCTTGGGTTGGGATTTATTTTATCATGTCATTTATTATTATGCATATGCTTAGCCATGCTTAGAATGCGATATTTGGGATATGAGATCATCAGTTTATTTTACCATACTCTTGAATGAGATATTGTGAGTTATGTAGAGGTAGGGATCAAGGCAAGTTGGATGTTTTGGTTGTGTGCTGGGTGCACGAGACTCGGGTTTGTGTTTAGTACTTGCCTGGATCCTAAGGACCGGTTCATGGAGCATGTAACCTGGCTTTACCGTGCCAACCACATGCTGAGATGGGGCAGCTTGGCCAATTAATTAGGTGTATCCCCGGCGTAGTATGGGTTTGTTGGATGGTGCGGGGAGTAGGTGTCAGCTGGACTACCATATGAACCGCAAGGCTCAAGAGGGTGCCACTGCAGCGGGGTTGGAGCCTCTTGTATGCTGTTAGGGGTGAAACCTCAGTGGGCCCACGCTCGTCGGGAATCCCTTTGTAAAGGCTTCGTAGTGATCTCCTGGCTACACACCTGGGAAGTGTGAATGTGGTTCGTAGCCACTGGCATAATGGAGGTTCTTTTAGTCCACCCGGCAACGGGGGATGAAATCACTACATGTGGGTACAGTGGTGCAAACTCTGCAGAGTCAAAACTGTCATGACAACCGTGCTCACGGTCAAGAGCGGCTTGGACTTATTCATGATTAGAGGATTGATGGTTTTGGATGTTGTGAGTGTTAAGCGGGGAGCTTAACATTGGAAATGATGTTATGGTTATTTGATTATGATGATGGGATGGGAGATTGGGACCATTTCACCTGTGAAGTAATATAGGGGCTTAATAAGCTAAGGTGATAGGTATTGATTGCGTAGTGCTTTAACCATGAGTTCAACCTCCCCTTGTTTTCTAGCCATGCATGACATAACTTTCCCACACTTGCTGAGTACCATCGGTACTCAACCTTGCATATTTGTTGGTTTATATTGCTGCTCAGGTCAAGATAATGAGGTGGTGTATAATGATCATGACTTTGGACCCGAAGAAGGCTTCTAGGTTCATGGAGTCCCCCGGGCAACGCCTGTAATGGAGCCCACAAGAATAATATTCCGCTGCTAGTTTATTTATTTGTGATGAACTATTTATCGTCCATCGAGACATATGCTTTGTAAGACTTATTTTTATTCAACACCTGGCTTGTAATAAATGATGCTTCACTATTTGTCATCACATGTATGAGAAAATGATCCTGGCATACATGTGATATTCACTCGGTTGTTCTTCGGAGAAACCGGGTGTGACAGAAGTGGTATCAGAGCCAGGTTGCCCGTAGGAACATGGACCTAGGTACAAATGGACGTATTTAAGGGCCCTATTTTCTTAAAAACTATTTTACAAGGGGTGTGTTGAAAAGTGTTATTTAATGGAGTCACTTTCTTCATCTTACCCCAACTTTCATTCAAAAATAGATTTTTTGTTTAAAAGTTTATCTAACCTAAGTTTAAATGCTTTTTGTTTTAGATGGTTCGCATGATTCGCACCGCTTGCAAGTCCACAGGAGGGAGAGTTCCCGTAGTTGCCCTTGCCGAAAGAGAGGAGAGCCGTCCGGTGACGCACCTTTCCTACGGATTGGCAGTAGGAGGCTTGTTGCGCCGTCTTCGACGTATGCTCGAAGCCGCCGGCAATACGGGCAAGCTAATCATCCAATATAACTCCACCAGGACCATCCGTGAGAAGAGAGAAGAATGGAGTTCAGAGATGAGGATTATACACGAAAATCAGCTGCTTAAGATCCACCACTCCCCAGCTTGTCGAGCGACACAGGTCGATGCGGAGAAGGATGTCACCTGGGAGGCAATGACCTGCCAGAGTCACATCTATCATCGCCACCTGGACAGAACTGAGTACATGTATGTCCTCCAGCGTGAGAGTGGTACCACGGAGTACAAGTACCCACCAGTGCAGCAAGGGACTTCCCATGAGCACATGGACATGTGCTTGGAGGATGCTGCTATGCTCAGCACTCGACTACAGGAGTGTCAGCAAGAACTTCAGGATGTTTGGGACACCCTGAAGGAAACGGAGGCATTGCTGCGAGCCTGCTTGAGGGCGAGAGAAAGAGGAGCTGGGAATGAACTGTGTGTCACCGTGAACGATACATGGACTCCTGACTCCCCAGATCGCCGAGTGATCAGGCGTCGTCGCACTTCTCCACCAGCAGCCTCCCCACCCAAAGCAGAGTCAGAAGGCAGCCGAAATGATGAGGAAGATCCCGAGGAGCCAGCTCAAGAAAACGAGTAGTGTAGAGTCTTTCCCTTAGTTAGCAAGATGTCGAATAGTCGAGTCGTTACGTTAAGTTAATGGTGTGTTAATGCTTGGTGTGTGACGTGAGTTGTGGAAGCCATGAGCAATTGTCCACAGCCTCGTCTTTAGATTGTTTTGCTTTGGTGTGTGAACCCACATGAAATAATATTGCATCTATTTTTGTGTGAGAAATAAACCCTCAGAAAAGTATAACAAAGACTCAACACTTCAAAAGTGCAAACAAATGAAAGTAGTAAGATGATACTAAATGCTTTCAAATTAACATTGGTTGATTCTGCCAGATGGCCGGAAGAGGAAAAGGACGTGCTGCCAACCCCGCCAACAACAACGATGATGCATGCAACCCTCATCTTTCTGGAGGCCAGGACCGGGGTGGTCGCTGTGAAGGAGTTGATCCCCTCCACCAAATGCTGGAGAATCAGAATCAGCTCATCCAGAACTTGACTCAAGTGGTGGCCAACTTGCATCAAGTTCCACCTCCACAAGCTGCACCACGCCAACCAAGGTTGAGTGAGTTTCTAGGAACTCAACCTCCGAAGTTTGCAAGTGCTGCTGAACCTCTGGAGGCAGATGATTGGCTAAAGACCATTGAAAGCAAGATGAGGATCATACAGTGCCAAGGGTATGAGAGAGTGCTGTTTGCCTCTCATCAATTGCATGGACCTGCTGCTGATTGGTGGACCGCCTACGTGGCCGCCCATCATGACCCTGAGAACATCACTTGGGAAGAGTTCAAGCGTAGCTTCCGCAACCATTACATCCCAAGAGGTGAACTCAAAAACAAGAGGAAGGAGTTTTTGGGACTGCAGCAGGGAAACATGGCGGTGAGGGAATACCTCACTAAATTTACTCAACTATCCCGTTATGCCCCACGGGATATAGAGACTGATGAGCAGAAACAAGATTGTTTCGTGGAAGGACTTACCGCAGAAATGCAGTGTGCAATGTCCTCAAATGAGTATGAAAGCTTCCAAAAGATGGTGGACAGAGCGTTTGTGGTAGAAAGGAAGCTAAAGGCCTTGGAAAATGAGAATAAGAGGAAGGCCAGGTGGTCACACCAAGCCTTAGGGAGCAACACCCGCCCACGTCTGATGCAGCAACCTGCAGGGCAGACGAACCGTGCTGCGGTACCCTACTCAGCACCAAGAGGGTACAACCCGAACTACAGGCCTCCCGCAGCACCAGCACAGCCACAACGTCAGTTTGTACAGCAGCCTCGCTTCGCATATCCACCTCGACCAGCAGTACAGGGACCTCCAAACCAACCCCAAGACAGCAAAGGCCAGGCACCTAAGGTTGGGGTGCAATGTTTTAGCTGCGGTGAAGTGGGGCACTATGCCCATAAGTGCCCAAATAAGAAGCCCACGCAGCCACAACAGCAGAATGTAATGAGAGGACGGGTGAATCACGTCACTATGGAGGAAGCACAAGAGGCACCCGACGCGGTAGTTGGTAAGTTTCCTACCAATTTACACATTGCAACCCTGCTGTTTGATTCTGGTGCTACCCACTCGTTCATTGCTAAAGGGTTCGTTAAGAAGCATGATCTAGCAACAACACAAATGAATTATATGCTGTCCGTAAACTCTCCAGGTGGAGAAATAAGGACAAGAAAAGTGTGTCCCAAAGTGAACCTAGACATTAATGGGGTAGTATTTACTGCTAACCTCATAGTGATAGATTCCCAAGGGATCGATATTATTTTGGGCATGGACTGGTTGACCAAACATAAGGGAATCATCCATTGTTCAACCAGAACGGTGGAACTAACACACCCTAGTGGCACAAAAGTAAAGTTTATAACAATACAAGAGCCTAGGAGGGACGTTCAATTAAATCAAGTTGAGGTGAAAGTGGAGGAGATCCGAATTATCAGTGAATATCCAGACGTTTTTCCAGAGGAGTTGCCAGGTATGCCTCCCAATTGTGAAGTGGAATTTGCAATTGAGCTAGTGCCTGGAACAGCCCCGATATACAAGAGACCTTATCGGATGGACTCCAAGCAGCTAGAAGAACTCAAGTATCATTTGAGAGAATTGACGGAGAAGGGGCATATTCGCCCTAGTTCCTCACCATGGGGAGCTCCGGTAGTATTTGCGCCCAAGAAGGACGGAACCCAAAGGTTATGCGTGGATTACCGTGCCTTGAATGAGGTAACCATCAAGAACAAGTACCCATTACCCCGCATTGAAGACTTGTTTGATCAGTTGAGGGGATCTTGTGTGTTCTCGAAAATTGATCTCAGGTCAGGATACCACCAACTCAAGATAAGGCAATCTGATATTCCCAATACAGATTTCGTATCTCGGTACGGACTGTATGAATACACTGTCATGCCTTTCGGGCTAACTAATGCCCCGGCATACTTCATGTATCTCATGAACAAGGTATTCATGGAATATCTGGACAAATTTGTGGTGGTTTTCATAGATGACATTCTCGTCTTCTCCAAAGATGAAGAAGGACATGAGAAACATCTAAGGTTGGTGTTGCAAAGGCTGAGAGAACACCAACTATATGCCAAGTTGAGCATGTGTGAGTTTTGGCTGAAGAGAGTTCCCTTCTTAGGACATATAATCTCGGAGGGAGGAATCTCCGTGGATCCTACCAAAATCGAGGATATACAGAAGTGGAAGACCCCTTAAAATGTCGGGGAAGTTCGAAGATTCTTAGGATTGGATGGATACTATCGACGGTTTATTGAGGGATTCTCCAAGATCTCGAGACCTCTCACCAAACTGTTGGAGAAAGGAATCATGTTCACATGGACGCCGCAGTGCGAGACGAGTTTTCAGGAGCTAAAGGAAAGATTGACAACAACCCCAGTGCTCGTTATGCCAGATATGCAGAAGAACTTTACGGTGTACTGCGATGCCTCTGGAAACGGGTTGGGATGTGTTCTCATGCAAGAAGGGCATGTCGTGGCTTATGCATCCCGGCAGCTTCGGAAGCACGAGAAGAACTATCCTACACATGACCTAGAACTAGCCGCATTGGTACACGCGTTGAAAATTTGGCGGCACTATTTGATGGGGAAGAGGACCGAGATATATACGGATCATAAGAGTTTGAAGTACATATTCACACAGCCAGACCTCAACCTCAGACAAAGGAGATGGTTAGAGCTAATCAATGACTTTGATGTAGGCATCAACTATCATCCTGGGAAAGCAAACGTCGTGGCCGATGCTTTAAGTCGGAAAGTGCAGGTCAATAAGTTGAGCTTGAAGGACATGCCTGCAGAATTTAAGGACGAGGTTATAAGGCTCAATCTATGCCTGGTAAATAGTGGTGAAGCCATCGCCATGGAAGTGGATTCCACACTCGAGCGAGACATACGCGAGGGTCAAAATAACGACGAGAAGATACGAGAGATCAGAGAACTCATCAAGGAAAATAAAGCTCCTGGTTTTAGAGAGGATGAACAAGGAATGGTGTGGCACGGGAAAAGAATCTGTGTGCCAGAAGTAAAGGAGATCCGTGAATTGATTTTGAAGGAGGCTCATGATTCGGACTATTCCATTCATCCTGGGAGTACGAAGATGTACCAGGACCTCAAGAGCAGATATTGGTGGTATGGCATGAAGCGCGATGTCGCGAAACATGTTGCCCTATGTGACACATGTCAGTTGGTGAAAGCAGAACATCAACGACCCGCGGGATTATTGCAACCACTCAATGTGCCTGAATGGAAATGGGAAGAAATCAGCATGGATTTCATCGTGGGATTGCCTAGGACCCAATCAGGGTATGATTCGATATGGGTCATCATTGATAGGCTAACCAAGGTAGCTCTCTTCATCCCCGTAAAGGAAAGCTACAGTGGATCCAAATTGGCAGAGTTATACATGTCAAGGATCGTGTGTTACCATGGAGTGCCGAAGAAGATAGTGTCGGACCAAGGGACACAGTTCACCTCGAGGTTTTGGCAGAAGTTGCATGAAACCATGGGAACCCATCTAAATTTCAGCTCTGCCTATCATCCCCAAACTGACGGGCAGACGGAGAGAACCAATCAGATCCTTGAAGATATGCTGAGGGCATGTGCATCAAAACAATAGGAGTTGGGACAAGAACATACCGTATGCAGAGTTTTCATACAACAACAGCTATCAAGCTAGTATGAAGATGTCACCGTTTGAAGCTTTATACGGAAGGAAGTGCAGAACTCCCCTATTTTGGAACCAAACGGGGGAAAGTAAAGTGGTTGGTCCAGAAGTACTACAAGAAGCCGAGGCGAAGGTAAGGGAAATTCGCAACAATTTGAGGATAGCACAGACACGCCAAAAGAGTTATGCGAATGTACGAAGAAGAGAGCTCGTTTTCAATGTGGGAGACTATGTCTATCTCAAGGTGTCCCCTATTAGAGGACTTCGTCGGTTCAAGGTGAAAGGGAAGTTGTCACCTCGATACATCGGACCCTTTCAAGTTCTGGAAAGGAAAGGCGAAGTGGCGTATCAACTAGAGTTACCGGCTCGTCTATCGGATGTGTACGATGTATTCCATGTGTCACAACTCAAGAAATGCCTGAGGACGCCTGAAGAGGTGTTACCCATGCATGAAGTGGACGTAGCTGAGGATTTGTCTTATGCCGAGCAACCATACAAGATTTTGGAGACAATGGAACGCCTCACCAGAAATAAAAGAATCCGGATGTGCAAGGTGCAGTGGAAGCATCACTCAGAAGAGGAAGCCACCTGGGAGCGGGAAGATGAGCTCAAGGCACAATTTCCGGAATTGTTTTCTTAGAACCACCAATCTCGAGGACGAGATTTCTTTTAAAGGGGGTAGAGCTGTAACACCCCAAAAATCTTGTTAAGACCATAAATCATGTTAAGAGGGGAATTTAAATTTTTTTGGATGTGTTGCATGTTTTGCAAAAATTCAAATTCAAACTGGAATTCAAATTAAACTCAAAACAGAAAAGAAATAGAAAAAGAAAAAGGAAAACAGAAAAAAAACCGGCCAGTGGGCCGAAACCCACCAGCCGGCCCAACCAGCCCCCGCGCCAGCCCGCAGCCGCGCGCGCCTATTCCTCCCACTGACAGGCGGGGCCCGCCAGCCCTTCTTCTACCTCGCGCCCGCGCCGGGATTCTCTCACCCCGGATCAAAACCGACCTGGATTCCTCGACATCCCCGCCGAATTCCTTTCGTAGGCGATGCAAACTCGATCTAAACCACCCCGCCGCCCTCCCCCGTCTATAGAAACCCCGACCTCGTTCTGTTTTTCCCACGCGATCCGCCGTTTTTACTCTGGTGAGAACCCGAGCCTTCTCCGGTGAATTCTGGCCGATCTAAGCTCGGAAATTCCGATCTAACTCGCTGGTCTTGATCCACCGCCTCCGGGGAACCCTGCAGGTGCAGAAAACTCGGTGACTTGCAGTTCAAACACAGCGCCGACGAGCCTCGCCGTGGTTTCAATTCGGACCTCGTCGCCGACCGCCTTCCAGGACCTCCGAGCTCAAGAAAACCCCCGAGATGAGATCCCCGACCTCTCCTCCACCGATCTATGCCATAAGATCACAGTTCTAGGAAGAATTCTCGAAGATCCGAAAGTCTCCGGCGAGGTCGCGCTTCCCACCGCCGTGCGCCGCCGGCAGCGCCGCCCGCGCTCGATCAGAGCGACGTGGCCGCTTGTGCGCCGTTTATTTTAAATCGCACGGTAGAGTTTAAATCCCCGCGTACCGGTTCGGCGTTATAATCTCAGCCGGTTGTTTTAAATCGGACGGTCCATGTCAGCCCCGCGTTATAAAGACTGGAGATCTTACGTGCTACCCCCTGGGGTTCTCGGAAAATAAGAGCTAGCCCCGGAAACTTCTGATCTAGCCCCTGGAACTTCAGAAAATCATGTAAATTCATTTAAAAATCAGTTTTAGCCCCTGGACTTAATAAAAATTAGGAAAAACCCCTCTGTTATGTGTAGTTAGACCCCTGGAAATTTTTAAAATAATATAATAGGCCCTGTAGTGGGGTGAGTTTACCTTTTTAACCCTGTTTGATATTTAATTTATGAAATTGAATATGTGGCTAGTAGTTAAAATTTAAAAAGTGGGCTGAAAATTTTGGAGTGAGATAAAAATATATTTTTGGGCTGAAATGAATCTGTTTAATTTATTAATTCACATTTATTAGTATAGGGATACATTTTTAAGTAAAGAATAGTTCTGTAAATAGGGAAAATAAATGTAAAATAGTTTACATCAAAGGAAAAGGTCAAAAATATATTAGTAAATATTTTAGATCAGAACCTATTCTGTTTAGATGATGTGTCTTGTTATTTTCATAATAAAGTTCACATTTAGGCATAGGAATTAAATCTGAAAATATAGCAACTAGTAAATGATAAATGGAGTTTCTAAAATCCAAATAATTCAGTTTAGGGTTGGTAGAATTTCTGAATACACATATGGGAAAGGAAAATACCTTTCATGCATACTTGGTAGCAAAAAGGTGTAGTAATTGAATTTAAGGAAAATTACTTAAATTGGAAACTCATGTATAAAGTATGCAAGCATAAATGTGAATACAAAAATAGGAATCATATACACATGATTAAAAGTGCATGCAACCCACAAATCAACACACATAGGGTAACCACAACACATATAATTGTGAATGACTTTCATAAATATGAATGTGTGGTGTGTATGAAGTGGAAGTGTGAACTATGTCTTATGGATTGTTGTTTTTCTTTTGCTATGTGTGATGGTATGATGTAGAACCTGCTCAAGAGCAAGTTATTCCTTTCCAAGATCAGGACTACCCATTCCAAGAGCAGCAGGAAGGAGGCAAGTGTCCTTGACCACTTTGATCCTATACTAGGATGTTTAGATAGAATTATTGCATTGTCTAGTTAAATATGAAACCCATGCTAGGAAGTTTCCCTAGAATTGTATTACCTTGTTTCCTTGTAGCTTGGGTTGGGATTTATTTTATCATGTCATTTATTATTATGCATATGCTTAGCCATGCTTAGAATGCGATATTTGGGATATGAGATCATCAGTTTATTTTACCATACTCTTGAATGAGATATTGTGAGTTATGTAGAGGTAGGGATCAAGGCAAGTTGGATGTTTTGGTTGTGTGCTGGGTGCACGAGACTCGGGTTTGTGTTTAGTACTTGCCTGGATCCTAAGGACCGGTTCATGGAGCATGTAACCTGGCTTTACCGTGCCAACCACATGCTGAGATGGGGCAGCTTGGCCAATTAATTAGGTGTATCCCCGGCGTAGTATGGATGTGTTGGATGGTGCGGGGAGTAGGAGTCAGCTGGACTACCATATGAACCGCAAGGCTCAAGAGGGGGCCACTGCAGCGGGGTTGTAGCCTCTTGTATGCTGTTAGGGGTGAAACCTCAGTGGGCCCACGCTCGTCGGGAATCGCTTTGTAAAGGCTTCGTAGTGATCTCCTGGCTACACACCTGGGAAGTGTGAATGTGGTTCATAGCCACTGGCATAATGGAGGTTCATTTAGTCCACCCGGCAATGGGGGATGAAATCACTACATGTGGGTACAGTGGTGCAAACTCTGCAGAGTCAAAACTGTCATGACAACCGTGCTCACGGTCAAGAGCGGCTTGGACTTATTCATGATTAGAGGATTGATGGTTTTGGATGTTGTGAGTGTTAAGCGGGGAGCTTAACATTGGAAATGATGTTATGGTTATTTGATTATGATGATGGGATGGGAGATTGGGACCATTTCACCTGTGAAGTAATATAGGGGCTTAATAAGCTAAGGTGATAGGTATTGATTGCGTAGTGCTTTAACCATGAGTTCAACCTCCCCTTGTTTTCTAGCCATGTATGACATAACTTTCCCTCACTTGCTGAGTACCATCGGTACTCAACCTTGCATATTTGTTGGTTTATATTGCTGCTCAGGTCAAGATAATGAGGTGGTGTATAATGATCAAGACTTTGGACCCGAAGAAGGCTTCTAGATTCATGGAGTCCCCCGGGCAACGCCTGTAATGGAGCCCACAAGAATAATATTCCGCTGCTAGTTTATTTATTTGTGATGAACTATTTATCGTCCATCGAGACATATGCTTTGTAAGACTTATTTATATTCGACACCTGGCTTGTAATAAATGATGCTTCACTATTTGTCATCACATGTATGAGAAAATGATCCTGGCATACATGTGATATTCACTCGGTTGTTCTTCGGAGAAACCGGGTGTGACAACACGTGGCGTGCGTGGAGCCGCCTCCGAATAGAAAGGAGGTCCCGACCACCAGGATACGTGGCGCACGCTGAGCTCACCTCCGAAGGAGAGGGAGATCTCGCTCGCTTGACGTGCGGCACAACCGGAGCTCATCTCTTCGGTAAAGGGGAGACCAGGCCCCGATGAACACCGGAGCTCAACGCAGAGGCGAGTTCTGGAATGGTTTTCGGATTCTGTATGCGTAGAAATACCGGTACGAAGAAGAAACCGACCTGAATTCCACAATGTTACCGCACCAAATCAACTAAAGATAAGTTGTTTAGATTCAACGATGATCTGAATAGGACTCTTATTCGGAATATAATCAGATTAGGACTCTTCTTCTCCCGATTATAAATAGAACCCAGAACCTTTGGCTGAAACCACCCACTTCTTTTTCCAACTCCTGAGCCGACGACTTAGAGCCCTAGCCAAACTCGCCAAATAAGCCCATCGCCGAAGTTCAGTCGAGAAGGATCGCCGGAAGGGAGCCCAACGATCTGTCTGATCAAAGAAGGACCCCGAGACCAAGAAGAACTTAAGGTAGGTCTCCGATATCACCTTGCGACATCGTCGTGTTTTCTTTGCATCTGTTCTCCGATTCCTTTCGAACGGAAGCTTTCTCGTGGACAGATCACTTGTTGATCGTGTTGATCTAAAAGACAAGATCATCGCCACGTCCACATTTGATCCGAACACCTCTGTTCATCATAAAACCATGCAAGAACACGTACAAACTGATCTAATAAAACTGATTATAGGATAGCATGCATATGCATCGTCGCATCTAGTTAAAGTTTGAGCATGATATTGATTGCTGTGGATCTTGTATGTGCGTGATCCTGTATAGAAGGACAAGCTCAGGGAGCTGTCTACGACGAGCTGCAACAACAAGGTTTCGAGATCCAAGAGCAACCGGAACCGCAAGAACAAGGCAAGTGCCCCTTGACCATATTTATCCTATGTTTTAGGAAAAACTGTTTTGTTTTGCAAAAAGGTGTGTGTTCTGAGTCAAACATGATGGGAAACCCTTTTATAAGAGTTTACTAGCTTTGGTTAAACCATCCTTGTCGCAAGGGATGTTTATGGGTTGGGTATGGTTTTTGTTTTATGCTTCGCTGAGTCCATGGGATTGGGAAGCGAAATAGATGTGTCTAGCTAAACTGCACTCGTAATTATAATGAGAAACTGATGTTGTTAATGAACATGGATCGGAGGAATATCTAGGCAAGACTGGGTTTGTGAATGAGGTAGCATGAGATGGTGGTTTACTTTCCGTAGATCTAAGGACCGGTTCATGCGAGCAGATGCCAGGATAACAGTGCCACCACAAGGCCAAGTATGGGTGCGGCTTAGCTGACTAATTAGTTAAGTTGCTAGATTGTTATGGACCGTGGAAGGCGCGGGGAATGGGAGTCGAGTGAGGACTTCCCTGGGAACTGCATGGCACAAGAGGGGGCCCGTGGGTGGGAGGATTGGAGATTCTAGCCTGCTAGTGAAACCTTAGTGAGTCCATACATCTAGTAGCCCCTTTGTAAAGGCTATTTTGTGATCTCTTGGCCATACACCGATGGTTGTGTACTGGTATAATGGAGGTTCTGCAGTCGTCGACGGGTGACGAAATCACAAACTTGTGGGTAAAGAGGTGCAAACTCTGCAGAGTCTAAAACTATCATGATAGCCGAGCTTACGGTCACGAGCGCCTGGCCAACTTCCATGATTAGTTGGGATGGTTATTGGATATGGTTATTGGTTATGGTTTGGTTTTGGTTTGGTTTTTGGGACTGTTGAGTCTAGGTGATAAGATGGGTTGCATGACTGTTGAGTCATGGCAACAAGGTTAGTCTCGGTGGGAGACGAAGTTGTTTATGAGATGAAATGGTAACGAATACGAGATGATATTCATGAGATGGTAGCGAATACGAAGAGGTATTCGTGAGAAAGAATGAGGTTGATTGATGACTGGTTGTGACATGGAAGGTAATGAAAATAATGGAGGTATGATTGGTATTACATTCACTTAAAGATGAGTTGCTATTTTATCAAGGTTTTTGATAAATAACTTTGCTTTCTGCAATGAGCCTTTTTATACCTACCTTGTTATGATCTACATATCATATTTTCCCGCACTTGCTGAGTACAACATTGTACTCAAACTTGCATTATTATTTCATCATCAGCAACAGGAGAAGATTACTATGAAGACCAAGTGGAGCATTAGGCGTATAATCTGTTCTCAACCTTTCCTATGGGGATGGAGTAGAGATGGAGCCGTTACTGCTTAGAATTGCTTCTGCATTAGTTAGAAGACTTCCGCTGTGAGCATGAGTCCAAGACTCATGAAACCTTGTAATAAACTCTGTTATTCGTGGTTATATATACTCTGAATTTTTTTTGTGGGACATATGTGTATGTGTGATGAACATCCTGGGCACACATATGCATTAGTTCTCGGTTCCATGGTTTTCCACAGAATTGAGGGTGTCACATCGGCTAGTTGCGCAGCGTTGTACTTGATCTTTTGTGACGCCCTCGTTTCCGTAGAACACAGAACCGAGAACTGATGCATATGTGTGCCCAGGATGTTCATCACACATATACATATGTTCCACAAACTGAATTCAGAATATATATTACCATGAATAACAGGGTTTATTACAAAGTCTCATGAGTCTTGGACTCATGCTAACAGCGGAAGTCTTATCTAAGCAGCAGAAGTCTTTATTCTAGTGCAGAAGCAATCTAAGCAGCAGCAGTGGCTCCATCCCTACTCCATCCCCACAGGCAAGGTTGAGGACAGATTACACGCCTAAGGCTTCACTTGGTCTTCGTAGTACTCCTCTCCTGTTGTTGATGATGAAGTAATAATGCAAGTTTGAGTACAATGATGTACTCAGCAAGTGCGGAAAAATATGATATGTAGCTCACAACAAGGTAGGCATAAAAAGGCTCATTGCAGAAAGCAAAGTTATTTCTCAAAACACGGTAAAAACAGCAACTTAACTTTAATTGAATGTAATCCCAACATGTATTAAAATACCAACATACCTCCATTATATTTTCCTCACTTTCCATGTCTCAACCAGACATTAATTTTTCTCAACTTTGCTCACGAATACCTTCTCGTATTCGCTACGATCTCACAAATACCATCTCATATTCGCTACCATTTCATCTCATACACAATTCCGTCTCACACCGAGACCAATCTCGTTGCCATGAATCAACAGTCATGCAACCAATCTTATCACCCGGACTCAACAGTCCCAAAAACCAAAAACCATAACCAAACCATAATCAAAAACCATAACCTCCCAAAAACCATACCAAATAATCATGGAAGTTGGCCAGGCGCTCGTGACCGTAAGCTCGGCTATCATGATAGTTTTAAGACTCTGCAGAGTTTGTACCACTTTACCCAGAAGTTTGTGATTTCATCACCCGTTGGCGACTGCAGAACCTCCATTATACCAGTACACAACTGTCGGTGTATGGCCAAGAGATCACAAAATAGCCTTTACAAAGGGGCTACTAGATGTGTGGACTCACTAAGGTTTCACCAGCAGGCTAGAATCTCCAATTCTCCCACCCACGGGCCCCCTCTTGTGCCATGCAGTTCCCAGGGGAGTCCTCACTCGACTCCCATTCCCCGCGCCTTCCACGGTCCATAACAATCTAGTAACTTACCTAATTACTCAGCTAAGCCGCACCCATACTTGGCCTGATGGTGGAACTGTTATCCTGGCATGGCTGGCATGAACTAGTCCTTAGATCTACGACAAGTAAAACCACCATCTCATTCTACCTCATTCACAAACCCAGTCTTGCCTAGATCTCCCTCCGATCCATGTTCATTAACAACATCAGTTTCTCATTATCATTACGAGTGCAGTTAGCTAGACACATCTATCTCGCTTCCCAAAATCCCGTGGACTCAGCGAAGCAAAAAGTAAAAACCATACCCGACTCATAAACTTCCCTGGCGACGAGGGTGGTTTAACCAAAACTAGTAAACTCCTATGAAATGTTTTCCCATCATGTTTGATTCAGCACATACGCCTTTTCGCAAACAAAACAGTTTTCCAAAAAATAAGATCAATATGGTCAAGGGGCACTTGCCTTTTTCTTGCGGTTCCGGTTGCTCAAACTCTTGCTGTTGTAGTCTGTCGTAGGTAGCTACCTGAGTTTGTGCTTCTTACGTTCTTCTTGGTCTCGGGGTCCTTCTCCTAGCAAGACAGATCTTCGGGGCTCTCTTCTGGGGATGGCGATCGTCTCTGGCTCGTCGGCGATCTCTCTGGTGGTCAAACTCCGGCGAAGGGGTTTTCTCGGCGAGCTGGGGGCTAGGGCTCTAAGTTGTCGGCTCAGGAAGTGGAAAAGAATTCCGTGGTTGTGGCCAAAGGTTTTTGGTTCTATTTATAATCGGGAAGATAAGAGTCCCAATATGATCGGAATTTGAATAAGAGTCCAATTCAAACTGGTTTTCGATCTTAACAACTTATCTTTAGTTGATTTGGTGCGGTAGCAGCGTGGAATTCGTGTTGGTTTCCTCCCGTACCGGTATTCCCGTGCGTACAGAAGCAAAACTGCTTCAAATCTCGTCACCCTCATGGTGACGAGCTCCGGAAGCTCCACGTGTCCTGTGGGAACCTGGGCTCCCTTTTCCGCAGAGATAAGCTCCGGTTGTGCCGCATGTCAGGTGGGCGAGACCTCTCTCTCCTTCAGAGGTGAGCTCCGCGTGCGCCACGCGTCCTGGCGGGCGGGAACCTCCTCTCTCTCTAGAGGCGAGCTCCGCGTGCGCCACATGTCTGATGGGTCGGGACCTCCCCTCTCAGCGGAAGCGAGCCCCACGAATGCCACATGTCAGTTCCAGACCTCCCCCTCTCTTCGGAGGTGGCTCCGGGGGTTCCATGTGTCAATTCTGGACCTCCCTCACTTTGGAGGTGAGCTCCGTGAGTGTCACGTGTCCAGTAGCGCCAGACTTCCTTTCTTGTCGGAGGCGAGCTCCTAGGTTGACACGTTTGCAACAGTGACGGACCTCCCGGAGGTTAGCTCCAGAGGTGACACGTGTCCGGTGGTGTTGGACCTCCCGGAGGTGAGCTCCGAAGGTGACACGTGTCCAGTAAGACCGGACCTCTCAGAGATGAGCTTCGGAGGTGACACGTGTCCGGTAGAACCGGACCTCTCGGAGGTTAGCTCCGAGAGAGACACATGTCTGACAGGATCGGACCTCTCGGAGGTGAGCTCCGAGAGCAACACGTGTCTAGCGGGTCCAAACTTCTCGGAGGTGAGCTCCAAGAGCAACACATGTCCCGCACGACTGGACCTTTTCTTTTCCGCAGTGAATAGCTCCGCAGCCGACACGTGTCCTGCGGGACTGGTGTGGGGACCCCGCCGTCCCGATCACTCACGGGGACGGGATACCTCGCCCGGAAATCGCATTGGGTGGTGCCGTGCGATGCGGCACCCAACAGCACACATAATAAAGCATCATATTACATAAGATAAGCGGAAGCTTACAAAGTGTTGATTTTACAAATACTTCTCAAAAATATGCTACAGCGGAAGACTATTACAACTCACGGCTCATACCTATGCTAAGCAACAGAGAAGGTGTCCAGCCCGCGGAACCTTCTCACTAACAACACTATCACAGTAGCAGCGGCAGGGGTTGCCCTGAGTTCACCACTCGGAGAGTTCCGAATCTCCTTAGGCACCCGTACATCTCAGCGTACAGTTATTTCCTGCAAAACAACTTGTGCAGTATCTGTGAGCACGAAGCTCAGCAAGACTGACCCGTCACCCTAGTCATGAAACTCTATATGATGGAAATAGAGGGCTGATTATAGCAATTTTCATAAACGATGAACTTGAGCTAAAAGGGGAGTCCTTACTTCCAGTTTTAATCAACTTTTATAGACCTCGCACAACTTACATCGAGACTCCACAATCAAACAAGAAACGCTTCATCTCGATGTCACTTGCCCGAGGTGAAAGTAACTTTAGTGAACTACCCTAGACTCATACAGACCTTGCGCCATCAACGTCGAGACTCCACAATCAAACAAGAAACGCTTTGCCTCGACGCTTCTAGCCCAAGGTGGAAATTAAATTTAGTGAAGTGTAGATCATTCCTCATCTCCATTATGAGGATTACCCACGAAGCATGTTAAATGTTTCCCGGTTTATTACTACGTCACGACGCAGAGAACAAGTATGCTCACTACCGCGAGCGACGGTGATTGCAATCAAAAACACCCGGCTGACACGACACGTACGCCCGTACTCGACGTTGCACACAGCAACCGTCACTGACGTCGTACGTGGCCACCTTTCACACGACACCCAAATGTCGAACCGGTCCCACCGACTGGGATTAAGTCTCTCTACGGCAAACCCTCGTAGAGCCGACTTCTCTATCCTTTCAGCATCGGCATCAGACGGTGAGGTATGCCTCGACACCCAGGTTAACATGTTACATCGGTTTCCTGGGTCCCATATAGCCAGTATGCATCCGGTACACAACTCAAACTTGCCCAACGGGCCGCACACGAGAACGGGCCTTAATCGACTCAGACATAGACTAGGCTCATAGGACCACGTCCTTGACCTTCCATCCACTGCCCGGTCTCCATTCCCACTACGAGTGTCAATTCCCAACTCTTCCGATTGATCCCCCAAAATCCCTGTTCACGAGTAGGAATCTGCCCACTCGAGGTTTGCTTCTTTTAATCCACTTTTGTTGAGATCAGCAGTTATAATGAATTGATAACATATCCTACATTAAACTCCAGGGTTTTCTGGGTCATGCATTTAGGGTTTCATACCATCTAGACGTAATGCAATAAATATAATACTAGACGTATGAAGTGAATACAAATAAAAACTTGTAAATTTGATGCAAACCGGGGCTTGCCTTTGTTTTGCAGGTGACTTATATATATATGCAGTTAGTGAAGACCACTTGGTGCTTGGTCAACCTCTTTCCTCTTTCCTTGATTTCTACTCCGATGACTTCAACTCCTCCACGTAGATACTACACGTGATGAATATGCATATCGTTTAATTGTAAAGACTTTGCTACAAGTCCTAATAACAAGTTTTCAAAAAACTGGAACTCTGTTTAAGAATTTAAAATGATACTGGTGCTAGTGGTTTAGGTTTGGATCTAAGCATATGATTAAAGGCTAAGTGGTTTTCCCCCTCTTCTATATTGATCACTTAAGGAGGTTAAAAAGAACAGGGGTGACCCAGGGATCCAATGGGGCTGAGAATTTTCATGTGAGTTCCTTGTCACAAGAAAGTCCTCTGGCCCAAAAATT
Source organism: Neostapfia colusana (assembly GCA_030760725.1). Classification (NCBI taxonomy): domain Eukaryota; kingdom Viridiplantae; phylum Streptophyta; class Magnoliopsida; order Poales; family Poaceae; genus Neostapfia; species Neostapfia colusana. The sequence goes on from JASWHV010000003.1 coordinate 89,001,089, forward strand.
AGCACTTTTCATTGAGTGTTTTGCTCAGCATAATTTTCTAAGCAATTAAGCAAAGAAGAATTAATTCTGAGATCCCACCCATGTTCATGCAAAAATTAGTGAACCACAATTTCAATTATAGCTCATAGAGTTTGCACGAATTTTCCTAGCATTTTTGGAGCTAATGAATGGCTAGAACTGAATTTCCAAGTTTTGGAAATTCTCTGAAATTGTTTTCTGTATTCATTTGAATACAGAAACTTAAAATCAGAATTAACCTAACTAAATCAACTCCAAATGAGTTGAGAATTTTACAGGTGTTCACTAATACCCTAAAGACTATTCTGGCAAAATTTGAGGATTTTTGGATTAACCAAACTCCCTTTAAAATTCTTTTGCTAGAAAGATTTAAAGAATTTTACAGAATTAAATAAAGGGTTTCATACAAATTGGGTTCTACATTTGGATAGTATTCTATCAGAGGAATCCAACAAAATTTGTTTCACAATTTTTGGATTCTCCTACCCAAAGTTGTAGCTATTCAAAGTTTGAACTGAAAACTGAAATTCCCCAAAATGTTCAAATACTGGCTGTGGGTCCGGGGACAGGTGTCACGCGTCGGGGCAAGCCACACGGGGCTACAGGGTATTTCCCGCGCCACCACACCAGATCCCTGCGCCACAGCCGATCAAATATTTGAAAAACCATCGCTGACGGGCGGGACCCACCGGGTCGTCTTCTACCTCCGGCCCCCGCGCCCGCGCGCCGCCGTGCTCGCCGGAGTTCGACGGATCCCGGCCTCCCGGCCATCCCCCGAGCCCTCCCTCGCCGCTAGGGCCTTATTTCACGTGCTGAACACGATGGAACCCTCTTCCCCGGCCGACGATGGCTCTAACCTAGCTGGCCACGGCGCGGCGGCTCTGGACCGGTTCGGCAACGTCGCCCGGTCATCCTAGCCTGCCCAGACCTCGGTGGAACGGCGCTACAGCACCAGTGGACGCCAGGGAGGATCGTCTGGGTGGTGAAGCAGCCTGCAAATGGCCCTAACCTAGCTCTCATCGGGAGCCCGAACCGCCCCACCATAACCGCCGTGGAAAAAGTGTGAAATACGTCGTGCACAAAGGTTTTCAGGCATTGGTTGCAAAAGGGCAAAAGATCGCTGGCTAGCCCAGCTCGTGTGGGCAAGATTTGACGGCCTAAGAATGAGAGGGACAATCGAATTTGGTATTACCGTATCAGAAGGTCGGATGGTGCCCGACGGCTATCTTTTCCCAAATTCGAGCCCGATAGATCATCTCATGGCTTGAGCTTCGGGGATGAGCATCAGGGGCTCCCAGCGCATCGGCGGGCGCTCTAGCTCGGGCCTGAGAAGCTCTCGGTGGGGCTGTCCACGTTAGACCAGCTCGGTTTCCCGATGGTGAGCCTCGGTGCCCGGTGAAATTCGTCAAATTGTGATCAAACGATGCGGCAACGCCACGGAGTAGAGTGATGGGTCGCTAGAGCACACGCTGGCGCTCACTTCTTCCATGGATCACTCGGGCAGTGGAGGGGGCGACCTGCTTTGCAACAGGCAGAACGAGAAACGGCGCCGGGAGGTTCCTGTTGTGCGCGCGAGAGTGGGAAACGAGGACAACGCGCGAGCTGCGTGATAAGGAGAGGGAAAACCAGCTCGCCAGCACAGAGATCGCGAGGGAGAGGTGGCATCGGCCTTGCCCCGGTGTCGCACGGTGAGAAGGACCGAGGCGGTCTCGGTGGCGCGATGACTTCGTGAGGAGGAGAAAAACAGAGACCGTGCACCTCCTGAGCTGAAGATCTTTTGCACACTCATCTCCCCCAATGACATGTGGGCCCCACAATTCAGTACCTCTTTCCTCAAAATATCTCCAAAGTTTGACAATTATCCAACCCAATTGTTTGAAAATTGGAAACTGAGCTCATTTGACAAGTTTGGACAAATCCCATGCAAATTCAAATGTTCATTTGAATTCTTTGCACATTTGACTCCCTTTGGAAAAATGGGCAGAAAATCTTTTCAACAATTAATGAAACTTTGCCTCCCCACTAATTTGGACCTAAGGAATCCAAATATGCCACTTGATCCTTGTGTTAGCTGCTGCAAACAATAGTTTGGACACAACAGTTTTGAATTTCTCATTGTGTCCTTCTCTCACTTGAAGTTTGAATTTACATTTAGTCCATCTCTGATTTTTAAACCCTTCCCTTGCACTTGAGCTCTTCATTTCTGGGGTTTTAATCTACATGAGGTCCATCCATGCAGCAACCCTAAGTTTGTTTAGAAGAATTCTCACCAATGTTATCATATGTGGGAAAAAGTTTCAACTAAGCCCCTTATTCATACACATGACTCCAACATTTGTGCAAACTCATGTTTCTTTGTATTCACATTTTTGGGACCTTTACAATCCTCCCCCCTTAAAAGAATCTCGTCCCGAGATTACAAAAGAAAGATGAGACGGAAGGTAATTACAACAACTATGACAGAAGTTCCGGATAGTTCTTGTGGAGGAAATCTTCACTTTCCCACGTCGCTTCTTCCGGTGTGTGATTACTCCACAGGACTTTGTAAAATTTCAAAGCCCGATTTCGAGTGATCCGGCTCTTCTCGTCGATAATCTTGATGGGCTTCTCGGTGTAGGTGAGGTCCGGTTGCAATACTTCCATGTCTTCCGAAAGGATGTCCGTCGGTTTCTTCAAACACTTTCTCAAGTGTGAGACATGGAAGATATCGTGGATGCCCGATAAGGATGGCGGCAGCTCCAAACGGTAGGCTACCGGCCCACACCATTCTGTAATAAGGAACGGACCCACAAAGCCAGGAGCTAGCTTTCCCTTGACCCCGAATCGATGAATCCCTTTCATCGGGGACACTCGGAGATAGACGTGATCTCCGACTTCAAAACTCAAGGGTCGGCGTCGCTGGTCCGCATAGCTCTTCTGGCGAGATTGAGCGGCCCTGAGGTTCTCTTGAATTATCTGGACTCGCTCTTCGGCATCTTTTACAAGATCAATGCCGAAAATCACTCTCTCGCCAGATTCACACCAATTGAGTGGTGTGCGGCACTTCCTGCCATAAAGTGCTTCGTATGGTGCCATTTTAATACTGGATTGGTAACCATTGTTGTAAGAGAACTCTGCTAATGGCAAATGGTTATCCCAGTTCTTTCCATGATCTATGGCACATGCCCTCAGCATATCTTCCAAAATTTGATTCACCCTCTCTGTTTGACCGTCGGTCTGGGGGTGGTATGCTGAGCTTCTGATTAATTTCGTTCCCAGAGATTCATGTAGTTGCTCCCAGAAACGAGCAACAAATATTGAACCTCGGTCCGATATGATGGTCTTGGGGACTCCATGTAAGCACACAATCCTTGAAAGATACAACTCTGCATATTGCTTAGTTGAATATCTTGTACTCACTGGGATGAAGTGGGCTGATTTTGTTAAGCGATCAACAATCACCCAAATGGAGTCATGCCTTCTGGACGTGAGAGGTAGTCCAACAATAAAGTCCATGCTGATGTCCTCCCACTTCCATGCCGGAATGCTTAAGGGTTGTAGCATTCCTGCCTTCTTTATGTGGTCAGCTTTGACTCGCCGACATGTATCACACTCGGATACATACTTGGCAATTTCTCGCTTCATCCTAGTCCACCAAAATTTTGTCTTCAGGTCTTGATACATCTTATTGCTCCCTGGATGTATCGTGTACTTGGACATATGAGCTTCATCGAGGATTTTCTTCCTTAGCTTCAGGTTTCGGGGTACCACGATACGGTTGTTAAACCATAACACACCTTGTTCATCTTCCCGAAAACACTTCATTTTATCCTCATTGATTCTTGCCCGGATTTTCCGCATTCCTTTATCCCTCTTCTGGGCTTGTACAATCTCTTCTCTAATGGTAGGAACCAGAGCAAGATTATATAACGCTCCATACGGAATCACCCGCAAGCTTGGTTCTTCATTTTCATCCGGAACAACTGACACGTTATTCACGTGGGATTTACGACTGAGTGCATCAGCCACCACGTTAGCTTTGCCCGGATGGTAATGGATCTCGAGCTCATAGTCTTTAATTAATTCCAGCCATCTCCGCTGCCTCATATTAATATCCTTCTGAGTGAATATATATTTGAGGCTCTTGTGGTCGGTGTAGAGGTGCACTAAATTTCCAAGTAAATAGTGCCTCCACATCTTCAACGCAAGCACCACCGCAGCAAGCTCTAGGTCATGAGTGGGGTAGTGCTGTTCATGGTTGCGGAGTTGACGAGACCCATACGCGATCACGCGTCTATCTTGCATTAAGACGCAGCCAAGTCCAATGCCTGAGGCATCACAATAAACATCAAATGGCTTTGTTGTATCCGGTTGGGCTAACACCGGTGCCGTTGTCAGATGTTTCTTCAATGTTTGAAATGCCTCTTCACAGGCCTCTGTCCACACATACTTGCTGCTCTTCTTCAGCAACTCTGTCATTGGTTTAGCCACTTTTGATAAGCTGGAAATAAATCTCCGATAGTAACCCACTAGCCCCAGAAAACTGCGGATTTGGTGAACAGATGTTGGAGACTCCCACTTCAAGACTTGCTCAATTTTAGTTGGATCCACGGCCACACCCTCTGCTGAAATAATGTGGCCTAAGAATGGTACTTTTCTGATCCAAAATTCACACTTGCTGAATTTGGCATACAGCTTATGTTCTCGTAGGCGTTGGAGCACAATATGGAGATGTTTGGTGTGCTCCTCCTCCGATTTGGAGTATACGAGAATGTCGTCGATGAAAACCACGACGAAATGATCCAACTCTGGCATGAATACAGAATTCATGAGATACATGAAATGTGCGGGTGCATTTGTTAGCCCGAAAGACATGACTAGATACTCATAGAGCCCGTATCTAGTCGAGAAGGCCGTCTTCGGTATATCCTCCGCTCTGATCTTTATCTGATGATAACCAGACCGTAAGTCCATCTTGGAGAATACCTTGGCACCCACTAACTGATCAAATAATATATCGATCCGCGGCAACGGATATTTATTTTTGATCGTCACTGCATTCAGCGGCCGATAATCCACACATAATCGAAGTGACTCATCCTTTTTCTTCACAAAGAGGGCTGAACAGCCCAAGGGCGATGAGCTTGGTCGGATGAACCCTTTGTCCATTAAGTCCTTTAGCTGTTCTTTCAGTTCAGCTAATTCCTTCGGAGACATTTTGTACGGCCTCCGAGATATTGGTGTGGTTCCCGGTGCTAACTCGATCTTGAATACCACATCCCTCTCAGGCGGCATCCCTGGAAGATCGTCGGGAAACACATCTGGGTACTCACGGACCACTGGAATATCCTCCAGTTTTGTGGTCACACTGTGGTATACCACTGGATTTTTAGAATCCACGGCTTCAAGTATGAGCGTTTGGAGCCCGTAGATTGGAGAGTCCAAACTAACAATCCGGGGACCAATATCGAGAACAGCCCCGTGGTAGTTCATCCACGCCATTCCTAGAATCACGTCGATCTTCTGCCCCTCCAACACAATGAGGGTGGTGGGGTATAAGTTTCCACCTAAGCACAAGGGTGCTTTGATCACTACTTCATTAGCAGTTATATTTCCACCCGGTGAGCGGATAAGGTAGTGATCCTTCGGTGTAAAGGTGGGGAGCTCAGCTTTGCACACAAACAACCTGCTGATGAAATTGTGTGTAGCTCCAGAGTCAAATAAAATTAACACGGGCAGTCCATTGAGGGTGAACATTCCCGCTAGTACAGGTGCCCCATCTGGCACATCCTCTAGAGTTGTATGATAAATGCACCCGGATTTTGGTGCTGTTCCTTGAAGCTGAGCACGGGGTTGATTTATACCCCGCCCCGGTGAAGTTTCCTTGTGGCGTATCCTTTCTGGACACTTTCTGCTGATGTGATCCAAGTACCCGCACGTGAAGCACGGTTTCTCAGCCGGTTCCTGGTTGCTCTGTGCATGGACATTAGTGGTATTCTGCTGTGGCAAGAACACTTGAGGAGCAGAATAACGTGGCTGCATATACCGTTGTTGCAGCTGTCCGAAATCAGAGTATTGGGACAATCGACTGGAATATTTCTGGAGTCGTCGAGCCGGCTGTATCAGCTGACAGTTCAAGGTACTGTCTACCACCCGGTATTCCTGAGGAGCACTACTGCTACCCTCCGGTGGTATATGGTTCTTTCTTTTCTCAGCCTGAACTTCCCGCTGAGCATCTTCAACCATGATGGCAGCACTCATCAATTCGTTGAAGTTCTTTCGATCAGCTAACACGAGTCTCTCCTTTAGCTTGGAATTGAGGCTGCGGAAGAACCACTCACACTTTTGTGCTTCGGTGTTCACATGTTGAGGCGCATACTGCGCCAGCTTGTTGAACACTCGTGAATGCTCGTATGCACCCCTCCCTCCTTGCTTTAAGGCCAGAAACTCCTCGAGTTTCCGCTGAATTATTCCGGACGGAACATGATACGCCAGAAACGCCTTCCGGAATTCTGCCCATGAAACTTCATGTCCATCTGGTAAGGAGGCGAGTTGATTTGCCCACCATGCACTGGCGGGCCCGTGAAGTTGTTGCGCTGCGTATAAAACCTTCTGCTGTTCGGTGCACTGAAGCAATCTGAACTTAGACTCAATGGTACGGATCCAGCTATCCGCCACCAGAGGATCCTCAGATTCAATGAAAACCGGTGGTTGAGTTGCCAAGAACTCAACATAGGAATTCAGTTGCGGTTGGCGCAAGTCTTCGTCTTGACATCCCCCTTGACGGGATGTATTCATCACCAGGGTGCGGAGCAAGTCGGTTCGCTCATCGCTTGCACCCGTCATGGCAGCCAGAATGTCCGCCATTGTGACCGTGGGTGAAAGCCCTGGTGGAGGATGCTGTTGCGGAGCTCGCTGCTCCCGCTGTGGAGAGTTATCACCACGACCACCACTGGAACCACCCACCTCACTCATGGAACGAGTTCGAACCATTCTGCAATTGCAAGAGTCCATTATCAGTTCAACACTATCACTTGATTTATTCCATAACAAAGTAGTGTAACACTGATAATGAAACCAAAACATGTAAGCAAAATGATTTAGGCGCAAACTGATGTATCTACAGCAAGGATTTACAAGCCGACTGATTGGTCCTTAAACAGATCAGATTCTGATCCAGTTAAAAGCACTTTCGCAACTCAAGTTGAATATCAAAGTTAAAGTTAACTTTAATACCTTTCCAACGAGTAACCAAAGGCCTCATAGGGATTTTTCTACAGGATGTTATGGCTTAAACACAGAAAGGTCCAGAGAGGTTTTTGGTACTGTCCTGGTTCTGAACAGTTTGCCTTCAACTGGACTTTTCACCAACTTAATCTGCGATTTTGCTCTGGAGGTCTACAAGAAAGTTGTAGAGCACTTGAAAATCTTTCCAGAACTGTATCATACACATTAATTTGTTAAAGCTACTCAGAGTTATGCTCTGTAAAAGTCCAGCAAGTATTTCTGCTAGCAACAGAGCACTCTGTTTTTGAAAATCTTTGAAACCTAGACACTCTCTCATTTGAATCTTAGTTCAAAATAAGAGTTCAGTAACTAATATTTGTTTCAAACTTCCATTTTAGTTGAAAGTTAGCTCATGACTCATTTCTTCATAGGGAAGGAGTTATTAAGTGTAGTACGGTGTCGATGCACCGTAAGAAGCATGTCGGTACTACGTTCCTCACCAAAAGAGAATCCTAAACCGGATTATACCGGTATATACGTATAATTAGTGGCACTAAATGGTCTCTCACACACGTGTACTACACGGGATACGTACGTGGTTAGTACCTGCAGAAGACACTCAATAGTGGTGCACTCACGGGTTGTTCCATTCCAGGCAGTTCTATAGTTGAAAGTAAACACAAACGCCCGTATCATTGTCATACGGCCGTCCTTGAGTTAAGTCACGTCTCAAGGTACGTGATCGTGTTTCAACACCACACGACGGGGAACCCGAGTACGTCATGAACGGGTCGTCACGGTTGGGAATGTTATCAACCCAACGGATACCACCTACTGCCCTGCAGGGCACGCCGATGGCAAGCGCTGCGTATGTCCTCCTGGGCTACTCCCAGACGAACACACTCTCGCGTTACTGACCACACGATGGGGTCTCCACTTACTTGCCTAATGCACGCTAGGGATCAGCGTTTCATATGAGCTCAGGAACATGAAGAGTTCAAGAGTTTCATATTAACATCTCACACCAAGCTGTGAGATCTAGCCCTGAACCACTTTCCTCGTCAGGGGAGCTAACCGAAATTGAACCGCTTTCGGTGGCGTTCCTTACAATTCTTACCTGAACGTAGGTGCGTCGTTACATAATTAAAATTCAGAATTATAACAAGTATGTTAGTACTGCCACCTTAAGTAACTATACTACTATAGTCCTTATGTGGGCCTACTATCGTTTCCTCACCGTATCCTAAGTTTTTGTCGTAATACAATCCTTATTCCGTGTGCTATTACCAATGCGGCTCTGATACCACGCTGTGGGGACCCCGCCGTCCCGATCACTCACGGGGACGGGATACCTCGCCCGGAAATCGCATTGGGTGGTGCCGTGCGATGCGGCACCCAACAGCACACATAATAAAGCATCATATTACATAAGATAAGCGGAAGCTTACAAAGTGTTGATTTTACAAATACTTCTCAAAAATATGCTACAGCGGAAGACTATTACAACTCACGGCTCATACCTATGCTAAGCAACAGAGAAGGTGTCCAGCCCGCGGAACCTTCTCACTAACAACACTATCACAGTAGCAGCGGCAGGGGTTGCCCTGAGTTCACCACTCGGAGAGTTCCGAATCTCCTTAGGCACCCGTACATCTCAGCGTACAGTTGTTTCCTGCAAAACAACTTGTGCAGTATCTGTGAGCACGAAGCTCAGCAAGGCTGACCCGTCACCCTAGTCATGAAACTCTATATGATGGAAATAGAGGGCTGATTATAGCATTTTTCATAAACGATGAACTTGAGCTAAAAGGGGAGTCCTTACTTCCAGTTTTAATCAACTTTTATAGACCTCGCGCAACTTACATCGAGACTCCACAATCAAACAAGAAACGCTTCATCTCGATGTCACTTGCCCGAGGTGAAAGTAACTTTAGTGAACTAACCTAGACTCATACAGACCTTGCGCCATCAACGTCGAGACTCCACAATCAAACAAGAAACGCTTTGCCTCGACGCTTCTAGCCCAAGGTGGAAATTAAATTTAGTGAAGTGTTGATCATTCCTCATCTCCATTATGAGGATTACCCACGAAGCATGTTAAATGTTTCCCGGTTTATTACTACGTCACGACGCAGAGAACAAGTATGCTCACTACCGCGAGCGACGGTGATTGCAATCAAAAACACCCAGCTGACACGACACGTACGCCCGTACTCGACGTTGCACACAGCAACCGTCACTGACGTCGTACGTGGCCACCTTTCACACGACACCCAAATGTCGAACCGGTCCCACCGACTGGGATTAAGTCTCTCTACGGCAAACCCTCGTAGTGCCGACTTCTCTATCCTTTCAGCATCGGCATCAGACGGTGAGGTATGCCTCGACACCCAGGTTAACATGTTACATCGGTTTCCTGGGTCCCATATAGCCAGTATGCATCCGGTACACAACTCAAACTTGCCCAACGGGCCGCACACGAGAACGGGCTTTAATCGACTCAGACATAGACTAGGCTCACAGGACCACGTCCTTGACCTTCCATCCACTGCCCGGTCTCCATTCCCACTATGAGGGTCAATTCCCAACTCTTCCGATTGATCCCCCAAAATCCCTGTTCACGAGTAGGAATCTGCCCACTCGAGGTTTGCTTCTTTTAATCCACTTTTGTTGAGATCAGCAGTTATAATGAATTGATAACATATCCTACATTAAACTCCAGGGTTTTCTGGGTCATGCATTTAGGGTTTCATACCATCTAGACGTAATGCAATAAATATAATACTAGACGTATGAAGTGAATACAAATAAAAACTTGTAAATTTGATGCAAACCGGGGCTTGCCTTTGTTTTGCAGGTGACTTATATATATATGCAGTTAGTGAAGACCACTTGGTGCTTGGTCAACCTCTTTCCTCTTTCCTTGATTTCTACTCCGATGACTTCAACTCCTCCACGTAGATACTACACGTGATGAATATGCATATCGTTTAATTGTAAAGACTTTGCTACAAGTCCTAATAACAAGTTTTCAAAAAACTGGAACTCTGTTTAAGAATTTAAAATGATACTGGTGCTAGTGGTTTAGGTTTGGATCTAAGCATATGATTAAAGGCTAAGTGGTTTTCCCCCTCTTCTATATTGATCACTTAAGGAGGTTAAAAAGAACAGGGGTGACCCAGGGCTCCAATGGGGCTGAGAATTTTCATGTGAGTTCCTTGTCACAAGAAAGTCCTCTGGCCCAAAAATTAGCACTTTTCATTGAGTGGTTTGCTCAGCATAATTTTCTAAGCAATTAAGCAAAGAAGAATTAATTCTGAGATCCCACCCATGTTCATGCAAAAATTAGTGAACCACAATTTCAATTATAGCTCATAGAGTTTGGACGAATTTTCCTAGCATTTTTGGAGCTAATGAATGGCTAGAACTGAATTTCCAAGTTTTGGAAATTCTCTGAAATTGTTTTCTGTATTCATTTGAATACAGAAACTTAAAATCAGAATTAACCTAACTAAATCAACTCCAAATGAGTTGAGAATTTTACATGTGTTCACTAATACCCTAAAGACTATTCTGGCAAAATTTGAGGATTTTTGGATTAACCAAACTCCCTTTAAAATTCTTTTGCTAGAAAGCTTTAAAGAATTTTACAGAATTAAATAAAGGGTTTGATACAAATTGGGTTCTACATTTGGATAGTATTCTATCAGAGGAATCCAACAAAATTTGTTTCACAATTTTTGGATTCTCCTACCCAAAGTTGTAGCTATTCAAAGTTTGAACTGAAAACTGAAATTCCCCAAAATGTTCAAATACTGGCTGTGGGTCCGGGGACAGGTGTCATGCGTCGGGGCAAGCCACACGGGGCTACAGGGTATTTCCCGCGCCACCACACCAGATCCCTGCGCCACAGCCGATCAAATATTTGAAAAACCGTCGCTGACGGGCGGGACCCACCGGGTCGTCTTCTACCTCCGGCCCCCGCGCCCGCGCGCCGCCGTGCTCGCCGGAGTTCGACGGATCCCGGTCTCCCGGCCATCCCCCGAGCCCTCCCTCGCCGCTAGGGCCTTATTTCACGTGCTGAACACGATGGAACCCTCTTCCCCGGCCGACGATGGCTCTAACCTAGCTGGCCACGGCGCGGCGGCTCTGGACCGGTTCGGCAACGTCGCCCGGTCATCCTAGCCTGCCCAGACCTCGGTGGAACGGCGCTACAGCACCAGTGGACGCCAGGGAGGATCGTCCGGGTGGTGAAGCAGCCTGCAAATGGTCCTAACCTAGCTCTCATCGGGAGCCCGAACCGCCCCACCATAACCGCCGTGGAAAAAGTGTGAAATACGTCGTGCACAAAGGTTTTCAGGCATTGGTTGCAAAAGGGCAAAAGATCGCTGGCTAGCCCAGCTCGTGTGGGCAAGATTTGACGGCCTAAGAATGAGAGGGACAATCGAATTTGGTATTACCGTATCAGAAGGTCGGATGGTGCCCGACGGCGATCTTTTCCCAAATTCGAGCCCGATAGATCATCTCATGGCTTGAGCTTCGGGGATGAGCATCAGGGGCTCCCAGCGCATCGGCGGGCGCTCTAGCTCGGGCCTGAGAAGCTCTCGGTGGGGCTGTCCACGTGAGACCAGCTCGGTTTCCCGATGGTGAGCCTCGGTGCCCGGTGAAATTCGTCAAATTGTGATCAAACGATGCGGCAACGCCACGGAGTAGAGCGATGGGTCGCTAGAGCACACGCTGGCGCTCACTTCTTCCGTGGATCACTCGGGCAGTGTGTAAGGGCCTCAGTTTTTGACACTCATTTGCAGTGTTCATCACCACACCACACACCTCATTTGAGGAAGAATGATGAACACAAATAAAGAGCAAGTAACAATTATCAACATGCTCATTAGGGAACAAACTCACACATTGCAAAAGTGGTACTTCCCACATGTGATATAGATGGGCTGGACATATGAAAACTCCTACACTTTGCTAAGGATGTCCATGCCAAGTTTCACCCAAATTCAAAACATTTTTGAGGTCATCTTGGGTGTAGATAGGAAAGGGGCAGTTTGAAAACATATTCAAATTCAAACTGTTTTCACCCACTGAATTTAAAAGTGGAAGGCATATTCTTGCTCAGCACATTTTTGTGAGCTCACACAACAATTTTCACTCCATTTGGAGTTGATCTTGACATGAGCTAAGGGGGAGAAATTCAAACTTTATTTGAATTTCAAACTGCACTTGTGCTGAAATTCATTCAAACCAAACATCATTTGAACTTTGATCAATTCAAATGGCTCTTGGGTGAATAATTTGAGTTGCCAAGGGTAGAATAGGGTTCACTGTTTACCACAGCTGTTAGGAATAAATTTCAGAGGTTAAAAGAGGAGTGGGACCCACATGTCAGCCTCAGCCTCAAAGCAAACCGACTGAAACACAGTTCAGTCGGTTCCCGGCAGCTGTGCGCGCGCGCCACCGAAGGGGGCAGCCGGCGCCAGCTCCTGCTGCGTGCCCCAAGCCGGAGGCCAGCCGGCCGAGCTATTTATTCCCTCCCCGGCGTGCCTCAGTCACCATTTCCCCGAGCTACCGACGTGCGCGACTGCTTTTTCCACTGCCATCGCCGCCGCTCGAGTTCCTGCTTGATCAAGCCGATCGCAGCTCCCTCTTTCCATTCCAAGGTCCCAGCAAGGTACTAGCAACCATCCTCCATCCTCCCCATTGCTGGAAATCAATTGAAACCGAGTGATATCGGCTGTGCCGAAAGATCAAACTCGGAACTGGAAACCGCCGCACCTCGGGCTCTCGTGGACAGCCCAACCTGGGCGTTGTCACGCCCGAGCCAAGGCACCCTTGGACGCGCAAGTGATCGGTGCTGCTCATCCCCGAGCCACAGCTCGAGTGGTTGCTCACCGGCGGCGAATTTCCATTTTTCCCCTTTCTGTGTGCAGAACGACCCTCGGGTACGATTCTGTTTAATTCGTGCTCTAGAAAGGATTAGAGGGCCTCAGGCCACTCCCACACGAACTAGACACGGTGACGCACAAGTTGCCTTCACAACTCTGGGCCGGAGAACTTCTGTGCCCGGCGTAATTCAAGGTCTACTAATGGCGGAACGCACGGGGGGTATCGGGCGCACGGTGAGGACCTATTTCGGGCCTTCCCCGAGCTGCCCCGAGTTCATGTCGACCTTCTCTGAGGTCCACTGATGCTCTCCGACCGATTTCCCAAGTAGCTGAGGCACTAGGAGCATCAGCCGACATGGCCGAAGTCGTTCCGATATGGCGGCTCGTCGCCGACCATGCTCCGGCCGTTGTCATGAGCAGCTGACCCTCGGATCATGTTCCCCAAGTAAAAGTAGGCAGGGGCGGCCAGAATCAAGGAGTTTGAAGCTGTACAGCAGCCAGCGGCGAGCTCTCCGGCGAGGTCCCTCGGCGGCGGAGCGCGGGTGTCGCGAGGTTGAAGAAGGGGGTGGACCCCAGCTGTCAGCGGCCGATATTTTGAATCGGGATCCGGCTGCGGCCGGGATCGGGTGTGCTGGCGCGCAAAAGCCTTGTGGGCCGCGGTGTGCTGTCGCTTCGGCGTGCGACGCGTGTCCCCTGGGCCCACGCGCGAGTTTAAACTTTTCCCCGATTTTCAGATTTCCTTCAAACTTCAAATCCTTATAACTTTGGCTAGAAAGCTCCAAATTGAGTGAACCAAATTTTGCTGGATTCAGCTCTCTGAGTACTTGCCAGAAAATCAAGTTTCACTTCATGAAATTCCTTAATTCTCCAGAATTAATTCCTTAAAGTTTAAACTGTTAGGAATTTTAACTGGAGAATCATTTGGAGGAAAATCCTGAAATTTTGCTGAGATGTTCACCAAAATATCCTTGAACTACCATAAAAATTTCAGATCCATTTGAGCTCATTTAGTCCACCTAATGGTGTGATTAGTAAAACTGTTCCAGAGAAAATAGAAAATGTTCAGAAACATTTTCAGAATTTTCTCTGAAATTGTTTAGCTCATATCTTTAGTTAGAGACTTCCAAATTAAGTGAGACCAATTCCATTAGAACCCTCTGAAAATCTAGTTTTCAGAAAGTCATAGTTTGTTTCATGAAAATACCTAGAACACCCTAAAAGCCTTTAATTAAGGTCAAGGACATAATTAATTGTGGAGGGCTCAATTGAGCTTTGCTGCAACTAAAACTTGACCAAGTCTCTGTTTAGGTTGTAACCAAGCCACAGTAAAAGTTTCACAGTCATTAGGTCTATCTAGCAAAAGTTATAGACTTCACAACTTCCAACTTAATACAAATGCATTAACTTAATACATACATTGTTCTTATCATGTAGTCGCTAAGGTCGAGGAGGAACCCGAAGTCCTAGACTTCGTTACTCCGGAGGAACAGCTAGCCTACGACCAAGAGCAGCAAGGCAAGCCCCGGTTTGCATTAACCATTTTATAAATTTTTATTGTTTTGAGCACATATTTGTTTTCTTTATGTTGTGCATCAGAGTCTTGTTTGGAAACCCCACTGCATAGCCAAGAAAACCATGGGTTGGGGTTTAGGATTGCAAACCCCGTTAGCCACTGCATTGCTAGGATAGAGTAGGATTCGGTACAAGTCGAGTAGTTGGAGCTACTCGCGAGAATAGGCTAGAGGCACATTGCTCGGGTAGAGATAGCACATAACACACATGGCAAGAAAATGAGACCGAGCGGAGAGTAAGGGCAGCAGGACTTTGGGGCCTGTGTGCTGTAGCTCCGCTTGTGTCGATTGAGGACCGAGCCGTGTGCGGGCCTGATGAACAAGCTAGAACAGTACCGAAGACCTACCGGCTATATGGGAACCGGGAAACTGATGTAACTCGGGTAGCTGGGTGTTGAGGCATTGCCCGTCGTTCAGAGGGTAGGTTGAGAGCTCGAGGTGTAAATCAGCTGGCGGCACAGAGATGCGCGTGCAGGGACCTCTTGCTCGGGACGATGGGACCGGTTCAATATTTGGCTAACGGGTGAAAGGTAGTCGCGTACGGCGTCCGTGATGGTTGTTGTAGGCAACATCGAGTACGGGCGTACGTGACGGGTTGTTCGGGTAACCCTGCAGGTGTAAATCGATTATAATCGCCGTCCCTCGCGGTCAGTGAGTACCACTTGTTCACTGTACCGTGACGTAGAAAGAACAGGCTAGTTACATGTTAAAATGTTGCTGATTGAAAGTTGGATATTGATTGTTAATGATATGTTGTAGCTTAGTGCTAACTAAAGTTCTTTTCAACTTTGGGCAAAGTACATGAGAGAAATGCGTTTCTTGTTTGATTGCGGCTCTCTCATGTGCCTTAGCGTAAGGTTCTCCACAACCTGCTGCTAAAACTTGAAAGTAAGGTTCTACTAATTAGGCGAGTCCTTGCAAATGATTTTTACCTCATGCAACCCATTACCTCATGTAGAAGTTCCATGTTTAGGTGAGACGGGTCAGACTTGCTGAGCCTTCGTGCTCACTGCTTGTGTTTGAAGCTTTTGCAGGGTTTTATGAGGAAGGGACTCCCGAAGAGGAGACGGAACCCCAGGAGGGGAACCCCGTCGAGTGGGAGTCGTGCACGCCGCAGAGTTAGTGTGCGTGTGTGCTAGCAAGGACACGTTCGAGGGCTGAACGTGCACTTGATGCTTAGTCTACGCCCGCGAGTGTGGACTAAACTTATTTTGATGTAAACATGTTGATAAACTTGTTTATGTAATAAAGCTTCCGCTTCCGCTTTGTACCTTTGACGTGTGTTATGCGGTGCTGTGCAACGCAGCACCCCTCAGCGTGATCCTGGCTCGACAGGACCCAAAGGGGTCGTGTCAGCGTGGTATCAGAGCTCGCTTGAGGTTTAACACAGTACAAAGGTCTCCCTTTTAAAAAAATCCAGTGAGGAACGAGTTAGTAGCCCGTATAAGGATGTTATTAGTATATAGAAAGTGGCTTAGTAACCTATTTGTTATGTCGGAAAATCGTGCATCTCGGGACGTCCATGTCTTGGGGGGTGCACGTAAGCGCTGTCCACCAGTGCGCACAAGCTGAAGGGTGGAGCCCCACGGGTGGCAGGTAACCCGACCCGCTTTGATATCCTCTACGACTCTTCATGTCGTTTGGGGTATTCGAGCAACGTCTGTCCCTGGCGTGCGTGGTGCAACATGGGAGACCCCGTCACGTGGTCTGAAACGTGAACACGTAACTCAAGGCGTGTTTGGCTTGAGAACATCCGGGCGAGTGATGACGGCCGGGTGTACAAACTGTATGGATTCCGGGCTCGGTGTGCAGCCGAGTCTGATGATTGTTTGAGTTTCTGCAGGTAGCCTTACCACGAAACGGTAGACGTGTAGCATCCGTGTGCGAGTGACGAGTAGTGCCACTAAACTAACGAAGCCGGCTAAGTCCGGTATAGGTTTTTCTTTGTGAGGACGTAGTACCGACATGATCTGGTGACGCATCGACGTCACACCCAACTAAATGAACAACTTCATTTAAAAACTTGAAGGTTTTGATCCAAAGTAGTAAAACTTGATGTAACTCCTTCCCTTGAACAGGACATTCAAAGTTAATAAGTTTTCAACTTATAGGATGTTAAGGACAGAGCACCCTGTTTTCAGCTAAATCAAGGCTGAAGTTAATCAGAGGTTAGAGGTTGAGTTCTTTCGAGGTTGGGGTCGTATGATACATTTCTGGAAAGCTTTGGAGGAGCTTTACAACTTTTCTGTTGAGTTCCAGAGGTGTTTCATCCCTTAACCACTCGAAAAATACAGTAGAGTTGAAACTGTCCAGAAAACAGGACGTAGTAAAGACTCTCTGTAGACTCTCTGTAAATTAAGCATAACTTCCTGCATAAAAATCCAAAAATAGAAAATGAGGTGGTTCTGGGAAGCTTATGAGATGGGTTACAACTTTGTAACAGAAAGTTTTGTCAGATTAGAAACAGAATTAACTGGAATTCTTGGATCAAATCAGTACCTAAGGCAGGGAGGTGCTGTCCAATTGGTTCCAGAAATTCTGTTAACTTTGACATCTCATAACTTTTGAACCGGGACAGATCTTAGGCCAACCAAATACTTTCTGGAAAGCTATTGAAGTTAACTTTAACTTTGATGTTGAGCTCCAGGATTGGTTTTGCTTTTAACCTGGCCTAAACCAGATTGATATGGAAACTGGTCAGGGCTGTCATGGTAACAGCAGATCAACAGTCAAATTTGTTTAAAAATTTGAACTATGTTTCCAAGTGTTATGGGTTCAATGACATATCTTATGTTATAACTCAATGGTTTACTGTTCAAATAAATATTTGACATTTCTCAAATATATTTTTACAGATGGCAGCAGATAAACGGTTGGAGAACGGGTGGGTAGTTTCCCACTGTTCTGACCGTAGCGGCTACCCGGGAGCATTGTGGCTAATGCTCCAATATTTCGGGTACAACCAGATGCCGCAATACTTCGCCAAGGAAGAAGGCGAAGAGGGGAACAAGACGTGGACGATCCATGTCGAGGTTTCTGCAGGGCCTACGCCACCCGGTTGGGTGCCATTCACCGTCACGGTGAGAGGAAGACAACCGGAAGGGATGTGGCAAGTGGCAGCCCGTGACACTATGTCACGTTTCTGCCAACTACACGTACAGGCTATGGAGGGAACTCCATACGCACTCGTTCCGGTGGAGGGACGAGCTCAGCATGTGTGGGAAGATTTCAGCAAGCGTAATGGTCTCCAAAGCACCATTATGCTTAGCGGGTAGAGTGTACCCCACGTCTCTCATTATCTTAGAGGGACAGAAGGTCGATGTCATCCTAGGGATGTCGTGGTTAACCCGCCACGGCGCTGTTTTAGACACCGTCCTCCGAGTCGTGCACTTAAACTCAGGAGTGCACGGTTCTCACTCATTATTTCTGGACAGTCCAGAAATAAAACTTCCAAGTGTCTATCAAGCCACAACCATCAGATTGGAAGACATTCCAGTGGTCCGAGAATTCCCTGATGTATTCCCGGATGATTTGCCGGGGATGCCACCCGATAGAGAGGTGGAGTTCAAGATTGAACTTGCACCGGGAACCATGCCAATATCCCGAAGGCCGTACAAGATGGCGCCCAAGGAGTTGGCTGAACTGAAGACTCAGCTCACGGACCTTCTGGAGAAGGGTTTTATTAGGCCGAGCTCCTCGCCATGGGGCTGTTCGGCATTATTTGTCAAAAAGAAGGATGAAACGTTGCGGCTTTGCGTGGACTACCGTCCATTAAATGCCGTAACCATCAAGAACAAGTACCCGTTGCCACGGATCGACATGTTGTTTGATCAGTTGGTCGAAGCAAAGGTCTTTTCCAAGATGGATTTAAGATCCGGGTACCATCAGATTAAGATCAGGGCTGAGGACATTCCAAAGACAGCTTTTTCGACAAGGTACGGACTTTATGAGTACCTGGTCATGTCCTTCGGCCTCACCAATGCTCCAGCTCACTTCATGTACTTAATGAACTCGGTGTTCATGCCGGAGCTGGACAAGTTTGTCGTGGTCTTCATCGACGACATCCTGGTATATTCCAAGTCGGAGGAAGATCACAAGAAACATCTGCGTATAGTCTTGCAACGGCTGCGGGATCACAAGTTATACGCAAAGTTCAGCAAATGCGAATTTTGGATATCGCAAGTGCCTTTCCTCGGGCATATCATCTCAGCGGAGGGTATCGCTGTGGACCCGAGCAAAATCACGCAAGTGCTGAATTGGAAATCCCCGAGAACTGTTCATGAGGTACGGAGTTTCCTCGGACTCGCGGGATATTATCGGAGGTTCATTCCGAACTTCTCGAAGATTGCCAAGCCAATGACAGAACTGCTGAAGAAGGCTACCAAATATGTTTGGAGTCCAGCATGTGAAGCAGCATTCAAGGCTTTAGTCAAGCACCTAACATCAGCACCGGTTTTGGCGCAGCCAGACACAACAAAACCGTTCGATGTGTACTGCGATGCATCCGGCATTGGGCTCGGATGTGTGCTGATGCAAGACCGAAGAGTGGTTGCGTATGGATCACGACAGCTTAGGAACCATGAGCAAAATTATCCAACTCACGATTTGGAGCTCGCTGCCGTGGTACTTGCACTGAAAATGTGGAGGCACTACCTACTCGGTAACCTCGTACATTTATATACCGACCACAAAAGCCTCAAGTACATATTCACTCAGAAGGAGCTGAACATGAGGCAACGAAGATGGTTGGAACTGATAAAGGATTACGAGATAGAGATCCATTATCATCCGGGCAAGGCAAACGTTGTGGCAGACGCGCTAAGCCGCAAGTCACACGTCAATAATCTGACCATCACACCGTTGGAAGAGAGCGAACCACCACTACATGTGATTCCACATGGAGCTCTCTACAACCTAGCTTTGATCCCCACCATCCGTGAAGAGATAGCGGCAGCCCAGAAGAATGACAAGGGCATGTCACATTTGCGGAGACGTGTAGACAGTGGGGAGTTGAAATGTTTCCGGAAGGACGGAGACGGCGTCCTATGGTTCAAGGACCGGATCGTCGTACCCCGAAACCCGGAATTACGGAAGAAAATCTTTGATGAGGCTCACTTATCAAAGTTTTCTATTCACCCCGGCAGCAACAAAATGTATCAAGAACTCAGGAGAAAGTTTTGGTGGACACGGATGAAGCGAGAGACGGCAAAATACGTGTCCGAGTGTGATACATGTCGACGGGTGAAGGCAGACCACATGCGGAAACCGGGACTGCTGCAACCACTGGGCATTCCTGCCTGGAAGTGGGAGGACGTGAGCATGGATTTCGTCGTCGGTTTACCCACCACCTTACAGAAACATGATTCTGTGTGGGTAATCGTCGATCGGCTCACCAAAGTTGCCCATTTCATCCCGGTCAACACCAACTATAACGCCAAGAAGTACGCTGAACTGTACATCTCACGGATCCTATGCTTATACGGCGTACCCCGTACTATCGTATCGGACCGGGGCACTTTATTTGTGTCCCGTTTTTGGGAGCAGCTACACGCTGCCTTGGGGACGAAGCTGATCCGTAGTTCAGCCTACCACCCGCAGACGGATGGGCAAACGGAGCGGGTAAATCAAATCCTAGAAGACATGCTACGAGCTTGCGCTATCGACCACGGCAAGAATTGGGATGATCACTTGCCATTAGCCGAGTTCTCGTACAACAATGGGTACCAAGCCAGCATCAAGATGGCGCCCTACGAGGCGCTATACGGCAGGAGATGCCGCACACCACTGAACTGGTGTGAATCTGGCGAGAGGGTTACCTTCGGGACTGATCTTGTCAACAACGCGGAAGAAAAGGTTCGATTAATTCAAGCGAACCTAAAAGCCGCTCAATCCCGACAGAAACAGTATGCGGACCGGAGGAGGCGCCCATTACAATTCGAAGTTGGAGATCACGTATACCTACGAGTGTCTCCAATGAAGGGCGTAAACAGATTTGGGGTGAGAGGAAAGTTAGCACCCCGATTCATCGGTCCATTCCAGATTACCGAAAGATGTGGATCGGTGGCATACCGGCTAAGATTACCAGAAGCACTTTCCGGTGTGCACGACGTCTTTCACGTTTCCCAGCTGAGGAAGTGTCTCAAGCTATCAACTACCGTTCAGCTGGAAGACATTGAAGAACTGCAACCGGATCTCACCTATCGGGAGGCACCGGTGCAGATTATTGATGAAAAGGCCCGAACCACACGCAACCGTACGTTGTGGTTCTACAAGGTTCTATGGAGTAATCACTCCATGGACGAAGCGACATGGGAGGGCGAAGAATTCCTTCGCACTAACTACCCCGACTTTTTCACGTCGCATATTCGGTAATTTTCCACCGTCCTCTCTCTCATTTCACCTTATAATCTCGGGACGAGATTCTTTTAAGGGGGGAGGAATGTAAGGGCCACAGTTTTTGACACTCATTTGCAGTGTTCATCACCACACCACACACCTCATTTGAGGAAGAATGATGAACACAAATAAAGAGCAAGTAACAATTATCAACATGCTCATTAGGGAACAAACTCACACATTGCAAAAGTGGTACTTCCCACATGTGATATAGATGGGCTGGACATATGAAAACTCCTACACTTTGCTAAGGATGTCCATGCCAAGTTTCACCCAAATTCAAAACATTTTTGAGGTCATCTTGGGTGTAGATAGGAAAGGGGCAGTTTGAAAACATATTCAAATTCAAACTGTTTTCACCCACTGAATTTAAAAGTGGAAGGCATATTCTTGCTCAGCACATTTTTGTGAGCTCACACAACAATTTTCACTCCATTTGGAGTTGATCTTGACATGAGCTAAGGGGGAGAAATTCAAACTTTATTTGAATTTCAAACTGCACTTGTGCTGAAATTCATTCAAACCAAACATCATTTGAACTTTGATCAATTCAAATGGCTCTTGGGTGAATAATTTGAGTTGCCAAGGGTAGAATAGGGTTCACTGTTTACCACAGCTGTTAGGAATAAATTTCAGAGGTTAAAAGAGGAGTGGGACCCACATGTCAGCCTCAGCCTCAAAGCAAACCGACTGAAACACAGTTCAGTCGGTTCCCGGCAGCTGTGCGCGCGCGCCACCGAAGGGGGCAGCCGGCGCCAGCTCCTGCTGCGTGCCCCAAGCCGGAGGCCAGCCGGCCGAGCTATTTATTCCCTCCCCGGCGTGCCTCAGTCACCATTTCCCCGAGCTACCGACGTGCGCGACTGCTTTTTCCACTGCCATCGCCGCCGCTCGAGTTCCTGCTTGATCAAGCCGATCGCAGCTCCCTCTTTCCATTCCAAGGTCCCAGCAAGGTACTAGCAACCATCCTCCATCCTCCCCATTGCTGGAAATCAATTGAAACCGAGTGATATCGGCTGTGCCGAAAGATCAAACTCGGAACTGGAAACCGCCGCACCTCGGGCTCTCGTGGACAGCCCAACCTGGGCGTTGTCACGCCCGAGCCAAGGCACCCTTGGACGCGCAAGTGATCGGTGCTGCTCATCCCCGAGCCACAGCTCGAGTGGTTGCTCACCGGCGGCGAATTTCCATTTTTCCCCTTTCTGTGTGCAGAACGACCCTCGGGTACGATTCTGTTTAATTCGTGCTCTAGAAAGGATTAGAGGGCCTCAGGCCACTCCCACACGAACTAGACACGGTGACGCACAAGTTGCCTTCACAACTCTGGGCCGGAGAACTTCTGTGCCCGGCGTAATTCAAGGTCTACTAATGGCGGAACGCACGGGGGGTATCGGGCGCACGGTGAGGACCTATTTCGGGCCTTCCCCGAGCTGCCCCGAGTTCATGTCGACCTTCTCTGAGGTCCACTGATGCTCTCCGACCGATTTCCCAAGTAGCTGAGGCACTAGGAGCATCAGCCGACATGGCCGAAGTCGTTCCGATATGGCGGCTCGTCGCCGACCATGCTCCGGCCGTTGTCATGAGCAGCTGACCCTCGGATCATGTTCCCCAAGTAAAAGTAGGCAGGGGCGGCCAGAATCAAGGAGTTTGAAGCTGTACAGCAGCCAGCGGCGAGCTCTCCGGCGAGGTCCCTCGGCGGCGGAGCGCGGGTGTCGCGAGGTTGAAGAAGGGGGTGGACCCCAGCTGTCAGCGGCCGATATTTTGAATCGGGATCCGGCTGCGGCCGGGATCGGGTGTGCTGGCGCGCAAAAGCCTTGTGGGCCGCGGTGTGCTGTCGCTTCGGCGTGCGACGCGTGTCCCCTGGGCCCACGCGCGAGTTTAAACTTTTCCCCGATTTTCAGATTTCCTTCAAACTTCAAATCCTTATAACTTTGGCTAGAAAGCTCCAAATTGAGTGAACCAAATTTTGCTGGATTCAGCTCTCTGAGTACTTGCCAGAAAATCAAGTTTCACTTCATGAAATTCCTTAATTCTCCAGAATTAATTCCTTAAAGTTTAAACTGTTAGGAATTTTAACTGGAGAATCATTTGGAGGAAAATCCTGAAATTTTGCTGAGATGTTCACCAAAATATCCTTGAACTACCATAAAAATTTCAGATCCATTTGAGCTCATTTAGTCCACCTAATGGTGTGATTAGTAAAACTGTTCCAGAGAAAATAGAAAATGTTCAGAAACATTTTCAGAATTTTCTCTGAAATTGTTTAGCTCATATCTTTAGTTAGAGACTTCCAAATTAAGTGAGACCAATTCCATTAGAACCCTCTGAAAATCTAGTTTTCAGAAAGTCATAGTTTGTTTCATGAAAATACCTAGAACACCCTAAAAGCCTTTAATTAAGGTCAAGGACATAATTAATTGTGGAGGGCTCAATTGAGCTTTGCTGCAACTAAAACTTGACCAAGTCTCTGTTTAGGTTGTAACCAAGCCACAGTAAAAGTTTCACAGTCATTAGGTCTATCTAGCAAAAGTTATAGACTTCACAACTTCCAACTTAATACAAATGCATTAACTTAATACATACATTGTTCTTATCATGTAGTCGCTAAGGTCGAGGAGGAACCCGAAGTCCTAGACTTCGTTACTCCGGAGGAACAGCTAGCCTACGACCAAGAGCAGCAAGGCAAGCCCCGGTTTGCATTAACCATTTTATAAATTTTTATTGTTTTGAGCACATATTTGTTTTCTTTATGTTGTGCATCAGAGTCTTGTTTGGAAACCCCACTGCATAGCCAAGAAAACCATGGGTTGGGGTTTAGGATTGCAAACCCCGTTAGCCACTGCATTGCTAGGATAGAGTAGGATTCGGTACAAGTCGAGTAGTTGGAGCTACTCGCGAGAATAGGCTAGAGGCACATTGCTCGGGTAGAGATAGCACATAACACACATGGCAAGAAAATGAGACCGAGCGGAGAGTAAGGGCAGCAGGACTTTGGGGCCTGTGTGCTGTAGCTCCGCTTGTGTCGATTGAGGACCGAGCCGTGTGCGGGCCTGATGAACAAGCTAGAACAGTACCGAAGACCTACCGGCTATATGGGAACCGGGAAACTGATGTAACTCGGGTAGCTGGGTGTTGAGGCATTGCCCGTCGTTCAGAGGGTAGGTTGAGAGCTCGAGGTGTAAATCAGCTGGCGGCACAGAGATGCGCGTGCAGGGACCTCTTGCTCGGGACGATGGGACCGGTTCAATATTTGGCTAACGGGTGAAAGGTAGTCGCGTACGGCGTCCGTGATGGTTGTTGTAGGCAACATCGAGTACGGGCGTACGTGACGGGTTGTTCGGGTAACCCTGCAGGTGTAAATCGATTATAATCGCCGTCCCTCGCGGTCAGTGAGTACCACTTGTTCACTGTACCGTGACGTAGAAAGAACAGGCTAGTTACATGTTAAAATGTTGCTGATTGAAAGTTGGATATTGATTGTTAATGATATGTTGTAGCTTAGTGCTAACTAAAGTTCTTTTCAACTTTGGGCAAAGTACATGAGAGAAATGCGTTTCTTGTTTGATTGCGGCTCTCTCATGTGCCTTAGCGTAAGGTTCTCCACAACCTGCTGCTAAAACTTGAAAGTAAGGTTCTACTAATTAGGCGAGTCCTTGCAAATGATTTTTACCTCATGCAACCCATTACCTCATGTAGAAGTTCCATGTTTAGGTGAGACGGGTCAGACTTGCTGAGCCTTCGTGCTCACTGCTTGTGTTTGAAGCTTTTGCAGGGTTTTATGAGGAAGGGACTCCCGAAGAGGAGACGGAACCCCAGGAGGGGAACCCCGTCGAGTGGGAGTCGTGCACGCCGCAGAGTTAGTGTGCGTGTGTGCTAGCAAGGACACGTTCGAGGGCTGAACGTGCACTTGATGCTTAGTCTACGCCCGCGAGTGTGGACTAAACTTATTTTGATGTAAACATGTTGATAAACTTGTTTATGTAATAAAGCTTCCGCTTCCGCTTTGTACCTTTGACGTGTGTTATGCGGTGCTGTGCAACGCAGCACCCCTCAGCGTGATCCTGGCTCGACAGGACCCAAAGGGGTCGTGTCACAGTGGAGGGGGCGACGCGGTTTGCAACAGGCAGAACGAGAAACGGCGCCGGGAGGTTCCTGTTGTGCGCGCGAGAGTGGGAAACGAGGACAACGCGCGAGCTGCGTGATAAGGAGAGGGAAAACCAGCTCGCCAGCACAGAGATCGCGAGGGAGAGGTGGCATCGGCCTTGCCCCGGTGTCGCACGGTGAGAAGGACCGAGGCGGTCTCGGTGGCGCGATGACTTCGTGAGGAGGAGAAAAACAGAGACCGTGCACCTCCTGAGCTGAAGATCTTTTGCACACTCATCTCCCCCAATGACATGTGGGCCCCACAATTCAGTACCTCTTTCTTCAAAATATCTCCAAAGTTTGACAATTATCCAACCCAATTGTTTGAAAATTGGAAACTGAGCTCATTTGACAAGTTTGGACAAATCCCATGCAAATTCAAATGTTCATTTGAATTCTTTGCACATTTGACTCCCTTTGGAAAAATGGGCAGCAAATCTTTTCAACAATTAATGAAACTTTGCCTCCCCACTAATTTGGACCTAAGGAATCCAAATATGCCACTTGATCCTTGTGTTAGCTGCTGCAAACAATAGTTTGGACACAACAGTTTTGAATTTCTCATTGTGTCCTTCTCTCACTTGAAGTTTGAATTTACCTTTAGTCCATCTCTGATTTTTAAACCCTTCCCTTGCACTTGAGCTCTTCATTTCTGGGGTTTTAATCTACATGAGGTCCATCCATGCAGCAACCCTAAGTTTGTTTAGAAGAATTCTCACCAATGTTATCATATGTGGGAAAAAGTTTCAACTAAGCCCCTTATTCATACACATGACTCCAACATTTGTGCAAACTCATGTTTCTTTGTATTCACATTTTTGGGACCTTTACAACTGGCCTCGCTCCTTAGCAGAGGCTAGCTCCAGGGGCAACACATGTCCCACGGGGTCGGACCGAGCCCTTTGCCGCAGGGACGAGCCCCGAGCCTGCCACATAGCCAGTTTAGCGGCGGATCTCTCCCCCTTTGCGGAGATGAGCTCCGAACACGCCACGTGGCCAGCGAGTTGCGGGAGTTGTCTTCGGCGCTCTCAGCGAACTGGAATTTCCTTTTCTTGGCTAACTTTTTGATATTTTCTCTGTTTCTACTTATTTTAAAATGTTTTCTACATATAAAATATGAATATATGCAAAACCCGAAAATGAGGGTGTCACATCTTTACAGGATGAAAATGGGCGGTTTTCGTCAATCGGTCCACGATAACCCAGATGGAGTCATAACCCAACTGAGTACGTGGCAATATGACGATGAAATCCATACTGATGTCTTCTCACTTCCACTCGGGTACCTTCAAGGGTTGCAACAGTCCAGCGGGTCTTTGATGTTCGGCCTTCACCCGTTGGCATATGTTGCATAGGGCAACATATTCGGCTATGTCCCTCTTCATACCATCCCACTAATAACAAGTCTTCAGGTCCTTGTACATCTTGGTACTTCCGGGATGTATGGAGTAAAGTGAGTCATGTGCCTCCTTTAATATCGTGTCACGGATGTGCTTCACGTTAGGCACACAAATCCTTTTTCCTAGCCAAAGCGTACCCTTCTTGTCTTCCTTGAAGTCCTTCTCTATTCCTGATCGGATCCTTTCCCTGATCTCCTCATCCGCTGCTTCGCCATCTCTTATCTCTTGTTCTAATGAAGAATGGAGTTCCATCACTTCCATCACGTTCAAAAATCTGAGATGTAACCGTTCAAACTCCTTGCGTAGCTCGGGCGGTAGCTCCCGAACTGTGAGTTGGTGACATGCTCCCTTCCGGCTCAATGCATCGGCTACTACATTGGCCTTTCTGGGGTGATAGTTGATTCCAACATCATAATCCTTGATAAGTTCCAACCATCGACGTTGCCTCAAATTCAAATCCGTTTGAGTGAATATGTACTTGAGGCTTTTATGATCCGTATAGATCTCACATCGATGACCAAGGATATAATGTCTCCAAATATTTAATGCATGCACCACGACTGCGAGCTCCAAGTCAAGTGCGGGGTAATTGAGCTCGGGTTTCTTTAGTTGTCTCGACGCATAGGCTACCACTTGTCCCTCTTGCATGAGCACACATCCAAGCCCTTGTCTGGATGCGTCACAATATATGTCAAAGCTCTTGCTCACGTCCAGCAATACCAAAACCGGTGCTGTGGTTAGCCTTTTCTTGAGCTCCTTAAAGCTTTCTTGGCACGCTGGTGTCCATTGGAAGGCTTTTCCTTTCATTAGTAACTCCGTCATAGGCTTTGCTATCTTGGAGAATTCCTTGATGAACCATCAGTAGTATCCATCCATCCCAAGAAAACTCCGAATATCCCTCACGTTTTGCAGTTGGTTCCACTTCGGAACATCTCCCACTTTTCCGGGATCAACCGATACTCCTTCCTCGGAGATGACGTGGCCTAGGAACGATATCTCCTTTAGCCAAAATTGACACTTGCTGAGCTTGGCATACAATTGATGCTCTCGCAGCTTTTGTAATGTCAACCTCAAATGTTCTTCATGTTCCTCCTCGCTTTTTGAATACACCATGATGTCGTCAATGAAAACCACGATGAACTTGTCCAAGTACTCCATGAAGACCTTGTTCATGAGGTACATGAGATATACCGGTGCATTTGTTAACCCAAAAGACATGACGGTATATTCATATGAACCATACCATGTTTGAAAGGCAGTGTTTGGTATATCGGAGGGCTTAATATTCAGTTGGAAGTATCCCAACCGAAGATCAATCTTGGAGAAGACTCCGCTCCCTTCATTTGGTCGAACAGGTCCTCTATAAGGGGCAGAGGGTACTTGTTCTTGATCGTCACCTCATTGAGAGACCTATAGTCCAAGCACATCCTTTGGGTTCCATCCTTCTTGTCTACGAAGAGCACGGGGGCTCCGCATGGTGACGAGCTTGGACGTATAAAACCCTTCTCCAGCTGCTCCTGAATTTGCTTCTTGAGTTCCACTAGTTCGTTGACAGGCATCCTATAGGGTCTCTTTGCTATAGGTGCGGTTCCAGGAATCAAGTCAATGGAAAACTCAATGTCCCGGTCAGGTGGCATACCTGGAAGTTCTTCCGGGAACATGTCCGAGAATTCTCGAACCACTGGAATGCTATCCAGGGTTGTTTCTTTGACGTGGTTCAATGTTGCCTTCTCGGTTGTTGGCTGGGCTGACTCGAACTCGATACGGGTAATGTGCTCATTTGTCAACTGCACGCTCCTCTTAGCACATTGGATTACTCCGTTGTGCTTGCTTAACCAATCCATTCAGAGTATTATGTTGAGCCCTTGGGAATCCAAGACAATGAGGTTGGCCAGGAAGTCTACCCCCCTTATTTTAAGGTTTACTTTCGGACATACTATATTAGTCCTCATCTCTCCACCGGAAGAATTAACCAACATAGTATATTTCAAGTGTGATATGGGTACATTATAC
This sequence comes from Neostapfia colusana, assembly GCA_030760725.1. Lineage (NCBI taxonomy): Eukaryota > Viridiplantae > Streptophyta > Magnoliopsida > Poales > Poaceae > Neostapfia > Neostapfia colusana. The sequence goes on from JASWHV010000003.1 coordinate 89,029,727, forward strand.
TTGGCAACATACTTGGATGATATGAATGAATGTGATGCTCCAGAATAAAATAGAATGGTGGTTGGGTTGGAGTTGGCAAGGAACATACCAATCACGACGTCCTCAGCCTGTTGCGCTTCCTCAGCAGAGACATGGTTCACGTTGCCGCGAGCGTAGTTCTGCTGTCCACGGTTTCCTTGATTGGCTCCTCCGTTCGGCCGTGGGTTCTGCTTGGGCACGTTGCCTTGCTGTCCAGGACCTCTCCCCGGGCACTGGCTCGCGAAGTGTCCTGTTTCCCTGCATGCAAAGCATGCCCTGTTGCCCACGACAGCAGGTACGTTGGGACGGGGGTTTTTAACAGGAGCACCCATGTATGGACGAGGCGCAGGAGGCAAAGGCACACGAGGTGCTTGCATGGCAGGACGTTGTTGTGGTGGCTGGTTAGGGCGAAAAGTCGGAGTGGACGATCCATACTGTGGTGCAGCTGGGGGCATGTACCGAGGGCGTACATTGCTCCCTTGTGGCTGGTATGGCATCTTCCTTTTACCCTCTTGCTTGATCTTTCGAATCTTCTCTCAACCACTATGGTTTTGTCAACCAGCTTCTGGAAGCTTGCATAGTCATTGTTGAGGAGCTGAAACTGGATCTCATTGTTCAACCCTCTCATGAACAAGTACTGCTTCCGTTGGTCCAAGTTGACATCTTCGGGGGCATACCTTGACAGCTGCGTGAACTTGTTAAGGTACTCATTCACGTTCTTCTTTCCTTAGCGGAGACCCTCAAACTCTTGTCTTTTGAGCATCATTACTCCAGCGGGGATGTAATGAGAGTGGAAACTCTCCTTGAACTCAGTCCAAGTAATAGTCTCCGGGTTGTTATGAGCATTACGAAGGGCATCCCACCAGTCAGCGGCTGCTCCCATGAGTTGGTGCGACGCGAAGAGAACCTTCTCTCGGTCATTGCACTGAACTATGGCAAGTTTCTTCTCCATGGACTTCAACCAATCGTCGGCCTCCATGGGGTCATTAGCTTGAGCAAAAGTGGGTGGTCGAGTCCTCATGAACTCTCCGAGTCGGTTGTAAGCCGGCGGGGGTGGTGGTGGTGGCGGTGGTGCAGGAACGGGGTTACTGTTGTTGGCTTGCAACTGACCCAAAGTTTGGATCATGGTTTGCATAAGCTGATTCTGCATAGCCATCAACCGTTCCAGATTGTTTGCACCAGATCCGGGGTTGTCATTCTCAGGAACTTCGACGTGGTCCTCTTCTTGGTTGCCTCGTTCCTCCCTTGACGGCAGGCGTTTCCTCTCACCATCTGTGTGAGAGAGTTTGATAGAATAGAGGTTAGAAGGTTAGATGGATCCCCCTAACTACATGCATCAAGGTGGATGGACTTAATATCGTCCTATATAAGGATGTGAACAAGTGCCGAGGAGTCTCATACCTCTCTACTCTGTGTGGATATGGACAATGCTGAAATGTCCCACAACTCACACTAAGCTTAAACAATCACAAACAATCGTCACAAAAGTTTCACACAACTCCTATTCAAGCTTATTCAATTGGAGTGCTATGTCAAGGTGGTTCCAATGCCAATCTATGCATTTTACCTAAGCTTGCGTCCTACGGTCATCGTGGCTCTAATGCCAATCTGTTACTAGGGGTGCGTCCTACAGTCAATGTGGCTCTGTAACCAAACTGTGACCTATCTAGGCGTGTGACCTACCGTCAACCGTGGCTCTGATACCAATCTGTGACGCCCCTGTTCTGTGAGGAAAACTCTTTGAACCGAGACTGATTTGTATGTGTGCCCAGAATGTTCATCACACATACACATATAATTCACAAACTGAATTCACAATATATATAACCAAGAATAACAGGGCTTATTACAAAATCTCATGAGTCTCCGACTCATTCTAGCAGCGGAAGTCTTAATCTAGCAGCGGAAGTCTTATTCTAGCACCGGAAGTCTTTATTCTAGCAGTGGAAGTCTTCTATCTATCGCGGAAGCAACTAAGCAGCAGCAGCGGCTCCATCTCCTACTCCATCCCCATAGGCAAGTTGACGGTGGATCACACTCCTAGTACTCCACGTGGTCTTCATAGTACTCCTCTCCTGTTGCTGATGATGTATGATAATGCAAGTTTGAGTATATTATGTACTCAGCAAGTGCGGGAAAATATGATATGTAGCTCACAGCAAGGTAGTTATAAAAGGCTCATTGCAGAAAGCAAAGTTTATTTCTCAAAACACGATAAAAACAGCAACTTAGCTTTAAGTGAATGCAATCCCAACATGTATTTAAACACCAACATACCTCCATCATGTTCCATCACTTTCATGTCTATTCCAGACATTTATCTTTCTCAACTTTTCTCAATCTCATGAATACCATCTCATATTGACTACCATCTCATGAATACCATTCTCGTATTCACTACCATTTCATCTCATATTAAATTTCATCTCATTCTGAGACCAATGCTCATTGGCATGACTCAACTGTCATGCAATCCAATCTCAATACCCAGACTCAACAGTCCCGAAAAAACAAAATCCAAAGACCAAACCATAACCAAACCAAAAACCATCCCATCTAATCATGGAATTTGTCCAGGCGCTCGTGACCGTAAGCTCGGCTATCATTATAGTTTTAAAACTCTGTAGAGTTTGTACTACTTTACCCACAAGCTTGTGATTTCGTCACCCGTCGGCGACTGCAGAACCTCCATTATACCAGTACACAACCATCGGTGTATGGCCAAGAGATCACAAAATAGCCTTTACAAAGGGGTCACTAGATGTATGGACTCACTAAGGTTTCACCAGCAGGCTAGAATCTCCAATTCTCCCACCCATGGGCCTTCTCTTGTGCCATGCAGTTCCCAGGGCAGTCCTCACTCGACTCCCATTCCCCGCGCCTTCCACGGTCCATAACAATCTAGTAACTTACCTAATTACTCAGCTAAGCCGCACCTTGTGGTGGCACTGTTATCCTGGCATGTGCTCGCAGGAACCGGTCCTTAGATCTACAACAAGTACCCACCATCTCATTCTATCTCTTCCACAAAACCGGGCTTGCCTAGATCTCCCTCCGATTCATGTTCATTGTCAACATCAGTTTCTCATTAACATTATTCATACGAGTGCAGTTAGCTAGACACATCTATCTCGCTTCCCGTATCCCATGGACTCAGCGAAGCATAAAAGCAAAAACCATACCTGACTCATTAACTTTCCTGGTGACAAGGTTGGTTAACAAAACTAGTAAACTCCTATAAAAGGGTTTCCCATCATGTTGACTCAAGCACACACACCTTTTCGCAAACAAATCAGCTTTAAAAACATGGGATCAATATGGTCAAGTGGCACTTGCCTTGTTCTTGCGGTTCCTGTTGCTCAAATTCTTGCTTATTGTAGTCCGTCGTAGGTAGCTCCCTGAGCTTGTCCTTCTATACGCGATCACGCACATACAAGATTCATAGCAATCAATCATCATGCACAAACTCTACTTTAAGATGCAATGATGCATATGCATGTTAATCCTATGATTCAGTTTAGTTTGTACGTGATCTTGCATGGCTTGCATGGGGTTTTACGATGAACAGAGGTGTAAAGATCAAATGTGGACGTGGCGATGATCTCATCACAAGATCTAGATCAAACCGATCAACATGTGATCTGTCCACGAAAAAGCTTCTGTTCGAAAGGATCGAAGAACAGATGCAAAGAAAACGCGATGATGTCGTAGGGTGGTATTGGAAACCTACCTGGCTTCCTTCGGGTCTTTCCTCCAGAAAAACAGATCGTCGGCTCTCCTTCGGCGATGGAAATTGTTATCCAGCCTCGTCGGCGGTTTCTCCGGTTGTCAAACTCCGGCGAAAGGGTTTAGCTCGGCGAGTTTGGGGCTAGGGCTTCTAAGTTGTCGGCTTAGAAAAGATGTTACGACCAAGGGGTTGTTTCGGGTTCTATTTATAATCAGGAAGAGAAGAGTCCTAATCTGATCGCAATTCGAATAAGAGTCCTATTCAAATTGGTTTTGAATCTTAACAACTTATCTTCAATTGATTTGGTGCGGTAGCAACGTGGAATTCGTGTCAGTTTCCTTCTGTGCCGGTATTCCCACACGTACAGAAGAAAAAAATGCTTCAGATCTTGTCACCTCCACGGTGATGAGCTCCAGAGGCTCCACGTGTCCTGCTGGGACCTGGGCTCCCTTTTCTGCAGAGACAAGCTCCGGTTGTGCCGCGTGTCAGGCGGTCGAGACCTCCCTCTTCCTCATAGGCGAGCTCCGCGTGCGCCACGCGTCCTGGCGGGCGGGACCTCCCTCTCTCCAAAAGCGAGTTCCGCGTGTGCCACGTGTCTAGTGGGTCGGGACCTCCCCTCTCAACAGAGGCGAGCTCCGTGAATGCTACGTGTCAGTTCCAGACCTCCCTTCTCTTCGGAGGTGAGCTCCGATAGTGCCAGGTGTCCTAACAGCACCAGACTTCCTTTCTCCTCAGAGACAAGCTCCGAGGTCGACACGTGTCCAACAGTGTCGGATCTCCTGGAGATAAGCTCCGAGGTCGACACGTGTCCATCAGCGTTGAACCTCTCGGAGGTTAGCTTCGAGAGCGACACGTGTCCCGCGGGTTGGACCTCTCGGAGAAGAGCTCCGAGAGCGACACGTGTCCCGCGCGGCTGGTCCTCTCTTTTCCTTAGTGACTGGCTCCGAAGGCGACGCGTGTCCTGCGGGGCTGGCCTCGGTCCTCCACAGAGGCTAGCTCCGGGGCAACACATATCCCACGGGGTTGGACCTCGCCCTCACAGAGACGAGCTCCGAGCCTGCCACGTAGCCAGTTTGGCGGACCTCTCCCCCTTTTGCGGGGATGAGCTCCGAAAGCGCTACGTGGACAGCGGCTGCGGGGATTGTCTTCGGCGCTTCTCGGTGAACTGGAATTGGCTCTTTTCGGCTATCTTTTTTATTCTTTCTTTGTTTCAACTTATTTTTAGATGTTTTCTCTACATAAAATATGAATGCTCACATGATTATGAAATTGCGGGTGTCACATGTTTCTTTAATTGTCTTGACGCATAGCCTACCACTTGTCCTTCTTGCATGAGCACACATCCAAGCCCTTGTCTTGATGCGTCACAATATAGGTCGAAACTCTTGCTCACGTCCTGTGACGCCCTCAATTTTGTGGAAAACCACGGAACCGAGAACTTATGCATATGTGTGCCCAGGATGTTCATCACACATACACATATGTTCCACAAACTGAATTCAGAATATATATAACCATGAATAACAGAGTTTATTACAATGTTTCATGAGTCTTGGACTCATGCTCACAGTGGAAGTCTTATTTCTATGCAGCGGAAGTCTTCTAACTAGTGTGGGAGCAATTTAACTAATGCGGAAGCAGTTCTAGGCAGCAGTGGCTCCATCTCTACTCCATCCCGACAGGCAAGGTTGAGAACAGATTTACATGCCTAATGCTCCACTTGATCTTCATAATAATCTTCTCCTGTTGCTGATGATGAAATCATAATGCAAGTTTGAGTACAATGATGTACTCAGCAAGTGCTGGAAAATATGATATGTAGCTCATAACAAGGTAGGTATAAAAAGGCTCATTGCAGAAAGCAAAGTTATTTATCAAAAACATGATAAAACAGCAACTCATCTTTAAGTGAATGTAATCCCAATATGTATTAAAATACCAATCATACCTCCATTATGTTCATTACCTTCCATGTCACAACCAGTCATCAATCAACCTCATTCTTGCTCACGAATACCTCCTCGTATTCGCTACCATCTCGCGAATACCATCTCGTATTCGCTACCATTTCATAAACAACTTCGTCTCACACCGAGACTAACCTTGTTGCCATGACTCAACAGTCATGCAACCCATCTTATCACCCGGACTCAACAGTCCCGAAAACCAAACCATCCAAAACCATAACCAATAACCATACCAACTAATCATGGAAGTTGGCCAGGCGCTCGTGACCGTAAGCTCGGCTATTATGATAGTTTTAGACTCTGCAGAGTTTGCACCTCTTTACCCACAAGTTTGTGATTTCGTCACCCGTCAGCGACTGCAGAACCTCCATTATACCAGTACACAACCGTCGGTGTATGGCCAAGAGATCACAAAATAGCCTTTACAAAGGGGCTACTAGATGTATGGACTCACTAATGTTTCACCGGCAGGTTAGAATCTCCAATTCTCCCACCGACGGGCCCCCTCTTGTGCCATGCAGTTCCCAGGGCAGTCCTCACTCGACTCCCATTCCCCGCGCCTTCCACGGTCCATAACAATCTAGCAACTTACCTAATTAGTCAGCTAAGCCGCACCCATACTTGGCCTTGTGGAGGCACTGTTATCCTGGCATGTGCTCGCATGAACCGGTCCTTAAATCTATGGCAAGTAACCACCATCTCAGGCTACCTCATTCACAAACCCGGCTTGCCTAGATCTCCCTCCGATCCATGTTCATTAACAACATCAGTTTCTCATTATAATTACGAGTGCAGTTAGCTAGACACATCTATCTCGCTTCCCAATCCTATGGACTCAGCAAAGCATAAAAGTAAAAACCATACCCGACTCATTAAACTTCCCAGGCGACAAGGGTGGTTTAACCAAAACTAGTAAACTCCTATAAAAGAGGTTTCCCATCATGTTTGACTCAGCACTCACACCTTTTCGCAAAACAAAACAGTTTTTCCAAAAACATAGGATCAATATGGTCAAGGGGCACTTGCCTTGTTCTTGTGGTTCCGGTTGCTCTTGGATCTCGAAACCTTGATGTTGAAGCTCGTCGTAGACAGCTCCTTGAGCTTGTCCTGTTATACAGGATCGCGCACATACAAGATCCACAGCAATCAATATCATGCACAAACTTTAACTAGATGCGATGATGCATATGCATGCTATCCTATAATCAGTTTTATTAGATCAGTTTGTACGTATTCTTGCATGGCTTGCATGGTTTTATGATGAACAGAGGTGTTCGGATCAAATGTGGACGTGGCGATGACCTTGCCTTTTAGATGAACCCGATCAACAAGTGATCTGTCCACGAGAAAGCTTCTATTCGAAAGGAATCGAAGAACAGATGCAAAGAAAACATGACGATGTCGTAAGGTGGTATTGGAGACCTACCTTACGTTCTTCTTGGTCTCGGGGTTCTTCTCTGATCAGACAGATTGTTGGCTCCCTTCCAGCGATCCTTTTCGACTGGACTCCGGCGATGGGCTTACTCGGCGACTTGGGGCTAGGGCTCTAAGTCGTCGGCTCAGGAGTTGGAAAAGAAGTTTGTGGTTTTTGGCCAAGGGTTCTGGGTTCTATTTATAATCGGGAGAAGAAGAGTCCTAATCTGATTGTATTTTGAATAAGAGTCCTATTCAGATTGTCATTGAATCTTAACAACTTATCTTTAGTTGATTTGGTGCCGTAACATTGTGGAATTCAGGTCAGTTTTCTCTCCGTACCGGTATTTCCGTGCGTACATGATCCAAAAACCGTTCCAGAACTTGTTACTTCCACGGTGATGAGCTCCAGAAGCTCCACGTGTCCACTGGGGCCTGGTATCCTCCTTTTCCGCGGAGACGAGCTCCGGTTGTGCCGCATGTCAAGCGAGCGAGACCTCCCTCTCCTTCGGAGGTGGGCTCCGTGTGCACCACGTATCCTGGCGGTCGGGACCTCCTCTCTATTTGGAGGTGGCTCTGCGCACGCCACGTGTAAGTGCCGGACCTTCCCTCTCTCTCCAGAGGTAGCTCCGGGTGTGCCCCGTATTCATTTTGGACCTCCCTCCCTTTGGAGGCGAGCTTCGTGAATGTCACGTGTCAAGTAGCGCCGGACTTCCTTTCTTCTCAGAGACGAGCTCCGAGGTTAACACGTGTCCAACAGTGACGGACCTCCCGGAGATAAGCTCCGGTGGCGACACATGTCCAATAGAACCGGACCTCTCGGAGGTGAGCTCCGGGATCGACACGTATCCCGCGTGACTGGTCCTCTTATTCCCGCGGTGACTAGCCCCGAAGGTGACATGTGTCCTGTGGCTGGCCTTGCTTCTCCGCACAGGCTAGCTCCGGGGGCAACACGTGTCTCACGGGGTCGTACCTCTCCCCCTTTGCGGAGACGAGCCCCGAGCCTGCCACGTAGCCAGTTTAGCGGCGGACCTCTCCCCACTTCGCAGGGATGAGCTCCGAACATGCTACGTGGCCAGCGGGCCGCGGAAGTTGTCTTCGTCGCTCTCTGTGAACTGGATTCATGTTCTTTTTGGCTATCCTTTTAATTCTTTTTCTGTTCCCACTTCCTTGAAAATGTTTTCTCTTCATGCAACATGAATACATGCAGAAACCAGAAATAAGGGTGTCACATGTCCGGCAATACCAAAACCGGCGCTGTGGTTAGCCTTTTCTTGAGCTCCTCAAAGCTTTCTTGACACGCTGGTGTCCACTGAAATGTTTTTCCCTTCATTAGCAATTCAGTCATAGGCTTCGCTATCTTGGAGAAATCCATGATGAACCGGCGGTAGTTTCCAGCCATCCCAAGGAAACTCCGAATATCCCTCACATTCTGCGGTTGGTTCCACTTCAGAACATCTCCCACTTTTCTGGGATCAACCGATACTCCTTTGTAAGGGCCTAAGTTTTTGGCACATATTCAAAGTGTTCATCAACACACACACACTTCATTTGAAGAAACTTTGTGAACACATTTCAAGAGCAAGTAAACGCCATCAACATGGTTATTAGAGAATAAACTCACAAAATGCAAAAGTGGCATTTCCCACGTGCATTATCTAGGGGCTGAGCATATGAAAAACTCCAACACCTTGCTAGGAAGGCTCATGCCAAAATCACCCAAATCCAAAACCTTTTGAGGTCTTTTTGGGCATAACTAGAAAGAGGCTGGTTTGAACTCAAATTCAAATTTAAACTACTTCCATCCCATGAATTCAAATGTGGGAGGTACATTCTTACTCAGCACATTTTTGTGAGCTCAGACACCAATTTTCACTCCATTTGGAGTTGATCTTGACGTGAGCTAAGTTTAGCAAATTCAAACTTTATTTGAGTTTCAAACTGCATATGTGCTGAAAATATCTTCAAACAAACCCCAATTTGAATTCTATCCAATTCAAATGGCCAAGGGGTACATAATTCAAATGACCAAGGTTAATTGGGTCTCTACTGTTTAGAGCAGTGGGAAAAATTAAAGTTTGGAGGTTAAAATGATAGGTAGGACCCACATGTCAGCCTCTATAGCAAATTCAACCGACTGAAAACTCAACACTCGGTTCTCGGGTTGCAGCGAGCGCGCCACCGAGGAGCCGACCAGCGCAAGCTCCTGCTGTGCTTCCCTGCGTGGTAGCCCAGCTGCCCGGCTCCTTATCCCTCCCCGGCGTGATCCTGTTGCCTATTAACCGAGCCCACGGCGAGTTCGATCATTTCACACCGAGCTCCACCGAAAACAAGTCGCCTCTCGGTTCCGCTCGTGAGCAGGCCGATCACACGCAAACACAAACCCCCCAGTAGCAAGACGGAATCGCGAGCTCGTGAGCAACATCCTCAATGTTCTGTTGTCCAGTGATCAGGCGCCCTCAAGCTCAGCCGGGCATTTTTCCCGGCGAACCGAACGTTGCTGCCGTTCGGGCTCTCGTGGACAGCTCGGCACAGCCGTCGTCGCATCCACTTCTCTACACAAGAAAGGTGTGTCAATTTCCAAGTTTACTGAAAGCCAGTTCATATGAGCCGAGCTCACCTCCGATTGAAATTCGGACTCCACACACTATTGTTGGTCAAGCCAGTTGTCCAGTAGGTTCTATACATGCTAGCACACATGCTCGAGAAGGAAGCAAGGAAAACTGTTGAAGATCGGCCGTGACATGGCCGTTTTCCTCGCTGCCATTGCAAAGTACCTCGGCTCACCGTCGAGGGTATGGTTGCCGGCATTTCTAGCTTACACAAAGCATTGGTTCATGTTCCTCGTACTCCACTGATGATCTCTGAGCAATTTCCGATCGATTTGGTGCACGGTGGTGCGAAACCAACCTCACCGAAATCCTAGCGGGTGCTGTCACCGGTGCGCGCGGGTTTCCGGCCATCGCCGGTGTCCGGCGAGCTCACAGCCGAGTTCAGGAGGTCGGAAAAGGGGGAGGGGCGAGTTTCGGGCCGGGAGGTGGCCGGGAACTCGGTTCCGGCGAGTCTCGCCGGAGACCGCCGCCACCGGGTATTTGGCGCGAGGAGGAAGACGAAGCACTGTATGTGGGACCCACAGAGAGAAGTTTAAACTTTTCTTTGATTTTCAGTTTTAGTTCAAACTTCAAACCCACACAACTTTGGCTAGGAAGCTCCAAATCGAGTGAACCAAATTTTGTTGGATTCAGCTCTCTGAGTACTTTCCAGCAAATCAAGTTTCACCCTATGAAAATCCTTATTTCTCCAGAATTAATTCGTCAAATTTTAAAATATTTAGAATTTTAACTAGAGAACCCTTTGAAGGAAAATTCTGAAATTTTGCCACGATGTTCATGAAATCCCTGAGCTACCATAAAAATTTCGGATCCATTTGAGCTCATTTGATCCACCTAATGGTGTGATTAATAAAACTGTTCCAGAGAAAATAGAAAATGTCCAGAAACATTTTCAGAATTTCTCTGAACTTGTTTAGCTCATATCTTTAGCTAGGGACCCTCAAATTAAGTGAGACCAACTCTATTAGAACCCTCTGAAAATCTAGTCTTTAGAAAGTCAGGGGTTGCTCCATGAAAATCCCTAGAACACCCTAAGAGCTCCAATTAAGGTCAAGTACATAATTATTTGTGGAGAGCTCAAATGAGCTTTGCTGCAAATGAAACTTGGCCAAGTATCTGTTTAGGTTGTAAACAAACCACAGTAAAAATTTCAGAGTCATTGGGTATGTCTAATAAGGCTTATAGTTTTCACAAGTTTAAATTTAATTCAAATGCATTTAAATTGATACATATACATGTTATCTCATGTAGTCGTTAAGGTTGAGGAAGAACCCGAAGTCTTAGACTTTGTCACTCCGGAAGATCAGCTAGCCTACGACCAAGAGCAGCAAGGAAAGCTCCGGTCTGCATTAACCTTTTTACAAAGTTTTACTGTTTAGAGAACTTACTTTGAGCACTCAATAAATTCTTGCATTACAGCCTTGTTTGAAACCCAAATGCATAGCCAAGAAAACCCTTGGTTGGGATTAGAATTGAAAACCTCATTAGCTACCGCAATGCGAAGACAGTGTAGGATTCGCTACAAGTCGAATAGTAGGAACTGCTCGCGAGAATAGGCTAGAGGCACATCGCTCGGGTAAAGATAGCAAATGAAACACATGGCAATCAAAATGGGACAGAGCGGAGAGTAAGGCAGCAGGACTTTGGGGCCTGGGTGCCACAGCTCCGCTTGTGTCGTTTGACGACCGAGCCGTGTGCGGGCCTGTTGAACAAGCTAGAACAGTACCGAAGACCTACCGGCTATATGGGAACCGGGAAACGATGTAACTCGGGTAGCTGGGTGTTGAGGCATAGCTGGTCATTCAGAGGGTAGGTTAAGAGCTCGAGGTGTAAATCGGCTGCCGGCACTGTGGATGCGCGCGCAGAGACCTCTTGCTCGGGATGATTGGACCGGTTCAACATTTGGCTAACGGGTGAAAGGTGGTTGCGTACGACGTCCGTGATGGTTGCTGTAGGCAACATTGAGTACGGGCGTACGTGACGGGTTATTCGGGTAACCCTGCAGGTGTAAATCGATTATAATCGCCGTCCCTCGCGGTTAGTGAGTACCACTTGTTCACTGTACCGTGACGTAGAAAGAATAGGCTAGATACATGTTTAAAGTTTGCTGATTTGAAAGATATACTTTGCTTGTTAATGTCTTGTTGTAGTTTAGAGCTAATTACCACAAATAACAGAGTTTATTACAATATCTCATGAGTGTTGGACTCATGCTCACAGCGGAAGTCTTTATTTCTATGCAGCGGAAGTCTTTATTATAATGCGGAAGCAATTTAACTAACGTGGAAGCAAATCTAAGCAGCAATGGCTCCATCTCTATTCCATTCCCGCAGGCAAGGTTGAGAACAGATCACACGCCAAATGCTCCATTTGATCTTCATAGTAGTCTTCTCCTGCTGTTGATGATGAAATAATAATGCAAGTTTGAGTACAATGATGTACTCAGCAAGTGCGGGAAAATATGATATGAAATCTCATAACAAGGTAGGTATAAAAAGGCTCATTTGCAGAAAAGCAAAGTTTTTTATCAAGCCATGATAAAACAGCAACTCATCTTTAAGTGAATGTAATCCCAACATGTATTAAAATACCAATCATACCTCCATTATGTTCATTACCTTTCCATGTCATAACCAGTCATCACTCAACCTCATTCTCATGAATACCTCCTCGTATTCGCTACCATCTCATGAATACCATCTCGTATTCGCTATCATTCATCTCATAAACAACTTTGTCTCCACCGAGACCAACCTTGTTGCCATGACTCAACAGTTATGCAACCATCTTATCACCCAGACTCAACAGTCCCAAAGCCAAACCATAACCAAACCATCCAAAACCATAACCAATACCTTCCCAATAACCATCCCAACTAATCATGGCAGTTGGCCAGGCGCTCATGACCGTAAGCTCGGCTATCATGATAGTTTTAAGAACTCTGCAGAGTTTGCACCTCTTTACCCACAAGTTTGTGATTTTGTCACCCGTCGGCGACTGCAGAACCTCCATTATACCAGTACACAACCGTCGGTGTATGGTCAAGAGATCACAAAATAGCCTTTACAAAGGGGCTACTAGATGTATGGACTCACTAAGGTTTCACCGGAAGGCTACAAACTCCAATTCTCGCACCCACGGCAGTCCCCAGGGCAGTTCCCAGGGCAGTCCTCACTCGACTCCCATTCCCCGCGCCTTCCACAGTCCATAACATTCTAGCAACTTACCTAATTACTCAGCTAAGCCGCACCCATACTTGGCCTTGTGGTGGCACTGTTATCCTGGCATGTGCATGCATGAACCGGTCCTTAGATCTATGGCAAGTAAACCACCATCTCATGCTACCTCATTCACAAACCCAGGCTTGCCTAGATCTCCCTTCCGATCCATGTTCATTAACAACATCAATTTTCTCAATATCATTATGAGTGCAGTTAGCTAGATACATCTATCTCGCTTCCCAATCCCATGGACTCAGCGAAGCATAAAAGTAAAAACCATACCCGACTCATAAACTTCCCTGGCGACAAGGGTGGTTTAACCAAAGCTAGTAAACTCCTATAAAAGGGTTTCCCATCATGTTTGACTCAGCACACACACCTTTTTGCAAAACAAAACCGTTTTACCCAAAACATAGGATCAATATGGTCAAGGAGCACTTGCCTTGTTCTTGCGGTTCCGGTTGCTCTTGGATCTCGAACCTTGTTGTTGCAGCTCATCGTAAACAGCTCCCTGAGCTTGTCCTGTTATACAGGATCGCGCACATACAAGATTCACAACAATCAATATCATGCACAAACTTCAAACTAGATGCGATGATGCATATGCATGTTATCCTATAATGCAGTTTTATTAGATCGGTTTGTAAGCGTTCTTGCATGATTTTATGATGAACAGAGGTGTTCGGATCAGATATGGACGTGACGATGACCTTGTCTTTAGATCAACCTGATCAACAAGTGATCTGTCCACGAGAAAACTTCTGTTCGAAAGGAATCGAAGAACAGATACAAAGAAAACACAATGATGTCGTAAGGTGGTATTGGAGACCTACCTTACGTTCTTCTCGGTCTTCGGGGTCCTTCTCTTACCAGGCAGATCGCTGGGCTTTCTCCCGGTGATCTTCCTTGACTAAACTCCGTCGATGGCTTTCTCGGCGAGTTGGTGCTAGGGCTCTAAGTCGTCGGCTTAGGAGTTGGAAAAGAAGTTCGTGGTTTCGGCCAGAGGTTCTGGGTTCTATTTATAATCGGGAAGCGAAGTGTACTAATCTGATTGGATTCTGAATAAGAGTCCTATTCAGATCGTCGTTGAATCTTAACAACTTGTCTTTAGTCGATTTGGAGCGGTATTATTGTGGAATTCAGGTCGGTTTTGTAAAAGTCCCAAAAATGTGTATGAATAAAAACCAAGGTTTGAATTCATATGTGTGGCAAAGACAAGAAAAATGGGACTTGCTAAAACTTTTCTTCATGCAAAGTAATACATGGATGACCATCCAAAATGAGGCTCACCTTTTTATTTAAAAGTGTTGAACCAATAAGGAGTTAAATACTTCTTTGCATGTAAGTTTAAAAATAAGATTTGAGATTCAAAGTTCACACATGTGGTGACCAAGAACTTTGAATAAACATGCAGCCCTATAGTTGGAATTATAGGGAGAAGTTTTATCACAAACTTTTCATTTGTAGGGTGGGCTCAAAAAGGAGTTAAAGAGAAGAATTGGCAAATTCCAACCAAATTCAAGTTTTTGCAAGCAAATTCAAACTGAATTTGAAGAATTCGAATTCCAGCCCACCTTTTTGAAACTTAGAAGTCTGGGAATTAAGGAGATCAGCTTGAGGAGATATTTGGGGGGTACATGTGGAGTGGGACCCACATGTCATAGAGCTAAAGGAGGAGCCTTGCACCCTAAGTCTAAGCCTCAGTGGGGAAATTCATCGAACAGAGCGTGAGCCACGAGCAGCTCCCACCATGGAGCCACTGGGAGGCTCGGCAGCGCCACCAGCTGCTTCTTTCCCCCATGCGCGGCAACCGAAGGCGGTTCCTTCGACATTATCGTGCCTCAGCCGAGTGAAGACCCAGTTGTTCTCCTCCCCTCGCGAGCGCACGAACAGCGGCTCTTTCTCCCTGCCGCTCTCTCGGTCCGATCAAAGAAACAGCGAAGCAATCGTGTCTTCCCTCCCCTGAGCTGCTAAACATCGCCGTGAGCTTGGCCTCCACCTCCCTGACCCGCAAGCAAGTGAGCTGCGGCCCTCAGTGCCCGAGAACAACCGCCGCCGCGGCAACCAAGTTCAAGAAGGTGATCGGGCGCTCGTGGACAGCCCTCCACAGGGGGTTTCACGGCCGAGCAATCACAGCTACGGACACACACGGGTGCGGTGCTGCTCTCAGCCGAAGCTCAGGCCGTGCCGTGAGCTGTCGACGGCGAATTTCGAGGTTTTGCTCCGGCGACCTCATTCCGAGCTCCTGGTATGGATTCAGCAAATTCCCGCTCTCTAATCCTCCCTAGGTTGTCAAACTTTGCACGTAGAAGGTAGACTAGCCGGCGATCGTTTTCCCTTTTGCATCCAGCACATGAAAACGTCTCAGACCGACCAATTTCGAGCTTTTCTTGGGTTGTTCATGGCGGACCCGTTCGGTCGCACGATGACAACCTAGTTCCAGCCATTTCCGAGCTAGTTTGAGGTCGTGTCGATCTTCCTATAGGTACGCTGGTGCTATAGGGCTCGTCGGCACAGATTTTGGCAGGCTGGATACCTCAGGCAACGCCGCCGAACCCCCACAGTAGCTGTCGCACGTCGCCGGCCATGTTCCGGTCGTTGGCAGTGCTAGCAAACCCCACAGCCGTGTTCCTCGGTGTCACAAACTTCCTGGCGGCGAGTTTCAGCTCAGGCGGTGGCCGGAAACGGCGATCCGGCGAGCTCCGGCGTCGGGCCGGCGAGGGGCAGCGCGGGCGCGCGGAGGGAGCCGGAGGAAGAAGACGAAGCGTGGGCCCCGCCTGTTAGCAGCTCAAATTTTAAACCCGGGATCGGGTGTGGCCAGGATCCCGTGTGTTGGCGCGCAGAGACGCTGTGGCCCGGTGTGGCTTCGTTTCTATTGGCTGGAATTCAAAACTGTGGGTCCAGCCGGATTTTCAAGAGGAAAATAATTCCAGACTTAGCTCAATCTTTAGAAATTCATATCTCCCTGTAGAAAACTCCAATTTGAGTGATTCCAATTGGGTTAGATTCATCTCTCTGAGTTCTATCAAAATATGAACTTGGATTTGTATGAAAATCAATAGTTTATTCTGGAAAATTCTTGGAAGGTTTTCTGAAAAAGAATTATTGAGGGAATTTGGCTTATCCAAAAATCCCCAAATTTTGCCAGAATATTCGTTAGCATATTGTAGACCTTCTAGCAAATGTTCAGCTCATTTGGAGATCATTTGAGGAGGAATTTGCTAAATGAAAACTACTGTGCTCAAGGAGTCCAGAAACATTTTCAGAAAATGTTTCTCACCTCAAAAATCTATTCTGAGCAATCCATAGCTCCAAAAATCATAGAAAAATTTAGGAAAGCTCTCTGGGACATACTTGAAATTGTAGTTCACTTAATTGAGCATGAAAATGCACATTACCTCAGAATTAATTCTTTTGAGTAGGAATGCTTAAAGAATTGTTCTGGGAGAACTACTCAAGTAAAAAGGCTCAATTTTGGACCAGATTACTCTCATTTGATCAAGAACTCACATGTAAATTATCAGCCCAAGATGAGTCCTTGAACTCCCTGTTCTTATTCTCCATACTTATGTATAAGGGAAAAATACATAAGAGATATTGTGAGAATTATGGAGGACACAATGTGACTCCACATTAGCTGCAATTTGGCAAGCTAAATCCTTAGGTAGTATAGAACCTGCTGTAAAAGTTTTGAGGCCATTGGAGTTCTTGTTCTTCAGTTTCACTCAAATCTTTTCAGCTTATCTATTATGTTCATTAGGGAACATGATTAGTGTATAGCTAAAACCTTTAGGACAAATTAGTTTATTTCTGTTCTTTGCACAACAGAGGCAAACCATACCATGCTTGGCTTTTCCACACAACCTCTGTTCCTAAGAAAGTAATTCTATAACTTCTTTCCATTACATTCTATAAAACATATTGTAAGAGCCTCAGTTTTGGCACACATTTGAAGTGTTCATCACCACACCACACACCTCATTTGAGGAAAGATGATGAACACAAATGAAGAGCAAGTAACCACCATCAACATGCTCATTAGAGAACAAACTCACACATTGCAAAAGTGGTATTTCCCACATGTGATATAGGTGGGCAGGACATATGAAAACTCCTACACTTTGCTAAGGATGTCCATGCCAAGTTTCACCCAAATTCCAAACCTTTTTGAGGTCATGTTGGGCATAGTTAGAAAGAGGGCAGTTTGAAACCATATTCAAATTCAAACTGTTTTTATCCCATGAATTTAAAAGTGGGAGGCATATTCCTACTCAGCACAATTTTGTGAGCTCACACACCAATTTTCACTCCATTTGGAGTTGATCTTGATATGAGCTAAGTGGGGAAAATTCAGACTTTATTTGAATTCAAAACTGAACTTGTGCTGAAATTCACTCAAACCAAACCCAATTTGAATTCTATTCAATTCAAATGGCTCAGGGGTGAATAATTTGAATCACCAGGGGTATTATGGGGCTCACTGTTTACAACAGTGATTGGGAGTAATTTTCAGAGGTTAAAACCCCAGGTGGGACCCACATGTCATAGAGGGAAGAAGAAGAAACTTGCACCCAAAGTCAGAGTCTCGGTGGGAAATTCCACCGAGCAGCTGTTGGCCGTGCCACCGAGCAGCTACCGGCGCCACCAGCTGCTTCCCTCTCCGCGCGCTGGCGCCCAGGGCGGCTTGCTCGCGCCCCCACGCGACCGGCACCGCCTCCACTGAGCAGGAGTCGGCCGGCTTTATCTTCTCGCGGGCAAACCCGAGCAGCGGCATTGTTTCTCGCCGCATCTCTCTGCTCAATCGGGAAAACCAGCAAAACCATCTCCTCCTTCGTTCCTGAGCTGCTAGACAGCCACCTGAGGTCGCGCACCACCCTCCCAACGCCTGAACCACCGGGTTTCGGCCCCTGTTCCCGTGATCAACGACGACCACCACAGTTTAGCTGAAGGACGGCGATCGGTCTCACGCGGGCAGCACACTGCAACCACTTCCACGGCCGAGCAAGGGCGGCAACAGGAGCGCACGGACTCCACGTTGCTTCCACCTGAAGCTCAAGCCACGCCGTGAACTCTCACCGGCGAATTCTCAGTTTTTGCTCCGGCAACCTTAAACTAAGCTTCCGGTACGGTTTCTTTAAATTCTCGCTCTATGATCTTTCGGAGGTCATCAAATCTTGCACATGAAAACCCTTAATTCTCCGGAATTAATTCCTCAAATTTAAACTGTTTGGAATTTTAACTGGAGAATCCTTTAGAGGGAGATCCTGAAATTTCGCTGGGATGTTCACAAAAATATCCCTGAACTACCATAAAAATTTCAGACCCATTGGAGCTCATTTAATCCACCTAATGGTGTGATTAGTAAAACTGTTCCAGGGAAAGTAGAAAATGTTTAGAAACATTTTCAGGATTTTCTCTGAAATTGTTTAGCTCATATCTTTAGCTAGAAACATTCAAATTAAGGGAGACCAACTCCATTAGAACCCTCTGAAAATATAGTTTTCAGAAAGTCATAGTTTGTTTCATAAAAATCCTAAGAACACCCTAAAATCCTTCAAATAAGGTCAAGTACATAATTAATTGTGGAGGGCTCAAATGAGCTTTGCTGCAACTAAAACTTGACCAAGTCTCTATTTAGGTTGTAACAAGGCCACAGTAAAAGTTTCACAGTCCTAGAGTCTGTCTAGTGGGACTTATAAGCTTCACAAGTTTAAAACTTAATACAAACACATCTAAATTGATACATATGTTTCTTCTAACATGTAGTCGCTAAGGTCGAGGAGGAACCCGAAGTCCTAGACTTTGTTACTCCGGAGGAACAGCTAGCCTACGACCAAGAGCAGCAAGGCAAGCTCCGGTATGCATTACCCCTTTTTCAAATTTTTATTGTTTTGAGCATACATGTTACTTCATTCTTTGCATTAGAGTCTTGTTTGAAAGCCTCACTGCATAGCCAAGAGAACCGTGGGTTGGGTTTAGGATTGCAAACCCCGTTAGCTACTGCATTGCTATGATAGAGTAGAATTCGGTACAAGTCGAGTAGATGGAACTACTCGCGAGCATAGGCTAGAGGCACTCGACTCGGGTAGTGATAGCACATGAAACACATGGCAAGAAAATGAGACCGAGCGGAGGGTAAGGGCAGAAGGACTTTGGGGCCTGTGTGCTGTAGCTCCGCTTGTGTCGATTGAGGACCGAGCTGTGTGCGGGCCTGTTGAACAAGCTAGAACAGTACCGAAGACCTACCGGCTATATGGGAACCGGGAAACTGATGTAACTCGGGTAGCTGGGTGTTTTGGCATAGCTGGTCGTTCAGAGGGTAGGTTGAGAGCTCGAGGTGTAAATCGGCTGGCGGCACTGAGATGCGCGTGCAGAGACCTCTTGCTCGGCACGATTGGACCGGTTCAACATTTGGCTAACGGGTGAAAGGTAGTCGCGTACGGCATCCGTGATGGTTGTTGTAGGCAACATCGAGTACGGGTGTACGTGACGGGTTGTTCGGGTAACCCTACAGGTGTAAATCGATTATAATCGCCGTCCCTCGCGGTCAGTGAGTACCACTTGTTCACTGTACCGTGACGTAGAAAGAACAGGCTAGTTACATGTTAAAATGTTGCTGATTGAAAGATGGACTTGATTGCTAATGATTTGCTGTAGTTTAGAGCTAACTAAAATTCATTTCAACTTTGGGCAAAGTACATGAGAGAAATGCGTTTCTTGTTTGATTGCGGCTCTCTCATGTGCCTTAGCGTGAGGTTCTCCACAAACTGCTGCTAAAACTTGAAAGTAAGGTTCCACTAATTAGGCGAGTCCTTTGTAAATGATTTTTACCTCATGTAACCCATTACCCCTCATGTAGAAGTTCCATGTTTAGGTGAGACGGGTCAGACATGCTGAGCCTTCGTGCTCACTGCTTGTGTTTGAAGCTTTTGCAGGATTCTATGAGGAAGGGACTCCCGAGGAGGAGACGGAACCCCAGGAGGGGAACCCCGTCGAGTGGGAGTCGTGCACGCCGCAGAGTTAGTGTGCGTGTGTGCTAGCAAGGACACGTTCAAGGGCTGAACGTGGACTTGATGCGTAGTCTACGCCCGCGAGTGTAGACTGAACTTATTTTGATGTAAACATGTTCATAAACCTGTTTATGTAATATAAAATTTCGCTTCCGCTTTGTACCTTTGACATGTGTTATACGGTGCTGTGCAACGCAGCACCCCTCAGCGTGATCGTGGCTCGACAAGACCGTGGGGTCGTGTCAGCGTTGGTATCAGAGCTCGCTTGAGGTTTAACGCACTACAAAGGTCTTTTTTTCAAAAATCCAGTGAGGGACGAGTTAGTAGCCCGTATAAGGATGTTATTAGTTTATAGAAAGTGGCATACTAAACTATTCGTCTATGTCGGAAAATCGTGTATCTCGGGACATTTATGTCTTGGGGGTACACGTAAGCACTGTCCACCAGTGCGCACAAGCTGAAGGGTGGAGCCCCACGGGTGGCAGGTAACCCGACCCGCTTTAGTATCCTCTACGACTCTTCATGTCGTTTGGGGTATTCGAGCAACGTCTGTCCCTGGCGTGCGTGGTGCAACTTGGGAGACCCCGTCACGTGGTCTGAAACGTGAACACGTAACTCAAGGCGTGTTTGGCTTGAGAACATCCGGGCGAGTGATGATGGCCGGTTGTACGAACTGTATGGATTCCGGGATCGGTGTGCAGCCGAGTCTGACGATTGTTTGAGTTTTTGCAGGTAGCCTGACCATGAAATGGTAGACGTGTAGCATCCGTGTGCGAGTGACGTTTAGTGCCACTGAAATAACGAAGCCGGCTAAGTCCGGTATAGGTTTTTCTTTGTGAGGACGTAGTACCGACATAATCTGGTGACGCATCGACGTCACACCCAACTAAATGAACAAATTCATTTAAAACTTGAAGGTTTTGATCTAAAGTAGTAAAACTTGATTTAACTCCTTCCCTTGAACAAGATATTCAAAGTTAACAAGTTTTCAACTTATAGGTTGTTAAGGACAGAGCACTCTGTTTTCAGCTGAATCAAGGCTGAAATTGATCAGAGGTTAGAGGTTGAGTTCTTTCGAGGTTGGGGTCATATGATACATTTCTGGAAAGCTTTGGAAGAGCTTTACAACTTTTCTGTTGAGATCCAGAGGTGTTTCATCAATTAACCAATCGAAAATGCAGTGGAGTTGAAACTGTCCTGAAAACAGGACAGAGTAAAGACTCTCTGTAAACTCTTTGTAAATTAAGCATAACTTCCTGCTTAAAATCCAAAAATAGAAAATGAGGTGGTTCTGGAAAGCATATGAGATGGGTTACAACTTTGTAACAGAAAGTTTTGTCAGATTAGGAACAGAATTAACTGGAATTCTTGGATGAAATCAGTACCTAAAGCATGGAGGTGCTGTCCAATTTCCTCCAGAAATTCTGTTAGCTTTGACATCTCATAACATTGGAACCAAGACAGATCTTAGGCCAAGAAAATACTTTCTGGAAAGCTATTGAATTTAGCTTTAACTTTGATGTTGAGCTCCAGAATTGGTTTTGCCTTTAGCATGGCCTAAATCAGGTTGAAATTGAAACTGGTCAGGGCTGTCATGGGAACAGCAGATCAGCAGTCAAATTTGTTTAAAATTTGAAATGGGGTTTCCAAGTTTTATGAGTTCAATGACATGTCTTATGTTACAACTCAATGGTTTACTTTTTAAATAAATATTTGACATTTCTCAAATATATTTTTACAGATGACAGCAGATAAACAATTGGAGAACGGGTGGGTAGTTTCCCACTGTTCTCACCGTAGCGGCTACCCGGAAGCATTGTGGCAAATGCTCCAATATTTTGGGTACAACCAGATGCCGCAGTACTTCGCCAAGGAAGAAGGCGAAGAGGGGAACAAGACGTGGACGACCTATGTCGAAGTCCCTGCAGGACCTACACCCCGCGGTTGGGTGCCATTCACCGTCACGGTGAGAGGAAGACAACCGGAAGGGATGTGGCAAGTGGCAGCCCGTGACACCATGTCACGTTTCTGCCAACTACACGTGCAGGCTATGGAGGGCACTCCATACGCGCTTGTTCCGGTGGAGGGACGGACTCAGCATGTGTCGGAAGAAAGGTACCTGGAGGCAACGGACTCGAGTTTCCCAAGGTACAACCCCGCGGAGGCAAACCTTAGCCTCCAGATGAGGGCGGGAAATGCCGTGATGGACAGCCAAGCTGTTCATACGGAGCATCTCGCCACGAATCTCAAGGAGAGCACGAGCCGTGGAGACCACTTCGAGAGTGCTCACAGCGCACTCCGCAATGTGCTCCTTCCGACGATCAAGCGACTGAATGAACAACATAATCAGTTGCATCGTCTGAAGAAGGCGAAGAGAAAAAGCCGTGTTGAGGAACTGGTACAGAATCTGACCCAGCAGAACGAGGAACTTACTCAAGAGCGGGACGATGCTATTGAGGAAGGGCAAGGCTGGGAAGAAGATTACAACCAGGCTATGGACGTGGTGCATGCTTTGCAGGACCTCGTACCTCCGGTATTGGGCATACCGGTGGTCTTGGGTCTTCCAGCAATGGGAGAACCCGGAATGGGAGAAGAGGTGGTAGATCCAGAGCCACCAGCAGAGGTACCGGAGGAGGACGACCCACAGGAGGTCGAGTTCTACTCCGAGTAGGGGGTTACAGTTGCCATGTAGGGCAGCCAGGGTAGTGTAGCCCAAATTTTGTAATCGGTGACATGTCGTGTAGACAGTAGCGTATGTGTAGGTAGTGACGACATGAGCACGACTTCTCGGAGACTCGAGAATAATGTATCTTGTATAAAGTTTATGCTTTATCAATATATGTGAATGTTGTGCAAATTAATCATGTGTCACTTCAATACCTACTGTTGCATATGGAATTTTAAGTAAGACATGTGCTAATTGCTGCTGTTTTGAATTTCAGAATGACGCGTACTCGTGCCAACCCTGATGTTGGGGGTACCAGTCAAGGGGGAGAGACCTCCCAACAGCCTCCCGAGGACTCCTCGGGACAACAACAGCAACAGCAGCAACAACAACAGCAAACACCGCCACCGCCACTACCGACAGTTACATTGGCCGACATCGTCGCGGCAATGGCGGGCTCGCATCAGCAGCACACAGAGTTGCTGCAGACTCTTATCGCTAATACGTCTCGCCCAGAGAGACGTCAAGATCGTGAGGAGCGCCAACAGAGCTCCTACTCTGACTTCCTGGCTACTCATCCCCCGGTATTCTCAAGGGCGGATGAACCACTTGACGCGGACAACTGTCTCCGCGCCATAGAGATGAAGTTCGGGCTGCTCCAGATAAGCGAGCAGCGCAAGACTCAGTTCGCGGTCCAGCAGCTCCAAGGATTCGCGAGCGCGTGGTGGGACAACTTCAGTGCTTCACAGCCCACCGACCGAGTGATGACCTGGACGGAGTTTCGGACGGCCTTCAGGGCCTATCACATACCGCCAGGTCTGATGAAAAGAAAGACGCAGGAATTCTTACACCTGCAACAAGGGAGAGGGAACGCGCTGGAATACTCCAGAGCGTTCAACGATCTCGCGCTTTATGCGTCGTATCACGCAGATACCGACAAGAAGCGGCGGGACCACTTTTACCAGGGGCTTAACCCGCTCCTGAAGGACAAGTTGGCGATGTTCAATCGCGGCAGCCTCAACGACATCATTGATGCTGCGATTGTTCAGGAGGACTCCGGCAAGGAGTTGGCGGTGGCAGAGCGAAAGCGAAGCGCGCCGCAAAGCAGCAGAGAAGGAAGCGGTCCTTCTCAGAAGTTTCAAATGGTGAATCGCCCACCATCGGGTCCACGCTGGCAGCAACCACAGCGGTCGATGCCGTTCCGCAGTCGGCCGTACTCGTCACCGGCATTCAGGCCGGCACTGCCAGTACCACCGCAACAACAACAGCAGCAGCGGGCGATGCCGCGTGCGTTTGCACCTCAGCAATGCATGCCGGGCTTTCGTCCACCGAGCACTCCACCAGCAGCGGCCACATGTTACAAGTGTGGTCGTCCAGGACACTTCGCGAGCAGTTGCCCGGAGAGGCAAGGCGGCGGAGTGGCACCACAGTTTCCGGGGAGGAATCAACCCCGGAACCCTACTAATCCGCGGCGGGCAAACCCTAGGCCCGGCACCGTCCACCAGCTTGCCATTGAGGACGTGCCGGAGGGCGAGCCAATCCTTGCGGGTATGTTCCAACTCCACCAGCATCCCGCTATAGTACTATTTGATTCAGGCGCCACGCATAGCTTCATTAGCCAAGCTTTCATTGATAAACATAGCTTGCAAATACTACCCACCGATAGTCCTTATATGATCTGTTCACCGGGTGGGAAAATTTCAGCAAGCATGATTGTCCGAAAAGCGCCATTGTGCTTAGAGGGTAGAGTTTACCCTACGTCTCTCATAATTTTAGAGGGAGAAAAGGTCGATGTCATCTTAGGGATGTCGTGGTTAACCCGCCACGGCGCTGTTTTAGACACCGTCCTCCGAGTTGTGCACCTGAACTCAGAAGTGCACGAGTCTCACTCATTATTTCTGGACAATCCAGAAATAAAACTTCCAAGTGTCTATCAAGTCACAACCATCAGATTGGAAGATATTCCAGTGGTCCGAGAGTTCCCTGATGTATTCCCGGACGATTTGCCGGGGATGCCGCCTGATAGAGAGGTGGAGTTCAAGATTGAACTTGCACCGGGAACCGTGCCAATATCCCGAAGGCCGTATGAGATGGCGCCCAAGGAGTTGGCTGAACTAAAGACTCAGCTCACGGACCTTCTGGAGAAAGGTTTTATTAGGCCGAGCTCCTCGCCATGGGGTTGTTCGGCATTATTTGTCAAGAAGAAGGATGAGACGTTGCGGCTTTGCGTGGACTATCGTCCATTAAATGCCGTAACCATCAAGAACATGTACCCGTTGCCACGGATCGACATGTTGTTTGATCAGTTGGTCGAAGCAAAGATCTTTTCCAAGATGGACTTAAGATCCGGGTACCATCAGATTAAGATAAGGGCTGAGGACATTCCGAAGACGGCTTTCTCGACGAGATACGGACTTTATGAGTACCTGGTCATGTCCTTCGGCCTCACCAATGCTCCAGCTCACTTCATGTACTTGATGAACTCGGTTTTCATGTCGGAGCTGGACAAGTTTGTCGTGGTCTTCATCGACGACATCCTGGTATATTCCATGTCGGAGGAAGATCACAAGAAGCATCTGCGTATAGTCTTGCAACGGCTGTGGGATCACAAGTTATACGCGAAATTCAGCAAATGTGAGTTTTGGATATCGCAAGTGCCTTTTCTCGGGCATATCATCTCAGCGGAGGGTATCGCTGTAGACCCGAGCAAAATCACTCAAGTGCTGAATTGGAAATCCCCGAGAACTGTTCACAAGGTACGGAGTTTCCTCGGACTCGCGGGGTATTATCGGAGGTTCATTCCGAACTTCTCGAAGATTGCCAAGCCAATGACAGAGCTGCGGAAGAAGGCAACCAAATATGTTTGGAGTCCAACATGTGAAGCAGCATTCAAGGCTTTAGTTAATCACCTGACATCAGCACCGGTTTTGGCGCAGCCAGACACAACAAAACCGTTCGATGTGTACTGCAATGCATCCGGCATTGGGCTCGGATGTGTGCTGATGCAAGACCGAAGAGTGGTCGCGTATGGATCATGGCAGCTTAGAAACCACGAGCAAAATTATCCAACCCACGATTTGGAGCTCGCTGCCGTGGTACTCGCACTCAAAATGTGGAGGCACTACCTACTCGGTAACCTCGAACATTTATATACCGACCACAAAAGCCTCAAGTACATATTCACTCAGAAGGAGCTGAACATGAGGCAACGAAGATGGTTAGAACTGATAAAGGATTATGAAATAGAGATCCATTATCATCCGGGCAAGGCAAACGTAGTGGCAGATGCGCTGAGCCGCAAGTCACACGTCAACAATCTGACCATCACACCGTTGGAAGAGAGCGAACCACCACTACATGTGATTCCACACGGAGCTCTCTACAACCTAGCTTTGATCCCCACCATCCGTGAAGAGATAGCGGCAGCTCAGAAACATGACAAGGGCATGTCGCATTTGCGGAGACGTGTAGATAATGGGGAGCTGAAATGTTTCCGGAAGGACGGAGACGGCGTCCTATGGTTCAAGGACTGGATCGTCGTACCCCGTAACCCGGAATTATGGAAGAAAATCTTTGATGAGGCTCACTTGTCAAAATTTTCTATTCACCCCGGCAGCAATAAGATGTATCAAGAACTCAGAAGCAAGTTTTGGTGGACATGAATGAAGCGAGAGACTGCAAAATACGTGTCCAAGTGTGATACATGTCGAAGGGTGAAGGCAGACCACATGCGGAAACCGGGACTGCTGCAACCACTGGGCATTCCTGCCTGGAAGTGGGAGGACGTGAGCATGGACTTCATAATCGGTTTACCCACCACCTTGCAGAAACATGATTCTGTGTGGGTGATCGTCGATCGGCTCACCAAAGTTGCCCATTTCATCCCGGTCAACACCAATTACAACGCCAAGAAGTACGCTGAACTGTACATCTCACGGATCCTATGCTTGTACGGCGTACCCCGTACTATCATATCGGATCGGGGCACTTTGTTTGTGTCCCGTTTTTGGGAGCAGCTGCACGCTGCCTTGGGAACGAAGCTGATCCGTAGTTCAGCATACCACCCGCAGACGGATGGGCAAACGGAACGGGTAAATCAGATCTTGGAATACATGCTACGAGCTTGCGCTATCAACCACGGCAAGATTTGGGATGATCACTTGCGTTAGCCGAGTTCTCGTACAATAATGGGTACCAAGCCAGCATCAAGATGGCACCTTACGAGGCGCTATACGGTAGGAAATGCCGCACACCATTGAATTGGTGTGAGTCTGGCGAAAGGGTTACCTTCGGGATTGACCTTGTCAACAACGCGGAAGAAAAGGTTCGACTGATTCAAGCGAACCTAAAAGCCGCCCAATCCCATCAAAAACAGTATGCGGACCGGAGAAGGCGTCCATTACAATTCAAAGTTGGAGATCACGTATACCTACGGGTGTCTCCAATGAAGGGCGTAAACAGATTTGGAGTGAGAGGAAAGTTGGCACCCCGATTCATCGGTCCATTCCAGATTACCGAAAGATGTGGATCAGTGGCATACCGGCTGAAATTACCAGAAGCAATTTCCGTTGTGAACGACTTCTTTCACATTTCCCAGCTGAGGAAGTGTCTCAAGCTATCAACTACCGTTCAGCTGGAAGATATAGAAGAACTGCAACCGGATCTCACCTATCGGGAGGAACCGGTGCAGATTATTGATGAAAAGGCCCGAACCACACGCAACCGTACGTTGTGGTTCTACAAGGTTCTATGGAGTAATCACTCCATGGACGAGGCGACATGGGAGAGCGAAGAATTTCTTCGCACTAACTACCCCGACTTTTTCACGTCTCATATCCAGTAATTTTCCACCGTCCTCTCTCTCATTTTTACCTTATAATCTCGGGACGAGATTCTTTTAAGGGGGGAGGAATGTAAGGGCCTCAGTTTTGGCACACATTTGAAGTGTTCATCACCACACCACACACCTCATTTGAGGAAAGATGATGAACACAAATGAAGAGCAAGTAACCACCATCAACATGCTCATTAGAGAACAAACTGACACATTGCAAAAGTGGTATTTCCCACATGTGATATAGGTGGGCAGGACATATGAAAACTCCTACACTTTGCTAAGGATGTCCATGCCAAGTTTCACACAAATTCCAAACCTTTTTGAGGTCATGTTGGGCATAGTTAGAAAGAGGGCAGTTTGAAACCATATTCAAATTCAAACTGTTTTTATCCCATGAATTTAAAAGTGGGAGGCATATTCCTACTCAGCACAATTTTGTGAGCTCACACACCAATTTTCACTCCATTTGGAGTTGATCTTGATATGAGCTAAGTGGGGGAAATTCAGACTTTATTTGAATTCAAAACTGAACTTGTGCTGAAATTCACTCAAACCAAACCCAATTTGAATTCTATTCAATTCAAATGGCTCAGGGGTGAATAATTTGAATCACCAGGGGTATTATGGGGCTCACTGTTTACAACAGTGATTGGGAGTAAATTTCAGAGGTTAAAACCCCGGGTGGGACATACATGTCATAGAGGGAAGAAGGAGAAACTTGCACCCAAAGTCAGAGTCTCGGTGGGAAATTCTACCGAGCAGCTGTCGGCTGTGCCACCGAGCAGCTACCGGCGCCACCAGCTGCTTCCCTCTCCACGCGATGGTGCCCAGGGCGGCTTGCTCGCGCCCCCACGCGACCGGCACCTCCTCCACTGAGCAGGAGTCGGCCGGCTTTATCTTCTCGCGGGCAAACCCGAGCAGCGGCATTGTTTCTCGGCGCATCTCTCTGCTCAACCAGGAAAACCAGCAAAACCATCTCCTCCTTCGTTCCTGAGCTGCTAGACAGCCACCTGAGGTCGCGCACCACCCTCCCAACGCCTGAACCACCGGGTTTCGGCCCCTGTTCTCGTGATCAACGACGACCGCCACAGTTTATCTCAAGGACGGCGATCGGTCTCACGCGGGCAGCACACTGCAACCACTTCCACGGCCGAGCAAGGGCGGCAACAGGAGCGCACGGACTCCACGTTGCTTCCACCTGAAGCTCAAGCCACGCCATGAACTCTCGCCGGCGAATTCTCAGTTTTTGCTCCGGCAACCTTAAACTGAGCTTCTGGTACGGTTTCTTTAAATTCTCGCTCTATGATCTTTCGGAGGTCATCAAATCTTGCACATAGACGCTGGACTAGCCGGCGATCAAGTTCTTTTCTGCATCCGTAGCGTGAAACTGTCTAGGAGTGATGAATTTCGAGCTCGATCGAGGGCGGTCATGGCGGGCACGATCGGTCACACGGTGCCGACCAACTTGCCGCCATCCCTGAACCCTTTTGACACCTTGTCGAGCTTCCTAGAGGTACGCTGATGCAGTAAGGCCGTTTGTTCGAGGTGTTGGCGGGTTTAGAAACCACGGTGGACTGTGCCAAACCTCAACCGAGGCTGCGGCACGTCGCCGAGCTATTTCCGGTCACCCCCAGCTCGACCTGACACCACCGACGTGATCCTCGACGTCGACAACCCCCTGGCGGCGAGTTTCAGACCATGGGAGGTCCGGCAGCGGCGAGCCGACGAGCCCGAGTCTGCTCCGGCGAGGTCAGCGGCGCGGGCGCGAGAGAACGGCGGGAGGAAGACGAAGCCGGCTGGCCCACGTGTCAGCGGCTGAAGAATTTAAATCAGGGTCGGGTGTGGCCGGGGATCGGCTGTGCTGGCGCTCAAATACCCTGTGAGCTCCGGTGTGCCAGACACCTCCGCGCTCGACACGTGTGGTATCTCCGGTGTGCCGGACACCTCCGCGCTCGACACGTGTCCCCACGGGCCCCCGAGAGTTTAAACTTTTCCCCCCGATTTTCAGAATTCTTCCAAATTTCAAATCCTCATAACTTTGGCTAGAAAGATCCAAATCGAGTGCACCAAATTTTGCTGGATTCAGCTCTTTGAGCACTTTCCAGCAAATCAAGTTTCACTTCATGAAAACCCTTAATTCTCCGGAATTAATTCCTCAAACTTTAAACTGTTTGGAATTTTAACTGGAGAATCCTTTCGAGGGAGATCCTGAAATTTTGCTGGGATGTTCCCCAAAATATCCCTGAACTACCATAAAAATTTCAGACCCATTGGAGCTCATTTAATCCACCTAATGGTGTGATTAGTAAAACTGTTCCAGGGAAAGTAGAAAATGTTTAGAAACATTTTCAGGATTTTCTCTGAAATTGTTTAGCTCATATCTTTAGCTAGAAACATTCAAATTAAAGGAGACCAACTCCATTAGAACCCTCTGAAAATCTAGTTTTCAGAAAGTCATAGTTTGTTTCATGAAAATCCTTAGAACACCCTGAAAGCCTTCAAATAAGGTCAAGTACATAATTAATTGTGGAGGGCTCAAATGAGATTTTCTGCAACTAAAACTTGACCAAGTCTCAATTTAGGTTGTAACCAAGCCACAGTAAAAGTTTCACAGTCCTAGAGTCTGTCTAGTGGGACTTATAAGCTTCACAAGTTTAAAACTTAATACAAACACATCTAAATTGATACATATGTTTCTTCTAACATGTAATCGCTAAGGTCGAGGAGGAACCCGAATTCCTAGACTTCGTTACTCCGGAGGAACAGCTAGCCTACGACCAAGAGCAGCAAGGCAAGCTCCGGTTTGCATTACCCCTTTTTCAAATTTTTATTGTTTTGAGCACATACTTGTTACTTCATTCTTTGCATTAGAGTCTTGTTTGAAAGCCCCACTGCATAGCCAAGAGAACCGTGGGTTGGGTTTAGGATTGCAAACCCCGTTAGCTACTGCATTGCTATGATAGAGTAGGATTCGGTACAAGTCGAGTAGTTGGAACTACTCGCGAGCATAGGCTAGAGGCACTCGACTCGGGTAGTGATAGCACATGAAACACATGGCAAGAAAATGAGACCGAGCGGAGGGTAAGGGCAGCAGGACTTTGGGGCCTGTGTGCTGTAGCTCCGCTTGTGTCGATTGAGGACCGAGCCGTGTGCGGGCCTGTTGAACAAGCTAGAACAGTACCGAAGACCTACCGGCTATATGGGAACCGGGAAACTGATGTAACTCGGGTAGCTGGGTGTTGGGGCATAGCTGGTCGTTCAGAGGGTAGGTTGAGAGCTCGAGGTGTAAATCGGCTGGCGGCACTGAGATGCGCATGCAGAGACCTCTTGCTCGGGACAATTGGACTGGTTCATCATTTGGCTAACGGGTGAAAGGTAGTCGCGTACGGCGTCCGTGATGGTTGTTGTAGGCAACTTCGAGTACAGGCGTACGTGACGGGTTGTTCGGGTAACCCTGCTGGTGTAAATCGATTATAATCGCCGTCCCTCGTGGTCAGTGAGTACCACTTGTTCACTGTACCGTGACGTAGAAAGAACAGGCTAGTTACATGTTAAAGTGTTGCTGATTGAAAGATGGACTTGATTGCTAATGATTTTCTGTAGTTTAGAGCTAACTAAAATTCATTTCAACTTTGGGCAAAGTACATGAGAGAAATGCGTTTCTTGTTTGATTGCGGCTCTCTCATGTGCCTTAGCGTGAGGTTCTCCACAAACTGCTGCTAAAACTTGAAAGTAAGGTTCCACTAATTAGGCGAGTCCTTTGCAAATAATTTTTACCTCATGTAACCCATTACCCCTCATGTAGAAGTTCCATGTTTAGGTGAGACGGGTCAGACTTGCTGAGCCTTCGTGCTCCCTGCTTGTGTTTGAAGCTTTTGCAGGATTCTATGAGGAAGGGACTCCCGAGGAGGAGACGGAACCCCAGGAGGGGAACCCCGTCGAGTGGGAGTCGTGCACGCCGCAGAGTTAGTGTGCGTGTGTGCTAGCAAGGACACGTTCAAGGGCTGAACGTGGACTTCATGCGTAGTCTACGCCCGTGAGTGTAGACTGAACTTATTTTGATGTAAACATGTTCATAAACCTGTTTATGTAATATAAAATTTCGCTTCCGCTTTGTACCTTTGACGTGTGTTATACGGTGCTGTGCAACGCAGCACCCCTCAGCGTGATCCTGGCTCGACAAGACCGTGGGGTCGTGTCACATATGCATATGCATTTCAATAGGAACCACAACGAAGGGGATTCAAAGGAGCGATTCATCGAAGTGGATCAAGCTCCGGAGAATCAAGGGTGGATCTGCAAGGACACTAACTGTTATATACGACTACCCTGCAAAATGTCACACCCGATTTTTCCGAAGAACAACCAAGTGAATATCACATGTATGCCAGGATCATTTTCTCATACATGTGATGACAAATAGTGAAGCATCATTTATTACAAGCCAGGTGTCGAATATAAATAAGTCTTACATCGCAAATGTCTCGATGGACAATAATAAGTTCATCACAAGTAAATAAACTAGCAGAGGAATATTATTCTTGAGGGCTCCGTCACAGGCGTTGCCCGGGGTCTCCATGAATCTAGAAACCTTCTTCGGGTCCAAAGTCTTGGTCATTATACACCACCTCATTATCTTGACCTGAGCAGCAATATAAACCAACAAATATGCAAGGTTGAGTACCAATGGTACTCAGCAAGTGTGGGAAAATTATATCATGCATGGCTAGAACAAGGAGAGGTTGAACTCATGGTTAAAGCACTACACAATTAATACCTATCACCTTAGCTTATTAAGCACCTACATTACTACACAAATGAAATGGTCCCAATCTCTCATCCCATCATCATAACCAAATAACCATAACATCATTTTCAATGTTAAGCTCCCCGCTTAACATCCACAACTTCCAACATCATCACCCTCTAATCATGAATAAGTCCAAGCCGCTCTTGACCGTGAGCACGGCTGTCATGACAGTTTTGACTCTGCAGAGTTTGTACCACTGTACCCACATGTAGTGATTCCATCCCCAGTTGCCGGGTGGACTAAAAGAACCTCCATTATGCCAGTGGCTACGGACCACATTCACACTTCCCAGGTGTGTAGCCAGGAGATCACTAAGAAGCCTTTACAAAGGGATTCCCGACGATCGTGGGCCCACTGAGGTTTCACCCCTAACAGCATACAAGAGGCTCCAACCCCGCTGCAGTGGCCCCCTCTTGAGCCTTGCGGTTCATATGGTAGTCCAGCTGACACCTATTCCCCGCACCATCCATCACACCCATACTACGCCGGGGATACACCTAATTAATTGGCCAAGCTGCCCCATCTCAGCATGTGGTTGGCACTGTAAAGCCTGGTTACATGCTCCATGAACCGGTCCTTAGGATCCAGGCAAGTACTAAACACAAACCCGAGTCTCGTGCACCCAGCACACAACCAAAACATCCAACTTGCCTTGATCCCTACCTCTACATAACTCACAATATCTCATTCAAGAGTATGGTAAAGTAAACTGATGATCTCATATCCCAAATATCCCCTTCTAAGCATGGCTAAGCATATGCATAATAATAACTGACATGATAAAATAAATCCCAACCCAAGCTACAAGGAAACAAGGTAATACAATTCTAGGGAAACTTCCTAGCATGGGTTTCATATTTCATTTGACAATGCAAATAATTCTATCTACACATCCTAGCATAGGATCAAAGTGGTCAAGGACACTTGCCTCCTTCTTGCTGCTCTTGAAATGGGTAGTCCTGGTCTTGGAAAGGAATAACTTGCTCTTGAGCAGGTTCTACATCATACCATCACACATAGCAAAAGAAAAACAACAATCATAAGACATAGTTCACACTTCTACTTCATACAAACCACACATTCACATTTATGAAAGTCCTTCACCATTATATGTGTTGTGGTTACTTTATGTGTGTTGAGTTGTGGCTTGCATGCACTTTTAATCATGTGTATATGATTCCTACTTTTGTGTTCACATTTATACTTACCTACTATTTATATATGAGTTTCCAATTTAAATAAATTCCTTATATTCAACTACTACACCTTTTCACTACCAAGTATGTATGAAAAGTATTTTTCTTCTCCATATGTGCCTTTAGAATTGTTACCAACCTTAAACTGAATTCTTTGCTTTTTAGAAACTCCATTTATCATTTACTAGTTGCTATATTTTCAGAAATTTATTTTCCTCTACATAAATGTGTTCTTTATTATGAAATTAGTAATATACATCATCTAAACAGAATAGGTTCTGATCCTAAATAATTTAATAACATATTTTGACCTTTGCCTCTGACGTAAACTATTTCACAATTATTTTCCCTATTTTCTAAAACTATTCATTACTTAAAAAGGTGTCCCTAAATGTGAATAATAAATTAAACAGATTCAATTCAGCCCAAAATATGTTTTTATCTCACTCCGAAGTTTTCTAAATACTGAGAAAGTTTTTAATTTAATTATGACAATATGTTTGTCCCACTTTTTAATTTTTAAACACTAGCCACATATTCAATTTCCTAATTTAAATACTAAACAGGGCTAAAAAGTTAAACTTACCCCACTACAGGGTCTATAATATTATTTTCAGAATTTCTAGGGGTCTAGCTACACTTATCAGAGGTGTTTTTCCTAATTTTTATTAAGTCCAGGGGCTAAAACTGATTTTTAAATGAATTTACATGATTTTCTGGAGTTCCAGGGGCTAGATCAGAAGTTTCCGGGGCTAGCTCTTATTTCCCGAGAACCCCAGGGGTAGCACGTAAGATTTCCAGTCTTTATAACGCGGGGCTGACGTGGACCGTCCGATTTTATACCGACGGCCAAGATTATAACATCGAACCGGTACGGGGGGATTTAAACTCTACCGTGCGATTTAAAATAAACGGCGCACAAGCAGCCACGTCGCTCTGATCGAGCGCAGGCGGCGCTGCCGGCGGCGCACGGCGGCGGGAAGCGGCGATCTCGCCGGAAACTTTCGGATCTTTGGGAATTCTTCCTAGAACTGTGATTTTATGGCATAGATCGGTAGAGGGGAGGTCGGGGATCTCACCTCGGGGGTTTTCTTGAGCTCGGAGGTCCTGGAAGGTGATCGGCGACGAGGTCCGAGGCAAAACCACGGCGAAGCTCGTCGGCGCTGCGTTTACACCGCAAATCACCGAGTTTTCTGCACCTGCAAGGTTCCCCGGAGGCGTTGGATCAAGACCAGCAAGTTAGATCGGAATTTCCGAGCTTAGATAGGCCAGAATTCGCCGGAGAAGTCTCGGTTCTCACTGGAGTAAAAATCGGCGATCGTGGGGGAAAAACAGAACGAGGCCGGGGTTTTTATAGACGGGGGAGGGCGGCGGGGTGGTTTAGATCATGTCCGCGTCACCTACGAACAGAATTCAGCGGGGATACGCTGAAATCCCGATCGGTTTTGATTCGGGTGCGAGGGAGTCCGGCGCTGTCGCGAGGTAGACGAAGATCGGGTGGGTCCCGCCTGTCAGCGTGAGGAAGCAGCGCGCTCGGCTGCGGGCTGGCGCGGGCGCTGGCTGGGCCGGCTGGTGGGTTTCGGCCCACTGGCCAGTTTTTTTCTGTTTTCTCTTTTTCTTTTTCTATTTCTTTTCTGATTTGAGTTAAATTTGAATTCCAGTTTGAATTTGAGTTTTTGCAAAACATGCAACACGTCCAAAAATTTTTAAATTCCCCTCTTAACATGATTTAGGGTTTTGAATCAAAATTTTGGGGTGTTACAGCTCTACCTTCTTAAAAGAAATCTCGTCCTCGAGATTGGTGTTTCTAAGGAAACAATTCCGGAAATTGTGCCTTGAGCTCATCTTCCCGCTCCCAGGTGGTTTCCTCTTCTGAGTGATGCTTCCACTGCACCTTGCACATCCGGATTCTTTTATTTCTGGTGAGGCGTTCCATTGTCTCCAAGATCTTGTATGGTTGCTCGGCATAAGACAAATCTTCAGCTACATCCATTTCATTCATGGGTAACACCTCTTCAGGCGTTCTCAGGCATTTCTTGAGTTGTGACACATGGAATACATCGTGCACATCCGATAGACGAGCTGGTAACTCTAGTTGATACGCCACTTCGCCTTTCCTTTCCAGAACTTGAAAGGGCCCGATGTATCGAGGTGACAACTTCCCTTTCACCTTGAACCGACGAAGTCCTCTGATAGGGGACACCTTGAGATAGACATAGTCTCCCACGTTGAAAACGAGCTCTCTTCTTCGTACATCGACATAGCTCTTCTGGCGTGTTTGTGCTATCCTCAAGTTGTTGCGAATTTCCCTCACCTTTGCCTCGGCTTCTTGTAGTACTTCTGGACCAAACACTTTACTTTCCCCCGTTTGATTCCAAAATAGGGGAGTTCTGCACTTCTTCCCGTACAAAGCTTCAAACGGTGACATCTTCATACTAGCTTGATAGCTGTTGTTATAAGAAAACTCCGCATACGGTAAGTTCTTGTCCCAACTCCTATTGTTTTTGAGTGCACATGCCCTTAGCATATCTTCAAGGATCTGATTGGCTCTTTCCGTCTGCCCGTCAGTTTGGGGATGATAGGCAGAACTAAAGTTCAGATGGGTTCCCATGGTTTCGTGCAACTTCTGCCAGAACCTTGAGGTGAACTGTGCCCTCGATCCGACACAATCTTCATTGGCACTCCATGGTAACACACGATCCTTGACATGTACAACTCTGCCAATTTGGATCCGCTGTAGCTTTCTTTCACGGGGATGAAATGAGCTACCTTGGTTAGCCTATCAATGATGACCCATATCGAATCATACCCTGATTGGGTCCTAGGAAATCCCACGATGAAATCCATGCTGATTTCTTCCCATTTCATTCAGGCACTTTGACTGGTTGCAATAATCCCGCGGGTCGTTGATGTTCTGCTTTCACCAACTGACATGTGTCACATAGGGCCACATGTTCCGTGACATCCCGCTTCATGCCATACCACCAATACCTGCTCTCGAGGTCCTGGTACATCTTCGTACTCCCGGGATGAATGGAATAGTCGGAATCGTGAGCCTCCTTCAAAATCAATTCACGGATCTCCTTTACTTCAGGCACACAGATCCTTTTCCCGTGCCACACCGTACCTTGTTCATCCTCTCTGAAACCAGGAGCTTTATTTTCCTTGATGAGTTGCCTGATTTCTTGTATCTTCTCATCATTCTTTTGACCCTCGCGTATGTCTCGCTCTAGTGTGGAGTCCACTTCCATGGCGATGGCTTCACCACTATTTACTAGACATAGATTGAGCCTTATAACCTCGTCCTTCAATTCTGCAGGCATGTCTTTTAAGCTCAACTTATTGACTTGCACTTTCCGACTTAAAGCATCGGCCACGACGTTTGCATTCCCAGGATGATAATTGATGCCTATATCAAAGTCATTGATTAGCTCTAACCATCTCCTTTGTCTGAGGTTGAGATCTGGCTGTGTGAATATGTACTTCAAACTCTTATGATCCGTATATATCTCGGTCCTCTTCCCCATCAAATAGTGCCGCCAAATTTTCAACGCGTGTACCACTGCGGCTAGTTCTAGGTCATGTGTAGGATAGTTCTTCTCGTGCTTCCGAAGCTGCCGGGATGCATATGCCACGACATGCCCTTCTTGCATGAGAACACATCCCAACCCGTTTCCAGAGGCATCGCAGTACACCGTAAAGTTCTTCTGCATATCTGGCATAACGAGCACTGGGGCTGTTGTCAATCTTTCCTTTAACTCCTGAAAACTCGTCTCGCACTGCGGCGTCCATGTGAATGTGATTCCCTTCTCCAACAGTTTAGTGAGGGGCCTCGAGATCTTAGAGAATCCCTCGATAAACCGTCGATAGTATCCAGCCAATCCCAAGAAGCTTCGAACTTCCCCGACATTTTCAGGGGTCTTTCACTTCTGTATATCCTCGATTTTGGCAGGATCCACGGAGATTCCTCCCTCCGAGATTATATGTCCTAAGAAGGGAACTCTCTTCAGCCAAAACTCACACTTGCTCAACTTAGCATATAGTTGGTGTTTTCTCAGCCTTTGCAACACCAACTTAGATGTTTCTCATGTTCTTCTTCATCTTTGGAGAAGACGAGAATGTCATCTATGAAAACCACCACAAATTTGTCCAAATATTCCATGAATACCTTGTTCATGAGATACATGAAGTATGCCGGGGCATTAGTTAGCCCGAAAGGCATGACGGTGTATTCATACAGTCCGTACCGAGATACGAAAGTTGTCTTGGGAATATCAGATTGCCATATCTTGAGTTGGTGGTATCCCGACCTGAGATCAATTTTCGAGAACACACAAGCTCCCCTCAACTGATCAAACAAGTCTTCAATGCGAGGTAATGGGTACTTGTTCTTGATGGTTACCTCATTCAAAGCACGGTAATCCACGCATAACCTTTGGGTTCCGTCTTTCTTGGGCACAAATATCACCGGAGCTCCCCATGGTGAGGAACTAGGGCGAATATACCCCTTCTCCGTCAATTCTCTCAAATGATCCATGAGTTCTTCTAGCTGCTTGGAGTCCATCCGATAAGGTCTCTTGTATATCGGGGCTGTTCCAGGCACTAGCTCAATTGCAAATTCCACTTCACGATCGGGAGGCATACCTGGCAATTCTTCCGGAAGAACGTCTGGATACTCCCTGATAGTCCTGATTTCCTCAACTTTCACCTCAACTTGATTTAATTGAATGTCCCTCCTAGGCTCGTGTATTGTTATGAACTTTACTCTTGTGCCACTAGGGTGAGTTAGTTCCACCGTTCTGGTCGAACAATGAATGATTCCCTTATGTTTGGTCAACCAATCCATGCCCAAAATAATATCGATCCCTTGGGAATCTATCACTATGAGGTTAGCAGTAAACACTACCCCATTAATGTCTAGATTCACCTTGGGACACACTTGTGTTGTCCTTATTTCTCCACCTGGAGAGTTTACGACTAGCATATGATTCATTTGTGTTGTTGCTAGGTCATACTTCTTAACAAACCCTTGAGCAATAAACGAGTGGGTAGCACCAGAATCAAACAGCAGGGTTGCAAGGTGTAAATTGGCAGGAAACTTACCAACTACCACGTCGGGTGCATCTTGTGCTTCCTCTATAGTGACGTGGTTCACCCGTCCTCTCATTACATTCTGCTGTTGTGGCTGCGCGGGCTTCTTCTTTGGGCATTTGTGGGCGTAGTGCCCCACTTCACCGCAGCTAAAACATTGCACCCCAACCTTAGGTGCCTGGCCTTTGTTGTCTTGGGGTTGGTTTGAGGGTCCTTGCACTGCTGGTCGAGGTGGATATGCGGGGCGAGGCTGCTGCACAAACTGACGTTGCGGCTGTGCTGGTGCTGCGGGAGGCCTGTAGTTTGGGTTGTACCCTCTTGGTGCTGAATAGGGTACCGCAGCACGGCTTGTCTGCCCCGTAGATTGCTGCATCATACGTGGGCGGGTGTTGCTCCCTGAGGCTTGATGTGACCACCCGGCCTTCCTCTTATTCTCATTTTCCAAGGCCTTTAGCTTCCTTTCTACCACAAATGCTCTGTCCACCATCTTTTGGAAGCTTTCATACTCATTGAGGACATTGCACACTGCATCTCCGCGGTAAGTCCTTCCACGAAACAATCTTGTTTCTGCTCATCAGTCTCTATGTCTCGTGGGGCATAACAGGATAGTTGAGTAAATTTAGTGAGGTATTCCCTCACCATCATGTTTCCCTGCTGCAGTCCCAAAAACTCCTTCCTCTTGTTTTTGAGTTCACCTCTTGGGATGTAATGGTTGCGGAAGCTATGCTTGAAATCTTCCCAAGTGATGTTCTCAGGGTCATGATGGGCGGCCACGTAGGCGGTCCACCAATCAGCAGCAGGTCCATGCAATTGATGAGAAGCAAACAGCACCCTCTCATACCCTTGGCACTGTATGATCCTCATCTTACTTTCAATGGTCTTCAGCCAATCATCTGCCTCCAGAGGTTCAGCAGCACTTGCAAACTTTGGAGGTTGAGTTCCTAGAAACTCACTCAACCTTGGTTGGCGTGGCGCAGCTTGTGGAGGTGCAACTTGATGCAAGTTGGCCATCACTTGAGTCAAGTTCTGGATGAGCTGATTTTGATTCTCCAGCATTTGGTGGAGGGGATCAACTCCTTCACGGCGACCACCCCGGTCCTGGCCTCCAGAAAGATGAGGGTTGCATGGCTTATCGTTGTTGTTGGCGGGGTTGGCAGCATGTCCTTTTCCTCTTCCGGCCATCTGGCAGAATCAACCAATGTTAATTTGAAAGCATTTAGTATCATCTTACTACTTTCATTTGTTTGTACTTTGAAGTGTTGAGGCTTTGTTATACCTTTACGAGGGTTCATATCTCACACCAAATAAATGCACTATTATTTCATGTGGGTTCACACACCAAAGCAAAACAATCTGAAGACGAGGCTGTGGACAATTGCTCATGGCTTCCACAACTCATGTCACACACCAAGCATTAACACACCATTAACTTAACGTAACGACTCGACTATTCGACATCTTGCTAACTAAGGGAAGGACTCTACACTACTCGTTTTCTTGAGCTGGCTCCTCGGGATCTTCCTCATCATTTCGGCTGCCTTCTGACTCTGCTTTGGGTGGGGAGGCTGCTAGTGGAGAAGTGCGACGACGCCTGATCGCTCGACGATCTAGGGAGTCAGGAGTCCATGTATCATTCACGGTGACACACAGTTCATTCCCATCTCCTCTTTCTCTCGCCCTCAAGCAGGCTCGCAGCAACGCTTCCATTTCCTTCCGGGTGTCCCGGACACCCTGAAGCTCTTGTTGACACTCCTGCAGT
The DNA here is from genome assembly GCA_030760725.1 of Neostapfia colusana. Classification (NCBI taxonomy): domain Eukaryota; kingdom Viridiplantae; phylum Streptophyta; class Magnoliopsida; order Poales; family Poaceae; genus Neostapfia; species Neostapfia colusana. Next base: position 89,070,053 of record JASWHV010000003.1, read on the forward strand.
CGAGTGCTGATCATAGAAGCATCCTCCAAGCACAAGTCCATGTGCTCATGGGAAGTCCCTTGCTGCACCGGCGGGTACTTGTACTCCGTGGTACCACTCTCACGCTGGAGGACATACATGTACTCAGTTTTGTCCAAGTGGTGACGATAGATGTGACTCTGGCAGGTGATGGCCTCCCAGGTGACATCTTTTTCCGCATGGACCTGTGTCGCTCTACAAGCTGGAGAGTGGTGAATCTTAAGCAGCTGATTTTCGTGTATTATCCTCATCTCTGAACTCCATTCTTCCCTCTTCTCACGGATGGTCCTGGTGGAGTTATAGTGGATGATTAGCTTGCCCGTATTGCCGGCGGCTTCGAGCATACGCCGAAGACGGCGCAATAAGCCTCCTACTGCCAATCCGTAGGAAAGGTACGTCACCGGACGGCTCTCCTCTCTCTCGACAAGGGCAACTATGGGAACTCTCCCTCCTGTGGATTTGCGAGCGGTGCGAATCATGCGAACCATCTAAAACAAAAAGAATTTAAAATTAGGTTAGATAAACTCTCAAACAAAAATCCTATTTTGAATGAAAATTGGGGTAAGATGAAGAAAGTGACTCCCTTAAATAACACTTTTCAACACACACCTTGTAAAATAGTTTTTAAGAAAATAGGGCCCTTAAATACGTCCATTTCTACCTAGGTCCACGTTCCTACGGGCAACCTTGGCTCTGATACCACTTCTGTCACACCCGGTTTTTCCGAAGAACAACCAAGTGAATATCACATGTATGCCAGGATCATTTTCTCATACATGTGATGACAAATAGTGAAGCATCATTTATTACAAGCCAGGTGTCGAATATAAATAAGTCTAACATCGCAAATGTCTCGATGGACAATAATAAGTTCATCACAAGTAAATAAACTAGTAGCGGAATATTATTCTTGAGGGCTCCGTCACAGGCGTTGCCCGGGGTCTCCATGAACCTAGAAACCTTCTTCGGGTCCAAAGTCTTGGTCATTATACACCACCTCATTATCTTGACCTGAGCAGCAATATAAACCAACAAATATGCAAGGTTGAGTACCAATGGTACTCAGCAAGTGTGGGAAAATTATATCATGCATGGCTAGAACAAGGAGAGGTTGAACTCATGGTTAAAGCACTACGCAATTAATACCTATCACCTTAGCTTATTAAGCACCTACATTACTACACAAATGAAATGGTCCCAATCTCTCATCCCATCATCATAACCAAATAACCATAACATCATTTTCAATGTTAAGCTCCCCGCTTAACATCCACAACTTCCAACATCATCACCCTCTAATCATGAATAAGTCCAAGCCGCTCTTGACCGTGAGCACGGCTGTCATGACAGTTTTGACTCTACAGAGTTTGTACCACTGTACCCACATGTAGTGATTTCATCCCCCGTTGCCGGGTGGACTAAAAGAACCTCCATTATGCCAGTGGCTACGAACCACATTCACACTTCCCAGGTGTGTAGCCAGGAGATCACTACGAAGCCTTTACAAAGGGATTCCCGACGAGCGTGGGCCCACTGAGGTTTCACCCCTAACAGCATACAAGAGGCTCCAACCCCGCTGCAGTGGCCCCCTCTTGAGCCTTGCGATTCATATGGTAGTCCAGCTGACACCTATTCCCGCACCATTAATCACACCCATACTACGCCGGGGATACACCTAATTAATTGGCCAAGATGCCCCATCTCAGCATGTGGTTGGCACTGTAAAGCCAGGTTACATGCTCCATGAACCGGTCCTTAGGATCCAGGCAAGTACTAAACACAAACCCGAGTCTCGTGCACCCAGCACACAACCAAAACATCCAACTTGCCTTGATCCCTACCTCTACATAACTCACAATATCTCATTCAAGAGTATGGTAAAGTAAACTGATGATCTCATATCCCAAATATCCCCTTCTAAGCATGGCTAAGCATATGCATAATAATAACTGACATGATAAAATAAATCCCAACCCAAGCTACAAGGAAACAAGTTAATACAATTCTAGGGAAACTTCCTAGCATGGGTTTCATATTTCATTTGACAATGCAAATAATTCTATCTACACATCCTAGCATAGGATCAAAGTGGTCAAGGACACTTGCCTCCTTCTTGCTGCTCTTGAAATGGGTAGTCCTGGTCTTGGAAAGGAATAACTTGCTCTTGAGCAGGTTCTACATCATACCATCACACATAGCAAAAGAAAAACAACAATCATAAGACATAGTTCACACTTCTACTTCATACAAACCACACATTCACATTTATGAAAGTCCTTCACCATTATATGTGTTGTGGTTACTTTATGTGTGTTGAGTTGTGGCTTGCATGCACTTTTAATCATGTGTATATGATTCCTACTTTTGTGTTCACATTTATACTTACCTACTATTTATATATGAGTTTCCAATTTAAATAAATTCCTTATATTCAACTACTACACCTTTTCACTACCAAGTATGTATGAAAAGTATTTTTCTTCTCCATATGTGCCTTTAGAATTGTTACCAACCTTAAACTGAATTCTTTGGTTTTTAGAAACTCCATTTATCATTTACTAGTTGCTATATTTTCAGATTTATTTTCCTCAACATAAATGTGTTCTTTATTATGAAATTAGTAATATACATCATCTAAACAGAATAGGTTCTGGTCCTAAATAATTTAATAACATATTTTGACCTTTACCTCTGATGTAAACTATTTCACAATTATTTTCCCTATTTTCTAAAACTATTCATTACTTAAAAAGGTGTCCCTAAATGTGAATAATAAATTAAACAGATTCAATTCAGCCCAAAATATGTTTTTATCTCACTCCAAAGTTTTCTAAATACTGAGAAAGTTTTTAATTTAATTATGACAATATGTTTGTCCCACTTTTTAATTTTTAAACACTAGCCACATATTCGATTTCCTAATTTAAATACTAAACAGGGCTAAAAAGTTAAACTTACCCCACTACAGGGTCTATAATATTATTTTCAGAATTTCTAGGGGTCTAGCTACACTTATCAGAGGTGTTTTTCCTAATTTTTATTAAGTCCAGGGGCTAAAACTGATTTTTAAATGAATTTTCATGATTTTCTGGAGTTCCAGGGGCTAGATCAGAAGTTTCCGGGGCTAGCTCTTATTTCCCGAGAACCCCAGGGGGTAGCACGTAAGATTTCCAGTCTTTATAACGCGGGGCTGACGTGGACCGTCCGATTTTATACCGACGGCCAAGATTATAACATCGAACCGGTACGCGGGGATTTAAACCCTACCGTGCGATTTAAAATAAACGGCGCACAAGCGGCCACGTCGCTCTGATCGAGCGCGGGCGGCGCTGCCGGCGGCGCACGGCGGCGGGAAGCGGCGATCTCGCCGAAAACTTTCGGATCTTCGGGAATTCTTCCTAGAACTGTGATTTTATGGCATAGATCGGTAGAGGGGAGGTCGGGGATCTCACCTCGGGGGTTTTCTTGAGCTCGGAGGTCCTGGAAGGTGATCGGCGACGAGGTCCGAGGCAAAACCACGGCGAAGCTCGTCGGCGCTGCGTTTACACCGCAAATCACCGAGTTTTCTGCACCTGCAAGGTTCCCCGGAGGCGGTGGATCAAGACCAGCGAGTTAGATCGGAATTTCCGAGCTTAGATCGGCCAGAATTCGCCGGAGAAGTCTCGGTTCTCACCGTACTAAAAATCGGTGATCGTGGGGAAAAACAGAACGAGGCCGGGGTTTTTATAGACGGGGGAGGGCGGCGGGGTGGTTTAGATCATGTCCGCGTCGCCCACGAACAGAATTCAGCGGGGATACGCCGAAATCCCGATCGGTTTTGATTCCGGTGCGAGGGAGTCCGGCGCTGTCGCGAGGTAGACAAAGATCGGGTGGGTCCCGCCTGTCAGCATGAGGAAGCAGCGCGCTCGGCTGCGGGCTGGCGCGGGCGCTGGCTGGGCCGGCTGGTGGGTCTCGGCCCACTGGCCGGTTTTTTTCTGTTTTCTGTTTTTCTTTTTCTATTTCTTTTCTGATTTGAGTTAAATTTGAATTCCAGTTTGAATTTGAATTTTTGCAAAACATGCAACACGTCCAAAAAATTTTAAATTCCCCTCTTAATATGATTTAGGGTTTTGAATCAAAATTTTGGGGTGTTACACAAAACAGGCAAGCTCCGGTTTGCATTTAACAGCTGTTAAGTTTTTATTTTGTATTCACTTTCGGTTAAGAATTGAACTGTGCATTAGGTCTAGTGATTGATACTCCTCTTACATAACCAAATGACCCATGGAGTATTGGGTAGGTGTCTTTCACCGTGTAGAACTGCCATGCTTAAGTACGGTTCCGTAGAAGGCGAGTGGTGAGATACTACTCGCAGTTTCAGGAACAACAAGGGCATACGGGATTGGTTCATAATTGAATTAGCAAGTTAAAGTTGAGACAGGAAGGTTGTAGGAGCAGCAGGACATAGGGGCCTGGGTGCTATAGACCTGTCCGTGTCGGTCGAGGACCGATCCGTATGCGGCCCTGTTGAACAAGTTTGAGTTGTGTACCGGACTCATGCTGGCTATATGGGACCCAGTAAACCGATGTACCTCGATAAGCTGTCGTTGGGACTTTTCAGGTTGCCTCAGGCGGACGGCCGGTGTGCAGTATGTGGGGAATATTCTCATGACATCTCATGTCGGTAGGTGCACCATGAGAGTAGCTACTGTACGGGGCGACTTGATCGATTCAGCGGGGGTGAAACGGGGGAAAGGCTGCCACGTACGACGTCAGTGATGGTTGTTGTAGGCAACGTCGAGTACGGGCGTACGTGTCGTGTAGTCCGGGTGTTATTGATTCGAATCACAGTCGCTCGCGGAATGGACCGAGCATACTTGTTCTCACAGTCGTGACGTAGTAAGAACTTGCATGAGAAAGGAACTAATCATATTGATGTGAAGTATTATACTAGCGTTGTATTGGATCTTGATGAATAGGCTAGTGCAAACTCGATTCTTTTATGCCATGAGCAATTTACATCGGGGGAAAGCTTTTCTTGTTTGATTGTGGACTCCCGATGTGGCGTGCCAAGGGTTACTTAAAATGCTGCAATTAATAACTGAAAGTAAGGATTAACTTTTAGGAGAGTTTAATTATGCTTATGCCATCCTATGTTAGGTTCATAACCTCACTTAGAGTTTCATGTTTAGGGTGATGGTTAAGTCTTGCTAAGCGTTATGCTCACGGATGCTATCCGAGTTGTTTTGCAGGTAATTGACTCGATGCTTATGAGAAGGGGTGCCGATGAGACTCGGGAACCTCCGAGTGCTTACTCAAAGAGCATCCTCGCCGCTGCAGATTGTCTTCGTGTTGCTAGTAAGAAACGTCCGCGGGCTGGACCATTTCCTTGTTGCTAGTTTAGATATGAGTCGTGAGAGTGATAGTCTTCCGCTGTAGTTTACTCTGATATAACTATTTGTAAAACATTCTTGTAGGCTTCCGCAAACTATTTATGTAATATGATGTGTGTTTCTGCAACCCGTGTGCTGTTGGGTGCCGCATAACACGGCACCACCCAACGAGGTCCTGGCTGTCTCAGCGTGGTATCAGAGCTGCGTTGGGAACAGAGCATGGATTGAGCATCATATTATGTCAAAAACTTAGGATACGGTGAGATAACGGTACTAGGCCCACATAAGGACTATTATTAGCATATAATGAAGGTGGCAAGCTAACTTATTGTTATGTCGGAAAATCGTGCATCTCAGGACGGTTTATGTCTTGGAGGGTGCACGTAAGCGCTGTCCACCAGTGCACACAAGCTGAAGGGTGGAGCCTCACGGGTGGCAGGTAACCCGACCCGCTTTAGTATCCTCTACGACTCTTCATGTCGTTTGGGGTATTCGAGCAACGCCATTCCCTGACGTGCATGGTGCAATTTGGGAGACCCCGTCACGTGGTCAGTAGCGTGAACACGTAGCTCAAGGCGTGTTTGGCTTGAGAACACCTGGGCGAGTGATGACAGCTGGGTGTACGAACTGTATGGATACCGGGTTCGGTGTGCAGCCGAAACTGATGATTGAGTGTGGCTTATGTAGGTACTAACCACGAAAACCTTAGTGGGGGTAGAAAACGTTTGTGAGTGACCGTTTCTAGTGCCACCTAAGGATACGTATATGCCGGTGTAATCCGGTTAGGTTTTTCTTTTGTGAGGCAACGTAGTACCGTCATATGTCTTACGGTGCATCGCCACCGTACTACACTGGATAGTATTCTTACCTTTGAAGAAATCATTCATGACTAACTTCCAAACTAAAAATGGATGTGATAAAGCACATATCAGTTACTGAGCTATTCATTTGGACTAAGTTTCAAAGAAGAGACTTGTTAGGCTTCTTTTAATCTCAAAGACAGAGTGCTCTGTTCAGACAGAAATTTTTCTGGGCTTTAACAGAGTGTAACTCTGATTTTGCTTGACCCGAGGGAGGTGTTTGATACAGTTCTGGAAAGGTTATTAAGTGCTCTACAACTTTTCTGTAGAATTCTAGAGCCAATTCCGACACCAATTTGGTTGGATATCCAGATGAATGCAAACTGTTCAGAAAACAGAGCAGCTGCAAACTTCTCTGGATGTTGCTGTAAATTAGACACAACAGTCTGTAGGAAAATCTCTAAGGATCATATGATACACCATTGGAAAGATTAGGAAATTTGAAACGATTTTGTAGTTCATAGTTTGTTCAGAATGGTACCCCATTTGTATGTAAAACTGTGATGAAAACAGCCACATAAGAAGGAGGTGCTGGCAAAATTTATCCAGAAAATTCTGTCAACTTTGAACAATCATAACTTCTGTTCCAAAAATGATCTAGGGGCATGTGAGTACTCGTTGGAAAGATACTGAAGTTAACTTTAACTTTGGTATTCAACCGGAGTTATGAAAATGTTTCTAACCGGATCAAAATCTGGGTTAAGGACAGAAAGGTCGATTCTGTACAGAATAGAGGGATTGTTCTATTTTTGGCTTTAGAAAGATGTGTAAACATGAAGTATTGTTATGCTTTTATAAAGTTTTAGCATGTTAATCTTTTACATACTTTCACATACTGCGCATATCCAGTTTTGACTCCCTTCAAAAATGATTATTTTGCAGTATGGTGCGTACTCATTCTCCGAGTAGGGCTGAAAGTTCTCGTCGAGACGATGATGACTCGACTCCACCAGGGGCACCGCCATCAATGGTACGGGCGGATGTCATGGCTCAGATGGTCGAGTCAAATCAAGAGAACACCAGACTACTCCAAGCATTGGTACAACAGGGCTTACTCCAACACGCGCAACAGGACGTTCCACCTCGGAACGCCTATTTGGATTTCTTAGCGACACAACCGCCAATCTTCACGGAAGCCAATGAACCAGTGGAAGCTGATCAGTGGCTTCAAGTTATGGAGTCCAAGTTTGGAGTGTTTGAGTGCGACGAATATCAGAAGACATTATTTGCAGCTCAACAGCTCCATGGAGCCGCCGGAAATTGGTGGTTCGCTTATCTTGCCACTGTTCCGGAAGGGCATCAAGTGGAATGGACGGAATTTCGTGAAGCATTCCAGGCTCGTCACATTCCTATGGGTTTTATCAAGGCCCAGCAGCAGGAATTCAGGAACTTGAAGCAGGGGGAAATGAGTGTCCTCGATTATGTCAGACGATTCAACCTTCTGGCATAATATGCTCCTGCTTATGCGACGAGCGAAGCTGCAATGTGTGACTACTTTTTCTATGGCTTGAGTGCCATACTAAAAGAGAAGCTAGCTTTGTTCAATCAAGGCAGTTACACCGAGTTGATCAGTGCTGCTCTGCTGCAGGAACAAGCGACACTTGAGTGTCAAGCAGAGAAGAGGGACCGGGAGGATGTGCAAGAAGACACACCAGTCGTTCCTCGTAAATACCGTGTGGTGTATCACACACCATCCGAGGAAAGATGGCAAGTGCCAGTGAGATCAACTCCGTACAGATTTCCTGCTCAAGAATCTTGTCTTGAAGCAACACCTTTGCCGCAGCAAAGAATGACACTAGTGACATCATTGCTGCAGCCGAGTACATCAACTCCTCAACCAAAAGTCAACGAAGAACCGGGGAAACCTCCGTGTTCTTATTGCCACCGTTCAGGGCATTTTAGGCAATAATGCCGGGAGAAGTTGGTGAACACCACACATCCATCATCGTCAGGTGGTATGCCACCACCTGCTCAAGTCAACATAACAGCATTGCAATCCGGGAGTGTGCAACATCTTGCCATTGAGGATGTCCCGGAGGGAGCACCGGTGTTAGCGGGCATGTTCACTCTCAAAGACGTGCCCGTGCTCATACTTTTTGATTCCGGTGCAACCCACAATTTTATCAGCAAAACATGCGTGGATCAGCACCAATTATCCACCAATACTCCCACAACGAGTTATCTTATACGTTCACCGGGAGGAAGTATCTCTGCCAATCAGATTGTGTCCCAAGCAGCTTTGTGTTTAGGCGGAAAAATATACCTAACATCGCTGATTATGTTGGATAGGCATAAGATAGACATTATATTGGGGATGTCTTGGTTAAATCGTCACGGTGCTGTTCTCAATATCTGTAACCGGACTGTCCAGATTGACTCGCCGATTCACGGACAGCACACTCTATTTTTAGACAGCGAAGACCCAGATATGGTAGAGGCCTACCACACGGAAGCGCTGAAACTTGAAGATATTCCGGTGGTACGAGATTATCCCGACGTATTTCCCGATGACTTACCAGGCATGCCGCCCGAATGGGACGTCGAGTTCAAGATTGAACTGGTGCCGGGAACGACGCCTATCTCACGAAGGCCTTACAAGATGGCACCTAACGAGCTAGCGGAGTTGAAAGAGCAAATGAATAAACTCATGAGCAAGGGTTTCATACGGCCAAGTTGTAGGATCGAAGAGCACGTGAAAAGCTACCAGAGGGGGGTGAATGGTAGATTAAAACTTTTCGCAGCGGAAACAACAAAAACCCCTCAGCAAAAAATCAATCGGTTAAAGAAACCGTGTGTGCAAGTGTTTCAAAACGTGTTCAACCATGACAAATCAAGTAGAGAGGTAGAGAATCAAGTCACGGATCTAATGCAATAAGAATCACTTGAAAACACGAAGTAAAACTTGAGATACGATCAAAACATTAAACGAAGATCAATCTGTTCTACCCGATATAAAACAGATCTGCAACGCTGCAAAGAAACTCGTGTATCTCAAGAACTACAGATTATAAGCTCGTGAAAATTCCACAGATGATAGATAATTGAGATGTGAAGACAACCCAAAAAGAATCATGTCAATCGGATCTGTGAAACTCGAGTTATGAACGAAACACCGAAGCAACGTCGGTCTGTCCAGAAACTCGGCGAGAAAGACTTGACGAAAAACAAGTCGGACGAACAAGGCACAAAAGCTCTTCGAAACTATGAACTTTATTCAATAGAAACACAAGAGGAACAGCCCAAAGTTCTCTACCCACGAGAGCTCTGGCCTCCCTTTCTTTTATAGCCAGCCCTCAGGCTAAACAATCCAATCTAGGACTCCTACTCCTAATTGGACTCGTATCCTAACTTACCATAACTGCTCAAGACTCTTCTATTCGCAGATAGAAGCAATCGTGAGACTTCCAAACACCTTAGAAATGTCCTAAACATTCCTAAAACAACTCAACTTCGTGCCTAGCATGAAATCCTATCATAACCAACTCAAATCTTCCATATTTGAGCCATATCCGACTCAGACTCAGCCTGAGTACGCAATCCAGCCGGTTGGACCTTTCCGACCAATTCTTTACGTCCACTTCTCTTCATCACACCTTGGAACAATGTTGCCACGTCCATGCACTCCTTGCACACGTGCAAACACCTTCCAACGACGTACACACAACATTCATATGCACTGCCCTTGATCCAAACATGCTGCGCGACCTCCCGATCAACTCAACCACAACTCCTCCCGAACTTGGTTGTTGGAACCTCATCTCCTCCCTGAGACTAGTCCAAGGATCCCGTCACCAGCCATGTCTTGAACTCAAGCAACACCTGCACATGAATAAACAACCAATTCTTCCGAGCACAAGTCCTCGACTTGACTCACGTTAGTTCAAAAACCACAACACCTTACATGAGCACGTCACATAAGCATGTTGCAAACCATATCAAATGATAACAGCCATAACCACTAAAACACACCAAAAACTTAGCAAATTAATACTAAGCAAACCTTCCCATAAAGAAAGTTTGAAACATTGCGAGTTAAAAGCAAAAACAAGACGCTGCAGTTGTACGAGTTGAACTTCACGGGAGCTCCCTAAAAACAAGCTCCGGACCTCACAGAAGCTCTCCGGACCTTGCAGGAGCTCTCCGGACCTTGCATCGGACCTTGCCAACACTTGGTGGACCTAACAAAGAACTTGTCGGACCTTGCCACAGAAGAATGTTTTGGCAATATTCAAAACTTTGAATGTTAATGCTAACTTTTATCCTAATTGCCAATGTATTCAGCACACATAGGTCTCACAATCTCCCCCTTGATGAATGCATTGGCAACACCAATTAAAATCCGAACATTGGCTTATGAAAAGTTTTGAAAAGCTTTGAAAACTCATTTCTCCCCCTTTATTAATTTCTCCCCATTTTTTAAAATCAGAGAAGGAAGAAAGTGTATAACATATGCAAAGTGTAAAAAATCTCTCCTTATACATATTTCTCCCCCTTTGACAATGTATTCAGCAAGGTCCAAAAGAGAGATTTTTAAATGTTATGAGCATATTATAACATATACATACAAAACAAAGCTCATCCAAGTCATACTATCAGGTTACTTACACTATCACATCAATGAGATACATAAAGTAGTGTAAGCCATGCTAGAGATCAAATGTATTTTTCAGTTTAAGCAAGTCATGATCTCCCTTACTCAACTATTTCAAAACCTGAAAACATGACACTTGTTGCTGCATTTTATTATTCATAATCATTTAAGGCACAAAGTTGATCATATGATATTTGCAAGAGATTATATGCCACATCAGCCTTATTCTAACCAACCAAGCCAAGCCTATGTCATTTGACAATCAGAAGCTTAAGGACATGGTTTTAGTCATACACAATTCCTTCCAAGTTCATATATTAGTGCAATGATAAGCAATCTCAAAAGAAGAAGTGCGATGCATGCATATTCTCTTGATCTTTTCTCAATTTTTTATTTGAAAACGCAACATGTGAGCTGATCACTTGATTAATTTTTTATGATTACAAGCACTTGTGAGCACACAACAAGTTCAAAACAGCAAGAAAGTTCGATCATGACCAGATTTAGTGTAAGTAATTATTCCAATTACTAGTCATGGCAAAAACTACAAAATGTATAACATGAGTAATGTAGTAAGAACTTTCAGCCTGTAAAAGGAATCACAAAGTCATATATGTATGAAATACTATGCTCATATTATTTTAGTTTCAGATTCACACATAGACTTTCAAAGTTTCAAAAACTCCCCCTCAATTTAAGCCATGAGGATGCATAACCCCTATTTCACTACGAATGAAACAAAAACGAGTGAAATCCAAAGGTTTTGTAAAAATATCAGCCAATTGTTGTTCGGTATCGACATGGTGAAGCACAATGTTTCCTTTTTCAACATTATCACGAAGAAAGTGATACCTAATGTCAATGTGCTTAGTTCTAGAGTGTTTCACGGGGTTTTTAGCAATACAAAATGCACTAGTGTTATCACAAAACAGTGGAACACTATCTAAATCAACCCCATAGTCCTTAAGTGTTTGAACAATCCAAAGAATTTGTGAGCAAGCGCTAGCCGCAGCTACATATTCAGATTCGGCCATGAATTGTGCAACTGAACTTTGTTTTCTAGAGGACCAAGCAACAAGTGAATTACCAAGAAAATGACAAGCACCCGAAGTACTTTTCCTATCAATCCTACAACCCCCAAAATCAGCATCCGAAAAAGCTTTCAAAAAAACGGTTGAGGAAGAAGGAAGAAAAATGCCAAATTCTTGAGTTCCATGTAGGTACATGAGAATCCTTTTGATGGCTTGGCGATGTGAAGCACGTGGAGAAGCTTGAAAACGTGCACAAAAACATACGCTGAATTGTATGTCCGGTCTTGACGCCGTGAGATACAAAAGTGATCCAATCATACTTCTGTATTCTTTTTTATCGACCGGGTCACCATCTTCGTCAAGTTCAAGTGTTGTTACTGTTCCCATTGGTGTCCGAAGAGGCTTGCATTTGTCCATGTTGAAGCGCTTAAGAAGGTCCTTTGTATACTTAGTTTGATGCACAAAAGTTCCTTCTTTTGTTTGCTTGATTTGCAGCCCCAAAAAGTATGTGAGTTCTCCCATCATACTCATCTCAAATTCTGAACTCATCATAGCTGAAAACTTGGACACGAGATCATGAGAAGCACAACCAAAGATAATATCATCCACATACACTTGAACAAATAATGAGTCATTGCCATGCTTAAGTACAAAAAGAGTTTTATCAACCTTGCCCATGGTAAACCCCTTTTCAAGTAAGAATGTTTTTAACCTATCATACCATGCTCTAGGGGCTTGTTTTAGACCGTACAAGGCTTTGGACAGTTTGTAAACATGATTAGGAAAATTTGGATTTTCAAAATCCGGTGGCTGCTTAACATAAACCTCCTCCTCTATGTAGCCATTAAGAAAAGCACTTTTAACATCCATTTGATATAACTTGAAACCTTTAGATGCAGCAAATGCTAATAAAATTCTTATAGCTTCTAATCTAGCAACAGGAGCAAATGTTTCATCAAAATCTAGACCTTCAATTTGACTGAAACCTTGAGCAACCAACCTAGCTTTATTCCTAACCACAACCCCATCCTCACTTTGCTTATTTTTAAATACCCATTTAGTTCCAATTAATGTGTGACCTTGAGGTGGAGGTACAAGTTTCCAAACATTATTTCTTTCAAAATTTTCTAACTCTTCCTGCATGGCATTAATCCAAGATTCATTAGTGAGTGCGTGTGATATATCCTTGGGTTCAAAAGAAGCAACAAAAGCAGAATGAGCATGAGAGTTTGGATCGCAAAACCTGGACCGAGTGACTCGTTCATGCAAGCTTCCAATGATTTGTTGTGGAGGATGACTTTTGAGTACTCGGAGGGGAGTAGACACTTCACAAGCACCTTCTTCTTCATGTTCGGACCTTTGATTAGGAGAGCTTGTTGATTGAGGAATGTCCGAACCAGCAGTAGTGACTGTTGGTGCTGGTTGTGGTGCAAAATCAGCAGCTTGATCGTTATTTACTTCCGAGTTTTCGGGCAGCAGCACCACTTCTTCATCTTCTTCAATAAAAATAATCTCCCCCTGTGGATATGGATCCGGACCTGCAATATCGGAGCTAGTACTTGGGCTAGCTTCATCAAAAGAAACCTCGCAAGTCTCCACAATTTTGTTAGTGTCAAGTAAAAGCACACGATAGCCTCTAGTATGAGATGGATAACCAAGAAACATGCCATCAACAGATCTAGCTTCAAATTTATCAAGATTACCATGTTTCTTAACAAAGCATTTGCAACCAAAAACCCTAAAGTGTGTAACACTGGGCCTATGTCCGAACCGGAGCTCATATGGGGTTTTTCCAAGCTTAGCACGCAAGAAAACATGATTGGACACATAACAAGCGGTTGCAATTGCATCAGCCCAAAATTTCCTAGGAGTTTGATATTCATCAAGCATAGTCCTAGCCATCTCAACTAAGGTCCTGTTCTTTCTTTCTACGACACTATTTTATTGTGGTACATAGGGTGAAGAGTATTGATGATCTATTCCATTTTCAGCACAAAAGTGATCAAAGGATTGGTTTTTAAATTCAGTTCCGTTATCACTTCTAACTGCTTTTAATGATCCTGGGTGATCAATAGATAATCTAAGAAATAAAGTTCTAAAATGACTAAAAGCTTCATTCTTAGATGCCATAAAATAAACCTAAGAATATCTGGAATAATCATCAACAATCACAAGCACATACCATTTACCTCCGAAGGATTGAACACGTGCGGGACCTACTGTGTCAAGATGTAAAAGTTGTCCCGGTTCAGCTGTCATGGTCATTGTGAGAGGAGCATGTGAACCTGCAACAAACTTAGCATGTCTACAAGAAGAGCACACAATATCATTTTCCTTTTTAAGCTTCGGCAGCCCACGTATGCGATCGAGAGCACTAACACGAGTGAGATGATCAAAGCCTATGTGACCAAGTCTACGATGCCAAAAATATAGATCCTTTGTATCATTAGCAACTAGACACCGATGCTTAGAAGTTGACAAATCAAAATCAGCTTTAAAAACTCTTTCAAACCTAGACATGTTAAACAAAAGCTCACCTTTTCAATCTACAACCTTGCAGCAATTTTTAGCAAAGCTAACCTCTAGATTTTCATCTAGCAATTGTGAAACCGAAAGCAAGTTGTATTTCAAATTTTTAATAAGTGCCACATCTTTCAAAGTGTAGAGATTGTTTACTCTAACCGAACCTTTAGCAATTATGGGAGTAGAAGGGTTATCGGCGAAAGTAACATTTTCTACACGTGACACAAAAGAGAGAGAGGAGAACCATTCTTTGTTACCGGTCATGTGGCGTGAGCAACCTGAATCCACAATCCAAATGTTCTCCTTCCTCAAACGTGAAACCTACACAGCAGCACAATACGTCGATGACTCAATACTGGGGTTAGTTAAAAGACTTTTAGGAATCCAGTACTGAGTCACACGACGTCCAGCAGGAATAACACGTGAAAGCTGAGAAGGTACAGCAGGTTTATGAGCCAAACATCGAAAATTTTTGTTCCCAACTACTGACTTAGAAGATGTGTTATATGTAGCACAAAAAACAGTAGGTCCGGAAGCAAGTTTTTGACTCATTACAGCAGGTTGCAAGCTCCGAACATTCGGTCTAGCAGATTTTGCTTGGTTGTTATGTGATCTAGCAAGTATTCTTTGTTTCTTATCGTGTTTAGCTAGTCTATAACAAAAATCCATGACATGACCATCTCTACCACAGTAGGTACAATGAAAAATAACCTTATTATCATGTCTATATGAGCAAGCAACACGTTTATTAGAACCCGAATGGGACAGTACTCCTGCAGATTTGAAAATCACCTCTTTTTGTCTAGGAGCTGTTCGAATCAAACCGCTTCCTAATGACTTTACAACTTTAGGTGGGTGTGCCTTAGCATGAGCATGAGAATTAAAACCTAAACCAGTTTTATCATTACAAGACTTGGAAGAATTCAGCAGCAAGTTTAGGTTCTTATTTGCATTAGAAAACCGATCTAGTGTCCTATGCATGTCATCAAGTTTATTGGACAGATCAAAGCAGTTTTCACATGAAGTTTTTCCTTTTAGTTTGCAATTTGAACAATATTTAACTTCATGCACACGTAAAGCATTGTTCAAAATAGAAATCTCATTCATAGCATCATTTAATTTCTTATTCAGATCATCACATGAAGAACAATGCAAATCAATTGTAGAACAACAAGCATCTTTCAAATTTTTATCATTAAGTGCAGCAAGCTCTTTGTTCTTTTCAATTTCAAGTTCAAGTTTATCAAGTGTAGATGCGTGTGCACTTCTTAGATGATAATTGTTCATAAATCAAATCACATGAGGAACAAGAATCATCACTAGGAATCAAAGTTTTTAAACGATTAATTTCAGATTCTAGTGATTCAATTTTAACAGCATTGTTCCTAAGTTCTTTATCCATTTTCTTTAATATAACAGTGGCACGAGAAATAGCATCACACATTTCTTCGCAAGTGGGACATACCTCTTCATCGTCGCTATTGTGTTCTGCCTCCTCGGAGCTTGAACTTGACTTGCTCACCATGCAGCACATATTTGCCATAGCTTCTTCATCTTCATCACTACCGGTGTCCACATCACTTGAGCCGAAATCTTGAAGTGCAGAGATCATACTATGCACTATGTTGCGCATTGATAAATCTTTCTTCTTCTTATTCTTTGCAAACGATTTCTTCGGCCTTGTTTGCTTTTCTTCACGTGAAGTCGGACCTGAAAGGTTAGGGCACTCCGTACAAAAATGTCCTGTCTTACCACATTCAAAACATCGTTGAGGTCCGGAGCTTCCTCTCCTTCTAGTTCTCACATTTTGCAATGCTTTTGAGAACCGAGTAGAGATGAGTGCAAGCTCCTCCTCTGGAAACTCTTCAATCTGTTCAAGGGTTAGAGAGGACATCAAAGAGAGTGCACCACTAGATGATGATTGACTAGAACTAGACATGTCACGTTGCGAAACAAATGCAATAGACTTGTTGGGGTTTTTACGTGAGATGATGTCAATTTTTATGAGTTTTCAATTTAGAATAAAGCACGTCTAAAGTAAGAGAACTCATGACAATAGATTCACGAATAGATGTAACTTTCATCTCCCAAATTGACATATCTAATGCTCCTAACAATTGTCTAGCATTTTCAGCATCTGAAAAGTTAACATTGACACTACGCAAGTTGCTGAGAATTTTATTAAAGCGAGCAAAAAGGTCGTCAATTGACTCACCGGGTTGCATCTCAAAACGCATGTATTCTTTCTTGAACATATCTTGCCTTACCTCCTTGATCGTATTGGATCCTTCATGGTAGTCACAAAGAGCTTTCCAAAGATCATATGCAGATCGGAGGTGTGCAACACGGTCGAAGTCGCTTTGAGTCAATCCTTGGATGACCAAGTTGCGAGCCTTGTTGTTGTTGTCAACATCTCTCATGTTCGCAGCCGTAACTTGATCGTTGGGTGGTACATCGAAGTTCCGGTAGACCTTTTCCCATATGGTGAAGCCTTGCGCCTGTATGTAGGCCTCCATCCGCGCCTTCCAAACCTGAAAATCGATGCCATTGAACACACAAGGTTTTGCGGAGTACTTCTCCATGATGGTTAGTCAAAACACGTGCAAATCACAAAGATTAGAGCACCTTGGCTCTGATACCAATTGTAGGATCGAAGATCACATGAAAAGCTACCAGAGGGGGGGTGAATGGTAGATTAAAACTTTTCGCAGCGGAAACAACAAAAACCCCTCAGCAAAAAATCAATTGGTTAAAGAAACCGTGTGTGCAAGTGTTTTCAAACGTGTTCAACCGTGACAAATCAAGTAGAGAGGTAGAGAATCAAGTCACGGATCTAATTCAAAAAGAATCACTTGAAAACACGAAGTAAAACTTGAGATACGATCAAAACATTAAACGAAGATCAATCTGTTCTACCCGATATAAAACAGATCTGCAACGCTGCAAAGAAACTCGTGTATCTCAAAAACTACAGATCCGAAGCTCGTGAAAATTTCACAGATGATAGATAATTGAGTTGTGAAGACAACCCAAAAAGAATCACGTCAATCGGATCTGTAAAACTCGAGTTATGAACGAAACACCGAAGCAACGTCGGTCTATCCAGAAACTCGGCGAGAAAGACTTGACGAAAAACAAGTCGGACGAACAAGGCACAAAAGCTCCTCTAAACTATGAACTTTATTCAATAGAAACACAAGAGGAACAGCCCAAAGTTCTCTACCCATGAGAGCTCTGGCCTCCCTTGCTTTTATAGCCATCCCTCAGGCTAAACAATCCAATCTACGACTCCTACTCCTAATTGGACTCGTATCCTAACTTACGATAACTGCTCAGGACTATCCTATTCGCAGATAGAAGCAATCGTGAGACTTCCAAACACCTTAGGAACGTCCTAAACATTTCTAAAACAACTCAACTTTGTGCCTAGCACGAAATCCTATCATAACCAACTCAAATCTTCCATATTTGAGCCATATCCGACTCAGCCTCAGCCTGAGTACGCAATCCAGCCGGTTGGACCTTTCTGACCAATTCTTTACGTCCACTTCTCTTCATCACGCCTTGGAAAAATGTTGCCACGTCCATGCACTCCTTGCACACGTGGAAACACCTTCCAACGACGTGCACGCAACCTTCATATGCACTGCCCTTGATCCAAACATGCTGCGCGACCTCCCGATCAACTCAACCACAGCTCCTCCGGAACTTGGTTGTTGGAACCTCATCTCCTCCCTGAGACTAGTCCAAGGATCCCGTCACCAGCCATGTCTTGAACTCAAGCAACACCTGCACATGAATAAACAACCAATTCTTCCGAGCACAAGTCCTCGACTTGACTCACGTTAGTTCAAAAACCACAACACCTTACATGAGCACGTCACATAAGCATGTTGCAAACCATATCAAATGATAACAGCCATAACCACCAAAACACACCAAAAACTTAGCAAATTAATACTAAGCAAACATTCCCATAAAGCAAGTTTGAAACATTGCGAGTTAAAAGCAAAAACAAGACGCTGCAGTTCTACGAGTTGAAGTTCATGGGAGCTCCCTAAAAACAAGCTCCGGACCTCACAGAAGCTCTCCGGACCTTGCATCGGACCTTGCCAACACTTGTCGGACCTTGCCACAGAAGAATGTTTTGGCAATATTCAAAACTTTGAATGTTAATGCTAACTTTTATCCTAATTGGCAATGTATTCAGCAAACATAGGTCTCACACAAGTTCTTCACCTTGGGGTTGCTCAGCGCTGTTCGTTAAGAAGAAGGACGAAACACTACGGCTATGTGTTGATTATCGTCCTCTCAATGCTGTCACGATCAAGAACAAGTATCCTTTGCCCCGCATCGACATCCTGTTTGATCAACTTGTGGGTGCAAAGGTATTTTCGAAGATGGATCTTTGGTCGGGATCATCAAATCAAAATCCGACCGGAGGACATACCGAAGACAACTTTCTCGACGAGATACGGACTCTATGAGTACCTCGTCATGTCATTTGGGTTAACCAAAGCTCCGGCACACTTCATGTACTTGATGAATTCTGTATTCATGCCAGAGTTAGACAAGTTCGTCGTGGTATTCATCGACGACATATTGGTTTACTCCAAATCAAAATAAGAGCACGCTGAACATCTGCGTATCGTGCTACAACGGTTGCGGGAGCACCAATTATATGCCAAGTTCAGCAAGTGCGAGTTCTGGATCGATCAAGTGCCTTTCCTAGGCCATATTATTTCAGCAGAAGGCATTGCCGTGGACCCCAGCAAAATTGAACAAGTGCTGAAGTGGGAATCTCCCAAATCTGTCCACAAGGTCCGAAGTTTCCTAGGTTTAGCGGGGTATTATTGGAGGTTTATTCCGAGCTTCTCAAAAATTGATAAACTAATGACGGAGCTTCTGAAGAAGGGCACTAAATACATGTGGAATGCAGCATGTGAAGCCGCATTCAAGAATTTGGTGAAACATCTCACCACAGCTCCAGTTCTTGCTCAGCCGGACACGACGAAGCCATTTGATGTATACTGTGATGCATCCGGCATCGGTCTCGGCTGTGTTCTGATGCAAGAAGGACGTGTAGTTGCCTATGGGTCTCGCCAACTGCGAAACCACAAGCAGCATTATCCAACTCACAATCTCGAGCTTGCTGCTGTGGTGTTGGCATTAAAGATGTGGAGGCATTACCTACTTGGTAATCTTGTTCACCTCTACACCGACCATAAAAGCTTGAAGTATATATTCACGCAGAAGGAGCTGAATATGAGACAACGGAGGTGGTTGGAGATCGTCAAAGATTATGAAATTGAGATCCACTATCACCCAGGAAAAGCCAATGTGGTTGCCGATGCGCTTAGTCGGAAAGCCCACGTTCACAACATGGCGGCTGCTGAGTTGGAAGATGAAGAACCAAGTCTCCGTGTCATTCCGTATGGCGCGCTTTACAATCTCGTGCTCATTCCAACAATCCGTGAAGAGATTGTTGAGGCTCAAAGAAGAGACAGGGGTACGTCTCACATACGGAGAAGACTAGACAACGGAGAGGTGAAATATTTCCGGAAGGATGAGAACGGTATGATATGGTTTAATGAACGTATAGTGGTACCGCGCAATATGAAACTCCGGAAGAAGATCTTGGATGAAGTCCACCTGTCAAAGTTTTCCATTCATCCCGGAAGTAACAAGATGTACCAAGATTTGAAACAGAAATTTTGGTGGACGAGGATGAAGAGGGAGATTGCTAAATACGTATCTGAATGCGATACGTGTAGACGGGTCAAGGCTGATCATATGCGGAAAGCTGGATCGCTACAACCTTTAAAGATACTGGCGTGGAAATGGGAGGATGTGAGTATGGACTTCATCGTCGGACTACCGCTCACATCCAAGAAGCATGACTCGATATGGGTGATCGTCGACCGGTTGACAAAGTCAGCTCATTTCATACCGGTGAACACTCATTATCGAGCAAGGCAATATGCGGAGTTATTCATCTCAAGAATTATTTGCTCACATGGTGTCCCGAAGACCATCATCTCAGATCGAGGTGCGCCGTTTGTTGCTCGTTTTTGGGAGCAGCTGCATGCCTCGTTGGGCACCAAGCTAATTAGAAGCTCTGCATATCACCCTCAAACCGATGGACAAACTGAGAGGGTGAATCAAGTGCTCGAGGACATGTTGAGAGCGTGTGCCATCCACCACGGTAGGAATTGGGACGATCACCTACCGCTGGCGGAGTTTTCATACAACAACGGTTATCAATCGAGTATTAAAATGGCACCGTATGAAGCTCTCTACGGCCGGAAGTGTCGCACACCACTAAATTGGTGTGAGTCCGGCAAAAGAGTTCTGTTCGGGATCGATCTTGTCAACGAAGCCGAAGACCGAGTTCGGTTGATACAAGAGAATTTAAAGGCTGCACAATCCCGACAGAAGAGCTACGCTGATCAACGGCGTAGGCCATTGCATTTTGACGTCGGAGAGCACGTGTATCTTCGTGTATCTCCGATGAAGGGAATTCACCGGTTTGGTGTAAAGGGGAAACTCGCTCCCCGTTTTATTGGTCCTTTTGCTATCACAGAGAAGTGCGGACCCGTAGCCTACCGGCTAGAATTACCGGCAAGTCTAGCGGGTGTTCATGATGTATTTCATGTTTCACAGCTACGGAAGTGCCTCAAATTCACCGCTGCTGTTCAAACCGAGGACATCGACGAGTTGAAACCAGACCTTACCTACACCGAGCGACCGGTTCAGATTTTGGATGAAAGGACCCGGGTAACTCGGAACCGGACGATCAGATTCTTCAAGGTGCTGTGGAGTAATCATACCCCAGAAGAGGCAACGTGGGAAAATGAAGATTACCTCCGCACCAACTACCCGGAACTTTTATCTTTGTACAGTTTGTAATTACCTCTCCCGTCTCGTTCCTCTTTTGTAATCTCGGGACGAGATTCTTTTAAGGGGGGAGGAATGTAAAAGTCCCAAAAATGTGTATGAATAAAAACCAAGGTTTGAATTCATATGTGTGGCAAAGACATGAAAAATGGGACTTGCTAAAACTTTTCTTCATGCAAAGTAATACATGGATGACCATCCAAAATGAGGCTCACCTTTTTATTTAAAAGTGTTGAACCAATAAGGAGTTAAATACCTCTTTGTATGTAAGTTTAAAAATCAGATTTGAGATTCAAAGTTCACACATGTGGTGACCAAGAAATTTGAATAAACATGCAGCCCTATAGTTGGAATTATAGGGAGAAGTTTTATCACAAACTTTTCATTTGTAGGGTGGGCTCAAAAAGGAGTTAAAGAGAAGAATTGGCAAATTCCAACCAAATTCAAGTTTGGCAAGCAAATTCAAACTGAATTTGAAGAATTCGAATTCCAGCCCACCTTTTTGAAACTTAGAATTCTGGGAATTAAGGAGATCAGCTTGAGGAGATATTTGGGGGGTACATGTGGAGTGGGACCCACATGTCATAGAGCTAAAGGAGGAGCCTTGCACCCTAAGTCTAAGCCTCAGTGGGGAAATTCATCGAACAGAGTGTGAGCCGCGAGCAGCTCCCACCGTGGAGCCACTGGGAGGCTCGGCAGCGCCACCAGCTGCTTCTTTCCCCCACGCGCGGCCACCGAAGGCGGTTCCTTCGACGTTATCATGCCTCAGCCGAGCGAAGACCCAGTTGTTCTCCTCCCCTCGCGAGCGCACGAACAGCGGCTGTTTCTCCCCGTCGCTCTCTCGGTCCGATCGAAGAAACGGCAAAGCAATCGTGTCTTCCCTACCCTGAGCTGCTAAACATCGCCGTGAGCTCGGCCTCCACCTCCCTGACCCGCAAGCAAGCGAGCTGCGGCCCTCAGTGCCCGAGAACAACCGCCGCCGCGGCGACCGAGTTCAAGAAGGTGATCGGGCGCTCGTGGACAGCCCTCCACAGGGGGTTTCACAGCCGATCAATCACAGCTACGGACGCGCACGGGTGCGGTGCTGCTCTCAGCCGAAGCTCAGGCCGTGCCGTGAGCTGTCGACAGCAAATTTCGAGGTTTTTCTCCGGCGACCTCATTCCGAGCTCCCGGTATGGATTCAGCAAATTCCCGCTCTCTAATCCTCCCTAGGTCGTCAAACTTTGCACGTAGAAGCTAGACTAGCCGGCGATCATTTTCCCTTTTGCATCCAGCACATGAAAACGTCTCAGACCGACCAATTTTGAGCTTTTCTTGGGTTGTTCACGGCGGACCCGTTCGGTCGCACGATGACAACCTAGTTCCAGCCATTTCCGAGCTAGTTTGAGGTTGTGTCGATCTTCCTAGAGGTACGCTGGTGGTGTAGGGCTCGTCGGCACAGATTTTGGCGGGCTGGATACCTCAGGCAACGCCGCCGAACCCCCACAATAGCTGTCGCACGTCGCCGGCCATGTTCCGGTCGTTGGCAGTCCTAGCAAACCCCACAGCCGTGTTCCTCGGTGTCACAAACTCCCTGGTGGCGAGTTTCAGCTCAGGCGGTGGCCGGAAACGGCGAGCCGGCGAGCTCCGGCGTCGGGCCGGCGAGGGGCAGCGCGGGCGCGCGGAGGGAGCCGTAGGAAGAAGACGAAGCGTGGGCCCCGCCTGTCAGCAGCTCAAATTTTAAACCGGGGATCGGGTGTGGCCGGGATCCCGTGTGTTGGCGCGCAGAGACGCTGTGGCTCGGTGTGGCTTCGTTTAAGGAACAACAGGGGCATACGGGATTGGTTCATAATTGAATTAGCAAGTTAAAGTTGAGACCGGATGGTTGTAGGAGCAGCAGGACATAGGGGCCTGGGTGCTATAGACCTGTCCATGTCGGTCAAGGACCGATCCGTATGCGGCCCTGTTGAACAAGTTTGAGTTGTGTACCGGACTCATGCTGGCTATATGGGACCAGTAAACCGATGTACCTCGTGAAGCTGTCGTTGGGACTTTTCGGGTCGCCTCAGGCGGACGGCCGGTGTGCAGTATGTGGGTAATATTCTCATGACATCTCATGTCGGTAGGTGCACCATGAGAGTAGCTACTGTACGGGGCGACTTGATCGATTCAGCGAGGGTGAAACGGGGGAAAGGCTGCCACGTACGATGTCAGTGATTGTTGTTGTAGGCAACGTCGAGTACGGGCGTACGTGTTGTGTAGTCCGGGTGTTATTGATTCGAATCACCGTCGCTCGCGGAATGGACCGAGCATACTTGTTCTCACAGTCGTGACGTAGTAAGAACTTGCATGAGAAAGGAACTAATCATATTGATGTGAAGTATGATACTAGCGTTGTATTGGATCTTGATGAATAGGCTAGTGCAAACTCGATTCTTTTATGCCATGAGCAATTTACATCGGGGGAAAGCGTTTCTTGTTTGATTGTGGACTCCCGATGTGGCGTGCCCAGGGTTACTTAAAATGCTGCAATTAATACCTGAAAGTAAGCTTTCACTTTTAGGCGAGTTTAATTATGCTTATGCCATCCTATGTTAGGTTCATAACCTCACTTAGAGTTTCATGTTTAGGGTGACGGTTAAGTCTTGCTGAGCGTTATGCTCACGGATGCTATCCGAGTTGTTTTGCAGGTAATTGACTCGATGCTTATGAGAAGGGGTGCCAATGAGACTCAGGAACCTCCGAGTGCTTACTTAAAGAGCATCCTCGCCGCTGCAGATTGTCTTCGTGTTGCTAGTAAGAAACGTCCGCGGGCTGGACTGTTTCCTTGTTGCTAGTTTAGATATGAGTCGTGAGAGTGATAGTCTTCCGCTGTAGTTTACGCTGATATAACTATTTGTAAAACATTCTTGTAGGCTTCCGCAAACTAGTTATGTAATATGATGTGTGTTTCTGCAACCCGTGTGCTGTTGGGTGCCGCATAACACGGCACCACCCGACGAGGTCCTGGCTGTCTCAGGTTTCTTTTCCGTACCGATATTTCTACGCGTACAGAATTGAAAAACCGTTCCAGAACTCGTTACCTCCTCGGTGATGAGCTCCGGAAGCTCCACGCGTCCATCGGGCCTGGTCTCTCCTTTTCCGCAGAGACGAGCTCCGGTTGTGCCGCGTGTCAAGCGAGCAAGACCTCCCTCTCCTTTGGACGTGAGTCTCCGCGTGCGCCACGTATCCTAGCAGTCGGGACCTCCTCTGTTATTCAGAGGTGGCTCCACACACGCCACGTGTCAGTGCCGGACCTTTCCTCTCTCTCTGGAGGTAGCTCCGGGTGTGCCACGTATCCATTCCGGACCTCCCTCTCTTCGGAGGTGAGGTCCGTGAATGCCACGCGTCAAGTAGCGACAGACTTTCCTTTCTTATCAGAGACAAGCTCTGAGGTTAACACGTGTCCAACAGCGACGGACCTCCCGGAGATAAGCTCCGGTGACGACGCGTGTCCAATAGAACCGGACCTCTCGGAGGTGAGCTCCGAGATCGACACGTATCCCGCGCGACTGGTCCTCTAATTTCCGCGGTGACTAGCTCCGAAGGTGACATGTGTCCTGCGGAAATGCCTTTGCTTCTTCCGCAGAGGCTAGCTCTGGGGCAACACGTGTCCCACAGGGTCGGACCTCTCCCCCTTTGCGGAGATGAGCCCCGAGCCTGCCACGTAGCCAGTTTAGCGGTGGACCTCTCCCCACTTCGCAGGGATGAGCTCCAAACACGCCACGTGGCCAGCGGGCCGCGGTAAGTTGTCTTTGGCGCTTTCGGTGAACTGGATTCGGCTCTAATTGGCTACCTTTTTGATATTTTTCTCTGTTCCCACTTCTTTTAAAATGTTTCTCTACATGACATATGAATACATGCAGAAATCAGGGATGAGGGTGTCAAAAGAAATGTGTTTCTTGTTTGATTGTGGCTCTCTCATGTGCCTTAGCGTAAGGTTCTCCACCACCTGCTGCTAAAACATTGAAAGTAAGGTCCAAATAATTAGGCGAGTCCTGTGCAAATTATTTACCTCATGTACCCTATACCCTTCATGTAGAAGTTTCATGTATAGGAGAGATGGGTCAGTCTTTCTGAGCCATCGTGCTCACTGATTGTGTTTGAAGCTTTTGCAGGGGTCTATGAGGAAGGGACTCCCGAGGAGGAGACGGAACCCCAGGAGGGGAACCCCGTCGAATGGGAGTCGTGCACGCCGCTGTGTTAGTGTGTGTGCGTGCTAGCGGGGTCACGTTCACGGGCTGAACGTGAACTCGATGCGTAGTCTATGCCCGTGAGTGTGGACTGAACTATTTTATTGTAAAAATTGTTCATAAACTGGGTTATGTAATAAAACTTTGCTTCCGCTTTG
Organism: Neostapfia colusana; assembly: GCA_030760725.1. Classification (NCBI taxonomy): domain Eukaryota; kingdom Viridiplantae; phylum Streptophyta; class Magnoliopsida; order Poales; family Poaceae; genus Neostapfia; species Neostapfia colusana. Next base: position 89,095,714 of record JASWHV010000003.1, read on the forward strand.
TATCTTTGATGTGCGTTATCCGGTGTTGTGCAACACAGTACCCCTCAGCGTGATCCTGGCTCGACAAGGCCGATGGGGTCATGTCAGCGTGGTATCAGAGCTCGCTTGAGGTTTAACGCACTAAAAAGGTCATCTTTTTCAAAAATTCGGTGAGGAACGAGTTAGTAGCCCATATAAGGATTTTATTAGTGTATAGAAAATGACATACTAACCTATTTGCTTATGTCGGAAAATCGTGCATCTCGGGATGCTTTATGTCTTGGGGGGTGCACGTAAGCACCGTCCACCAGTGCGCAGAAGCTGAAGGGTGGAGCCCCATGGGTGGCAGGTAACCCGACCCGCTTTAATATCCTCTACGACTCTTTATGTCGTTTGGGGTATTCGAGCAACGTCTGTCCCTGGCATGCTTTGGGAAATTTAGGAGACCCCGTCACATGGTCAGTAATGTGAACACGTAGCTCAAGGCGTGTTTGGCTTGAGAACATCCGGGCGAGTGATGACGGTCAGGTGTACGAACTGTATGGATACCGGGCTCGGTGTGCAGCCGAGTCTGACGATGGTTTGAGTTATTTGCAGGTAGTCTGACCACGAAACGGTAGACGTGTAGCATCCGTGTGCGAGTGACGCTTAGTGCCACTGAACTAACGAAGCTGGCTAAGTCCGGTATAGGTTTTTCTTTGTGAGGGCGTAGTACTGACATGAACTGGTGACGCATCGACGTCACACCCTACTAAATGAGCAACTGCATTGTAAAACTTGAAAGTTTTAATCCAGAGCATTAAAACTTTGCTGTAACCTCTTCCCTTAATCAGGATATTCAAAGTTATCAAGTTTTCAACTTGTAGGATACTAAGGACAGAGTTCCCTTTTTTCAGCTTGTAGGATCGAAGTACACGTGTAAAGCTACCAGAGGGGGGTGAATGGTAGATAAAAACTTTTCAGCGGAAGCAACAAAACACCCCTCAGCAGAAAACCGACCTGTTAAAGAAACCATGTGTGCGACTAATCTAAACGTGTTCAACTGTGACAAAACTAGTATAGATTGTAGAGAATCAAGTCACGAAGACGTCACAACAAGAATCATGAAAATCCGTTGAGAGAAACTCAAGTTACGATCGAAAGATCGAACAAAGCTCAATCTGTCCTAGCGAGAAAAACAGTTCTGGAATACTGCAAAGAAACTCGTGTAGATCAGAAACCACAAATTCAATGACCGTGAAATTTTCACAGACAATAGATAATCAAGTTGTGAAGACAACCCAAAAAGAATCACATCAATTGGATCTGTAAAACTCGAGTTATGATAAAACCACAGAAGCAAGGTAGTGCTGAACAGAAACTCGACGAGAAAAACTTGTCTGAAACAAGTCGGACGAACAAGGCACAAAAGTTCCTTTAGAATACGAATTTTATTTATCAAAACACAAGAGGAACAGCCCCAAAGTCGTGCACACACGAGCCTTGGCCTCCCTTGCTTATATAACCAGCCATAAGGCCAACCCAAAAATCAAACTAGGACTCCTACTCCTACATGGATTCAAACTGTAACTTTCCAATACTGCTCAAGACTCTTCTACACGCAGATAGAAGCAATCTTAAGACTTCCAAAAACCTTAGTAACGTCCCAAACATTTCTAAAACAACTCAAATTCGTGACCCACACGAAATCCTATCATAACCAACTCAAAACTTTCCATATTTGAGTCAAACACGACTCAGCTGCAGCCTGAGTCCATAACCTAGTTGGTTGAACCTTTCCGACCAATTCTTTACGTCCACTTCTCTTCATCACACCTTGGAACCATGCAGCCACGTCCATGCACTCCTTCCACACGTGCAAACATCTTCCAACGACGTCCAAGATACCTTCATATGCATTGTTCTTGATTCAAACATACTGCGCAACCTCCCGATCAACTCAACCACAATTCCTCCCGAACTTGGTTGTTGAACCTCATCTTCTCCCTAAGACTTGTTCAATGGATCCCGTCACCAGCCATGTCTTGAACTCAAGCAACACCTGCACATGAATAAACAACCAATACTTCCGAGCACAAGTCCTCGACTTGACTCTCGTTAGTTCTGAAACTACAACATCTTACGTGAGCACCTCACATAAGCATGTTGTAAACCATAGCAAAATGATATCAGCCATAACCACCAAAACACACCAAAAACTTAGTAAAATAATACTAAGAAAACTTTCCATAAGAGTAAAGCAAGTTCGAAACATTGCAAGTTAAAAGCAGAACCATTGCAATCAAGCTCTGAACCTTACCAAAGCTAACCGGATCTTGAACCGGAGCTTACCAAAGCTAGTCGGACCTAGCGCCGGAGCTTACTAAAGCTTAGTCGGACCAAGCACGTGTCACACCCGGTTTCTCCGAAGAACAACCGAGTGAATATCACATGTATGCAAGGATCATTTTCTCATACATGTGACGACAAATAGTGAAGCATCATCATATTACAAGCCAGGTGTTTGAATATAAATAAGTCTTACATAGCATACGTCTCGATGGATGATAATAAGTTCATAACATGTAAATAAAATAGCAGCGGAATATGAGTCTTGTGGGCTCCGACACAGGTGTTGCCCGGGGGACTCCGTGAACCTACAATCCTTCTTCGGGACCAAAGTCTTGGTTATTGAACACCACATCATCCCCTTGACCTGAGCAGCAATATAAACCAACAGAAAAGCAAGTTTGAGTACCGTGGGTACTCAGCAAGTGTGGGAAAGTTATGTCATGCATGGCTAGAGCAAGGAGAGGTTCAACTCATGGTTAAAGCACTATGCAATTAATACCTATCACCTTAGCTTATTAAGCACCTACATTACTACACAGGTGAAATGGTCCCAATCTCCCGACCCATCATCAAAATCAAGTAACCATAACGTCATTTCCAATGTTAAGCTCCCCGCTTAACATCCTCAACTTCCAAATTCATCATCCTCTAATCACGAATAAGTCCAAGCCGCTCTTGACCGTGAGCACGGCTGTCATGACAGTTTTGACTCTGTAGAGTTTGCACCACTGTACCCACATGTAGTGATTTCATCCCCCGTTGTCGGGTGGACTAAAAGAACCTCCATTATGCCAGTGGCCGCGAACCACATTCACACTTCCCAGGTGTGTAGCCAGGAGATAACTACGAGGCCTTTACAAAGGGATTCCCGACGAGCGTGGGCCCACTGAGGTTTCACCCCGAACAGCATACAAGAGGCTCCAACCCCGCTGCAGTGGCCCCCTCTTGAGCCTTGCGGTTCATATGGTAGTCCAGCTGACACCTATTCCCCGCACCATCCAACACACCCATACTACGCCGGGGATACACCTAATTAATTGGCCAAGCTGCCCCATCTCAGCATGTGGTTGGCACGGTAAAGCCAGGTTACATGCTCCATGAACCGGTCCTTAGGATCCAGGCAAGAACTAAACACAAACCCGAGTCTCGTGCACCCAGAACCAACCAAATCATCCAACTTGCCTCGATCCCTACCTCTACGTTACCCATAATATCTCATTCAAGAGTAAGGTAAATAAATTGATGATCTCATATCCCAATTATCCCATTCTAAGCATGGCTAAGCATAAGCATAATAATAAATGACATGATAAAATAAATCCCAACCCAAGCTACAAGGAAACAAGGTAATGCAATTCTAGGGAAACTTTCTAGCATGGGTTTCATAGTTCAATTGACAATGCAAATAATTCTATCTACACATCCTAGTATAGGATCAAAGTGGTCAAGGACACTTGCCTCCTTCCTGCTGATCTGGGAATGGAAAGTCTTGGTCTTGGAAGGGGAGAACTTGCTCTGGGGCAGGTTCTACTCATGCCAATACACATAGCAAAAGATAACAACAATCCATAAGCCATAGTTCACACTTTCACTCATGCAAACCATACCTACATTCATATGAAAGTCATTCACACTTCTAAGTGTTGTGGTTACCCTAGGTGTGTTGATTTTAGGCCTACACGCACTTTTTAAACATATATATATTATTTCTAACTTTTGTATTCATATTTCTATTTGCACACTATATATGAATTTCCAATTTCAACAAATCCTTTATATTTGATTAATACACTTCTTAGCCACAAAGTTTGCATGAAAGGCAATTCCCTACTCCAAATAGGTTTTCAGATCTTCTACAAAATCCTAAATTGAAGCTTTTGGATTTGGAGATCTCATTTATCATTTTCTAATTATGCATACTTATTTTCCTATATTTTCAGATTTATTTTCTATGCCTAAAAATGATCTTTGTTATGAAAAATAGTAAGACACATCATCTAAACAGAATAGGTTCTGATCTAAAATGTTCAATAATATATTTCTGAACTTCCTCTCTGATGTGGAACAAATTAAATTTATTTTACTACTTTTTAGAATTATTTCCTAGCCTAAAATGTGTCTCTAGGGAAAATAAAAATGAGCAACATTTAGGCAGATTTCATTTCAGCCTAAAATCTATTTTTAACTCATTCTAAAGTTTTCCAAGGGCTAGGAGAGTTTAAATTTGAATTTGCACAAGTGTTTGCCTTACCTTTTAAATTTAAATCCTAGTCACATATTCAAATTTCTGAATTTAATATCATATAGGGTTAAAGGTAAATCCACCCTACTGCAGGGTTTAATTTGCTATTTCCTAAATTTCCAGGGGTCTAACTACACATAACAGAGGGGTTTTCCTATTTTTATTAAGTCCAGGGGCTAAAACTCATTTTTAAATGAATTTACATGAATTTCTGAAGGTCCAGGGGCTAGATAAGAAATTTCTGGGGCTAGCTCGTGTTTTCCGAAATCCCCAGTGGGTAGCGCGTAAGAATCCCAGCCTTTATAATGCGGGGTCGACGTGGACCGTCCGATTTAAAACAAACGGCTGAGATTATAACGGTACGGGTTAGATCTAATAGGCACCGCACGATTTAAAATGGACGGGCCTCAGGGGGCCACGTCGCCCTGGCCGTGCGCGGGCGGCGCTGCCCGGCGGAGCTGCATCCAGAGCGCAAAACCCCGGGTTTTCTTCACCTGCGTGACTCCCCGGAGGCGGTGGAACATGATCAGCGCGTTAGATCAGGAAGTCCGAGCAAGGATCGAAGGAAAACAGTGATAAAAGTTTCAGTTCTCACCGGAGAGAAGGGTGGAGCGGCGCTGGGGAATTCGGCGAGTTTTCCTTGCATGAATTGAACGAGGAGAGGCGGCGGAGGATCGGTTTGGTTAAGTAGCAGCGTCCGGGGCCAAAGATCGAGCTGGGGGCGCGGGTTTCCGGAGGTTGGTTTGGATTCGCGTGCGAGAGAGAGGGCGGTCGGTTGGGGCGCGTGGGAGGAGAGGGATGACACGCGGGCCCCGCGTGTCAGTGAGAGGGAGAGAGGGGGCGCGGGTTCGGGCTGGCGCGGGGGGGGGGGGGGTGGTCTTGGGCCGGCTGGCGGGTTTCGGCCCACTGGCCGGTTCCGGGTTTTCTTTCTTTTTCTTTTTCCTTTTCTTTTTCTGTTTTGATTTGAATTTGAATTTCAGTTTGAATTTGAGTTTCTGCACCACATGCAATACGTCCAAAAATTTTTAAATTCCCCTCTTTACAGGTTTTGGGGTGTTACAGCACGGAACTTACCAAAGCTAGTCGGACCTAGCACCGGAGCTAGCAAAAACAAGTCGGACCTAGCCAAAATAAGTTAGACCTAGACAAAGCAAGTCGGAACTATCGTCGGACCTCGCAGGAGCTCAGACCTAGAGTCGGACCTTGTTAAAAAGGTGTTTTGGTAGTATTCAAAACTTTTATCGTCAAAGCCAATGTATTCAGCACACATAGGTCTCACACAGCTGAATTAAGGCTGAAGTTAATCAGAGGTTAGAGGTTGAGTTCTTTCGAGGTTGGGGTCATATGATACATTCTGGAAAGCTTTGGAAGAGCTTTATAACATTTCTGTTGAGGTCCAGAGGTGTTTCATCCCTTAACCAATCAAAAAATGCAGTAGAGTTGAAACTGTCCAGAAAACAGGGCAGAGCAAACACTCTCTGTAACTCTATGTAAATTGAGCATAAATTCCAGCATAAAAATCCAAACATAGAAAATGAGGTAGTTCCGAAAAGTTTAAGAGATGGGCTACAACTTTGTAACAGAAAGTTTTGTCAGATTGGGAGTAGAATTAATTGGAATTCTTGGATCAAATCAGTACCTAAAGCAGGGAGGTGCTGTCCAATTTTCTCCAGAAATTCTATCAACTTCGACATATCGTAACTTTTGAACCAGGACAGATCACATAAAAGTCCCAAAAACGTGAAGGCAAAGGAACGGATGATTGAACGTCATTGTGTTTCTGTTCATGAAAAATGGGACTTACAAAAACTTTCTTACATGGGATGGTATACATGAGGTACAACCACATGGGTTCAAGCAAGCCTTTGAAAGTGTTTGACCAAGGTGGAGTTAAACTCATGTATAATCATACATGTACATGAGAAAGAACAAAAATAAGGTCTTTAGTCTCAAAGGCTCAGCTCAAATTGCCGCCAAACTTTTGTATACACATGGAGCCTCATACATTTGAATTGAGGACAATGTGGTGGCAACTTTCTGATTCGAGGGTGAGCCAAAAGGGAATGGACTATGATCATGTTGAGTTCATGCTGAATTCAAACATGTTAGGACAAGGGAATGACTTGAGTTATGTCACATAAAATGATAAACTCAAACAGGGACATGTGGGAAGAGCTAAAATCTTATTTAACTCCTGTTGAACACATGTTAACCTGGGAAAGGATTTCACTCCCAAAAATCTAACTCATATGAACATTCTCTATGAGTAGAGGGGAGGGAAGTTTAAACCTCATTTTTGAACCCTTGCAAAGCATTCATGTTCAGATGGTCCAAAAGCATATATATGAGATTATCATTGCAGTCCTCAGGTATTGAAGAGCTTAAGTTCCAAAATGGGAGGGATGTTAAGCTCATATACCATTTGTTCAGAGCATTGTATGAGATCACCTTCAAATTCAAATTTGAGGGGCATGGTCAAACTGAACTGGTGAAGTTCAGCTTGGGACCAAGATTGATCAAACATGGGCTAAGAGCAAACCAAAGTGTTTCACCCAAATTCAGATGGGTCATCACCAAAGAGGACTTAAATTTCAGTTTGAATTAAATGGTTTACTTCAAGGCAAAGAAGGCCCTTTCCAAAAAGGAAATTAAAACTGTTGTTTGAAAATTTGTATTTGCAATGGCGAACTTAAGGATCAGATGGCATATTTAAATTCCTCAGGTCCAAATTAGGAGGGAGCCAAGTTTTGAGAAAGTTTGGAGGTGCTTTGATATTAGTATCAAAGGGCTTATGAGTTTCCTTCAAATTTGAATTGAAGAACACCAAGTCAAAATTCCAAAAAACTTTTGAATCTGTGCTCTTCAGAATTTAAATTTGCTTTGTGCCAAAGTTTAGAAGATCTTTTAGCGAGGAACAGGGTGGACCCAGTTGCCATTGAGCCATATAGACTTGCTCCTTAAGTCTTGTGTTCAGTGGAGCCCAGTTGTCTGTGAGAGGGAACCCGGACTCTGTTTCTCCTCTGCCGAGCGCGCGACAGCAGCAGCACCCTGGCGCCAGCTCCCGAGCAGCTTCAGAGGCGGTTCCCCTCGTCCTTATCAATCTCCCACCGAGAGTGCACACCTCACTGCACCGAGACCACGTACGAGCCACGCTCCTTCCTCGCCACAGCGCCGTTTCCAGGAGCTTTTGCCGCCGCCGCGCCCGCACGCTCGGGCTCCCGTCGTCAACCATCTCCTCGAGCCGTGAACACCCGGACAAGCTCGGAAGCCGCGTCGCCCACGCTCCCTGAAGCCTGTCAGAGCCAGTTCCGAGGGTGCAACGGGCTACAATCGCCTTGGCAAGCCGTCTTCCCCGGCAGACTGACCTCAGCGGCTTCACTTCGAACCAAGTCTCTCCGGTGTTTCACGCTCAACAAGGCCACGAATAGGGTTGGTTACCACCTCCCCATAATGTCCACCGAGTTCAGGATCATTTCATAGGACCATCTGGCCGGAATTTGAGTTTTACTCACGGCGGGTTCTTCGGGTCGCTGGCTCCAAACCGGGAAATTCTCCCCCGAGGTGTGAAGGCTCCCGGTTGTGTTCTGGGGTCATGATCTTTAGCCTCCTACGAACCTCCTCGACCAAACAGAGCACGATTCCATCAACCCTAGCCAAAGAAAGCCCAGTTTTTCTCTGTCGCCGCAAAAACCACCTCGGGCGCACGGTGACGGCATAGCTAGCGGCCTCTCCAAGCAAAATTGGGCACACGTCGATGAGCTACACCTTCCACTGATGCTGTAGGAGCTAACCGGAGCAAGGTTAGAGCATTACAGTGCCCTAGCGACGTCGCCGAAGTTGCCGCAGCTACTGTCGCCGTCGTGCCTAAGTTTCCGGCCATCCTCGACCCGAGGTAAGGCAGGCAACGTGTTCCTCGTGTGAGAATATGCAGTGGCGGCGAAAATCAGCAAGTTCCGAGGACCGGAACCCCTTTCCGGCGAGAGTTCCGGCGAGCTCGGCGGCGGGGTCGCGCGGGGGGCTGGAGGAAGACGAAGGGGGGTCGGCCCCACTCGTCAGCGGCTGGAATTAAACGTGCAGGATTTTCTGTGGTCCGGGATCTGTCTGTGACAACGCAGGAAAAACTCAGCGGCCCGTGTGGCTCGGGTTCCAGCGGTCGACACGTGGCCCTGTGGCCCGCAGTCAGAGTTTAAACAATTCCCGATTAATTTGAAATCCAAATTCAGCTCAAACTTTAGGACCTCATAACTTTTGCTAGGAAGCTCAAATTTTAATGATTCAAATTGGGTTTGATTCAGGATGAAAATCTTTATCCAAATATGCAGCCCAATTTGCATGAAAACCAATAGAAAATTCTGGAAAATTCTTTAAAGCTTTTCAGCAAAAGAATTTTAGTGGGAGTTTAGTTCATCCAAAAATTCCCAAATCTGGCCAGGATAATCTTTAGGATGTTAGGAAACTCCTGTAAAATTTTCAGCTCATTTGGAGTTGATTTAGTTAGGGTAATTCTGATTTAAAGTTTCTGTATTCAAATGAATACAGAAACATTTTCAGAGGATTTCCAAAACTTGGAAATTCAGTTCTGGATATTCCTTAGCTCCAAAAATCCTAGAAAAATTCATGCATGCTCCATGAGCTATGTATGAAATTATGGTTCACATGGATTTGCATGAAAGTGCAAGTTTAATCAGAATTAATTCCTTTAAACCTAAATGCTTAGGGAATTGTTCTGGATGATCTAATCAGTGAAACATTCTGAATTTTGGTCCAGATGACTTTCTTGTGACAAGGAACTCACATGAAAATTTTCAGCAACATTGGATCTATGGATCACCACTATCCTGTTCAACCTTTTAAGATGAGTAGCACACAAGTGATAAAATGTAATTATCACTTGATCATGTTGCTTCACCCAAACCTAACCACTAACCCCAGTGTCATTTTAAATTCTTGAACAGAGTTCCAGTTTTAAACTTGGCTTTAGCATTTGTTAGCAAAAAGTTTTACAATTAAACATGTATGCATATTCATAACGTGTAGTGGTTAAACGTGGATAAGTGAAGATTTGATCAAGGAGCAAGAAGGCAGGGATTAAGCTTCAAGTCATCATCAGCAACTAACATCATCTTATCTGACTTGAGTCACCTGCAAAACCAAGGCAAGCTCCGGTCTGCATTTAAGTTGTTTTCTAAAGTTTTTACTTTGTGCACTACTATGGGTCTAAGTTTGTATGTGCATTAGGTCAAGGATGTTTTACTCTCCAAATGCATGACCAATGAACCTGGGAGTTAAGGGTAGAAAGGGACACCACTGTAGAATAATGCCGTGCTAAATAGCTTAGGACATCCGGTAGAAGTCGAGTAGTTGGAATCTACTCGCGAGTTATAGACGGGATTACACAGGTGTAGTCGGAATTGAGGCAAACTAAAGTTTACATTTCTAAAGATGAGACCGGGCAGGAGGGTTAGGCAGCGACAAGACGAGGTCTTGGTCGAGTAGCTCTGCTTGTGTCGGTTAAGGACCGATGCGTGTGCGGCACCCAGGAGCAGGTATTGAGTTGTGTACCGGATGCTTACTGACATATGGGAATCAGGAAACCGATGTACCAGGTTCACTGGGTTGTAGAGGCATACCAAATCGTCTCGTTAGATCTATGAGCCCGAGACGGCGCGACCGGTTCTACAGTCTAGTGTCCTGAGAAAGGTTGCCACATACGACGTAATGAAGGACGCCAGATTTGGGTCTTCAGAGGCGGGCGTATGTTTCGAGTTATCCGGGTAGTGTTTGATTCGAATCACCGTCCATCGCGGTTATTGATTACCGCTTGCTCCCTGTGATGTGACGTAGTTAATCAAGTTGTGTGGAAATAGTTTGCAAAGTTTTAAATGCTGTTATGATAATTGGAAATTGCATGAAAACCTTGTTTGATGTAGAGATAGAGCAAACTAAAGTTATTTTTCACCTTGGGACAAGTAACATTGGAATGAAGCGTTTCTTGTTTGAATGTGGAGTTCCAATGTTGCTGGGCGCAAGGTCACTACTATAATGACTAAAAATCTGAAAGTTAAGGATGAACTCGTAGGCGAGTCTTTTCGCAAATTACAGGATTAGGTCTTAAGTTTCCCTCATGTAGAGTTGCATGCTATAGGAGAGACGGTTAAGTCTTGCTGAGCCTTTGTGCTCACTCTTGCTATATAAGTGGTTTTGCATGTAAACCTCGACGCTATAAAGAAGGTTATCCGGTGAGACTCAGGAACTTCCGAGTCATGTCACACTTGGAGAACCTAGCCGCTGCCATGTCTTCGTGTTGCTAGCGAGAGGAGCCCGCGGGCTGGACCTCTTCTCGGGTGCTTCGTAGTTATTCGACGTGAGCTGATTATTGACTTCCGCTGTAGCTATTTTATGTAAGGTATTTACAAAGAACTGTTGTAAGCTTCCGCTTTGATTTATGTAATACATTGTTCCTTATATGTGTGCTTTTGGGTGCCGCATAACACGGCACCACCCAATGTGATTCCCGGGCCAGGCGGCACGACCCCATGATGGAGGTCGGGCCCTCTCAGCGTGGTATCAGAGCCACATTGGTAATAGCGCACGGAGTAAGGATCGTATTATGACAAGAACTTAGGATACGGTGAGGAAACGGTATTAGGTCCACATAAGGACTATAGTAGTATAGTTACTTAAAGTGGCAGCACTAACATATTTTTCTATAATTCTGAATTTTGATTCTGTAACGACGCACCTACGCTTAGGTAAACATGGTAAGGAACGCCACCGAAAGCGGTTCAATTTCGGTTAGCTCCCCTGACGAGGAAAGTGGTTTAGGGTTAGATCTCATAGCTTGGTGTGAGATGTTAATATGAAACTCTTGGACTCTTCATGTTCCTGAGTTCATATGAAATGCTGATCCCTAGCGTGAATTAGGCAAGTAAGTGGAGACCCCATCGTGTGGTCAGTAACGCGATAGTGTGTTCCTCTGGAAATAGCCTAGGAGGACATATGCAGCGCTTGCCATCGGCGTGCCCTGCAGGGCAGTAGGTGGTATCTGTTGGGTTGATAACATTCCCAACTGTGACGACCCGTTCATGATCTACTCGGGTTCCTCGTCGTGTGGTGTTGAAACACGATCACGTACCTTGAGACGTGACTTAACTCAAGGACGGCCGTATGACAATGATACGGGCGTTTGTATTTACTTTCAAATATTGAACTGCCTGAAATGAAACAACCTTGAGTGCACCACTATTGAGTGTTTTTCTGCAGGTACTAACCACGTACGTATCCCGTGTAGTACACGTGTGCGAGAGACCGTCTTAGTGCCACTGATAATACGTATATGCCGGTATAATCCGGTTAGGATTTTCTTTTGGTGAGGTAACGTAGTACCGACATGCTTCTTACGGTGCATCGCCACCGTACTAAACATATAATCCTCTTCCCTAAGAAGAAATGAGTCATGAACTAACTTTCAACTAAAAATGGAAGTTTGAAACAAGTATTAGTTGCTGAACTCTTATTTTGAGCTAAGATTCAAATGAGAGTATGACTAGGGGGTCAAAGTTTTCAAAAACAGAGTGCTCTGTTTCTGGCAGGAATTCTTGCCGGACTTTAACAGAGCATAACTCTGAGTAGATTTAACCAATTAAGGTGTATGATACAGTTCTGGAAAGATTTCAAAGTGCTCTACAACTTCCTTGCAGACCTCCAGAGCAAAAATCACACGTTAAGTGGGTGAAAAGTCCAGTTGAAAGCAAACTGTTCAGAACCAGGACAGTAGCAAAAACCTCTCTGGACCTTTCTGTTTTTAAGCCATAACTTCCTGTAGAAAAATCATTAAGGAGCCTATAATACACTGTTGGAAAGGTTATGAAATTTGCAGCATTGTTGTAGTTCAGAGTTTGCTCAGATTCTTATTGTATTTCATATACAACTGTGATAAAGTAGCCACATACAAAGGAGATGCTGGCAAATTTTATCCAGGAATTCTGTCAACTTTGAGAAATCATAACTTTCGATCCAGAGATGATCGGGAAGCATTTGAGTAATCGTTGGAAAGATACTGAAGTTAACTTTAACTTTGGTATTCGACTTGAGTCATGAAAATGCTGCTAAACTGATCAAAATCTGGGTAAAGACAGAAGAATCCATTCTGTACAGAAAAGAGGACTGGCTAGGCCTATCCCACGAAAGTGATTAAATTCGAGGATAGTCCGGTGGGACGTGAATATCCAATGTGTTCCGATAAGTTACCGGGAAATGTCGGCTAACGGGACGTCAAGTTCAAGATTGAACTGACGCCGGAAACAACACTGGTTTCACGAAGGCCATGTAAGATGGCACCCAATGAACTAGCGGAGTTGAAGGAGCAACTAAGTGCACTTATGAGCAACGGTTTTACACAACCAAGCTCATCACCTTGGGGTTGCTCTGCGCTGTTCATTAAGAAGAGCGACCAGACACTAAGATTAAGTGTTGATTTTCGTTCACTCAATGCCGTCACTATAAAGGGCAATGAGGGTACTCTGTGGTTTAAAGACCATATAGTTATACCTCGTAAAATGAAGCTCTATACTGCCAGAAATGTTGCACACCACTGAAGCGGTGTGAGTGCGGCAGAAGAGTACTGATCGGGGTTGGTTTGTCAACAAGGCTGATGACCGAGTTCGGACAATAGAAGCGAACTTGAAGGCTGCACAATCCCGACAGAAAAGTTAAGATGGTCAAAGGCATAGACCGTTGCATTTCGATGGCGGAGAACACGTTTGTCTTCGTGTGTCTCCGATGGAAAGGAATTCACCGGTCCAATATAAAGGGGAGATGTTGCTTCCTGAGCCTTACATACATTTGCTATCACGGGGATGTGTGAACCCGTAGCTTACCGGCTAGGACTACCGGCAAGCCTTACGGGTGTTCACGACATATTTCATATGTCACAGCTACAGAAGTGGCTTAAAGCTACCATTGCCGTCCACACCGAAGAAATTGACTAGTCGAAGCCGGATCGTACCTACACCGAGCGACCGGTTCAGACTATCGATGAGAAGAATCCGGAACACCTGGAATTGGATATTAAGATTTTACCAGGTGCTGTGGGGTAATCATACCATGGAAGAAACAACGTAGAGAGCAAAGATTACCTCCGCATGAATGATCCGGAGTTTTTATCGTCATACCACTTGGCATTACCTCTCCTGTCTCGTTCTCCTATTGGAATCTCGGGACAAGATTCTTTTTAAGAGGGAGGAATGTAAAAGTCCCAAAAACATGAAGGCAAAGGAACGGATGATTGAATGTCATTGTGTTTCTGTTCATGAAAAATGGGACTTACAAAAACTTTCTTACATGGGATGGTATACATGAGGTGCAACCACATGGGTTCAAGCATGCTTTTGAAGGTGTTTGACCAAGGTGGAGTTAAACTCATGTATAATCATACATGTACATGAGAAAGAACAAAAATAAGGTCTTTAGTCTCAAAGGCTCAGCTCAAATTGCTGCCAAACTTTTGTATACACATGGAGCCTCATACATTTGAATTGAGGAGAATGTGGTGGTAACTTTCTGATTCGAGGGTGAGCCAAAAGGAATGGACTATGATCATGTTGAGTTCATGCCGAATTCAAACATGTTAGGACAAGGGAATGACTTGAGATGTCACATAAAATGATAAACTCAAACAGGGACATGTGGGAAGAGCTAAAATCTTCTTTAACTCCTGTTGAACACATGTTAACCCGGGAAAGGATTTCACTCCCGAAAATATAACTCATATGAACATTCTCTATGAGTAGAGGGGAGGGAAGTTTAAACCCCATTTTTGAACCCTTGCAAAGCATTCATGTTCAGATGGTCCAAAAGCATATATATGAGATTATCATTGCAGTCCTCAGGTATTGAAGAGCTTAAGTTCCAAAATGGGAGGGATGTTAAGCTCATATACCATTTGTTCAAAGCATTGTTTGAGATCACCTTCAAATTCAAATTTGAGGGGCATGGTCAAACTGAACTGGTGAAGTTCAGCTTGGTACCAAGATTGATCAAATATGGGCTAAGAGCAAACCAAAGTGTTTCACCCAAATTCAGATGGGTCATCACCAAAGAGGACTTAAATTTCAGTTTGAATTAAATGGTTTACTTCAAGGCAAAGAAGGCCCTTTCCAAAAAGGAAATTCGAACTGTTGTTTGAAAATTTGTATTTGCAATGGCCAACTTAAGGATTAGATGGCATATTTAAATTCTTCAGGTCCAAATTAGGAGGGAGCCAAGTTTTGAGAAAGTTTGGAGGTGCTTTGATATTAGTATCAAAGGGCTTATGAGTTTCCTTCAAATTTGAATTGAAGAACACCAAGTCAAAATTCCAAACAACTTTTGAATCTGAGCTCTTCAGAATTTAAATTTGCTTTGTGCCAAAGTTTAGAAGATCTTTTAGCGAGGAACAGGGGTGGACCCACTTGCCATTGAGCCATATAGACTTGCTCCTTAAGTCTTGTGTTCAGTGGGGCCCAGTTGTCTGTGAGAGGGAACCCGGACTCTGTTTCTCCTCTGCCGAGCGCGCGACAGCAGCAGCACCCCGGCGCCAGCTCCCGAGCAGCTTCAGAGGCGGTTCCCCTCGCCCTTATCAATCTCCCACCGAGAGTGTACACCTCACAGCACCGAGACCACGTACGAGCCACACTCCTTCCTCGCCACAGCGCCGTTTCCAGGAGCTTTTGCCACCGCCGCGCCCGCACGCTCGGGCTCCCATCGTCAACCATCTCCCCGAGCCGTGAACATCCGGACAAGCTCGGAAGCCGCGTCGCCCACGCTCCCTGAAGCCTGTCAGAGCCAGTTCCGAGGGTGCAACGGGCTACAATCGCCTCGGCAAGCCGTTTCTTCCCCGGCGGACTTCCCTCGGCGGCTTCACTTCGAACCAAGTCTCTCCGTTGTTTCACGCCCAACAAAGCCACGAATAGGGTTGGTTACCACCTCCCCTTGCTGTCCACCGAGTTCAGGATCATTTCATAGGACCATCTGGCCAGAATTTGAGTTTTACTCACGGCAGGTTATTCGGGTCGCCGGCTCCAAACCAGGAAATTCTCCCCCGAGGTGTGAAGGCTCCCGGTTGTGTTCTGGGCTCATGATCTTTAGCCTCCTACGGACCTCCTCGACCAAACAGAGCACGATTCCATCAACCCTAGCCAAAGAAAGCCAAGTTTTTCTCTGTCGCCGCAAAAACCACCTCGGGCGAACGGTGACGGCATAGCTAGCGGCCTCTCCAAGCAAAATTGGGCACACGTCGATGAGCTACACCTTCCACTGATGCTGTAGGTGCTAACCAGAGAAAGGTTAGAGCATTACAGTGCCCTAGCGACGTCGACGAAGTTGTCGCAGCTACTGTCGCTGTCATGCCTAGGTTTCCGGCCATCCTCGATCCGAGGTAAGGCCGGCAACCTGTTCCTCGTGTGAGAATATGCAGTGGCGGCGAAAATCAGCAAGTTCCGAGGACCGGAACCCCTTTCCGGCGAGAGCTCCGGCGAGCTCGGCGGCGGGGTCGCGCGGGGGGGCTGTAGGAAGATGAAGGGGGGTCGGCCCCACTCGTCAGCGGCTGGAATTAAACGTGCAGGATTTTCTGTGGTCCGGGATCTGTCTGTGACAACGCGGGAAAAACTCTGCGGCCCGTGTGGCTCGGGTTCCAGCGGTCGACACGTGGCCCTGTGGCCCGCAGTCAGAGTTTAAACACTTCCCGATAAATTTGAAATCCAAATTCAGCTCAAACTTTAGGACCTCATAACTTTTGCTAGGAAGCTCCAATTTTAGTGATTCAAATTGGGTTGGATTCAGTACGAAAATCTTTATCCAAATATGCAGCCCAACTTGCATGAAAACCGATAGAAAATTCTGGAAAATTCTTTAAATCTTTTCAGATAAAGAATTTTAGTTGGAGTTTGGTTCATCCAAAAATTCCCAAATCTGGCCAGGATATTCTTTAGGATGTTAGGAAACTCCTGTAAAATTTTAAGCTCATTTGGAGTTGATTTAGTTAGGGTAATTCTGATTTAAAGTTTCTATATTCAAATGAATACAGAAACATTTTCAGAGGATTTCCAAAACTTGGAAATTCAGTTCTGGGTATTACTTAGCTCCAAAAATCCTAGAACAATTCATGCATGCTTAATGAGCTATGTATGAAATTATGGTTCACTTGGATTTCCATGAAAGTGCAAGTTTAATCAGAATTAATTCCTTTATGCCTAAATGCTTAGGGAATTGTTCTGGGTGATCTAATCCGTGAAACATTCTGAATTTTGGTCCAGATGACTTTCTTGTGACAAGGAACTCACATGAAAATTTTCAGCTCCATTGGAGCTATGGATCACCACTATCCTGTTCAACCTATTTAGATGAGTAGCACACAAGTGATAAAATGTAATTATCACTTGATCATGTTGCTTCACCCAAAACTAACCACTAACCCCAGTGTCATTTTGAATTCTTGAACAGAGTTCCAGTTTTAAACTTGGCTTTAACATTTGTTAGCAAAAAGTTTTACAATTAAACATGTATGCATATTCATAATGTGTAGTGGTTAAACGTGGATAAGTGAAGATTTGATCAAGGAGCAAGAAGGCAGGGATTAAGCTTCAAGTCATCATCAGCAACTAACTTCATCTTATCTGACTTGAGTAACCTGCAAAACCAAGGCAAGCTCCGGTCTGCATTTAAGTTGTTTTCTAAAGTTTTTACTTTGTGCACTACTATGGGTCTAAGTTTGTATGTGCATTAGGTCAAGGATGTTTCACTCTCCAAATGCATTACCAATAAACCTGGGAATTAAGGGTAGAAAGGGACACTGCTGTAGAATAATGCCGTGCTAAATAGCTTAGGACATCCGGTAGAAGTCGAGTAGTAGGAATCTACTCGCGAGTTATAGACGGGATTACACGGGTGTAGTCGGAATTGAGGCAAACTAAAGTTTACATTTCTAAAGATGAGACCGGACAGGAGAGTTAGGCAGCGACAAGACGAGGTCTTGGTCGAGTAGCTCTGCCTGTGTCGGTTAAGGACCGATGCGTATGCGGCTCCCAGGAGCTGGTATTGAGTTGTGTACCGGATGCTTACTGACATATGGGAATCAGGAAACCGATGTACCAGGTTCACTGGGTTGTAGAGGCATACCACATCGTCTCGTTAGACCTATGAGCCCGAGACGGCGTGACCGGTTCTACAGTCTAGTGTCCTGAGAAAGGTTGCCACATACGACGTAATGAAGGACGCCAGATTTGGGTCTTCAGAGGCGGGCGTATGTGTCGAGTTATCCGGGTAGTGTTTGATTCGAATCACCGTCCATCACGGTTATTGATTACCGCTTGCTCCCTGTGTTCTGACGTAGTTAATCAAGTTGTTTCAAAATAGTTTGCAAAGTTTTAAATGCTGTTATGATAATTGGAAATTGCATGAAAACCTTGTTTGAAGTAGAGATAGAGCAAACTAAAGTTATTTTTCACCTTGGGACAAGTAACATTGGAATGAAGCGTTTCTTGTTTGATTGTGGAGTTCCAATGTTGCTGGGCGCAAGGTCACTACTAAAATGGCTAAAAATCTGAAAGTTAAGGATGAACTCGTAGGCGAGTCTTTTAGCAAATTACAGGATTAGGTCTTAAGTTTCCCTCATGTAAAGTTACATGCTATAGGAGAGACGGTTAAGTCTTGCTGAGCCTTTGTGCTCACTCTTGCTATATAAGTGGTTTTGCAGGTAAACCTCGACGCTATAAAGAAGGTTATCCGGTGAGACTCGGGAACTTCCGAGTAATGTCACACTTGGAGAACCTAGCCGCTGCCATGTCTTCATGTTGCTAGCGAGAGAAGCCCGCGGGCTGGACCTCTTCTCGGGTGCTTCGTAGTTATTCGACGTGAGCTTATTATAGACTTCCACTGTAGCTATTTTATGTAAAGTGTTTACAAAGAATAGTTGTAAGCTTCCACTTTGATTTATGTAATACATTGTTCCTTATATGTGTGATGTTGGGTGCCGCATAACACGGCACCACCCAATGCGATTCACGGGCGAGGCGGCACCACCCCATGATGGAGGTCGGGCCCTCTCAGATCATAGGCCAAGCAAATACTTTCTGGAAATCTATTGAAGTTAGCTTTAACTTTGATGTTGAGCTCTAGAATTGGTTTTGCTTTTAGCATTGTCTAAATCAGGTTGAAATGGAAACTGGTCAGGGATGTCATATTGGACAGCAGATCAGCAGTCAAATTTGTTTAAGTTTGAACTATGTTTCCAAGTTTTATGAGTTTAATGACATGTTTCATGTTATAACTCAAGGGTTTACTGTTCAAATAAATAATTGACATTTCCGAATGTGTTTTTACAGATGACAGTGGATAGACAGTTGGAGAACGGGTGGGTGGTTTCCCACTGTTCTCACTGCAGCATCAGCCTTATTCTAACCAACCAAGCCAAGCCTATGTCATTTGACAGTCAGATGCTTAAGGACATGGTTTTAGTCATACTCAACTCCTTTCAAGTTCATATCTAAGTGCAATGATAAGCCATCTCAAAAGAAGAAGTGTGATGCATGCATATTCTCTTGATCTTTTCTCATTTTTTTATTTGAACATAAAAACTCAACATGTGAGTTGATTACTTGATTAATTCTTTATGATTAAAAGCACTTGTGAGCATGCAACAAGTTCAAAACAGCAAGAAAGTTTGACCATGACCAGATTTAGTGTAAGTAATTATTTCAATTACTAGACATGGTAGAAACTACAAAATGTATAACACGAGTAATGTAGAAAGAATTTTCAGCATGAAAAAAGAATCACAAAGTCATATATGCATGAAATACTATGCTCATATTATTTTAATTTCAGATTCACACATAGACTTCCCAAGTTTCAAAATTCTCCCTCAATTTAAGCCATGAGGATGCATAACCCCTATTTCACTACGAATGTAACAAAAACGAGTGAAATCCAAAGGTTTTGTAAAAATGTCAGCCAATTGTTGTTCGGTATCTACATGGTGAAGCACAATGTTCACTTTTTCGACATTATCACGGAGAAAGTGATACCTAATGTCAATGTGCTTAGTTCTCGAATGTTGTACGGGGTTTTTAGCAATGCAAATGGCACTAGTGTTATCACAAAACAGTGGAACACTATATAGATCAACCCCATAGTCCTTAAGTGTTTGAACAATCCAAAGAATTTGTGAGCAAGCACTAGAAGCAGCTACATATTCAGATTCGGCTGTGGATTGTGCAACTGAACTTTGTTTTCTAGAGGACCAGTCAACAAGTGAACTACCAAGAAAATGACAAGCACCAGAAGTACTTTTCCTATCAATCCTGAGAATCCTTTTGACGGCTCGACGATGTGAAGCACGTGGGGAGGTTTGAAACCGTGCACAAAGGTACCCTCCTTGGTTTGCTTGCTTTGCAGCCCCAAAAAGTACGTGAGTTCTCCCATCATACTCATCTCAAATTCTGAACTCATCATAGCTGAAAACTTGGACACAAGATCATGAGAAGCACAACCAAAGATAATATCATCCACATACACTTGAACAAATAATGAGTCATTACCATGCTTAAGCACAAAAAGAGTTTTATCAACCTTGCCCACGGTAAACCCCTTTTCAAGTAAGAATGTTTTTAACCTATCATACCATGCTCTAGGGGCTTGTTTGAGACCGTAAAAGGCTTTGGACAGTTTGTAAACATGATTAGGAAAATTTGGATTTTTCAAAACCAGGTGGTTGTTTGACATAAACCTCCTCATCTATGTAGCCATTAAGAAACGCACTTTTAACATCCATTTGATATAGCTTAAAACCTTTAGATGCAGCAATAGCTAACAAAATTCTTATGGCTTCTAATCTAGCAACAGGAGCAAAAGTTTCATCAAAATCTAGACCTTCAACTTGTGTGAAACCTTGAGCAACCAACCTAGCCTTATTCCTAACCAGAACCCCATCCTCACTTTGTTTATTTTTAAACACCCATTTAGTTCCAATTAAAATGTGACCTTGAGGTGGAGGTACAAGTTTCCAAACATTATTTCTTTCAAAATTTTCTAACTCTTCTTGCATGGCAATAATCCAAGATTCATTAGTGAGTGCATGTGATATATCTTTGGGCTCAAAAGAAGCAACAAAAGCAGAATGAGCATGAGAATTGGGGTCGAAAAACCTGGATCTTGTAACTCGTTTATGCAAGCTTCCAATAATTTGTTGTGGAGGATGACTTTTGAGAATCCGGAGGGGAGTGTACACTTCACAAGCTTCTTCTTCATGTTCATCACAAATAGATGAGCTTGTGATGTGAGGAGGATCTGGACCAGCAATGGTGGTCATCGGTGCTGGCTGTGAATCAAGATCAGGAGCTGGAAGAATGTCATTAGCTGCTGAATTTTCGGGCAGCAGCACCACTTCTTCCTCTTCTTCAAAAAAAATACTCTCCCCTTGCGGATATGAATCCAGACCTGCAATATTTGAACTAGTACCTGGGCTAGTTTCATCAAAAGAAATCTCACAATTCTCCACAATTTTGTTAGTATCAAGTAAAAGCACACGGTAGCCTCTAGTATGAGATGGATAACCAAGAAACATGCCATCAACAGATCTAGCTTCAAATTTATCAAGATTACCATGTTTCTTAACAATTCATTTGCAACCAAAGAACCTAAAGTGTGTGACACTAGGCCTATGCCCAAACCTGAGCTCATATGGTGTTTTACCTAGCTTAGCACGCAAGAAAACACGATTTGAGACATAACAAGCAGTTGCAATTGCATCAGCACAAAATTTCCTAGGAGTTTGATATTCATCAAGCATAGTCCTAGCCATCTCAACTAAGGTTCGGTTCTTTCTCTCTACAACACCGTTTTGTTGAGGTACATATGGTGAAGAAAATTGATGATCTATTGCATTTTCAGCACAAAAGTGATCAAATGATTGCTTTTAAATTCGGTTCCATTATCACTTCTAATTATTCTTAAAGGTCCTGGGTGATCAATTGATAATCTAAGATATAAAGTTATGAAGTGACTGAAAGCTTCATTCTTAGATGCCATAAAGTAAACCCAAGAGTATCTAGAATAGTCATCAACAATCACAAGAACATACCATTTACCTCCGAAGGATTGAACACGTAAAGGTCCTACGGTGTCAAGGTGTAAAAGTTGACCCGGTTCAGTTGTCATGGTCATTGTGAGAGGAGCATGTGAACCTGCAACCATCTTAGCATGTCTACAAGAAGAGCACACAATTTCTTTGTCCCCTTTAAGCTTAGGCAGCCCACATATGCGATCAAGAGCACTAACACGCATGAGATGATCGAAGCCTACGTGACCAAGTCTACGATGCCAAAAATATAAATCTATGGGATCATTTGCAACTAGACATCTATGCTTAGAGGAAGACATATCAAAATCAGCTTTAAAAACTCTTCCAAACTGAGACATGTTAAAGATAAGCTCACTATTTGAACCTATAACTTTGCAGCAGTTTTTATTGAAAATAATTTCCAGATTTTCATCTAGCAATTGTGAAACAGAAAGCAAGTTGTATTTCAAATTTTTGACAAGTGCCACATCCTTCAAAGTGTAGTGATCATTTACTCTAACCGAACCCTTAGCAATTATAGGAGTTGAAGAATTATCGGCAAAAGTAACATTCTCTACACGTGACACAAAAGAGAGAGAGGAGAACCATTCTTTGTTACCGGTCATGTGGTGTGAGCAACCTGAATCCACAATCCAAATGGTCTCCTTCCTCAAGCGTGTAACCTACATAGAAGCACAATACGTCGATGACTCAATACTGGGGTTAGTTAAAAGGCATTTAGGAATACAGTACTGAGTCACACGACGTCCAGCAGGAATAACATGCGAAAGCTGAGATAAAACAGCAGGTTTATGAGTCAAAGTTTGAGATTTTTTGTTCTTAACTACTGACCTATGAGGTGTTACTTGTGTAGCACAAAAATCAGTAGCTCCGGAGGCAAAAACTGAAGCTCCGGAGGCAAAAACTGAAGCTCCGGAGGTAAACTTTGAATATTTCTGACTCATAACAGCAGGTTGCATGTTCCTGACATTCGGTTTAGTATGTGCAGCAAATTTTGCATGAGAGTTATAAGATCTAGCTTGCATTCTTTCCTTTTTATGTTGTTTAGCTAGTCTATAACAAAAATCTATGACATGACCATCTCTACCACAATAGGTACAATGAAATATAACTTTGTGTTCATATCTAGATGAGCATGCAGTATGCTTATTTGAACCCGAATGTGACAACACTCCTGCAGATTTAAAAACCACTTCTTTTGTTTAGGAACTGTTTGAATCAAACCACTTCTTAATGATTTTACAATTTTAGGTGGATGTTCCTTAGCATGAGCATGTGAATCAAAACCTAAACCAGTTTTATTATTGCAAGACTTGGAAGAATTCAGCAGCAAGTTTAGGTTCTTATTCCCATTACAAAACCGATCTAATGTCCTATGCATGTTATCAAGTTTATTTGATAGATCAATGCAATTTCCACATTAAGTTTTTCCTCTTAATTTGCAATTGGAACAATATTTAACTTCATGAGAACGTAAAGCATTGTTCAATATAGAAATTTCTTTCATAGCATCTTGTAGTTTCTTATCAAGATCATCGCAAGTAGAACAATGCAAATCAATTGTAGAACAACAAGCATCTTTCAAGTTTTTATCATTAAGTGCAGCAAGCTTTTTGTTCTTTTCGATTTCAAGTTCAAGTTTATCAAGTGTGGAGGTGTGTGCACTTCTCAGAGAGGACAATTGTTCATATATTAAATCACATGAGGAACAACAATCATCACTAGGAATCAAGGATTTTAAACGATTAATTTCAGATTCTAGTGACTCAATTTTAACAGCATTGTCCCTAAGCTTTTTGTCCTTTTTCTTAACAATAATAGTGGCACGAGAAATAGCATCACACATTTCTTCGCAAGTAGGACATACCTCTTCGTTGTCACTGTTGTGTTCTGCATCCTCCATACTTGATTTTGATTTGCCCACCATGAAGCACAAATTTGCCAGATCATCTTCATCACTTCCAATGTCTACATCACTCGAGCCAAGTTCTTGAAGTACGGTGATGAAACTGTTTATCAGTTTGCGTCCTGTAAAACCCTTCTTTTTCTTGTTGGTGTTGCCAAAAGAGGACTTGACTTTATTCTGCTTTTCATCATGGTTAGAAGGACCTGAAAGGTTAGGGCAATCTGTACGAAAATGTCCTGTCTTACCACATTCAAAGCATCATTGAGGTCCGGAGCTTTCTCTCCTTCTTGTTCTCACATTTTGCAATGCTTTTGAGAACCTAGTAGAAAGAAGTACTAGCTCCTCCTCTGGAAACTCCTCAATCTGTTCCAGGGTTAGTGAAGACAATAAGCAAGTGTATTGCTAGATGATTGGCCAGAGCTAGGCATATCACGTTGTGAGACAAATGCAATAGTCTTATTTGAGTTCTTACGTGATATAATGTCAATTTCATGAGTTTTTAGCTTAGAATAAAGCACATCTAATGTAAGAATACTCATGACAGTGGATTCACGTATGGATGTTACTTTCATCTCCCAAATTGACATGTCTAATGCACTTAGTAATTGCCTAGCATTTTCAGCATCTGAAAAATTAACATTGACGCTACGCAAGTTGCTGAGAATTTTATTAAAGCGAGCAAAGAGGTAATCAATGAAATCACCGGGTTGCATCTCAAAGCGCATGTATTCTTTCTTGAACATATCCTGTCTTACCTCCTTGATCGTATTGGATCCTTCGTGGTAGTCACAAAGTGCTCTCCACACATCGTACGCCGATTGGAAGTGTGCAACACGGTCGAAGTCGCTCTGAGTTAGTCCTTGTATGATCAAGTTCTGAGCCTTGTTGTTGTTGTCGACATCTCTCGTGTTTGTAGCCGTGACATGATCGTTTGAAGGCACATCGTAAGGCTGTACACCTTTTCCCATATTGCAAAGCCTTGCTCCTGGATGAAAGCTTCCATGCGTGCCTTCCAAACCTGAAAATCAATACCACTAAACACACAAGGTTTGGCGGAGTATTTCTCCATGATGATTAGTCAAAAAACGTGAAAATCACAAATATTAGAGCAACCTGGCTCTGATACCAATTGTAGGATCGAAATACACGTGTAAAGCTACCAGAGGGGGGTGAATGGTAGATAAAAACTTTTCAGCGGAAGCAACAAAACACCCCTCAGCAGAAAACCAATCTGTTAAAGAAACCGTGTGTGCGACTAATCTAAACATGTTCAACTGTGACAAAACTAGTATAGATTGTAGAGAATCAAGTCACGAAGACGTCACAACAAGAATCATAAAAATCCGTTATGAGAAACTCAAGTTACGATCGAAAGATCGAACAAAGCTCAATCTGTCCTACGCGAGAAAAACAGTTCTGGAATACTGCAAATAAACTCATGTAGATCAGAAACCACAAATTCAATGAACGTGAAATTTTTACATATGATATATAATCAAGTTTTGAAGACAACCCAAAAAGAATCACATCAATTGGATCTGTAAAACTTGAGTTATGATAAAACCACCGAAGCAAGGTAGTGCTGAACAGAAACTCGACGAGGAAAACTTGTCTGAAGCAAGTCGGACGAACAAGGCATAAAAGTTCCTTTAGAATACGAATTTTATTTATCAAAACACAAGAGGAACAGCCCCAAAGTCGTGCACACACGAGCCTTGGCTTCCCTTGCTTATATAACCAGCCCTAAGGCCAACCCAATTCAAACTAGGACTCCTACTTGGATTCAAACTGTAACTTTCCAATACTGCTCAAGACTCTTCTACACGTAGATAGAAGCAATCTTAAGACTTCCAAACACCTTAGTAACGTCCCAAACATTCCTAAAACAACTCAAATTCTTGACCCACACGAAATTCTATCATAACCAACTCAAAACTTTCCATATTTGTGTCAAACACGACTTAGCCACAGCCTGAGTCCATAACCTAGTCGGTTGAACCTTTCTGACCAATTCTTTACGTCCACATCTCTTCATCACGCCTTGGAACCATGCAGCCACGTCCATGCACTCCTTGCACACATGCAAACATCTTCCAACGATGTCCAAGATACCTTCATATGCATTGTTCTTGATTCAAACATACTGCACAACCTCCCGATCAACTCAAGCACAATTCCTCCCGAACTTGGTTGTTGAACCGCATCTTCTCCCTAAGACTAGTTCAATGGATCCCGTCACCAGCCATGTCTTGAACTCAAGCAACACGTGCACATGAATAAACAACCAACACTTCTGAGCACAAGTCCTCGACTTGACTCTCGTTAGTTCTGAAACTACAACATCTTACATGAGCACCTCACATAAGCATGTTGTAAACCATAGCAAAATGATATCAGCCATAACAACCAAAACACACCAAAAACTTAGTAAAATAATACTAAGCAAACTTTCCATAAGAGTAAAGCAAGTTCGAAACATTGCAAGTTAAAAGCAGAACCATTGCAATCAAGCTCCGAACCTTACCAAAGCTAACAGGACCTTGAACCGGAGCTTACCAAAGCTAGTCGGACCTAGCGCCGGAGCTTACTAAAGCTTAGTCGGACCTAGCACGGAACTTACCAAAGCTAGTCGGACCTAGCACCGGAGCTAGCAAAAACAAGTCGGACATAGCCAAAATAAGTCAGACCTAGACAAAGCAAGTCGGACCTTACGTCGGACCTATCGTCGGACCTTGCATGAGCTCGGACCTAGAGTCATACCTTGTTAAAAAGGTGTTTTGGTAGTATTCAAAATTTTTATCGTCAAAGCCAATGTATTCAGCACACATAGGTCTCACACAGCTGAATTAAGGCTGAAGTTAATCAGAGGTTAGAGGTTGAGTTCTTTCGAGGTTGGGGTCATATGATACATTCCTGGAAAGCTTTGGAAGAGCTTTACAACATTTCTGTTGAGGTCCAGAGGTATTTCATCCCTTAACCAATCGAAAAATGCAGTAGAGTTGGAACTGTCCAGAAAACAGGGCAGAGCAAACACTCTGTAACTCTCTGTAAATTGAGCATAACTTCCTGCATAAAAATCCAAACATAGAAAATGAGGTAGTTCTGAAAAGTTTAAGAGATGGGTTACAACTTTGTAACAGAAAGTTTTGTCAGATTGGGAGTAGAATTAACTGGAATTCTTGGATCAATTCAGTACCTAAAGCAGGGAGGTGCTGTCAATTTTCTCCAGAAATTCTATCAACTTCAACATCTCATAACTTTTGAACCAGGAAATATCTTAGGCCAAGCAAATACTTTCTGGAAATCTATTGAAGTTAGCTTTAACTTTGATGTGGAGCTATAGAATTGGTTTTTCTTTTAGCATGGTCTAAATCAGGTTGAATTGGAAACTGGTCAGGGCTGTCATATTGGACAGCAGATAAGCAGTCAAATTTGTTTAAGTTTGAACTATGTTTCCAAGTTTTATGAGTTCAATGACATGTTTTATGTTATAACTCAAGGGTTTACTGTTCAAATAAATAATTGACATTTCTCAAATATGTTTTTACAGATGACAGCGGATAGACAGTTGGAGAACGGGTGGGTGGTGTCCCACTGTTCTCACTGCAGCGGCTATCCGGAAGCATTGAGGCAAATGATTCAATATTTCGGATACAGCAAGATGCCACAGTACTTCACCAAAGAAGAAGGTGAGGAGGGGAACAAGACGTGGATAATCCATGTCGAAGTTCCTGCAGGGCCTACGCCACCCGGTTGGGCGTCGTTCACCGTTACCGTGAGAGGCAAACAGCCGGAAGAAATGTGGCAAGTGGCAGCCTGTGACACTATGTCGCGATTCTGCCAACTACACGTGAGAGCTATGGAGGGCACTCCATACGTGCTTGTTCCGGTGGAGGGACGGGCTAATCACGTGTGGGAAGGGAGGTACATGGAGGCAACAGATCCGGGTTGCCCAAGGTACAGTTCTGCGGAGGCAAACCACAGTCTCCAATTGAGGGCAGGAAAAGCCGTGATGGACAGCCAAGCTGTTCATACGGATTGTCTTGCTGCAAAGCTCAAGGAGAGAACAAGCCGTGGAGACCATTTCGAGAGTTCTCACAGCGCACTCCACAATGTGCTCCTTCCGACGATAAAGCAACTGAACGAGCAACACAATCGGTTGCATCGTCTGAAGAAGGCGAAGAGAAAAAGCCGTGTTGACATCATGGCTTTGCAACAACAGGTGCAGGCTCTGACCCAGCAGAACGAGGTCCTTACTCAAGAGTGGGACGACGCTATTGAGGAGGGGCAAGGCTGGGAAGAGGACTACAACCAAGCCATGGACGAGGTGCACGCGTTGCAGGACCTCGTACCTCCGGTAATGGGCATACCGGTGGTAGGTGCCGTACCCGTGGTCTTGGGTCTTTCGGCAATGGGGGAACCTGAACCGGAAGAGGAGGTTGTGGACCCAGAGCCACCAGCAGAGGTACCGGAGGAGGACGACCCACAGGAGGTCGAATTCTACTCCGAGTAGGAGGTTACCATTGCCGAGTAGGGCAGCAAGGGTGATATAACCAAAACTTTTGTAATCGGTGATATGTCGTGTAGACAGTAGCATATGTATAGGTAGTGACGACATGAGCACGACTTCTCAGAGACCGAGAATAATGTATCTTGTATAACGTTATTCTTTATCAATATATGTGAATGTTGTGCAAATTATTCATGCGTCACTTCAAATACTTACTGTTTCATATGGAATTTTAAGTATGACATGTGCTGATCGCTGCTGTTCTGAATTTCAGAATGACTCGTACTCGTGCCGACCCGGATGTTGGGGGTTCCAGTCAGGGGGGAGAGACCTCCCAACAGCCTCCCGAGGACTCCTCGGGACAGCAACAGCCACAGCAGAAACAGCAACAAGCGCCACCGCCACTGCCAACGGTTACTTTGGCTGACATTGTGGCAGCGATGGCGGGCTCTCATCAGCAGCACACGGAGTTTCTGCAAACCCTCATTGCGAATACGTCTCGACCAGAGAGGCATCAAGATCGTGAGGAGTGTCAACAGATCTTCTCCACCGGCATTCAGGCTGGCGCTGCCAGTCCTACCTCTGCAGCAACAACAGCAGCAGCGGACGATGCCGCGTTCGTATGCACCTCAGCAGCGCATGCCGGGCTTTCGTCCCCCAAGCACCGGACAAGCAGCAGCCACATGCTACAAGTGTGGTCGTCCCGGACACTTCGCCAGCAGTTGTCCGGAGAGGCAAGGCGGCGGAGTTGAACCGCAACTTCCGAGGAGGAATCAACCCCGGAACCCCACTCATGCGTGGAGGGCAAACCCTAGGCCCGGCACCGTCCACCAACTTGCCATAGAGGACGTGCCGGAGGGAGAGCCAATCCTTGCGGATATGTTCCAACTCCACCAGCATCCCGCTATAGTGTTATTTGATTCAGGCGCCACGCATAGCTTCATTAGCCAAGCTTTTATTGCTAAATACAGCTTGCAAATACTATCCACCGATAGTCCATACTTGATTTGTTCACCGGGTGGGAAGATCTCAGCAAGTATGATGGTTCCAAAAGTGCCATTATGCTTAAAGGGTAGATTATACCCTACGTCTCTCATAGTTCTGGAGGGACAAAAGGTCGATGTCATCTTAGGGATGCCGTGGTTAAACCGCCACGGCGCTATTTTAGACACCATCCTCCAAATCGTGCACTTGAACTCAAAAGTGCACGAATCACACTCCTTATTTCTGGACAGTCCAGAAATCAAACTTCCAAGTATATATCAATCCACCACCATCAGATTGGAAGACATTCCAGTGGTCCGTGAGTTCCCTGACGTGTTCCCGGATGATTTACCATGGATGCCGCCCGACAGAGAGGTGGAGTTCAAGATTGAGCTTGCACCGGGAACCATGCCAATATCCCGAAGGCCGTACAAGATGGCACCCAAGGAATTGGCTGAACTGAAGACTCAGCTAACGGACTTGCTGGAGAAGGGTTTTATTAGGCTGAGCTCCTCGCCATGAGGCTGTTCGGCATTATTCGTGAAGAAGAAAGACGAGACGTTGCGGCTTTGCGTGGACTATCTTCCACTAAACGCCGTAACCATCAAGAATAAGTACCTGTTGCCACGGATCGACATGTTGTTTGATCAGTTGGTCGAAGCAAAGATCTTTACCAAGATGGACTTAAGCTCCGGGTACCACCAGATTAAAATACGGGCTGAGGATATCCCGAAGACAGCTTTCTCGGCGAGGTACGGACTTTATGAGTACCTGGTCATGTCCTTCGGCCTCACCAACGCTCCAGCTCACTTCATATATTTGATGAACTCGGTATTCATGCCGGAGCTGGACAAGTTTGTCGTGGTCTTCATCGATGACATATTGGTATATTCCAAGTCAGAGGAAGAACACAAGAAGCATCTGCGTATAGTCTTGCACGGCTGCGGGATCACAAGCTATACGCGAAATTCAGCAAGTGCGAATTCTGGATATCGCAAGTGCCTTTTCTCGGGCATATCATCTCGGCGGAGGGTATCGCTGTAGACCCGAGTAAGACACACAAGTGCTGAATTGGAAGTCCCCGAGAACTGTTCACGAGGTACGGAGTTTCCTCGGACTCGCGGGATATTATCGGAGGTTCATTCCGAACTTCTCGAAGATTGCCAAGCCTATGACAGAGCTGCTGAAGAAGGCTACCTAATATGTTTAGAGTCCAGCATGTGAAGCAGCATTCAAGGCTTTAGTGAAGCACCTAACATCAGCACCAGTTTTGGCGCAGCCAGACACAACAAAACCGTTCGATGTGTACTGCGATGCATCCGGCATTGGGCTCGGATGTGTGCTGATGCGTGCTGATGCAAGACCAAAGGGTGGTCGCGTATGGATCACGGCAGCTCAGAAACCATGAGCAGAATTATCCAACTCACCACTTGGAGCTTGCTGCCGTGGTGCTCGCGCTTAAAATGTGGAGGCACTACCTACTCGGTAACCTCATGCATTTATATACCGACCACAAAAGCCTCAAGTACATATTCACTCAGAAAGAGCTGAACATGAGGCAGCGAAGATGGTTAGAGTTGATAAAGGATTACAAAATAGAGATCCATTATCACCCCGGCAAGGCAAACGTAGTGGCGGATGCGCTGAGCCGCAAGTCACACGTCAACAACCTGACCATCACACCGTTGGAAGAGAGCGAGCCACCATTGCATGTGATTCCACATGGCGCTCTCTACAACTTAGCTTTAATCCCCACCATCCGTGAAGAGATAGCGGCAGCTCAGAAACATGACAAGGGCATGTCGCATTTGCGGAGACGTATAGACAGTGGGGAGCTGAAATATTTCCGGAAAGACGGAGACGGCGTCCTATGGTTCAAGGACCGGATCGTCGTACCCCGTAACCCGGAGTTACGGAAGAAAATCTTTCATGAGGCTCACTTGTCAAAGTATTATATTCACCCCGGCAGCAATAAAATGTATCAAGAACTCAGAAGCAAGTTTTGGTGGACACGGATGAAGCGGGAGATCGCAAAGTACGTGTCCCGAGTGTGATACATGTCGAAGGGTGAAGGCAAATCATATGCGGAAACCGGGACTCCTACGACCACTGGGCGTTCCTGCCTGGAAGTGGGAAGACGTGAGCATGGACTTTATTGTCGGTTTACCCACCACTTTCCAGAAACATGATTCTGTGTGGGTGATCGTCGACCGGCTCACCAAGGTTGCCCATTTTATCCCGGTCAACACCAACTACAACGCCAAGAAGTATGCTGAACTGTACATCTCACGGATCCTATGCTTGTACGGCGTACCCCGTACCATCATATCGGATCGGGGCACTTTATTTGTGTACCGTTTTTGGGAGCAGCTACACGCTGCATTGGGGACGAAGCTTATCCGTAGTTCAGCATACCACCCGCAGACAGATTGTGACACCCTCATTTCTGGTGTCAGCATATATTCATGTTTTATGAAGAGAAAACATTTTAAGAAAAGTAGGAACGGAGAAAAAATATCAAAAGGATAGCCAATAAAAGCCGAATCCAGTTCACAGAGAGCGCCGAAGATAACTTCCACGGCCTGCTGGCCACGTGGCGTATTCGGAGCTCATCCCTGCGAAGTGGGGAGAGGACTGCCGCTAAACTGGCTACGTGGCAGGCTCGGGGCTCATCTCCGCAAAGGGGGAGAGGTCCGACCCTGTGGGACACGTGTTGCCCCCGGAGCTAGCCTCTGCGGAAGAAGCAAAGGCATTTCCGCAGGACACATGTCACCATCAGAGCTAGTCACCGCGGAAATCAGAGGACCAGTCGCGCGGGATACGTGTCGATCTCGGAGCTCACCTCTGAGAGGTCCGGTTCTATCGGACACGTGTCGCCACCGGAGCTTATCTCCGGGAGGTCCATCACTGTTGGACACGTGTTAACCTCGGAGCTCGTCTCTAAGAGGAAGGGAAGTCTGGCGCTGGAGCTACCTCCGGAGAGAGGAAAGGTTCGGCACTGACACTTGGCGTGTGCGGAGCCACCTCCGAATAAGAGAGGAGGTCCCGAACGCTAGGATACGTGGCGCACGTGGAGCTCACCTCCGAAGGAGAGGAAGGTCTTGCTCGCTTGACACGCGGAACCACCGGAGCTCGTCTTTGAGGAAAAGGAGAGACCAGGCCCCGATGGACACGTGGAGCTTCCGGAGCTCATCACCGAGGAGGTAACGAGTTCTGGAGCGGTTTTTGGATTCTGTACGCGTAGAAATACCGGTACGGAGAAGAAACCGACCCGGATTCCACAATGATACCGCACCAAATCGACTAGATATAAGATTAAGATTCGACGACAATCTGAATAGAACTCTCAAATCGAAGTCCGATCAGATTAGGACTCTTCTCTTCCCGATTATAAATAGAACCCATAACCTCTGGCCGAAACCACAAACTTCTTTTCCAACTCCTAAGCCGACGACTTAGAGCCCTAGCCTCAACTCGCCGAGAAAGCCATCGCCGGAGTTCAGCAAGGAAGATCGCCAGAAGAGAGTCCAACGATCGAAGAAGGATCAGAGACCGAGAAGAACGTAAGGTAGGTCTCCAATACCACCTTACGACATCGTTATGTTTCCTTTGCATCTGTTCTTCGATTCTTTTCGAACAGAAGCTTTCTCGTGGACAGATCACTTGTTGATCGGGTTGATCTAAAGACAAGGTCATCGCCACGTCCACATCTGATCCAAACATCTCTGTTTCATCATAAGGCCATACAAGAACACGAACAAAACCGATCTGATAAAGCTGATCATAGGATAGCATGCATATGCATCATCGCATCTAGTTAAAGTTTGTGCATGATATTGATTGTTATGAATCTTGTATGTGCGTGATCCTGTATAGCAGGACAAGCTCAGGGAGCTGTTTACGACGAGCTGCAACAACAAGGTTTTGAGATCCGAGAGCAACCGGAACCGCAAGAACAAGGCAAGTGCTCCTTGACCATATTGATCCTATGTTTTGGGTAAAACTGGTTTGTCTTGCAAAAAGGTGTGCGTGCTTAGTCAAACATGATGGGAAACCCTTTTATAGGAGTTTGCTAGCTTTGGTTAAACCACCCTTGTCGCCAGGGATGTTTATGAGTCGGGTATGGTTTTACTTTTATGCTTCACTGAGTCCATGGGATTGGGAAGTGAGATAGATGTGTCTAGCTAACTGCACTCGTAATGATAAATTGATGTTGTTAAATGGACATGGATCGGAGGGAGATCTAGGCAAGCCTGGGTTTGTGAATGAGGTAGCATGAGATGGTGGTTTACTTGCCGTAGATCTAAGGACTGGTTCATGCATGCACATGCCAGGATAACAGTGCCACCACAAGGCCAAGTATGGGTGCGGCTTAGCTGAGTAATTAGGTAAGTTGCTAGATTGTTATGGACTGTGGGAGGCGCGGGGAATGGGAGTCGAGTGAGGACTGCCCTGGGAACTGCATGGCACAAGAGGGGGCCCGTGGGTGGGAGAATTGGAGATTCTAGCCTGCCGATGAAACCTTAGTGAGTCCATACATCTAGTAGCCCCTTTGTAAAGGCTATTTTGTGATCTCTTGGCCATACACCGACGATTGTGTACTGGTATAATGGAGGTTCTGCAGTCGCCGACGGGTGACGAAATCATAAACTTGTGGGTAAAGAGGTGCAAACTCTACAGAGTTCTTAAAACTATCATGATAGTCGAGCTTACAGTCACGAGCGCCTGGCCAACTGCCATGATTAGTTGGGATGGTTATTTGTTATGGTTTTGGATGGTTTAGTTTTGGGACTGTTGAGTCCGGGTGATAAGATGGTTGCATGACTGTTGAGTCATGGCAACAAGGTTGGTCTCGGTGGGAGACGAAGTTGTTTTATGAGGTGAAATGGTAGCGAATACAGGATGGTATTCGTGAGATGGTAGCAAATACGAGGAGGTATTCGTGAGCGAGAATGAGGTTGATTGATGACTGGTTATGAACATGACGGAGGTATGATTGGTATTTTAATACATGCTGGGATTACATTCACTTAAAGATAAGTCGCTATTTTATCGTGCTTTTGATAAATAACTTTGCTTTTCTGCAAATGAGCCCTTTTTATACCTACCTTGCTATGAGCTTCATATCATATTTTCCCGCACTTGCTGAGTACATCATTGTACTCAAACTTGCATAATTATTTCATCATCATCAGCAGCAGGAGAAGACTACTATGAAGACCAAGTGGAGCATTAAGGCGTGTGATCTGTTCTCAACCTTGCCTGTGGGAATGGAATAGAGATGGAGTCATCGCTGCTTAGATTTGCTTCCGCATTAGTTAAATTGCTTCCGCATTAGTTAGAAGACTTTCCGCTGCATAGAAATAAGACTTCCGCTGTGAGCATGAGTCCAAGACTCATGAGACATTGTAATAAACTCTTTTATTCGTGGTTATATATATTCTGAATTCAGTTTATGGAATATATGTGTATGTGTTATGAACATCCTGGGCACACATATGCATTAGTTCTCGGTTCCGTGGTTTTCCATAGAATTGAGGGCGTCACAGATTGGTATCAGAGCCACGGGTTGACAATAGGTTACACGCCTAGATAGAAATCATAGATTGATATTAGAGCCACGGGTTGACAGTTGGTTACACACCTAAATAGGAAACACAGAGTGGTATAAAAAAACCATAGATAGGGGTAGATTACACACCTAGATACAATCACAGATTGGTATTGGACACAGATTGGTAGTGTGGCGGACCGGAATCCGCTCATCCAGGATCGCAGAGGGTGGTGCCGCATGATGCGACACCTGACAGCACACGTCATAAGAACACAATATATTACATGGGAAAACAACTGAACTGTACAAAGTAGTACACTACTCAGTTATAAACTACTATTTATGTTACACAGCGGAAGTCTACACTATACAACTCATGTCCGCCTATCTAGCAAAAGTTGGTTGCCCAGCCCTAGGGCAACCCAAACTAGCTGCACATTTCATTTCAGCGCGGCGTGTACGGCTCCCACTCAGCCGTAGTCCCCGACGGAGGGTAGCCCTCGCCGGTGGACTCGTAACCTGAGTCCGTGGGTGGCTCCTCACCTGAGAAACACTTAAGCAGCAACCGTGAGCACGATGGCTCAACAAGACTTAACCGACTCATCTAAGCATGGAACTCTACATGAGGGATACAATGAACATAGGAGAGTAACAGTGCATCAATGGACACGCCTACAAGTTCATCCTTAATTCATCTTTTAGCCACAAGTTACATTTCAGGAATCTGAAATTTAGTAAGCAGTATTTGGTGGCACACATGTAGCAATAAAATTATATCATAACAGCAATATTGAAGTATAACATTCCATAAATTATCTACGTTACGACGCAGTGAACAAGCGGTACTCGTCACCGTGAGGGACGGCGAATCGACTCGATATACACCTGTAGGGAAACCCAAAGAGCACGTCACGTACGCCCACCCGTGGAGCTGCACAGCATGCTCACTCGATGTCGTACGGGACAACCTTTCACCCAACAGCCCAAATGTCGAACCGGTCGCACCGAAACGAGCAGGAGGTTCCCCACATGGAGCATCTCTCTATGCCCGTTGGCAGATTTCCACCTTGCTACCCTCAGCCTACACCTATAAATCGGTGCGTTATGCCTCGACGCCCGGAGGTTTAGGCTACATCGGTTTATCGGGGCCCATATATCCGATATGCCTTCGGTACGTTCAATACTTGTTCAGCAGGGACGCACACGGATCGGTCCTCAATCGACACGGACAGGGCTGCACACACAAGACTTCCTCTTGCTGCGCCCTAGCCCCTGCCTAGTCTCATTTTCATTACTAAAGTGATCTCACATCACTCGAACCAAACCTGTGTGTCCCAAACCTAACTCGCGAGTAGATTCCAACTACTCGACTTGTACTGAAGTCCTATGAATCATTAAGCATCGCCTGTCTACTCGAGGTCTTAGACACTACCCTCACTCTTATGGAAAAGTTCTGGTCATGCAAGTGGGATATTCATCCATCCTACACCTAATGCACATACACACTTCACTCTACGTATATAAACAAAGTAAACACCTTATAGAAGGCTTAATGCAAACCGGGGCTTGCCTTGTTGCTGCTGGTCAGGGGTTAGTTCTTCTTCCGGAAGGAGGAAGTCGAGTACCTCCGGAGCCTCCTCGCCTTCAGCGACTACACATTAATGAAATACTACATGTTAATGAATATGCACATGAGTTTGTTGTAATGCTTCTGCTACAAGTTCTAGTAACAAATTTTTAACAACTGGAACTCTGTTTAAGAATTTAAAATGAAACTGGGGCTAGTGGTTTGGGTTTGGACCTAAGCACATGGTTAAGTGCTAAGGGGTTTTCCCCCTCTTCCATATTAATCACCTCAAGTGGTTACACAGAACAGGGGTGGTCCAGAGCTCCAATGGAGCTGAGAATTTTTGTGTGAGTTCCTTGTCACAAGAAAACTCTCTGGACCAAAACTTAGCGCTTTCATTGATTGGTTTGTTCAGAATAATTTTCTTAGCAAATAAGCAGGGAAGAATTAATTCGAGGTAACACCCCTGTTCATGCCCAACTTAGTGAACTACAATTTCAATTATAGCTCCTAGAGTTTGCATGAATTTTCCTAGCATTTTTTGAGCTAAGATCTGCCCAGAACTGAATTCCCAAGTTTTGGAAATTCTCTGAAAGTGTTTCTGTATTCTATTGAACACAGCACATTCAAATCTGAATTGCCCTGATCAAATCAACTCCAAATGGTCTGAAACTTTTACAGGGGTTCACTAACATCCTAATGAATATTCTGGCCAAATTTGAGGATTTTTGGATGAACCAAACTCCCTCTAAAATTCTTTTGCTGAAATGTTTTAAATAATTTTCCAGAATTAAATATGGGTTTCATACACATTGCGTTGAATATTTGGATAGAGCTATGCCAGATGAATCCAACCCAATTTGAATCACTAAATTTGGAGCTTCCTAGCAAAAGTTATGAGGTTCTAAAGTTTGGGAAAATTCTGGAATTCGAATTAACCGGGAAAAGTTCAAATCCCTGACAGCGGGCCAAGCCCCCACGTGTCACCACCTCGGCTACACCACACAGGGCCACAGGACTGTTCTCCGCGTTGTCACAGATGATCCGGTGCAACAGAAAATCCCCACACTGTGTATTGAGCGACTGACGAGCGGGCCCGGCCGGCTCGTCTTTTTCCTCGCGCCAGCCCCTTTTCCCGCGCCGCCCCCTCGCCGGCACCTCACTGAATCTCGCCGGACCTGGCTTCCCGGCCGCCTCTCGGCCGGAAACTCGCCGCCTGGGCCTAATTTTGTGCGCTGAACACGATGGCACTTACTTCTCCGGCCGCCGGTGGCCCTAACCTAGCTGGCGACGGTGCAGCGGCTCGGGGTCACTTTGGCTATGTCACCCGGCCAACTTAGCCCGCCAAAACCTCGGTGGAAGGGCTCTTCAGCACCGGGGGATCTCAGGGAAGGTCAACAGGGCCATGCAAAGGCTCGGGGAGAGCTCTAACCTAGCCATCACCGTGAGCCCGATCCTTCCCGCCATACCCACGGTTGGAAAACCGGGAAATACGCCGGCTACAGCCAAAATCAAGCTAGGGTTGTGAAGTGAACATTGGCACCGTCAAGTCTAGCTCCTGTGAGTGCAGTATGATGTTCTCTAAGCAAGTATACGTTGGGAATTTGCGGTGTTCTTACCATAAGGTGGTTCTGCACCGGCCGGAAGTGTTTTGCGAAATTCACCGGCGATGATTGGTCACTGGGTCTAGGCTTTGGGGTTGAGCAGCGTGGAGCCTGGGCGCGTCCAAAACCGCTCTTTCTTGGTCGTGACAAGCCCTCTGCCGAGCTGCCCACGGGAGCACCTTTGCTCGGTTCTTCCTGGCCACCGTGAAGAACGCCGTTTGCTCGGGTTGTGGTGGCTCAGATTGACTGAAACTGGTGCGGGGAGGTCGTGGGAGGTCTGGGGTTGCTGGTTTGCTGGGTTGCCGACGTTTGCACACGAGAGGCAATCGCTTCCGAGCGTCTCAATCACGGCGGCTTCTCCTCGGCGTTCTGTCGTGTGAGAGGACGAGCGCTGGAGGTCGTCTCAGTGTTGTGGCAAGCTGGGGCACGGCTGAGAGTTACTGCACCCCACGAGGGGCTCGCCAGCATGCACGGGAAGAGCAGGAGCTGTCGCCTGGTGCTTCTCGGTGAGTCACGGTGGAACCTCGGCTCTGTTCTGAGTGCAAGACTTAACCCCTAAGGCTATTGATCTTTGTGCATTTATAACCTCCCCAATGACATGTGGGTCCCACCAGTCAGTCCCCTATCCCTTAAAAGAACTCCAAAAACTTGGCAAGTGATGAATTCAAATGTTTGGAGTCTCAAACTGAGCTACATTTGTATAGTTGGGCAAATTTCCCCCAAATTCAAATGTATAATTGAATTCTTTGCACATTTGGATCCTTTTTGGAAAAATGGGTAGCAAACCTTTTCACAATTTATTGAAACTTTGCCTCCCCACTAATTTGGACCTAAAGAATCCAATTATGCTCTTGGATTCTTGTGTTAGCCGCTGCAACCAAGAGTTTGAACACAACAGTTTCGAATTACCATTATGTCCTCCCCTCATTTGAATTTTTGAGTTGGACGTTAGTTCAAATTCTGATTTTTCAGACCCTCCCATTGCACTTGAGTACTTCACTCAATGGTCTCAATCCAACTAGGGTCCAAACATGTGAATGGCTCTAAGTTGGTTTTAGAACCACCTCTCATGTGTAGAAAGTTTGAACCCCTACCCTTTTGATGGAGGTTACTTGCTCTTCACAATTCTTCACAAAAAATTCACCTCAAAACTGTGGTGTTGTGAGGTGATGAAAAGTTTATGCATGTCCCTTTTCTTGGGCTTTTACATCCCTCCCCCCTTAAGAGAATCTCGTCCCGAGATTATAAAAGAAGAGACAGCGATGTAGTAGGGACTTACCCGTGTTGGGACGCCATGAACTCCGGGTAATTTGAGAGATGGAATTCCTCGCTCTCCCAGGTCGCTTCTTCGGCGGTGTGGTTGCTCCAGAGTATCTTGTAGAACCACAGCATTCTGCTACGCGTGATTCTGGCTTTCTCATCAAGAATTGCCACCGGGTATTCATCATATGTCAAATCCGGTTGCAACTCGCCGATGTCTTCGGTAGGAACAGCACCTGTATGCTTCAGACATTTTCTCAGTTGTGAAACATGGAAAACGTCATGGACACCGGTAAGAGATGCTGGTAGCTCCAATCTATATGCCGCTGGTCCACACTTCTCGGTGATAGCATAGGCCCCAATGAAACGGGGAGCGAGCTTCCCCTTCACATTGAACCGGTGCACGCCCTTCATCG
The DNA here is from genome assembly GCA_030760725.1 of Neostapfia colusana. NCBI lineage: Eukaryota > Viridiplantae > Streptophyta > Magnoliopsida > Poales > Poaceae > Neostapfia > Neostapfia colusana. The sequence goes on from JASWHV010000003.1 coordinate 89,135,183, forward strand.
GAGACACGTGGAGGTACACGTGTTCACCGACGTCAAAGTGCAATGGTCTACGCCTCTTATCAGCGTAGCTCTTCTGCCGGGATTGAGCGGCCTTCAAGTTGCCTTGAATTGTCCGAACGCGCTCTTCGGCGTCGTTCACCACATCAACCCCGAATGTGACCCTTTCACCGGACTCGCACCAGTTTAATGGGGTGCGGCATTTGCGACCGTAGAGAGCTTTGTAGGGTGCCATCTTGATACTCGCCTGATAGCCGTTGTTGTACGAGAATTCCGCCAACGGTAGGTGATCATCCCAGTTCCTACCGTGGTGGATGACACATGCTCTCAACATGTCTTCCAAAACCTGATTCACCCTCTCTGTTTGGCCATCTGTCTGAGGTTGGTAGGCGGAGCTCCTGATCAGCTTCGTACCCAATTCCACGTGTAATTGCTCCCAAAAGCGAGATACAAATAATGCACCTCGATCTGAGACGATGGTCTTGGGTACCCCATATAAGCATAGGATCTTTGCTATGTACAGCTCCGCATATTTGCCGGCATTGTAACGTGTATTCACCGGAATGAAGTGAGCCGTCTTGGTTAACCGATCGACGATTACCCAAATGGAGTCATGTTTGTTGGAAGTTAGGGGCAATCCCACAATGAAATCCATGCTCACATCTTCCCATTTCCATGCTGGGATCTTCAGGGGTTGCAACAGCCCTGATTTCCTCATATGATCAGCCTTCACTCGTCTACACGTATCGCACTCGGATATGTACTTCGCTACCTCCCGCTTCATCCGTGTCCACCAAAATTTCTTTTTCAAATCCTGGTACATTTTGTTGCTGCCCGGATGAATGGAGTACTTAGACAAGTGAGCTTCATCGAGGATCCTTTTTCTTAACTCCATATCCCGGGGTACGACTATGCGGTCATTAAACCATAGCGTCCCCTCCTCATCCTTCCGGAAACATTTGATCTCCCTGTTGTCTATCCGTCTCCGGAGATGTGCCATACCCTTATCAATCTTCTGAGCTGCAATGATGTCCTCCCTAATAGTAGGGATGAGGGCAAGGTTATACAGCGATCCATAAGGAACCAAGTATAAACTCGGCTCTTCCTCCTCCACTGGTGTAATGGTGAGGTTATGGACATGTGATTTCCGACTCAGCGCGTGTAACACCCCAAAATCCTGTTAAGAGGGGAATTTAAAATTTTTTGGACGTGTTGCATGTATTGCAAAAATTTAAATTCAAACTGGAATTCAATTTAAACTCAAAACAGAAAAGAAATAGAAAAAGAAAAAGGAAAACAGAAAAAAACCGGCCAGTGGGCCGAAACCCACCAGCCGGCCCACCCGATTCCGCGCCAGCCGGCAGCCGCGCGCGCCCCCTTCTTCCCACTGACATGCGGGGCCCGCCAGTCTTTCTTCCTCCTCGCGCTCGCGCCCGCGCTCGGCCGGACTCTCTCACCCCGAATCAAAACCGACCGGAAAATCTCACGTATCCCAGCCGACTTCCGGACCCCGAAGACTCCAGCTCGATCTAAACCAACCCGCCGCCCTCCCCCCGTCTATAAAAACCCCGGCCGTACCGTTTTCCCCATGATCTGCCGATTTTCTCTCCGGTGAGAACCCGAGCCCCTCCGGCGAATTCTGCCCGATCTACGCTCGGGAATTCCGATCTAACTCGCTGGTCTTGATCCACCGCCTCCGGGGAACCTTGCAGGTGCAGAAAACTCGGTGATTTGCGGTTCAAACACAGTGCCGACGAGCCTCGCCGTGAATTCACCTCGGACCTTGTCGCCGATCGCCTTCCAGGACCTCTGAGCTCAAGAAAACCCCCGAGGTGAGATCCCCGACCTCCCCTCTACCGATCTATGCCATAAAATCACAGTTCTAGGAAGAATTTACGAAGATCCGAAACTCTCCAGCGAGATCGCCGCCGGGCAGCGCCGCCCGCGCTCGATCAGAGCGACGTGGCCGCTTGTGCACCGTTTATTTTAAATCGCACGGTAGAGTTTAAATCCCCGCGTACCGGTTCGACGTTATAATCTCAGCTGTCTGTTTTAAATCGGACAGTCCACGTCAGCCCCGCGTTATAAAGGTCGGGATTCTTACACGCTACCCCTTGGGGATCTCGGAAAATACGAGCTAACCCTAGAAACTTCTGATCTAGCCCCTGGAACTTCAGAAAATCATGTAAATTCATTTAAAAATCAGTTTTAGCCCCTGGACTTAATAAAAATTAGGAAAACCCCTCTGTTATGTGTAGTTAGACCCCTGGAAATTCTTAAAATAATATAATAGACCCTGTAGTGGGGTGAGTTTATCTTTTTAACCCTATGTGATATTAAATTTAGGAATTTGAATATGTGATTGGTATTTAAAATTTAAAAGATGGGACAAACACATTGTAAATTCAAATTAAAAACTTTCCTAGTACTTGGAAAACTTTTGAGTGAGATAAAAATAGATTTTTGGCTGAAATGAATCTGTCTAATTGATTATTCACATTTATTAGTTATAGGGACACATTTTTAAGTAGAGAATAATTCTGAAAATTAGTAAAATAAATGTAAAATAGTTCACATCAGAGGAGAAGTTCAAAAATATATTATTTAATATTTTAGACCCAAAACCTATTCTGTTTAGATGAGGTGTCTTACTATTTTCATAATAAAGTTCACATTTAGGCATAGGAAATAAATCTGAAAATATAGCAAGCTAGGTATGAATAACTAGAAAATGATAAATGAAGTTTCCAAAATCCAAAGAATTCAGTCTAGGGTTGGTAGAAGGTCTGAAGACACATTTGGAGTAGAAAAATACCTTCCATGCATACTTGGTAGCTAAAATGTGTATCAATTGAATATAAGGAATTTATTTAAATTGGAAATTCATATATAGTATGCAAACATAAATCTGAATACAAAAGTTAGAAATCATATGAACATGTTTAAAAGTGCATGTAAGCCCAAAATCAACACACATAGAGTAACCACAACACATAGAAATGTGAATGACTTTCACAAATGTGAATGTGTGGTTTGTATGAAGTGGAAGTATGAACTATGTTTTATGGATTGTTGTTTTTCTTTTGCTATGTGTGATGGTATGAGTACAACCTGCTCCAGAGCAAGTTTTTCCCTTCCAAGAACAAGACTTTCCATTCCCAGAGCAGCAGGAAGAAGGCAAGTGTAACACCCCAAATTTTTTAGTCAAGACTCAAAATTTTGATTTAGAACCATAAACCATGTTCAGAGGGGAATTTAGAAATTTTTGGACGTATTGCATGTTTTGCAAAAATTCAAATTCAAACTGGAATTCAAATTATACTCAAAACAGAAAAGAAATGAAAAAGAAAAAGGAAAACCAGAAAAAAACTGGCCAGTGGGCCGAAACCCCAGCCGGCCCAGCTAACCCCCGCGCAGCCCGCCCCCGCGCGCGCCGCGCTGCCCCTCGCTGACGGGTGGGACCCGCCTGTCATCCCTAACCCCGCGACCCCGGACTCTTCTCCGCGCGCGCGCGATCGCAACCGATCGGGAAACCGCGCTCCGCAGCAGAATTCTGGACCCTGAGGGCTCTAACTCGATCACAACAGAACCACCGCCCTCCCCCGGCTATAAAAACAACCGATCCGATCAGTTTTTCGCACGCGATCGCCGATTTTCACTCCGGTGAGCACCGAGACTTCGCCGGTGAATTCTGGCCGATCTAAGCTCGGAAACTCTGATCTAACTCGTTGGTCTTGATCCACCGCCTCCGGGGAACTTTGCAGGTGCAGAAAACCCGAAGATATACGGTGCAAATCCAGCTCCGACGAGCTTCGCCGTGGTTTTGCCTCGGACCTCGCCGCCGAGCACTTTCCAGGACCCCCGAGCTCGAGAAAACCCCCGAGGTGAGATCCCTGACCTCCCCTCTACCGATCTAGGCCATAAGATCACAGTTCTAGGCAGAATTCTCGAGGATCCGAAAGTTTCCGGCGAGATCGCCGCTTCCCGCCGCCGTGCGCCGCCGGCAGCGCCGCCCGCGCTCGATCAGAGCGACGTGGCCGCTTGTGCGCCGTTTATTTTAAATCGCACGGTAGACTTTAAAACCCCGCGTACCGGTTCGATGTTATAATCTCAGCCGTCGGTTTAAAATCAGACGGTCCACGTCAGCCCCGCGTTATAAAGACTGGAATTCTTACGTGCTACCCCCTGGGGTTCTCTGGAATTGAGAGCTAGCCCCGGAAACTTCAGATCTAGCCCCTGGAACTCCAGAAAATCATGTAAATTCATTTAAAAATCAGTTTTAGCCCCTGGACTTAATAGAAATTAGGAAAAACACCTCTGACAAGTGTAGCTAGACCCCTGGAAATTATGAAAATAATATTATAGACCCTGTAATGAGGTGAATTCATTATTTTAGCTCTGTTTAGTATTTAATTTAGAAAATTGAATATGAAACTAGTGTTTAAATATTAAAAAGGGGGACAAACATAATTGTCAAATTTATTAAAAACTTTCTCAGTACTTAGAAAACTTTGGAGTGAGATAAAAATATATTTTTAGGCTGAAATAAATCTGTTTCATCTATTATTCACATTTAATAGTATAGGGACACATTTGTAAGTAAAGAATAGTTAAAGAAAAATAGGAAAAATAATTATGAAATAGTATACATCAGAAGCCAAGGTCAAAATATGATCTTAAATTATTTAGGACCAGAATCTAATCTGTTTAGGTAGTGTGTATTACTAATTTAATAATAAAATGCACAATTATGCATAAGAATATAAATCTGAAAATATAGAGACTAGTAGATGATAAATGGAGTTTCTAAAGTACAAAGAATTCAGTTTAGGGTTGATAGAAATTATGAAGGCACATATGGAGAAGAAAAATACTTTTCATACATACTTGGTAGTTTAATATATAAGGAATTTATTTAAAACTGAAACACACATATATATATGTATATATATATAGTATGTGAGTATAAATATGAACACCAAAGTAGGAATCCTATACATGTAAATGAAAGTGTATGCAAGCCCCAAATCAACACACATAGAGTATCCACAACACATAAAATGGTAAAGAAACTTTCATAAATGTGAATGTGTGGTTTGTATAAAGTGGAAGTGTGAACTATGTCTTATGATTGTTGTTTTTCTTTTGCTATGTGTGATGGTATGAAGTAGAACCTGCTCAAGAACAAGTTATTCAATTCCAAGACCAAGACTACCCATTTCAAGAGCAGCAAGAAGGAGGCAAGTGTCCTTGACCACTTTGATCCTATGCTAGGATGTGTAGATAGAATTATTTGCATTGTCAAGTTAAATATGAAACCCATGCTAGGAAAGTTTCCCTAGAATTGCATTACCTTATTTCCTTGAAGCTTGGGTTGGGATTTATTTTGTCATGTCATTTATGTCCATGCATATGCTTAGCCATGCTTAGAATGGGATATTTGGGACATGAGATCATCAGTTTATGTTACCATACTCTTGAATGAGATATTGTGAGTTATGTAGAGGTAGGGATCAAGGCAAGTTGGATGTTTTGGTTGTGTGCTGGGTGCACGAGACTTGGGTTTGTGTTTAGTACTTGCCTGGATCCTAAGGACCGGTTCATGGAGCATGTAACCCGGCTTTACAGTGCCAACCACATGCTGAGATGGGGCAGCTTAGCCAATTAATTAGGTGTATCCCCGGCGTAGTATGGGTGGTTGGATGGTGCGGGGAATAGGAGTCAGCTGGACTGCCATATGAACCGCAAGGCTCAAGAGGGGGCCACTGCAGCGGGGTTGGAGCCTCTTGTATGCTGTTAGGGGTGAAACCTCAGTGGGCCCACGCTCGTCGGGAATCCCTTTGTAAAGGCTTCGTAGTGATCTCCTGGCTACACACCTGGGAAGTGTGAATGTGGTTCGTAGCCACTGGCATAATGGAGGTTCTTTTAGTCCACCCGGCAACGGGGGATGAAATCACTACTTGTGGGTACAGTGGTACAAACTCTGCAGAGTCAAAACTGTCTTGACAGCCGTGCTCACGGTTAAGAGCGGCCTGGACTTATTCATGATTAGAGAGTTGATGGTTTTGGAAGTTAAGCGGGGAGCTTAACATTGGAAATGATGATTATGGTTATTGGTTTATGATGATGGGATGGGAGATTTGGACCATTTCACCTGTGTAGTAATGTAGGTGCTTAATAAGCTAAGGTGATAGGTATTAATTGCGTAGTGCTTTAACCATGAGTTCAACCTCTCCTTGTTCTAGCCATGCATGATATAATTTTCCCACACTTGCTGAGTACCATTGGTACTCAACCTTGCATATTTGTTGGTTTATATTGCTGCTCAGGTCAAGATAATGAGATGGTGTATAATGATCAAGATTTTGGACCCGAGGAAGGTTTCTAGGTTCATGAAGACCCCCGGGCAACACCTGTGATGGAGCCCTAAAGAATAATATTCCGCTGCTAGTTTATTTACTTGTGATGAACTTATTATTGTCCATCGAGACATTTGCTATGTAAGACTTATTTATATTCAACACCTGGCTTGTAATAAATGATGCTTCACTATTTGTCATCACATGTATGAGAAAATGATCCTGGCATACATGTGATATTCACTTGGTTGTTCTTCGGAAAAACCGGGTGTGACATATTACGGGAAAACTTAGGCTTACGGTGAGGATCCGGTAGTTGGCCCAAGTAAGGACTATATTAGCATAGTTACTTAAAGTGTAAAAGACTAACCTATGTGTTGTAATTCTGAATGTTAATTATGTAATGACGCACCTACGTTCTGGTAAGAATGGTAAGGAATGCCACCGAAAGCGGTTCAATTTCGGTTAGCTCCCCTGACGAGGAACGTGGTTCAGGGATAGGTCTCACAGCTTGGTGTGAGACGTCAATATGAAACTCTTGGAATCTTCATGTTCCTGAGTTCATATGAAACGCTGATCCCTAGCGTGCATTAGTAACGCGAGAGTGTGTTCGTCTGGAAATAGCCCAGGAGGACATACGCAGCGCTTGCCATCAGCGTGCCCTGCAGGGCAGTAGGTGGTATCTGTTGGGTTGATAACATTCCCAACCGTGACGACCCGTTCATGACATACTCGGGTTCCCCGTCGTGTGGTGTTGAAACACGATCACGTACCTTGAGACGTGACCTAACTCAAGGACGGTCGTATGACAATGATACGGGCGTTTGTATTTACTTTTAAATATGATCCTGCCTGAAATGAAAACAACCATTGAGTGCACTATTATTGTGTGGTCTTCTGCAGGTACTAACCACGTATGTGTCCGTGTAGTAAATGTGTGCGAGAGACCATTTAGGGCCACACTTGAGACGTATATGCCGGTATAATCCGGTTAGGATTTTCTTTTGTGAGGAACGTAGTACCGAGATATCATAGGCATATGCATGAAAAATAATGATAAGAAGTAATTAAAATCACTAGATTCAACATTTAGGACCCTGATTGGGTATAAGAATGTGATAGTGGAGCAGGATAGCCAAAGGAATGAAAAACAGAGTGCTCTGTTTTGGGGCAGCAAGTTTGCTGACCTTCAACAGGGCATAACTCCCAGGTCTTTTAGCCTAGGGAGGTGTGGTATATAGTTCTGGAAAGGTATTTAAGTACTATACAACTTTGTTATAGACTTCCAGAGCTGAAACACACCTTAAGATGGCTTAAATTCCAGAGGAATGTAAACTGTCCAGAACCAGGACAGGGTTAAAACACTCTCGGAACTGTCCTATTTTTTTTCAAACATAACTCCCAGTAGAAAAATCTAAAATTATCATATTATGTCTTTAAAAAGGGTAGAAGATGTGTTACATCTTTGCAATTCAAAGTTTCTGAAATTTCAGCACATAATTCAGTGGGAATTAGAGTTGAAAACAGCAACTTCCCAACGAAGGTGCTGTTAAAATTCTTCCAGAAATTCTGTTGACTTTGAATAACCAATTATCCCATTCTAAGCATGGCTAAGCATAAGCATATAATAAACATGATAAAATAAATCCCAACCCAAGCTACAAGGAAACAAGGTAATGCAATTCTAGGGAAATTTCCTAGCATGGGTTTCATATTTCAATTGACAATGCAATAAATTCTATCTACACATCCTAGTATAGGATCAAAGTGGTCAAGGACACTTGCCTCCTTCCTGCTGCTCTTGAAATAGGTAGTCCTGATCTTGGAAAGGAATAACTTGCTCTTGAGCAGGTTCTACATCATACCATCACACATAGCAAAAGAAAAACAACAATCCATAAGACATAGTTCACACTTCCACTTCATACAAACCACACATTCACATTTATGAAAGTCATTCACAATTATATGTGTTGTGGTTACTCTATGTGTGTTTATTTGTGGCTTGCATGCACTTTTAATCATGTGTATATGATTCCTACTTTTGTGTTCACATTTATGCTTACATACTTTATATATGAGTTTCCAATTTAAATAAATTCCTTATATTCAATTACTACACCTTTTAGCTACCAAGTATGCATGAAAGGTATTTTCCTTCTCCATATGTGTCTTCAGAATTTCTACCAACCATAAACTGAATTCTTTGGATTTTAGAAACTCCATTTATCATTTACTAGTTGCTATATTTTTAGATTTATTTCCTATGCCTAAATGTGAACTTTATTATGAAAATAACAAGACACATCATCTAAACAGAATAGGTTCTGATCTAAAATATTTACTAATATATTTTTGACCTTTTCCTCTGATGTAAATTATTTTACAATTATTTTCCCTATTTTCAGAACTATTCTTTACTTAAAAATGTGTCCCTATACTAATAAATGTGAATAATAAATTAAACAGATTCATTTCAGCCCAAAATATATTTTTATCTCACTCCAAAGTTTTCTAAATACTGAGAAAGTTTTTAATTTAATTTTGACAATATGTTTGTCCCACTTTTTAAATTTTAAATACTAGCCACATATTCAATTTCCTAAATTAAATATCAAACAGGGCTAAAAAGGTAAACTCACCCCACTACAGGGTCTATAGTATTATTTTAACAATTTTCAGGGGTCTAGCAACACATAAAAGAGGAGTTTTCCTAATTTTTATTAAGTCCAGGGGCTAAAACTGATTTTTAAATGAATTTACATGATTTTCTGAATTCCAGGGGCTAGATCAGAAGTTTCCGGGGCTAGCTTTTATTTCCCGAGAACCCCAGGGGGTAGGACGTAAGAATCCCAGTCTTTATAACGTGGGGCTATCGTGGACCGTCCGATTTAAAACAAACGGCTGAGATTATAACGCCGAACCGGTACGCGGGGATTTAAAGTCTACCGTGCGATTTAAAATAGACGGCGCACAAGCGGCCACGTCGCTCTGATCGAGCGCGGGCGGCGCTGCCCTGCGGCGCACGGCGGAGGGAGGCGGCGATCTCGCCGGAGAGTTTCGGATCTTCGTAAATTCTTCCTAGAACTGTGATTTTATGGCATAGATCGGTGGAGGGGAGGTCGGGGATCTCACCTCGGGGGTTTTCTTGAGCTCGGAGGTCCTGGAAGGCGATCGGCGACGAGGTCCGAAGTGAAACCACGGCGAGGCTCGTCGGCGCTGTGTTTGAACCACAAGTCACCGAGTTTTCTGCACCTGCAGGGTTCCCCGGAGGCGGTGGATCAAGACCAGCGAGTTAGATCGGGATTTCCGAGCGTAGATCGGCCAGAATTCGCCGGAGAAGGCTGGGGTTCTCACCGGAGTAAAAACAGCAGATCGCGTGAGTAAAACAGGACGAGGCCGGGGTTTTTATAGACGGGGAAAGGGCGGCGTTCGGTTGTGATTGAGTTTGCGTCGCCCACGAGCAAAATTCGGCTGGGATACGCAGAAATCCGAGTCGGTTTGGATTCAGGGTGAGAGAGAGTCCGGCCGAGCGCGGCACTGGCGCGAGGAAGGAGAAGAGCTGGCGGGCCCCGCCTGTCAGTGAGAAGAAGGGGGCGCGCGCGGCTGCGGGCTGGCGCGGGTGCTGATTGTGCCGGCTGGTGGGTTTCTGCCCACTGGCCGGTTTTTTTCTGTTTTCCTTTTTTTCTATTTCTTTTCTGTTTTGAATTTAAATTGAATTCCAGTTTGAATTTAAATTGTTGCAAAACATGCAACACGTCCATAAAATTTTAAATTCCCCTCTTAACATGATTTAGGGTCTTAACAAGATTTTTTTTGGGTGTTACAGCTCTACCCCCCTTAAAAGAAATCTCGTCCTCAAAATTGGTGGTTCTAAGAAAACAATTCCGCAAATTGTGTGTTGAGCTCATCTTCCCGTTCCCAGGTGGCTTCCTCTTTTGAGTGATGCTTCCATTGCACCTTACACATCCGGATTCTTTTATTTCTGGTGAGGCGTTCCATTGTCTCCAAAATCTTGTATGGTTGCTCGGCATAAGACAAATCCTCAGCTACGTCCACTTCATTCATGGGTAACACCTCTTCAGGCGTTCTCAGTCATTTCTTGAGTTGTGACACATGGAACACATCGTGCACATCCGATAGACGAGCCGGTAACTCTAGTTGATACGCCACTTCGCCTTTCCTTTCCAGAACTTGAAAGGGTCCGATGTATCGAGGTGACAACTTCCCTTTCACCTTGAACCGACGAAGTCCTCTGACAGGGGACACCTTGAGATAGACATAGTCTCCCACGTTGAAAACGAGCTCTCTTCTTCGTACATCGGCATAGCTCATTTGGCGTGTCTGTGCTATCCTCAAATTGTTGTGAATTTCCCTCACCTTCGCCTCGGCTTCTTCTAGTACTTCTGGACCAAACACTTTACTTTCCCCCGTTTGGTTCCAAAATAGGGGAGTTCTGCACTTTCTCCCGTACAAAGCATCAAACGGTGACATCTTCATACTAGCTTGATAGCTGTTGTTATAGGAAAACTCCGCATACGGTAAGTTCTTATCCCAACTCCGATTGTTTTTTAGTGCACATGCCCTCAGCATATCTTCAAGAATGTGATTGGTTCTTTCCGTCTGCCCATCAGTTTGGGGATGATAGGCAGAACTAAAGTTCAGATGGGTTCCCATGGTTTCGTGCAACTTCTGCCAGAACCTTGAGGTAAACTGTGTCCCTCGATCCGACACAATCTTCTTTGGCACTCCATGGTAACACACGATCTTTGACATGTACAACTCTGCCAATTTGGATCCGCTGTAGCTTTCTTTCATGGGGATGAAATGAGCTACCTTGGTTAGCCTGTCAATGATGACCCATATTGAATCATATCCTGATTGGGTACTAGGCAATCCCACTATGAAATCCATGCCGATTTCTTCCCATTTCCATTCAGGCACTTTGAGTGGTTGCAATAATCCCGCGGGTCATTGATGTTCTGCTTTCACCAACTGACATGTGTCACATAGGGCAACATGTTCCGCGACATCTCGCTTCATGCCATACCACCAATACCTGCTCTTGAGGTCCTGGTACATCTTTGTACTTCCAGGATGAATGGAATAGTCAGAATCGTGGGCCTCCTTCAAAATCAATTCACGGATCTCCTTTACTTCTGGCACATAGATTCTTTTCCCGTGCCACACCGTTCCTTGTTCATCCTCTCTGAAACCAGGGGCTTTGTTTTCCTTGATGAGTTGCCTGATTTCTTGTATCATCTCGTCATTCTTTTGACCCTCGCGGATGTCTCGCTCTAGTGTGGAGTCCACTTCCATGGCGATGGCTTCACTACTATTTACCAGGCATAGATTGAGCCTTATAACCTCGTCCTTCAATTCTGCAGGCATGTCCTTCAAGCTCAACTTATTGACCTGCACTTTTCGACTTAAAGCATTGGCCACGACGTTTGCTTTCCCAGGATGATAGTTGATGCCCACATCAAAGTCATTGATTAGCTCTAACCAACTCCTTTGTCTGAGGTTGAGATCTGGCTGTGTGAAAATGTACTTCAAACTCTTATGATCCGTATATATCTCTGTCCTCTTCCCCATCAAATAGTGTCGCCAAATTTTCAACGCGTGTACCACTGCGGGTAGTTCTAGGTCATGTGTAGGATAGTTTTTCTCGTGCTTCCGAAGCTGCCGGGATGCATATGCCACGACATGCCCTTCTTGCATGAGAACACATCCCAACCCGTTTCCAGAGGCATCGCAGTACACTGTGAAATTCTTCTGCATATCTGGCATAACCAACACTGGGGCTGTTGTCAATCTTTTCTTTAGCTCCTGAAAAGTCGTCTCGCACTGTGGCGTCCATGTGAATGTGATTCCCTTCTCCAACAGTTTGGTGAGGGGTCTCGAGATCTTAGAGAATCACTCAATAAACCGTCGATAGTATCCAGCCAATCCCAAGAAGCTTCGAACTTCCCCGACATTTTCAGGGGTCTTTCACTTCTGTATATCCTCGATTTTGGCAGGATTCACGGAGATTCCTCCCTCCGAGATTATATGTCCTAAGAAGGGAACTCTCTTCAGCCAAAACTCACACTTGCTCAACTTGGCATATAGTTGGTGTTCTCTCAGCCTTTGCAACACCAACCTTAGATGTTTCTCATGTTCTTCTTCATCTCTGGAGAAGACGAGAATGTCATCTATGTAAACCCACCACAAATTTGTCCAGATACTCCATGAATACCTTGTTCATGAGATACATGAAGTATGCCGGGGCATTAGTTAGCCCGAACGGCATGACAGTGTATTCATACAGTCCGTACCGAGATACAAAAGCTGTCTTGGGAATCAGATTGCCTTATCTTGAGTTGGTGGTATCCCGACCTGAGATCAATTTTCGAGAACACACAAGCGCCCCTCAATTGATCAAACAAGTCTTCAATGCGGGGTAATGGGTACTTGTTCTTGATGGTTACCTCATTCAAGGCACGGTAATCCACGCATAACCTTTGGGTTCCGTCCTTATTGGGCACAAATATCACCGGAGCTCCCCATTGTGAGGAACTAGGACGAATATACCCCTTCTCCGTCAATTCTCTCAAATGATCCTTGAGTTCTCCCAGCTGCTTGGAGTCCATCCGATAAGGTCTCTTGTATATCGGGGTTGTTCCAGGTACTAGCTCAATTGCGAATTCCACTTCACGATCGGGAGACATACCTGGCAACTCCTCCAGAAAAACATCTGGATATTCCCTGATAATCCTGATCTCCTCCACTTTCACCTCAACTTGATTTAATTTAATGTCACTCCTAGGCTCTTGTATTGTTATGAACTTTACTCTTGTGCCACTAGGGTGAGTTAGTTCCACCGTTCTGGTCGAACAATGGATGATTCCCTTTGGTCAACCAATCCATGCCCAAAATAATATCAATCCCTTGGGAATCTATCACTATGAGGTTAGCAGTAAACACTACCCCATTAATGTCTAGATTCACTTTGGGACACACTTGTCTTGTCCTTATTTCTCCACCTGGAGAGTTTACTGGTAGCATATTGTTCATTTGTGTTGTTGCTAGATCAAGCTTCTTAACAAACCCTTTAGCAATGAACGAGTGGGTAGCACCAGAACCAAACAGCAGGGTTGCAGTGTGTAAATTGGCAGGAAACTTACCAACTACCACGTCGGGTGCCTCTTGTGCTTCCTCCATAGTGACGTGGTTCACCCGTCCTCTCACTACATTCTGCTGTTGTGGCTGCGTGGGCTTCTTCTTTGGGCACTTATGGGCGTAGTGCCCCACTTCACCACAGCTAAAACATTGCACCCCAACCATAGGTGCCTGGCCTTTGTTGTCTTGGGGTTGGTTTGGGGGTCCTTGCGCTGCTGGTCGAGGTGGATATGCGGGGCGAGGCTGCTGTACAAACTGACGTTGTGGCTGTGCTGGTGCTGTGGGAGGCCTGTAGTTCGGGTTGTACCCTCTTGGTGCTGAGTAGGGTACCGCAGCACGGTTCGTCTGCCCTGCAGGTTGCTGCATCAGATGTGGGCGGGTGTTGCTCCCTGAGGCTTGATGTGACCAACCGGCCTTCCTCTTATTCGCATTTTCCAAGGCCTTTAGCTTCCTTTCTACAACAAATGCTCTGTCCACCATCTTTTGGAAGCTTTCATACTCATTTGAGGACATTGCACACGGCATTTCTGTGGTAAGTCCTTCCACGAAACAATATTGTTTCTGCTCATCAGTCTCTATGTCCCGTGGGGCATAACGGGATAGTTGAGTAAATTTAGTGAGGTATTCCCTCACCGTCATGTTTCCCTGCTGCAGTCCCAAAAACTCCTTCCTCTTGTTTTTGAGTTCACCTCTTGGGATGTAATGGTTGCGGAAGCTACGCTTGAACTCTTCCCAAGTGATGTTCTCAGGGTCATGATGGGCAGCCACGTAGGCGGTCCACCAATCAGCAGCAGGTCCATGCAATTGATGAGAGGCAAACAGCACCCTCTCATACCCTTGGCACTGTATGATCCTCATCTTGCTCTCAATGGTCTTAAGCCAATCATCTGCCTCCAGAGGTTCAGCAGCACTTGCAAACTTTGGAGGTTGAGTTCCTAGAAACTCACTCAACCTTGGTTGGCGTGGTGCAGCTTGTGGAGGTGGAACTTGATGCAAGTTGGCCACCACTTGAGTCAAGTTCTGGATGAGCTGATTCTGATTCTCCAGCATTTGGTGGAGGGGATCAACTCCTTCACGGCGACCACACCGGTCCTGGCCTCTAGAAAGATGAGGGTTGCAGGCCTCATCGTTGTTGTTGGCGGGGTTGGCAGCACGTCCTTTTCCTCTTCCGGCCATCTGGCAGAATCAACCAATGTTAATTTGAAAGCATTTAGTATCATCTTACTACTTTCACTTGTTTGTACTTTGAAATGTTGAGGCTTTGTTATACTTTTCTGAGGGTTCATTTCTCACACAAAAATAAATGCAATATTATTTCATGTGGGTTTTTCACACCAACGGAAGACAATCTGAAGACGAGGTTGTGGACATTTGCTCATGGCTTCCACAACTCACGTCACACACCAAGCATTAACACACCATTAACTAAGGTAACGACTCGACTATTCGACATCTTGCTAACTAAGGGAAGGACTCTACACTACTTGTTTTCTTGAGCTGGCTCCTCGGGATCTTCCTCATCATTTCGGCTGCCTTCTGACTCTGCTTTAGGTGGGGAGGCTGCTGGTGGAGAAGTGCGACGACGCCTGATTGCTCGGCGATCTGGGGAGTCAGGAGTCCATGTATCATTCACGGTGACACACAGTTCATTCCCATCTCCTCTTTCTCTCGCCCTCAAGCAGGCTCGCAGCAATGCCTCCGTTTCCTTCAGGGTGTCCCGAACATCCTGAAGCTCTTGCTGACACTCCTGCAGTCGAGTGCTGAGCATAGCAGCATCCTCCAAGAACAAGTCCATGTGCTCATGGGAAGTCCCTTGCTGCACTGGTGGGTACTTGTACTACGTGGTACCACTCTCACGCTGGAGGACATACATGTACTCAGTCCTGTCCAGGTGTCGTCGATAGATGTGACTCTGGCAGGTGATGGCCTCCCAGGTGACATCCTTCTCCGCATCGACCTGTGTCGCTCTGCAAGCTGGAGAGCGGTGGATCTTAAGCAGCTGATTTTCGTGTATAATCCTCATCTCTGAACTCCATTCTTCCCTTTTCTCACGGATGGTCCTGGTGGAGTTATAGTGGATGATTAGCTTGCCCGTATTGCCGGCGGCTTCGAGCATACGTCGAAGACGGCGCAACAAACCCCCTACAGCCAATCCGTAGGAAAGGTACGTCACCGGGCGGCTCTCCTCTCTTTGGGCAAGGGCAACTACGGGAACTCTCCCTTCTGTGGACTTGCGAGCGGTGCGAATCATGCGAACCATATAAAACAAAAAGCATTTAAACTTAGGTTAGATAAACTTTTAAACAAAAATCCTATTTTGAATGAAAGTTGGGGTAAGATGAAGGAAGTGACTCCATTAAATAACACTTTTCAACACACACCTTGTAAAATAGTTTTTTAAGAAAATAGGGCCCTAAATACGTCCATTTCTACCTAGGTCCACGTTCCTACGGGCAACCTTGGCTCTGATACCACTTCTGTCACACCCGGTTTTTCCGAAGAACAACCAAGTGAATATCACATGTATGCCAGGATCATTTTCTCATACATGTGATGACAAATAGTGAAGCATCTATAACACCCCAAAATCCTGTTAAGACCCAAAATCCTGTTAAGAGGGGAATTTAAAAATTTTTGGACGTGTTGCATGTTTTGCAACAATTTAAATTCAAACTGGAATTCAATTTAAACTCAAAACAGAAAAGAAATAGAAAAAGAAAAAGGAAAACAGAAAAAACCGGACAGTGGGCCGAAACCCACCAGCCGGCGCACCCAAACCCCGCGCCAGCCCGCAGCCGCGCGCGCCCCCTTCCTCCCACTGACAGGCGGGGCCCGCCAGCCCTTCTTCTACCTCGCACCCGCGCTGCGATCGGCCGGACTCTCTCTCACCCCGAATCCAAACCGACCCGGATTTCTGCATATCTCAGCCGAATTTTGCTCGTGGGCGACGCAAACTCGATCACAACCGAACGCCGCCCTTCCCTCGTCTATAAAAACCCCGGCCTCGTTCTGTTTTTTGGAATTCAATTTAAACTCAAAACAGAAAAGAAATAGAAAAAGAAAAAGGAAAACAGAAAAAACCGGACAGTGGGCCGAAACCCACCAGCCGGCCCACCCAAACCCCGCAGCCGCGCGCGCCCCCTTCCTCCCACTGACAGGCGGGGCCCGCCAGCCATTCTTCTACCTCGCGCCCGCGCTGCGATCGGCCGGACTCTCTCTCACCCCGAATCCAAACCGACCCGGATTTCTGCATATCTCAGCCGAATTTTGCTCGTGGGCGATGCAAACTCGATCACAACTGAACGCCGCCCTTCCCTCGTCTATAAAAACCCCGGCCTCGTTCTATTTTTCCCACGCGATCCGCCGTTTTTACTCCGGTGGGAACCCAAGCCTTCTCCGGCGAATTCTGGCCGATCTAAGATCGGAAATTCCGATCTAACTCGCTGGTCTTGATCCACCGCCTCCGGGGAACCCTGCAGGTGCAGAAAACTCGGTGACTTGCGGTTTAAACATAGCGCCGATGATCCTCGCCGTGGTTTCATTTCGGACATCGTTGCCGATCGCCTTCCAGGACCTCCGAGCTCAAGAAAACCCCCGAGGTGAGATCCCCGACCTCCCCTCCACCGATCTATGCCATAAAATCATAGTTTTAGGAAGAATTGACGAAGATCCGAAACTCTCCGGCGAGATCGCCGCCTCCCGCCGCCGTGCGCCGCCGGGCAGCGCCGCCCGCGCTCGATCAGAGCGACGTGGCCGCTTGTGCGCCGTCTATTTTAAATCGCACGGTAGACTTTAAATCCCCGCGTACCGGTTCGGCGTTATAATCTCAGCCGTTTGTTTTAAATCGGACGGTCCACGTCAGCCCCGCGTTGTAAAGACTGGAAATCTTACGTGCTACCCCCTGGGGTTCTCGGGAAATAAGAGCTAGCCCCTGAAACTTCTGATCTGGCCCCTGGAACTTCAGAAAATCATGTAAATTCATTTAAAAATCAGTTTTAGCCCCTGGACTTAATAAAAATTAGGAAAAACTCCTCTGTTATGAGTAGCTAGACCCCTGAAAATTGTTAAAATAATATTATAGACCCTATAGTGGGGTGAGTTTACCTTTTTAGCCCTGTTTGATATTTAATTTAGGAAATTAAATATGTGGCTAGTATTTAAAATTTAAAAAGTGGGACAAAACATATTGTCAAAATTAAATTAAAAACTTTCTCAGTACTTAGAAAACTTTGGAGTGAGATAAAAATATATTTTGGGCTGAAATGAATCTGTTTCATTTATTATTCACATTTATTAGTATAGGGACACATTTTTAAGTAAAGAATAGTTCTGAAAATAGGGAAAATAATTGTAAAATAGTTTACATCAGAGGAAAAGGTCAAAAATATATTAGTAACTATTTTAGATCAGAACCTATTCTGTTTAGATGATGTGTCTTGTTATTTTCATAATAAAGTTCACATTTAGGCATAGGAAATAAATCTAAAAATATAGCAACTAATAAATGATAAATGGAGTCTCTAAAATCCAATGAATCCAGTTTAGGGTTGGTAGAAATTCTGAAGACACATATGGAGAAGGAAAATACCTTTCATGCATACTTGGTAGCTAAAAGGTGTAGTAATTGAATATAAGGAATTTATTTAAATTGGAAACTCATATACATAGTATGTAAGCATAAATGTGGATACAAAAGTAGGAATCATATACACATGATTAAAAGTGCATGCAAGCCACAAATCAACACACATAGAGTAACCACAACACATATAATTGTGAATGACTTTCATAAATGTGAATGTGTGGTTTGTATGAAGTGGAAGTGTGAACTATGTCTTATGGATTGTTGTTTTTCTTTTGCTATGTGTGATGGTATGATGTAGAACCTGCTCAAGAGCAAGTTATTCCTTTCCAAGATCAGGACTACCCATTTCAAGAGCAGCAGGAAGGAGGCAAGTGTCCTTGACCACTTTGATCCTATGTTAGGATGTGTAGCTAGAATTTTTTGCATTGTCAATTGAAATATGAAACCCATGCTAGGAAGTTTCCCTAGAATTGCATTACCTTGTTTCCTTGTAGCTTGGGTTGGGATTTATTTTATCATGTCATTTATTATTTTGCATATGCTTAGCCATGCTTAGAATGGGATACTTGGGATATGAGATCATCAGTTTATTTTACCATACTCTTGAATGAGATACTGTGAGTTATGTAGAGGTAGGGATCAAGGCAAGTTGGATGTTTTGGTTGTGTGCTGGGTGCACGAGACTCGGGTTTGTGTTTAGTACTTGCCTGGATCGTAAGGACTGGTTCATGGAGCATGTAACCTGGCTTTACCGTGCCAACCACATGCTGATATGGGGCAGCTTGGCCAATTAATTAGGTGTATCCCCGGCGTAGTATGGGTGTGTTGGATGGTGCGGGGAGTAGGTGTCAGCTGGACTACCATATGAACCGCAAGGCTCAAGAGGGGGCCACTGCAGCGGGGTTGGAGCCTCTTGTATGCTGTTAGGGGTGAAACCTCAGTGGGCCCACGCTCGTCGGGAATCCCTTTGTAAAGGCTTCGTAGTGATCTCCTGGCTACACACCAGGGAAGTGTGAATGTAGTTCGTAGCCACTGGCATAATGGAGGTTCTTTTAGTCCACCCGGCAACGGGGGATGAAATCACTACATGTGGGTACAGTGGTACAAACTCTGCAGAGTCAAAACTGTCATGACAGCCGCGCTCACGGTCAAGAGCGGCTTGGACTTATTCATGATTAGAGGAGTGATGGTTTTGGAAGTTAAAGATGTTAAGCAGGGAGCTTAACATTGGAAATGATGTTATGGTTATTTGATTATGATGATGGGATGGGAGATTGGGACCATTTCACCTGTGTAGTAATGTAGGTGCTTAATAAGCTAAGGTGATAGGTATTAATTGCGTAGTGCTTTAACCATGAATTCAACCTTCTCTTGTTCTAGCCATGCATGACATAACTTTCCCACACTTGCTGAGTACCATCGGTACTCATCCTTGCATATTTGTTGGTTTATATTGCTGCTCAGGTCAAGATAATGAGGTGGTGTATGATGACCAAGACTTTGGACCCGAAGAAGGTTTCTAGGTTCATGGAGACCCCCAGACAACGCCTGTGATGGAGCCCTCAAGAATAATATTCCGTTGCTAGTTTATTTACTTGTGATGAACTTTTTATTGTCCAACGGGACATTTGCTATGTAAGACTTATTTATATTCGATACCTGGCTTGTAATAAATGATGCTTCACTATTTGTCATCACATGTATGAGAAAATGATCCTGGCATACATGTGATATTCACTTGGTTGTTCTTCGGAAAAACCGGGTGTGACAACATCATTTATTACAAGCCAGGTGTCGAATATAAATAAGTCTTACATAGCAAAGGTCTCGATGGACAATAATAAGTTCATCACAAGTAAATAAACTAGCAGCGGAATATTATTCTTGAGGGCTCTATCACAGGCGTTGCCCCGGGGTCTCCATGAACCTAGAAACCTTCTTCGGGCCCAAAGTCTTGGTCATTATACACCACCTCATTATCTTGACCTGAGCAGCAATATAAACCAACAAAATATGCAAGGTTGAGTACCGCTGGTACTCAGCAAGTGTGGGAAAGTTATGTCATGCATGGCTAGAACAAGGAGAGGTTGAACTCATGGTTAAAGCACTATGCAATTAATACCTATCACCTTAGCTTATTAAGCACCTACATTACTACACAGGTGAAATGGTCCCAAACTCCCATCCCATCAAATAACCATAACATGATTTCCAATGTTAAGCTCCCCGCTTAACATCCACAACTTCCCAAAACCATCACTCCTCTAATCATAAAAAAGTCCAAGCCTCTCTTGACCGTGAGCACGGCTGTCATGACAGTTTTGACTCTGCAGAGTTTGCACTACTGTACCCACATGTAGTGATTTCATCCCCCGTTGCCGGGTGGACTAAAAGAATCTCCATTATGCCAGTGGTTACGAACCACATTCACACTTCCCAGGTGTGTAGCCAGGAGATCACTACGAAGCCTTTACAAAGGGATTCCCGACGAGCATGGGCCCACTGAGGTTTCACCCCTAACAGCATACAAGAGGCTCCAACCCCGCTGCAGTGGCCCCCTCTTGAGCTTTGCGGTTTATAAGGTAGTCCAGCTGACACCTACTCCCCGCACCATCCAACACACCCATACTACGCCGGGGATACACCTAATTAATTGGCCAAGCTGCCCCATCTCGGCATGTGGTTGGCACGGTAAAGCCAGGTTACATGCTCTATGAACCGGTCCTTAGGATCCAGGCAAGTACTAAACACAAACCCGAGTCTCGTGCACCCAGCACCAACCAAATCATCCAACTTGCCTCGATCCCTACCTCTACATAACTCATAATATCTCATTCAAGAGTAAGGTAAATAAATTGATAATCTCATATCCCAATTATCCCATTCTAAGCATGGCTAAGCATAAGCATAGAATAAATGACATGATAAAATAAATCCCAACACAAGCTACAAGGAAACAAGGTAATGCAATTCTAGGGAAACTTCCTAGCATGGGTTTCATATTTCAATTGACAATGCAATAAATTCTATCTATACATCCTAGTATAGGATCAAAGTGGTCAAGGACACTTGCCTCCTTCCTGCTGCTCTTGAAATAGGTAGTCCTGATCTTGGAAAGGAATAACTTGCTCTTGAGCAGGTTCTACATCATACCATCACACATAGCAAAAGAAAAACAACAATCCATAAGACATAGTTCACACTTCCACTTCATACAAACCACACATTCACATTTATGAAAGTCATTCACAATCATATGTGTTGTGGTTACTCTATGTGTGTTGATTTGTTGCTTGCATGCACTTTTAATCATGTGTATATGATTCCTACTTTTGTGTTCACATTTATGCTTACATACTATATATATGAGTTTCCAATTTAAATAAATTCCTTATATTCAATTACTACACCTTTTAGCTACCAAGTATGCATGAAAGGTATTTTCCTTCTCCATATGTGTCTTCAGAATTTCTACCAACCATAAACTGAATTCTTTGGATTTTAGAAACTCCATTTATCATTTACTAGTTGCTATATTTTTAGATTTATTTCCTATGCCTAAATGTGAACTTTATTATGAAAATAACAAGACACATCATCTAAACAGAATATATTCTGATCTAAAATATTTACTAATATATTTTTGACCTTTTCCTCTGATGTAAACTATTTTACAATTATTTTCCCTATTTTCAGAACTATTCTTTACTTAAAAATGTGTCCCTATACTAATAAATGTGAATAATACATTAAACAGATTGATTTCAGCCCAAAATATATTTTTATCTCACTCCAAAGTTTTCTAAATACTGAGAAAGTTTTTAATTTAATTTTGACAATATGTTTGTCCCACTTTTTAAATTTTAAATACTAGCCACATATTCAATTTCCTAAATTAAATATCAAACAGGGCTAAAAAGGTAAACTCACCCCACTACAGGGTCTATAGTATTATTTTAACAATTTTCAGGGGTCTAGCTACACATAACAGAGGAGTTTTTCCTAATTTTTATTAAGTCCAGGGGCTAAAACTGATTTTTAAATGAATTTACATGATTTTCTGAAGTTCCAGGGGCTAGTTCAGAAGTTTCTGGGGCTAGCTCTTATTTCCCGAGAACCCCAGGGGGTAGCACGTAAGAATCCCAGTCTTTATAACGTGGGGCTGTCGTGGACCGTCCGATTTAAAACAAACGGCTGAGATTATAACGCCGAACCGGTACGCGGGGATTTAAAGTCTACCGTGCGATTTAAAATAGACGGCGCACAAGCGGCCACGTCGCTCTGATCGAGCGCGGGCGGCGCTGCCCGGCGGCGATCTCGCTGGAGAGTTTCGGATCTTCGTAAATTCTTCCTAGAACTGTGATTTTATGGCATAGATCGGTGGAGGGGAGGTCGGGGATCTCACCTCGGGGGTTTTCTTGAGCTCGGAGGTTCTGGAAGGCGATCGGCGATGAGGTCCGAAGTGAAACCACGGCGAGGCTCGTCGGCGCTGTGTTTGAACCGCAAGTCACCGAGTTTTCTGCACCTGCAGGGTTCCCCGGAGGCGGTGGATCAAGACCAGCGAGTTAGATCGGGATTTCCGAGCGTAGATCGGCCAGAATTCGCCGGAGAAGGCTGGGGTTCTCACCGGAGTAAAAACAGCAGATCACGTGAGTAAAACGGGACGAGGCCGGGGTTTTTATAGACGGGGAAAGGGCGGCGTTCGGTTGTGATTGAGTTTGCGTCGCCCACGAGCAAAATTCGGCTGGGATACGCAGAAATCCGAGTCGGTTTGGATTCGGGGTGAGAGAGAGTCCGTCCAAGCGCGGCGCTGGCGCGAGGAAGGATAAGAGCTGGCGGGCCCCGCCTGTCAGTGAGAAGAAGGGGGCGCGCGCGGCTGCGGGCTGGCGCGGGTGCTGATTGGGCCGGCTGGTGGGTTTCGGCCCACTGGCCGGTTTTTTTCTGTTTTCCTTTTTTTCTATTTCTTTTCTGTTTTGAATTTAAATTGAATTCCAGTTTGAATTTAAATTGTTGCAAAACATGCAACACGTCCAAAAATTTTTAAATTCCCCTCTTAACATGATTTAGGGTCTTAACAAGATTTTTTTTGGGTGTTACATAATACAGTACTTGAGTACTGTGCTATCCCCAATGCGGCTCTGATACCAGGATGTGGCGGACCGAAATCCGCTCATCCAGGATCGCAGAGGGTGGTGCCGCACGATGCGACACCCGACAGCACACGTCATAAGAACACAATATATTACATGGGAAAACAACTGAACTGTACAAAGTAGTACACTACTCAGTTACAAACTACTATTTATGTTACACAGTGGAAGTCTACACTATACAACTCACACCCGCCTATCTAGCAAAAGTTGGTTGCCCAGCCCTAGGGCAACCCACACTAGTTGCACGTGTCAGCTCAGCACGGCGTGTACGGCTCCCACTCAGCCGTAGTCCCCGACGGAGGGCAGCCCTCGCCGGTGGACTCGTAACCTGAGTCCGTGGGTGGTTCCTCACCTGAAACACACTTAAGCAGCAACCGTGAGCACGATGGCTCAACAAGACTTAACCGACTCACCTAAGCATGGAACTCTACATGAGGGATACAATGAACATAGGAGAGTAACAGTGCATCAATAGACACGCCTACAAGTTCATCCTTAATTCATCTTTTAGCCACAAGTTACAGTTCAGGAATCTGAAATTTAGTAAGCAGTATTTGGTGGCACACATGTAGCAATACAATTATATCATAACAGCAATATTGAAGTATAACATTCCATAAATTATCTACGTTATGACGCAGTGAACAAGCGGTACTCGTCACCGCGAGGGACGGCGAATCGACTCGATATACACCTGCAGCGAAACCCAAAGAGCACGTCACGTACGCCCACCCGTGGAGCTGCACAGCACGCTCACTCGATGTCGTATGGGACAACCTTTCACCCAACAGCCCAAACGTTGAACCGGTCGCACCGAAACGAGCAGGAGGTTCCCCACACGGAGCATCTCTCTATGCCCGTTGGCAGATTTCCACCTTGCTGCCCTCAGCCTACACCTATAAATCGGTGCGTTATGCCTCGACGCCCGGAGGTTTAGGCTACATCGGTTTATCGGGGCCCATATATCCGATATGCCTTCGGTACGTTCAATACTTGTTCAGCAGGGCCACACACGGATCGGTCCTCAATCGACACGGACAGGGCCGCGCACACAAGACTTCCTCTTGCTGCGCCCTAGCCCCTGCCTAGTCTCATTTTCATTACTAAAGTGATCTCACATCACTCGAACCAAACCCGTGTGTCCCAAACCTAACTCGCGAGTAGATTCCAACTACTCGACTTGTACCAAAGTCCTATGAATCATTAAGCATCGCCTGTCTACTCGAGGTCTTAGACACTACCCTCACTCTTATGGAAAAGTTCTGGTCATGCAAGTGGGGTATTCATCCATCCTACACCTAATGCACATACACACTTCACTCTACGTATATAAACAAAGTAAACACTTTATAAAAGGTTTAATGCAAACCGGGGCTTGCCTTGTTGGTGCTGGACAGGGGTTAGTTCTTCTTCCGGAAGGAAGAAGTCGAGTACCTCCGGAGCCTCCTCGCCTTCAGCGACTACACGTTAATGAAATACTACATGTTAATGAATATGCACTTGAGTTTGTTGTAATGCTTCTGCTACAAGTTCTAGTAACAAGTTTTTAACAACTGGAACTCTGTTTAAGAATTTAAAATGAAACTGGGGCTCGTGGTTTGGGTTTGACCTAAGCACATGGTTAAGTGCTAAGGGGTTTTCCCCCTCTTCCATATTAATCACCTCAAGTGGTTACACAAAAAAGGGGTGGTCCAGAGCTCCAATGTAGCTTAGAATTTTTGTGTGAGTTCCTTGTCACAAGAAAACCCTCTGGACCAAAACTTAGCACTTTTCATTGATTGGTTTGTTCAGAATAATTTTCTTAGCAAATAAGCAGGGAAGAATTAATTCTGAGGTAACACCCCTGTTCATGCCCAACTTAGTGAACTATAATTTCAATTATAGCTCCTAGAGTTTGCATGAATTTTCCTAGCATTTTTGGAGCTAAGATCTGCCCAGAACTGAATTCCCAAGTTTTGGAAATTCTCTGAAAATGTTTCTGTATTCTATTGAACACAGCACATTCAAATCTGAATTGCCCTGATCAAATCAACTCCAAATGGTCTGAAACTTTTACAGGGGTTCACTAACATCCTAATGAATATTCTGGCCAAATTTGAGGATTTTTGGATGAACCAAACTCCCTCTAAAATTCTTTTGCTGAAATGTTTTAAATAATTTTCCAGAATTAAATATGGGTTTCATACACATTGGGTTGCATATTTGGATAGAGCTATGCCAGATGAATCCAACCCAATTTGAATCACTAAATTTGGAGCTTCCTAGCAAAAGTTATGAGGTTCTAAAGTTTGGGGAAATTCTGGAATTCGAATTAACCGGGAAAAGTTCAAATCCCTGACAGCGGGCCCGGCCCCCACGTGTCACCACCTCGGCTACACCACACGGGGCCACAGGACTGTTCTCCGCGTTGTCACAGATGATCCGGTGCAACAGAAAATCCCCACACTGTGTATTGAGCGACTGACGAGCGGGCCCGGCCGGCTCGTCTTCTTCCTCGCACCAGCCCCTTTTCCCGCGCCGCCCCCTCGCCAGCACCTCACTGAAGCTCGCCGGACCTGGCTTCCCGGCTGCCTCTCGGCCGGAAACTCGCCGCCTGGGCCTAATTTCGTGCGCTGAACACGATGGCACTAACTTCTCCGGCCGGCGGTGGCCCTAACCTAGCTGGCGACGGTGCAGCGGCTCGGGGTCACTTTGGCTATGTCAACCGGCCAACTTAGCCCGCCAAAACCTCGGTGGAAGGGCTCTTCAGCACCGGGGGATCTCAGGGAAGGTCGACACGGCCATGCAAAGGCTCAAGGAAAACCTAGCCGTCACCGTGAGCCCGATCCTTCCCGCCATACCCGCGGTTGGAAAACCGGGAAATACGCCGGCTACAGCCAAAATCAAGCTAGGGTTGTGAAGTGAACTTGGGTGCCGTCAAGTCTAGCTCCTGTGAGTGCAGTATGATGTGCTCTAAGCAAGTATACGTTGGGAATTTGTGTTGTTCTTACCAGAAGGTGGTTCTGCACCGGCCGGAAGTGTTTTGCGAAATTCACCGGCGATGATCGGTCACTGGGTCTAGGCTTTGGGGTTGAGCAGCGTGGAGCCTGGGCGCATCCAAAACCGCTCTTTCTTGGTCGTGAAAAGCCCTCTGCCGAGCTTCCCACGGGAGCACCTTTGCTCGGTTCTTCCCGGCCACCGCGAAGAACGCCGTTTGCTCGGGTTGTGGTGGCTCAGCTCGACTGAAACTGGTGCGGGGAGGTCGTGGGAGGTCTGGGGTTGCTGGTTTGCTGGGTTGCCGACGTTTGCACGCGAGAGGCAATCGCTTCCGAGTGACTCGATCACGGCGGCTGCTCCTCGGCGTTCTGTCATGCGAGAGGACGAGCGCTGGAGGTCGTCTCGGTGTTGTGGCAAGCTGGGGCACGGTGGAGAGTTACTGCGCCCCACGAGGAGCTCGCCAGCACGCGCGGGAAGAGCAGGAGCTGTCGCCCGGTGCTTCTCGGTGAGTCACGGTGGAACCTCGGCTCTGTTCCGAGTGCAAGACTTAACCCCTAAGGCTATTGATCTTTGTGCATTTTTAACCTCCCCAATGACATGTGGGTCCCACCAGTCAGTCCCCTATCCCTCAAAAGATCTCCAAAAACTTGGCAAGTGATGAATTCAAATGTTTGGAGTCTCAAACTGAGCTACATTTGTATAGTTGGGCAAATTTCCCCCAAATTCAAATATATAATTAAATTCTTTGCACATTTGGATCCTTTTTCGAAAAATGGGTAGCAAACCTTTTCACAATTTATTGAAACTTTGCCTCCCCACTAATTTGGACCTAAGGAATCCAATTATTCTCTTGGATTCTTGTGTTAGCTTCTGCAACCAAGAGTTTGAACATAACAGTTTCGAATTACCATTATGTCCTCCCCTCATTTGAATTTTTAGTTGGACATTAGTTCAAATTCTGATTTTTCAGACCCTCCCATTGCACTTGAGTACTTCACTCAATGGTCTCAATCCAACTAGGGTCCAAACATGTGAATGGCTCTAAGTTGGTTTTAGAACCACCTCTCATGTGTAGAAAGTTTGAACCCCTACCCTTTTGATGGAGGTTACTTGCTCTTCACAATTCTTCACAAAACATTCACCTCAAAACTGTGGTGTTGTGAGGTGATGAAAAGTTTTTGCAAGTCCCTTTTCTTGCGCTTTTACAGGTAGCTAAGCCACGCTGACCCAAGGAAGCATCCTAGGACGCTTAGATTGGCCTTGAAACTACCTTGACATAGGAAACCATCCTTGAATAGGAGTTGTGTGAGCCCTTGTAATGATTGTTGTGACTATATGCCTAGTGAGAGTTTGTGGGACGCCTCAAAACGTTGTCCATATCCACACATAAGTAGAAAGAGGTGTGAGATGTTTCGGCACTTGTTCACATCCTCATATGGGCTAATATATATATAGTCCAACTCACCTTGATGCATATAGTTGAGAGAATCTACCTAACCTTCTAACACTCTACTCTATGTCGTTCTCTCCCACGGATGGTGAGAGGAAACGCCGGCCGAAGGAACGTCCGTGACAACCAAGAGGATGGTCACGATGAAGTTCCTATTAACCCCGGAGCTGGCGAAAACCACCTGGAACGGTTGATAGCCATGCAGAACCAACTTATGCAAACTATGATCCAAACTTTGGGTCAATTGCAGGCCAACAACAACAACCCTGTTCCGGCACCACCGCCATCACCACCACCGGCTCATAACAGGCTGGGAGAGTTCATGAGGACTCGACCACACACCTTTGCTCAAGCTAACGACCCTATGGAGGCCGACGACTGGTTGAAATCCATGGAGAAGAAGCTTACCATAGTACAGTGCAATGACCGAGAGAAGGTTCTCTTTCCGTCTCACCAACTTACGGGAGCCGCCGCTGACTGGTGGGATGCCCTGAGCAACGCTCATGTCAACCCGGAGACGATCACTTGGACTGAGTTCAAGGAAAGTTTCCACTCTCATTACATCCCTGCTGGTGTAATGATGCTCAAGAGACAGGAGTTTGAAGGTCTCCGCCAAGGACAGAGAAGTGTTAATGAGTACCTCAACAAGTTCACACAACTGTCCTGGTATGCCCCCGAAGATGTCAACTCAGACCAGAGGAACCAATACCTGTTCACGAGAGGGTTGAACAATGAGATCCAGGTTCATCTCCTCAACAATGACTACGCAAGCTTTCAGAAGCTGGTTGACAAGGCTATAGTGGTTGAAAGCAAGATCCGAGAGATCGAGCGAGAGTGCAAGAGGAAGATGCCATACCAGCCTCAAGGGAGCAATGTACGACCTCAGTACATGCCCCCAACTGCACCGCAGTATGGATCGACCACTCCTGCATACCGCCCTAGTCAGCCACCGCAGCAACGACCCGTTGCACCAGCACCTCGTCTGCCCTTGCCTCCTGTGCCCCGACCTAACGTGGGAGCTCCTGTTCAAAACCCCCGCCCCTATGTACCTGCTGCTGTAGGCAACAGGGCATGCTTTGCATGCAGATAAATAGGACACTTCGCGAACCAGTGCTCGAGGAGAGGCCGCAGACAGCAAGGCAACGTGCCCAAGCAGAATCCGCGACCGAACGGAGGGGACAATCAAGGAAACCGGGGACAGCAGAACTATGCTCGCGGCAACGTGAACCATGTCTCTGCTGAGGAAGCACAACAGGCTGAGGACGTCGTAATTGGTATGTTCCTTGCCAACTCCAACCCAGCCACCATCTTATTTGATTCTGGAGCATTACATTCCTTCATATCATCCAAGTATGTTGCCAAACATCGTCTACCCGTATCCCACTTAGAATGTGCTATGTTAGTTAATTCTCCCAGAGGAGAAATGAGGACTAGTATAGTATGTCCGAAAGTAAGCCTTAAAATAAGGGGGGTAGACTTCCTTGCCAACCTTATTGTCGTGGATTCCCAAGGGATTGACATAATACTCGAGATGGATTGGTTAAGCAAGCACAACGGGGTAATCCAATGTGCTGAAGGAAGCGTGCAATT
The DNA here is from genome assembly GCA_030760725.1 of Neostapfia colusana. Taxonomy (NCBI): domain Eukaryota; kingdom Viridiplantae; phylum Streptophyta; class Magnoliopsida; order Poales; family Poaceae; genus Neostapfia; species Neostapfia colusana. Next base: position 89,164,454 of record JASWHV010000003.1, read on the forward strand.
AATAAATGAGCACGGCATCCGTGTCGAGTTTGAGTCAACCCAACAAACCACTGAAAAGCCAATTTTGAACCACTTTGGAGGAGCAACATTGGACAGCATTCCAGTGATTCAAGAATTCTCGGACGTATTTCCAGAAGAGCTTCCAGGAATGCCCCCTGATCAAGACATTGAGTTTGCCATTGATTTGGTACCTGGAACTGCACCCATAGCCAAGAGACCCTATAGGATGCCTGTCAATGAACTAGTGGAACTCAAGAAGCAAATTCAAGAGCAGCTGGAAAAGGGTTTTATACGTCCAAGCTCGTCACCATGGGGAGCCCCCGTGCTCTTCGTAGACAAGAAGGATGGGACCCAAAGGATGTGCGTGGACTATAGGTCTTTCAACGAGGTAACAATCAAGAACAAAAACCCTCTGCCCCGTATAGAGGACCTGTTCGACCAAATGAAAGGAGCCCGAGTGTTCTCCAAGATTGATCTTCGGTCGCAATATTTCCAACTGAAGATTAAGCCCTCCGATATACCCAAGACTGCCTTCCGAACACGGTATGGTTCGTATGAATATACCGTAATGTCTTTTGGGTTAACAAATGCACCCGCATACTTCATGTACCTCATGAACAAGGTTTTCATGGAGTACCTGGATAAGTTCGTCATGGTTTTCATCGACGACATTATGGTTTATTCAAAAAGTGAGGAGGAGCATGAAGAACATTTGAAATTGATCTTGCAGAAAATGCGTGAGCATCAATTGTATGCCAAGCTTAATAAGTGTCAATTTTGGCTAAAGAAAATATCGTTCATAGGCCACATTATCTCTGAATAAGGGGTATCGGTTGATCCCGGAAAAGTGAGAGATGTTCTGAAGTGGGACCAGCCGCAAAACGTGAGGGATATTCGGAGTTTTCTTGGGATGGCGGGATACTATCAAAGATTCATCAAAAACTTCTCTAAGATAGCAAAGCCTATGACGGAGTTCTAACGAAGGGAAAAGCCTTTCGATGGACACCAGCATGCCAAGAAAGTTTTCAGGAGCTCAAGAAAAGGCTAACCACAGCGCCGGTTTTGATATTGCCGGACGTAAGCAAGAGCTTTGACATATATTGTGACGCATCCAGACAGGGGCTCGGATGTGTGCTCATGCAAGAAGGACAAGTGGTAGCCTATGCCTCACGACAATTAAAGAAGCATGAGTTTAATTATCCTACACATGACTTGGAGCTAGAAGCAGTAGTGCATGCATTGAAGATTTGGAGACATTATATCCTTGGTCATCGATGTGAGATCTATACGGATCATAAAAGCCTCAAGTACATATATACCCAAATGGACTTGAATTTGAGGCAACGTCGATGGTTGAAACTCATCAAGGATTACGATGTTGGAATCAACTACCACCCCGGGAAGGCCAATGTAGTAGCTGATGCATTGAGCCGGAAGGGAGCATGTCACCAACTCACGGTTCGGGAGCTACCACCCGAACTACGTAAGGAGTTCGAACGGTTACACCTCAGATTCTTGAACAACATGGAAATGATGGAGATCCACTCTTCATTGGATCAAGAGATAAGAGATGGCCAAGCAACGGATGAGGAGATCAAGGAGATCAAAGAAAGGATCCGACAAGGAATAGAGAAGGATTTCAAAGAAGATGAGAAGGGTACGCTTTGGCTACGAAAAAGGATTTGTGTGCCTAACATGAAGCACCTCCGCGACATGATATTGAAAGAGGCACATGATTCGACCTATTCCATACATCCCGAGAGTACAAAATGTACAAGGACTTGAAAACTTGTTATTGGTGGGATGGTATGAAAAGGGACATAGCCGAATACGTTGCCCTATGCGACACATGCCAACAGGTGAAGGCCGAACATCAAAGACCCGCTGGATTGTTGCAACCCTTGAAGGTACCCGAGTGGAAATGGGAAGACATCAGTATGGACTTCATCGTCGGATTGCCACGTACTCAGTCGGGTTACGACTCCATCTGGGTTATCGTGGACCGATTGGCGAAAACCGCCCATTTTCTCCCTGTAAGGGCGAATTACAACGTTGCACAATTAGCCGAGTTGTACATGGAGCAGATTGTGTGCCGTCACGGAGTTCCGAGGAGGATAGTCTCAGATCGAGGTTCTCAGTTTACCTCTAGATTCTGGAGGAAGCTGCAGAAAGCCATGGGTACACGACTAGATTTTAGCTCCGCCTATCACCCACAAACCGATGGGCAAACCGAAAGGACAAACCAAATTTTGGAGGACATGTTGAGAGCTTGCGCCTTGAAACATGGGCGTAGTTGGGGTAGGAGTTTACCGTACGCTGAATTCTCCTATAACAACAGCTATCAAGCTAGCTTGAAGATGTCGCCTTTCGAAGCATTATACAGTAGACGGTGTAGAACACCACTGTTCTGGAACGAAACCGGAGAGAACCAGGTGTTTGGACCCGAAGTGCTACGGGAAGCTGAAAAACAAGTCCAAACGATTCGGGAGAACTTAAAGGCCGCTCAATCACGACAGAAAGGCTATGTGGACAATAGGCGAAGGAAGTTGACTTTCAAAGTAGGAGACTTCGTATACCTTAAGGTATCGCCTATCCGAGGCCAACAACATTTCAACGTCAAAGGCAAGCTAGCACCTCGCTACATCGGACCATTTAAGATTTTGAATAAGCGAGGAGAAGTAGCCTAACAACTAGAGCTCCCAACGCACCTCTCCGATGTACATGACGTGTTTCATGTATCCCAACTCAAGAAGTGCTTGAGAGTACCGGAGGAGAAAATACCAATGGAAGAGCTTGAAATTCAAGAAGACCTGACCTATACGGAGCACCCTGTCTGAATTTTGGACGTAAAGGAAAGGGTCACCAGGAACAAAGTAATTCGATGATGCAAGGTGCAATGGAGCCATCACACTGAAGCTAAAGCCACATGGGAGCGTGAAGAAGACATCAAGGCAGAATTTCGTTATCTATTCTCTACCAACAAATCTCAAGGGCGAGATTCAATTTAAGGGGGGTAGATTTGTGACACCCTCATTTCTGGTGTTAGCATATATTCATGTTTTATGAAGAGAAAACATTTTAAGAAAAGTAGGAACGGAGAAAAAATATCAAAAGGATAGACAGTAAAAGCCGAATCCAGTTCATAGAGAGCGTCGAAGACAAATTCCATGGCCCGCTGGCCACGTGGCATATCCTGTAGCGGACCCGGAGTCCGCTCATTCAGGATCGCAGAGGGTGGTGCCGCGCGATGCGACACCCGACAGCACACGTCATAAGGACACAATATATTACATGGGAAAACAACTGAAACTGTACAAACAGGTACAAACTTCAGTTACAAACTACTATCTTTATTACACAGCAGAAGTTTCTTTTATACACTCATGCCCACCTATCTAGCAAAAGTTGGTTTCCCAGCCCTAGGGCAACCCATACTAGCTGCACGTCTCAGCTCAGCGCGGCGTGTATGGCTCCCACTCAGCCGTGGTCCCCGACGGAGGGTAACCCTCGCCGGTGGACTCGTACTCCGAGTCCGTGGGTGGCTCCTCACCTGAAAAACACTTAAGCAGCAATCGTGAGCACGATGGCTCAACAAGACTTAACCGACTCACTTAGGCATGAAACTCTACAAAGGTGTACAATGAACATGGGATAGTAACATTGCAGCAAAGGGACACACCTACAAGTTCATCCTTAATTCATCTTTTAGCAACAAGTTAACAGTTTGGGAATCTGAAATTTAGTAAGCAATATTTGGTGGCACACATGTAGCAATACAATTATATCATAACAGCAATATTGAATCATCACATTTCATACATTAGCCTACGTCACGACTCAGTGAACAAGCGGTACTCGTCACCGTGAGGGACAGCAAATCGACTCGATATACACCTGCAGGGATACCCAAAGAGCACGTCACGTACGCCCACCCGTGGAGCTGCACAGCACGCTCCCTCGATGTCGTACGGGACAACCTTTCACCCAACAGCCCAAACGTCGAACCGGTCGCACCGAAACGAGCAGGAGCACCGAAACGAGCAGGAGGTTCCCCACACGGAGCATCTCTCTATGCCCGTTGGCAGATTTCCACCTTGCTGCCCTCAGCCTACACCTATAAATCGGTGCGTTATGCCTCGACGCCCGGAGGTTTAGGCTACATCGGTTTATCGGGGCCCATATATCTGATATGCCTTCGGTACGTTCAATACTTGCTCAGCAGGCCCGCACACGGATTGGTCCTCAATCGACACGCACAGGGCTGCGCACACAAGACTTCCTCTTGCTGCGCCCTAGCCCCTGCCTAGTATCCTTTTCATTACTAAAGTGATCTCACATCACTCGAACCAACCCCGTGTGTCCCAAACCTAACTCGTGATAGATTCCAACTACTCGACTTGTACAGAAGTCCTATGAATCATTAAGCATAGCCTATCTACTTGAGGTCTTAGACACTACCCTCACTCTTATGGAAAATTTCTGGTCATGCAAGTGGGGTTCCATCCATCCTACACCTAATGCACATACACACTTCACACTATGTATGTAAACAAAGTAAAAACTTTATAAAAGGCTTAATGCAAACCGAGGCTTGCCTTGTTGCTGCTGGTCAGGGGTTAAGTCTTCGTCTGGAAGGAGGAAGTCCAGCACTTCCGGAGTCTCTTCGCCTTCAGCGACTACACGTTAATGAAATACTACATGTCAATTTAAATGCAATGTGTGAACTTGAATACTTAATTACTAATAACTCTAGCTAGCCCTCCCCTTTGGTTCTGAAATTTTTATGGTGGCTTGGTAGGGTCCTAACCAGAGTATTGACCAAGTTTCATTTGAAACAAAGTTCATTTGAACCTTGTACAAATAAAATCCCATTTGGTCAATATTTGAGCCTCTAAGTAATTCCAGGATTTTCATGGCTCCAACCATTACTTTCTGGAAACTAGAATTTAAGAGGGTTCTAATGGAGTTGGTTTCATGTCATTTGAAGAATTCTACTGAAAGTTGTGCCCTAATTTAGATTTGAGAAAATCTGAAAAATGTTTCTGTACATTTTTCTATTTTCTCAGGGCAGTTCACTTAATCACCCCATTAGGGGGACTAAATGAACTTGGATGAGTCTGAAAATTTTACTGTGACTCAAGGATTTTCCAATGACCCTCTCATCCAAATTTCAGCATTTCTCATAAAGTAATTCTCCAGATAAAATTCCCAACTGCTTAGACTTTAGGGAATTAATTCTGGAAATTGGTATTGCTAGAAAGTACTCAAAATCCTGAGTTCAGCAAAATTTGGTTCACTGAATTTGAAGCTTCCTACACAAAGTTATGAATTTCTAAAGTTTGAGCTGATCCCTGAATTATTTTCCTACAGAGAATCACCTCCTGCGCTAAACCAGAGGCTGACAGCGGGGCCCACCCGTTTACTTTGAACTAACCGCGCGCTCACGCGCGATTAGCACAGTGGCTGACAGGTGGGGCCGCGCCCTTCGTCTACCTCCCGACGCCGCCGCCCCGAGCTGCCGGAGCTCCGGCGAGGTCGGCGTTCCCGGCGATCTAGCTCGTCGGCGCCGGTGAGACTCGCCGCCCCCATGTAATTTCGGTTGCTGAACACACTGGACACCATGCCACCGCCGGCTAACCGCCGTAGCTCGCCGGCGACGAGCCCTATGCCTCTGTGCTACCTCAGCAACGTGTTCCCGCCCTTCTGACCATCTCCTTCGCGTGCTAATCGCGTCGCCACGCTCAGGGGAACCTCGGGAAGCTCGGCATGATCTCCGTGGGGCCCTAAACGGCCGGTAACCCAGACCTCACCGGCGACCCCTCCTCCTCCACACTGTTCTATGGTGAACTTAGGGTTCCGGCGGTGATTTCCTTCCGGGTTTTGATCGAGAAGGGTCGCCAGAACCTCTAGATGCTCTCTCACAGCTCCGTTCGACCTCCCACCCACCAATCTTCCCGAATTTCTCCTAAACCTAATCGGGTCCCGAAATGAGCTCCCCGGCCTAAACTGGAAAATTCTCTGCGCACAAAGGTCGAACCTTGGAACGGTTTGCGCGGTGGTCTCGAGGACGAGCTAGCGCTCCACTTTCCTATGGAGGTCAAGGCTGGAGGATGATCACAGCTTGGGTGGCACACGATCGGAGCTCGGGCGACTAGGCTGTTGATTGCGGGAACTCATGAAAACAGCAACTCGCCGGCGGTCTCGGGCCTTTTATAGGCCCCTGAGGCCAGCGGAGAGCGCGACACCTGCTGTGCCACCTCCTACGCCGAAGCAGGAGCTGGCCGGCCGAGGTGGTCAGGCGCCGACGCTGGCCGCAACTGGCGAGCGCGCTCGGTCGAGGGAGTCGGCTAAGGAGACTTCTGTGCTATGTCTACTGACCAGTGGGCCTCCCCTCTAATTCCATTTTTAATTTTTCTCATTTCTGTTTATGCCAATTTATCCCCAGCTACTCACAATTGAAGGTGAGACTTAGCCTCCAAGTTTTGCTTTGAATTTGAGTTCTCAAATTTGACTGTGTTTGGCTAAATTTGCTTCATGTTCAAACTGAAATTCAAATTCAGTTTTGAATTCTTGCAAGTTTCGCTCTTGACAAAATGTACTCCAATGGGGATGAAAATTGGTGGGCTAGCTCAGAAAAATGTGCAGAGTTTGAATATGAAGCTAACTTTTGAATTTGAGGGATGAAAGTTGCTGCAATTTGAATTTACATTCAAATTGGCCTCTTTATCAATTACATCCAAAAGTGCCTCAAAAGTTGTTGGATTTACATGAAACTTGGCTTAAACCTTCCCAAGACTTTTTAAGTCCTAGGGGTGAGCTCAATCTCTCATGTTCATGTCTTGAAATCCTACTTTGTGAAAGTGAAGGCTTTCCCCTCTAAACACTCTTTTAATGAAGGTTACTTGCTCTTCACCATTTTTCACAAGATATCCACAACAAAAACTGTGGTGTTGTGAGGTGATGAAAAGTTTTTGCAAGTCCCTTTTCTTGGGCTTTTACATATTCGGAACTCATCCCTGCGAAGTGGGGAGAGGACGCCGCTAAACTGGCTACGTGGCAGGCTCGGGGCTCATCTCCGCAAAGGGGGAGAGGTCCGACCCTGTGGGACACGTGTTGCCCTCGGAGCTAGTCTCTGTGGAAGAAGCAAAGGCGTTTCCGCAGGACACATGTCACCTTCAGAGCTAGTCACCGCGGAAATCAGAGGACCAGTCGCGCGGGATACGTGTCGATCTCGGGGCTCACCTCCGAGAGGTCCGGTTCTATCGGACACGTGTCACCACCGGAGCTCATCTCCGGGAGGTCCATCACTGTTGGACAAGTGTTAACCTCGGAGCTCATCTCTGAGAGGAAGGGAGGTCTGGCGCTGGAGCTACCTCCGGAGAGAGGAAAGGTCCGACACTGACACGTGGCGTGTGCGGAGCCACCTCTGAATAAGAGAGGAGGTCACGACCGCTAGGATACGTGGCGCGCGCGGAGCTCACCTCCGAATGAGAGGGAGGTCTTGCTCGCTTGACACGTGGCACCACCGGAGCTCGTCTTTGCGGAAAAGGAGAGACCAGGCCCCGATGGACACGTGGAGCTTCCGGAGCTCATCACCGAGGAGGTAACGAGTTCTGGAGCGGTTTTTGGATTCTGTACGCGTAGAAATACCGGTACAGAGAAGAAACCGACCCGGTTTCCACAATGATACCGCACCAAATCGACTAGATATAAGAATAAGATTCGATGACAATATGAATAGAAATCTTAAATCGAAGTCCGATCAGATTAGGACTCTTCTCTTCCCGATTATAAATAGAACCCAGAACCTCTGGCCGAAACCACGAACTTCTTTTCCAACTCCTAAGCCGACGACTTAGAGCCCTAGCCTCTACTCGCCGAGAAAGCCATCGCCGGAGTTCAGCAAGGAAGATCGCTGGAAGAGAGCCCAACGATCTAAGAAGGATCTGAGACCGAGAAGAATGTAAGGTAGGTCTCCAATACCACCTTACGACATCATTATGTTTTCTTTGCATCTGTTCTTCGATTCTTTTCGAACAGAAGCTTTCTCGTGGACAGATCACTTGTTGATCGGGTTGATCTAAAGACAAGGTCATTCGCCACGTCCACATCTGATCCAAACATCTCTGTTTCATCATAAGGCCATGCAAGAACACGAACAAAACTGATCTGTTAAAGCTGATCATAGGATAGCATGCATATGCATCATCGCATCTAGTTAAAGTTTGTGCATGATATTGATTGTTATGAATCTTGTATGTGCGCGATCCTGTATAGCAGGACAAGCTCAGGGAGCTGTTTACGACGAGCTGCAACAACAAGGTTTCGAGGTCCAAGAGCAACCGGAACCGCAAGAGCAAGGCAAGTGCTCCTTGACCATATTGATCCTATGTTTTGGGTAAAACTGTTTTGTCTTGCAAAAAGGTGTGCGTGCTGAGTCAAACATGATGGGAAACCCTTTTATAGGAGTTTACTAGCTTTGGTTAAACCACCCTTGTCGCCAGGGATGTTTATGAGTCGGGTATGGTTTTACTTTTATGCTTCGCTGAGTCCATGGGATTGGGAAGCGAGATAAATGTGTCTAGCTAACTGCACTCGTAATGATAAATTGATGTTGTTAAATGGACATGGATCAGAGGGAGATCTAGGCAAACCTGGGTTTGTGAATGAGGTAGCATGAGATGGTGGTTTACTTGCCGTAGATCTAAGGACCGGTTCATGCATGCACATGCCAGGATAACAGTGCCACCACAAGGCCAAGTATGGGTGCGGCTTAGCTGAGTAATTAGGTAAGTTGCTAGATTGTTATGGACTGTGGGAGGCGCGGGGAATGGGAGTCGAGTGAGGACTGCCCTGGGAACTGCATGGCACAAGAGGGGTCCCATGGGTGGGAGAATTGGAGATTCTAGCCTGCCGGTGAAACCTTAGTGAGTCCATACATCTAGTAGCACCTTTAGAAAGGCTATTTTGTGATCTCTTGGCCATACACCGACGGTTGTGTACTGGTATAATGGAGGTTCTGCAGTCGCCGACGGGTGATGAAATCACAAACTTGTGGGTAAAGAGGTGCAAACTCTGCAGAGTTCTTAAAACTATCATGATAGCCGAGCTTACGTCACGAGCGCCTGGCCAACTGCCATGATTAGTTGGGATGGTTATTGGGATGGTTATTGGTTATGGTTTTGGATGGTTTGGTTTTGGGACTGTTGAGTCCGGGTGATAAGATGGTTGCATGATTGTTGAGTCATGGAAACAAGGTTGGTCTCGGTGGGAGACGAAGTTGTTTTATGAGGTGAAATGGTAGCGAATACAGGATGGTATTCGTGAGATGGTATCAAATACGAGGAGGTATTCGTGAGCGAGAATGAGGTTGATTGATGACTGGTTATGAACATGACGGAGGTATGATTGGTATTTTAATAGATGTTGGGATTACATTCACTTAAAAATAAGTCGCTGTTTTATCGTGCTTTTGATAAATAACTTTGCTTTTCTACAAATGAGCCCTTTTTATACCTACCATGCTATGAGCTTCATATCATATTTTCTCGCACTTGCTGAGTACATCATTGTACCCAAACTTGCATTATTATTTCATCATCAGGAGCAGGAGAAGACTACTATGAAGACCAAGTGGAGCATTAAGGCGTGTGATCTGTTCTCAATCTTGCCTGTGGGAATGGAATAGAGATGGAGTCATCGCTGCTCAGATTTGCTTCCGCATTAGTTAGAAGACTTTCTGCTGCATAGAAATAAGACTTCCGCTGTGAGCATGAGTCCAAGACTCATGAGACATTGTAATAAACTCTGTTATTCGTGGTTATATATATTCTGAATTCAGTTTGTGGAATATATGTGTATGTGTGATGAACATCCTAGGCACACATATGCATTAGTTCTTGGTTCCGTGGTTTTCCACAGAATTGAGGGTGTCACACGGATGGGCAAACCGAGCGGGTAAATCAAATTTTTGAAGATATGCTACGAGCTTGCGCTATCAACCACGGCAAGAATTGGAATGATCACTTGCCGCTGGCCGAGTTCTCGTACAACAATGGGTACCAAGCCAGCATCAAGATGGCGCCTTACGAGGCGCTATACGGGAGAAAATGCCGCACACCACTGAATTGGTGTGAGTCTGGTGAAAGGGTTACCTTCGGGATTGATATTGTCAACAACGCGGAGGAAAAGGTTCGGCTGATTCAAGCGAACCTAAAAGTCGCTCAATCCCGACAGAAACAATATACGGACCGGAGAAGACGCCCATTACAGTTCAAAGTTGGGGATCACGTATCCCTACGTGTGTCTCCAATGAAGGGCGTGAACAGATTCAGGGTGACGGGAAAGTTGGCACCCCGATTCATCGGTCCATTCCAGATTACCGAAAGATGTGGATCAGTAGCATACCGGCTGAATTTACCAGAAGCACTCTCTGGTGTGCACGACATCTTTCACATCTCCCAGCTGAGGAAGTGTCTCAAGCTAATAACTACCATTCAGATGGAGGATATAGAGGAACTGAAACCGGATCTCACGTATCCGTAGGAACCGGTTCAGATTATTGATGAAAAGGCCCGAACCACACACAACCGTACGTTGTGGTTCTACAAAGTTCTATGGAGTAATCACTCCGTGGACGAAGCGATATGGTAGAGCGAAGGATTTCTTCGCGCTAACTACCCCGACTTTTCACGTCGCATATGTAAGGGCCTCAGTTTTGGCACACATTTGAAGTGTTCATCACCACACCACACACCTCATTTGAGGGAAAGATGATGAACACAAATGAAGAGCATGTAACCACCATCAACATGCTCATTAGAGAACAAACTCACATATTGCAAAAGTGGTATTTCCCACATGTGATATAGGTGGGCTGGACTTATGAGAACTCCTACACATTGCTAAGGATGTCCATGCCAAGTTTCACCCAAATTAAAAACCTTTTTGAGGTCATTTTGGGTACAGATAGAAAGAGGGCAGTTTGAAACCACATTCAAATTCAAACTGTTTTTATCCCATGAATTTAAAAATGGGAGGCATATTCTTATTCAGCACATTTTTGTGAGCTCACACACCAATTTTCACTCCATTTGGAGTTGATCTTGACATGAGCTAAGTGGGACGAAGTCAAACTTTATTTGAATTCAAAACTGAACTTGTGCTGAAATTCACTCAAACCGAACCCAATTTGAATTCTATTCAATTCAAATGGATCAGGGGTGAATAATTTGAATCACCAGGGATATTATGGGGCTCACTGTTTACAACAGTGATTAGGAGTAAATTTCAGAGGTTAAAACACCGGGTGGGACCCACATGTCATAGAGGGGAGAAGGAGAAACTTGCACCCAAAGTCAGAGTCTCGGTGGGAAATTCCACCGAGCGGCTGTCGGCTGTGCCACCGAGCCGCTACCGGCGCCACCAGCTGCTTCCCTCTCCGCGTGCTGGCGCCAAGGGCGGCTGGCTCGCGCCCCCACGCGACCGGCACCGCCTCAGCCGAGCAGGAGTCGGCCGGCTTTATCCTCTCGTGGGCAAACCCGAACAGCGACATTGTTTCTCGCCACAGCTCTCTGCTCAATCGGGAAAACCAGCAAAATCATCTCCTCCTTCGTCCCTGAGCTGCTAGACAGCCACCTAGGGTCGCACTCCACCTCCCCAACGCCAGAAACCCCGAGCTCTGACCTCCTTTGCCAGAAGACGATCGCCACCGCGGCGACCTAGCCTCAGCCGAGAGTCAGGCGCCCGTGGGCAGCATTCCACAGGCGTTTTCACGGTCCAGCGAGAGAGGAAACAGGAGCACGCGACCACCGTGCTGCTCTCCTCCAAGTTTGGAAGCCAACTGTGAAGAATCCGCAGAGAATTTCCAGTTTTGCTATGGCGACCGTAAACCGAGCTTCTGGTACGGTTTCTTTAAATTCTCGCTCTATGATCTTTCGGAGGTCATCAAATCTTGCACATAGACGCTGGACTAGCTGGCAATCAAGTTCTTTTCTGCATCCGTAGCGTGAAACTGTCTAGGAGTGACAAATTTCGAGCTCGATCGAGGGCGGTCATGGCGGGCACGGTCGGTCACACGGTGCCGACCGACTTGCCGCCATCCCTGAACCCTTTTGACACCTTGTCGAGCTTCCTAGAGGTACACTGATGCTGTAGGGCCGTTTGTTCGAGGTGTTGGCGGGTTTAGGAACCACGGTCGACGGTGTAGAACCTCAACCGAGGCCGCGGCACGTCGCCGAGCTATTTCCGGTCACCCCCAGCCCGACCTGTCACCACCGACGTGTTCCTCGACGTCGACAACCCCCTGACAGCGAGTTTCAGACCATGGGAGGTCCGGCAGCGGCAAGCCGGCGAGCCCCGAGTCTGCTCCGGCGAGGTCGGCGGCGTGGGCGCGAGAGAACGGCGGAAGGAAGACGAAGCCGGCTGGCCCACGTGTCAGCGGCTGAAGAATTTAAATCGGGATCAGGTGTGGCCCGGGATCGGCTGTGCTAGCGCGCAAATACCCTGTGAGCTCCGGTGTGCCGGACACCTCCACGCTCGACACGTGTGGTATCCCCGGTGTGCCTGACACCTCCGCGCTCGACACGTGTCCCCGCGGGCCCCGAGAGTTTAAACTTTTCCCCCGATTTTCAGAATTCTTCCAAACTTCAAATCCTCATAACTTTGGCTAGAAAGCTCCAAATCGGGTGAACCAAATTTTGTTGCATTCAGCTCTCTGAGAACTTTCCAGCAATACCAAATTCAGCTCGTGAAAGTGAATAGTTTTCCAGAATTAAATCCCTAAACTTTAAACTGTTGGGAATTTTATCTGGAGAACTACTTTATGAAAAATTCTGAAATTTGGCTGAAAGGTTCATTGGAAAATCCCTGAATCCCAGTAAAATTTTCAGACTCATCGAAGTTCATTTAGTTACCCTAATTGGGTGATTAAGGGAACTGCCCAGAGAAAATAGGAAAAATGTACAGAAACATTTTTCAGATTTTCTCCAATCTTAATTAGGACATAACTTTCTGTAGAATTCTTCAAATGACATGAAACCAACTCCATTAGAACCATCCTAAATTCTAGGTTCCAGAAAGTAATGGTGGGAGCCATGAAAAACCCTGGAATTACTTAGAGGCTCAATTATTGACCAAAGAGGCTTTTATTTGTACAAGGTTCAATTGAACTTTGTTTCAAATAAAACTTGGTCACAACTCTGGTTAGGACCCTACCAATCCACCATAAAAATTTCAGAACCAAAGGGGAGGGCTAGCTAGAGTTATTAGCAATTATGTATTTAAGTTCACACATTGCATTTAAATTTACATGTAGTATTGTATTCAACGTGTAGCCATTGAAGAAGAGACCCCGGAAGTGCTGGATTTCCTTCTTCCGGACGAAGAACTAACTACTGACCAGCAGCAACAAGGCAAGCCCCGGTTTGCATTAACCTTTTTATAAGTTTTACTTTGTTTACAGGAGTCATGTGGAGTATGACTGTGCATTAGGTGTAGGATGAATGGAACCCCACTTGCATAACCAAAGGTTCCTAAAAGAGTGAGGGTAGTGTCTAAGACCTTGAGTAGACAGGCTATGCTTAATGTTTCATAGGACTTCGGTACAAGTCGAGTAGTTGGAATCTACTCGCGAGATAGGCTTGGGACACACGGGTTCGGTTGAGTGACGTGAGATCACTTTAGTAATGAAAATGAGACTAGGCAGGGGCTAGGGCGCAGCAAGAGTGAGTGTTGTGTGCGCATCCCTGCCCATGTCGATTGAGGACCGATCCATGTGCGGCCCTGCTGAACAAGTATTGAACGTACCGAAGGCATATCGGATATATGGGCCCCGATAAACCGATGTAGCCTAAACCTCCGGGCGTCGAGGCATAACGCACCGACTTATAGGTGTAGGCTGAGGGCAGCAAGGTGGAAATCTGCCAACGGGCATCGAGAGATGCTCCGTGTGGGGAACCTCCTGCTCGTTTCGGTGCGACCGGTTCGACGTTTGGGCTGTTGGGTGAAAGGTTGTCCCGTACGACATCGAGTGAGCGTGCTGTGCAGCTCCACGGGTGGGCGTACGTGACGTGCTCTTTGGGTTTCCCTGCAGGTGTATATCGAGTCGATTCGCCGTCCCTCACGGTGACGAATACCGCTTGTTCACTGCGTCGTAACATAGACTAATGAATGAAATGTTATGATTCAATATTGCTGTTATGATATAATTGTATTGCTACATGTGTGCCACCAAACATGGCTTACTTAATTTCAGCTTCATGAACTGTTAACTTGTTGCTAAAAGATGAACTAAGGATGAACTTGTAGGCGTGTCCATTTGCTGCAACATTGCTATCCTATGTCTTGGTACACCTCATGTAGAGTTTCATGCTTAGGTGAGTCGGTTAAGCCTTGTTGAGACTTCGTGCTCACGGTTGCTGCTTAAGTGTTTTTCAGGTGAGGAGCCACCCACGGACTCGGAGTACGAGTCCACCGGCGAGGGTTACCCTCCGTCCGGGACCACGGCTGAGTGGGAGCCGTACACGCCACGCTGAGCTGAGGAGTGCAGCTAGTGTGGGTTGCCCTAGGGCTGGGCAACCACTTTTGCTAGATAGGCGGGCGTGAGTTGTATAAAAGAAACTTCCGCTGTGTAATAAAAGACTCTAGTTGGTAACTGAGAAGTGTACTATTTTGTACATTCAGTTTGTTTTTCCCATGTAATATAATGTGTTCTTATGACGTGTGCTATCGGGTGTCGCATCGCGCGGCACCACCCTCTGCGATCCTGGATGAGCGGATTCCGGTCCGCCACAGCCTGGTATCAGAGCTGCAGTGGGGATAGCACAGTACTTAATGACTGCATTATGGGAAAAACTTAGGTATACGGTGAGGAATCGGTAGTTGCCCAAGTAAGGACTATATTAGCATAGTTACTTAAAGTGGCAAAGACTAACCTATGTGTTATAATTCTGAATTTCAATTATTGTTACGACGCACCTACGCTCTGGTAAGTATGGTAAGGAACGCCACCGAAAGCGGTTCAATTTCGGTTAGCTCCCCCTGACGAGGAACGTGGTTCAGGGATTGATCTCACAGCTTGGTGTGAGACGTCAATATGAACCTCTTGGACTCTTCATGTCCCTGAGTTCATATGCAACGCTGATCCCTAGCGTGCATTAGGCAAGTAAGTGGAGACCCCATCGCGTGGTCAGTAACGCGAGAGTGTGTTCGTCTGGAAATAGCCCAGGAGGACATACGCAGCGCTTGCCATCGGCGTGCCCTGCAGGGCAGTAGGTGGTATCTGTTGGGTTGATAACATTCCCAACCGTGACGACCCGTTCATGACATACTCGGGTTCCCCGTCGTGTGGTGTTGAAACACGATCACGTACCTTGAGACATGACCTAACTCAAGGACGGCCGTATGACAATGATACGGGCGTTTGTATTTACTTTTAAATATGGAACTGCCTACAATGAACAACCTTTGAGTGCACCATTATTGTGTGGTCTTCTGCAGGTACTAACCACGTAAGTATCCGTGTAGTAAACGTGTGCGAGAGACCGTTTAGTGCCACATTTGAGACGTATATGCCGGTATAATCCGGTTAAGATTTTCTTTTGTGAGGAACGTAGTACCGAGGTATCATAGGCATATGCATGCAAAATAATGATAACAAGGAATTAAAATCTATAGGTTCAACATTTAGGACCCTGGTTCGGTATAAGAATGGGATAGTGGAGCAGGATAGCCAAAGGGATGAAAAACAGAGTGCTCTGTTTTGGACAGCAAGTTTGCTGATCTTCAACAGGGCATAACACACGGGTTCTTTAGCCCAGAGAGGTGTGCTATATAGTTCTGGAAAGGTATTGAAGTACTCTACAACTTTGTTGTAGACTTCCAGAGCTGAAACTCACCTTAAGATGGCTTAAATCCCAGAGGAATGTAAACTGTCCAGAACCAGGACAGAGTAAAACATTCTCTGAACTGTTCTGTTTTTTTACAATGATAACTCCCAGTAGCAACATCTAAAACTGTCATATGATACATCTTTAGAAAGGGTAGAAGATGTGTGACATCTTTGCAATTCAAAGTTCTGAAATTTCAGCACAGATTTCAGTGGAAACCGGAGTTGAAAACAGCAACTTTCCAAGGGAGGTGCTGTTAAAATTCCTCCAGAAACTCTGCTGACTTTGAATTAGCATAACTTTTTAACCAAAGCAGATCTGGGGGCAAATGAATACTCGTTGGAAAGATACTGAAGTTAGCTTTAACTTTGGTATTCAACTTGAGTCATGAAAATGCCCATAATAAGATCAAAACCTGGAATAGGTAGAAACTGGTCATTCTGACAGAAGAATGACAGTTGAACTCATTGGAGAGGGTGTTGTACCCTAAGGGTGGTATACGTGATGACAACGCGATAGTAATGTCTCGTAGAGACCAAAACTAGTTATGGTGAGTTTCCAAAGTGGAGGTTCATCAAGTTGGATTAAACTAGCTTGTGTTTGGTCTGGTAATGGTGTAGCTTGTGCAAAGTTATTACATTATCTACTTACGAGATATATCACATGTTTTTGTTGTCATAATGTTTTTACGCCCATTTTTATTGGACTGCATGCAAAAATGCTGCGGGACTGATGATTATTGTCGTATGGTTGCAGATGGTTCATACTAGGACCACGCACGAGGTTGGTGGCTCTAGCCAACAGGGAGGTGATGACTCCCAGCCACCGGCCTACGACAGCACCCCGCAGCAGCAGCCACCACCGCCGCCTCCGCTTACTCTAGCGGATGTGATAGCGGCACTGGTGGGAGGTCGTGAGGAGCAGACCGAACTGCTCCACACGATCGTGCAGAATACGTCCCAGGCGGGAGGACGTCAAGAGCGAGGGCCTCGTGAGCCCCGCGAAGTGTCGTACTCGGATTTCATGAGTACGCACCCTCCAGTGTTCACCGAAGCCGAAGAACCACTGGAGGCGGACAACTGGCTGCGGACCATCGAGTCCAAGTTCGGGCTGCTCCAATGTACGGAGCAGCAGAAGACTCTGTTCGCAGCACAGCAACTCCACGGTGCCGCTGGTGCGTGGTGGGCGAATTATGTCGCCTCACGTCCGGCTGGCCATGCCGTGGAATGGCAAGAGTTCCGGGAGACGTTCCGCGCCTATCACATTCCTCCCGGAATCATGAAGAGGAAGTTCCAAGAATTCTTGGAGCTGAAGCAGGGTGGGAGGAGTGCCCATGACTACTCCCGTGCCTTCAACCATCTGGCGCAATACGCGTCAGACTATATCTCCACGGAGGAGAAGAAGAGGGAGCATTTCTATCGGGGGTTACACCCCGAAATGAAGACGCACCTCGTTCAGTGGAATCGCGGCACTTTCAACGACCTAGTCAATGCCGCGATTATGCAAGAGGATGCTCAGCGGGAGTTGGCAGCTGAGCAGAGGAAGCGCAGCGCTCCACCTAGCAGCGGTGGTGGCGCGCCACAGAAGTACCGTATGGTGTATCGGACACCATCCGGGCAGCAGTGGCATCCACCGGCACGACCTCAACGGTTCGGGGGACGTCCTTTCCAGTCACCCTCGTTCCGTCCGCCGATGCCACCACCAAGACAGCAACAGCAGCAGCAGCAGACGGTACCCCGGGCGTTTCCACCGCCACAACGCGCCCCGGGATTCCGTCCACCGATCAGCGGGGGACCGCCCCGTTTCACCTGCTTCACGTGTGGCCAGGAAGGCCACTTCGCGAAGGACTGTCCCCAGGGGCAGCAGAGCAGCGGGCAAGCCCAGTTTCAGGGTGGTGCTCGAGGCCGACCTCCGATGAAGAGGGTTAGTCAGCGGACTGGGGGCGTCCGCAACCTCGACAATGAGGACGCCCCAGAGGGAGACAACGTGCTGGCGGGTACGTTTACTCTCAACAATCAAGCCATCATCATACTTTTTGATTCTGGTGCAACCCATAACTTCATAAGTGCATCATGTGTGGTTAAGCATCAGCTGAAAGCCTTTCCAACCGAGTGTTCTTATATGATCTGCTCACCGGGAGGAAAGATTTCAGCAACTATGATGGTTCCAAAAGCACCATTGTGCTTAGGTGGGAAGATATATCCCACCACTATGATTATCCTAGGGGGGCAGAAGATTGATGCAATCTTGGGGATGTCATGGCTAAGTTACCATGGCGCTGTCCTGGAAACTTTAACACGGACGGTTCACCTCAACTCCCCATTACACCGTCCACAGTCCCTCCTATTAGATAATCCAGTCCGGGAGGTTTCAGAAATCAACAATATTGAAGCTCTCAAGTTAGAGGACATCTCCGTAGTCTGGGAGTATATCGACGTGTTCCCGGATGATCTACCGGGCATGCCACCTGAGAGGGATGTCGAGTTCAAGATCGAGCTCACACCCGGGACTACGCCCATATCACGGAGACCATACAAGATGGCTCCAAATGAGCTGGCAGAACTGAAAGAACAGCTCAATGATCTGTTGAGCAAGGGTTTCATTAGGCCGAGTTCCTCGCCTTGGGGATGCTCGGCGCTGTTCGTGAAGAAGAAAGATGAAACCTTGAGGCTGTGTGTGGATTACCGGCCGCTCAACGCCGTCACCATTAAGAATAAGTACCCACTGCCCCGCATCGACATATTGTTTGATCAACTTGTGGGTGCAAGTGTGTTCTCCAAGATGGACCTTCGCTCTGGATATCACCAGATAAAGTTCCGGGCGGAGGATATCCCGAAGACGGCCTTCTCAACGAGATATGGATTATATGAATATCTCGTCATGTCTTTTGGTCTCACAAACGCTCCAGCTCATTTCATGTATCTCATGAATTCGGTGTTCATGCCGGAGCTGGACAAGTTCGTGGTAGTGTTCATCGATGATATCTTGGTGTACTCCAAGACAGAAGCCGAACATGCCGAACACTTGCGGATCGTTCTTCAACGATTGCGAGACCACAAGCTTTACGCCAAGTTCAGCAAATGTGAGTTTTGGATCAGCCAAGTGCCATTCTTGGGGCATATCATCTCAGCTGAAGGCATTGCGGTTGACCCAAGCGAAATAGAGCAAGTGTTGAAATGGAAAGCTCCCACTTCAGTTCATGAAGTCAGAAGCTTCCTCGGGTTAGCGGGATACTATAGGAGATTCATTCCAAGCTTCTCTAAGCTCGCTAAGCCGATGACAGAGTTGCTGAAGAAAGGGACGAAATATGTTTGGAACATGGCGTGTGAAGGAGCATTCCGAACATTGGTGAAGCATCTCACCACAGCCCCGGTCTTAGCTCAGCCGGATACAACAAAGCCCTTCGACGTGTATTGTGACGCGTCCGGTATTGGGCTTGGATGCGTGTTGATGCAGGAAGGACGTGTGGTCGCATATGGCTCACGCCAACTTCGGAACCATGAGCAGCATTATCCGACTCATGATCTTGAGCTTGCTGCCGTGGTATTGGCACTAAAAATGTGGAGGCACTATCTCCTGTGGAATCTGGTGCATCTCTACACCGACCACAAGAGCTTGAAATACATTTTCACCCAGAAGGAGCTGATATGAGGCAAAGGAGGTGGTTGGAATTAATCAAGGACTATGAAATTGAGATTCACTACCACCCTGGCAAGGCGAATGTGGTTGCCGACGCGCTGAGTCGGAAATCACATGTCCATCACCTCACCATTACACCAGTGGAGGAGGAAGAGCCAAGTTTATACTTGGTTCCTTATGGATCGCTGTACAACCTTGCCCTCATCCCTACTATTAGGGAGGACATCATTGCAGCTCAGAAAACGGATAAAGGCATGGCACATCTCCGGAGACAGATAGACAATGGAGAGATCAAATGTTTCCGGAAAGATGATGAGGGGACGCTGTGGTTCAATGACCGCATAGTCATACCCCAGGATATGGAGCTGAGGAAGAAGATCCTCGACGAAGCTCACTTGTCCAAGTACTCCATTCATCCGGGAAGCAACAAAATGTACCAAGATTTGAAAAAGAAATTTTGGTGGACACGGATGAAGCGGGAGGTAGCTAAGTACGTATCCGAGTGCGATACGTGTAGACGAGTGAAGGCGGATCATATGAAGAAATCAGGGCTGCTGCAACCCCTGAAAGTCCCGACATGGAAGTTGGAAGATGTGAGCATGGATTTCATTGTGGGATTACCCCTAACATCCAACAAGCATGATTCCATATGGGTAATCATCAATCTGTTAACCAAGACGGCTCATTTCATCCCGGTGAATACACGTTACAATGCCAGCAAATATGCGGAGCTATACATAGCGAAGATTCTATGCCTATACGGGGTACCCAAGACCATTGTCTCAGATCGAGGTGCATTATTTGTATATCGCTTTTGGGAGCAGCTACGCGCTGCATTGGGTACTAAGTTGATCAGGAGCTCCGCCTATCACCCTCAGACAGATGGCCAGACAGAGAGGGTGAATCAAGTTCTGGAAGACATGTTGAGAGCATGTGCCATCCACCATGGTAGGAACTGGGATGATCACCTACCATTGGCGGAATTCTCGTACAACAACGGCTATCAGGCGAGTATCAAAATGGCACCTTACGAAGCTCTCTACGGTCGTAAATGCCGCACCCCATTAAATTGGTGCGAGTCCGGTGAAAGGGTCACATTCGAGGTTGATGTGGTGAACGACGCCGAAGAGCGCGTTCGGACAATTCAAGCCAATTTGAAGGCCGCTCAATCCCGACAGAAGAGCTACGCTGATAAGAGGCGTAGACCATTGCATTTTGACGTTGCGGAACACGTGTACCTCCGCGTGTCTCCGATGAAGGGCGTGCACCGGTTCGGTGTGAAGGGGAAGCTCGCTACCCGTTTTATTGGACCCTACGCTATCACCGAAAAGTGTGGACCAGCAGCGTATAGACTGGAGCTACCGGCATCCCTGGCTGGTGTCCATGATGTTTTCCATGTTTCGCAACTGCGAAAATGTTTGAAGCATACAGCTGCTGTTCCTACCGAAGACATCAGCGAGTTGAAACCGGATTTAACATATGATGAGTATCCGGTGGAAATTCTTGATGAGAAAGCCCGAACAACGCGTAGCAGAACGTTGTGGTTCTACAAAATACTCTGGAGTAACCACACCGCCGAAGAAGCGACGTGGAAGAGCGAGGAGTTCCTTTGCTCAAATTACCCGGAGTTCATGGCTTCTCAACACGGGTAAGTCCCTACTACATCGCTATCTCTTCTTTTGTAATCTCGGGACGAGATTCTTTTAAGGGTGGAGGAATGTAAGGGCCTCAGTTTTGGCACACATTTGAAGTGTTCATCACCACACCACACACCTCATTTGAGGGAAAGATGATGAACACAAATGAAGAGCATGTAACCGCCATCAACATGCTCATTAGAGAACAAACTCACATATTGCAAAAGTGGTATTTCCCACATGTGATATAGGTGGGCTGGACTTATGAGAACTCCTACACATTGCTAAGGATGTCCATGCCAAGTTTCACCCAAATTAAAAACCTTTTTGAGGTCATTTTTGGTACAGATAGAAAGAGGGCAGTTTGAAACCACATTCAAATTCAAACTGTTTTTATCCCATGAATTTAAAAATGGGAGGCATATTATTATTCAGCACATTTTTGTGAGCTCACACACCAATTTTCACTCCATTTGGAGTTGATCTTGACATGAGCTAAGTGGGACGAATTCAAACTTTATTTGAATTCAAAACTGAACTTGTGCTGAAATTCACTCAAACCGAACCCAATTTGAATTCTATTCAATTCAAATGGCTCAGGGGTGAATAATTTGAATCACCAGGGGTATTATGGGGCTCACTGTTTACAACAGTGATTAGGAATAAATTTCAGAGGTTAAACCCCGGGTGGGACCCACATGTCATAGAGGGGAGAAGGAGAAACTTGCACCCAAAGTCAGAGTCTCGGTGGGAAATTCCACCGAGCAGCTGTCGGCTGTGCCACCGAGCAGCTACCGGCGCCACAAGCTGCTTCCCTCTCCGCGCGCTGGCGCCCAGGGCGGCTGGCTCGCGCCCCCACGCGACCGGCACCGCTTCAGCCGAGCAGGAGTCGGCCGGCTTTATCTTCTCGCGGGCAAACCCGAGCAGCGGCATTGTTTCTCGCCACAGCTCTCTGCTCAATCGGGAAAACCAGCAAAACCATCTCCTCCTTCGTACCTGAGCTGCTAGACAGCCACCTGAGGTCGCACTCCACCTCCCCAACGCCAGAAACCCCGAGCTCTGACCTCCTTTGCCAGAAGACGATCGCCACCGCGGCGACCTAGCCTCAGCTGAGAGTCAGGCGCCCGTGGGCAGCGTTCCACAGGCGTTTTCACGGTCCAGCGAGAGAGGCAACAGGAGCGCGCGACCACCGTGCTGCTCTCCTCCAAGTGTGGAAGCCAACCGTGAAGAATCCGCAGAGAATTTCCAGTTTTGCTCTGGCGCCTGTAAACCGAGCTTCCGGTACGATTTCTTTAAATTCTCGCTCTATGATCTTTCGGAGGTCATCAAATCTTGCACATAGACGCTGGACTAGCTGGCGATCAAGTTCTTTTCTGCATCCGTAGCGTGAAACTGTCTAGGAGTGACGAATTTTGAGCTCGATCGAGGGCGGTCATGGCGGGCACGGTCGGTCACACGGTGCCGACCGACTTGCCGCCATCCCTGAACCCTTTTGATACCTTGTCGAGCTTCCTGGAGGTACACTGATGCTGTAGGGCCGTTTGTTCGAGGTGTTGGCGGGTTTAGAAACCACGGTCGACGGTGTCGAACCTCAACCGAGGCCGCGGCACGTCACCGAGCTATTTCCGGTCACCCCCAGCCCGACCTGTCACCACCGACATGTTCCTCGACGTCGACAACCCCCTGGCGGCGAGTTTCAGACCATGGGAGGTCCGGCAGCGGCGAGCCGGCGAGCCCCGAGTCTGCTCCGGCGAGATCGGCAGCGCGGGCGCGAGAGAACGGCAGAAGAAAGACGAAGCCGGCTGGCCCACGTGTCAGCGGCTGAAGAATTTAAATCGGGATCAGGTGTGGCCGGGGATCGGCTGTGCTGGCGCGCAAATACCCTGTGAGCTCCGGTGTGCCGGACACCTCCACGCTCGACACGTGTGGTATCCCCGGTGTGCCGGGCACCTCCGCGCTCGACACGTGTCCCCGCGGGCCCCGAGAGTTTAAACTTTTCCCCCGATTTTTAGAATTCTTCCAAACTTCAAATCCTCATAACTTTGGCTAGAAAGCTCCAAATCGGGTGAACCAAATTTTGTTGGATTCAGCTATCTGAGCACTTTCCAGCAATACAAATTCAGCTCGTGAAAGTGAATAGTTTTCCAGAATTAAATCTCTAAATTTTAAACTGTTGGGAATTTTATCTGGAGAACTACTTTATGAGAAATTCTGAAATTTTGGCTGAAAGGTTCATTGGAAAATCCCTGAATCCCAGTAAAATTTTCAGACTCATCCAAGTTCATTTAGTTACCCTAATTGGGTGATTAAGGGAACTGCCCAGAGAAAATAGGAAAAATGTACAGAAACATTTTTCAGATTTTCTCCAATCTTAATTAGGACATAACTTTCTGTAGAATTCTTCAAATGACATGAAACCAACTCCATTAGAACCATCCTAAATTTTAGTTTCCAGAAAGTAATGGTGGGATCCATTAAAAGCCCTGGAATTACTTAGAGGCTCAATTATTGACCAAAGAGGCTTTTATTTGTACAAGGTTCAATTGAACTTTGTTTCAAATAAAACTTGGTCACAACTCTGGTTAGGACCCTACCAATCCACCATAAAAATTTCAGAACCAAAGGGGAGGGCTAGCTAGAGTTATTAGCAATTATGTATTTAAGTTCACACATTGCATTTAAATTTACATGTAGTATTGTATTCAACGTGTAGCCATTGAAGAAGAGACCCCGGAAGTGCTGGATTTCCTTCTTCCGGACGAAGAACTAACTACTGACCAGCAGCAACAAGGCAAGCCCCGGTTTGCATTAACCTTTTTATAAGTTTTACTTTGTTTACAGGAGTCATGTGGAGTATGACTGTGCATTAGGTGTAGGATGAATGGAACCCCACTTGCATAACCAAAGGTTCCTAAAAGAGTGAGGGTAGTGTCTAAGACCTCGTGTAGATAGGCTGTGCTTAATGTTTCATAGGACTTCGGTACAAGTCGAGTAGTTGGAATCTACTCGCGAGATAGGCTTGGGACACACGGGTTCGGTTGAGTGACGTGAGATCACTTTAATAATGAAAATGAGACTAGGCAGGGGCTAGGGCGCAGCAAGAGTGAGTCTTGTGTGCGCAGCCCTGCCCGTGTCGATTGAGGACTGATCCGTGTGCGGCCCTGCTGAACAAGTATTGAACGTACGGAAGGCATATCGGATATATGGGCCCCGATAAACCGATGTAGCCTAAACCTCCGGGCGTCGAGGCATAACGCACCAATTTATAGGTGTAGGCTGAGGGCAGCAAGGTGGAAATCTGCCAACGGGCATAGAGAGATGCTCCGTGTGGGGAACCTCCTGCTCGTTTCTGTGCGACCGGTTCGACGTTTGGGCTGTTGGGTGAAAGGTTGTCCCGTATGACATCGAGTGAGCGTGCTGTGCAGCTCCACGGGTGGGCGTAGGTGACGTGCTCTTTGGGTTTTCCTGCAGGTGTATATCGAGTCGATTCGCCGTCCCTCGCGGTGACGAGTACCGCTTGTTCACTGCGTCGTAACATAGACTAATGAATGAAATGTTATGATTCAATATTGCTGTTATGATATAATTGTATTGCTACATGTGTGCCACCAAACATGGATTACTGAATTTCAGCTTCATGAACTGTTAACTTGTTGCTAAAAGATGAACTAAGGATGAACTTGTAGGCGTGTCCATTTGCTGCAACATTGCTATCCTATGTCTTGGTACACCTCATGTAGAGTTTCATGCTTAGGTGAGTCGGTTAAGCCTTGTTGAGCCTTCGTGCTCACGGTTCTGCTTAAGTGTTTTTCAGGTGAGGAGCCACCCACGGACTCGGAGTACGAGTCCACCGGCGAGGGTTACCCTCCATTGGGGACCACGGCTGAGTGGGAGCCGTACACACCACGCTGAGCTGAGGAGTGCAGCTAGTGTGGGTTGCCCTAGGGCTGGGCAACCACTTTTGCTAGATAGGCGGGCGTGAGTTGTATAAAAGAAACTTCTGCTGTGTAATAAAAGACTCTAGTTGGTAACTGAGAAGTTTACTATTTTTTACATTCAGTTTGTTTTTCCCATGTAATATAATGTGTTCTTATGACGTGTGCTGTCGGGTGTCGCATCGCGCGGCACCACCCTCTGCGATCCTGGATGAGCGGATTCCGGTCCGCCACAGCATATACGGTAATTTTCCACCGTCCTCTCTCTCATTTTTTCCTTATAATCTCGGGACGAGATTCTTTTAAGGGGGAGGAATGTAAGGGCCTAAGTTTTTGGCACGTATTCAAAGTGTTCATCACCACACACACACTTCATTTGAAGAAACTTTGTAAACACATTTGAAGAGCAAGTAAACACCATCAACATGGTTATTAGAGAATAAACTCACAAAATGCAAAAGTGGCATTTCCCACATGCATCATCTAGGGGCTGAGCATATGAAAAACTCCAACACCTTTCTAGGAAGGCTCATGCCAAAATTCACCCAAATCCAAAACCTTTTGAGGTCTTTTTGGGTATAACTAGAAAGAGGGTGGTTTGAACTCAAATTCAAATTCAAACTACTTCCGTCCCATGAATTCAAAAGTGGGAGACATATTATTACTCAGCACATTTTTGTGAGCTCACAAAACCAATTTTCACTCCATTTGGAGTTGATCTTGACATGAGCTAAGTTTAGCAAATTTAAACTTTATTTATGTTTAAAACTGCATATGTGCTGAAAATATCTTCAAACAAACCCCAATTTGAATTCTATCCAATTCAAATAGCCAAGGGGTACATAATTCAAATGACCAAGGTTAATTGGGTCTCTACTGTTTAGAGCAGTGGGAAAAATTAAAGTTTGGAGGTTAAAATGAGAGGTGGGGCCCACATGTCAGCCTCTATAGCAAATTCAACCGACTGAAGACTCAACACTCGGTTCTCGGGTTGCAGCCGAGCGCACCACCGAGGAGCCGACCAGCGCCAGCTCCTGCTGTGCTTCCCCGCGCGGTAGCCCAGCTGCCCGGCTCCTTGTCCCTCCCAGGCGTGATCCTGTTGCCTATTAACCGAGCCCACGGCGAGTTTGATCATTTCACACCGAGCTCCACCGAAAATCAGTCACCTCTCGGTTCCGCTCGTGAGCAGGCCGATCACACGCAAACACAAATCCCCCAGTAGCAAGACAGAATCATGAGCTCGTGAGCAACATCCTCAACATTGTGTTGTCCAGTGATCAGGCGCCCTCGAGCTCAGCCGGGCGTTTTTCCTGGCGAACCGAACGTTGCCGCCATTTGGGCTCTCGTGGACAGCTCGGCACAGCCGTCGTCGCATCCACTTCTCTACACAAGAAAGGTGCATCACTGCACATAGATGGTGTAGCCGAAAGCCGTTTGGCATATGATCAACCATAGGTTGAGAATTTCCATGTTTACCGAAAGCCAGTTCATATGAGCCGAGCTCACCTCCGATTGAAATTCGGACTCCACACACTATTGTTGGTCAAGCCGGTTGTCCAGTAGGTTCTATACATGCTAGTGCACATGCTCGAGAAGGAAGCAAGGAAAACCATTGAAGATCGGCCGTGATATGGCCATTTTCCTCGCCGCCGTTGCAAAGTACCTCGGCTCACCGTCGAGGGTATGGTTGCCGGCGTTTCTAGCTTCCACAAAGCCTTTGTTCATGTTCCTCATACTCCACTGATGCTCTCCGAGCAATTTCCAATCAATTTGGTGCACGGTGGTGCGAAACCGACCTCACCGAAACCCTAGCGGGTGCTGTCACCGGTGCGCGCGGGTTTCCGGCCATCGCCGGTGTCCGGCGAGCTCACAGCCGAGTTCAGGAGGTCGGAAAAGGTGGAGGCGGCGAGTTTCGGGCCAGGAGGTGGCCGGGAACTCAGTTCCGGCGAGTCTCGCTGGAGACCGCCACCGCCGGATATTTGGCGCGAGGAGGAAGACGAAGCACTGTGTGTGGGACCCACAGACAGAAGTTTAAACTTTTCTTCAATTTTCAGTTTTAGTTCAAACTTCAAACCCACACAACTTTGGCTAGGAAGCTCCAAATTGAGTGAACCAAATTTTTTTGAATTCAGCTCTCTGATTACTTTCCAGAAAATCAAGTTTCACCCTATGAAAATCCTTACTTCTCCAGAATTAATTCTTCAAATTTAAAATGTTTAGAATTTTAACTGGAGAACCCTTTGGAGGAAAATTCTGAAATTTTGCCAGGATGTTCATCAAAATATCCCTGAGCTACCATAAAAATTTTAGATCTATTTGAGCTCATTTGGTCCACCCAATGGTGTCATTAATAAAACTGTTCTAGAGAAAATAGAAAATGTCCAGAAACATTTTCAGAATTTCTCTGAAATTGTTTGCCTCATATCTTAAGCTAGGAACCCTAAAATTAAGTGAGACCAACTCTATTAGAACCCTCTGAAAATCTAGTTTTCAGAAAGTCATGGTTGCTCCATGAAAATCCCTAGAACACCTTAAGAGCTCCAGTTAAGGTCAAGTACATAATTATTTGTGGAGAGCTCAAATGAGCTTTGCTGCAAATGAAACTTTGCCAAGTCTCTGTTTAGGTTGTAACCAAACCACAGTAAAAGTTTCAGAGTCATTGGGTCTGTCTAATAAGACTTATAGTTTTCACAATTTAAATTCAATTCAAATGCATTTAAATTGATACATATACATGTTATCTCATGTAGTCGCTAAGGTTGAGGAGGAACCCAAAGTCTTAGACTTTGTCACTCCGGAAGAGCAGCTAGCCTAAGACCAAGAGCAGCAAGGCAAGCTCCGGTTTGCATTAACCTTTTTACAAAGTTTTACTGTTTTGAGAACTTACTTTGAGCACTCAATAAATTCTTGAATTACAGTCTTGTTTGAAACCCAAATGCATAGCCAACAAAACCCTGGGATGGGATTAGGTTTGAAAACCTCATTAGCTACTGCAATGCTAAGACAGTGTAGGATTCGGTACAAGTCGAGTAGTAGGAACTGCTCGCGAGAATAGGCTAGAGGCACATCGCTCGGGTAAAGATAGCAAATGAAACACATGGCAATAAAAATGAGACCGAGCGGAGAGTAAGGGCAGCAGGACTTTGGGGCCTGGGTGCCATAGCTCCGCTTGTGTCGATTGAGGACCGAGCCGTGTGCGGGCCTGTTGAACAAGCTACAACAGTACCGAAGACCTACCGGCTATATGGGAACCGGGAAACCGATGTAACTCGGGTAGCTGGGTGTTGAGGCATAGCTGGTCGTTCAGAGGGTAGGTTGAGAGCTCGAGGTGTAAATTGGCTGGCGGCACTGTGGATGCGCGCGCAGAGACCTCTTGCTCAGGACGATTGGACCAGTTCAACATTTGGCTAACGGGTGAAAGGTGGTTGCGTACGATGTCCGTGATGGTTGCTGTAGGCAACATTGAGTACGGGCGTACTTGACGGGTTATTCGGGTAACCCTGCAGGTGTAAATCGATTATAATCGTTGTCCCTCACGGTCAGTGAGTACCACTTGTTGACTGAACCGTGACGTAGAAAGAACAAGCTAGATACATGTTAAAAGTTTGCTGATTTGAAAGATATACTTTGCTTGTTAATGTCTTGTTGTAGTTTATAGCTAATTAAAGTTCTTTTCAACTTTGGGCAAAGTACATGAGAGAAATGCGTTTCTTGTTTAATTTTGGCTCTCTCATGTGCCTTAGTGTAAGGTTCTCCACCACCTGCTGCTAAAACATTGAAAGTAAGGTCCAAATAATTAGGCGAGTCCTTTACAAATTATTTACCTCATGTACCCTATAACCTTCATGTAGAAGTTTCATGTCTAGGAGAGATGGGTCAGTCTTGCTGAGCCATCGTGCTCACTGCTTGTGTTTGAAGCTTTTGCAGGAGTCTATGAGGAAGGGACTCCCGAGGAGGAGACGGAACCCCAGGAGGGGAACCCCGTCGAATGGGAGTCGTGCACGCCGCCGTGTTAGTGTGTGTGCGTGCTAGCGGGGACACGTTCACGGTCTGAACGTGAACTCGATGCGTAGTCTACGCCCGTGAGTGTGGACTGAACTATTTTGTTGTAAAAATTGTTCATAAACTGGTTTATGTAATAAAACCTTGCTTCCGCTTTGTACTTTTTGATGTGCATTATCCGGTGTTGTGCAACGCAGTACCCCTCAACGTGATCCTGGCTCGACAAGACCGATGGGGTCATGCCATCCTTCCTCGGAGATGATGTGGCCTAGGAACGATATCTCCTTTAGCCAAAACTGACACTTGCTGAGCTTGGCATACAATTGATGCTCTCGCAGTTTCTGGAGTGTCAATCTTAAGTGTTCTTCATGTTCGTCCTCACTTTTTGAATACACCATGATATCGTCGATGAAAACCACGACGAACTTGTCCAAGTACTCCATGAAGACCTTATTCATGAGGTACATGAAGTATGCGGGTGCATTCGTTAACGCAAAAGACATAACGGTATATTCGTACGAACCATACCGTGTTCGAAAGGCAGTCTTGGGTATGTCGAAGGGTTTAATCTTCATCTGGAAGTATCCCGACCGAAGATAAATCTTGGAGAAAACTCGGGCTCCCTTCATTTGGTCGAACAGATCCTCTATACGGGGCAGCGGGTATTTATTCTTGATCGCCACCTCATTGAGAGACCTATAATCCATGCACATCCTTCGGGTCCCATCCTTCTTGTCTACGAAGAGCACAGGGGCTCCCCATGGTGACGAGCTTGGTCGTATAAAACCCTTCACTAGCTGCTCCTGTATTTGCTTCTTGAGCTCCACTAGTTCATTAACGGGCATCCTATATGGTCTCTTTGCTATAGGTGCAGTTCCAGGTACCAAATCAATGGAAAACTCAATGTCCCGGTCAGGTGGCATACCTAGAAGTTCTTCCGGGAACACGTCCGAGAATTCTTGAACCACTGGAATGCTTTCCAATGTTGCTCCTTCGACGTGATTCAACGTTGCCTTCTCGGCTGCCGGTTGGGCTGACTCGAACTCAATACGAGTACCGTGCTCGTTTGTCAACTGCACGCTCCTCTTAGAACATTGAGAGCAAGATGAGGATCATACAATGTCAAGGGTTTGTTAAGAAGCATGATCTAGCAACCACACAAATGAACCATATGCTAGCAGTGAACTCTCTAGGTGGAGAAATAAGGACAATACAAGTGTGTCCCAAGGTGAATCTAGACATTAATGGGGTAGTATTTACTGCCAACCTCATAGTGATAGATTCACAAGGGATAGATATTATTTTGGGCATGGATTGGTTGACCAAACATAAGAGAATCATCCATTGTTCGACCAGAACGGTGGAACTAACTCACCCTAGTGGCACAAGAGTAAAGTTCATAACACTACAAGAGCCTAGGAGGGACATTAAATTAAATCAAGTTGAGGTGGAAGTGGAGGAGATCAGGATCATCAGGGAATATCCAGATGTTTTTCCAGAGGAGTTCCCAGGTATGCCTCCTGATCGCGAAGTGGAATTCGCAATTGAGCTAGTGCCTGGAACAGCTCCGATATACAAGAGACCTTATCGGATGGACTCCAAGCAGCTGGGAGAACTCAAGGATCATTTAAGAGAATTGACAGAGAAGGGGTATATTCGTCCTAGTTCCTCGCCATGGGGAGCTCCAGTGATATTTGTGCCCAAGAAGGATGGGACCCAAAGGATATGCGTGGACTACCTGCGTTGAATGAGGTAACCATCAAGAACAAGTACCCATTACCCCGCATTGAAGACTTGTTTGATCAGTTGAGGGGAGCTTGTGTGTTCTCGAAAATTGATCTCAGGTTGGGATACCACCAACTTAAGATAAGGCAAACTGATATTCCCAAGACAGCTTTCGTATCTCGGTACGGACTGTATGAATACACCGTCATGCCTTTCAGGCTAACTAATGCCCCGGCATACTTCATGTACCTCATGAACAAGGTATTCATGGAATATCTGGATAAATTTGTGGTGGTTTTCATAGATGACATTCTCGTCTTCTCCAAAGATGAAGAACATGAGAAACATCTAAGGTTGGTGTTGCAGAAGCTGAGGGAACACCAACTATATGCCAAGTTGAGCAAGTGTGAATTTTGGCTGAAGAGAGTTCCCTTCTTAAGACATATCATCTTGGAGGGAGGAATCTCCATAGATCTCACCAAGATCGAGGATGTACAGAAGTGGAAGACCCCTGAGAATGTCGGGGAAGTTCGAAGCTTCTTAGGATTGGCTGGGTATTATCGACGGTTTATTGAGGGATTCTCCAAGATCTCGAGACCCCTCACCAAACTGTTGGAGAAAGGAATCACATTCACATGGACGCTGCAGTGCGAGACGAGTTTTCAGGAGCTAAAGAAAAGATTGACAACAGCCCCAGTGCTAGTTATGCCAGATATGCAGAAGAACTTTTCGGTGTACTGCGATGCCTCTAGAAACGGGTTGGGATGTGTTCTCATGCAAGAAGGGCATGTCGTGGCCTATGCATCCCGGCAGCTCCGGAAACATGAGAAGAACTATCCTACACATGACCTAGAACTAGCTGCGGTGGTACACGCATTGAAAATTTGGCGGCACTACTTGATGGGGAAGAGGACAGAGATATATACGGATCATAAGAGTTTAAAGTACATTTTCACACAGCCAGATCTCAACCTCAGACAAAGGAGATGGTTAGAGCTAATCAACGACTTTGATGTAGGCATCAACTATCATCCTGGGAAAGCGAACGTCGTGGCAGATGTTTTAAGCCGGAAGGTGTAGGTCAATAGGTTGAGCTTGAAAGACATGCCTACGCAATTGAAGGACGATGTTGTAAGACTCAATCTATGCCTGGTGAATAGTGGTGAAGCCATCGTCATGGAAGTGGACTCCACACTAGAGCAAGACATACGCGATGGTCAAAAGAATGACGAGAAGATACAAGAAATCAGACAACTCATCCAGGAAAATAAAGCCCCTGGTTCAGAGAGGATGAACAAGGTACGGTGTGGCACGGGAAAAGAATTTGTGTGCCTGAAGTAAAGGAGATCCGTGAATTGATTTTGAAGGAGGCTCATGATTCTGACTATTCCATTCATCCTGGGAGTACGAAGATGTACCATGACCTCAAGAGCAGGTATTGGTGGTATGGAATGAAGCGAGATGTCACGGAACATGTTGCCCTATGTGACACATGTCAGTTGGTGAAAGCAGAACATCAACGACCCGCGGTATTGTTGCAACCACTCAAAGTGCCTGAATGGAAATGGGAAGAAATCGGTATGGATTTCATAGTGGGATTGCCTAGGACCCAATCAGGATATGATTCGATATGGGTCATCATCGACAGGCTAACCAAAGTAGCTCATTTCATCCCCGTGAAAGAAAGCTACAGCGGATCCAAATTGGCAGAGTTGTACATGTCAAGGATCGTGTGTTACCATGGAGTGCCAAAGAAGATAGTGTCGGATCGAGGGACACATTTCACCTCAAGGTTCTGGCAGAAGTTGCATGAAACCATGGGAACCCATCTGAATTTTAGTTCTGCCTATCATCCCCAAACTGACGGGCAGACGGAAAGAACCAATCAGATCCTTGAGGATATGCTGAGAGCGTGTGCACTCAAAAACAATCGGAGTTGGGATAAGAACTTACCGTATGCGGAGTTCTCCTATAACAACAGCTATCAGGCTAGTATGAAGATGTCACCATTTGAAGCTTTGTATGGGAGGAAGTGCAGAACTCCCCTATTTTGGAACCAAACGGGGGAAAGCAAAGTGTTTGGGCCCGAAGTACTACAAGAAGGCGAGGCGAAGGTGAGGGAAATCCGCAACAACTTGAGGATAGCACAGGCACGACAAAAGAGCTATGCCAATGTACGAAGAAGAGAACTCGTTTTCAACGTGGGAGATTATGTCTACCTCAAGGTGTCCCCTATCCGAGGACTTCGTCGGTTCAAGGTGAAAGGGAAGTTATCACCTCGATATATCGGACCCTTTCAAGTTCTGGAGAGGAAAGGCGAAGTGGCATATCAACTGGAACTACCGGCTCGCCTATCGGATGTGCATGACGTATTCCATGTGTCACAGCTCAAGAAATGTCTGAGGACGCCTGAAGAGATGTTACCCATGAATGAGGTTGACGTAGCCGAGGATCTGTCTTATGCCGAGCAACCGGTCAAGGTTTTGGAGACAATGGAACGCCTCACAAGAAATAAAAGAATCCGGATGTGCAAGGTGTAGTGGAAGCATCACTCGGAAGAGGAAGCCACATGGGAGCGAGAAGACGAGCTTAAGGCACAATTTCCGGAATTGTTTTCCTAGGACCACCAATCTCGAGGACGAAATTTCTTTCTAGGGGGGTAGAGCTGTAACACCCCAAAATCCTGTTAAGAGGGGAATTTAAAATTTTTTGGACGTATTGCATGTGGTGCAGAAATTCAAATTCAAATTGGAATTCAAATTTAACTCAAAACAGAAAAGAAAAAGAAAAAGAAAAAGAAAAATACAAAACCCTCCGGCCAGTGGGCCGAAACCCACCAGCCGGCCCACCTCGCCCCCGCGCCAGCCCGCAGCCGCGCGCCCCGTTCTCTTCTCACTGACGTGTGGGGCCCGCCATCTTCTTCCTCCTCGCGCGCGCGCTCGGCCGACCCGGGACTCCTCTCTCCCCCGAATCGAAACCACCCCGGATACCCGCGTATCCCAGCTGAATTTCGGTTCTGGACGACTCCAGCTTGATCCCAACCGAACGCCGCCCTTCCCCGGCTATATAAACACCGGCATCGTCCCGATTTTCACCCGCGATCGGCTGTTTTTCGTCCCGGTGAGGACCGAAGCTCCAATCACCGTTTTCTCTCGATCTTTGCTCGGGTTCTCTGATCTAATGCGCCGATCGTGTTCCACCGCCTCCGGGGAATCACGCAGGTGCAGAAAACTCGGTGGTTTGCGCTTCAGACACAGCGCCGACGAGCATCGCCGTGAATTCACCTCGGACCTCGTCGCCGACCGCCTTCCAGGACCTCCGAGCTCAAGAAAAACCACGACGTGAGATCCCCGACCTCCCCTCTACCGATCTATGCCATGAAATCTCAGTTTTAGGAAGAATAGACGAAGATCCGAAGTTTTCCGGTGAGATCGCCGCCTCCCGCCGCCGCGCGCCGCCGGGCAGTGCCGCCCGCGCACGGTCAGAGCGACGTGGCCGCTTGTGCGCCGTCTATTTTAAATCACACGGTAGAATTGAAATCCCCGCGTACCGGTTCGACGTTATAATCTGAGCCGTCTGTTTTAAATCGGACGGTCCACGTCAGCCCCGCATTATAAAGGCCGGGATCCTTACGCGCTACCCCCTGGGTATCTCGGAAAACACGAGCTAGCCCCGGAAACTTCTGATCTAGCCCCTGGAACCTCAGAAATTCGTGTAAATTCATTTTTTAAATCAGTTTTAGCCCCTGGACTTAATAAAAATTTGGGAAAACCCCTCTGTTATGTGAAGTTAGACCCCTGAAAATTTATGAAATAATAAATTAGACCCTGCAGTAGTGTGGATTTACCTTTTTGACTCTATATGATATTAAATTCAGAAATTTGAATATGTAATTAGGATTTAAATTTAAAAGGTGAGGCACACACATGTGCAAATTCAAATCTAAACTCTCCTAGCACTTGGAAAACTTTAGAATGA
Source organism: Neostapfia colusana (assembly GCA_030760725.1). Classification (NCBI taxonomy): domain Eukaryota; kingdom Viridiplantae; phylum Streptophyta; class Magnoliopsida; order Poales; family Poaceae; genus Neostapfia; species Neostapfia colusana. The sequence goes on from JASWHV010000003.1 coordinate 89,199,257, forward strand.
GTTAAAAATAGATTTTAGGCTAAATTGAAATCTGTCTAAATGTGGTTCATATTTATTAGTTCTAGAAACACATTTTTAGGCTAGGAAATAATTCTGAAAACTGATAAAATAAAGTTAAATTAATTCATATCAGAGGAGAAGTTCAAAAATATATTATGTAATATTTTAGATCAGAATCTATTCTATTTAGATGACATGTTCTACTATTTAATATTAAAACTCACTTTTAGGCATAGAAAATAAATCTAAAAAATATAGGAAAATAGGTATGCATAATTAGAAAATGATAAATGAAGTCTCAAAATCCAAAAACTTCAGTTTAGGATGTGGTAGAAGATCTGAAAACCTATTTGGAGTAGGAAAATAGCTTTTATACAAGCTTTGTGGCTAAGAAGTGTAAAAATTAAATATAAAGAATTTGTTCAAATTGGAACTTCATATATAGTGTGCAAATAGAAATCTGAACATAGAAGTTAGAAATAATATACATATGTTTAAAGGTGAATGTAGGCCAAAAATCAACACATGAAGATTAACCACAACACTTAGAAATGTGAATGACTTTCATAGGTATGTATGTGTGGTTTGTATGAAGTGAAAGTGTGAACTATGTCTTATGGATTGTTGTTTTCTTTTGCTATGTGTATTGGCATGAATAGAACCTGCCCCAGAGCAAGTTCTTCCCTTCCAAGATCAGGACTATCCATTCCCAGAGCAGCAGGAAGAAGGCAAGTGTCCTTGACCACTTTGATCCTATTCTAGGATGTGTAGATAGAATTATTTGCATTGTCAATTGAAATATGAAACCCATGCTAGGAAGTTTTCCTAGAGTTGCATTATCTTGTTTCCTTGTAGCTTGGGATTGGGATTTATTTTATCATATCATTTATTGACATGCTTATGCTTAGCCATGCTTAGAATGGGATAATTGGGATATGAGATCATCAGTTTATTTACCATACTCTTGAATGAGATATTCTGAGTTTTGTAGAGGTAGGGATCAAGGCAAGTTGGATGTCTTGGTTGGTGTTGGGTGCACGAGACTCGGGTTTGTGTTTAGTACTTGCCTGGATCCTAAGGACCGGTTCATGGAGCATGTAACCTGGCTTTACCGTGCCAACCACTTGCTGAGATGGGGCAGCTTGGCCAATTAATTAGGTGTATCCCCGGCGTAGTATGGGTGTGTTGGATGGTGCGGGTAGTAGGTGTCAGCTGGACTACCATATGAACCACAAGGCTAAAGAAGGGGCCACTGCAGCGGGGTTGGAGCCTCTTGTATGCTGTTACGGGTGAAACCTCAGTGGGCCCACGCTCGTCGGGAATCCCTTTGTAAAGGCTTCGTAGTGATCTCCTGGCTCCACACCTGGGAAGTGTGAATGTGGTTTGTAGCCACTGGCATAATGGAGGTTCTTTTAGTCCACCCGGCAACGGGGGATGAAATCACTACATGCGGGTACAGTGGTGCAAACTCTGCATAGTCAAAACTGTCATGACAGCCGTGCTCACGGTCAAGAGCGGCTTGGACTTATTAATGATTATAATATGATGACCTTGGTGTTTGTGGATGTTAAGCGGGGAGCTTAACATTGGAAATGATGTTATGGTTATTTGATTATGATGATGGGATGGGAGATTGGGACCATTCCACATGTGTAGTAATGTAGGTGCTTAATAAGGTAAGGTGATAAGTATTAATTGCGTAGTGCTTTAACCATGAGTTCAACATCTCCTTGCTCTAGCCATGCATGACATAACTTTCCCACACTTGCTGAGTACCCACGGTACTCAAACTTGCATATTTGTTGGTTTAAATTGCTGCTCAGGTCAAGGGGATGATGTGGTGTTCAATGACCAAGACTTCGGACCCGAAGAAGGATTCTAGGTTCGTGGAGTCCCCCAGGCAACACCTGTGACGGAGCCCACAAGAATAATATTCCGCTGCTATTTAATTTACTTGTTATGAACTCATTATCGTCCATCAAGACATATGCTATGTAAGACTTATTTATATTCGACACCTGGCTTGTAATAAATGATGCTTCACTATTTGTCATCACATGTATGAGAAAATGATCCTAGCATACATGTGATATTCACTCGGTTGTTCTTCGGAGAAACCGGGTGTGACAGAAGTGGTATCAGAGCCAAGGTTTCCCGTAGGAACATGGACCTAGGTAGAAATGGACGTATTTAAGGACCCTATTTTCTTAAAAACTATTTTTACAAAGGTGTGGGTTGAAAAGTGTCATTTAATGGGGTCACTTCAATTCATCTTACCCAACTTTTATCCAAAATAGGATTTTTGTTTAAAATCTTATCTAACTTAAATTTTAAATGCTTTATGTTTTAGATTGTTCGCATGATCCGTACCGCCCGCAAGTCCACCGGAGGGAGAGTTCCCGTAGTTGCCCTTGCCCGGAGAGAGGAGGACCGTCCGGTGACGTATCTCTCCTACGGATTGGCAGTAGGAGGCTTGTTGCGCCGTCTTCGACGCATGCTCCAAGCCGCCGGCAATACGGGCAAGCTAATCATACACTACAGCTCCACCCGAACCATCCGAGAGAAGCGGGAAGAAGTGGAGTTCAGAAATGAGGATTATCCACGAAAATCAGCTGCTCAAGATCCACTGCTCTCCAGCTTGTCGAGCGACACAGGTCGATGCGGAGAAGGATGTCACCTGGGAGGCAATCACCTGCCAGAGTCACATCTACCGTCGCCACCTGGACAGGACTGAGTACATGTATGTCCTCCAGCGTGATAGTGGTACAACGGAGTACAAGTACCCGCCAGTGCAGCAAGGGACTTCCCATGAGCACATGGACTTGTGCTTGGAGGATGCTGCTATGCTCAGCACTCGACTGCAGGAGTGTCAGCAGGAGCTTCAGGATGTACGTGACACCCTGAAGGAGACTGAGGCGTTGCTTCGAGCCAGCTTGAGTGTGACACCCTCACCTCGGGTGTCAGCATATGTTCATGATAAGAGGAAACATTTTAATGAAAAATAGGAACAGAGAGAATTGTCAAAAGAATAGCCAATAAAGCCCTCAAGAGAGCGTCGAAGGCAACTTCCGCAGCCAGCAACACGCTGCGTGTTCGGAGCTCGTCCCCGAGGAGTTGGGAGAGGTCCGCCACCAAACTGTCTACGTGGCAGGCTCGGAGGTCACTTCCGTGATTGAAAAGAGGTCCGACCCTGTGGGACACGTGTTTCCCACGGAGCTAGCCTCTGCAGAAGAAGCAAAGGCATTTCCGCAAGACACGTGTCATCCTCGGAGCTAGTCCTCACGAAAATCTGAGGACCAGTCACGCGGGATGCGTGTCGATCTCGGAACCCATCTCCGAGAAGTCCGGATCTATTGAACACGTGTCGCCACCGGAGCTTATCTCCGGGAGGTCCGTCGCAGCTAAACACGTGTCGACCTCGGGGCATGTCCCTGAGGAAAGAAGAGGGGGAAGACCGGCGCCAACACGTGGCATGCGCGGAGCTCACCTCTGAAGAAGAGGGAGGTCTCGCTCGTGACACGTGGCACAACCGGAGCTTGTCTCTGCGGAGGAGGAGATACCAGGCCCCGGAGGACACGTGGATCTGAATAAGACTCTTATTCGGGATCCAATCAGATTAGGACTCTTCTCTTTCCGATTATAAATAGAATCCAAAACCTATGGCCAAAACCACAAACTTCTCTTTCAACTCCTGAGCCGACAACTTAGAGCCCTAGCCCTAACTCGCCGAGCAAAACATCGCTGAAGCGCAACAAGTGAGATCATCGGAGAAGAACCAAGCGGTCTGAGGAGGACCTCGAAGTCAAGAAGAGCGTGAGGTAGGACTTTAATACCACCTTACGATATCATTGTGTTCATCTCTTTGCATCTGTTCTTCAATTCCTTTCGAACAGAAGCCTTCTCATGGGCAGATCACTCGATGATCAGTTTGATCTAAAGACAAGATCATCGCCACGTCCACCTTTGATCCGAACACCTCTGCCCATGCAAGCCATGCAAGAGCACACCAATCTAATAAAAATCATAGGATAAGCATGCATATGCATCATCGCATCTAGTTTAAAGTTTGCGCATGATATTGATTGTTGTGAATCTTGTATGCACGTGAATCCTACATAGCGGGACAGGTTCAGGTAACTGTCTACAACGAGCTGCATCAACAAGGTTTTGAGAATCAAGAACAACCGGAACCGCAAGAACAAGGCAAGTGCTCCTTGACCATGTTGATCCTATGTTTTGGGTAAAACTATTTTATTTTGCGAAAAGGTGTGTGCTGAGTCAAACATGATGGGAAACCCTTTTAGGAGTTTACTAGTTTTGGTTGAACCACCCTTGTCGCCTGGGAGGTTTATGAGTCGGGTATGGTTTTTGCTTTATGCTTCGCTGAGTCTATGGGATTGGGAAGTGAGATAGATGTGTCTAGCTAACTGCACTCGTAATGATAATGAGAAAATGATGTTAATAATGGACATGGATCGGAGGGAGATCTAGGCAAGTCTGGGTTTGTGAATGAGGTAGCAGGAGATGGTGGTTTACTTGCCATAGATCTAAGGACCGGTTCATGCATGCACATGCCAGGATAACAGTGCCACCACAAGGCCAAGTATGGGTGCGGCTTAGCTGAGTAATTAGGTAAGTTGCTAGAGTGTTATGGACTGTGGAAGGCGCGGGGAATGGGAGTCGAGTGAGGACTGCCCTGGGAACTGCATGGCACAAGAGGGGGCCCGTGGGTGGGAGAATTGGAGATTCTAGCCTGCCGGTGAAACCTTAGTGAGTCCATACATCTAGTAACCCCTTTGTAAAGGCTATTTTGTGATCTCTTGACCATACACCGACGGTTGTGTACTGGTATAATGGTGGTTCTGCAGTCGCCGACGGGCGACGAAATCACAAACTTGTGGGTAAAGAGGTGCAAACTCTGCAGAGTCTAAAACTATCATGATAGCCGAGCTTACGGTCACGAGCACCTGGCTAAACTGCCATGATTAGTTGGGATGGTTATTGGGAAGGTTCTTGGTTGTGGTTAATGAGTTTGTTATGGTTTGGTTGTTGGGACTGTGGAGTCCGGGTGATAAGGTGGTTGCGTGAGTGTTGAGTCATGGCAGCGAAACTGGTCTCGGTGTGAGACAAAGTTGTTTATGAGATAAGATGGTAGCGAATACGTGAAGGTATTCGTGAGATGGTAGCGAATACGAGGAGGTATTCGTGAATGAGGTTGGTTAATGTTCGGGTGGAACATGGAAAGCGATGAAGGTATGTTGGTAATTTAATACATGCTGGGATTGCATTCATCTAAAGTTAAGTTGCTGTGTTATCATGGTCTTTTTATATAAATCTGCTTTTCTGCAAATAAGCCTTTTTATGCCTACCTTGTTTATGAGCTGCATATCATGTGTTTTCCCGCACTTGCTGAGTACATCATTGTACTCAAACTTGTATTATTATTTTCATCATCAGCAGCGGGAGAAGCCTACTATGAAGACCGAGTGGGGCATTACGGCGTGTGATCTGTTCTCAACCTTGCCTGTGGAGGGATTAGAGATGGAGCCACTTCTGCTTAGATTTGCTTCCGCATTAGCTAAATTGCTTCCGCTTTAGAATAAAGACTTCCGCTGTGAGCATGAGTCCAAGACTCATGAGGTATTGTGATAAACTCTGTTATCCGTGGTAATATATAATCTGAATTCAGTTTGTGGAACGTATGTGTGATGAACATCCTGGGCACACATATTCATTAGTTCTCGGTTCCGTGGTTTTCCCACAGAATCGAGGGCGTCACAGATTGGTATCAGAGCCACGGGTTGACAATAGGTTACACGCCTAGATAGAAAACCTTAGATAGATAATAGAGCTACGGGTTACACCCCTAAATAGGAGTCACAAGCATCCTAGGGCGAATAACTTAGATTGGCCTTTAAAACCACCTTGACATAGGAAACCATCCTTGAATAGGAGTTGTGTGGGCCCTTGTGATGATTATTTGTGAATATGTGCTTAGTGTAAGTTGTGGGACATCTCAAAAACGTTGTCCATATCTATACGTAAGAAGAAAGAGGTGTGAAATGCTTCGGCACTTGATCACATCCTCATATGGGCTAATATATACAGTCTAACTCACCTTGATGCATATAGTCGAAGGGACTTACCTAAACTTCTAACCTTCTATCCTATTTCGTTCTCCCTCACAGATGGTGAGAGGAAACGCCAGCCGAAGGAACGTCCAGGAGGATGCCCACGAGGAAGTTCCTGCTAACCCCGGAGCTGGTGAAAACCATCTGGAAAGGTTGATGGCCATGCAAAACCAGCTTATGCAAACCATGATCCAAACTTTGGGTCAGTTGCAGGCCAACCAAAACCCCGTTCCGGCACCACCGCCACCACCACAGCCGGCTCATAACAGGTTGGGAGAGTTCATGAGGACTCGACCACCCACCTTTGCTCAAGCAAGCGATCCCATGGAGGCCAATGATTGGTTGAAATCCATGGAGAAGAAACTCGCCATTGTTCAGTGCAGCGACCGAGAGAAGGTTCTTCGCATCGCACCAACTTACGGGAGCCGCTGCTGACTGGTGGGATGCCTTGAGCAACGCCCATGCCAACCCGGAGACAATCACTTGTACTGAGTTCAAGGAAAGTTTCCGCTCTCACTACATCCCTGTTGGTGTAATGATGCTCAAGAGGCAGGAGTTTGAAGGTCTCCGCCAAGGACAGAAAAGTGTGAATGAATATCTCAACAAGTTCATACAACTGTCCCGGTATGCCCCCGAAGATGTCAACTCAGATCAGAGGAAGCAGTACCTGTTCATGAGAGGGTTGAACAATGAGATCCAAGTTCAGCTCCTCAACAATGACTACGTAAGCTTCCAGAAGCTGGTTGACAAGGCTATTGTGGTTGAAAATAAGATCCGAGAGATCGAGCGAGAGTGCAAGAGGATGATGCCATACCAGCCCCAAGGGAGCAACGTACGACCTAGGTACATGCCCCCTGCCCCGCAGTATGGATCGACCACTCCTGCGTACCGCCCTGGTCAGCCACCACAACCACAATTCGTTGCACCGGCACCTCGTGTGCCCATGCCTCCAGCGCCCCGACCTAACAATGGCGCCCCTGTTCAAAACCCCCGCCCCAACGTACCTGCTGCCGTAGGCAACAGGGCATGCTTTGCATGCGGGGAAGTAGGCCACTTCGCTAACCAGTGCCCGAGGAGAGGCCCTGGACAGCAAGGTAACGTGCCCAAGCAGAACCAGCAACCAAACAGAGGGGACAACCAAGGGAAACGTGGACCGCAGAACTATGCTCGTGGCCACGTAAACCACGTCACTGCTGAGGAAGCACAACAGGCTGAGGACGTCGCAATTGGTATGTTTTTTGCCAACTCCAACCCAGCCACCATTTTATTTGATTCCGGAGCATCACATTCCTTCATATCATCCAAATATGTTGCTAAACTTCATCTACCCATATCCCACTTAGAATGTGCTATGTTAGTTAATTCCCCCGGAGGAGAAATGAGGACTAATATAGCATGTCCTAAAGTAAGCCTTAAAATAACGGGGGTAGATTTCCTCGCCAACCTTATTGTCTTGGACTCCCAAGGGATTGACATCATACTCGGGATGGATTGGTTAAGCAAGCACAATGGAGTAATCCAATGTGCTGAAAGGAGCGTGCAGTTGACAAACGAACACGGTATTCGTGTCGAGTTTGAGTCAGACCAGCAAACAACCGAACAGGCAAATTTGAACCACATCGAAGGAACAACATTGGACAGCATTCCAGTGGTTCAGGAATTTTTGGACGTGTTCCCGAAAGAGCTTCCAGGAATGCCACCTGATCGGGACATCGAGTTTGCCATAGATTTGGTACCCGGAACTGCACCTATAGCTAAGAGACCATATAGGATGCCCGTCAACGAGCTAGTTGAACTCAAGAAACAAATTCAAGAACAGTTGGAGAAGGGTTTTATCCGTCCAAGTTCGCCACCTTGGGGAGCTCCGGTACTCTTCGTGGACAAGAAGGACGGAACCCAAAGAATGTGCGTGGACTACAGGTCTCTCAACGAGGCGACAATCAAGAATAAATACCCTCTGCCCCGTATAGAGGACCTGTTCGATCAAATGAAAGGAGCCCAAGTATTCTCCAAGATTGATCTTCGGTCGGGATACTTCCAGCTGAAGATTAAGCCCTCCGATATACCTAAGACAGCCTTTCGGACACGGTATGGTTCATATGAATATACCGTTATGTCTTTTGGATTGACGAATGCACCCGCATACTTCATGTACCTTATGAACAATGTTTTCATGGAGTACTTGGACAAGTTCGTCGTGGTTTTTATCGATGACATTATAGTGTATTCAAAGAGTGAGGAGGAGCATGAAGAACATCTGAGATTGACCTTGCAGAAGTTGCGCGAGAATCAGTTGTATGCCAAGCTCAACAAGTGTCAATTTTGGCTAAAGGAAATATCTTTCCTAGGCCACATCATCTCCAAGGAAGGGGTATCGGTTGATCCTGGAAAGGTGAGAGATGTTCTGAAGTGGGACCAACCGAAGAGCGTGAGGGATATTCGGAGTTTCCTTGGGATGGCAGGATACTATCGGCGCTTCATTAAAGACTTCTCTAAGATAGCAAAACCTATGACGGAGTTGCTAATGAAGGGAAAAATCTTTCAATGGACACAAGCCTGCCAAGAAAGTTTTGAGGAACTCAAGAAAAGGCTAACCACAGCACCAGTTCTGGTATTGCCAGACGTAACCAAGAGCTTTGACATATATTGTGACGCATCCAGACAAGGGCTCGGGTGTGTACTCATGCAGGAAGGACAAGTGGTAGCCTATGCCTCACGACAATTAAAGAAGCACGAGCTTAACTATCCTACGCATGATTTGGAGCTAGCAGCAGTGGTGCATGCATTGAAAATTTGGAGACATTATATCCTTGGACATCGATGTGAGATCTATACGGATCATAAAAGCCTCAAGTACATATCTACACAAACGGACTTGAATTTGAGGCAACGTCGATGGTTAGAACTCATCAAGGATTATGATGTGGGAATCAACTACCACCCCGGAAGGCCAATGTAGTAGCTGAAGCATTGAGCAGAAAGGGAGCATGTCACCAACTCACGGTTCGGGAGTTACCACCCGAACTACGTAAGGAGCTCGAACAGTTACACCTCGGATTCTTGAATAACGTGGAGATAATAGAGATCCACTCCCCATTGGAGCAAGAAATAAGAGAGGGCCAAGCAACAGACGAGGGGATCAAGGAGATCAAGGAAAGAATATGACAAGGGATAGAGAAGGATTTCAAGGAGGACGAAAAGGGTACGCTTTGGCTAGGAAAAAGGATTTGTGTGCCGAACATAAGACACCTCCACGACATGATATTGAAGGAGGCACATGATTCACCCTATTCCATACATCTAGGAAGCACCAAAATGTACAAGGACTTGAAAACTTGTTATTGGTGGGATGGTATGAAGAGGGATATAGCCAAATACGTTGCCCTATGCGACACATGCCAACGGGTAAAGGCCGAACATCAAAAACCCGCTGGATTGTTGCAACCTTTGAGAATACCTGAATGGAAATGGGAGGACATCAGTATGGACTTCATCGTCGGATTACCACGTACTCAGTCGGGATGCGACTCCATCTGGGTCATTTTGGACCGATTGACGAAAACTGCCCATTTTCTTCCGGTAAAGACCAGTTATAACGTTGCACAATTGGCAGAGTTGTACATGGAGCAGATCGTGTGCCGTCACGGAGTTCCGAAGAGGATAGTCTCAGATCAAGGTTCTCAGTTTACCTCTAGATTCTGGAGGAAGCTGCAGAAAACCATGGGTACACGACTGGATTTTAGCTCCGCCTACCACCCATAAACAGATGGACAAACCGAAAGGACGAACCAAATTTTGGAGGACATGTTGAGAGCTTGCGCCCTGAAACGTGGGCGTAGTTGGGATAGGAGTCTACCGTATGCCGAGTTCTCCTATAACAACAGCTATCAAGCTAGCTTAAAGATGTCGCCTTTCGAAGCCTTATATGGTAGACGGTGTAGAACGCCATTATCCTGGAACGAGACTGGAGAGAACCAGGTGTTTGGACCCGAAGTACTACAAGAAGCCGAAAGGCAGGTCCAAACGATACGGGAGAACTTAAAGGCTGCCCAGTCACGACAGAAAGGCTATGCGGACAATAGGCGTAGGAAGTTGACCTTTGAAGTGGGAGACTTCGTATACCTTAAAGTATCACCTATCCGAGGCCAACGACACTTTAACGTCAAAGGCAAGCTAGCACCTCGCTACATCGGACCATTTAAGATTTTGGACAAGCGGGGAGAAGTAGCCTACCAACTAGAGCTCCCAAACCACCTCTCCGATGTACATGACGTGTTTCATGTATCCCAGCTCAAGAAGTGCTTGAGATTACCAGAGGAACAAGTGTCAATGGGAGAACTTGAACTTCAAGAGGACCTGACTTACGCAGAACACCCTGTCCGAATCTTGGACGTAAAGGAAAGGGTCACCTGAAACAAGGTGATTCGATGGTGCAAGGTACAATGGAGCCATCACACTGAAGCTGAAGCCACATGGGAACGTGAAGAGGATATTAAGACAGAATTCCCCCATCTACTTCCTACTAACGAATCTCGAGGGCGAGATTCAATTTAAGGGGGGTAGATTTGTGACACCCTCGCCTCGGGTGTCAGCATATGTTCATGATAAGAGGGAACATTTTAATGAAAAATAGGAACAGAGAGAGTTATCAAAAGAATAGCCAATAAAGCCCTCAAGAGAGCGTCGAAGGCAACTTCCGCGGCCAGCAACACGAGGCGTGTTCGGAGCTCGTCCCCGAGGAGTTGGGAGAGGTCCGCCGCCAAACTGTCTACGTGGCAGGCTCGGAGGTCACCTCCGCGATTGAAAAGAGGTCCGACCCTGTGGGACACGTGTTGCCCACGGAGCTAGCCTCTGCAGAAGAAGCAAAGGCATTTCCGCAAGACACGTTGACACGACCCCATTGGTCCTGTCGAGCCAGGATCACGCTGAGGGGTGCTGTGTTGCACAGCACCGTATAACACACGTCAAAGGTGCAAAGCAGAAGCGGAAGTTTTATTACATAAACAAGTTTATGAACATGTTTACATCAAAATAAGTTCAGTCTACACTCGCGGGCGTAGACTAAGCATCAAGTGCACGTTCAGCCCTCGAACGTGTCCTTGCTAGCACACACGCACACTAACTCTGCGGCGTGCACGACTCCCACTCGACGGGGTTCCCCTCCTGGGGTTCCGTCTCCTCTTCGGGAGTCCCTTCCTCATAGAACCCTGCAAAAGCTTCAAACACAAGCAGTGAGCACGAAGGCTCAGCAAGTCTGACCCGTCTCACCTAAATATGGAACTTCTACATGAGGGTAATGGGTAGCATGAGGTAAAAATCATTTGCAAGGACTCGCCTAATTAGTAGAACCTTACTTTCAAGTTTTAGCAGCAGGTTGTGGAGAACCTTACGCTAAGGCACATGAGAGAGCCGCAATCAAACAAGAAACGCATTTCTCTCATGTACTTTGCCCAAAGTTGAAAAGAACTTTAGTTAGCTCTAAGCTACAGCATATCATTAACAATCAATGTCCAGCTTTCAATCAGCAACATTTTAACATGTAACTAGCCTGTTCTTTCTACGTCACGGTACAGTGAACAAGTGGTACTCACTGACCGCGAGGGACGGCGATTATAATCGATTTACACCTGCAGGGTTACCCGAACAACCCGTCACGTACGCCCGTACTCGATGTTGCCTACAACAACCATCACGGACGCCGTACGCGACTACCTTTCACCCGTTAGCCAAATATTGAACCGGTCCCATCGTCCCAAGCAAGAGGTCTCTGCACGTGCATCTCTGTGCCGCCAGCCGATTTACACCTCGAGCTCTCAACTTACCCTCTGAACGATGGGCAATGCCTCAATACCCAGCTACCCGAGTTACATCAGTTTCCCGGTTCCCATATAGCCGGTAGGTCTTCGGTACTGTTCTAGCTTGTTCAACAGGCCCGCACACGGCTCGGTCCTCAATCGACACAAGCGGAGCTACAGCACACAGGCCCCAAAGTCCTGCTGCCCTTACTCTCCGCTCGGTCTCATTTTCTTGCCATGTGTATCATGTGCTATCTCTACCCGAGCAATGTGCCTCTAGCCTATGCTCGCGAGTAGTTCCAACTACTCAACTTGTACTGAATCCTACTCTATCTTAGAAATGCAGTGGCTAACGAGGTTTTCAATCCTAAACCCAACCCATGGTTTTCTTGGCTGTGCAGTTGGGTTTCCAATCAAGACTCTAATGCAAAGAACAATATTCAAAGATGTGCTCAAAACAATAAACATTTGTAAAAAGGTTAATGCAAACCGGGGCTTGCCTTGCTGCTCTTGGTCGTAGGCTAGCTGTTCCTCCGGAGTAACGAAGTCTAGGACTTCGGGTTCCTCCTCGACCTTAGCGACTACATGGTATAAGAAACATATGTATCAATTTAAATGCATTTGTATTAACTTTGAAGTTGTGAAGTCTATAACCCTTGCTAGACAGACCTAATGACTGTGAAACTTTTACTGTGGCTTGGTTACAACCTAAACAGGGACTTGGTCAAGTTTTAGTTGCAGCAAAGCTCAATTGAGCCCTCCACAATTAATTATGTCCTTGACCTTAATTAAAGGCTTTTAGGGTGTTCTAAGGATTTTCATGAAACAAACTATGACTTTCTGAAAACTAGATTTTCAGAGGGTTCTAATGAAGTTGGTCTCACTTAATTTGGAAGTCTCTAACTAAAGATATGAGCTAAACAATTTCAGAGAAAATTCTGAAAATGTTTCTGAACATTTTCTATTTTCTCTGGAACAGTTTCACTAATCACACCATTAGGTGGATTAAATGAGCTCAAATGGATCTGAAATTTTTCTGGTAGTTCAAGGATATTTTGGTGAATATCTCAGCAAAATTTCAGGATTTTCCTCCAAAGGATTCTCCAGTTAAAATTCCTAACAGTTTAAATTTTGAGGAATTAATTCTGGGGAAATTTGGAATTTCATGAAGTGAAACTTGATTTTCTGGAAAGTACTCAGAGAGCTGAATCCAGCAAAATTTGGTTCACTCAATTTGGAGCTTTCTAGCCAAAGTTATGAGGATTTGAAGTTTGAAGGAAATCTGAAAATCGGGGAAAAGTTTAAACTCGCGCGTGGGCCCAGGGGACACGCGTCGCACGCCTAGGCGATGGCACATCGCGGCCCACAAGGATTTTGCGCGCCAGCACACCCGATCCTGGCCGCAGCCGGATCCCGATTCAAAATATCGGCCGCTGACAGCTGGGGTCCACCCCCTTCTTCAACCTCGCGACACCCGCGCCCCGCCGCCGAGGGATCTCGCCGGAGAGCTCGCCGCCGGCTGCTGTACAGCTCCAAACTTCTCGATTCCGGCTGCCCCTGCCTACTTTTACTCGGGGAACAGGATTCTAGGGTTAGCTGCTCATGACAATGGCCGGAGCATGGTCGGCGACGAGCCGCCACCTCAGAACGATTTCGGCCATGTCGGCTGACTACCCTAGCACCTCAGCTACTTGGGAAATCGGTCGGGGAGCATCAGTGGACCTTAGGGAAGGTCGACATGAGCTCGAGGCAGCTCGGGGAAGGCCCGAAATAGGTCCTCACCGTGCGCCCAATGCCGCCCGTTCGCTCTGCCATTAGTAGACCTCAAATTACGCTGGGCACAGAGGTTCTCCGGCCCAGAGTTGTGAAGGCAACTTGTGCGTTACCGTGTCTAGCTCGTGTGAGAGCGGCCTGAGGCCCTCTAATCCTTTCTAGAGCACGAATTAAACAGAACCGTACCCGAAGGTCGTTCTGCACACAGAAAGGGGAAAAGTGGAAATTCGCCGCCGGTGAGCAACCACTCGAGCTGTGGCTCGGGGATGAGCAGCACCGGTCACCTGCGCGTCCAAGGGTGCCTTGGCTCGGGCGTGACAACGCCCTGGTTGGGCTGTCCATGAGAGCCCGAGGTGCGGCGGTTCCAAGTTCCAATTTTTATCTTTCGGCACAGCCGATATCACTCGGTTTCAATTGAATTCTAGCAACGGGGAGGATGGAGGAAGGTCTCTAGTACCTTGCTGGGGCTCTGGAGTGGAAGGAGGGAGCTGCGATTGGCGTTCTCCGATCAAGTCCGAGCTGCAGAAGTTTTCGGCCGGCACTGAGTTCTTGCGGGGAAGAACGGTGGTGCCTCGGCCGAGGAGGGGGCAGGCGCCTTAAGAAGGCTCTGCATCGCCTCATGCCCGCGCGTGGGCAAGCATCTGGTGGCGCGGCGGCTGGCCTCGGTGGCGATCACCGCTGCGGCTCGGCGACCCGAGTGAGAAAGTCTCAGTCGGTTTGATCTGAGCAGTGGCTGACATGTGGGTCCCACCTCCAGTTTTAACCTCTGAAATTTACTCCTAATCACTGTTGTAAACAGTGAACCCCATACTACCCTTGGCAATTCAAATTATTCACCCATGAGCCATTTGAATTGATCAAAGTTCAAATGAGGTTTGGTTTGAATGAATTTCAGCACAAGTTCAGTTTGAAATTCAAATAAAGTTTGAATTTCTCCCACTTAGCTCATGTCAAGATCAACTCCAAATGGAGTGAAAATTGGTGTGTGAGCTCACAAAAATGTGCTGAGTAAGAATATGCCCCCCCCCCCCACTTTTAAATTCATTGGATAAAAACAGTTTGAATTTGAATATGGTTTCAAACTGCCCTCTTCCTAACTATACCCAAACTGACCTCAAAAAGGTTTTGAATTTGGGTGAAACTTGGCATGGACATCCTTAGTAAAGTGTAGGAGTTTTCATATGTCCAGCCCATCTATATCACATGTGGGAAATACCACTTTTGCAATGTGTAAGTTTGTTCTCTAATGAGCATGTTGATAATTGTTACTTGCTCTTCATTTGTGTTCATCATTCTTCCTCAAATGAGGTGTGTGGTGTGGTGATGAACACTGCAAATGTGTGTCAAAAACTGAGGCCCTTACATTCCTCCCCCTTAAAAGAATCTCGTCCCGAGATTATAAGGTGAAAATGAGAGCGAGGACGGTAGAAAATTACTGGATATGCGACGTGAAAAAGTTGGGGTAGTTAGTGCGAAGGAATTCTTCGCTCTCCCATGTCGCTTCGTCCATGGAGTGATTACTCCATAGAACCTTGTAGAACCACAACTTACGGTTGCGTGTGGTTCGGGCCTTTTCATCAATAATCTGCACCGGTTCCTCCCAATAGGTGAGATCCGGTTGCAATTCTTCAATGTCTTCCAGCTGAACGGTAGTTGATAGCTTGAGACACTTCCTCAGCTGGGAAATGTGAAAGACGTCGTGCACACCGGAAAGTGCTTCTGGTAATTTCAGCCGGTATGCCACCGATCCACATCTTTCGGTAATCTGGAATGGACCGATGAATCGGTGTGCTAACTTTCCCCTCACCCCAAATCTATTTACACCCTTCATTGGAGACACCCGTAGATATACGTGATCTCCAACTTCGAATTGTAATGGGCGCCTTCTCCAGTCCGCATACTGTTTCTGACGGGATTGAGCGGCTTTTAGGTTCGCTTGAATTAGTCGAACCTTTTCTTCCGCGTTGTTGACAAGGTCAATCCCGAAGGTAACCCTTTCGCCAGACTCACACCAGTTCAATGGTGTGCGGCATTTTCTTCCGTATAGCGCCTCGTAGGGCGCCATCTTGATGCTGGCTTGGTACCCATTGTTGTACGAGAACTCGGCTAACGGCAAGTGATCATCCCAATTCTTGCCGTGGTTGATAGCGCAAGCTCGTAGCATGTCTTCTAGGATTTGATTTACCCGCTCGGTTTGTCCATCCGTCTGCGGGTGATAGGCTGAACTACGGATCAGCTTCGTCCCCAAGGCAGCGTGTAGCTGCTCCCAAAAACGGGACACAAATAAAGTGCCCCGGTCCGATATGATGGTACGGGGTATGCTGTATAAGCATAGGATCCGTGAGATGCACAGTTCAGCGTACTTCTTGGCGTTGTAGTTGGTGTTGACCGGGATGAAATGGGCAACTTTGGTGAGCCGATCGACGATCACCCACACAGAATCATGTTTCTGTAGGGTGGTGGGTAAACCGACGACGAAATCCATGCTCACGTCCTCCCACTTCCAGGCAGGAATGCCCAGTGGTTGCAGCAGTCCCGGTTTCCGCATATGATCCGCCTTCACCCTTCGACATGTATCACACTCGGACACGTATTTTGCAGTCTCCCGCTTCATCCGTGTCCACCAAAACTTGCTTCTGAGTTCTTGATACATTTTGTTGCTGCCGGGGTGAATAGAAATCCTTGATAAGTGAGCCTCATCAAAGATTTTCTTCCGTAACTCCGGGTTTCGGGGTACGACGATCCGGTTCTTGAACCATAGGACGCCGTCTCCGTCCTTCCGGAAACATTTCAACTCCCCACTGTCTATACGTCTCCGCAAATGTGACATGCCCTTGTCATTCTTCTGGGCTGCCGCTATCTCTTCACGGATGGTGGGGATCAAAGCTAGGTTGTAGAGAGCTCCGTGTGGAATCACATGTAGCGGTGGTTCGCTCTCTTCCAACGGTGTGATGGTCAGATTATTGACGTGTGACTTGCGGCTCAGCGCATCTGCCACAACGTTTGCCTTGCCCAGATGATAATGGATCTCTATCTCGTAATCCTTTATCAGTTCTAACCATCTTCGTTGCCTCATGTTCAGCTCCTTCTGAGTGAATATGTACTTGAGGCTTTTGTGGTTGGTATATAAATGTACGAGGTTACCGAGTAGGTAGTGCCTCCACATCTTCAGTGCAAGTACCACGGCAGCGAGCTCCAAGTCGTGAGTTGGATAATTTTGCTCATGGTTCCTGAGCTGCCGTGATCCATACGCGACCACTCTTCGGTCTTGCATCAGCACACATCCGAGCCCAATGCCGGATGCATCGCAGTACACATCAAACGGTTTTGTTGTGTCTGGCTGCGCCAAAACCGGTGCTGATGTCAGGTGCTTGACTAAAGCCTTGAATGCTGCTTCACATGTTGCACTCCAAACATATTTGGTAGCCTTCTTCAGCAGCTCTGTCATTGGCTTGGCAATCTTCGAGATGTTCGGAATGAACCTCCGATAATATCCCGCGAGTCCGAGGAAACTCCGTACCTCATGAACAGTTCTCGGGGATTTCAAATTCAGCACTTGCGTGATCTTGCTCGGGTCCACAGCGATACCCTTTGCTGAGATGATATGCCCGAGGAAAGGCACTTGCGATATCCAAAACTCGCATTTGCTGAATTTTGCGTATAACTTGTGATCTCGCAGCCGTTGCAAGACTATACGCAGATGTTTCTTGTGATCTTCCTCCGACTTGGAATATACCAGGATGTCGTCGATGAAGACCACGACAAACTTGTCCAGCTCCGGCATGAACACCGAGTTCATTAAATACATGAAGTGAGCTGGAGCATTGGTGAGGCCGAAGGACATGACCAGGTACTCATAAAGTCCGTACCTTGTCGAGAAAGCTGATCTTAAATCCATCTTGGAAAAGATCTTTGCTTCGACCAACTGATCAAACAACATGTCGAACCGTGGCAACGGGTACTTGTTCTTGATGGTTACGGCATTTAATGGACGGTAGTCCATGCAAAGCCGCAGCGTCTCATCCTTCTTCTTGACAAATAATGCCGAACAGCCCCATGGCGAGGAGCTCGGCCTAATAAAACCCTTCTCCAGAAGGTCCGTGAGCTGAGTCTTCAGTTCAGCCAACTCCTTGGGCGCCATCTTGTACGGCCTTCGGGATATTGGCATGGTTCCTGGTGCGAGTTCAATCTTGAACTCCACCTCTCTATCGGGTGGCATCCCCGGCAAATCGTCCTGGAATACATCCGGGAACTCTCGAACCACTGGAATGTCTTCCAATCTGATAGTTGTGGCTTGATAGACACTTGGAAGTTTTATTTCTGGACTGTCCAGAAATAATGAGTGAGAACCGTGCACTTCTGAGTTTAGGTGCACGACTCGAAGGACGGTGTCTAAAACAGCGCCGTGGCGGTTTAACCACGACATCCCTAGGATGACATCGACCTTCTGTCCCTCTAAGATAATGAGAGACGTGGGGTACACTCTACCCGCTAAGCATAATGGTGCTTTGGAGACCATTGCGCTTGCTGAAATCTTCCCACCCGGTGAACAAATTAAATATGGACTATCGGTGGGTAGTATTGGCAAACTGTGTTTAGCAATGAAAGCTTGGCTAATAAAATTATGCGTGGCGCCTGAATCAAATAGTACTATAGCAGGATGCTGGTGGAGTTGGAACATACCCGCAAGGATTGGCTCGCCCTCCGGCACGTCCTCAATGGCAAGCTGGTGGACAGTGCCGGGCCTAGGGTTTGCCCGCCGTGCATTAGTAGGGTTCCGGGGTTGATTCCTCCCCGGAAACTGGGGTGCCACTCCACCGCCTTGCCTCTCCGGGCAACTGCTCGCGAAGTGTCCTGGACGACCACACTTGTAACATGTGGCCACTGCTGGTGGAGTACTCGGTGGACGAAAGCCCGGCATGTGTTGCTGAGGTGCAAACGCACGCGGCAAAGCCCGTTGCTGTTGTTGTGGTTGCGGTGGTGCTGGCAGTGCCGGCCGGAATGCCGGTGAAGAGTACGGTCGACTGCGGAACGGCATCGACCGCTGTGGTGGCTGCCAGCGTGGACCTGATGGTGGGCGATTCACCATCCGAAACTTCTGAGAAGGACCGCCTCCTTCTCCGCTGCTCGGCGGCGCGCTTCGCTTTCGCTCTGCCGCCGCCAACTCCTTGCTGGAGTCCTCCTGAATAATCGCAGCATCAATGATGTCGTTGAGGCTGCCGCGATTGAACATCGCCAACTTGTCCTTCAGGAGCGGGTTAAGCCCCTGGTAAAAATGGTCTCGCCGCTTCTCGTCGGTATCAGCATGATACGACGCATATAGCGCGAGATCGTTAAACGCCCTGGAGTATTCCAGCGCGCTCCGGCTCCCTTGTTGCAGGTGTAGGAACTCCTGCGTCTTCCTCTTCATCAAACCGGGCAGTATATGATAGGCCCTGAAGGCCGTCCGGAACTCCGCCCAGGTCATCACTCGATCGGTGGGTTGTGAAGCACAGAAGTTGGCCCACCACGCGCTCGCGGATCCTTGGAGCTGCTGGACCGCGAACTGAGTCTTGCGCTGCTCGCTGATTTGGAGCAGCCCGAACTTCATTTCTATGGCGCGGAGCCAGTTGTCCGCGTCAAGTGGTTCATCCGCCCTCGAAAATACCGGGGGATGAGTTGCCAGGAAGTCGGAGTAGGAGCTCTGTTGGCGCTCCTCACGATCTTGACGTCTCTCTGGGCGAGACGTATTGGCGATAAGGGTCTGCAGCAACTCTGTGTGCTGCTGATGCGAGCCCGCCATTGCCGCGACAATGTCGGCCAATGTAACCGTTGGCAGTGGCGGTGGCGGTGTTTGCTGTTGCTGCTGCTGTCCCGAGGAGTCCTCGGGAGGTGGTTGGGAGGTCTCTCCCCCTTGACTGGTACCCCCAATGTCAGGGTTGGCACGAGTACGCGTCATTCTGAAATTCAAAACAGCAGCAATTAGCACATGTCTTACTCAAAATTCCATAAACAGCAGTAGGTATTGAAGCGACGCATGATTAACTTGCACAACATTCACATATATTGATAAAGCATAAACTTTATACAAGATACATTATTCTCGGATCTCCGAGAAGTCGTGCTCATGTCGTCACTACCTATACATACGCTACTGTCTACACGACATGTCACCGATTACAAAAGTTGGGTTACGCTACCCTAGCTGCCCTACTTGGCAACCGTAACCCCCTACTCGGAGTAGAACTCGACCTCCTGTGGGTCGTCCTCCTCCGGTACCTCTGCTGGTGGCTCGGGGTCTACCACCTCTTCTCCCATTCCAGGTTCTCCCATGGCTGGAAGACCCAAGACTACCGGTACGCCCAATACCGGGGGCACGAGGTCCTGCAAAGCATGCACCTCGTCCATAGATTGGTTGTAGTCCTCCTCCCAGCCTTGGCCTTCCTCGATAGCGTCGTCCCGCTCTTGAGCAAGGTCCTCATTCTGCTGGGTTAGGGTCTGCACCAGCTCTTGCAACGCCGCGATGTCAACACGGCTCTTCTTCTTTGCCTTCTTCAGACGACGCAACTGATTGTGTTGTTCATTCAGTCGCTTGATCGTCGGAAGGAGCACATTGCGGAGTGCGCTGTGAGCACTCTCGAATTGATCTCCACGGCTTGTGCTCTCCTTGAGCTTGGTGGCGAGATGCTCCGTATGAACAGCTTGGCTGTCCATCACAGCGTTTCCCGCCCTCATTTGGAGGCTGAGGTTTGCCTCCGCGGGGTTGTACCTTGGGCAATTCGGGTCTGTTGCCTCCAGGTACCTCTCCTCCCACACATGCTGAGCTCGTCCCTCCACCGGAACGAGTGCGTATGGAGTTCCCTCCATAGCCTGCACGTGTAGTTGGCAGAAACGTGACATAGTGTCACGGGCTGCCACTTGCCACATCCCTTCCGGTTGTCTTCCTCTCACCGTGACGGTGAATGGCACCCAACCGGGTGGCGTAGGTCCTGCGGAAACCTCGACATGGATCATCCACGTCTTGTTCCCCTCTTCGCCTTCTTCCTGGGCGAAGTACTGCGGCATCTGGTTGTACCCGAAATATTGGAGCATTTGCCACAATGCTTCCGGGTAGCCGCTACGGTCAGAGCAGTGGGAAACTACCCACCCGTTCTCCAACCGTTTATCTGCTGCCATCTGTAAAAATATATTTGAGAAATGTCAAATATTTATTTAAACAGTAAACCACTGAGTTATAACATAAAACATGTCATTGAACCCATAAAACTTGGAAACATAGTTCAAATTTTAAACAAATTTGACTGCTGATCTGCTGTTCCCATGACAGCCTTGACCAGTTTCCATATCAACCTGATTTAGGCCATGTTAAAGCAAAACCAATTCTGGAGCTCAACATCAAAGTTAAAGTTAACTTCAATAGCTTTCCAGCCAGTATTTGCTTGGCCTAAGATCTGTCCTGGTTCAAAAGTTACGAGATGTCAAAGTTAACAGACTTTCTGGAATCAATTGGACAGCACCTCCCTGCTTTAGGTACTGAATTGATCCAAGAATCCCAGTTAATTCTGTTCCCAATCTGACAAAACTTTCTGTTACAAAGTCGTAACCCATCTCATAAGCTTTCCAGAAGTACCTTATCTCCTATTTTTGGATTTTTAAGCAGGAAGTTATGCTTAATTTACAGAGAGTTTACAGAGAGTCTTTGCTCTGTCCTGTTTTCTGGACAGTTTCAACTCTACTGCATTTTTCGAGTGGTTAAGGGATGAAACACCTATGGACCTCAACAGAAGAGATGTAAAGCTCTTCCAACGCTTTCCATAAATGTATCATACGACCCCAACCTCGAAAGAACTCAACCTCTAACCTCTGATTAACTTCAGCCTTGATTCAGCTGAAAACAGAGTGCTCTGTCCTTAGCATCCTATAAGTTGAAAGCTTGTTAACTTTGAATATCCTGTTCAAGGGAAGGAGTTTCATCAAGTTTTACTACTTTGGATCAAAACCTTCAAGTTTTTAAATGAAGTTGTTCATTTAGTTGGATGTGACATCGATGCGTCACCAGATTATGTCGGTACTACGTCCTCACAACGGAAAGACCTATACCGGACTTAGCCGGCTTCTTTAGTTCAGTGGCACTACTCGTCACTCGCACACGGATGCTACACGTCTACCGTTTCATGGTAAGGCTACCTGCAGAAACTCAAACAATCATCAGACTCGGCTGCACACCGAGCCCGGAATCCATACAGTTCGTACATCCGGCCGTCATCACCCGCCCGGATGTTCTCAAGCCAAACACGCCTTGAGTTACGTGTTCACGTTTCAGACCACGTGACGGGGTCTCCCATGTTGCACCATGCACGCCAGGGACAGACGTTGCTCGAATACCCCAAACGACATGAAGAGTCGTAGAGGATACTAAAGCGGGTCGGGTTACCTGCCACCCGTGGGGCTCCACCCTTCAGCTTGTGCGCACTGGTGGACAGCGCTTACGTGCACCCCCCAAGACATGAACGTCCCGAGATGCACGATTTTCCGACATAACAAATAGGTTAATAAGCCACTTTCTATATACTAATAACATCCTTATACGGGCTACTAACTCGTTCCTCACTGGATTTTTGAAAAAGAAGACCTTTGTACTGTGTTAAACCTCAAGCGAGCTCTGATACCACGCTGACACGACCCCATTGGTCCTGTCGAGCCAGGATCACGCTGAGGGGTGCTTCGTTGCACAGCACCGTATAACACACGTCAAAGGTGCAAAGCGGAAGCGGAAGTTTTATTACATAAACAAGTTTATGAACATGTTTACATCAAAATAAGTTCAGTCTACACTCGCGGGCGTAGACTAAGCATCAAGTGCACGTTCAGCCCTCGAACGTATCCTTGCTAGCACACACGCACACTAACTCTGCGGCGTGCACGACTCCCACTCGACGGGGTTCCCCTCCTGGGATTCCGTCTCCTCTTCGGGAGTCCCTTCCTCATAGAACCCTGCAAAAGCTTCAAACACAAGCAGTGAGCACGAAGGCTCAGCAAGTCTGACCCGTCTCACCTAAACATGGAACTTCTACATGAGGGTAATGGGTAGCATGAGGTAAAAATCATTTGCAAGGACGCGCCTAATTAGTAGAACCTTACTTTCAAGTTTTAGCAGCAGGTTGTGGAGAACCTTACGCTAAGGCACATGAGAGAGCCGCAATCAAACAAGAAACGCATTTCTCTCATGTACTTTGCCCAAAGTTGAAAAGAACTTTAGTTAGCTCTAAGCTACAGCATATCATTAGCAATCAATGTCCAGCTTTCAATCAGCAACATTTTAACATGTAACTAGCCTGTTCTTTCTACGTCACGGTACAGTGAACAAGTGGTACTCACTGACCGCGAGGGACGGAGATTATAATCGATTTACACCTGCAGGGTTACCCGAACAACCCGTCACGTACGCCCGTACTCGATGTTGCCTACAACAACCATCACGGACGCCGTACGCGACTACCTTTCACCCGTTAGCCAAATATTGAACCGGTCCCATCGTCCCGAGCAAGAGGTCTCTGCACGCGCATCTCTGTGCCGCCAGCCGATTTACACCTCGAGCTCTCAACCTACCCTCTGAACGACGGGCAATGCCTCAATACCCAGCTACCCGAGTTACATCAGTTTCCCGGTTCCCATATAGCCGGTAGGTCTTCGGTACTGTTCTAGCTTGTTCAACAGGCCCGCACACGGCTCGGTCCTCAATCGACACAAGCGGAGCTACAGCACACAGGCCCCAAAGTCCTGCTGCCCTTACTCTCCGCTCGGTCTCATTTTCTTGCCATGTGTATCATGTGCTATCTCTACCCGAGCAATGTGCCTCTAGCCTATGCTCGCGAGTAGTTCCAACTACTCAACTTGTACCGAATCCTACTCTATCTTAGCAATGCAGTGGCTAACGAGGTTTTCAATCCTAAACCCAACCCATGGTTTTCTTGGCTGTGCAGTTGGGTTTCCAATCAAGACTCTAATGCAAAGAACAATATTCAAAATGTGCTCAAAACAATAAACATTTGTAAAAAGGTTAATGCAAACCGAGGCTTGCCTTGCTGCTCTTGGTCGTAGGCTAGCTGTTCCTCCGGAGTAACGAAGTCTAGGACTTCGGGTTCCTCCTCGACCTTAGCGACTACATGGTATAAGAAACATATGTATCAATTTAAATGCATTTGTATTAACTTTGAAGTTGTGAAGTCTATAACCCTTGCTAGACAGACCTAATGACTGTGAAACTTTTACTGTGGCTTGGTTACAACCTAAACAGGGACTTGGTCAAGTTTTAGTTGCAGCAAAGCTCAATTGAGCCCTCCACAATTAATTATGTCCTTGACCTTAATTAAAGGCTTTTAGGGTGTTCTAAGGATTTTCATGAAACAAACTATGACTTTCTGAAAACTAGATTTTCAGAGGGTTCTAATGAAGTTGGTCTCACTTAATTTGGAAGTCTCTAACTAAAGATATGAGCTAAACAATTTCAGAGAAAATTCTGAAAATGTTTCTGAACATTTTCTATTTTCTCTGGAACAGTTTCACTAATCACACCATTAGGTGGATTAAATGAGCTCAAATGGATCTGAAATTTTTATGGTAGTTCAAGGATATTTTTGTGAATATCTCAGCAAAATTTCAGGATTTTCCTCCAAAGTATTCTCCAGTTAAAATTCCTAACAGTTTAAAATTTGAGGAATTAATTCTGGGGAAATAAGGAATTTCATGAAGTGAAACTTGATTTTCTGGAAAGTACTCAGAGAGCTGAATCCAGCAAAATTTGGTTCACTCAATTTGGAGCTTTCTAGCCAAAGTTATGAGGATTTGAAGTTTGAAGGAAATCTGAAAATCGGGGAAAAGTTTAAACTCGCGCGTGGGCCCAGGGGACACGCGTCGCACGCCTAGGCGATGGCACATCGCGGCCCACAAGGATTTTGCGCGCCAGCACACCCGATCCTGGCCGCAGCCGGATCCAGATTCAAAATATCGGCCGCTGACAGCTGGGGTCCACCCCCTTCTTCAACCTCGCGACACCCGCGCCCCGCCGCCGAGGGATCTCGCCGGAGAGCTCGCCGCCGGCTGCTGTACAGCTCCAAACTTCTCGATTCTGGCCGCCCCTGCCTACTTTTACTCGGGGAACAGGATTCTAGGGTTAGCTGCTCATGACAATGGCCGGAGCATGGTCGGCGACGAGCCGCCACCTCAAAACGATTTCGGCCATGTCGGCTGACTACCCTAGCACCTCAGCTACTTGGGAAATCGGTCGGGGAGCATCAGTGGACCTTAGGGAAGGTCGACATGAGCTCGAGGCAGCTCGGTGAAGGCCCAAAATAGGTCCTCACCGTGCGCCCGATGCCGCCCGTTCGCTCCGCCATTAGTAGACCTCAAATTACGCCGGGCACAGAGGTTCTCCGGCCCAGAGTTGTGAAGGCAACTTGTGCGTTACCGTGTCTAGCTCGTGTGAGAGCGGACTGAGGCCCTCTAATCCTTTCTAGAGCACGAATTAAACAGAACCGTACCCGAAGGTCGTTCTGCACACAGAAAGGGGAAAAGTGGAAATTCGCCGCCGGTGAGCAACCACTCGAGCTGTGGCTCGGGGATGAGCAGCACCGGTCACCTGCGCATCCAAGGGTGCCTTGGCTCGGGCGTGACAACGCCCTGGTTGGGCTGTCCACGAGAGCCCGAGGTGCGGCGGTTCCAAGTTCCGATTTTTATCTTCGGCACAGCCGATATCACTCGGTTTCAATCGAATTCTAGCAACGGGGAGGATGGAGGAAGGTCTCTAGTACCTTGCTGGGGCTCTGGAGTGGAAGGAGGGAGCTGCGATCGGCGTTCTCCGATCAAGTCCAAGCTGCGGAAGTTTTCGGCCGGCGCTGAGTTCTTGCGGGGAAGAACGGTGGTGCCTCGGCCGAGGAGGGGGCAGGCGCCTTAAGAAGGCTCTGCACAGCCTCATGCCCGCGCGTGGGCAAGCAGCTGGTGGCGCGGCGGCTGGCCTCGGTGGCGATCACCGCTGCGGCTCGGCGACCCGAGTGAGAAAGTCTCAGTCGGTTTGATCTGAGCAGTGGCTGACATGTGGGTCCCACCTCCAGTTTTAACCTCTGAAATTTACTCCTAATCACTGTTGTAAACAGTGAACCCCATACTACCCTTGGCAATTCAAATTATTCACCCATGAGCCATTTGAATTGATCAAAGTTCAAATGAGGTTTGGTTTGAATGAATTTCAGCACAAGTTCAGTTTGAAATTCAAATAAAGTTTGAATTTCTCCCACTTAGCTCATGTCAAGATCAACTCCAAATGGAGTGAAAATTGGTGTGTGAGCTCACAAAAATGTGCTGAGTAAGAATATGCCCCCCACTTTTAAATTCATTGGATAAAAACAGTTTGAATTTGAATATGGTTTCAAACTGCCCTCTTCCTAACTATACCCAAACTGACCTCAAAAAGGTTTTGAATTTGGGTGAAACTTGGCATGTACATCCTTAGTAAAGTGTAGGAGTTTTCATATGTCCAGCCCATCTATATCACTTGTGGGAAATATCACTTTTGCAATGTGTAAGTTTGTTCTCTAATGAGCATGTTGATAATTGTTACTTGCTCTTCATTTGTGTTCATCATTCTTCCTCAAATGAGGTGTGTGGTGTGGTGATGAACACTGCAAATGTGTGTCAAAAACTGAGGCCCTTACACACGTGTCATCCTCGGAGCTAGTCCTCACAAAAATCAGAGGACCAGTAGCGCGGGATGCGTGTCGATCTCGGAACCCATCTCCGAGAAGTCCGGATCTATCGAACACGTGTCGCCACCGGAGCTTATCTCCGGGAGGTCCGTCGCAGCTAAACACGTGTCGACCTCGGGGCATGTCCCTGAGGAAAGAAGAGGGGGAAGACCGGCGTCAACACGTGGCGTGCACGGAGCTCACCTCCGAAGAAGAGGGAGGTCTCGCTCGTAACACGTGGCACAACCGGAGCTCGTCTCTGCGGAGGAGGAGATACCAGGCCCCGGAGGACACGTGGAGCCTCCGGAGCTCATCATTACGGAAGTAACGAGTTCTGGAGCGGTTTTTACGCGTAAAGATACCGGTACGCAACAGAAACCGATCTAAATTCCATGATGTTACCAAAGATAAGACGTTAGGATCCAACAAAGATCTGAATAAGACTCTTATTCGGGATCCAATCAGATTAGGACTCTTCTCTTCCCGATTATAAATAGAATCCAAAACCTATGGCCAAAACAACAAACTTCTCTTTCAACTCCTCAGCCAACGACTTAGAGCCCTAGCCCTAACTCGCCGAGCAAAACATCACCGAAGCGCAACAAGGGAGATCATCGGAGAAGAACCAAGCGGTCTGAGGAGGACCTCGAAGTCAAGAAGAGCGTGAGGTAGGACTTCAATACCACCTTACGATATCATTGTGTTCATCTCTTTGCATCTGTTCTTCAATTCCTTTCGAACAGAAGCCTTCTCATGGGCAGATCACTCGATGATCAGTTTGATCTAAAGACAAGATCATCGCCACGTCCACCTTTGATCCGAACACCTCTGCCCATGCAAGCCATGCAAGAGCATACCAATCTAATAAAAATCATAGGATAAGCATGCATATGCATCATCGCATCTAGTTTAAAGTTTGCGCATGATATTGATTGCTGTGAATCTTGTATGCACGTGAATCCTACATAGCGGGACAGGTTCAGGGAACTGTCTACGACGAGCTGCATCAACAAGGTTTTGAGAATCAAGAACAACCGGAACCGCAAGAACAAGGCAAGTGCTCCTTGACCATGTTGATCCTATGTTTTGGGTAAAACTATTTTATTTTGTGAAAAGGTGTGTGTGCTGAGTCAAACATGATGGGAAACCCTTTTATAGGAGTTTACTAGTTTTGGTTGAACCACCCTTGTCGCCTGGGAGGTTTATGAGTCGGGTATGGTTTTTGCTTTATGCTTCGCTGGGTCTATGGGATTGGGAAGCGAGATAGATGTGTCTAGCTAACTGCACTCGTAATGATAATGAGAAAATGATGTTAATAATGGACATGGATCAGAGGGAGATCTAGGCAAGTCTGGGTTTGTGAATGAGGTAGCAGGAGATGGTGGTTTACTTGCCATAGATCTAAGGACCGGTTCATGCATGCACATGCCAGGATAACAGTGCCACCATAAGGCCAAGTATGGGTGCGGCTTAGCTGAGTAATTAGGTAAGTTGCTAGAGTGTTATGGACTGTGGAAGGCTCGGGGAATGGGAGTCGAGTGAGGACTGCCCTGGGAACTGCATGGCACAAGAGGGGGCCTGTGGGTGGGAGAATTGGAGATTCTAGCCTGCCGGTGAAACCTTAGTGAGTCCATACATCTAGTAACCCCTTTGTAAAGGCTATTTTGTGATCTCTTGACCATACACCGACGGTTGTGTACTGGTATAATGGAGGTTCTGCAGTCGCCGACGGGTGACGAAATCACAAACTTGTGGGTAAAGAGGTGCAAACTCTGCAGAGTCTAAAACTATCATGGTAGCCGAGCTTACGGTCACGAGCACCTGGCTAAACTGCCATGATTAGTTGGGATGGTTATTGGGAAGGTTCTTGGTTGTGGTTAATGAGTTTGTTATGGTTTGGTTGTTGGGACTGTGGAGTTCGGGTGATAAGGTGGTTGCGTGACTGTTGAGTCATGGCAGCGAAACTGGTCTCGGTGTGAGACAAAGTTGTTTATGAGATAAGATGGTAGCGAATACGTGAAGGTATTCGTGAGATGGTAGCGAATACGAGGAGGTATTCGTGAATGAGGTTGGTTAATGTTCGGGTGGAACATGGAAAGGGATGAAGGTATGTTGGTAATTCAATACATGCTGGGATTGCATTCATCTAAAGTTAAGTTGCTGTTTTATCATGGTTTTTTTTATATAAATCTGCTTTTCTGCAAATAGGCCTTTTTATGCCTACCTTGTTTATGAGCTGCATATCATGTGTTTTCCCGCACTTGCTGAGTACATCATTGTACTCAAACTTGCATTATTATTTTCATCATCAGCAGCGGGAGAAGCCTACTATGAAGACCGAGTGGGGCATTACGGCGTGTGATCTGTTCTCAACCTTGCCTGTGGAGGGATTAGAGATGGAGCCACTTCTGCTTAGATTTGCTTCCGCATTAGCTAAATTGCTTCCGCTTTAGAATAAAGACTTCCGCTGCGAGCATGAGTCCAAGACTCATGAGGTATTGTGATAAACTCTGTTATTCGTGGTAATATATAATCTGAATTCAGTTTGTGAAACATATGTGTATGTGTGATGAACATCCTGGGCACACATATGCATTAGTTCTCGGTTCTGTGGTTTTCCCACAGAATTGAGGGCGTCACAGATTGGTATCAGAGCCACGGGTTGACAATAGGTTACACGCCTAGATAGAAAACCTTAGATAGATAATAGAGCTACGGGTTACACCCCTAAATAGGAGTCACAAGCGTCCTAGGGCGAATAACTTAGATTGGCCTTTAAAACCACCTTGACATAGGAAACCATCCTTGAATAGGAGTTGTGTGGGCCCTTGTGATGATTATTTGTGAATATGTGCTTAGTGTAAGTTGTGGGACGTCTCAAAAACGTTGTTCATATCTATACGTAAGAAGAAAGAGGTGTGAAATGCTTCGGCACTTGATCACATCCTCACATGGGCTAATATATACAGTCTAACTCACCTTGATGCATATAGTCGAAGGGACTTACCTAACCTTCTAACCTTCTATCCTATTTCGTTCTCCCTCACAGATGGTGAGAGGAAACGCCAGCCGAAGGAACGTCCAGGAGGGTGCCCACGAGGAAGTTCCTGCTAACCCCGGAGCTGGTGAAAACCATCTGGAAAGGTTGATGGCCATGCAAAACCAGCTTATGCAAACCATGATCCAAACTTTGGGTCACTTGCAGGCCACCCAAAACCCCGTTCCGGCACCACCGCCACCACCACAGCCGGCTCATAACAGGTTGGGAGAGTTCATGAGGACTCGACCACCCACCTTTGCTCAAGCAAGCGATCCCATGGAGGCCAATGATTGGTTGAAATCCATGGAGAAGAAACTCGCCATTGTTCAGTGCAGCGACCGAGAGAAGGTTCTCTTCGCATCGCACCAACTTACGGGAGCCGCTGTGACACGACCCCACGGTGTTGTCGAGCCAGGATCACGCTGAGGGGTGCTGCGTTTCACAGCACCGGATAACACGCGTCAAAGGTACAAAGCGGAAGTGAAATTTTATTACATAAACAAGTTTATGAACATGTTTACAACAAAATAAGTTCAGTCCACACTCACGGGCATAGACTAAGCATCAAGTGCATGTTCAGCCCTTGAACGTGTCCTTGCTAGCACACACGCACACTAACTCTGCGGCGTGCACGACTCCCACTCGACGGGGTTCCCCTCCCAGGGTTCCGTCTCCTCTTCGGGAGTCCCTTCCTCATAGAACCCTGCAAAAGCATCAAACACAAGCAGTGAGCACGAAGGCTCAGCAAGTCTGACTCGTCTCACCTAAACATGGAACTTCTACATGAGGGGATGATGGGTACATGAGGTAAAATCATTTGCAAAGGACTCGCCTAATTAGTGGAACCTTACTTTCAAGTTTTAGCAGCAGGTTGTGGAGGACCTTACGCTAAGGCACATGAGAGAGCCGCAATCAAACAAGAAACGCATTTCTCTCATGTACTTTGCCCAAAGTTGAAATGAACTTTAGTTAGCTCTAAACTACAGCAAATCATTATCAATCAGAGTTCATCCTTCAATCAGCAACATTTTAACATGTAACTAGCCTATTCCTTCTACGTCACGGTACAGTGAACAAGTGGTACTCACTGACCGCGAGGGACGGCGATTATAATCGATTTGCACCTGCAGGGTTACCCGAACAACCCGTCACATACGCCCGTACTCGATGTTGCCTACAACAACCATCACGGACACCGTACACAAGTACCTTTCACCCGTCAGCCAAATATTGAACCGGTCCCATCGTCCCGAGCAAGAGGTCTTTGCACGCGCATCTCAGTGCCGCCAGCCGATTTACACCTCAAGCTCTCAACCTACCCTCTGAACGACGGGCAATGCCTCAATACCTAGCTACCCGAGTTACATCAGTTTCCCGGTTCCCATATAGCCGGTAGGTCTTCGGTACTGTTCTAGCTTGTTCAACAGGCCCGCACACGGCTCGGTCCTCAATCGACACAAGAGGAGCTATAGCACACAGGCCCCAAAGTCCTGCTGCCCTTACTCTCCGCTCAGTCTCATTTCCTTTTGCCATGTGTATCATGTGCTATCTCTACCCGAGCGATGTGCCTCTAGCCTATTCTCACGAGTAATTCCAACTACTCTACTTGTACCGAATCCTACTCTATCTTAGCAATGCCGTGGCTAACGGGGTTTGCAATCCTAAACCCAACCCGTGGTTTTCTTGGCTATGCAGTTGGATTTCCAAACAAGACTCTAATGCAAAGAATAAAGTAATCAAGTATGTGCTCAAAACAATAAAAATTTATAAAAAGGTTAATGCAAACCGGAGCTTGCCTTGCTGCTCTTGGTCGTAGGGTAGCTGTTCCTCCGGAGTAACGAAGTCTAGGACTTCGGATTCCTCCTCGACCTTAGTGACTACATGATAAGAAACATATGTATCAATTTAAATGTGTTTGGATTAAATTTTAAACTTGTGAAGCTTATAAGTCCCACTAGACAGGCTTGATGACTGTAAAACTTTTACTGTGGCTTGGTTACAACCTAAATAGAGACTTGGTCAAGTTTTAGTTGCAGCAAAGCTCATTTGAGCCCTCCATAATTAATTATGTCCTTGACCTTAATTGGAACTCTGAGGGTGTTCTAGGGATTTTCATGAAACAAACTATGACTTTCTGAAAACTAGATTTTCAGAGGGTTCTAATGGAGTTGGTCTCACTTAATTTCGAAGTTCCTAACTAAAGATATGAGCTAAACAATTTCAGAGAAAATTCTGAAAATGTTTCTGAACATTTTCTATTTTCTCTGGAACAGTTTCACTAATCACCCCATTAGGTAAATTAAATGAGCTCCAATGGGTCTGAAATTTTTATGGTAGTTCAGGGATATTTTGATGAACATCCAGCAAAATTTCAGGATTTTCCTCCCCAGGATTCTCCAATTAAAATTCCTAACAGTTTAAATTTTGAGGAATTAATTCTGGAGAAACAAGGGTTTTCATGAAGTGAAACTTGATTTGCTGGAAAGTACTCAGAAAGCTGAATCCAGCAAAATTTGGTTCACTCGATTTGGAGCTCTCTAGCCAAAGTTATGAGGATTTGAAGTTTGGAAGAATTCTGAAAATCGGGGAAAAGTTTAAACTCTCGGGGCCCGCGGGGACACGTGTCGAGCGCGGAGGTGTCCGGCACACCGGGGATACCACACGTGTCGAGCACGGAGGTGTCCGGCACACCGTAGCTCACAGGGTATTTGCGCGCCAGCACAGCCGATCCCCGGCCACACCCGATCCCGATTTAAATTCTTCAGCCGCTGACACGTGGGCCAGCCGGCTTCGTCTTCCTCCCGCCGTTCTCTCACTCCCGCGCCGCCAACCTCGCCGGAGCAGACTCGGGGCTCGCCGGCTCGCCGCTGCCGGACATCCCATGGTCTGAAACTCGCGCCAGGGGGTTGTCGACGTCGAGGAACACATCGGTGGTGTCAGGTCAGGCTGGGGGTGATCGGAAATAGCTCGGCGACGTGCCGCGGCCTCGGTTGAGGTTCGGCACCGTCGACCGTGGTTTCTAAACCCGCCAAAACCTTGAACAAACGGCCCTACAGCATCAGTGTACCTCTAGGAAGCTCGACAAGGTGTCAAAAGGGTTCAGGGATGGCGGCAAGTCGGTCGGCACCGTGTGACCGATCGTGCCCGCTATGACCGCCCTCGATCGAGCTCGAAATTCGTCACTCCTAGCCAGTTTCACGCCACGGATGCAGAAAAGAACTTGATCGCCGGCTAGTCCAGCGTCTATGTGCAAGATTTGATAACCTCCGAAAGATCATAGAGCGAGAATTTAAAGAAACCGTACCGGAAGCTCGGTTTACGGTTGCAGAAGCAAAAACTGGAAATTCTCTGTGGATTCTTCACGGTTGGCTTCCAAACTTGGAGGAGAGCAGCACGGTGGTCGCGCGCTCCTGTTGCCTCTCTCGCTGGACCGTGAAAACGCCTGTGGAACGCTGCCCACGGGCGCCTGACTCTCGGCTGAGGCTAGGTCGCCGCGGTGGCGATCGTTTTCAGGCAAAGGAGGTCGGAGCTCGGGGTTTCTGGCGTTGGGGAGGTGGAGTGCGACCTCAGGTGGCTGTCTAGCAGCTCAGGGACGAAGGAGGAGATGGTTTTGCTGGTTTTCCCGATTGAGCAGAGAGCTGCGGCGAGAAACAATGCCGCTGCTCGGGTTTGCCCACGAGAAGATAAATCCGGCCGACTCCTGCTCGACTGAGGCGGTGCCGGTCGCGTGGGGGCGCGAGCCAGCCGCCCTGGGCGCCAGCGCGCGGAGAGGGAAGCAGCTGGTGGCGCCGGTAGCTGCTCGGTGGCACGGCCGGCAGCTGCTCGGTGGAATTTCCCACCGAGACTCTGACTTTGGGTGCAAGTTTCTCCTTCTTCCCTCTATGACACGTGGGTCCCACCCGGGGTTTTAACCTCTGAAATTTACTCCTAATCACTGTTGTAAACAGTGAGCCCCATAATACCCCTGGTGATTCAAATTATTCACCCCTGAGCCATTTGAATTGAGTAGAATTCAAATGGGGTTTGATTTGAATGAATTTCAGCATAAGTTCAGTTTTGAATTCAAATAAAGTTTGAATTTGTCCCACTTAGCTCATGTCAAGATCAACTCCAAATGGAGTGAAAATTGGTGTGTGAGCTCACAAAAATGTGCTGAATAAGAATATGCCTCCCACTTTTAAATTCATGGGATAAAAACAGTTTGAATTTGAATATGGTTTCAAACTGCCCTCTTTCTATCTATACCCAAAATAACCTCAAAAAGGTTTTGAATTTGGGTGAAACTTTGATGGACATCCTTAGCAATGTGTAGGAGTTTTCATATGTCCAGCCCACCTATATCACATGTGGGAAATACCACTTTTGCAATGTGTGAGTTGTTCTCTAATGAGTATGTTGATGGTGGTTACTTGCTCTTCATTTGTGTTCATCATCTTTCCTCAAATGAGGTGTGTGTGTGTGGGGTGATGAACACTTCAACTAGGTGTCAAAAACTGAGGCCCTTACATTCCTCCCCCCTTAAAAGAATCTCGTCCCAAGATTATAAGGTGAAAATGAGAGAGAGGACGGTGGAAAAATTACCGGATATGCGACGTGAAAAAGTCGGGGTAGTTAGCGCGAAGAAATCCTTTGCTCTCCCATGTCGCTTCGTCCATGGAGTGATTACTCCATAGAACCTTGTAGAACCACAACGTACGGTTGCGTGTGGTTCGGGCCTTTTCATCGATAATCTGCACCGGTTCCTCCTGATAGGTGAGATTCGGTTGCAGTTCTTCAATATCCTCCAGCTGAACGGTAGTTGATAGCTTAAGACACTTCCTCAGCTGGGCAATGTGAAAGATGTCGTGCACACCAGAAAGTGCTTCCGGTAATTTCAGCCGGTATGCCACTGATCCACATCTTTCGGTAATCTGGAATGGACCGATGAATCGGGGTGCCAACTTTCCTCTCACCCCAAATCTGTTTACGCCCTTCATTGGAGACACCCGTAGGTATACGTGATCTCCAACTTCGAATTGTTATGGGCGCCTTCTCCGGTCCGCATACTGTTTTTGACGGGATTGGGCGGCTTTTAGGTTCGCTTGAATCAGTCAAACCTTTTCTTCCGCGTTGTTGACAAGGTCAATCCCGATGGTAACCCTTTCGCCAGACTCACACCAGTTCAATGGTGTGCGGCATTTCCTACCGTATAGCGCCTCGTAAGGTGCCATCTTGATGCTGGCTTGGTACCATTGTTGTACGAGAACTCGGCTAACGGCAAGTTTTCATCCCAATTCTTGCCGTGGTTGATAGCGCAAGCTCGTTGCATGTCTTATAGAATCTGATTTACCTGCTCCGTTTGCCCATCCGTCTGCGGGTGGTATGCTGAACTATGGATCAGCTTTGTCCCCAAGGCAGCGTGCAGCTGCTCCCAAAAACGGGACACAAACAAAGTGCCCCGATCCGATATGATGGTACGGGGTACGCCGTACAAGCATAGGATCCGTGAGATGTACAGTTCAGCGTACTTCTTGGCGTTGTAGTTGGTGTTGACCGGGATGAAATGGGCAACTTTGGTGAGCCGATCGACGATCACCCACACAGAATCATGTTTCTGCAAGGTGGTGGGTAAACCGACGATGAAATCCATGCTCACGTCCTCCCACTTCCAGGCAGGAACGCCCAGTGGTTGTAGCAGTCCCGGTTTCCGCATATGGTCTGCCTTCACCCTTCGACATGTATCGCACTCGGACACGTATTTTGCAGTCTCTCGCTTCATCCGTGTCCACCAAAACATGCTTCTGAGTTTTTGATACATCTTGTTGCTGCCGGGGTGAATAGAAAACTTTGATAAGTGAGCCTCATCAAAGATTTTCTTCCGTAATTCCGGGTTACGTGGTACGACGATCCGGTCCTTGAACCATAGGATGCCGTCTCCGTCCTTCCGAAAACATTTCAGCTCCCCACTGTCTACACGTCTCCGCAAATGTGACATGCCCTTGTCATTCTTTTGGGCTGCCGCTATCTCTTCACGGATGGTGGGGATCAAAGCTAGGTTGTAGAGAGCTCCATGTGGGATCACATGTAGTGGTGGTTCGCTCTCTTCCAACGGTGTGATGGTCAGATTATTGACGTGTGACTTGCGGCTCAGCGCATCTTCCACTACGTTTTCCTTGCCCGGATGATAATTGATCTCTATTTCGTAATCCTTTATCAGTTCTAACCATCTTCGTTGCCTCATGTTCAGCTCCTTCTGAGTGAATATGTACTTGAGGCTTTTGTGGTCGGTATATAAATGTACGAGGTTACCGAGTAGGTAGTGCCTCCACATTTTCAGTGCAAGTACCACGGCAGCGAGCTCCAAGTCGTGAGTTGGATAATTTTGCTCATGGTTTCTAAGCTGCCGTGATCCATACGCGACCACTCTTCGGTCTTGCATCAGCACACATCCGAGCCCAATGCCGGATGCATCGCAGT
Organism: Neostapfia colusana; assembly: GCA_030760725.1. NCBI lineage: Eukaryota > Viridiplantae > Streptophyta > Magnoliopsida > Poales > Poaceae > Neostapfia > Neostapfia colusana. The sequence goes on from JASWHV010000003.1 coordinate 89,235,171, forward strand.
ACACATCGAACAGTTTTGTTGTGTCTGGCTGCACCAAAACCGGTGCTGATGTCAGGTGCTTGACTAAAGCCTTGAATGCTGCTTCACATGTTGGACTCCAAACATATTTGGTAGTCTTTTTCAGCAGCTCTGTCATTGGCTTGGCAATATTCGAGAAGTTTGGAATGAACCTCCGATAATATCCCGCGAGTCCGAGGAAACTCCGTACCTCGTGAACAGTTCTCGGGGATTTCCAATTCAGCACTTGAGTGATCTTGCTCGGGTCCACAGCGATACCCTCTGCTGAGATGATATGCCCGAGGAAAGGCACTTGCGATATCAAAAACTCGCATTTGCTGAATTTCGCGTATAACTTGTGATCCCGCAGCCGTTGCAAGACTATACGCAGATGCTTCTTGTGATCTTCTTCCGACTTGGAATATACCAGGATGTCGTCGATGAAGACCACGACAAACTTGTCCAACTCTGGCATGAATACCGAGTTCATCAAGTACATGAAGTGAGCTGGAGCATTGGTAAGGCCGAAGGACATGACCAGGTACTCATAAAGTCCGTACCTTGTCGAGAAAGCTGTCTTCGGAATGTCCTCAGCCCTTATCTTAATCTGATGGTACCCGGATCTTAAGTCCATTTTGGAAAAGATCTTTGCTTCGACCAACTGATCAAACAACATGTCGATCCGTGGCAACGGGTACTTGTTCTTGATGGTTACGGCATTTAATGGACGATAGTCTACGCAAAGCCGCAACGTCTCATCCTTCTTCTTGACAAATAACGCCGAACAGCCCCATGGCGAGGAGCTTGACCTAATAAAACCCTTCTCCAGAAGGTACGTGAGTTGAGTCTTCAGTTCAGCCAACTCCTTAGGCGCCATCTTGTACGGCCTTCGGGATATTGGCATGGTTCTCGGTGCAAGTTCAATCTTGAACTCCACCTCTCTATCGGGAGGCATCCCCGACAAATCGTCCGGGAATACATCAGGGAACTCTTGGACCACTGGAATATCTTCCAATCTGATAGTAGTGGACTGATAGACACCTGGAAGTTTTATTTCTGGACTGTCCAGAAATAATGAGTGAGAACCGTCCACCTCTGAGTTTAAGTGCACGACTCAAAGGACGGTGTCTAAAGCAGCGCCGTGGCGGGTTAACCACGACATCCCTAGGATGACATCGACCTTCTGTCCCTCTAAGATAATGAGAGACGTGGGGTACACTCTACCCGCTAAGCATAATGGCGCCTTGGAAACCATTACGCTTGTTGAAATCTTCCCACCCGGTGAACAAATTAAATATGGACTATCGGTGGGTAGTATTGGCAAGCTGTGTTTAGCAATGAAAGCTTGGCTAATAAAATTATGCGTGGCACCTGAATCAAACAGTACTATAGCGGGATGCTGGTGGAGTTGGAACATACCCGCAAGGATTGGCTCACCCTCCGGCACGTCCTCAATGGCAAGCTGGTGGACGGTGTCGGGCCTAGGGTTTGCCCGCCGCGCATTAGTAGGGTTCCGGGGTTGATTCCTCCCCGGAAACTGCGGTGCCACTCTGCCGCCTTGCCTCTCCGGGCAACTGCTCGCGATGTGTCCTGGACGACCACACTTATAACATGTGGCTGCTGCTGGTGTAGAGCTCGGGGGACGAAAGCCCGGCATGCGTTGCTGAGGTGCAAACGCACGCGGCATTGCCCGCTGCTGCTGTTGTTGTTGCGGTGGTACTGGCAGTGCCGGCCTGAATGCCGGTGAAGAGTACGATCGACTGCGGAACGGCATCGACCGCTGTGGTGGCTGCCAGTATGGACCTGATGGTGGGCGATTCACCATCCGAAACTTCTGAGAAGGACCGCCCCCTTCTCCGCTGCTTTGTGGCGCGCTTCACTTTCGCTCTGCCGCTGCCAGCTCCTTGCCGGAGTCCTCCTGAACAATCGCAGCATCAATGATGTCGTTGAGGCTGCCACGATTGAACATTGCCAACTTGTCCTTCAGGAGCGGGTTAAGCCCCTGGTAAAAATGGTCCCGCCGCTTCTCGTCAGTATCTGCGTGATATGATGCGTAAAGCGCGAGATCGTTGAACGCCCTGGAATATTCCAGCGCGTTCCGGCTCCCTTGCTGCAGGTGCTAGAACTCCTGCGTCTTTCTCTTCATTAAACCTGGTGGTATATGATAGGCCCTGAAGGCCGTCCGAAACTCCGTCCAGGTCATCACTCGGTCGGTGGGCTGTGAAGCACAGAAGTTGGCCCACCACGCGGTCGCGGATCCTTGGAGCTGCTGGACCGCGAACTGAGTCTTGCACTGCTCGCTTATCTGGAGCAGCCCGAACTTCATCTCTATGGCGCGGAGCCAGTTGTCCGCGTCAAGTGGTTCATCCGTCCTTGAGAATACAGGGGGATGAGTCGCCAGGAAGTCGGAGTAGGAGCTCTGTTGACGCTCCTCCCGGTCTTGACGTCTCTCTGGGCGAGACGTATTGGCGATGAGAGTCTGCAACAACTCTGTGTGCTGCTGATGTGAACCCGCCATTGCCGCGACGATGTCGGCCAATGTAACCGTTGGCAGTGGCGGTGGCGGTGTTTGCTGTTGCTGTTGCTGCTGCTGTCCCGAGGAGTCCTCAGGAGGTGGTTGGGAGGTCTCTCCCCCTTGACTGGTACCCCCAACGTCAGGGTTGGCACGAGTACGCGTCATTCTGAAATTCAACACAGCAGCAATTAGCACATGTCTTACTTAAAATTCCATAAGCAACAGTAGGTGTTGAAGTGATACATGATTGATTTGCACAACATTAACAAATATTGATAAAGCATAAACTTTATACAAGATACAATATTCTCGGGTCTCCGAGAAGTCGTGCTCATGTCGTCACTACCTATACATACACCACTGTCTACTCGACATGTCACCGATTACAAAAGTTGGGTTACGCTACCCTAGCTGCCCTACTTGGCAACCGTAACCCCCTACTTGGAGTAGAACTCGACCTCCTGTGGGTCGTCCTCCTCCGGTACCTCTGCTGGTGGCTCTGGATCTACCACCTTCTCTCCCATCCCGGGTTCTCCCATTGCTGGAAGACCCAAGACCACCGGTATGCCCAATACCGGAGGTACGAGGTCCTGCAAAGCATGCACCTCGTCCATAGCCTGGTTATAATCTTCTTCCCAGCCTTGCCCTTCCTCAATAGCGTCGTCTCGCTCATGAGCAAGGTCCTTGTTCTGCTGGGTCAGATTCTGTACCAGTTCTTGTAGTGCCGCGATGTCAACACGCCTCTTTTTCCTTGCCTTCTTCAGACGACGCAACTGATTGTGTTGTTCATTCAGTCGCTTGATCGTCGAAAGGAGCACATTGCGGAGTGCGCTGTGAGCACTCTCGAAATGGTCTCCACGGCTTGTGCTCTCCTTGAGCTTTGTAGCGAGATGCTCCGTATGAACAGCTTGGCTGTCCATCACGGCGTTTCCCGCCCTCATCTGGAGGCTGAGATTTGCCTCCGCGGGATTGTACCTTGGGCAACTCGGGTCCGTTGCCTCCAGGTACCTCTCTTCCCACACATGCTGAGCCCGTCCCTCCACCGGAACGAGCGCGTATGGAGTGCCCTCCATAGCCTGCACGTGTAGTTGGCAGAAACATGACATAGTGTCACAGGCTGCCACTTGCCACATCTCTTCCGGTTGTCTTCCTCTCACCGTGACAGTGAACGGCACCCAACCGGGTGGCGTAGGTCCTGCAGGGACTTCGACATGGATTGTCCACGCCTTGTTCCCCTCTTCGCCTTCTTCCTTGGCGAAGTATTGCGGCATCTGGTTGTACCCGAAATATTGGAGCATTTGCCACAATGCTTCCGGGTAGCCGCTACAGTGAGAACAGTGGGACATCACCCACCCGTTCTCCAATTGCTTATCCGCTGTCATCTGTAAACATATATTTGAGAAATGTCAAATATTTATTTAAACAGTAAACCTCTGAGTTCTAACATAAAACATGTCATTGAACCCATAAAACTTGGAAACATAGTTCAAATTTTTAACAAATTTGACTGCTGATCTGCTGTTCCCATGACAGCCCTGACCAGTTTCCATTTCAACCTGATTTAGACCATGTTAAAGCAAAACTAGTTCTGGAGCTCAACATCAAAGTAAAAGATAACTTCAATAGCTTTCCAGAAAGTATTTGCTTGGCCTAATATCTGTCCTGGTTCAAAAGTTATGAGATGTCAAAATTAACAGAATTTCTGGAGAAAATCTGGACAGCACCTCCCTGCTTTAGGTACTGATTTGATCCAAGAATACCAGTTAATTCCGTTCCTAATCTGACAAAACTTTCTGTTACAAAGTTGTAACCCATCTCATAAGATTTCCAGAACTACCTCATTCTCTATTTTTGGATTTTTATGCAGGAAGTTATGCTCAATTTACAGCGAGTTTACAAAGAGTCTTTACTCTGTCCTGTTTTCTGGACAGTTTCAACTCTACCGCATTTTTCGAGTGGTTAAGGGATGAAACACCTCTGGACCTCAACAGAAGAGTTGTAAAGCTCTTCCAAAGCTTTCCAGAAATGTATCATACGACCCCAATATCGAAAGAACTCAACCTCTAACCTCTGGTTAACTTCAGCCTTAATTCAGCTGAAAACAGAGTGCTCTGTCCTTAACAACCTATAAGTTGAAAACTTGTTAACTTTGAATATCCTGTTCAAGGGAAAGAGTTACATCAATTTTTACTGCTTTGGATCAAAACCTTCAAGTTTTTAAATGAAGTTGTTCATTTAATGGGGTGTGACGTCGATGCGTCACCAGATTATGTCGGTACTACGTCCTCACAAATAAAACCTATACCGGACTTAGCCGGCTTCGTTAATTCAGTGGCACAAAACGTCACTCGCACACGGATGCTACACGTCTACCGTTTCGTGGTCAGGCTACCTGCAGAAACTCAAACAATCATCAGACTCGGCTGCACACCGAGCCCGGAATCCATACGGTTCGTACACCCGGCCGTCATCACTCGCCCGGATGTTCTCAAGCCAAACACGCCTTGAGCTACGTGTTCACGTTTCAGACCACGTGACGGGGTCTCCCAAATTGCACCACGCACGGCAGGAACAGACGTTGCTCGAATACCCCAAACGACATGAAGAGTCGTAGAGGATATCAAAGCGGGTCGGGTTACCTGCCACCCGTGGGGCTCCACCCTTCAGCTTGTGCGCACTGGTGGACAGCGCTCACGTGTACCCCCCAAGACATAATCGTCCCGAGATACACGATTTTCCGACATAACAAATAGGTTAATATGACACTATCTATATGCTAATAACATCCTTATACGGGCTACTAACTCGTTCCTCACTGGATTTTTGAAAAAGATGACCTTTGTAGTGCGTTAAACCTCAAGCGAGCTCTGATACCAACGCTGACACGACCCCACGGTCTTGTCGAGCCAGGATCACGCTGAGGGGTGCTGCGTTGCACAGCACCGGATAACACACTTCAAAGGTACAAAGCGGAAGCGAAATTTTATTACATAAAAAAGTTTATGAACATGTTTACATCAAAATAAGTTCAGTCCACACTCACGGGCGTAGACTAAGCATCAAGTGCACGTTCAGCCCTTGAACGTGTCCTTGCTAGCACACACGCACACTAACTCTGCGGCGTGCACGACTCCCACTCGACAGGGTTCCCCTCCCGGGGTTCCGTCTCCTCTTCGGGAGTCCCTTCCTCATAGAACCCTGCAAAAGCTTCAAACACAAGCAGTGAGCATGAAGGCTCAGCAAGTCTGACCCGTCTCACCTAAACATGGAACTTCTACATGAGGGGATGATGGGTACATGAGGTAAAATCATTTGCAAAGGACTCGCCTAATTAGTGGAACCTTACTTTCAAGTTTTAGCAGCAGGTTGTGGAGGACCTTACGCTAAGGCACATGAGAGAGCCGCAATCAAACAAGAAACACATTTCTCTCATGTACTTTGCCCAAAGTTGAAATGAACTTTAGTTAGCTCTAAACTACAGTAAATCATTAGCAATCAGAGTTCATCCTTCAATCAGCAACATTTTAACATGTAACTAGCCTATTCTTTCTACGTCACGGTACAGTGAACAAGTGGTACTCACTGACCGCGAGGGACAGCGATTATAATCGATTTACACCTGCAGGGTTACCCGAACAACCCGTCCCGTACTCGATGTTGTCTACAACAACCATCATGGACGCCGTACGCAACTACCTTTCACCCGTCAGCCAAATATTGAACCGGTCCCATCGTCCCGAGCAAGAGGTCTCTGCACGCGCATCTCAGTGCCGCCAGCCGATTTACACCTCAAGCTCTCAACCTACCCTCTGAACGACGGGCAATGCCTCAATACCTAGCTACCCGAGTTACATCAGTTTCCCGGTTCTCATATAGCCGGTAGGTCTTCGGTACTGTTCTAGCTTGTTCAACAGGCCCGCACACGGCTCGGTCCTGAATCGACACAAGCGGAGCTATAGCACACAGGCCCCAAAGTCCTGCTGCCCTTACTCTCCGCTCAGTCTCATTTCCTTTTGCCATGTGTATCATGTGCTATCTCTACCCGAGCGATGTGCCTCTAGTCTATTCTCGCGAGTAGTTCCAACTACTCGACTTGTACCGAATCCTACTCTATCTTAGCAATGCCGTGGCTAACGGGGTTTGCAATCCTAAACCCAACCCGTGGTTTTCTTGGCTATGCAGTTGGATTTCCAAACAAGACTCTAATGCAAAGAATAAAGTAATCAAGTATGTGCTCAAAACAATGAAAATTTGTAAAAAGGTTAATGCAAACCGGAGCTTGCCTTGCTGCTCTTGGTCGTAGGCTAGCTGTTCCTCCGGAGTAACGAAGTCTAGGACTTCGGGTTCCTCCTCGACCTTAGTGACTACATGATAAGAAACATATGTATCAATTTAAATGTGTTTGGATTAAATTTTAAACTTGTGAAGCTTATAAGTCCCACTATACAGACTTGATGACTGTGAAACTTTTACTGTGGCTTGGTTACAACCTAAATAGAGACTTGGTCAAGTTTTAGTTGCAGCAAAGCTCATTTGAGCCCTCCATAATTAATTATGTCCTTGACTTTAATTGGAACTCTGAGGGTGTTCTAGGGATTTTCATGAAACAAACTATGACTTTCTGAAAACTAGATTTTCAGAGGGTTCTAATGGAGTTGGTCTCACTTAATTTCGAAGTTCCTAACTAAAGATATGAGCTAAACAATTTCAGAGAAAATTCTGAAAATGTTTCTGAACATTTTCTATTTTCTCTGGAACAGTTTCACTAATCACCCCATTAGGTAGATTAAATGAGCTCCAATGGGTCTGAAATTTTTATGGTAGTTCAGGGATATTTTGATGAACATCCCAGCAAAATTTCAGGATTTTCCTCCCCAGGATTCTCCAATTAAAATTCCTAACAGTTTAAACTTTGAGGAATTAATTCTGGAGAAACAAGGGTTTTCATGAAGTGAAACTTGATTTGCTGGAAAGTGCTCAGAAAGCTGAATCCAGTAAAATTTGGTTCACTCGATTTGGAGCTCTCTAGCCAACGTTATGAGGATTTGAAGTTTGGAAGAAATCTGAAAATCGGGGAAAAGTTTAAACTCTCGGGGCCCGCGGGGACACGTGTCGAGCGCGGAGGTGTCCGGCACACCGGGGATACCACACGTGTCGAGCGCGGAGGTGTCCGGCACACCGGAGCTCACAGGGGATTTGCGCGCTAGCACAGCCGATCCCCGGCCACACCCGATCCCGATTTAAATTCTTCAGCCGCTGACAAGTGGGCCAGCCGGCTTCGTCTTCCTCCCGCCGTTCTCTCGCGCCCGCGCCGCCAACCTCGCCGGAGCAGACTCGGGGCTCGCCGGCTCGCCGCTGCCGGACCTCCCATGGTCTGAAACTCGCCGCCAGGGGGTTGTCGACGTCGAGGAACACATCGGTGGTGTCAGGTCGGGCTGGGGGTGACCGGAAATAGCTCGGCGACGTGCCGCGGCCTCGGTTGAGGTTCGGCACCATCGACCGTGGTTTCTAAACCCGCCAACACCTCGAACAAATGGCCATACAGCATCAGTGTACCTCTAGGAAGCTCGACAAGGTGTCAAAAGGGTTCAGGGATTGCGGAAAGTCGGTCGGCACCGTGTGACCGATCGTGCCTGCTATGACCGCCCTCGATCGAGCTCAAAATTCATCACTCCTAGCCAGTTTCACGCCACGGATGCAGAAAATAACTTGATCGCTGGCTAGTCCAGCGTCTATGAGCAAGATTTGATAACCTCCGAAAGATCATAGAGCGAGAATTTAAAGAAACCGTACCGGAAGCTCGGTTTACGGTCGCAGAAGCAAAAACTGGAAATTCTCTGTGGATTCTTCACGGTTGGCTTCCAAACTTGGAGGAGAGCAGCACGGTGGTCACGCGCTCCTGTTGCCTCTCTCACTGGACCGTGAAAACGCCTGTGGAACGCTGCCCACGGGCGCCTGACTCTCGGCTGAGGCTAGGTCGCTGCGGTGGCGATCGTTTTCAGGCAAAGGAGGTCGGAGCTCGGGGTTTCTGGCATTCGGGAGGTGGAGTGCGACCTCAGGTGGCTGTCTAGCAGCTCAGGGACGAAGGAGGAGATGGTTTTGCTGGTTTTCCCGATTGAGCAGAGAGCTGCGGCGAGAAACAATGCCGCTGCTCGGGTTTGCCCGCGAGAAGATAAAGCCGGCCAACTCCTGCTCGGCTGAGGCGGTGCCGGTTGCGTGGGGGCGCGAGCCAGCCGCCCTGGGCGCCAGCACGCGGAGAGGGAAGCAGCTGGTGGCGCCGGTAGCTGCTCGGTGGCACGGCCGACAGCTGCTCGGTGGAATTTCCCACCGAGACTCTGACTTTGGGTGCAAGTTTCTCCTTCTTCCCTCTATGACACGTGGGTCCCACCCGGGGTTTTAACCTCTGAAATTTACTCCTAATCACTGTTGTAAACAGTGAGCCCCATAATACCCCTGGTGATTCAAATTATTCACCCCTGAGCCATTTGAATTGAGGAGAATTCAAATGGGGTTTGATTTGAATGAATTTCAGCATAAGTTCAGTTTTGAATTCAAATAAAGTTTGAATTTGTCCCACTTAGCTCATGTCAAGATCAACTCCAAATGGAGTGAAAATTGGTGTGTGAGCTCACAAAAATGTGCTAAATAAGAATATGCCTCCCACTTTTAAATTCATGGGATAAAAACAGTTTGAATTTGAATATGGTTTCAAACTGCCCTCTTTCTATCTATACCCAAAATAACCTCAAAAAGGTTTTGAATTTGGGTGAAACTTCCATGGACATCCTTAGCAATGTGTAGGAGTTTTCATATGTCCAGCCCACCTATGTCACATGTGGGAAATACCACTTTTGCAATGTGTGAGTTGTTCTCTAATGAGTATGTTGATGGTAGTTACTTGCTCTTCATTTGTGTTCATCATCTTTCCTCAAATGAGGTGTGTGTGTGTGTGGGGTGATGAACACTTCAACTAGGTGTCAAAAACTGAGGCCCTTACACGCTGCTGACTGGTGGGATGCCTTGAGCAACGCCCATGCCAACCCGGAGACAATCACTTGGACTGAGTTCAAGGAAAGTTTCTGCTCTCACTACATCCCTGTTGGTGTAATGATGCTCAAGAGGCAGGAGTTTGAAGGTCTCCGCCAAGGACAGAGAAGTGTGAATGAATATCTCAACAAGTTCATACAACTGTCCCGGTATGGCCCCGAAGATGTCAACTCAGATCAGAGGAAGCAGTACCTGTTCATGAGAGGGTTGAACAATGAGATCCAAGTTCAGCTCCTCAACAATGACTACGTAAGCTTCCAGAAGCTGGTTGACAAGGCTATTGTGGTTGAAAATAAGATCCGAGAGATCGAGCGAGAGTGCAAGAGGAAGATGCCATACCAGCCCCAAGGGAGCAACGTACGACCTAGGTACATGCCCCCTGCCCCGCAGTATGGATCGACCACTCCTGTGTACCGCCCTGGTCAGCCACCACATCCACAATTCTTTGCACCGGCACCTCGTGTGCCCATGCCTCCAGCGCCCCGACCTAACAATGGTGCCCCTGTTCAAAACCCCCGCCCCAACGTACCTGCTGAGGACGTCGCAATTGGTATGTTCTTTGCCAACTCCAACACAGCCACCATTTTATTTGATTCTGGAGCATCACATTCCTTCATATCATCCAAATATGTTGCTAAACATCATCTACCCATATCCCACTTAGAATGTGCTATGTTAGTTATTTCCCCCGGAGGAGAAATGAGGACTAATATAGTATGTCCTAAAGTAAGCCTTAAAATAAGGGGGGTAGATTTCCTCGCCAACCTTATTGTCTTGGACTACCACAGGATTGACATCATACTCGGGATGGATTGGTTAAGAAAGCACAATGGAGTAATCCAATGTGCTGAAAGGAGCGTGCAGTTGACAAACGAACACGGTATTCGTGTCGAGTTTGAGTCAGACCAGCAAACAACCGAACGGGCAAATTTGAACCACGTCGAAGGAACAACATTGGACAGCATTCCAGTGGTTCAGGAATTTTCGGACGTGTTCCCGAAAGAGCTTCCAGGAATGCCACCTGATCGGGACATCGAGTTTGCTATAGATTTGGTACCCGGAACTGCAATTATAGCTAAGAGACCATATAGGATGCCCGTCAACGAGCTAGTTGAACTCAAGAAACAAATTCAAGAATAGTTGGAGAAGGGTTTTATCCGTCCAAGCTCGTCACCTTGGGGAGCTCCGGTACTCTTCGTGGACAAGAAGGACGGAACCCAAAGAATGTGCGTGTACTACAGGTCTCTCAACGAGGCGACAATCAAGAATAAATACCCTCTGCCCCGTATAGAGGACCTGTTCGATCAAATGAAAGGAGCCCGAGTATTCTCCAAGATTGATCTTCGGTCGGGATACTTCCAGCTGAAGATTAAGCCCTCCGATATACCTAAGACAGCCTTTCGGACACGGTATGGTTCATATGAATATACCGTTATGTCTTTTGGATTGATGAATGCACCCGCATACTTCATGTACCTTATGAACAAGGTTTTCATGGAGTACTTGGACAAGTTCGTCGTGGTTTTTATCGATGACATTTTGGTGTATTCAAAGAGTGAGGAGGAGCATGAAGAACATCTGAGATTAACCTTGCAGAAGTTGCGGGAGCATCAGGCCGGCAACAACAACGATGAGGCCGGCAACCCTCATATTTCTGGAGGACAAGACAGGGGTGGTCGCCATGAAGGAGTTGATCCCATCCACCAAATGCTTGAAAATCAGAATCAGCTCATCCAGAGCCTGACTCAAGTGGTGGCCAACTTGCACCAAGCTCCACCTCCACAAGCTGCACCACGCCAACCAAGGTTGAGTGAGTTTCTAGGGACTCAACCTCCAAAGTTTGCAAGTGCTGCTGAACCCCTGGAGGCAGATGACTGGCTAAAGACCATTGAGAGCAAGATGAGGATCATACAATGTCAAGGGTTTGTTAAGAAGCATGATCTAGCAACCACACAAATGAACCATATGCTAGCAGTGAACTCTCCAGGTGGAGAAATAAGAACAAGACAAGTGTGTCCCAAGGTGAATCTAGACATTAATGGGGTAGTATTTACTGCCAACCTCATAGTGATAGATTCACAAGGGATAGATATTATTTTGGGCATGGATTGGTTGACCAAACATAAGGGAATCATCCATTGTTCGACCAGAACGGTGGAACTAACTCACCCTAGTGGCACAAGAGTAAAGTTCATAACACTACAAGAGCCTAGGAGGGACATTAAATTAAATCAAGTTGAGGTGAAAGTGGAGGAGATCAGGATCATCAGGGAATATCCAGATGTTTTTTCAGAGGAGTTGCCAGGTATGCCTCCTAATCGCGAAGTGGAATTCGCAATTGAGCTAGTTCCTGGAACAGCTCCGATATACAAGAGACCTTATCGGATGGACTCCAAGCAGCTGGGAGAACTCAAGGATCATTTAAGAGAATTGATGGAGAAGGGGTATATTCATCCTAGTTCCTCGCCATGGGGAGCTCCAGTGATATTTGTGCCCAAGAAGGATGGGACCCAAAGGCTATGCGTGGACTACCGTGCGCTGAATGAGGTAACCATCAAGAACAAGTACCCATTACCCCGTATTGAAGACTTGTTTGATCAGTTGAGGGGAGCTTGTGTGTTCTCGAAAATTGATCTCAGGTCGGGATACCACCAACTTAAGATAACGCAAACTGATATTCCCAAGACAGCTTTCGTATCTCGGTACGGACTATATGAATACACCGTCATGCCTTTCGGGCTAACTAATGCCCCGGCATACTTCATGTACCTCATGAACAAAGTATTCATGGAATATCTGATAAATTTGTGGTGGTTTTCATAGATTACATTCTCGTCTTCTCCAAAGATGAAGAAGAACATGAGAAACATCTAAGGTTGGTGTTGCAGAAGCTGAGAGAACACCAACTATATGCCAAGTTGAGCAAGTGTGAGTTTTGGCTGAAGAGAGTTCCCTTCTTAGGACATATCATCTCGGAGGGAGGAATCTCCGTAGATCCCGCCAAGATCGAGGATGTACAGAAGTGGAAGACCCCTGAGAATGTCGGGGAAGTTCGAAGCTTCTTAGGATTGGCTAGGTATTATCGACGGTTTATTGAGTGATTCTCCAAGATCTCGAGACCCCTCACCAAACTGTTGGAGAAAGGAATCACATTCACATGGGCGCCGCAGTGCGAGACGAGTTTTCAGGAGCTAAAGAAAAGATTGACAACAGCCCCAGTGCTAGTTATGCCAGATATGCAGAAGAACTTTTCGGTGTACTGCGATGCCTCTGGAAACGGGTTGGGATGTGTTCTCATGCAAGAAGGGCATGTCGTGGCCTATGCATCCCGGCAGCTCCGGAAACATGAAAAGAACTATCCTACACATGACCTAGAACTAGCTGCGGTGGTACACGCGTTGAAAATTTGGTGGCACTACTTGATGGGGAAGAGGACAGAGATATATACGGATCATAAGAGTTTAAAGTACATTTTCACACAGCCAGATCTCAACCTCAGACAAAGGAGATGGTTAGAGCTAATCAACGACTTTGATGTAGGCATCAACTATCATCCTGGGAAATCGAACGTCGTGGCAGATGCTTTAAGCCGGAAGGTGCAGGTCAATAGGTTGAGCTTGAAAGACATGCCTACGGAATTGAAGGACGATGTTGTAAGACTCAATCTATGCCTGGTGTATAGTGGTGAAGCCATTGTCATGGAAGTGGACTCCACACTAGAGCAAGACATACGCGATGGTCAAAAGAATGACGAGAAGATACAAGAAATCAGACAACTCATCCAGGAAAATAAAGCCCCTAGTTTCAGAGAGGATGAACAAGGTACGGTGTGGCACGGGAAAAGAATCTGTGTGCCTGAAGTAAAGGAGATCCGTGAATTGATTTTGAAGGAGGCTCATGATTCTGACTATTCCATTCATCCTGGGAGTACGAAGATGTACCATGACCTCAAGAGCAGGTATTGGTGGTATGGAATGAAGCGAGATGTCGCGGAACATGTTGCCCTATGTGACACATGTCAGTTGGTGAAAGCAGAACATCAACGACCCGCGGGATTGTTGCAACCACTCTAAGTTCCTAAATGGAAATGGGAAGAAATCGGTATGGATTTCATAGTGGAATTGCCTAGGACCCAATCAGGATATGATTCGATATGGGTCATCATCGACGGGCAAACCAAAGTAGCTCATTTCATCCCCGTGAAAGAAAGCTACAGCGGATCCAAATTGGCAGAGTTGTACATGTCAAGGATCGTGTGTTACCATGGAGTGCCAAAGAAGATAGTGTCGGATCGAGGGACATAGTTCACCTCAAGTTTCTGGCAGAAGTTGCATGAAACCATGGGAACCCATCTGAATTTTAGTTCTGCCTATCATCCCCAAACTGACGGGCAGACGGAAAGAACCAATCAGATCCTTGAGGATATGCTGAGAGCGTGTGCACTCAAAAACAATCGGAGTTGGGATAAGAACTTACCGTATGCGGAGTTCTCTTATAACAACAGCTATCAGGCTAGTATAAAGATGTCACTGTTTGAAGCTTTGTATGGGAGGAAGTGCAGAACTCCCCTATTTTGGAACCAAACGGGGGAAAGCAAAGTGTTTGGGCCCGAAGTACTACAAGAAGCCGAGGCGAAGGTGAGGGAAATCCGCAACAACTTGAGGATAGCACAGACACGACAAAAGAGCTATGCCGATGTACGAAGAAGAGAACTCGTTTTCAACATGGGGGACTATGTCTACCTCAAGGTGTCCCCTATCCGAGGACTTCGTCGGTTCAAGGTGAAAGGGAAGTTATCACCTCGATATATCGGACCCTTTCAAGTTCTGGAGAGGAAAGGCGAAGTGGCATATCAACTGGAACTACCGGCTCGCCTATCGGATGTGCATGACGTATTCCATGTGTCACAGCTCAAGAAATGTCTGAGGACGCCTGAAGAGATGTTACCCATGAATGAGGTTGACGTAGCCGAGGATCTGTCTTATGCCGAGCAACCGGTCAAGGTTTTGGAGACAATGGAACGCCTCACAAGAAATAAAAGAATCCGGATGTGCAAGGTGCAGTGGAAGCATCACTCGGAAGAGGAAGCCACATGGGAGCGAGAAGACGAGCTTAATGCACAATTTCCGGAATTGTTTTCCTAGGACCACCAATCTCGAGGACGAGATTTCTTTTTAGGGGGGTAGAGCTGTAACACCCCAAAATCCTGTTAAAAGGGGAATTTAAAAAATTTTGGACGTATTGCATGTGGTGCGAAATTCAAATTCAAATTAGAATTCAAATTCAACTCAAAACAGAAAAGAAAAAGAAAAAGAAAAAAACAAAACCCTCCGGCTAGTGGGCCGAAACCCACCAGCCAGCCCACCTCGCCCCCGCGCCAGCCCGCAGCCGCGCGCCCCGTTCTCTTCTCACTGACGTGTGGGGCCCGCCATCTTTTTCCTCCTCGCGTGCGCGCTCGGCCGACCCGGGACTCCTCTCTCCCCCGAATCGAAACCACCCCGGATACCCGCGTATCCCAGCTGAATTTCGGTTCTGGACGACTCCAGCTCGATCCCAACCGAACGCCGCCCTTCCCTGGCTATATAAACACCGGCATCGTCCCGATTTTCACCCGTGATCGGCTGTTTTTCCTCCCGGTGAGAACCGAAGCTCCAATCACCGTTTTCTCTCGATCTTTGCTCGGGTTCTCTGATCTAACGCGCCGATCGTGTTCCACCGCCTCCGGGAAATCACGCAGGTGCAGAAAACTCGGTGGTTTGCGCTTCAGACACAGCGCCGACGAGTATCGCCGTGAATTCACCTCGGACCTTGTCGTCGACCGCCTTCCAGGACCTCCGAGCTCAAGAAAAACCCTGAGGTGAGATCCCTGACCTCCCCTCTACCGATCTATGCCATGAAATCCCAGTTTTAGGAAGAATAGACGAAGATCCGAAGTTTTCCGGCGAGATCGCCGCCTCCCGCCGCCGCGCGCCGCCGGGCAGCGCCGCCCGCGCACGGTCAGAGCGACGTGGCCGCTTGTGCGCCGTCTATTTTAAATCGCACGGTAGAATTGAAATCCCCGCGTACCGGTTCGACGTTATAATCTGAGCCGTCTGTTTTAAATCGGACGGTCCACGTCAGCCCCGCGTTATAAAGGCCGGGATTCTTACGCGCTACCCCCTGGGGATCTCGGAAAAAACGAGCTAGCCCCGGAAACTTCTGATCTAGCCCCTGGAACCTCAGAAATTTGTGTAAATTCATTTTTTAAATCAGTTTTAGCCCCTGGACTTAATAAAAATTTGGGAAAACCCCTCTGTTATGTGAAGTTAGACCCCTGGAAAATTATGAAATAATAAATTAGACCCTGCAGTAGTGTGGATTTACCTTTTTGACTCTATATGATTTTAAATTCATAAATTTGAATATGTAATTAGGATTTAAATTTAAAAGGTGAGGCACACACATGCGCAAATTCAAATCTAAACTCTCCTAGCACTTGGAAAACTTTGGAATGAGTTAAAAATAGATTTTAGGCTAAATTGAAATCTGTCTAAATGTGGTTCATATTTTTTAGTTCTAGAAACACATTTTTAGGCTAGGAAATAATTCTGAAAACTGATAAAATAAACTTAAATTAATTCACATCAGAGGAGAAGTTCAAAAATATATTATGTAATATTTTAGATCAGAACCTATTCTATTTAGATGACATGTTCTACTATTTAATAATAAACTCACTTTTAGGCATAGAAAATAAATCTGAAAATATAGGAAAATAGGTATGCATAATTAGAAAATGATAAATGAAGTCTCCAAATCCAAAAACTTCAGTTTAGGATGTGGTAGAAGATCTGAAAACCTATTTGGAGTAGGAAAATACCTTTTATACAAACTTTGTGGCTAAGAAGTGTAATAATTAAATATAAAGAATTTGTTCAAATTGGAACTTCATATATAGTGTGCAAATAGAAATCTGAACGTAGAAGTTAGAAATAATATACATATGTTTAAAGGTGAATGTAGGCCAAAAATCAACATATGAAGATTAACCACAACACTTAGAAATGTGAATGACTTTCATAGGTATGTATGTGTGGTTTGTATGAAGTGAAAGTGTGAACTATGTCTTATGGATTGTTGTTTTCTTTTGCTATGTGTATTGGCATGAATAGAACCTGCCCCAGAGCAAGTTCCTCCCTTCCAAGATCAGGACTATCCATTCCTAGAGCAGCAGGAAGAAGGCAAGTGTCCTTGACCACTTTGATCCTATTCTAGGATGTGTAGATAGAATTATTTGCATTGTCAATTGAAATATGAAAGCCATGCTAGGAAGTTTTCCTAGAATTGCATTATCTTGTTTCCTTGTAACTTGGGATTGGGATTTATTTTATCATATCATTTATTGACATGCTTATGCTTAGCCATGCTTAGAATGGGATAATTGGGATATGAGATCATCAGTTTATTTACCATACTCTTGAATGAGATATTCTGAGTTATGTAGAGGTAGGGATCAAGGCAAGTTGGATGTTTTGGTTGGTGCTGGGTGCACGAGACTCGGGTTTGTGTTTAGTACTTGCCTGGATCCTAAGGACCGGTTCATGGATCATGTAACCTGGCTTTACCGTGCCAACCACATGCTGAGATGGGGCAGCTTGGCCAATTAATTAGGTGTATCCCCGGCGTAGTATGGGTGTGTTGGATGGTGCGGGGAGTAGGTGTAAGCTGGACTACCATATGAACCGCAAGGCTCAAGAGGGGGCCACTGCAGCGGGGTTGGAGCCTCTTGTATGCTGTTAGGGGTGTAACCTCAGTGGGCCCACGCTCATCGAGAATCCCTTTGTAAAGGCTTCGTAGTGATCTCCTGGCTACACACCTGGGAAGTGTGAATGTGGTTTGTAGCCACTGGCATAATGGAGGTTCTTTTAGTCCACCCGGCAACGGGGTATGAAATCACTACATGTGGGTACAGTGGTGCAAACTCTACAGAGTCAAAACTGTCATGACAGCCGTGCTCACGGTCAAGAGCGGCTTGGACTTATTCATGATTAGAATATGATGACCTTGGAGGTTGTGGATGTTAAGCGGGGAGCTTAACATTGGAAATGATGTTATGGTTATTTGATTATGATGATGGGATGGGAGATTGGGACCATTTCACCTGTGTAGTAATGTAGGTGCTTAATAATCTAAGGTGATAGGTATTAATTGCATAGTGCTTTAACCATGAGTTCAACCTCTCATTGCTCTAGCCATGCATGACATAACTTTCCCACACTTGCTGAGTACCCACGGTACTCAAACTTGCATATTTGTTGGTTTAAATTGCTGCTCAGGTCAAGGGGATGATGTGGTGTTCAATGACCAAGACTTCGGACCAGAAGAAGGATTTTCTAGGTTCGTGGAGTCCCCCGGGCAACGCCTGTGACGGAGCCCACAAGAATAATATTCCACTGCTATTTTATTTACTTGTTATGAATTCAATATCGTCCATCGAGACATATGCTATGTAAGACTTACTTATAATCGACACCTGGCTTGTAATAAATGATGCTTCACTATTTGTCATCACATGTATGAGAAAATGATCCTGGCATAAATGTGATATTCACTCGGTTGTTCTTCGGAGAAACCAGGTGTGACAAGAATCCAAGATAATGAGGTTGGCAAGGATGTCTACCCCCCTTATTTTATGGTTTACTTTCGGACATACAATATTAGTCCTCATCTCTCCACTGGGAGAATTAACCAACATAGTATATTTCATGTGTGATATGGGTAGGTTATGCTTGGCAACATACTTGGATGATATGAATGAATGCGATGCTCCAGAATAAAATAAAACTGTGGCTGGGTTGGAGTTGGCAAGGAACATACCAATCACGATGTCCTCAGCCTATTGCGCTTCCTCAGTAGAGACATGGTTCACGTTGCCACGAGCGTGGTTCTGCTGTCCACGGGTTACCTTACAGCTCCTCCGTTCGGCCGTGGGTTCTGCTTGGGCGCGTTACTTGGCTGTCCAGGACCTTTCCTCGGGCACTGACTCACGAAGTGTCGTGTTTCTCCGCATGCAAAGCATTCCTTGTTGCCCAAGACAGCGGGGACGTTGGGGTGGGGGTTTTGTGCATAGGCGCCCATCTTAGGACGAGGCGCCGGAGGCAAGGGCACACAGGAGGCTTGCATAACGGGACGTTGCTGTGATGGTTGATTAGGGCGAAAAGTGGAAGTAGACGAGCCATGCTGTGGTGCAGCTGGGGGCATGTACGTGGGGTGTATGTTGCTCCCTTGTGGCTGGTATGGCATCTTTCTTTTGCCCTCTTGCTCGATCTCTCGGATCTTGCTCTCAACCACTATGGTTTTGTCAACTAGCTTCTAGAAGTTTGCATAGTCGTTGTTGAGGAGCTGAACCTGGATCTCATTGTTCAACCCTCTCATGAACAAGTACTGCTTCCGTTGGTCCGAGTTGACATCTTCAGGGGCATACCGTGACAGTTGCGTGAACTTGTTGAGGTACTCATTCACGCTCTTCCTGCCCTGGCGGAGACCTTCAAACTCTTGTCTTTTGAGCATCATGACTCCAACAGGGACGTAGTGAGAGCGGAAGCTCTCCTTGAACTCTGCCCATGTTATAGTCTCCTGGTTGACATGAGCGTTGCATAGAGCGTCCCACCAGTCAGCGGCTGCTCCCATAGGTTGGTGCGATGCGAAGAGAACTTTCTCTCGATCATTGCACTGAACTATGGCAAGCTTCTTCTCCGTGGACTTCAACCAGTCATCAGCCTCCATGGGGTCATTAGCTTGTGAAAAGGTAGGGGGTCGAGTCCTCATGAACTCTCCCAATCGGTTATGAGCCGGCGGTGGTGGCGGTGGTGCAGGAACGGGGTTAGGGTGGTTATGGTTGTTGGCTTGCAGCTGACCCAAAGTTTGGATCATAGTTTGCATGAGCTGGTTCTGCATAGCCATCAACCTTTCCAAGTTGTTTGCACCAACCTCAGGGTCAGCATTCTCGGGAACCTCAACGTGGTCATCCTCTTGGGGTTCCTAGTTGCCACGGACGTTCCTCCTTTGACGGCCGGTGTTTTCTCTCATCATCTGTGAGAGAGTGTTGGGTACAATAGAAGTTAGAAGTTTAGATTGATTTCCCCGACTATATGCATCAAGGCGGACGGACTAAATATATTTACTCTTATATGAGGATGTGAATACATGCCGAAGCATCTCATATTCTCTCTACTATGTGTGGATATGGACAACGCTGAAACGTCCCACAACTCACAATAAGCACACAAACACGAGAAATCATCACAAAAATTCACACCACTCCTATTCAAGCTTCTATTTAATGGGAGTCCTATGTGTTTTTAGGGTGCCTAGGTGATACCAATCTGTGATCAATCTGTGACTTCTACCTAGGCTTTGCACCCTATGGTCAAGGTGGTTCGATGCCAATCTATGCATTCTACCTAAGCTTGCGTCCTACGGCCAACGTGGATCGAATGCCGATCTGTGAATTCCATCTAGGCTTGCGACCTACGGTCAAACGTGGCTCTGATACTAATCTGTGACGCCCGGTCCCGTAAAAAATCATGGATCCGAACTGATGCATATGTGTGCCCAGGATGTTCATCACACATACACATATAATCCACAAACTGAATTCAGAATATATAACCACGAATGAATAGGGTTCAAGTACTTTATTACATTAATCTCTATTGCAGCGGAAGTCTCTAATCTATTCTAGCAGTGGAAGTCTTCTAACTATAGTGGAAGCAAACTAAGCACGGCAGCGGCTCCATCTCCTACTCCACAGGCAGGTTGACGGTAGATCGCACGCCTAGTACTCCACATGGTCTTCGAAGTACTCTTCTCTTGTTGCTGATGATGAAGTAATAATGCAAGTTTGAGTACATGACGTACTCAGCAAGTGTGGGAAAATATGATATGTAGCTTACAGCAAGGTAGGATTTTAAAAGGCTCATTGCAGAAAGCAAAGTTTATTTCACAAACATGATAAAACAGCAACTAACATTAAGTGAATTTAATCCCAACTTATATCCAATTAAAACATCAACATACCTCCTTTATGATTCACCACCTTTCATATCTCATCCGAACATTTATCTTTCTCAACTTTTCTTCATGAATACCATCTCATATTCATGATCATCTCATCTCATATTCAATGCCATCTCATAACCGAGACCAAGCTCATTATCACGGCTCAACAGTCGCAATTTCTTTACGAAGACTCAACAGTCTCGAAACCAAACCTCAATGACCAAACCATAACCAAACCAATGACATCCCAATAACCAAACCAAACCATCCATCCCAATAACCATCCCATCTAATCATGGAAGTTGGCCAGATGCTTGTGACCAGAAGCACGGCTATCATGATAGTTTTATAGCCTACAGAGTTTGCACCACTTTACCCACAAGTTTGTGATTTCGTCACCCATCGGCGACTGCAGAACCTCCATTATACCAGTACACAACCGTCGGTGTATGGCCAAGAGATCACAAAATAGCCTTTATAAAGGGGTTACTAGATGTATGGACTCACTAAGGTTTCACCAGCGGGCTCGAATCACCATTCTCCCACCTATGGGCCCCCTCTTGTGCCATGCAGTTCCCAGGGCAGTCCTCATTTGACTCCAATTCCCCGCGCCTTCCACGGTCCATAATAATCTAGCAACTTACCTAATTAGTCAGCTAAGCCGCACCCATACTTGGCCTTGTGGTGACACTGTATTCCTGGCATGTGCTCACATGAACCGGTCCTTAGATCTGCGGCAAGTAACCACCATCTCATTCTACCACATCCACGAACCAAGCTTGCCTAGATCTCCCCCGATTCATGTTCATTATCATCAAGTTCTCATTAACATTATTGTCACACCCGGTTTTTCCGAAGAAACAACCAAGTGAATATCACATGTATGCCAGGATCATTTTCTCATACATGTGATGACAAATAGTGAAGCATCATTTATTACAAGCCAGGTGTCGAATATAAATAAGTCTTACATAGTAAATGTCTCGATGGACAATAATAAGTTCATCACAAGTAAATAAACTAGCAGCGGAATATTATTCTTTAGGGCTCCATCACAGGCGTTGCCCGGGGGTCTTCATGAACCTAAAAACCTTCCTCGGGTCCAAAATCTTGGTCATTATACACCACCTCATTATCTTGACCTGAGCAGCAATATAAACCAACAAATATGCAAGGTTGAGTACCAATGGTACTCAGCAAGTGTGGGAAAATTATATCATGCATGGCTAGAACAAGGAGAGGTTGAACTCATGGTTAAAGCACTATGCAATTAATACCTATCACCTTAGCTTGTTAAGCACCTACATTACTACACAGGTGAAATGGTCCCAATCTCCCATCCCATCATCATAATCCAATAACCATAACATCATTTCCAATGTTAAGCTCCCCGCTTAACTTCCAAAACCATCAATCCTCTAATCATGAATAAGTCCAAGCCGCTCTTGACCGTGAGCACGGCTGTCATGACAGTTTTGACTCTGCAGAGTTTGTACCACTGTACCCACATGTAGTGATTTCATCCCCCGTTGCCGGGTGGACTAAAAGAACCTCCATTATGCCAGTGGCTACGATCCACATTCACACTTCCCAGGTGTGCAGCCAGGAGATCACTACGAAGCCTTTACAAAGGGATTCCCGACGAGCGTGGGCCCACTGAGGTTTCACCCCTAATAGCATACAAGAGGCTCCAACCCCGCTGCAGTGGCCCCCTCTTGAGCCTTGCGGTTCATATGGTAGTCCAGCTGACACCTACTCCCCGCACCATCCAACACACCCATACTACGCCGGGGATACACCTAATTAATTGGCCAAGCTGCCCCATCTCAGCATGTGGTTGGCACTGTAAAGCCAGGTTACATGCTCCATGTACCGGTCCTTAGGATCCAGGCAAGTACTAAACACAAACCCGAGTCTCGTGCACCCAGCACACAACCAAAACATCCAACTTGCCTTGATCCCTACCTCTACATAACTCACAATATCTCATTCAAGAGTATGGTAATATAAACTGATGATCTCATATCCCAAATATCCCATTCTAAGCATGGCTAAGCATATGCATAATAATAAATGATAAAATGAATCCCAACCCAAGCTACAAGGAAACAAGGTAATGCAATTCTAGGGAAACATCCTAGCATGGGTTTCATATTTTCAATTGACAATGCAAATAATTCTATCTACACATCCTAGTATAGGAACAAAGTGGTCAAGGACACTTGCCTCCTTCTTGCTGCTCTTGAAATGGGTAGTCCTGATCTTGGAAAGGGATAACTTGCTCTTGAACAGGTTCTACTTCATACCATCACACATAGCAAAAGAAAAACAACAATCATAAGACATAGTTCACACTTCTACTTCATAAAAACCACACATTCACATTTATAAAAGTTCTTTACCATTATATATGTTGTGGTTACTTTATGTGTGTTGAGTTGTGGCTTGCATGCACTTTTATTTATATGTGTATGATTCCTACTTTGGTGTTCATATTTATACTTACATACTATATATATATATATATATATATATATATATATATATATATATATATATATATATATATGTGTGTGTGTGTGTGTGTGTGTGTTTCAGTTTTAAATAAATTCCTTATATTAAACTACCAAGTATGTAAGAAAAGTATTTTTCTTCTCCATGTGTGCCTTCATAATCTCTATCAACCCTAAACTGAACTCTTTGAATTTTAAAAACTCCATTTATCATTTACTAGTTGCTATATTCTCAGATTTATATTCCTATGCATAATTGTGTATTTTATTATGAAATTAGTAATACACATCATCTAAACAGTATAGGTTCTGGTCCTAAATAATTTAATAACATATTTTGACCTTGGCCTCTGATGTAAACTATTTCATAATTATTTTCCCTATTTTTCTATAACTATTCTTTACTTAAAAATGTGTCCCTATACTAATAAATGTGAATAATAAATGAAACAGATTCATTTCAGTCCAAAATATATTTTTATCTCACTCCAAAGTTTTCTAAGTACTGAGAAAGTTTTTAATTAATTTTGACAATTATGTTTGTCCCACTTTTTAATTTTTAAACACTAGTTACATATTCAATTTTCTAAATTAAATACTAAACAGGGCTAAAATAATGAACTCACCCCATTACAGGGTCTATAATATTATTTTCATAATTTCCAGGGGTCTAGCTACACTTATCAGAGGTGTTTTTCCTAATTTTTATTAAGTCCAGGGGCTAAAACTGATTTTTAAATGAATTTACATGATTTTCTGGAGTTCCAGGGGCTAGATCAGAAGTTTCCGGGGCTAGCTCTTATTTCCCGAGAACCCCAGGGGGTAGCACGTAAGAATTCCAGTCTTTATAACGCGGGGCTGACGTGGACCGTCCGATTTTAAACCGACGGCTGAGATTATAACATCGAACCGGTACGCGGGGTTTTAAAGTCTACCGTGCGATTTAAAATAAACGGTGCACAAGCGGCCACGTCGCTCTGATCGAGCGCGGGCGGCGCTGCCGGCGGCGCATGGCGGCGGGAAGCGGCGATCTCGCCGGAAAGTTTCGGATCCTCGAGAATTCTGCCTAGAACTATGATCTTATGGCATAGATCGGTAGAGGGGAGGTCGGGGATCTCACCTCGGGGGTTTTCTTGAGCTCGGGAATCCTGGAAAGTGATCGGCGGCGAGGTCCGAGGCAAAACCACGGCGAAGCTCGTCGGCGCTGTGTTTACACCGTAAGTCTCTGAGTTTTCTGCACCTGCAAGGTTCCCCGGAGGCGGTGGATCAAGACCAGCGAGTTAGATCAGAGTTTCCGAGCTTAGATCGGCCGAAATTCACCGGCGAAGTCTCGGTGCTCACCGGAGTGAAAATCGGCGATCGCGTGGGAAAAACCGATCGGGGCTGGGGTTTTCATAGCCGGGGAAGGGCGGTGGGTCAGTTGTGATCGAGTTTGATTCTTCTGGGACCAGAATTCGGGCTGAGGGACGCGGAATTCCGGTCGGTTACGATCGCGCGCGCGCGGGAGAGTCTGGGGTCGCGGGGTTAGGGATGACAGGTGGGTCCCACCCGTCTGTGAGAGACAGCGCGGGCGCGCGGGGGCGGGCTGGCGCGGGGGAAACTGGGCCGGCTGGCGGGTTTCGGCCCACTGGCCGGTTTTTTCCCATTTTCTCTTTTTCTTTTTCCATTTCTTTTCTGTTTTGAGTCTAATTTGAATTCCAGTTTGAATTTGAATTTTTGCAAAACATGCAACACGTCCAAAAAATTTTAAATTCCCCTCTGAACATGGTTTAGGGTTTTTAATCAAAATTTGGGGTGTTACAGCTCTACCCCCCTTAAAAGAAATCTCGTCCTCGAGATTGGTGTTTCTAAGAAAACAATTCTGGAAATTGTGCCTTAAGCTCATCTTCCTGTTCCCAGGCGGCTTCCTCTTCTGAGTGATGCTTCCACTGCACCTTGCACATCCGGATTCTTTTATTTCTGGTGAGGCGTTCCATTGTCTCCAAAATCTTGTATGGTTGCTCGGCATAAGACAAATCCTCAGCTACATCCACTTCATTCATGGGTAACACCTCTTCAGGCGTCCTCAGGCATTTCTTGAGTTGTGACACATGGAACACATCGTGCACGTCCGATAGATGAACCGGTAACTCTAGTTGGTACGCCACTTCGCCTTTCCTTTCCAAAACTTGAAAGGGTCCGATGTATCGAGGTGACAACTTCCCTTTCACCTTGAACCGACGAAGTCCTCTGATAGGGGACACCTTGAGATAAACATAGTCTCCCACGTTGAAAACGAGCTCTCTTCTTTGTACATCAGCATAACTCTTCTGGCGTGTTTGTGCTATCCTCAAGTTGTTGCGAATCTTCCTCACCTTTGCCTCGGCTTCTTGTAGCACTTCTGGACCAAACACTTTACTTTCTCCTGTTTGGTTCCAAAATAGGGGAGTTCTGCACTTCCTTCCATACAAAGCTTCAAACGGTGACATCTTCATACTAGCTTGATAACTGTTGTTATAGGAAAACTCCGCATATGGTAAGTTCTTGTCCCAACTCCTATTGTTTTTTAGTGCACATGCCCTTAACATATCTTCAAGGATCTGATTGGTTCTCTCCGTCTGCCCGTCAGTTTGGGGATGATAGGCAGAACTGAAGTTCAGATGGGTTCCCATGGTTTCATGCAACTTCTGCCAAAACCTCGAGGTGAACTGTGTCCCTCGATCCGACACTATCTTCTTTGGCACTCCATGGTAACACACAATCCTTGACATGTACAATTCTGCCAATTTGGATCCGCTGTAGCTTTCTTTCACAGGAATGAAATGAGCTACCTTGGTTAGCCTATCAATAATGACCCATATTGAATCATACCCGGATTGGGTCCTAGGCAATCCCACGACAAAATCCATGCTGATTTCTTCCCACTTCCATTCAGGCACTTTGAGTGGTTGCAACAATCCCGCGGGTCGTTGATGTTCTACTTTCACCAACTGACATGTGTCACATAGGGCAACATGTTCTGCGACATCTCGCTTCATGCCATACCACCAATACCTGCTCTTGAGGTCCTGGTACATCTTCGTACTCCCAGGATGAATGGAATAGTCAGAATCGTGAGCCTCCTTCAAAATTAATTCACGGATCTCTTTTTTTTCTGGCACACAGATCCTTTTCCCGTGCCACACCGTTCCTTGTTCATCCTCTCTAAAACCAGGAGCTTTATTTTCCTTGATGAGCTGTCTGATCTCTTGTATCTTCTCATCATTCTTTTGGCCTTCGCGTATGTCTTGCTTGAGTGTGGAGTCCACTTCCATGGCGATGGCTTCACCACTATTTACTAGACATAGATTGAGCCTTATAACCTCGTCCTTCAATTCTGCGGGCATGTCCTTCAAGCTCAACTTATTGACCTGCACTTTCCGACTCAAAGCATCGGCCACGACGTTTGCTTTCCCGGGATGATAGTTGATGCCCACATCAAAGTCATTGATTAGCTCTAACCATCTCCTTTGTCGGAGGTTGAGATCAGGCTGTGTGAATATGTACTTCAAACTCTTATGATCCGTATATATCTCTGTCCTCTTCCCCATCAAATAGTGCCGCCAAATTTTCAACGCGTGTACCACCGCAGCTAGTTCTAGGTCATGTGTAGGATAGTTCTTCTCGTGCTTCCGAAGCTGCCGGGATGCATATGCCACGACATGTCCTTCTTGCATGAGAACGCATCCCAACCCATTTCCAGAGGCATCGCAGTACACTGTAAAATTCTTCTGCATATCTGGCATAACCAACACTGGGGCTGTTGTCAATCTCTTCTTTAGCTCCTGAAAGCTCGTATCGCACTGTGGCGTCCAGGTGAATGTGATTCCCTTTTCCAACAGTTTAGTGAGAGGTCTCGAGATCTTGGAGAATCCCTCAATAAACCGTCGATAGTATCCAGCCAATCCCAAAAAGCTTTGAACTTCCCCGACATTTTTAGGGGTTTTCCACTTCTGGATATCTTCGATTTTGGCGGGATCTACGGAGATTCCTCCCTCCGAGATGATATGTCCTAAAAAGGGAACTCGTTTCAGCCAAAACTCACACTTGCTCAACTTGGCATATAGTTGGTGTTCTCTCAGCCTCTGTAACACCAACCTTAGATGTTTCTCATGTTCTTCTTCATCTTTGGAGAAGACGAGAATATCATCTATGAAAACCACTTTTGGGTTCCATCTTTCTTAGGCACAAATATCACCGGAGCTCCCCATGGTGAGGAACTAGGGCGAACATACCCCTTCTCCGTCAATTCTCTCAAATGATCCTTGAGCTCTTCTAGCTGCTTGGAGTCCATTCGATAAGGTCTCTTGTATATCGGGGCTGTTCCCGGTACTAGCTCAATTGCGAATTCCACGTCACGGTCGGGAGGCATACCTGGCAACTCCTCCGGAAAAACATCTGGATATTCCCTGATAGTCCTGATTTCCTCAACTTTCACCTCCACTTGATTTAATTTGATGTCCCTCCTAGGCTCGTGTATTGTTATGAACTATACTCTGGTGCCACTGGGGTGAGTTAATTCCACCGTTCTGGTCGAACAATGGATGATTCCTTTATGTTTGGTCAACCAATCCATACCCAAAATAATATCTATCCCTTGTGAATCTATCACTATGAGGTTAGCCGTAAATACTACCCCGTTAATGTCTAGGTTCACTTTGGGACACACTTGTCTTGTCCTTATTTCTCCTCCTGGAGAGTTTACCGCTAGCATATGGTTCATTTGTGTGGTTGCTAGGTCATGTTTCTTAACAAACCCTTGAGCAATGAACGAGTGGGTAGCACCAGAATCAAACAGCAGAGTTGCAAGGTGTAAATTGGCAGGAAACTTACCAACTACCACGTCGGGTGCCTCTTGTGCTTCCTCCATAGTGACATGGTTCACCCGTCCTCTCATTACATTCTGCTGCTGTGGCTGCGCAGGCTTCTTCTTTGGGCATTTATGGGCGTAGTGCCCCACTTCACCACAGCTGAAACATTGCACCCCAATCTTAGATGCCTGGCCCTTGTTGTCTGGGGGTTGGTTTGGGGGTCCTTGCACTGCTGGTCGAGGTGGATATGCGGGGCGAGGCTGCTGCACAAACTGACGCTGCGGCTGTGCTGGTGCTGCGGGAGGCCTGTAGTTTGGGTTGTACCCTCTTGGTGCTGAATAGGGTACTGCAGCACGGCTCGTCTGCCCCGTAGGTTGCTGCATCATACGTGGGCGGGTGTTGCTCCCTGAGGCTTGATGTGACCACCCAGCCTTCCTCTTATTCTCATTTTCCAGGGCCTTTAGCTTCCTTTCCACCACAAATGCTCTGTCCACCATCTTTTGAAAGCTCTCATACTCATTTGAGGACATTGCACACTGCATTTCTGCGGTAAGCCCTTCCACGAAACAATCTTGTTTCTGCTCATCAGTCTCTATGTCTCGTGGAGCATAACGGGATAGTTGAGTAAATTTAGTGAGGTATTCCCTCACCGTCATGTTTCCCTGCTGCAGTCCCAAAAACTCCTTCCGCTTGTTTTTGAGTTCACCTCTTGGGATGTAATGGTTGCGGAAGCTACGCTTGAACTCTTCCCAAGTGATGTTCTCAGGGTCATGATGGGCGGCCACGTAGGCGGTCCACCAATCAGCAGCAGGTCCATGCAATTGATGAGAGGCAAACAGCACCCTCTCATACCCTTGGCATTGTATTATCCTCATCTTACTTTCAATGGTCTTCAGCCAATCATCTGCCTCCAGAGGTTCAGCAGCACTTGCAAACTTTGGAGGTTGAGTTCCTAGAAACTCACTCAACCTTGGTTGGCGTGGTGCAGCTTGTGTAGGTGGAACTTGATGCAAGTTGGCCACCACTTGAGTCAAGTTCTGGATGAGCTGATTTTGATTCTCCAGCATTTGGTGGAGAGGATCAACTTCTTCGCGGCGACCACCCCGGTCCTGGCCTCCAGAAAGATGAGGGTTGCATGCCTCATCATTGTTGTTGGCGGGGTTGGCAGCACGTCCTTTTCCTCTTCCGGCCATCTGGCTGAATCAACAAATGTTAATTTGATCCCATTTAGTATCGTCTTACCACTTTCATTTGTTGGTACTTTGAGGTGTTGAGGCTTTGTTAAAATTTTACGAGGGTTTATATCTCACACCAAATAAATGCACTATTATTTCCTGGGGGTTCACACACCAAAGCAAAACAATCTGAAGACGAGGCTGTGGACAATTGCTCATGGCTTCCACAACTCACGTCACACACCAAGCATTATCACACCATTAACTACGTAACGACTCGACTACTCGACCTCTTGCTAGCTAGGGGAAAGACTCTACACTACTCGTCCTCTTGAGCTGGCTCCTCGGGATCTTCCTCCTCATTTCGGCTACCTTCTGACTCTGCTTTGGGTGGGGAGGCTGCTGGTGGAGAAGTGCGACGACGCCTGATTGCTCGGCGATCCGGGGAGTCAGGAGTCCATGTATCATTCACGGTGACACACAGTTCATTCCCATCTCCTCTTTCTCTCGCCTTTAAGCAAGCTCGCAGCAACGCCTCCGTTTCCTTCAGGGTGTCTCAGACATCCTGAAGCTCTTGTTGACACTCCTGCAGTCGAGTGCTGAGCATAGCAGTGTCCTCCAAGCACAAGTCCATGTGCTCATGGGAAGTCCCTTGCTGCACCGGTGGGTACTTGTACTCCGTGGTACCACTCTCACGTTGGAGGACATACATGTACTCAGTTTTGTCCAAGTGGCGACGATAGATGTGACTCTGGCAGGTGATGGCCTCCCAGGTGACATCTTTCTCCGC
This sequence comes from Neostapfia colusana, assembly GCA_030760725.1. Lineage (NCBI taxonomy): Eukaryota > Viridiplantae > Streptophyta > Magnoliopsida > Poales > Poaceae > Neostapfia > Neostapfia colusana. Next base: position 89,265,077 of record JASWHV010000003.1, read on the forward strand.
GTCAACTTGTGTTGCCCGACAAGATGGAGAGTGGTGAATCTTAAGCAGCTGATTCTCGTGTATAATCCTCATCTCCGAACTCCATTCTTCCCTCTTCTCAAGGATGGTCCTGGTGGTGTTATAGTGGATGATTAGCTTGCCCGTATTGCCGGCGGCTTCGAGCATACGCCAAAGACGGCGCAACAAGTCTCCTACTGCCAATCCGTAGGAAAGGTACGTCACTGGGCGACTCTCTTCTCTTTCGGCAAGGGCAACTACGGGAACTCTCCCTCCAGTGGACTTGTGAGCGGTGCGAATCATGCGAACCATCTAAAATAAAAAAAAATTTAAAAATTAGGTTAGATAAACTTTTTTAAACAAAAATCCCATTTTGAAGGAAAATTTGGGGTAAGATGAAGAAAATGACTCCTTAAATAACACTCTTCAACCCACACCTTGGAAAATAGTTTAAGAAAATAGGGCCCTTAAATACGTCCATTTCTAACTAGGTCCACGTTCCTACGGGCAACCTTGGCTCTGATACCACCTCTGTCACACCCGGTTTTTCCGAAGAAACAACCAAGTGAATATCACATGTATGCCAGGATCATTTTCTCATACATGTGATGACAAATAGTGAAGCATCATTTATTACAAGCCAGGTGTCGAATATAAATAAGTCTTACATAGTAAATGTCTTGATGGACAATAATAAGTTCATCACAAGTAAATAAACTAGCAGCGGAATATTATTCTTTAGGGCTCCATCACAGGCGTTGCCCGGGGGTCTTCATGAACCTAAAAACCTTCCTCGGGTCCAAAATCTTGGTCATTATACACCACCTCATTATCTTGACCTGAGCAGCAATATAAACCAACAAATATGCAAGGTTGAGTACCAATGGTACTCAGCAAGTGTGGGAAAATTATATCATGCATGGCTAGAACAAGGAGAGGTTGAACTCATGGTTAAAGCACTATACAATTAATACCTATCACCTTAGCTTGTTAAGCACCTACATTACTACACAGGTGAAATGGTCCCAATCTCCCATCCCATCATCATAATCCAATAACCATAACATCATTTCCAATGTTAAGCTCCCCGCTTAACTTCCAAAACCATCAATCCTCTAATCATGAATAAGTCCAAGCCGCTCTTGACCGTGAGCATGGCTGTCATGACAGTTTTGACTCTGCAGAGTTTGTACCACTGTACCCACATGTAGTGATTTCATCCCCCGTTGCCGGGTGGACTAAAAGAACCTCCATTATGTCAGTGGCTACGATCCACATTCACACTTCCCAGGTGTGCAGCCAGGAGATCACTACGAAGCCTTTACAAAGGGATTCCCGACGAGCGTGGGCCCACTGAAGTTTCACCCCTAACAGCATACAAGAGGCTCCAACCCCGCTGCAGTGGCCCCCTCTTGAGCCTTGCGGTTCATATGGTAGTCCAGCTGACACCTACTCCCCGCACCATCCAACACACCCATACTACGCCGGGGATACACCTAATTAATTGGCCAAGCTGCCCCATCTCAGCATGTGGTTGGCACTGTAAAGCCAGGTTACATGCTCCATGAACCGGTCCTTAGGATCCAGGCAAGTACTAAACACAAACCCGAGTCTCGTGCACCCAGCACACAACCAAAACATCCAACTTGCCTTGATCCCTACCTCTACATAACTCACAATATCTCATTCAAGAGTATGGTAATATAAACTGATGATCTCATATCCCAAATATCCCATTCTAAGCATGGCTAAGCATATGCATAATAATAAATGATAAAATGAATCCCAACCCAAGCTACAAGGAAACAAGGTAATGCAATTCTAGGGAAACATCCTAGCATGGGTTTCATATTTTCAATTGACAATGCAAATAATTCTATCTACACATCCTAGTATAGGAACAAAGTGGTCAAGGACACTTGCCTCCTTCTTGCTGCTCTTGAAATGGGTAGTCCTGATCTTGGAAAGGGATAACTTGCTCTTGAACAGGTTCTACTTCATACCATCACACATAGCAAAAGAAAAACAACAATCATAAGACATAGTTCACACTTCTACTTCATACAAACCACACATTCACATTTATAAAAGTTCTTTACCATTATATATGTTGTGGTTACTTTATGTGTGTTGAGTTGTGGCTTGCATGCACTTTTATTTATATGTGTATGATTCCTACTTTGGTGTTCATATTTATACTTACATACTATATATATATATATATATATATATATATATATATATATATATATATATATATATATATATATATATATATATATATATATATATGTGTGTGTGTGTGTGTGTGTGTTTCAGTTTTAAATAAATTCCTTATATTAAACTACCAAGTATGTAAGAAAAGTATTTTTCTTCTCCATGTGTGCCTTCATAATTTCTATCAACCCTAAACTGAACTCTTTGAATTTTAAAAACTCCATTTATCATTTACTAGTTGCTATATTCTCAGATTTATATTCCTATGCATAATTGTGTATTTTATTATGAAATTAGTAATACACATCATCTAAACAGTATAGGTTCTGGTCCTAAATAATTTAATAACATATTTTGACCTTGGCCTCTGATGTAAACTATTTCATAATTATTTTCCCTATTTTTCTATAACTATTCTTTACTTAAAAATGTGTCCCTATACTAATAAATGTGAATAATAAATGAAACAGATTCATTTCAGTCCAAAATATATTTTTATCTCACTCCAAAGTTTTCTAAGTACTGAGAAAGTTTTTAATTAATTTTGACAATTATGTTTGTCCCACTTTTTAATTTTTAAACACTAGTTACATATTCAATTTTCTAAATTAAATACTAAACAGGGCTAAAATAATGAACTCACCCCATTACAGGGTCTATAATATTATTTTCATAATTTCCAGGGGTCTAGCTACACTTATCAGAGGTGTTTTTCCTAATTTTTATTAAGTCCAGGGGCTAAAACTGATTTTTAAATGAATTTACATGATTTTTTGGAGTTCCAAGGGCTAGATCAGAAGTTTCCGGGGCTAGCTCTTATTTCCCGAGAACCCCAGGGGGTAGCACGTAAGAATTCCAGTCTTTATAACGCGGGGCTGACGTGGACCGTCCGATTTTAAACCGACGGCTGAGATTATAACATCGAACCGGTACGCGGGGTTTTAAAGTCTACCGTGCGATTTAAAATAAACGGCGCACAAGCGGCCACGTCGCTCTGATCGAGCGCGGGCGGCGCTGCCGGCGGCGCACGGCGGCGGGAAGCGGCGATCTCGCCGGAAAGTTTCGGATCCTCGAGAATTCTGCCTAGAACTGTGATCTTATGGCATAGATCAGTAGAGGGGAGGTCGGGGATCTCACCTCGGGGGTTTTCTTGAGTTCGGGAATCCTGGAAAGTGATCGGCGGCGAGGTCCGAGGCAAAACCACGGCGAAGCTCGTCGGCGCTGTGTTTACACCGTAAGTCTCCGAGTTTTCTGCACCTGCAAGGTTCCCCGGAGGCGGTGGATCAAGACCAGCGAATTAGATCAGAGTTTCCGAGCTTAGATCGGCCAGAATTCACCGGCGAAGTCTCGGTGCTCACCGGAGTGAAAATCGGCGATCGCGTGGGAAAAACCGATCGGGGCTCCAGGGAAGGGCGGTGGGTCAGTTGTGATCGAGTTTGATTCTTCTGGGACCAGAATTCAGGCTGAGGGACGCAGAATTCCGGTCGGTTACGATCGCGCGCGCGCGGGAGAGTCCGGGGTCGCGGGGTTAGGGATGACAGGTGGGTCCCACCCGTCTGTGAGAGATAGCGCGGGCGCGCGGGGGCGGGCTGGCGCGGGGGAAACTGGGCCGGCTGGCGGGTTTCGGCCCACTGGCCGGTTTTTTCCCGTTTTCTCTTTTTCTTTTTCCATTTCTTTTCTGTTTTGAGTCTAATTTGAATTCCAGTTTGAATTTGAATTTTTGCAAAACATGCAACACGTCCAAAAATTTTTAAATTCCCCTCTGAACATGGTTTAGGGTTTTGAATCAAAATTTGGGGTGTTACAATTATGAGTGCAGTAGCTAGACACATTCTATCGCTTCCCATATCCCGTAGATTAGTGAAGCAGAAAAGAAAAGCGAACATACCCGACTCATAAACCTCCCTGGTGATAAGGGTGGTTAAAAAAACTAGTAAACTCCTATAAAAGGGTTTCCCATCAAGTTGACTCAGCATACACTGTTTTCACAAATAAAACAGTTTCCAAAAACATGGGATCAATATGGTCAAGGGGCACTTGCCTTGTTCATGTGGTTTCTGTTGCTCTTGGATCTCGAAGTCTTGGTGCTGTAATCCTTCGTAGATAGCTCCCTGAGCTTGTCCTTCTACTTACGATCTCGCACATACAAGATTTACAGCAATCAATCATCATGCACAATCCTTATTCAAGATGCAATGGTGCATATGCATTCTAATCCTATGGCGCTCTTTCATTAGATCAGTTTGTACGCGTTCTTGCATGTTTTAATGGCTTGCATGGGTTTTACGATGAACAAAGGTATAGGGATCAAATGTGGACGTGGTGATGATCTCGATTCAAGATCTAGATCAATTCCACCGTTAAAAACCAATCAACACGTGATCTATCCACACGAAAAACCTTATGTTCAAAGGGATCGAAGAAACAGATGCAAAGAAAACCACGATGACATTGTAAGGTGGTTATGGAGACCTACCTTACTTCCTTCGGGTCCTTCCTCCTAGCAATGGAAGCAAAACAGATCATCGGCTCTCCTCTGGCGATCATGACAGGCTCGTCGGCGGTCTCACCGGCGATGGAACTCCGGCAAGGGGGTGAAACTCGGCGAGTTGGAAGCTAGGGCCTCCAAGTCGTTGACTCGGGAGGTGGAAAATAAAAGTACGTGGTTGCAGCCAAGGGGGTGTTTAGGGTTCTATTTATAACCGGAAAAATAAGAGTCCTTCTCCGATTGGATTTCAAATAAGGGTCCTATTTGATTTGTGTTTAGATATTAACAACTCTGCGTATGCCACGTGTCAGTGTCGGACCTCCCCTCTCTTTGTAGGTGAGCTCCGAGAGTGCCACATCAGTGCCGAACCTCCCCTCTCTTGGAAGGTGGCTCCAAGAGCGCCGCGTGTCCTAGCAGCGCCTGATCTCCTTCCTGCTCAGAGATGAGCTCCGAGGTCGACACGTGTCCAACTGTGTCAAGCTGTGTCGGACCTCCTGGAGGTGAGCTCCGAGGATGACATGTGTCCATCGGGACCTTCTCCTCGGAGGTGAGCTCCGAGGATGACACGTGTTCCGTAGTGTCGGACCTCTCGGAGGTGAGCTCCGAGAGCGTCACGTGTCAAACAGGGCCGGACCTCTCGGAGACGAGTTCCGAGAGTGACACGTGTCCGGTGGGTTGGACCTCCCACTTCTCCGCAGTGACTAGCTCCGCAGGCGACACGTGTCCTACGGGGCTGGCCTCGCTCCTCCGCAGAGGCTCGACACGTGTCCTACGGGGCGACACGTGTCTCGACATGAAATATGAATGCATGCATAGTTACAAAATTGAGGGTGTTACAGCCTGAAATGACTTAATTAAACAAGATTAGACCACAAGGGTCGGACTAGTCTGGCTCAGAGGCGGACTAGTCCAGTCAGCTTGTTGGAAAACCTAAAAGGGGTCGGACTAGTCTGGCTCAGGGGCGGACTAGTCTGGTCAAACTGTTGGAAAGACCTAAAACTTGATTTTTATGGGTTTTTCTTCAGCTTTTAGTTTAACTAAGTGTGGATAAACCAACTAGCAATCCTATACTACAAGTGTGATAGAATGTTGAGATAGATTGCAGGATTGTAATGATGTATACTCTAATAGCGAAATAATCAAAGTAAACTCTAAGCAATCTTGACGTTCAAAGAAATGTAAATGCAATAGAGATGCCAAGAGATTTTTCCCGAGGTTCGATTCCACTCAGTAATCTACGTCCCCGTCGAGGAGTCCACAAAGGACCGGGTCTAACAACCCTTTCCTCACCAAGTCGCCACTAAGGCCAACTCGGTTCTTCACTATCTCAGGGGTGAACTTACAAAGCTTTGGGACTGCTCACAATCCGAGGCTCCCACTTGATCACTTCCACAAACATCACAGATCTCACAAGCCACAGATCACACCAAGTGCACGAGATCACTCCAAGAGCCTAAACGCAAAGTTCTTCCTTCTCCTCTTCTCACACAGCCAAATTCACTCAAGATTTAATTCAAGAGGGTGAGTAGGCAATGGAGAAGGCTTGGAGAGGCTCTTCGAAGGCTGTGGCGGCGCTAGGGTCCTAGGTGGTTTTAAATGAAGTCGGGGCATCTCCTTTTATAGAAGTCCTGAAGCCAACCATTGCCACCTACCAAAAGTCCAGACTATCCACCTCAAACCAGACTAGTCCAATCTTACACAGGAACTCTTTGTCCGGGTGAGAACGGACAAGTCTGGGGGACCCGGACCAGTCTGGCCACTTAGGCGGACAAGTCCGGTTCACCAAAACTTAGCCGTGGGAGCTCTCATCTCACAATCATGCAGACTAGTCCACCTCAGAACGGACTAGCCCAAACTCACTCAGGGACTCTTTGTCTGGGTGAAACCGAACAAGTCTGGCTAGCCTGGACTAGTCCAGCCCCTAAGGCGGACAAGTCCGGTCTACCAGGACTTAGTCCCAAAACACTCTTTTCAAGAGAGAAATGGACTAATCCGTCCCAAAACAGACAAGTCCGAACTCAGTCAGGAACTCTTAGTCCGCCCTAAAATGGACTAATCCGTGGGGCTTCCGGACTAGTCCGGCCTCTGGCCCGGACAAGTCCGGCCTGCCCAACTTTACCGCTCTACTACTCTCCACTAAGGATTTGACACTTCTAACGCTTTGAGATCTCTTCTATGATCTCAATGCACTTGACACACACACTCTCAGTTTTACATGGCTAGCCTACTAAAGACTCAAGTGAAACCCTAATTTCTACTCTTCGAGTCTTCGAAGCCGTTCTTCATCTTTTTCCTTTTTGAGAGTTTAGGTGTCCGCCTTGGAAATGTCCTGTGCTTATGATCATCTCAGCTCATTAGTCTCTTAATTTGTCATCATCAATCATCCAAAACCCACAGGGATACCTAGATGCACTTACAATCTCCCCCTTTTTGGTGATTGATGACAACACATTAAGTTACAACATAGGAGGAAAAAATTGATTTTCATAACAAGTGTACATATGTAAAACTCCCCCTGAATGTATGCAGGAGTAAAAGAGGGGAGTTGGCATACATTCACATGTTATGGTGGGGTGCCTACGTGTTGTGCTCAAAAAATGTGGTAAGACAATAAGCATAAAACAGCCAAAAAATCCAACACGTAGTGTTACACAAAAGATAGAACATCCTTTTCCCATCTCTCCCCCTTTGGCATCAAGGCACCAAAAAGGAAAAGAGGGAAGAAGATACGCCTAAGTCTACTCGTCATCTTTTTTGTCTTCTTCTTCATCGCCATTTTCATCGCTCTCCGTAACCTCCGTATCCTCTTCCTCGTCGTCGGCGGTGGTGGATGGAGGCACGGCCTTGGAGGAGCTTCCATCTTCCCTGAACTGGGCGAGCTCATCAGCGGTGAACTCTGGATATGGAGTGAGTTCCCCATCACTCTCCTTGGGAGGAGACATGGGTACCTCAAGCTTGTCACACACATCCCTGAGGTACTTCTCCTGACGCCTCTCCATGCGTCGAGTCCGGACCTCCACACGCCGACATGAGGCGAAAAGTGCGTTGAAGCACTTGAAGAATCCGCTCATGGACTGCGGAGGAGGAGATGATGGGGGAGCCGCTGAGCTAGAAGGGGCCGCTGAGCTGGAAGGAGATTGAGCATTTTTCCTCCTTGAGGGTTCTGGCACAATGGGGGTAGCTAAGGACGGAGAGGTCGATGAGTGATATCCTTGACAAAGACTATCCCCGACACCTTCTCAATTAAGCACATGATATACGGTGCATACCCACATGAGCGGTTGGGAGTGTGAGAGATGTTGAAGATATCATCATAAATGTGCTCAACAAGGTTGAACTTCTCTTCACCATCTATCAAGAGGAGGGGATGCCTTAAGTTTCCTTGAATTACCCCTGCATATCCATCCTTAGGGACTATAGTTCTTCTCAAAATCCGGTTGAGGATGCTATAGAATGGCTTGGTATTCCTAGCAAGCCCGGCCTCATAGGGAACATGACTAGGATACATATAGTCAAGCTGATCCCTGTCCACTACCTTGAGGTTGGAAATAATAATCTTAGTCCAAGTGCTCCTCAAGGCCAAGTATCTGGGCAAACCTCTCATAGGTGACTGAGTACTGCTCTCCATGAGTCATCCAGGTGATTTTTCGGTCACCGTAGGTGGAGAAGTACAGAGTGGTGTAAAACTGCACGATCACCTCAATGTTCCAATCATACTTGAAGCCCATGATTTTCTTGATTCCATGGCGCTCTGCGGCTTCAATCACGGCATCAAAGGCTTTGTGCTCCCTTTTGGCCATGTAGTCCCAATCTACCCATTGAGCCTGGGCGACTGGGGTCTTCATCTTTAGGTACACTAAGCGGTAGTAATCGCAGTGGAAGTCACACCAAAACCTAGGGTCGGTTGTGTCTTCTCATAGTCATAGATGTTGTCCATCCTCAGCCTTCTTGCCTTCTCAGCCCCCTTCCCTTTGAATACAAATGTCGGATTGTTGGGCTGCCGGTTTGGATCTCTAGCAGGAGTAGCCATCTTCAAGGGGCCGATGGGCTTCGATTGCCCTTTCTCCTAGATTACTATCCCTCCTGCCCTGTTTGTCTGTGCTTTGACAGTTGCCTTTTTGTTCTTGGGCTCCTCAGGAAGTGGAGTCTTGCCCTTCTTCAGATCACGAGGAACCCTACCCTCAGATTCCTTCTCCTTTTCCCGCTCTTTATCTCCCAAAGTGACCAGCCTCTTCCTCTTGGGCTCTAAGGCACTAGCAGCTTGGGAGCTTTGTCCTTCATGTTCGGCCCTTTTCTTTCTTCGTTGATCCTTCAAGGATTCTTCAACGGCTTGGGCAATTTGTGCCTCCTCGTCAAGATCATGTTTCTTCTTTGTTCTTGCCTCTCGACGGACGGCTTCTTTAGCCGCTTGGGCCTCCTTTGCCACCCTCTCTTCGAAAATGCGCTGATGAAGGGCTTGTCGAGCCTCCTCGGCCGTGGGACTTGGCAGAGGAGAACTTTGTTCGGAGTCCGACATATTGCCTGAGAAACAATAGATAAGAGGTCAAGAGAGTGGAATATTGTGAAGGAATTCACTAAAAATGGCTAAAGTTGGAGTTTGTCCTGTGTAAACCGGACTTGTTTGTTAAAGGGCCGGACTAGTCCGCCCAAGAACGGACTTGTCCGCCCGAACCCGGACTAGTCCGGGTTATACAAGAAGAACCCTAACCCTAACAATTTTTCGCAAAAACATCGAATTAAGTTGCAATGCTCCTAGGCTACGATCGCATTGACACTAGGACCGGCATTTGTGAAGAGGTTTCTAGCAAAAGACCTAAGAATGAAGAAAAGAAAGGATTTTTGGTTAGGTCAAGAATACCTCTTCAAAACTTCAAATGTGATGAAATCGAAGTTGAAGCTTGAGCAACGAAGCACGAGGAAGGATTTCCGCACTCCTTAGGGCTCCAATCCGTGGATTTGACGAGATTTTTGGTGAAGGAAAGCGAAAATCGCCAATTGGGAGTGTTTTCGGCTTGAGAGTTGAAAGTGAGAGTGTGAAGGGTGAGAGAGGGGTCTGGCCTCCCCTGGGAGGTTAAGTCCCCAAGGGCCGGACTAGTCTGGCCTGGTGCCCGGACAAGTCCCGTTGGCGGACCAGAGCCGGACTTCTCTAGGGCCGGACTTGTCCGGCCTCCCAGGCGGACTAGTCCGGTTTGGACTTGTCCGCTGAGAAGTCCGACCTTGACAGCCCGGACTTGTCCGTCCAATAGGAGGACTAGTCCGGCTTTATGCTGAAATTCATATAGTTTGAATTTTAGCTCAAGAACATGATCCTTTTTGGACAAGTTTTTGCAAATATCTTTGGCAAACATGGTCAGTAAGCATACATCAAACAAACAATGACCATATTTGACAAGGAATTCTTTTGAACATAGTTTTCATAGAGTAAAAGGGATTAGGGTAGTATGTTCAAAACATGCGAATTTTTGAAGTTTATAAGCAACAACCAGATGTGCACGCCTCAAGCAATGTTTCGAGAAACTAAGATATTCAGTTCACTCCTTAGGTCACAAAAGCGTTTCTCATCAAGGGGTTTTGTGAAGATGTCCGCCAATTGCTTCTCACTCCTAACATGAGAGATAACGATATCTCCCTTGATAAGTGATCTCGCAGGAAATGGTGACGGATATCAATGTGTTTGGTTCTAGAATGCTCCACGGGATTGTGAGCAATCTTGATGGCACTCGCATTGTCACATAAGAGTGGAATATGGCTCAAAGTGTAACCATAGTCCCTAAGAGTTTGTCGCATCCATAGGAGTTGTGCACAACAACTCTCGGCTGCGACGTACTCCGCTTCGGCTGTGGATAAGGCAATGGAGTTTTGTTTCTTTGAAGGCCACGAGACCAAGGACCTACCAAGGAGTTGACAAGTCCCTGACGTGCTCTTCCTATCTACCTTACAACCGGCATAGTCGGCATCGGAGTATCCAATGAGATTGAACTTGGATCCTTTGGGATACCAAAGTACTAGGTTAGCAGTGTGAACCAAATATCTAAGAATCCGCTTAACGGTCGTCAAGTGACACTCCTTAGGAGCGGATTGGAACCATGCACACATACATACACTAAGCATTATGTCGGGCCTAGATGCAAAAAGGTAAAGCAAATGGCCTATCATGGAACGAAATACCTTTTGGTCCACACTTGGACCATCTTCATTGAGGTCAAGATGTTCGTTGGTTCCCATGGGAGTCTTGATGGGTTTGGCTTTGTCCATGTCGAACCTTTTAAGTATGTCTTGAGTATATTTGGTTTGACTTATGAACGTTCCTTCCTTGAGTTGTTTGACTTGGAATCCTAGGAAGAACTTCAATTTTCCCATCATTGACATCTTGAACCTTTCGGTCATTATCTTTGAAAACTCATCACAAAAAGCTTTGTTAGTAGAACCATATATAATGTCACTGACATATATTTGGCACACAAATAAATCATCGTTAAAATGCTTAGTGAAGAGTGTATAGTCGGCTTTTCCTATCGTAAAACCATTTTTAATAAGGAAGTTTTTAAGACACTCATACCAAGCTCTAGGTGCTTGTTTGAGGCCATAGAGGGCTTTTCGAAGTTTAAAGACATGGTTAGGATACTTAACGTCCTCAAATCTGGGTGGTTGCTCCATGTACACTTCCTCCTTGATTGGACCGTTGAGGAAAGCGCTTTTCACATCCATTTGGTATAGCTTGAAATAATGGTGAGTAGCAAAAGCAAGCAAGATACAAATTGATTCAAGCCTAGCTACGCAAGCAAAAGTGTCATCATAATTCAAACCTTCTAATTGTGCATATCCCTTTGCAACAAGTCTTGCCTTGTTTCTTGTTACAACCCCATACTCGTCTTGCTTGTTGCAGAATACCCATTTGGTTCCCAAAACGTTTGCGTTGGGTCGCTTCACGAGTTCCCACACTTGATTTCTTTCAAAATTATTGAGTTCCTCTTGCATGGCTACCACCCAATCCGGATCTTGTAGTGCTTCTTCTACCTTGCAGGGCTCCAAAGAGGAAACAAAAGAGTAATGTTCACAAAAGTTAGCCATTCGACAGTGAGTGTTCACCCCTTTGGAGATATCTCCTAGTATGTTGTCGACAGGATGATCCCGTTGAACACTTTGGTGCACTCTTGGATGAGGTGGTTGAATCTTTGATCTTCATCTTCATTGTCGCTCTTTTCTTCGTCTCCCCCCTGATCCAATCCTCCTTCTTGACTTTGATTGTTTTGACCTTATTGAGGTTGGCCTTGCTCATCTTGAGCTTGATCATGGAAGGGAGACATGTCTTCATTTTTTTGGATGATCATTTGAGTCTTGAGGATGTTTTTGAGGAAAAATGTCTCCCAGTGCCATTCTTTTAAGTGCTTCTTGTAGAGCCTCTTCTCTATCTAGCACACTTTGATCAACTTGCTCCACTTTGGAGCCATTAGTCTCATCAAACACTACGTCTCTTGCTATTTCAACAATTCCGGAGGATTTGTTGAAGACACGATAGGCGTAGGTGTTTGAGTCATAACCAAGCAAGAAACCTACCGGTTAGAAGTTCTTAAGATGTCTTCTTCAAAAGTCGACGAAGATACAACTGGTTTATGCCATGGCACGCGGTGTTAACCACTTCCGCCCAAAACCGGTCTGACGTCTTATACTCATCAAGCATGGTTCTTGCCATCTCAATAAGAGTTCTATTCTTCCTTTCAGCCACCCTGTTTTGTTGAGGGGAGTAGGGGGCTGAAAACTGATGCTTGATGCCTTCTTCATCCAGGTATTCTTCCACTTGAGTGTTCTTGAACTCGGTGCCATTATCGCTCCTTATGTTCTTGATTTTTAAGGAGAACCCGTTTTGAGCTCTTCTCAAGAAATTCTTGAGCACACTTTGAGTTTCGCCTTTGTCATGCAAAAAGAACACCTAAGTGAAACGAGAATAATCATCTACAACAACAAGATCATATTTGTTACCGCCAATTCTTATGCAGGCGATTGGACCGAAGAGGTCCATGTGAAGTAGCTCCAAAGGTCTTGTAGTCGTCATGACATTTTTGGATGGATGTTGAGCTCCAACTTGCTTTCCGTCTTGACAAGCACTACATGGCCTGTCCTTATCAAAAACAACATTTTTCAAGCCTCAAATGTGTTCTCCCTTGAGAAGTTTTTGCAAGTTCCTCATCCCAACATGGGCTAGCGGTTTGTACCAAAGCCATCCCATGTTGGTCTTTGCCATTAAGCACGTGTAAAGTTGAGCTTTATCAGTGGTGAAATCCACAAGATAAAGCTTTCCCTTGTGACACCCTCATTTTTGGTTTCTGCATATATTCATGTTTCATGTAGAGAAAACATTTTAAAAGAAGTGGGAACAGAGAAAGAATCAAAAAGATATCCAAAAACAGCAAATTCTAGTTCACCAAGAGCGCCGAAGACAACTCTCGTGGCCCGCTGGCCACGTGGCGCCTTCGGAGCTCATCTCCGCAAATGGGGAGAGGTCCACCGCTAAACTGGCTACGTGGCGGGCTCGGGGCTCATCCCCGCAAAGGGGGAGAGGTCTGACCCCGTGGGACACGTGTTGCCCCCGGAGCTAGCCTCTGCGGAGAAGCAAGGCCAGCCCGCAGGACACGTGTCACCTTCGGAGCTAGTCACCGCGGAAATCAGAGGACCAGTCACGCGGGATACTTATCGATCTCAGAGCTCACCTCTGAGAAGTCCAGTTCTAGTGGACGCGTGTCACCACCGGAGCTTATCTTCGGGAGGACCGCCACTGTTGGACACTTGTCAATCTCGGAGCTCGTCTCTGAGAAGAAAGCAAGTTTGGTGCTGTTAGGACACATGGCACACCCGGAGCCACCTCCGAAGAGAGGGAAGGTCCGGCACTGACACGTGGCGTGCTCGGAGCCACCTCTGAATAGAGAGGAGGTCCCGACCACCAGGATACGTGGCGCATGCGGAGCTCACCTCCGAAGGAGAGGGAGGTCTCACTCGCTTGACACGCGGCACAACTGGAGCTCGTCTCGGGGGAAAGGGGAGACCAGGCCCCGGTGGACACGTGAAACTTCCGGAGCTCATCACCATGGAAGTAACGAGTTCTGGAGCGGTTTTTGGATTCTGTACGCATGGAAATACCGGTACGGAGAGGAAACCGACATGAATTCCACAATGTTACCGCACCAAATCAACTAAAGTTAAGTTGTTAAGATTCAATGACAATTTGAATAGGACTCTTATTCGAAGTCCAATCAGATTAGAACTCCTTCTTCCCGATTATAAATAGAACCCAGAACCTTTGGCCTAAACCACGAACTTCTTTTCCTTCTCCTAAGCCGACGACTTAGAGCCCTAGCCCCAACTCGCCGAATAAACCCTTCGCCGGAGTTCAGTCGAGGAAGATCACCGGAAGAGGGCCCCAACAATCTGTCTTGCTAGGAGAAGGACCTCGAGACTAAAAAGAACATAAGGTAGGTCTCCAATACCACCTTACGACATCGTTGCGTTTTCTTTGCATCTGTTCTTTGATTCCTTTCGAACAGAAGCTTTTCGTGAACAGATCACATGTTGATCGGTCTGATCTAGAGTCAAGATCATCGCCACGTCCACATTTGATCCGAACACCCCTGTTCATCATAAAATCCATGCAAACCATGCAAGAACACGTACAAACTGATCTAATAAAAACTGATCATAGGATAGCATGCATATGCATCATCGCATCTAGTTAAAGTTTGTGCATGATATTGATTGTTTTGAATCTTGTATTTTCATGATCGCGTATAGAAGGACAAGCTCAGGGAGCCATTTACGACGAGCTGCCACAACAAGGTTTCAAGATCCAAGAGCAACTGGAACCGCAAGAACAAGGCAAGTGCCCCTTGACCATATTGATCCCATGTTTTGGGAAACTGTTTTGTTTTGCGAAAAGGTGTGTGTGTGCTGAGTCAAACATGATGGGAAACCCTTTTATAGGAGTTTACTATTTTTGGTTAAACCACCCTTGTCGCCAGGGATGTTTATGAGTCAGGTATGGTTTTAATTTTATGCTTCGCTGAGTCCATGGGATTGGGAAGCGAGATGGATGTGTCTAGCTAACTGCACTCATGAGATTTATGAGAAACTGAGGTTGTTAATGAACATGGATAGGAGGGAGATTTAGGCAAGCATGGGTTTGTGAATGAGGTAGAAAGAGATGGTGGTTTACATGCCGTAGATCTAAGGACCGGTTCATGCGAGCACATGCCAGGATAACAGTGCCACCACAAGGCCAAGTATGGGTGCGGCTTAGATGACTAATTAGGTAAGTTGCTAGATTGTTATGGACCGTGGAAGGCGCGGGGAATGGGAGTCGAGTGAGGACTGCCCTGTGAACTGCAGGGCACAAGAGGGGGCCCGTGGGTGGGAGAATTGGAGATTCTAGCCTGCCGGTGAAACCTTAGTGAGTCCATACATCTAGTAACCCCTTTGTAAAGGCTATTTTGTGATCTCTTGGCCATACACCGACGGTTGTGTACTGGTATAATGGAGGTTCTGCAGTCGCCGACGGGTGACAAAATCACAAACTTATGGGTAAAGAGGTGTAAACTCTGCAGAGGCTAAAACTATCATGATAGCCGAGCTTACGGTCACGAGCGCCTGGCCAACTTCCATGATTAGTTAGGTTGGTTATTGGCTATGGTTATTGGTTGTGGTTTTGGATGGTTTGGTTTTGGTTTGGTCTTCGGGACTGTTGAGTCCGGGTGATAAGATTGGTTGCATGAGTGTTGAGTCATGGCAATGAGATTGGTCTTGATGTGAGACGGAGTTGTTTATGAGAAGAAATGGTAGCGAATACGAGATGGTATTCGTGAGATGGTAGCGAATACAAGAAGGTATTCGTGAGCAAGAATGAGGTTGATTAATGTCTGGTTGGGACATGGAAGGTAATGAACATAATGGAGGTATGATTGGTATTTTAATACATGTTGGGATTACATTCACTTAAAGATAGGTTGTTGTTTTATCGTGATTTTTGATAAATAACTTTGCTTTCTGCAATGAGCCTTTTTATAACTACCTTGTTGTGAGCTACATATCATATTTCCCCGCACTTGCTGAGTACATCATTGTACTCAAACTTGCATTAGTATTTCATCATCAGCAACAAGAGAAGATTATTATGAAGACCAAGTGGAGCATTAGGCGTGTAATCTGTCCTCAACCGTGCCTGTGGGGATGGAGTAGAGATGGAGCCGCTGCTGCTTAGAATTCTTTCCGCATTAGTTATAAGACTTCCGCTGTTAGACTAAGACTTTCGCTGTGAGCATGAGTCCAAGACTCATGAAACATTGTAATAAACTCTATTATTCGTGGTTATATATATTCTGAAATTCAGTTTGTGGATGATGTGTATATGTGTGATGAACATCCTGAGCACACATATGCGTCAGTTCTCATTTCCGTGGTTTTTCCACGAAATTGAGGGTGTCACATCCCTTGAGCACGCCCCTAAAGTCAATTGAGTCATTGCTTCTTCTCAAGACAGTCACACCCTCATTAGTGAAAATACAGTTATAACCTTTATCACATAGTTGGGATATGGATAGAAGGTTACAATCAAGGGAGTCAACATGCAAAACATTTGATAGAGTATGATGGGGAGAGATAGCAATTTTACCGGTGCCAAGGATTTTCCCTTGGCTATTGTCCCCAAAGTATATTTCTTCACTTGGATCTTCGTTTTCCTCATATTCCACAAACATCCTTCTCTCTCCGGTCATATGGTTTGTGCATCCACTTTCGAGCACCCATTTTGATCCATCGGAGGAGTATGCCTACAAAATGGAATTATGCCTTACCTTTTGGTACCCAAACGGAGTTAGGTCCTTTCAGGTTAGTCAAGAGGCACTTGGGCACCCACACACAAGGTTTTGGACTCTTTCGGAGTGGCCCAACATACCTAGCATAGATCTTTCCAAATTTGTTTCTCAATAAAACATATGAAGCATTAAAGTCATGGAACAAAGGATCAGGTTCATTTTTAGGCATGTTAGATGAGTTTGCAATGTTCTTTACATTTTCATTGTTGGATGAACCCTCCTTGACAAATACAATCAAGCCTTTCCCATTCTTGGGAGTTTTAGCATGTTGCTTCCACTCTCGAGAGTAGCCAAGACCATCTTTGACGTGTGGAGGTCTTACATTGGTATATGCACTTCGTGCATATGCCAATTTTTCCTTGTCAAAGATCCCACCCTTCGGTGATTGCTTGTTTTGTGCCAATTTGAGTTCATCTTTGAGTTTTAGGATTAAGTTTGAGCACTTGCAAGTTTGAGTTGCTTCGGGAGATTTCTTTGAGGGGGGTGGAATCAGAGAGGAAGAAGGTGCATTGATCTTGAGAGACTCAACTTGTGTTTCAAGGATCTTGTTAACTTTTGTCAAGTTAACAATTTCATCCTTGAGCACAATAGTTGTCTCCTCAAGATTTGAGAAAGTTTCCTTGCTTAGAGCAAGTTCATGCTCAAGTGCCTTGCTTCTTTCCCTTTCAACCTCAAGGAGCTCTTCAAGCTCATGACATCTCTCCTTTTCAAGGATGAGTATGTCTTCTTGACAGTTGATGAGTTCATCCTTCTCAAAGATTTCTTCTGACAACAATCTCATCTTTTTCAAGGTGCTCCTACTTAGATCATTAAGCATGGATTCATTTTCACTACTACTATCAAAGCTATCAAGTGAAGAAGTAGAAGAGGATGGTTTAGATTTAACCTTTCTTCTTCCCTCCTTAGCCATGAGACATGTAGACTTGAAGTCTTCAAGGTTTGGGAAGAGCTTGCTCCTTCCAATGGCAAGTGTTGCTACTTTCTCTTCATCCTCGGAGGATGAGTCTTCATTTGAGTCCCATTCCTTCCCAAGGTGCGCATGTCCTGATGGCTTCTTCTTCTTGAAGAATTTATTCTCTTGGGACGTGCCCTCTCTCTTCTTCTTCCTCTCTTCATATGGGCAGTCCACAATGAAGTATCCATATTAACCACAGTTGTAGCATGCTCTTTTTGTCTTGGGCTTGGATGTTTCCTTGTTCTTGTTCTCATAATGGTTGCTTTCCTTCCTTCTTCTCATCATCCTCTTGAATTTGTTGATGAAGAGCGCCTTTTCTTCATCGGTGTCGAGACCCTCATCATCACTTGCTTCGAAGTCTTGTGATGAGGATGTCGCTTTGAAAGCAACATCTTTCTTCTTTGAGGAAGCAAGCCTTTGGAGGTCGCTGTAGAACATGGCTTCCTTCTCCATCATCTCATTGTTGATGATTCTTCCAAGCACTTCCTCCGGGGTCATTTGAGCATATCCCGGGCTCTCACGGATCATGGAGCAAAGAGCAATGTTTCGAGGCATGAACGCTCGAAGCATCCTCTTCACCACCTCATGATCTGTCCACCGGGTGCATCCATAAGATCGGATCTTGTTGAAGAGGACCTTGAGACGGTTGTACATGTCTTGAGGGGACTCACCATCCATGATGGTGAACCCCCCAAGCTCTCCTTCAATCATCTCGATCTTGGCCTCTCTAATGACTCGGTTCCTATCATGCGCCGTCTTGAGTGTGTCCCATATGTCAATGGCCACTTCCAATCCATCGACTCGGTTGAACTCTTCTCGAGTCAATGATGAGGTGATGACCCCTACTGCTTGAGCATTGCGATGAAGTAGGATGGCTTGCTCCGGGGTAACATCTTCTTCATTTCTTGGAAGATGGACACCTGTTAAGACAATTTGCCACAAGTTAGGGTTTAAGGATATTAGATGCATCTTCATATTATGCTTCCACATTGAGTAATCATTTCCATTGAATTGAGGAGGTTTGCCAAAAGGAATAGATAAGTAATGATTGTTAGAAGTTAATCGTTCATAGTTGAAAGGATATTGGGAGTAGTCCAGTTGACCACTCCTTTCTTGATCCTTCGGCTTCATCTTCTCTTTACTTGAGTGACCTAGCTTCTCGCGAAGTCGTGCCTTGAGCTGGCGAACTTCTTCATCGTCACTTGAGTGGTCTTTCAGCACATCAGCGTCCTTTTTCTTGTCATATATGTTTTTGCCTTGTGACGTCAGCGGAATCTCGTATCCCTCATCTCCGGCCATCTTCTCTCTGAGTGGTTAGACTCTTGATGGAGAGACCTGCTCTGATACCAATTGAAATTATCTAGAGGGGGTGAATAGGCTAAAATGCCTGAAATGACTTAATTAAACAAGATTAGACCACAAGGGTCGGACTAGTCTGGCTCAGGGGCGGACTAGTCCGGTCAGCTTGTTGAAAAACCTAAAAGGGGCCGGACTAGTCTGGCTCAGGGGCGGACTAGTCTGGTCAAACTGTTGGAAAGACCTAAAACTTGATTTTTATGGGTTTTTCTTCAGATTTTAGTTTAACTAGGTGTGGATAAACCAACTAGCAATCCTATACGACAAGTGTGATAGAATATTAAGATAGATTGCAGGATTGTAATGATGTATACTCTAATAGCGAAATAATCAAAATAAACCCTAAGCAATCTTGATGTTCAAAAAATGTAAATGCAAGAGAGATGCCAAGAGATTTTTCCCGAGGTCCGATTCCAGTCAGGAATCTACGTCCCCGTTGAGGAGTCCACAAAGGACCGGGTCTAACAACCCTTTCCTCACCAAGTCGCCACTAAGGCCAACCCGGTTCTTCACTATCTCTGGGCTGAACTTACAAAGTTTTGGGGCTGCTCACAATCTGAGGCTCCCACTTGATCACTTCCACAAACTTCACAGATCTCACAAGCCACAGATCACACTAAGTGCACGAGATCACTCCAAGAGCCTAAACGCGAAGTTCTTCCTTCTCCTCTTCTCACACACCCAAATTCACTCAAGATTTGATTCAAGAGGGTGAGTAGGCAATGGAGAAGGCTTGGAGAGGCTCTTTGAAGGTTGTGGTGGTGCTAGGGTTCCAGGTGGTTTTAAATGAAGTCGGGGCATCTCCTTTTATAGAAGTCCTGAAGCCAACCGTTGCCACCTACCAAAAGTCCGGACTAGTCCGCCTCAAACCGGACTAGTCCGATCTTACATAGGAACACTTTGTCCGGGTGAGAACAGACAGTCTGAGGGACCCGGACTAGTCCGGTCACTCAGGAGGACAAGTCCGGCCCACCAAGACTTAGCCGTGGGAGCTCTCATCTCACAATCATGCGGACTAGTTCGCCTCAGAACGGACTAGCCCGAACTCACTCAGGGACTCTTTTTCCGGGTGAAACCGTACAAGTCTGGCTAGCCTGGACTAGTCCGGCCCCTAAGGCAGACAAGTCCGGTCTACCAGGACTTAGTCCCAAAATACTCTTTTCAACAGAGAAACGGACTAATCCGTCCCAAAACGGACAAGTCCGAACTCAGTCAGGAACTCTTAGTCCGCCCTAAAACGGGCTAATCCGTGGGGCTTCCGGACTAGTCCGGCCTCTGTCCTGGACAAGTCCGGCCTGTCCAACTTTACCTCTCTACCACTCTCCACTAAGGATTTGACACTTCTAACGCTTTGAGATCTCTTCTATAATCTCAATGCACTTGACACACACATTCTCACTTTTACACGGCTAGCCTACTAAAGACGCAAGTGAAACCCTAATTTCTACTCTTCGAGTCTTCGATGCCGTTCTTCATCTTTTTCCTTTTTAAGAGTTTAGGTGTCCGCCTTGGAAATATCTTGTGATTATGATCATCTCAGCTCATTAGTCTCTTAATTTATCGTCATCAATCATCCAAAACCCACGGGGATACCTAGATGCACTTACAGGTTCTATTGTTGTTTACATGCTCATTATTTTGGACATTAGGGAATGAGATGAACTGTGTTATATATTTTATGCTATTCATCATATATTAGTGAGATACAAGTCATTAAAAATCACATCTGAATAAAACTGGAAGCACTGTCTTTGTTTAAAATTTATGATGTACAATATGATCTGCTTGCGAACACCACAAATGTGTTGTGCAAGTTTAAATATCACAATTTACATTCAGTCTCTACTGCAACTTCATTTCTCTGAATTGATTGATCATGTGTCCAGCTAATGTTTGCCACCACATTCAGCCTCTCAATTGTGATCCTTTATTCTGCTAGAATTTGAAGGAATTCTAATCCTATGGTTATTTTATGTTTTCTTTCAGAACTGTACTTATTTCTTACTCATTGCTCTACAAATCTGAAACAAGTGATACCAGCTGAACTTTTGGATAACTAAATACTACAAGTAAGTCATATAACATTATTTTTTTCCTTTTGCATTTTGTCTCATCTTGTAGATTTACTATGTTGTAGGGATATTATACAATGAGTTCTAGAAATGAGTTAATAAGGAAATTTATGGAGGAAGAGGATGATGAGTTGTTTTTTGTGTTAGTTCCAACTTTATATTCATGGATTCATACTGAAAAAAGGCCGGTGCACACTTCTTGTCGTAGTGGCGGAGAAAAAGTTAGACAAATCTTGGATGGACATGAGAATTGGTGTAAAGTTGAGTTTCAAATGGAGCCAAAGATCTTTAGAGCCGTAGCAAGTTATCTTAGAAGGGAACAATTATTGCATGAAACCTCAAAAATTAGCTTTGAGGAGCAACTTGGGATTTTCATGTATATGATATCTCAAAATGCTAGCAGTGGGATCTTACAAAAAGAACTCCAACACAGCGGTGAAACAATCGATAGGAAGATAAATGAGTTTTTTATATAATTCCTACTATAACTCAAAGATTTGTGAAGCTCCCAAGTCTAGATCAACCCCATGTGAAAATTGTGTCGAACCCTAGGTTTTGGCCATATTTTCAGAATTGCATTGGTGCAATTGGTGGTACACACATCCCCTAAACATTATTGTGTCCAGATCACACAACCCCTCGTAGTCACTAGTCACTTTACACTTTTGTCAAGATGAGGTCCACACCAAACTGGTATGTCGATGTTGACACCTTTCGGTATATGTACACCACCAGATGTTAATCCAACATTTTGTTTTTGTTGTTCTTTAGCTGTCTCAATGACCAGCGAACATATTCATTTCCTGTGTTGTTTTGTTTCTTATATTTGTTGGACCTACAGTAGTGTTGTGTTTCTAGAAATGCTACAACAGTGTTATGACATGCCTTGTTTATCTCTTTAATGTGGTTCCAGATTCCTTGTGAACATGCTTTTTATTTGACATGTGCAAGAATTGATTCTACTATTATCTGTAAGCACTCTAGTTCCTGAACCTTTTTTAATTCTCTGTTCTCTCACTCTCATTTTCTTGGTTGTCATTTTTTTAATACCGATTTTTGCAATTTAGATGTTATCTCTATCCCTATGAGTGGTGTTTATTCACCTTACTGGTATGCTGAATTCAATTTTTCCTTGGTGGCAAATGCAACATGAAATGTTCACTTAGTAATTCTGTAATTTTCTTCTGATTTCAGCTGTCCAGAAGTTGCGGGATCCTAATCACTTATCTTCATGAATGTGCTATCAGTCACCTTACATGTCTATCTTGAGATTTGTTCACTTATTTATGAAAATGACGTACGCATGATGGATCTAGAATTTTCTTTATGAGATTGTAGTACTTATTATGGCTCTTGCTACAGATATGTATGTTACTGATTTTTTTAATGAAGTGATAGATTGAAGCAAGCATTGACAAATTATAGGTTTATTCGGTGTTTGTGGCCACCTTGCCATGTGTGTAATGATGGTCTAATCACTTTCTGAATGTGTAGTAATGTTCATTTCACTCCTACAATTTATTTTTCTGAGTTTTACATGATTTTTTCAGATTTTTTAAGACTATTTTTATATTTGGGGATTTCACCCTTATTCCCAAATAGACACAGAGAACATAAATCCTGGGTAAGAATTCCACCCAGGGACAGAAAAAATGCCCCTGAGGATTTGCTGCCCTGCGTTTTCCTTCCGGAGCTACCAAACGAAGCCTGAGTGTTATGTGTAAACAAGATTCATGTAAATTTTGTCGGCTTATTACTTCATTTTTCTGGTGAGAGTTGGTGCAAGGTGATAAACCGACACGGTACAGCTGGGCTAACGAGTCAGCCTCTCACAGCTTGGATCGTGTCCCATTTATCTTGGATATTTCCTAGCCCAAATTAGGGCCCGTGTGATGTGTGTGGCAGTGGGCCGACCATTGTCGGTTGCTTTATATTGTGGCATAGTAGACCAATGCCGGCTGTTTACAAAAAGGGAGGTCTCAAAGTCTTCGACATGCTCTGGCTAGAAGAAAGCTGAATCTATATAAATATATTGGCATATCTAATATAAATGATATTTATGGTACTAACATGCTAAATGCATTTATGATCATCAAATTCATTATGGTAGATAGACCATGATTAAAGATAGTGGAAGGCTCATGTATCATTTAAATAGAATATAATGGATCACAATTAGGAGGACCTTTCATTTAAATGATATGTGTGTCTTTCACCATCTCTAATCATGACCTCTCGTGATGTATCTAATAATCAAGTATGATTGTTACTATGTTAATACCACTAAAATCATGTACACTAGATATTCCCCTATTACTAATATGACAACATGTACATACAAAAAGGCTTAGATAAATAGGTGAAAATCATACCTAATAAACATGAGTTCCACTGCTCTCTAGTGTCTACTAACCAGAACGGTCTGCAACAATAGACCCCACAAAATACTACCTGATGCTCGTTTGCTGCTGGTACACGGCACTTATCTCTTTTTTTAAGGAAATACACCCTTTTAGGGTCTTTATTATTAAATAAAATAATCTTATAAAGTTCAGTATAAGGTGAAAACACATTTTGCATTAGGTAACTATTATATTGAATAAAGTTTGTACAAGTAAAATTAGAGGCATCAATATCTTGATATATATATATATATATATATATATATATATATATATATATATATATATATAGCATTCCTAGCTAGGCCATTAGCAATAAATTTGTATTTTATCTGGATAAGAGAAAGCTCTAAGAAATATTTTTGAATTTCCTTGGATTTCTTTAATGGATGGGCCTGAATCTTCAATGAGGAAGACCCTTTTGTGATTGCATTAAAATAGAAATTAGGCTTAAATTATCTGATTTGAAGGTTTCCTTCTTTAACCTACAACAGTTCTAGTACATGGAGCCCAAATAATAGCCTAAGAGGATATTCGACACTAATTGTTATTGCTTGAATTTGCAAAGTCCAATCTGTATTACATCCAGAATGTATAATTTGAACTCCATGTCCTCCCATTTTTACTGGAACAAATGAAGCATCTGACTTGCAATAAAAGCCATCATTGGAATGCGAGGGCCACACCAGCCTCGACTAGCCCGGATCACGCTGAGAGATGCTGCGTTGCACAGCACCGAATAACGCACATAAAAGATACAAAGCGGAAGCAAAAGTTTTATTACATAAAAGAGTTTATAAACATGTTTACAACAAAATACGTTCAGTCCACACTCACGGGCGTAGAATAAGCACAGAGTTCACGTTCAGCCCCTGAATGTGTTCCCACTAGCACGCACACACACTAACATGGTGGTGTGAACGACTCCCTTTCGACGGGGTTGCCCTCTTGGGGGTCCGTCTCCTCCTCGGGAGTCTCCTCCTCATAACACCCTGCCAAAGTTTCAAACACAAGTAGTGAGCACGATGGCTCAGCAAGACTCACCCGTCTTTCCTATACATGAAACTTATACATGCTGGATTACAGTGTAAATGGGAATGTAAGTTGCAAAGGACATGCCTAAATAGTTGAACTTTACTTTCAAGTTCTAGCACAAGTGGTGGAAGAACCTCGTGCTAAGGCACATAAGAGAGCCGCAATCAAACAAGAAACACATTTATGTCATGTGCTTTGCCCAAGGTTGAAAAGAACTTTAATTAGCTCTAAACTACATCAATCATTAGCAACCAAGGTATAGCTTTCAATCAGCAACTTTTAAACATGACTCTAGCCTGTTCTTTCTACGTCACGGTACAGTGAACAAGTGGTACTCACTGAACCGGAGGGATGGTGATTATAATCGATTTACACCTGCAGGATTACCCGAATAACCCGTCATGTACTCCCGTACTCGATGTTGCCTACAGCAACCATCACGGATATCGTATGCAACTACCTTTCATCCGTCAGCCAAATGTTGAACCGATCCCATCGTCCCGAGCAAGAGGTCTCTATGCACGCATCTGCAGTGCCGCTAGCCGATTTACACCTCAAGCTCTCAACCTACCCTCTGAACGACGAGCTATGCCTCAACACATAGCTACCCGAATTACATCGGTTTCCCGGTTCCCATATATCCGGTAGGTCTTCGGTATTGTTCTAGCTTGTTCAACAGGCCCGCACACGACTCGGTCCTCAATCGACACAAGCAGAGTTGTGGCACCCAGCCCCCAAAGTTCTGCTGCTCTTACTCTCCGCTCAGTTGGAACACCCCAAAATCCTGTTAAGAGGGGAATTTAAAAATTTTTTGGTTGTGTTGCATGTATTGCAAAAATTTAAATTCAAACTGGAATTCAATTTAAACTCAAAACAGAAAAGAAATAGAAAAAGAAAAAGGAAAACAGAAAAAAACCGGCCAGTGGGCCGAAACCCACCAGCCGGCCCACCCAATCCCGCGCCAGCCCGCAGCCGCGCGCGCCCCTTCTTCCCACTGACATGCGGAGCCCACCAGTCTTTCTTCCTCCTCGTGCTCGCGCCCGCGCTCGGCCGGACTCTCTCACCCCGAATCAAAACCGACCGGAAAATCTCGCGTATCCCAGCCGACTTCCGGACCCCGAAAACTCCAGCTCGATCTAAACCAACCCGCCGCCCTCCCCCCGTCTGTAAAAACCCCGGCATCGTCCCGTTTTCCCCACGATCTGCCGATTTTCTCTCCGGTGAGAACCCGAGCCCCTCCGGCGAATTCTGCCCGATCTACGCTTGGGAATTCCGATCTAACTCGCTGGTCTTGATCCACCGCCTCCGGGGAACCTTGCAGGTGCAGAAAACTCGGTGATTTGCGGTTCAAACACAGCGCCGACGAGCCTCGCCGTGAATTCACCTCGAACCTCGTCGCCGATCGCCTTCCAGGACCTCCGAGCTCAAGAAAACCCCCGAAGTGAGATCCCCGACCTCCCCTCTACCGATCTATGCCATAAAATCACAGTTCTAGGAAGAATTTACGAAGATCCGAAACTCTCCGGCGAGATCGCCGCTTCCCGCCGCCGTGCGCCGCCGGGCAGCGCCGCCCGCGCTCGATCAGAGCGACGTGGCCGCTTGTGCGCCGTTTATTTTAAATCGCACGGTAGAGTTTAAATCCCCACGTACCGGTTCGACATTATAATCTCAGCCGTCTGTTTTAAATCGGACGGTCCACGTCAGCCCCGCGTTATAAAGGCTGGAATTCTTACGCGCTACCCCCTGGGGTTCTCGGAAAATAAGAGCTAGCACCGAAAACTTCTGATCTATCCCCTGGAACTTCAGAAAATCATGTAAATCCATTTAAAAATCAGTTTTAGCCCCTAGACTTAATAAAAATTAGGAAAAAAACCCTCTGTTATGTGTAGCTAGACCGCTGAAAATTCTTAAAATAATATTATAGACCCTGTAGTGGGGTGAGTTTACCTTTTTAACCCTATTTGATATTAAATTTAGGAAATTGAATATGTGGTTAGTATTTAAAAATTTACAAGATGGGACAAACATATTGTCAATTCAAATTAAAAACTTTCCTAGTACTTGGAAAACTTTGGAGTGAGATAAAAATAGATTTTTGGCTGTAATGAATTTGTTTAATAAATTATTCACTTTTATTAGTAATAGGGACACATTTTTAAGTGGAGAATAATTCTGAAAATTGGAAAAAAAATAAATGTAAAATAGTTTACATCAGAGGAAAAGATCAAAAATATATTATTAACTATTTTGGATCAGAACCTATTCTGTTTAGATGATGTGTCTTACTATTTTCATAATAAAGTACACATTTAGGCATAGGAAGTAAATTTGAAAATATAGCAAGCTAGGTATAAATAATTAGAAAATGATAAATGAAGTTTCCAAAATCCAAAGAAATTCAGTTTAGGGTTGGTAGAAGTTCTGAAGACACATATGGAGTAGGAAAATACCTTTCATGCATACTTGGTAGCTAAAAGGTGTAGTAATTGAATATAAGGAATTTATTTAAATTGGAAACTCATATATATAGTGTAAAGGTCCCAAAAATGTGAATACAAGGAAACATGAGTTTGCACAAATGTTGGAGTCATGTGTATGAAAAAGGGGCTTAGTTGGAACTTTTTCCCACATATGATGACATAGGTGAGATTTCTTCTAAACAAACTTAGGGTTACTGCATGGATGGACCTCATGTAGATTAAAACCCCAGAAATGAAGGGCTCAAGTGCAAGGGAAGGGTTTAAAAATCAGTGATGAACTAAATGTAGATTCAAACTTCAAGTGAGGGGAAGACACAATGGAAATTCAAAACTGTTTGTGTCCAAACTATTGTTTGCAGCAGCTAACACAAGAATCAAGTGGCATATTTCGATTCCTTAGGTCCAAATTAGTGGGGAGGCAAAGTTTCATTAATTTTTGAAAAGATTTGCTGCCCATTTTTCCAAAGGGAGTCAAATGTGCAAAGAATTCAAATGAACATTTGAATTTGCATGGAATTTGTCCAAACTTGTCAAATGAGCTCAGTTTCCAATTTTCAAACAATTGGGTTGGATAATTGTCAAACTTTAGAGATATTTTGAGGAAAAGAGGTACTGAATTGTGGGGCCCACATGTCATAGGAAAGAGTAGACTTAACACTTAAGTTTTCTCTCTGTTCCTCACTCCACCGGGGTTTCACCCGCGGGCGACACCGAGCGACCGCCCCCGTCGACCGAGGCTCCACCTCCTGTTCCAGCTAGCGCCGACCTGATCTTTACCCCGGGACCAGCTGCAGCACGTTGCCATCTTCGTTTTGATCGCGCGCTGGCTGTTCCTCTCACGCGCAAACAGCAACCCGCGCTCACCGCCGCACTCCTTTCTCCCCGATCGCCAGCCCCAACCAAGCCTCGGTTGTGCGCGCCGGCAGTACAGAAAAGCAGCGCCTGCGCCTGCTCTACCACACCAGCCCCACAACACCGAAGGCCCTAGCCTGTGGCGCGCACAATTCGGCAAACAGCGCCGAGAAACAGAGCTGTCCGGCGGAGAACCGGAGCTGGTCTCACGTGGACAGCCCAACCGAGAGCTTCTCAGGCCCGAGCTAGAGCACCCTTGGATGCGCTGGGAGCCCCTGATGCTCGTCCCCGAAGCTCAAGCCATGAGATGATCTACCGGGGCTCGAATTTGGGAAAAGATCATCGTCGGGCACCATCCGACCTTCTGATACGGTAATACCAAATTCGATCGTCCCTCTCGTTCTTAGGCCATGAAACCTTGCACACAGGACCACCACTAACCGGCGATCAGTAGTCCTTCACAACCCTAGTTGGAAAGATGCACATAGACCGCATGAAATCCAGAATTTCCGACCTCAAACGCGGAGGAGGTTTCGGGTGCACGGTGAGACACCATTAGCCGCCGGTCCCGAGCAGTTTTGAGGCTAGGTCGAGCATCCCCATGGTCCACTGGTGCTGTAGCACCGTTCCACCGAGGTCTGGGCAGGCTAGGATGACCGGGCGACGTCGCCGAACCGGTCCAGAGCCGCCGCGCCGTGGCCAGCTAGGTTAGAGCCATCGCCGGCCGGGGAAGAGGGTTCCATCGTGTTCAGCATGTGAAATTAGACCCTAGCGGCGAGGGAGGGCTCGGGGATGGCCGGGAGGCCAGAATCCGTCGAACTCCGGTGAGCCCGGCGGCGCGCGGGCGCGGGTGGCCGGAGGTAGAAGACGACCCGGTGGGTCCCGCCCGTCAGCGACGGTTTTTCAGATATCTGATCGGCTGTGGCGCAGGGATCGCGTGTGGCGGCGCGGGAAATACCCTGTAGCCCGTGTGGCTTGCCTCAGCGAGTGACACCTGTCCCCGGACCAACAGCCAGTATTTGAACATTTTGGGGAATTTCAGTTTTCAGTTCAAACTTTGAATAGCTACAACTTTGGGTAGGAGAATCCAAAAATTGTGAAACAAATTTTGTTGGATTCCTCTGATAGATTACTATCCAAATGTAGAACCCAATTTGTATGAAAACCTTTATTTAATTCTGTAAAATTATTTAAAGCTTTTTAGCAAAAGAATTTTAGAGGGAATTTGGTTAATCCAAAAATCCTCAACTTTTGCCAGAATAGTCTTTAGGGTATTTGTGAACACCTGTAAAAGTTTCAACTCATTTGTAGTTGATTTAGTTAGGTTAATTCTGATTTTAAATTTCTGTATTCAAATGAATACAGAAACATTTTCAGAGAATTTCCAAAAACTTGGAAATTCAGTTCTAGCCATTCCTTAGCTCCAAAAATCCTAGGAAAATTCAGGCATACTCCCTGAGCCATGTATGAAATTAGAGTTCACTTGAATTTGCATGAAAGTGCAAGTTTAATCAGAATTAATTCCTTTATGCCTAAATGCTTAGGGAATTGTTCTGGGTGACCTAATCAGTGAAACATTCTGAATTTTGGTCCAGAGGGCTTTCTTGTGACAAGGAACTCAAAAGAAAATTTCCAGCTCCATTGAAGCCCTGGATCATGGTGTCCTGTTCAATCTCATTAGTTAATCCTCACCCAAGTGATGAAATCCCACTCATCACTTGATCCTAGTGCTTAAATACAAACCCAAACCACTAGCACCAGTTTCATTTTAAATTCTTAAACAGAGTTCCAGTTTTGAAAATTGTTGTTAGAACTTGTAGAAAAGTTTTACAATTAAACATATGTGCATATGCATTATGTGTAGCATCTACGTGAAGGACTTGAAGTCATTGGAGTAGAGATCAAGGGAGGAAGGCAAGAGATCAAGTCAAGTGGTCGTCACTAACTGCATATATATATAAGTCACCTGCAAAACAAAGGCAAGCCCCGGTTTGCATCAAATTTACAAGTTTTTATTTGTATTCACTTCATACGTCTAGCATTATATTTATTGCATTACGTCTAGATGGTATGAAACCCCAAATGCAAGACCCAGAAAACCCTGGAGTTTAATGTAGGATATGTTATGAAGTAATTATAACTGCTGATCTCAACAAAAGTGGATTAAAAGAAGCAAACCTCGAGTGGGCAGATTCCTACTCGTGAACAGGGATTTAGGGGGATCAATCGGAAGAGTTGGGAATTGATCCTCATAGTGGGAATGGAGACCGGGCAGTGGATGGAAGGTCAAGGACGTGGTCCTGTGAGCCTAGTCTATGTCTGAGTCGATTAAGGCCCGTTTTCGTGTGCGGCCCGTTGGGCAAGTTTGAGTTGTGTACCGGATGCATACTGGATATATGGGACCTAGGAAACCGATGTAACATGTTAACCTGGGTGTCGAGGCATACCTCACCGTCTGATGCCGATGCTGAAAGGATAGAGAAGTCTGCTCTACGAGGGTTTGCCGTAGAGAGACTTAATCCCAGTCGGTGGGACCGGTTCGACATTTGGGTGTCGTGTGAAAGGTTGCCACGTACGACGTCAGTGACGGTTGCTGTGTGCAACGTCGAGTACGGGCGTACGTGTCGTGTCAGCCGGGTGTTTTTGATTGCAATCACCGTCGCTCGCGGTAGTGAGCATACTTGTTCTCTGCGTCGTGACGTAGTAATAAACTGGGAAAAGTTAATAATGCTTCGTGGGTAATCCTCATAATGGAGATGAGGAATGATCAACACTCCACTAAATTTAATTTCCACCTTGGGCTAGAAGCGTCGAGGCAAAGCGTTTCTTGTTTGATTGTGGAGTCTCGACGTTGATGGCGCAAGGTCTGTATGAGTCTAGGGTAGTTCACTAAAGTTACTTTCACCTCGGGCAAGTGACATCGAGATGAAGCGTTTCTTGTTTGATTGTGGAGTCTCGATGTAAGTTGCGCGAGGTCTATAAAAGTTGATTAAAACTGGAAGTAAGGACTCTCCTTTAGCTCAAGTTCATCGTTTATGCAAAATGCTATAATCAGCCCTCTATTTCTATCATGTAGAGTTTCATGACTAGGGTGATGGGTCAGTCTTGCTGAGCTTCGTGCTCACAGATACTGCATAAGTTGTTTTGCAGGTAATAACTGTACGCTGAGATGTACGGGTACCTGATGAGACTCGGAGCTCTCCGAGGGATGAACTCAGCGTAACCCCTGCCGCTGCTATTATGACAGTGTTGCTAGCGAGAAGGGTCCGCGGGCTGGACACCTTCTCTGTTGCCTAGCGTAGATATGAGACGTGAGTTGTAATAGTCTTCCGCTGTAGTTTATTTTGAGAAGTATTTGTAAAATCAACACTTTGTAAGCTTCCGCTTGTTTTATGTAATATGATGCTTTATTATGTGTGCTGTTGGGTGCCGCATCGCACGGCACCACCCAATGCGATTCCTGGGCGAGGTGTCCCGTCCCCGTGAGTGATCGGGACGGCGGGGTCCTCACAGCGTGGTATCAGAGCCGCATTGGTAATAGCACACGGAATAAGGATCGTATTACGACAAAAACTTAGGATACGGTGAGGAAACGGTATTAGGCCCACATAAGGACTATAGTAGTATAGTTACTT
The DNA here is from genome assembly GCA_030760725.1 of Neostapfia colusana. Classification (NCBI taxonomy): domain Eukaryota; kingdom Viridiplantae; phylum Streptophyta; class Magnoliopsida; order Poales; family Poaceae; genus Neostapfia; species Neostapfia colusana. The sequence continues at coordinate 89,296,424 of JASWHV010000003.1, forward strand.
AAGTGGCATGGCTAACATATTTGTTATAATTCTGAATCTCGTTTATGTAACGACGCACCTACGTTCAGTTAAGCATGGTAAGGAACGCCACCGAAAGCGGTTCAATTTCGGTTAGCTCCCCTGACGAGGAAAGTGGTTCAGGGCTAGATCTCACAGCTTGGTGTGGGATGTTAATATGAAACTCTTGAACTCTTCATGTTCCTGAGTTCATATGAAACGCTGATCCCTAGCGTACATTAGGCAAGTAAGTGGAGGCCCCATCGCGTGGTCAGTAACGCGAGAGTGTGTTCGTCTGGAAGTAGCCCAGGAGGACATACGCAGCGCTTGCCATCGGCGTGCCCTGCAGGGCAGTAGGTGGTATCCGTTGGGTGGATAACATTCCCAACCGTGACGACCCGTTCATGGCATACTCGGGTTCCCCGTCGTGTGGTGTTGAAACACGATCACGTACCTTCAGACGTGACTTAACTCAAGGACGGCCGTATGACAATGATACGGGCGTTTGTATTTACTTTCAACTATAGAACTGCCTGGAATGAAACCACCCTTGAGTGCACCACTATTGAGTGATTTTCTGCAGGTACTAACCACGTACGTATCCCGTGTAGTACACGTGTGCGAGAGACCGTCTTAGTGCCACTGATAATACGGATATGCCGGTATAATCCGGATTAAGATTTTTCTTTTGGTGAGGAACGTAGTACCGACATGCTTCTTACAGTGCATCGACACCGTACCACATTTAATAACTCCTTCCCTATGAAGAAATAATTCATGAACTAACTTTCAATTAAAAATGGAAGTTTGAAATAAGTATTAGTTACTGAACTCTTATCTTGAACTAAGATTCGAATGAGAGGAGGTCTAGGTTTCAAAGTTTTCAAAAACAGAGTGCTCTGTTTCTGGCAGAAATTCTTGCTGGACTTAAACAGAGCATAACTCTGAGTAGCTTTAACCAATTAAGTTGTGTGATACAGTTCTGGAACGATTTTCAAGTGTTCTACAACTCTCTTGTAGACCTCCAGAGCAAAATCATAAGTTAAGTTGGTGAAAAGTCCAGTTGAAGGCAAACTGTTCAGAACCAGGACAGTAGCAAAACATCTCTGGACCTTTCTGTTTTAAGCCGTAACTTCCTGTAGAAAAATCCCTAAGGAGCCTGTGAGACACCGTTGGAAAGGTTATGAGATATACAACATTGTTGTAGTTCAAAGGTTGTTCAGATTCTTGTTGTATTTCCATATACAACTGTGATAAAGTCAGCCACATACAAAGGAGATGCTGGCAAATTTTATCCAGAAAGTTTGTCAACTTTGTGAAATCATAACTTTTGACCCAGAAGATATATGGAGGCATTTGGATACTCGTTGGAAAGATACTAAAGTCAACTTTAACTTTGATATTCAACTTGAGTTATGAAAGTGCTTTTAACTGGATCAGAATCTGATCTGTTTGAGGACCAATCAGTCGGCTTGTAAATCCTTGCCGTTGGATACATCAGTTTGCGTTTAAATCAGTTTGCTTACGTGTTGAGGTTTCATTATCAGTGTTACACTACTTTGTTTATGGAATAAATCAAGTGATAGTGTTGAACTGATAACGAACTCTTGCAATTGCAGAATGGTGCGAACTCGTTCCATGAGTGAGGCAGGTGTTTCCAGTGGTGATCGTGGTGATAACTCTCCACAGCGGGAGCAGCCAGCTCCGCAACAGCAGCCACCACCAGGACTTCCACCCACGGTCACAATGGCGGACATTCTGGCTGCCATGACGGGTGCAAGCGATGAGCGAACCGACTTGCTCCGCACCCTGGTGATGAATACATCCCGTCAAGGGGGATGTCAAGACGAAGACTTGCGCCAACCGCAACTGAATTCCTATGTTGAGTTCTTGGCAACTCAACCACCGGTTTTCATTGAATCTGAGGATCCTCTGGTAGCGGATAGCTGGATCCGTATCATTGAGTCTAAGTTCGGATTGCTTCAATGCACCGAACATCAGAAGGTTTTATACGCAGCGCAACAACTTCACGGGTCCGCCAGTGCATGGTGGGCAAATCAACTCGCCTCCTTACCAGATGGACATGACGTTTCATGGGCAGAATTCCGGAAGGCGTTTCTGGCGTATCATGTTCCATCCGGGATAATTCAGCGGAAACTCGAGGAGTTCCTGGCCTTAAAACAAGGAGGGAGGGGTGCATACGAGCATTCACGAGTGTTCAACAAGCTGGCGCATTATGCGCCTCAACATGTGAACACCGAAGCACAAAAGTGTGAATGGTTTTTCTGCAGCCTCAATCCCAAGCTAAAGGAGAGACTCGTTTTAGCTGATCGAAAGAACTTCAACGAATTGATGAGTGCTGCCATCATGGTCGAAGATGCTCAGCGGGAAGTTCAGGCTGAGAAAAGAAAGAACCATGTACCACCGGAGAGTAGCAGTAGTGCTCCTCAGAAATACCGGGTGGTAGACAGTACCTTGAACTGTCAGCTGATGCAGCCGGCTCGACGACTCCAGCAATATTCCAGTCGATCATCCTAATACTCTGATTTCGTACAGATGCAACAACGGTATAGGCAGCCATGTTATTCTGCTCCTCAAGTGTTCTTGCCGCAGCAGAATACCACCAATGTCCATGCACAGAGCAACCAGGAACCGGCTGAGAAACCGTGCTTCACGTGCGGGTACTTGGGTCACATCAGCAGAAAGTGTCCAGAAAGGATACACCACAAAGAAACTACACCAAAGCGGGGTATAAATCAACCCCGTGCTCAGCTTCAAGGAACAGCACCAAAATCCGGGTGCATTTATCATACAGCTCTAGAGGATGTGCCAGATGGGGCACCTGTACTAGCGGGAATGTTCACCCTCAATGGACTGCCCGTGTTAATATTATTTGACTCTGGAGCTACACACAATTTCATCAGCAGGTTGTTTGTATGCAAAGCTGAGCTTTCCACCTCTACACCGAAAGATCACTATCTTATCCGCTCACCGGGTGGAAATATAGCTGCTAATGAAGTAGTGATCAAAGCACCCTTGTGCTTAGGTGGAAACTTATACCCCACAACCCTCATTGTGTTAGAGGGGCAGAAGATCGACGTGATTCTAGGAATGGCGTGGATGAACTACCACGGGGCTGTTCTTGATATTGGTCCACGGATTGTTAGTTTGGACTCTCCAATCTACGGTCTCCAAACGCTCATACTTGAAGCCGTGGATTCTAAAAATCCAGTGGTGTACCACAGTGTGACCACGAAACTGGAGGATATTTCAGTGGTCCGTGAGTACCCAGATGTGTTTCCCGACGATCTTCCAGGGATGCCGCCAGAGAGGGATGTGGTATTCAAGATCGAGTTAGCACCGGGAACCACACCAATATCTCGGAGGCCGTACAAAATTTCTCCGAAGGAATTAGCGGAACTGAAAGAACAGCTAAAGGACTTAATGGACAAAGGGTTCATCCGACCAAGCTCATCGCCATGGGGCTGTTCAGCCCTCTTTGTGAAGAAAAAGGATGAGTCACTTCGATTATGTGTGGATTATCGGCCGCTGAATGCAGTGACGATCAAAAATAAATATCCGTTGCCGCGGATCGATATATTATTTGATCAGTTAGTGGGTGCCAAGGTATTCTCCAAGATGGACTTACGGTCTGGTTATCATCAGATAAAGATAAGAGCGGAGGATATACCGAAGACGGCTTTCTCGACTAGATACGGGCTCTATGAGTATCTAGTCATGTCTTTCGGGTAACAAATGCACCCGCACACTTCATGTATCTCATGAATTCTGTATTCATGCCAGAGTTGGATCAGTTTGTAGTGGTTTTCATCGACGACATTCTCGTATACTCCAAATCGGAGGAGGAGCACACCAAACATCTCCATATTGTGCTTCAACGCCTACGAGAACATAAGCTGTATGCCAAATTCAGCAAGTGTGAATTTTGGATCAGCAAAGTACCATTCTTAGGCCACATTATTTCAGCAGAGGGTGTGGCCATGGATCCAACTAAAATTGAGCAAGTCTTGAAGTGGGAGTCTCCAACATCGGTTCATCAAATCTGCAGTTTTCTAGGACTAGCAGGTTATTACCGGAGATTTATTCCCAGCTTCTCGAAGGTGGCTAAACCAATGACAGAGTTATTAAAGAAGAGCAGCAAGTATGTGTGGACAGAGGCCTGCGAAGAGGCATTTCAAACTTTGAAGAAACATCTCACAACGGCACCGGTGTTAGCCCAACCGGATACAACAAAGCCATTTGATGTTTATTGTGATGCCTCAGCCATTGGACTTGGCTGCGTCTTAATGCAAGATAGACGCGTGATCGCGCATGGGTCTCGTCAACTCCACAACCACGAGCAGCACTACCCCACTCATGACCTAGAACTCGCTGCGGTGGTGCTTGCGTTGAAGATGTGGAGGCACTACTTACTCAGGAATTTAGTGCACCTCTACACCGACCATAAGAGCCTCAAATATATATTCACTCAGAAGGATATTAATATGAGGCAGCAGAGATGGCTGGAATTAATTAAATACTATGAGCTCGAGATCCATTACCATCCGGGCAAAGCTAATGTGGTGGCTGATGCACTCAGTCGTAAGTCCCACGTTAATAACTTGGCAGTTGTTCCGGATGAGGATGAAGAACCAAGCTTGCGGGTGATTCCGTATGGAGCGTTGTATAATCTTGCTCTGGTGCCTACCATTAGAGAAGAGATTGTACAAGCCCAGAAGAGGGATAAAGGAATGCGGAAAATCTGGGCAAGAATCAATGAGGATAAAATGAAATGTTTACGGGAAGATGAACAAGGTGTGTTATGGTTTAACAACCGTATCGTGGAGCCCCGGAACCTGAAGCTAAGGAAGAAAATCCTCGATGAAGCTCATACGTCCAAGTATTCGATACATCCAGGGAGCAATAAGATGTATCAAGACCTGAAGACAAAATTTTGGTGGACTCGGATGAAGCGAGAAATTGCCAAGTATGTATCCGAGTGTGATACATGTCGGCGAGTCAAAGCTGACCACATAAAGAAAGCAGGAATGCTACAACCATTAAGTATTCCGGCATGGAAGTGGGAGGACATCAGCATGGACTTTATTGTTGGACTACCTCTCACATCCAGAAAGCATGACTCCATTTGGGTGATTGTTGATCGCTTAACAAAATCAGCCCACTTCATCCCAGTGAGTACAAGATTTTCAACTAAGAAATATGCAGAGTTGTATCTTTCAAGGATTGTGTGCTTACATGGAGTCCCCAAGACCATCATATCGGACCCAGGTTCAATATTTGTTGCTCGTTTCTGGGAGAAACTTCATGAATCTCTAGGAACAAAATTAATCAGAAGCTCAGCATACCATCCCCAGACTGACGGTCAAACGGAGAGGGTGAACCAGATTTTGGAAGATATGCTGAGGGCATGTGCCATAGATCATGGAAAGAACTGGGATAACCATTTGCCATTAGCGGAGTTTTCTTACAACAATGGTTACCAATCCAGTACTAAAATGGCACCATACGAAGCACTTTATGGCAGGAAGTTCCGCACACCACTCAATTGGTGTGAATCAGGTGAGAGGGTGATTTTCGGCATTGATCTTGTAAAAGATGCCGAAGAGCGGGTCCAGCTGATTCAAGAAAACCTTAGGGCCGCTCAATCTCGCCAGAAGAGCTATGCGGACCAGCGACGCCGACCCTTGTGTTTTGAAGTCGGAGATCACGTCTATCTCCGAGTATCCCCGATGAAGGGAATTCATCGATTCGGGGTCAAGGGAAAGCTAGCTCCTCGCTTTGTGGGTCCATTCCTTATTACAGAACGGTGTGGACCAGTGGCCTACCGTTTGGAGCTGCCGCCATCCTTATCGGGCATCCACGACGTCTTCCATGTCTCACACTTGAGAAAGTGTTTAAAGAGACCGACGGAGATCCTTTCGGAAGACATGGAAATATTGCAACCGGACCTCACCTACACCGAGAAGCCCATCAAGATTATCGACGAAAAGAGCCGGATCACTCTAAAACGGACTTTGAAATTTTGCAAAGTCATGTGGAGTAATCACACACCGGAAGAAGCGACTTGGGAGAGTGAAGATTACCTCCACAAGAACTATCCGGAACTTCTGTCGTAGTTGTTGTAATTACCTTCCGTCTCATCTTTCTTTTGTAATCTCGGGACGAGATTCTTTTAAGGGGGGAGGATTGTAAAGGTCCCAAAAATGTGAATACAAGGAAACATGAGTTTGCACAAATGTTGGAGTCATGTGTATGAAAAAGGGGCTTAGTTGGAACTTTTTCCCACATATGATGACATAGGTGAGATTTCTTCTAAACAAACTTAGGGTTACTGCATGGATGGACCTCATGTAGATTAAAATCCCAGAAATGAAGGGCTCAAGTGCAAGGGAAGGGTTTAAAAATCAGTGATGAACTAAATGTAGATTCAAACTTCAAGTGAGGGGAAGACACAATGGAAATTCAAAACTGTTTGTGTCCAAACTATTGTTTGCAGCAGCTAACACAAGAATCAAGTGGCATATTTCGATTCCTTAGGTCCAAATTAGTGGGAAGGCAAAGTTTCATTAATTTTTGAAAATATTTGCTACCCATTTTTCCAAAGGGAGTCAAATGTGCAAAGAATTCAAATGAACATTTGAATTTGCATGGAATTTGTCCAAACTTGTCAAATGAGCTCAGTTTCCAATTTTCAAACAATTGGGTTGGATAATGACACGACCCCATTGGTCCTGTCGAGCCAGGATCACGCTGAGGGGTACTGCGTTGCACAGCACCGTATAACACACGTCAAAGGTGCAAAGCGGAAGCGGAAGTTTTATTACATAAACAGTTTTATGAACATGATTACATCAAAATAAGTTTAGTCCACACTCGCGGGCGTAGACTAAGCACCAAGTCCACGTTCAGCCCTTGAACGTGTCCTTGCTAGAACACACGCACACTAACTCTGCGGCGTGCACGACTCCCACTCGACGGGGTTCCCCTCCTGGGGTTCCGTCTCCTCTTCGGGAGTCCCTTCCTCATAGAACCCTGCAAAAGCTTCAAACACAAGCAGTGAGCACGAAGGCTCAGCAAGTCTGACCCGTCTCACCTAAACATGGAACTTCTACATGAGGTAGTGGGTTGCATGAGGTAAAAATCATTTGCAAGGACTCGCCTAATTAGTAGAACCTTACTTTCAAGTTTTAGCAGCAGGTTGTGGAGAACCTTACGCGAAGGTACATGAGAGAGCCGCAATCAAACAAGAAACGCATTTCTCTCATGTACTTTGCCCAAAGTTGAAAAGAACTTTAGTTAGCTCTAAGCTACAGCATATCATTAACAATCAATGTCCATCTTTCAATCAGCAACATTTTAACATGTAACTAGCCTGTTCATTCTACGTCACGGTACAGTGAACAAGTGGTACTCACTGACCGCGAGGGACGGCGATTATAATCGATTTACACCTGCAGGGTTACCCGAACAACCCGTCACGTACGCCCGTACTCGATGTTGCCTACAACAACCATCACGGACGCCGTACGCGACTACCTTTCACCCGTTAGCCAAATATTGAACCGGTCCCATCGTCCCGAGCAAGAGGTCCCTGCACGCGCATCTCTGTGCCGCCAGCTGATTTACACCTCGAGCTCTCAACCTACCCTCTGAACGACGGGCAATGCCTCAATACCCAGCTACCCGAGTTACATCAGTTTCCCGGTTCCCATATAGCCGGTAGGTCTTCGGTACTGTTCTAGCTTGTTCAACAGGCCCGCACACGGCTCGGTCCTCAATCGACACAAGCGGAGCTACAGCACACAGGCCCCAAAGTCCTGCTGCCCTTACTCTCCGCTCGGTCTCATTTTCTTGCCATGTGTATCATGTGCTATCTCTACCCGAGCAATGTGCCTCTAGCCTATTCTCGCGAGTAGTTCCAACTACTCGGCTTGTACCGAATCCTACTCTATCCTAGCAATGCAGTGGCTAACGAGGTTTGCAATCCTAAACCCAACCCGTGGTTTTCTTGGTCATGCAATTGGATTTCCAAACAAGACTCTAATGCACAGAATAAAGGAAACAAGTATGTGCTCAAAACAATAAACATTTGTAAAAAGGTTAATGCAAACCGGGGCTTGCCTTGCTGCTCTTGGTCGTAGGCTAGCTGTTCCTCCGGAGTAACGAAGTCTAGGACTTCGGGTTCCTCCTCGACCTTAGCGACTACATAATAAGAACAATGTATGTATTAATGCATTTGTATTAACTTTGAAGTTGTGAAGTCTACAACCCTTGCTAGACAGACCTAATGACTGTGAAACTTTTACTGTGGCTTGGTTACAACCTAAACAAAGACTTGGTCAAGTTTTAGTTGCAGCAAAGCTCATTTGAGCCCTCCACAAATAATTATGTCCTTGACCTTAATTGGAACTCTTAGGGTGTTCTAGGAATTTTCATGAGACAAACTATGACTTTCTGAAAACTAGATTTCCAGAGGGTTCTAATGGAGTTGGTCTCACTTAATTTGGAAGTCTCTAACTAAAGATATGAGCTAAACAATTTCAGAGAAAATTCTGAAAATGTTTCTGAACATTTTCTATTTTCTCTGGACCAGTTTCACTAATCACACCATTAGGTGGATTAAATGAGCTCAAATGGATCTGAAATTTTTATGGTAGTTCACAGATATTTTGGTGAATATCTCAGTAAAATTTCAGGATTTTCCTCCAAAGGATTCTCCAGTTAAAATTCCTAACAGTTTAAACTTTAAGGAATTAATTCTGGAGAAATAAGGAATTTCATGGAGTGAAACTTGATTTTATGGAAAGTACTCAGAGAGCTGAATCCAGCAAAATTTGGTTCACTCAATTTGGAGCTTTCTAGCCAAAGTTATGAGGATTTGAAGTTTGAAGGAAATCTGAAAATCGGGGAAAAGTTTAAACTCGCGCGTGGGCCCAGGGGACACGCGTCGCACGCCTAGGCGATGGCACACCGCGGCCCACAAGGACTTTGCGCGCCAGCACTCCCGATCCCGGCCGCAGCCGGATCCCGATTTAAAATATCGGCCGCTGACAGCTGGGGTCCACCCCCTTCTTCAACCTCGCGACACCCGCGCTCCGCCGCCGAGGGACCTCGCCGGAGAGCTCGCCGCTGGCTGCTGTACAGCTCCAAACTTCTTGATTCTGGCCGCCCCTGCCTACTTTTACTTGGGGAACATGATCCGAGGGTCAGCTGCTCATGACAACGGCCGGAGTATGGTCGGCGACGAGCCGCCATATCGGAGCGACTTCGGCCATGTCGGCTGACTCTCCTAGTACCTCAGCTACTTGGGAAATCGGTCGGGGAGCATCAGTGGACCTCAGAGAAGGTCGACATGAGCTTGAGACAGCTCGGGGAAGGCCCGAAATAGGTCCTCACCGTGCGCCCGATACCCCCCGTTCGTTCCGCCATTAGTAGACCTTGAATTACGCCGGGCACAGAGGTTCTCCGGCCCAGAGTTGTGAAGGAAACTTGTGCGTCACCGTGTCTAGCTCGTGTGGGAGTGGCCTGAGGCCCTCTAATCCTTTCTAGAGCACGAATTAAACAGAATCGTACCCGAAGGTCGTTCTGCACACAGAAAGGGGAAAAGTGGAAATTCGCCGCCGGTGAGCAACCACTCGAGCTGTGGCTCGGGGGTGAGCAGCACTGGTCACCTGCGCGTCCAAGGGTGCCTTGGGTCGGGCGTGACAATGCCCAGGTTGGGCTGTCCACGAGAGCCCGAGGTGCGGCGGTTCCAAGTTCCGAGTTTGATCTTTCGGCACAGCCGATATCACTCGGTTCCAATCGAATTCTAGCAATGGGGAGGATGGAGGAAGGCCTCTAGTACCTTGCTGGGACTCTGGAGTGGAAAGAGGGAGCTGCGATCGGCTTGATCAAGCAGGAGCTCGAGCAGCGGTGATGGCAGCGGAAAGACAGGTCGTGCACGTCGGCAGCTCGGGGAATGGCGACTGAAGCACGCCGGGGAGGAAATCAATAGCCCGGCGGCTGGCCTCCGGCTTGGGGCGCGCAGCAGGAGCTGGCGCCGGCTGCCCCCCTTCGGTGGCGCGCGCGCACAGCAGCCGGGAACCGACTGAACTGTGGTTCAGTCGGTTTGTTTTGAGGCAGAGGCTGACATGTGGGTCCCACCCCTCTTTTAACCTCTGAAATTTACTCCTAACAGCTGTGGTAAACAGTGAACCCCATTCTACCCTTGGTAATTCAAATTATTCACCCAAGAGCCATTTGAGTTTATCAAAGTTCAAAGGAGGTTTGGTTTGAATGAATTTCAGCACAAGTTCAGTTTGAAATTCAAATAAAGTTTGAATTTCTCCCACTTAGCTCATGTCAAGATCAACTCCAAATGGAGCGAAAATTGGTGTGTGAGCTCACAAAAATGTGCTGAGTAAGAATATGCCCCCCACTTTTAAATTCAGTGGATAAAAACAGTTTGAATTTGAATATGGTTTCAAACTGCCCTCTTCCTAACTATACCCAAAATGACCTCAAAAAGGTTTTGAGTTTGGGTGAAACTTGGCATGGACATCCTTAGTAAAGTGTAGGAGTTTTCATATGTCCAGCTCATCTATATCACATGTGGGAAATACCACTTTTGGCAATGTGTGAGTTTGTTCTCTAATGAGCATGTTGATAATTGTTACTTGCTCTTCATTTGTGTTCATCATTCTTGCTCAAATGAGGTGTGTGGTGTGGTGATGAACACTGCAAATGGTTGTCAAAACTGAGGCCCTTACATTCCTCCCCCCTTAAAAGAATCTCGTCCCGAGATTATAAGGTGAAAATGAGAGAGAGGACGGTGGAAAATTACCGGATATGCGACGTGAAAAAGTCGGGGTAGTTAGTGCGAAGGAATTCTTCGCTCTCCCATGTCGCTGCGTCCATGGAGTGATTACTCCATAGAACCTTGTAGAACCACAACACACGGTTGCGTGTGGTTCGGGCCTTTTCATCAATAATCTGCACCGGTTCCTCCCGATAGGTGAGATCCGGTTGCAGTCCTTCAATGTCTTCCAGCTGAACGGTAGTTGATAGCTTGAGACACTTCCTCAGCTGGGAAATGTGAAAGACGTTGTGCACACCGGAAAGTACTTCTGGTAATTTCAGCCGGTATGCCACTGATCCACATCTTTCGGTAATCTGGAATGGACCGATGAATCGGGGTGCCAACTTTCCTCTCACCCCAAATCTGTTTACGCCCTTCATTGGAGACACTCGTAGGTATACGTGATCTCCAACTTCGAATTGTAATGGGCGCCTTCTCCGGTCCGCATACTGCTTCTGTCGGGATTGAGTGGCTCTTAGGTTCGCTTGAATCAGTCGAACCTTTTCTTCCGCGTCGTTGACAAGGTCAATCCCGAAGGTAACCCTCTCGCCAGACTCACACCAGTTCAGTGGTGTGCGGCATTTTCTCCCGTATAGCGCCTCGTAGGGCGCCATCTTGATGCTGGCTTGGTACCCATTGTTGTACGAGAACTCGGCTAACGGCAAGTGATCATCCCAATTCTTGCCGTGGTCGATAGCGCAAGCTCGTAGCATGTCTTCTAGAATCTGATTTACCCGCTCAGTTTGTCCATCTGTCTGCGGGTGGTAGGCTGAACTACGGATCAGCTTCGTCCCCAAGACAGCGTGTAGCTGCTCCCAAAAACGGGACACAAATAAAGTGCCCCGGTCCGATATGATGGTACGGGGTATGCCGTATAAGCATAGGATCCGTGAGATGTACAGTTCAGCGTACTTCTTGGCGTTGTAGTTGGTGTTGACCGGGATGAAATGGGCAACTTTGGTGAGCCGATCGACGATCACCCACACAGAATCATGTTTCTGTGCGGTGGTGGGTAAACCGATGACGAAATCCATGCTCACGTCCTCCCACTTCCAGGCAGGAATGCCCAGTGGTTGCAGCAGTCCCGGTTTCCGCATGTGGTCTGCCTTCACCCTTTGACATGTATCACACTCGGACACGTACTTTGCAGTCTCTCGTTTCATCCGTGTCCACCAAAACTTTCTTCTGAGTTCTTGATACATCTTGTTGCTGCCGGGGTGAATAGAAAACTTTGATAAGTGAGCCTCATCAAAGATTTTCTTCCGTAACTCCGGGTTTCGGGGTACGACGATTCGGTCCTTGAACCATAGGACGCCGTCTCCGTCCTTCCGGAAACATTTTAATTCCCCACTATCTACACGTCTCCGCAAATGTGACATGCCCTTGTCATTCTTCTGGGCTGCCGCTATCTCTTCACGGATGGTGGGGATCAAAGCTAGGTTGTAGAGAGCTCCATGTGGAATCACATGTAGTGGTGGTTCGCTCTCTTCCCACGGTGTGATGGTCAGATTATTGACGTGTGACTTGCGGCTCAGCGCATCTGCCACAATGTTTGCCTTGCCCGGATGAAAATGGATCTCTATTTCGTAATCCTTTATCAGTTCTAACCATCTTCGTTGCCTCATGTTCAGCTCCTTCTGAGTGAATATGTACTTGAGGCTTTTGTGGTCGGTATATAAATGTACGAGGTTACCGAGTAGGTAGTGCCTCCACATCTTCAGTGCAAGTACCACGGCAGCGAGTTCCAAGTCGTGAGTTGGATAATTTTGCTCATGGTTCCTAAGCTGCCGTGATCCATACGCGACCACTCTTCGGTCTTGCATCAGCACACATCCGAGCCCAATGCCGGATGCATCGCAGTACACATCGAACGGTTTTGTTGTGTCTGGCTGTGCCAAAACCGGTGCTGATGTTAGGTGCTTGACTAAAGCCTTGAATGCTGCTTCACATGCTGGACTCCAAACATATTTGGTAGCCTTCTTCAGCAGCTCTGTCATTGGCTTGGCAATCTTCGAGAAGTTCGGAATGAACCTCCGATAATATCCCGCGAGTCCGAGGAAACTCCGTACCTCATGAACAGTTCTCGGGGATTTCCAATTCAGCACTTGCGTGATCTTGCTCGGGTCCACAGCGATACCCTCCGCTGAGATGATATGCCCGAGGAAAGGCACTTGCGATATCCAAAACTCGCATTTGCTGAATTTTGCGTATAACTTGTGATCCCGCAGCCGTTGCAAGACTATACGCAAATGTTTCTTGTGATCTTCCTCCGACTTGGAGTATACTAGGATGTCATCGATGAAGACCACGACAAACTTGTCCAGCTCCGGCATGAACACCGAGTTCATTAAGTACATGAAGTGAGCTGGAGCATTGGTGAGGCTGAAGGACATGACCAGGTACTCATAAAGTCCGTACCTTGTCGAGAAAGCTGTCTTTGGAATGTCCTCCGCCCTTATCTTAATCTGATGGTACCCGGATCTTAAATCCATCTGGGAAAAGATCTTTGCTTCGACCAACTGATCAAACAACATGTCGATCCGTGGCAACGGGTACTTGTTCTTGATGGTTACGGCATTTAATGGACGGTAGTCCATGCAAAGCCGTAGCGTCTCATCCTTCTTCTTGACAAATAATGCCGAACAGCCCCATGGCGAGGAGCTCGGCCTAATAAAACCCTTCTCCAGAAGGTCCGTGAGCTGAGTCTTCAGTTCAGCCAACTCCTTGGGCGCCATCTTGTACGGCCTTCGGGATATTGGCATGGTTCCCGGTGCAAGTTCAATCTTGAACTCCACCTCTCTATCGGGTGGCATCCCCGGCAAATCGTCCGGGAACACATCCGGGAACTCTCGGACCACTGGAATGTCTTCCAATCTGATGGTTGTGGCTTGATAGACACTTGGAAGTTTTATTTCTGGACTGTCCAGAAATAATGAGTGAGAACCGTGCACCTCTGAGTTTAAGTGCACGACTCGAAGGACGGTGTCTAAAACAGCGCCGTGGCGGGTTAACCACGACATCCCTAGGATGACATCGACCTTCTGTCCCTCTAAGATAATGAGAGACGTGGGGTACACTCTACCCGCTAAGCATAATGGTGCTTTGGAGACCATTACGCTTGCTGAAATCTTCCCACCCGGTGAACAAATTAGATATGGACTATCGGTGGGTAGTATTGGCAAGCTGTGTTTAGCAATGAAAGCTTGGCTAATAAAATTATGCGTGGCGCCTGAATCAAATAGTACTATAGCGGGATGCTGGTGGAGTTGGAACATACCCGCAAGGATTGGCTCGCCCTCCGGCACGTCCTCAATGGCAAGCTGGTGGACAGTGCCGGGCCTAGGGTTTGCCCGCCGCGCATTAGTAGGGTTCCGGGGTTGATTCCTTCCCGGAAACTGTGGTGCCACTCCGCCGCCTTGCCTCTCCGGGCAACTGCTCGCGAAGTGTCCTGGACGACCACACTTGTAACAAGTGGCCGCTGCTGGTGGAGTACTCGGGGGACGAAAGCCTGGCATGCGTTGCGGAGGTGCAAACGCACGCGGCATCGCCCGCTGCTGCTGCTGTTGTTGCGGTGGTACTGGCAGTGCCGGCCGGAATGCCGGTGAAGAGTACGGTCGACTGCGGAACGGCATCGACCGCTGTGGTGGTTGCCAGCGTGGACCTGATGGTGGGCGATTCACCATCCGAAACTTCTGAGAAGGACCACCTCCTTCTCCACTGCTCTGCGGCGCGCTTCGCTTTCGCTCTGCCGCCGCCAACTCCTTGCTGGAGTCCTCCTGAACAATCGCAGCATCAATTATGTCGTTGAGGCTGCCGCGATTGAACATCGCCAGCTTGTCCTTCAGGAGCGGGTTAAGCCCCTGGTAAAAGTGGTCCCGCCGCTTCTCGTCCGTATCTGCGTGATACGACGCGTAGAGCGCGAGATCGTTGAACGCCCTGGAATATTCCAGCGCGTTTCGGCTCCCTTGTTGCAGGTGTAGGAACTCCTGCGTCTTCCTCTTCATCAAGCCGGGCGGTATATGATAGGCCCTGAAGGCCGTCCGGAACTCCGCCCAGGTCATCACTCGGTCGGTGGGCTGTGAAGCACAGAAGTTGGCCCACCACGCGCTCGCGGATCCTTGGAGCTGCTGGACCGCGAACTGAGTCTTGCGCTGCTCGCTGATTTGGAGCAGCCCGAACTTCATCTCTATGGCGCGGAGCCAGTTGTCCGCGTCAAGTGGTTCATCCGCCCTTGAGAATATAGGGGGATGAGTCGCCAGGAAGTCGGAGTAGGAGCTCTGTTGGCGCTCCTCACGATCTTGACGTCTCTCTGGGCGAGACGTATTCGCAATTAACGTTTGCAGCAGCTCTGTGTGCTGCTGATGTGAACCCGCCATTGCCGCGACAATGTCGGCCAATGTAACCGTTGGCAGTGGCGGTGGCGGTGTTTGCTGTTGCTGTTGCTGCTGCTGTCCCGAGGAGTCCTCGGGAGGTGGTTGGGAGGTCTCTCCCCCTTGGCTAGTACCTCCAACATCAGGGTTGGCACGAGTACGCGTCATTCTGAAATTCAACACAGCAGCAATTAGCACATGTCTTACTCAAAATTCCATAAACAGCAGTAGTATTGAAGCGACGCATGATTATCTTGCACAACCTTCACATATATTGATAAAGCATAAACTTTATACAAGATACATTATTCTCGGATCTTCGAGAAGTCGTGCTCATGTCGTCACTACCTATACATACGCTACTGTCTACACGACATGTCACCGATTACAAAAGTTGGGTTACGCTACCCTAGCTGCCCTACTTGGCAACCGTAACCCCCTACTCGGAGTAGAACTCAACCTCCTGTGGGTCGTCCTCCTCCGGTACTTCTGCTGGTGGCTCTGGATCTACCACCTCTTCTCCCATTCCAGGTTCTCCCATTGCTGGAAGACCCAAGACCACCGGTATGCCTAACACCGGGGGCACGAGGTCCTGCAATGCATGCACCTCGTCCATAGCCTGGTTGTAGTCCTCTTCCCAGCCTTGTCCTTCCTCAATAGCGTCGTCCCGCTCTTGAGCAAGGTCCTCATTCTGCTGGGTTAGGGTCTGCACCAGCTCTTGCAACGCCGCGATGTCAACACGGCTCTTCTTCTTTGCCTTCTTCAGACGACGCAACTGATTGTGTTGTTCATTCAGTCGCTTGATCGTCGGAAGGAGCACATTGCGGAGTGCACTGTGAGCACTCTCAAAATGATCTCCACGGCTGGTGCTCTCCTTGAGCTTGGTGGCGAGATGCTCCGTATGAACAGCTTGGCTGTTCATCACAGCGTTTCCCGCCCTCATTTGGAGACTGAGATTTGCCTCCGCGGGGTTGTACCTTGGGCAACTCGGGTCTGTTGCCTCCAGGTACCTCTCTTCCCACACATGCTGAGCTCGTCCCTCCACCGGAACGAGTGCGTATGGAGTTCCCTCCATAGCCTGCACGTGTAGTTGGCAGAAACGTGACATAGTGTCACGGGCTGCCACTTGCCACATCCCTTCCGGTTGTCTTCCTCTCACCGTGACGGTGAATGGTACCCAACCGGGTGGCGTAGGCCCTGCAGGAACCTCGACATGGATCGTCCATGTCTTGTTCCCCTCTTCGCCTTCTTCCTTGGCGAAGTATTGCGGCATCTTGTTATACCCGAAATATTGGAGCATTTGCCACAATGCTTCCGGGTAGCCGCTACGGTCAGAACAGTGGGAAACTACCCACCCGTTCTCCAACCGTTTATCTGCTGCCATCTGTAAAAATATATTTGAGAAAGGTCAAATATTTATTTAACAGTGAACCATTGAGTTATAACATAATATATGTCATTGAACCCATAACACTTGGAAACATAGTTCAAATTTTTAAACAAATTTGACTGCTGATCTGCTGTTACCATGACAGCCCTGACCCGTTTCCATAACAATCTGATTTAGGCCAGAATAAGAGCAAAACCAGTTCTGGAGCTCAACATCAAAGTTAAAGTTAACTTCAATAGCTTTCCAGAAAGTATTTGGTTGGCCTAAGATCTGTCCTGGTTCAAAAGTTATGAGACGTCAAAGTTAGCAGAATTTCTGGGAACAATTGGACAGCACCTCCCTGCCTTAGGTACTGATTTACTCCAAGAATCCCAGTTAGTTCTGTTCCTAATCTGACAAAACTTTCTGTTACAAAGTTGTAACCCATCTCATAAGGTTTCCAGAACTACCTCATTTCTTATTTTTGGATTTTTAAGCAGGAAGTTATGCTTAATTTACAGAGAGTTTACAGAGAGTCTTTGCTCTGTCCTGTTTTCTGGACAGTTTCAACTCTACTGCATTTTTCGAGTGGTTAAGGGATGAAACACCTCTGGACCTCAACAGAAGAGTTGTAAAGCTCTTCCAATGCTTTCCAGAAATGTATCATACGACCCCAACCCCGAAAGAACTCAACCTCTAACCTCTGATTAACTTCAGCCTCGATTCAGCTGAAAACAGAGTGCTCTGTCCCTAACATCCTATAAGTTGAAAACTTGTTAACTTTGAATATCCTGTACAAGGGGAGGAGTTACATCAATTTTACTACTTTGGATCAAAAACCTTCAAATTTTTAGATGAAGTTGTTCATTTAGTTGGGTGCGACGTCGATGCGTCACCAGCTTATGTCGGTACTACGTCCTCACAAAGGAAAAACCTATACCGGACTTAGCCGGCTTCGTTATTTCAGTGGCACTACTCGTCACTCGCACACGGATGCTACACGTCTACCGTTTCGTGGTAAGGCTACCTGCAGAAACTCAAACAATCATCAGACTCGGCTGCACACCGAGCCTGGAATACATACAGTTAGTACACCCGGCCGTCATCACCCGCCCGGATGTTCTCAAGCCAACCACGCCTTGAGTTGCGTGTTCACGTTTCAGACCACGTGACGGGGTCTCCCATGTTGCACCATGCACGCCAGGGACAGACGTTGCTCGAATACCCCAAACGACATGAAGAGTCGTAGAGGATACCAAAGCGGGTCGGGTTACCTGCCACCCGTGGGGCTCCACCCTTCAGCTTGTGCGCACTGGTGGACAGCGCTTACGTGCACCCCCCAAGACATGAACGTCCCGAGATGCACGATTTTCCGACATAACAAATAGGTTAATATGCCACTTTCTATATGCTAATAACATCCTTATACGGGCTACTAAATCGTTCCTCACTGGATTTTTGAAAAAGAAGACCTTTGTACTGTGTTAAACCTCAAGCGGGCTCTGATACCACGCTGACACGACCCCATTGGTCCTGTCGAGCCAGGATCACGCTGAGGGGTACTGCGTTGCACAGCACCGTATAACACACGTCAAAGGTGCAAAGCGGAAGCGGAAGTTTTATTACATAAACAGTTTTATGAACATGATTACATCAAAATAAGTTTAGTCCACACTCGCGGGCGTAGACTAAGCACCAAGTCCACGTTCAGCCCTTGAACGTGTCCTTGCTAGCACACACGCACACTAACTCTGCGGCGTGCACGACTCCCACTCGACGGGGTTCCCCTCCTGGGGTTCCGTCTCCTCTTCGGGAGTCCCTTCCTCATAGAACCCTGCAAAAGCTTCAAACACAAGCAGTGAGCACGAAGGCTCAGCAAGTCTGACCCGTCTCACCTAAACATGGAACTTCTACATGAGGTAGTGGGTTGCATGAGGTAAAAATCATTTGCAAGGACTCGCCTAATTAGTAGAACCTTACTTTCAAGTTTTAGCAGCAGGTTGTGGAGAACCTTACGCGAAGGTACATGAGAGAGCCGCAATCAAACAAGAAACGCATTTCTCTCATGTACTTTGCCCAAAGTTGAAAAGAACTTTAGTTAGCTCTAAGCTACAGCATATCATTAACAATCAATGTCCATCTTCCAATCAGCAACATTTTAACATGTAACTAGCCTGTTCATTCTATGTCACGGTACAGTGAACAAGTGGTACTCACTGACCGCGAGGGACGGCGATTATAATCGATTTACACCTGCAGGGTTACCCGAACAACCCGTCACGTACGCCCGTACTCGATGTTGCCTACAACAACCATCACGGACGCCGTACGCGACTACCTTTCACCCGTTAGCCAAATATTGAACCGGTCCCATCGTCCCGAGCAAGAGGTCCCTGCACGCGCATCTCTGTGCCGCCAGCTGATTTACACCTCGAGCTCTCAACCTACCCTCTGAACGACGGGCAATGCCTCAATACCCAGCTACCCGAGTTACATCAGTTTCCCGGTTCCCATATAGCCGGTAGGTCTTCGGTACTGTTCTAGCTTGTTCAACAGGCCCGCACACGGCTCGGTCCTCAATTGACACAAGCGGAGCTACAGCACACAGGCCCCAAAGTCCTGCTGCCCTTACTCTCCGCTCGGTCTCATTTTCTTGCCATGTGTATCATGTGCTATCTCTACCCGAGCAATGTGCCTCTAGCCTATTCTCGCGAGTAGTTCCAACTACTCGGCTTGTACCGAATCCTACTCTATCCTAGCAATGCAGTGGCTAACGAGGTTTGCAATCCTAAACCCAACCCGTGGTTTTCTTGGTCATGCAATTGGATTTCCAAACAAGACTCTAATGCACAGAATAAAGGAAACAAGTATGTGCTCAAAACAATAAACATTTGTAAAAAGGTTAATGCAAACCGGGGCTTGCCTTGCTGCTCTTGGTCGTAGGCTAGCTGTTCCTCCGGAGTAACGAAGTCTAGGACTTCGGGTTCCTCCTCGACCTTAGCGACTACATAATAAGAACAATGTATGTATTAATGCATTTGTATTAACTTTGAAGTTGTGAAGTCTACAACCCTTGCTAGACAGACCTAATGACTGTGAAACTTTTACTGTGGCTTGGTTACAACCTAAACAAAGACTTGGTCAAGTTTTAGTTGCAGCAAAGCTCATTTGAGCCCTCCACAAATAATTATGTCCTTGACCTTAATTGGAACTCTTAGGGTGTTCTAGGAATTTTCATGAGACAAACTATGACTTTCTGAAAACTAGATTTCCAGAGGGTTCTAATGGAGTTGGTCTCACTTAATTTGGAAGTCTCTAACTAAAGATATGAGCTAAACAATTTCAGAGAAAATTCTGAAAATGTTTCTGAACATTTTCTATTTTCTCTGGACCAGTTTCACTAATCACACCATTAGGTGGATTAAATGAGCTCAAATGGATCTGAAATTTTTATGGTAGTTCACGGATATTTTGGTGAATATCTCAGTAAAATTTCAGGATTTTCCTCCAAAGGATTCTCCAGTTAAAATTCCTAACAGTTTAAACTTTAAGGAATTAATTCTGGAGAAATAAGGAATTTCATGGAGTGAAACTTGATTTTCTGGAAAGTACTCAGAGAGCTGAATCCAGCAAAATTTGGTTCACTCAATTTGGAGCTTTCTAGCCAAAGTTATGAGGATTTGAAGTTTGAAGGAAATCTGAAAATCGGGGAAAAGTTTAAACTCGCGCGTGGGCCCAGGGGACACGCGTCGCACGCCTAGGCGATGGCACACCGCGGCCCACAAGGACTTTGCACGCCAGCACTCCTGATCCCGGCCGCAGCCGGATCCCGATTTAAAATATCGGCCGCTGACAGCTGGGGTCCACCCCCTTCTTCATCCTCGCGACACCCGTGCTCCGCCGCCGAGGGACCTCGCCGGAGAGCTCGCCACTGGCTGCTGTACAGCTCCAAACTTCTTGATTCTGGCTGCCCCTGCCTACTTTTACTTGGGGAACATGATCCGAGGGTCAGCTGCTCATGACAACGGCTGGAGTATGGTCGGCGACGAGCCGCCATATCGGAGCGACTTCGGCCATGTCGGCTGACTCTCCTAGTACCTCAGCTACTTGGGAAATCGGTCGGGGAGCATCAGTGGACCTCAGAGAAGGTCGACATGAGCTTGAGACAGCTCGGGGAAGGCCCGAAATAGGTCCTCACCGTGCGCCCGATACCCCCCGTTCGTTCCGCCATTAGTAGACCTTGAATTACGCCGGGCACAGAGGTTCTCCGGCCCAGAGTTGTGAAGGCAACTTGTGCGTCACCGTGTCTAGCTCGTGTGGGAGTGGCCTGAGGCCCTCTAATCCTTTCTAGAGCACGAATTAAACAGAATCGTACCCGAAGGTCGTTCTGCACACAGAAAGGGGAAAAGTGGAAATTCGCCGCCGGTGAGCAACCACTCGAGCTGTGGCTCGGGGGTGAGCAGCACCGGTCACCTGCGCGTCCAAGGGTGCCTTGGGTCGGGCGTGACAATGCCCAGGTTGGGCTGTCCACGAGAGCCCGAGGTGCGGCGGTTCCAAGTTCCGAGTTTGATCTTTCGGCACAGCCGATATCACTCGGTTCCAATCGAATTCTAGCAATGGGGAGGATGGAGGAAGGCCTCTAGTACCTTGCTGGGACTCTGGAGTGGAAAGAGGGAGCTGCGATCGGCTTGATCAAGCAGGAGCTCGAGCGGCGGTGATGGCAGCGGAAAGACAGGTCGTGCACGTCGGCAGCTCGGGGAATGGCGACTGAAGCACGCCGGGGAGGAAATAAATAGCCCGGCGGCTGGCCTCCGGCTTGGGGCGCGCAGCAGGAGCTGGCGCCGGCTGCCCCCCTTCGGTGGCGCGCGCGCACAGCAGCCGGGAACCGACTGAACTGTGGTTCAGTCGGTTTGTTTTGAGGCAGAGGCTGACATGTGGGTCCCACCCCTCTTTTAACCTCTGAAATTTACTCCTAACAGCTGTGGTAAACAGTGAACCCCATTCTACCCTTGGTAATTCAAATTATTCACCCAAGAGCCATTTGAGTTGATCAAAGTTCAAAGGAGGTTTGGTTTGAATGAATTTCAGCACAAGTTCAGTTTGAAATTCAAATAAAGTTTGAATTTCTCCCACTTAGCTCATGTCAAGATCAACTCCAAATGGAGCGAAAATTGGTGTGTGAGCTCACAAAAATGTGCTGAGTAAGAATATGCCCCCCACTTTTAAATTCAGTGGATAAAAACAGTTTGAATTTGAATATGGTTTCAAACTGCCCTCTTCCTAACTATACCCAAAATGACCTCAAAAAGGTTTTGAGTTTGGGTGAAACTTGGCATGGACATCCTTAGTAAAGTGTAGGAGTTTTCATATGTCCAGCTCATCTATATCACATGTGGGAAATACCACTTTTGGCAATGTGTGAGTTTGTTCTCTAATGAGCATGTTGATAATTGTTACTTGCTCTTCATTTGTGTTCATCATTCTTGCTCAAATGAGGTGTGTGGTGTGGTGATGAACACTGCAAATGGTTGTCAAAACTGAGGCCCTTACAGATAATTGTCAAACTTTGGAGATATTTTGAGGAAAAGAGGTACTGAATTGTGGGGCCCACATGTCATAGGAAAGAGTAGACTTAACACTTAAGTTTTCTCTCTGTTCCTCACTCCACCGGGGTTTCACCCGCGGGCGACACCGAGCGACCGCCCCTGTCGACCGAGGCTCCACCTCCTGCTCCAGCTAGCGCCGACCTGATCTTTACCCTGGGACCAGCTGCAGCACGTTGCCATCTTCGTTTTGATCGCGCGCTGGCTGTTCCTCTCACGCGCAAACAGCAACCCGCGCTCACCACCGCACTCCTTTCTCCCCGATCGCCAGCCCCAACCAAGCCTCGGTTGTGCGCGCCGGCAGTACAGAAAAGCAGCGCCTGCGCCTGCTCTACCACACCAGCCCCACAACACCGAAGGCCCTAGCCTGTGGCGCGCACAATTCGGCAAACAGCGCCGAGAAATAGAGCTGTCCGGCAGAGAACCGGAGCTGGTCTCACGTGGACAGCCCCACCGAGAGCTTCTCAGGCCCGAGCTAGAGCACCCTCGGATGCGCTGGGAGCCCCTGATGCTCGTCCCCGAAGCTTAAGCCATGAGATGATCTACCGGGGCTCGAATTTGGGAAAATATCGCCGTCGGGCACCATCCGACCTTCTGATACGGTAATACCAAATTCGATCGTCCCTCTCGTTCTTAGGCCGTGAAACCTTGCACACAGGACCGCCACTAACCAGCGATCAGTAGTCCTTCACAACCCTAGTTGGAAAGATGCACATAGACCGCATGAAATCCAAAATTTCCGACCTCAAACGCGGAGGAGGTTTCAGGTGCACGGTGAGACACCATTAGCCGCCGGTCCCGAGCAGTTTTGAGGCTAGGTCGAGCATCCCCATGGTCCACTGGTGCTGTAGCGCCGTTCCACCGAGGTTTGGGCAGGCTAGGATGACCGGGCGACGTTGCCGAACCGGTCCAGAGCCGCCGCGCCGTGGCCAGCTAGGTTAGAGCCATTGCCGGCCGGGGAAGAGGGCTCCATCGTGTTCAGCACGTGAAATTAGACCCTAGCGGCGAGGGAGGGCTCGGGGGATGGCCGGGAGGCCGGAATCCGTCGAACTCCGGTGAGCCCGGCGGCGCGCGGGCGCGGGTGGCCGGAGGTAGAAGACGACCCGGTGGGTCCCGCCCGTCAGCGACGGTTTTTCAAATATCTGATCGTCTGTGGCGCAGGGATCGCGTGTGGTGGCGCAGGAAATACCCTGTAGCCCGTGTGGCTTGCCTCAGCGAGTGACACCTGTCCCCGGACCCACAGCCAGTATTTGAACATTTTGGGGAATTTCAGTTTTCAGTTCAAACTTTGAATAGCTACAACTTTGGGTAGGAGAATCCAAAATTTGTGAAACAAATTTTGTTGGATTCCTCTGATAGATTACTTAGAACCCAATTTGTATGAAAACCTTTATTTAATTCTGTAAAATTCTTTAAAGCTTTTTAGCAAAAGAATTTTAGAGGGAGTTTGGTTAATCCAAAAATCCTCAAATTTTGCCAGAATAGTCTTTAGGGTATTAGTGAACACCTGTAAAAGTTTCAACTCATTTGGAGTTGATTTAGTTAGGTTAATTCTGATTTTAAATTTCTGTATTCAAATGAATACAGAAACATTTTCAGAGAATTTCCAAAAACTTGGAAATTCAGTTCTAGCCATTCCTTAGCTCCAAAAATCCTAGGAAAATTCAGGCATACTCCCTGAGCCATGTATGAAATTAGAGTTCACTTGAATTTGCATGAAAGTGCAAGTTTAATCAGAATTAATTCCTTTATGCCTAAATGCTTAGGGAATTGTTCTGGGTGACCTAATCAGTGAAACATTCTGAATTTTGGTCCAGAGGGCTTTCTTGTGACAAGGAACTCACAAGAAAATTTCCAGCTCCATTGGAGCCCTGGATCATGGTGTCCTGTTCAACCTCATTAGTTAATCCTCGCCCAAGTGATGAAATCCCACTCATCACTTGATCCTAGTGCTTAAACACAAACCCAAACCACTAGCACCAGTTTCATTTTAAATTCTTAAACAGAGTTCCAGTTTTGAAACTTGTTGTTAGAACTTGTAGCAAAGTTTTACAATTAAACATATGTGCATATGCATTACGTGTAGCATCTACGTGAAGGACTTGAAGTCATTGGAGTAGAGATCAAGGGAGGAAGGCAAGAGATCAAGTCAAGTGGTCGTCACTAACTGCATATATATATATATAAGTCACCTGCAAAACAAAGAAAAGCCCCGGTTTGCATCAAATTTACAAGTTTTTATTTGTATTCACTTCATACGTCTAGCATTATATTTATTGCATTACGTCTAGATGGTATGAAACCCCAAATTCATGACCCAGAAAACCCTGGAGTTTAATGTAGGATATGTTATCAAGTAATTATAACTGCTGATCTCAACAAAAGTGGATTAAAAGAAGAAAACCTCGAGTGGGCAGATTCCTACTCATGAACAGGGATTTAGGGGGATCAATCGGAAGAGTTGGGAATTGATCCTCATAGTGGGAATGGAGACCGGGCAGTGGATGGAAGGTCAAGGACGTGGTCCGGTGAGCCTAGTCTATGTCTGAGTCGATTAAGGCCCGTTCTCGTGTGCGGCCCGTTGGGCAAGTTTGAGTTGTGTACCGGATGCATACTGGATATATGGGACCCAGGAAACCGATGTAACATGTTAACCTGGGTGTCGAGGCATACCTCACTGTCTGATGCCGATGCTGAAAGGATAGAGAAGTCTGCTCTACGAGGGTTTGCCGTAGAGAGACTTAATCCCAGTCGGTGGGACCGGTTCGACATTTGGGTGTCGTGTGAAAGGTTGCCACGTACGACGTCAGTGACGGTTGCTGTGTGCAACGTCGAGTACGGGCGTACGTGTCGTGTCAGCCGGGTGTTTTTGATTGCAATCACCGCCGCTCGCGGTAGTGAGCATACTTGTTCTCTGCATCGTGACGTAGTAATAAACTGGGAAAAGTTAATAATGCTTCGTGGGTAATCCTCATAATGGAGATGAGGAATGATCAACACTTCACTAAATTTAATTTCCACCTTGGGCTAGAAGCGTCGAGGCAAAGCGTTTCTTGTTTGATTGTGGAGTCTCGACGTTGATGGCGCAAGGTCTGTATGAGTCTAGGGTAGTTCACTAAAGTTACTTTCACCTCGGGCAAGTGACATCGAGATGAAGCGTTTCTTGTTTGATTGTGGAGTCCCGATGTAAGTTGCGTGAGGTCTATAAAAGTTGATTAAAACTGGAAGTAAGGACTCTCCTTTAGCTCAAGTTCATCGTTTATGCAAAATGCTATAATCAGCCCTCTATTTCCATCATGTAGAGTTTCATGACTAGGGTGACGGGTCAGTCTTGCTGAGCTTCGTGCTCACAGATACTGCATAAGTTGTTTTGCAGGTAATAACTGTACGCTGAGATGTACGGGTACCTGATGAGACTCGGAGCTCTCCGAGGGATGAACTCAGGGTAACCCCTGCCGCTGCTATTATGACAATGTTGCTAGCGAGAAGGGTCCGCGGGCTGGACACCTTCTCTATTGCCTAGCGTAGATATGAGACGTGAGTTGTAATAGTCTTCCGCTGTAGTTTATTTTGAGAAGTATTTGTAAAATCAACACTTTGTAAGCTTCCGCTTGTTTTATGTAATATGATGCTTTATTATGTGTGCTGTTGGGTGCCGCATCACACGGCACCACCCAATGTGATTCCCGGGCGAGGTGTCCCGTCCCCGTGAGTGATCGGGACGGCGGGGTCCTCACATATAGTATGCAAGCATAAGTGTGAATACAAAAGTAGGAATCATATACACATGATTAAAAGTGCATGTAAGCCAAAGATCAACACACATAGAGTAACCACAACACATAGAATTTGTGAATGGCTTTCATACATGTGAATGTGTGGTTTGTATGAAGTGGAAGTGTGAACTATGTCTTATGGATTGTTGTTTTTCTTTTGCTATGTGTGATGGTATGATGTAGAACCTGCTCCAGAGCAAGTTCTCCCTTTCCAAGATCAGGACTACCCATTCCAAGAGCAGCAGGAAGGAGGCAAGTGTCCTTGACCACTTTGATCCTATGCTAGGATGTGTAGATAGAATTATTTGCATTATCAATTGAAAATATGAAACCCATGCTAGGAAGTTTCCCTAGAATTGCATTACCTTGTTTCCTTGTAGCTTGGGTTGGGATTTATTTTATCATGTCATTTATTATTATGCATATGCTTAGCCATGCTTAGAATGGGATATTTGGGATATGGGATCATCAGTTTATTTTACTATACTCTTGAATGAGATGTTATGAGTTATGTAGAGGTAGGGATCAAGGCAAGTTGGATGTTTTGGTTGGTGCTGGATGCACGAGACTCGGGTTTGTGTTTAGTACTTGCCTGGATCCTAAGGACCGGTTCATGGAGCATGTAACCTGGCTTTACCGTGCCAACCACATGCTGGGATGGGGCAGCTTGGCCAATTAATTAGGTGTATCCCCGGCGTAGTATGGGTGTGTTGGATGGTGCGGGGAGTAGGTGTCAGCTGGACTACCATATGAACCGCAAGGCTCAAGAGGGGGCCACTGCAGCAGGGTTGGAGCCTCTTGTATGCTGTTAGGGGTGAAACCTCAGTGGGCCCACGCTCGTCGGGAATCCCTTTGTAAAGGCTTCATAGTGATCTCCTGTCTACACACATGGGAAGTGTGAATGTGGTTCGTAGCCACTGGCATAATGGAGGTTCTTTTAGTCCACCCGGCAACGGGGGATGAAATCACTACATGTGGGTACAGTGGTACAAACTCTGCAGAGTCAAAACTGTCATGACAGCCGTGCTCACGGTCAAGAGCGGTTTGGACTTATTCATGATTAGAGGAGTGATGGTTTTGGGAAGTTGTGGATGTTAAGCAGGGAGCTTAACATTGGAAATGATGTTATGGTTACTTGATTATGATGATGGGATGGGAGATTGGGACCATTTCACCTGTGTAGTAATGTAGGTGCTTAATAAGCTAAGGTGATAGGTATTAATTGCGTAGTGCTTTAACCATGAGTTCAACCTCCCCTTGTTCTAGCCATGCATGACATAACTTTCCCACACTTGCTGAGTACCATCGGTACTCAACTTTGCATATTTGTTGGTTTATATTGTTGCTCAGGTCAAGATAATGAGGTCGTGTATAATGACCAAGACTTTGGACCCGAAGAAGGTTTCTAGGTTCATGGAGACCCCCGGGCAACGCCTGTGATGGAGCCCTCAAGAATAATATTCCGCTGCTAGTTTATTTACTTGTGATGAACTTATTATTGTCCATCGAGACATTTGCTATGTAAGACTTATTTATATTCGACACCTGGCTTATAATAAATGATGCTTCACTATTTGTCATCACATGTATGAGAAAATGATCCTGGCATACATGAGATATTCACTTGGTTGTTCTTCGGAAAAACCAGGTGTGACAGAAGTGGTATCAGAGCCAAGGTTGCCCGTAGGAACATGGACCTAGGTAGAAATGAACGTATTTAAGGGCCCTATTTTCTTAAAAACTATTTTACAAGGTGTGTGTTGAAAAGTGTTATTTAATGGAGTCACTTTCTTCATCTTACCCCAACTTTCATTCAAAATAGGATTTTTGTTTAAAAGTTTATCTAACCTAAGTTTAAATGCTTTCTGTTTTAGATGGTTTGCATGATTCGCACCGCTCGCAAGTCCACAAGAGGGAGAGTTCCCGTAGTTGCCCTTGCCCAAAGAGAGGAGAGCCGTCCGGTGACGTACCTTTCCTACGGATTGGCAGTAGGAGGCTTGTTGCGCCGTCTTCGACGTATGCTCCAAGCCGCCGGCAATACGGGCAAGCTAATCATACACTATAGCTCCACCAGGACCATCCGTGAGAAGAGGGAAGAATGGAGTTCAGAGATGAGAATTATCCATGAAAATCAGCTGCTCAAGATCCACCGCTCTCTAGCTTGTCGAGCGACACAGGTCGATGCGGAGAAGGATGTCACCTGGGAGGCCATCACCTGCCAGAGTCACATCTATCGTCGACACCTGGACAGGACTGAGTACATGTATGTCCTCCAGCGCGAGAGTGGTACAACGGAGTATAAGTACCCGCCAGTGCAGCAAGGGACTTCCCATGAGCACATGGACTTGTGCTTGGAGGATGCTGGTATGCTTAGCACTCGATTGCAGGAGTGTCAGCAGGAGCTTCAGGATGCTCGTGACACCCTGAAGAAAACCGAGGCGTTGCTTCGAGCCTGCTTGAGGGTGAGAGAAAGAGGAGATGGGAATGAACTGTGTGTCACCATGAATGATACATGGACTCCTGACTCCCCAGATCGCCGAGCGATCAGGCGTCGTCGCACTTCTCCACCAGCAGCCTCCCCACCCAAAGCGGAGTCAGAAGGCAGCCGCAATAATGAGGAAGATCCCGAGGAGCCAGCTCAGTGATACGAGTAGTGTAGAGTCCTTCCCTTAGTTTAGCAGGATGTCGAGTAGTCGAGTCGTTATCTTAGTTAATGGTGTGTTAATGCTTGGTGTGTGACATGAGTTGTGAAAGCCATGAGCGATTGTCCACAGCCTCGTCTTCAGATTGTTTTTCTTTGGTGTGTGAACCCACATGAAATAATATTGCATTTATTTTTGTGTGAGATATGAACCCTCAGAAAAGTATAACAAAGCTTCAACACTTCAAAGTACAAACAAGTGAAAGTAGTGAGATAATACGTAATACTTTAAATTAACATTTGGTTGATCATGCTAGATGGCCGGAAGAGGAAAAGGTCGTGCTGCCAACCCCGCCAACAACAACGATGAGGCCTGCAACCCTCATCTTTCTGGAGGCCAATACAGGGGTGGACGCCGTGAAGGAGTTGATCCCATCCACCAAATGCTTGAGAATCAAAATCAGCTCATCCAGAACTTGACTCAAGTGGTGGCCAACTTGCATCAAGTTCCACCTCCACAAGCTGCACCACGCCAACCAAGGTTGAGTGAGTTTCTAGGAACTCAACCTCCGAAGTTTGCAAGTGCTGCTGAACCTCTGGAGGCAGATGATTGGCTAAAGACCATAGAAAGCAAGATGAGGATCATACAGTGTCAAGGGTATGAGAGGGTTCTGTTTGCCTCTCATCAATTGCATGGACCTGCTGCTGATTGGTGGACCGCTTACGTGGCCGCCCATCATGACCCTGAGAATATCACTTGGGAAGAGTTCAAACGTAGCTTCTGCAACCATTACATCCCAAGGGGTGAACTCAAAAACAAGAGGAAGGAGTTTTGGGGGTTGCAGCAAGGTAACATGACTGTGAGGGAATACCTCACTAAATTTACTCAACTCTCCCGTTATGCCCCACGGGACATAGAGACTGATGAGCAGAAACAAGATTGTTTCATGGAAGGACTTACCGCAGAAATGCAGTGTGCAATGTCCTCCAATGAGTATGAAAGCTTCCAAAAGATGGTGGACAGAGCGTTTGTGGTAGAAAGGAAGCTGAAGGCCTTGGAAAATGAGAATAAGAGGAAGGCCGGGTGGTCACATCAAGCCTCAGGGAGCAACACCCGTCCACGTCTAATGCAGCAACCCGCAGGACAGACGAACCATGCTGCGGTACCCTACTCAGCACCAGAAGGGTACAACCCGAACTACAGGCCTCCAGCAGCACCAATACAGCCACAACGTCAGTTCGTACAGCAGCCTCGCCCTACATATCAACCTCGACCAGCAGGACAAGGACCTCCAAACCAACCCCAAGACAACAAAGGACAGGCACCTAAGGTTGGGGTGCAATGTTTTAGCTGTGGTGAAGTGGGGCACTACGCCCATAAGTGCCCAAAGAAGAAGCCCACGCAGCCTCAGTAGCAGAATGTAATGAGAGGACGGGTGAACCACGTCACTATGGAGGAAGCGCAAGAGGCACCCGACGTGGTAGTTGGTAAGTTTCCTGCCAATTTACACATTGCAACCCTGCTGTTTGATTCTGGTGCTACCCACTCGTTCATTTCTCAAGGGTTTGTAAGAAGCATGACCTAGCAACCACACAAATGAACCATATGCTAGCCGTAAACTCTCCAGGTGGAGAAATAAGGACAAGACAAGTGTGTCCCAAAGTGAACCTAGACATTAATGGGGTAGTATTTACTGCTAACCTCATAGTGATAGATTCACAAGGGATAGATATTATCTTGGGTATGGATTGGTTGACCAAACATAAAGGAATCATCCATTGTTCGACCAGAACGGTGGAACTAACTCACCCTAGTGGCACAAGAGTAAATTTCATAACAATACACGAGCCTAGGAGGGACATTAAATTAAATCAAGTTGAGGAGATCAGGATTATCAGGGAATATCCAGATGTTTTTCCGGAGGAGTTGTCAGGTATGCCTCCCGATCGTGAAGTGGAATTCGCAATTGAGCTAGTGCCTGGAACTGCCCCGATATACAAGAGACCTTATCAGATGGACTCCAAGCAGCTGGGAGAACTCAAGGATCATTTGAGAGAATTGACGGAGAAGGGGTATATTCGTCCTAGTTCCTCACCATGGGGAGCTCCAGTGATATTTGTGCCCAAAAAGGACGGAACCCAAAGGTTATGCGTGGACTACCATGCCTTGAATGAGGTAACCATCAAGAACAAGTACCCATTACCCCGCATTGAAGACTTGTTTGATCAGTTGAGGGGAGCTTGTGTGTTCTCGAAAATTGATCTCAGGTCGGGATACCACCAACTCAAGATAAGGCAATCTGATATTCCCAAGACAGCTTTCGTATCTCGGTACGGACTATATGAATACACTGTCATGCCTTTCGGGCTAACTAATGCCCCGGCATATTTCATGTATCTCATGAACAAGGTATTCATGGAATATCTGGAAAAATTTGTGGTGGTTTTGATAGATGACATTCTCGTCTTCTCCAAAGATGAAGAAGAACATGAGAAACATCTAAGGTTGGTGTTGCAGAGGCTGAGAGAACACCAACTATATGCCAAGTTGAGCAAGTGTGAGTTTTGGCTTAAGAGAGTTCCCTTCTTAGGACATATAATCTCGGAGGGAGGAATCTCCGTAGATCCCGCCAAAATCGAGGATATACAGAAGTGGAAGACCCCTGAAAATGTCGGGGAAGTTCGAAGCTTCTTGGGATTGGCTGGATACTATCGACGGTTTATTGAGGGATTCTCTAAGTCTCGAGACCCCTCACCAAACTGTTGGAGAAGGGAATCACATTCACATGGACGCTGCATTGCGAGACGAGTTTTCAGGAGTTAAAGAAAAGATTGACAACAGCCCCAGTGCTAGTTATGCCAGATATGCAGAAGAACTTTACGGTGTACTGCGATGCCTCTGGAAACGGGTTGGGATGTGTTCTCATGCAAGAAGGGCATGTCGTGGCTTATGCATCCCGGCAGCTTCGGAAGCACGAGAAGAACTATCCTACACATGACCTAGAACTAGCCGCAGTGGTACACGCGTTGAAAATTTGGCGACACTACTTGATGGGGAAGAGGACAGAGATATATACGGATCATAAGAGTTTAAGTACATTTTCACACAGCCAGATCTCAACCTCAGACAAAGGAGATGGTTAGAGCTAATCAATGACTTCGATGTGGGCATCAACTATCATCCTGGGAAAGCAAACGTCGTGGCCGATGCTCTAAGTCAGAAAGTGCAGGTCAATAAGTTGAGCTTGAAGGACATGCCTGTAGAATTGAAGGACGAGGTTATAAGGCTCAATCTATGCCTGGTAAATAGTGGTGAAGCCATCGCCATGGAAGTGGACTCCACACTAGAGCAAGACATACGCGATGGTCAAAAGAACGACGAGAAGATACAAGAAATCAGGCAACTCATGAAGGGAAATAAAGCTCCTGGTTTCAGAGAGGATGAACAAGGTACGGTGTGGCACGGGAAAAGGATCTGTGTGCCTAAAGTAAAGGAGATCCGTGAATTAATTTTGAAGGAGGCTCACGATTCTGACTATTCCATTCATCCTGGGAGTACGAAGATGTACCAGGACCTCAAGAGCAGGTATTGATGGTATGGCATGAAGCGAGATGTCGCGGAACATGTTGCCCTATGTGACACATGTCAGTTGGTGAAAGCAGAACATCAACGACCCACGGGATTATTGCAACCACTCAAAGTGCCTGAATGGAAATGGGAAGAAATCGGTATGGATTTCATAGTGGGATTGCCTAGGACCCAATCAGGATATGATTCAATATGGGTCATCATCGACAGGCTAACCAAGGTAGCTCACTTCATCCCCGTGAAGGAAAGCTACAGTGGATCCAAATTGGCGGAGTTGTACATGTCAAGGATCGTGTGTTACCATGGAGTGCCGAAGAAGATAGTGTCGGATCGAGGGACACAGTTCACCTCGAGGTTCTGGCAGAAGTTGCATGAAACCATGGGAACCCATCTGAACTTTAGTTCTGCCTATCATCCCCAAACTGATGGGCAGACGGAAAGAACCAATCAGATTCTTGAGGATATGCTGAGGGCATGTACACTCAAAAACAATCGGAGTTGGGACAAGAACTTACCGTATGCGGAATTCTCCTATAACAACAGCTATCAGGCTAGTATGAAGATGTCACCGTTTGAAGCTTTGTATGGGAGGAAGTGCAGAACTCCATTATTTTGGAACCAAACAGGGGAAAGTAAAGTGTTTGGTCCCGAAGTACTACAAGAAGCCGAGGCGAAGGTGAGGGAAATTCGCAACAACTTGAGGATTGCACAGACACGCCAAAAGAGCTATGTCGATGTACGAAGAAGAGAGCTCGTTTTCAACGTGGGAGACTATGTCTATCTCAAGGTGTCCCCTATCCGAGGACTTCATCGATTCAAGGTAAAAGGGAAGTTGTCACCTCGATACATCGGACCCTTTCAAGTTCTGGAGAGGAAAGGCGAAGTGGCGTATCAACTAGAATTATCGGCTTGCCTATCGGATGTGCACGATGTATTCCATGTGTCACAACTCAAGAAATGTCTGAGAACGCCTGAAGGGGTGTTACCCATGAATGAGGTTGACGTAGCTGAAGATTTGTCTTATGCCGAGCAACCATCCAAGATTTTGGAGACAATGGAACGCCTCACCAGAAATAAAAGAATCCGGATGTGCAAGGTGCAGTGGAAGCATCACTCAGAAGAGGAAGCCACCTGGGAGCGAGAAGATGAGCTTAAGGCACAATTTCCGGAATTGTTTTCTTAGAACCACCAATCTCGAGGACGAGATTTCTTTTAAGGGGGGTAGAGCTGTAACACCCCAAAATCCTGTTAAGAGGGGAATTTAAAAATTTTTGGACGTGTTGCATGTATTGCAAAAATTTAAATTCAAACTGGAATTCAATTTAAACTTAAAACAGAAAAGAAATAGAAAAAGGAAAACAGAAAAAAACCGGCCAGTGGGCCGAATCCCACCAGCCGGCCCACCCGATCCCGCGCCAGCCCGCAGCCGCGTGCACCCCCTTCTTCCCACTGACATGCGGGGCCCGCCAGTCTTTCTTCCTCCTCGAGCTCGCGCCCGCGCTCGGCCGGACTCTCTCATCCCGAATCAAAACCGACCGGAAAATCTCGTGTATCCCAGCTGACTTCCGGACCCCGAAGACTCCAGCTCGATCTAAACCAACCCGCCGCCCTCCCCCCGTATATAAAAACCTCGGCATCGTCCCGTTTTCCCCACGATCTGCCGATTTTCTGTCCGGTGAGAACCCGAGCCCCTCCGGTGAATTCTGCCCGATCTACGCTCGGGAATTCCGATCTAACTCGCTGGTCTTGATCCACCGCCTCTGGGGAACCTTGCAGGTGCAGAAAACTCGGTGATTTGCGGTTCAAACACAGCGCCGACGAGGCTCGCCGTGAATTCACCTCGGACCTCGTCGCCGATCGCCTTCCAGGACCTCCGAGCTCAAGAAAACCCCCGAGGTGAGATCCCCGACCTCCCCTCTACCTATCTATGCCATAAAATCACAGTTCTAGGAAGAATTTACGAAGATCCGAAACTCTCCGGCGAGATCGCCGCCTCCCGCCGCCGTGCGCCGCCGGGCAGCGCCGCCCGCGCTCGATCAGAGCGACGTGGCCGCTTGTGCGCCGTCTATTTTAAATCGCACGGTAGAGTTTAAATCCCCGCGTACCGGTTCGACGTTATAATCTCAGCCGTCTGTTTTAAATCGGACGGTCCACGTCAGCCCCGCGTTATAAAGGTTGGAATTCTTATGCGCTACCCCCTAGGGTTCTCGGAAAATAAGAGCTAGCCCCGGAAACTTCTGATCTAGCCCCTGGAACTTCAGAAAATCATGTGAATTCATTTAAAAATCAGTTTTAGCCCCTGGACTTAATAAAAATTAGGAAAAAAGAACCCCTCTGTTATGTGTAGCTAGACCCCTGAAAATTCTTAAAATAATATTATAGACCCTGTAGTGGGGTGAGTTTACCTTTTTAACCCTATTTGATATTAAATTTAGGAAATTGAATTTGTGGTTAGTATTTAAAAAATTACAAGATGGGACAAACATATTGTCAATTCAAATTAAAAACTGTTCTAGTACTTGGAAAACTTTGGAGTGAGATAAAAATAGATTTTTGGCTGTAATGAATTTGTTTAATTAACTATTCACTTTTATTAGTAATAGGGACACATTTTTAAGTTGAGAATAATTCTGAAAATTAGAAAAAGATAAATGTAAAATAGTTTACATCAGAGGAAAAGATTAAAAATATATTATTAACTATTTTGGATCAGAACCTATTCTGTTTAGATGATGTGTCTTACAATTTTCATAATAAAGTACACATTTAGGCATAGGAAGTAAATTTGAAAATATAGCAAGCTAGGTATAAATAATTAGAAAATGATAAATGAAGTTTCCAAAATCCAAAGAAATTCAGTTTAGGGTTGATAGAAGTTCTGAAGACACATATGGAGTAGGAAAATACCTTTCATGCATACTTGGTAGCTAAAAGGTGTAGTAATTGAATATAAGGAATTTATTTAAATTGGAAACTCATATATATAGTATGCAAGCATAAGTGTGAATACAAAAGTAGGAATCATATACACATGATTAAAAGTGCATGTAAGCCAAAGATCAACACACATAGAGTAACCACAACACATAGAATTTGTGAATGACTTTCGTACATGTGAATGTGTGGTTTGTATGAAGTGGAAGTGTGAACTATGTCTTATGGATTGTTGTTTTTCTTTTGCTATGTGTGATGGTATGATGTAGAACCTGCTCCAGAGCAAGTTCTCCCTTTCCAAGATCAGGACTACCCATTCCAAGAGCAGCAGGAAGGAGGCAAGTGTCCTTGACCACTTTGATCCTATGCTAGGATGTGTAGATAGAATTATTTGCATTGTCAATTGAAAATATGAAACCCATGCTAGGAAGTTTCCCTAGAATTGCATTACCTTGTTTCCTTGTAGCTTGGGTTGGGATTTATTTTATCATGTCATTTATTATTATGCATATGCTTAGCCATGCTTAGAATGGGATATTTGGGATATGGGATCATCAGTTTATTTTACCATATTCTTGAATGAGATGTTATGAGTTATGTAGAGGTAGGGATCAAGGCAAGTTGGATGTTTTGGTTGGTGCTGGATGCACAAGACTCGGGTTTGTGTTTAGTACTTGCCTGGATCCTAAGGACCGGTTCATGGAGCATGTAACCTGGCTTTACCATGCCAACCACATGCTGAGATGGGGCAGCTTGGCCAATTAATTAGGTGTATCCCCGGCGTAGTATGGGTGTGTTGGATGGTGCGGGGAGTAGGTGTCAGCTGGACTACCATATGAACCGCAAGGCTCAAGAGGGGGCCACTGCAGCGGGGTTGGAGCCTCTTGTATGCTGTTAGGGGTGAAACCTTAGTGGGCCCATGCTCGTCGGGAATCCCTTTGTAAAGGCTTCGTAGTGATCTCCTGGCTACACACCTGGGAAGTGTGAATGTGGTTTGTAGCCACTGGCATAATGGAGGTTCTTTTAGTCCACCCGGCAACGGGGGATGAAATCACTACATGTGGGTACAGTGGTACAAACTCTGCAGAGTCAAAACTGTCATGACAGCCGTGCCCACGGTCAAGAGCGGCTTGGACTTATTCATGATTAGAGGAGTGATGGTTTTGGGAAGTTGTGGATGTTAAGCGGGGAGCTTAACATTGGAAATGATGTTATGGTTACTTGATTATGATGATGGGATGGGAGATTGGGACCATTTCACCTGTGTAGTAATGTAGGTGCTTAATAAGCTAAGGTGATAGGTATTAATTGCGTAGTGCTTTAACCATGAGTTCAACCTCCCCTTTTTCTAGCCATGCATGATATAACTTTCCCACACTTGCTGAGTACCATCGGTACTCAACCTTGCATATTTGTTGGTTTATATTGCTGCTCAGGTCAAGATAATGAGGTGATGTATAATGACCAAGACTTTGGACCCAAAGAAGGTTTCTAGGTTCATGGAGACCCCCGGGCAACGCCTGTGATGGAGCCCTCAAGAATAATATTCCGCTGCTAGTTTATTTACTTGTGATGAACTTATTATTGTCCATCGAGACATTTGCTATGTAAGACTTATTTATATTCGACACCTGACTTGTAATAAATGATGCTTCACTATTTATCATCACATGTATGAGAAAATGATCCTGGCATACATGTGATATTCACTTGGTTGTTCTTCGGAAAAACCGGGTGTGACATCAGTCTCATTTTTCTTGCCATGTGCTCCATTTGCTATCTCTAACCGAGTAGTGTACCTCTAGCCTATTCTTACGAGCAGTTCCAACTACTCGCCTTGTACCGAATTCTACACTATCTTAGCATGGCAGTAGCTAAGTGAGGTTTAAAAACCTAAGCGCAAACCAGGGTTTTCTTGGCTATGCATTTGGGTTTTCAGACAAGACTCTAATGCATAAATGAAGTGGATACTCAAAGTAAGTTCTCAAAACAATAAAATTTATAAAAGGCTAATGCAAACCGGGGCTTGCCTTGCTGCTGTTGGTCGTAGGCTAGCTGTTCCACAGGAGTTATGAAGTCTAAGACTTCTGGCTCCTCCTCAACCTTGGCGACTACATGAGACAATTACATGTATGTATCAATTTAAATGCATATAAGTTGAGAGTTAAGATTATTAACACTATAGGTACTACTAGACAGACCCAATGACTCTGAAATTTTTACTTTGATTTGTATATAACCTAAACAGATACTTGGCCAAATTTCATTTGCAGCAAAGCTCATTTGAGCCCTCTATAAATAAATATGTATTTGTCCTTAATTGGAGCTCTTATGGTGTTCTAAGGATTTTCATGGAGCAAGCCATGACTTTCTGGAAACTAGATTATCCAAGGGTTCTAATGGAATTAGTTTCACCTAATTTGAAAATTCCTAGCCAAATATATGAGCTAAACAACTTCAGAGAAAATCTGAAAAATGTTTCTGGACATTTTTCATTTTCTCTGGAACAGTTTTATTAATCACACCATTAGGTGGATCAAATTAGCTCAAATGTAACTGAAATTTTTATGGTAGCTCAGGGATATTATGATAAACATCCTGGCCAAATTTCAGAATTTTCCACTGAAGGGTTCTCCAGCTAAAATTCTAAACATTTTAAATTTTGAAGAATTAATTC
The DNA here is from genome assembly GCA_030760725.1 of Neostapfia colusana. Taxonomy (NCBI): domain Eukaryota; kingdom Viridiplantae; phylum Streptophyta; class Magnoliopsida; order Poales; family Poaceae; genus Neostapfia; species Neostapfia colusana. The sequence continues at coordinate 89,334,238 of JASWHV010000003.1, forward strand.
TGGAGAAATAAGGATTTTCATAAAGTGAAACTTGATTTGTTGACAGTACTCAGAGATATGAATCCAACAGAATTTGTTTCACTCGATTTGGAGTTTCCTAGACAAAGTTATGTGGGTTTGAAGTTTGAACTAGAAACTGAAATTCGGGAAATGTTTAAATTGCTGCGCGTGGGACCGGGGCTACGTGTCAGCTCCTCAGCGGCTGACACACGGGGCCACAGAGTTTTATGCGTGCAGCCACAAATGATCCGGGGTCGTAATAGATCCCCGTTTTAAATGTCGACTCGCTGACGCGTGGGGCTTGGGGCTTCTTCAACCTCCCGCCATCCCGCGCTCGGCCTCCGCCCCCCTCGCCGGAGTGCTCGCCGGATGGGCTCTGCCGTGCGCCAAACTTTGAGATTTTTGCCGCCTCTGCCTCACTCCACGCAGGGAACACGGTGCTGACCTTAGCTTGACATGAAAACAACCAAAGTATGGCGGGCGACGAGCGGCGGCTTCGGAAGAACTTCGGTCGTGTCGGCCGGGCTTCCTAGCACCCCAAATGATCGAGAAAAAGGTCATAGAGCATCAGTGCACCCTAGGGAAGGTCGTCATAAACTCAAATGAGCTCAGAAACGGCCCCAACTAGTATGTCACCGTGCGACCTAGGTCTGAAATCGGAAATGCTGGCAAAACTCGAAGAACAGTGGCTATCCCCGATGGTTCTCCAAATTTTCTGATCCTATGGACTCGCGCGGACGTCTAGAAGTAGTTCTATAAGTTAGGTGATGAGTGGTGCGGGGTGTAGCACGAATTTTGCGAAGTGGTCCAGCTGCCTCTTTTGTACACCGGCGCAAAACCATGAAATTCCAGCGACGGCAGCTAATGTCACGCCGCCGGAGCTTGCGGTAATGGAAGAGGAGACTTGGACGAACCTCTTTGCTATTCACAGCTCGGGGAACAGTGGGCTGTGTTGGCCGGATGAGTTGTTCCTGTGGTGGCGATTCGGTTTGAACCGAGGAAGAAGAAGTGGCCCGAAGCAGCTCGAGGAAGGTCGGTCACGGTCTGGAACCGGTGCGAGAACGTCGACCAAGGGTCGGAGAACTCGGTTGCGGCCTCAGCTCGGTGTGACAGCCACTGGTTTGACCGGGCCACGCTGGAACAGAGAGCTTCAGCGAGTAGCGAGGTCTGCGGTGTGTTCTGTGCAGGAGAACGACGAGTCACGGTGAAAACACTCAGTAGCCTCCCCGGGTCGACGATAAGGGCGCTGGGCACATCGGGCGTCGGTCGGGAGCTGGAAGCAGCTGCTGGCGAAGCTCCCGCACCATGGCGCTCCCGCATACACGTGCAAGAAACCGAGCAGCGCTCGGTGGAGTCGGTTTGAGCTCTGAGTGGCTGACAGTGGGCCCAGTTTTTTAATTTTGTCCTCAAAAATTCAATTTGCCACTGTTGTATAAAATTTAGGACATCACTGTCCCCTAAGGGTTAGTCAAATTATCAGCTCACCACTTGAATTTGAATAAATCAAAATGTGAATTGGTTTGGATGAATTCACAGCAATTGTGAAACTGAAATTCAAATTTGATTTGAATTTTAGCCCACATAGCTCATGTCAAGATCAACTCCAAATGGAGTGAAAATTGGTGTGTGAGCTCACAAAAATTTGCTGAGTGTGAATATGAATCCCACTTTTGAATTCATGGGATGAAAGGAGTTTGAATTTGAATTTAAGTTCAAACTAGCCTTTTTCTAGTTGTACCTAAAAACACCTCAAAAGGTTTTTGGATTTGGGTGAAATTTTACATGAGAATTCCTAGCAAGGTGTAGGAGTTTTTCATATGCTCAACCCCTATATGATGCATGTGGTCAATACCACTTTTGCATTTTGTGAGTTTATCACCTAATGACTATGTTGATGGTGTTTACATGCTCTTCAAATGTGTTCATAAACTTTCCTCAAATGAGGGTTGTGTGGTGTGATGAACACTTTGAGTGTATGTAAAACTTGAGCCTTTACATTCCTCCCTCCTTAAAAGAATCTCGTCCTGAGATTATAAGGTGAAAATGAGAGAGGACGGTGGAAAATTACCATAGGTGTGATGTTAAAAAGTCAGGGTAGTTAGCGCAAAGAAAACCTTCGCTCTCCCATGTCACTTCATCTACGGAGTGATTACTCCATAGAACCTTGTAGAACCACAACTACGGTTGTGTGTGGTTCGATCCTTTTCATCAATTATCTGAACCGGTTCTTCCCGATAAGTGAGATCCGGTTTCAGTTCTTCAATATCTCCCAGCTGAATGGTAGTTGATAGCTTAAGACACTTCCTCAGCTGAGAAATGTGAAAGACGTCGTGCACACCGGAGAGTGTCACTAGTAATTCCAGCCGATATGCAACTGACCCACATCTTTCTGTAATCTGGAATAGACCGATGAATCGGGGTGCCAACTTTCCTCTCACCCCGAATCTGTTCATGCCCTTCAATGGAGATACATGTAGATACACGTGATCCCTGACTTCAAATTGTAACGGGCGTCTTCTCCGGTCCGCATACTGTTTTTGTTAGGATTGGGCGGCTTTTAGGTTCGCTTGAATCAGCTTAACCTTTTTTCCGCATTATTGACAAGATCAATTCCGAAGGTGACCCTTTCGCCAGACTCACACCAATTCAGCGGTGTGCGGCATTTTCTCCCGTATAGCGCCTCATAAGGTGCCATTTTGATGCTGGCTTGGTACCCATTATTGTACGAAAACTCGGCCAATGGTAAGTGATCATCCCAATTCTTACCGTGGTTGATAGCGCAAGCTCGTAGCATATCTTCTAAAATCTGATTTACCCGCTTGGTTTGCCCATCCGTCTGCGGGTGGTACGCTGAACTACGGATCATCTTCGTCCCCAGAGCGCATGTAGCTTCTCCCAAAAATGAGACACAAATAAAATGCCCTGATCCGATATGATGGTGCGGGGTACGCTGTACAAGTATAGAATCCGTGAGATGTACAATTCAGCATACTTCTAGGCGTTGTAGTTGGTGTTGACCGGGTTAAAATGGGCAACTTTGGTGAGCCGGTTGACGATCACCCACACTAAATCATGCTTCTGAAATGTGGTGGGTAAACCGATGATGAAGTCTATGCTCACATCCTCCCACTTACAGGCAGGAACGCCAAGTGGTTGTAATAATCCCGGTTTCTTCATGTGGTCCGCTTTCACCCTTCGGCATGTATCACACTCGGACACGTACTTTGCGATCTCCCGCTTCATCCGTGTCCACCAAAACTTGCTTCTGAGCTCTTGATACATCTAATTGCTGCCGAGGTGAATAGAAAACTTTGACAAGTGAGCCTCATCAAAGGTTTTCTTCCGTAACTCCGGGTTACGGGGTACGACGATCCGGTCCTTGAACCATAGGACGCCGTCTCCGTCTTTCCGGAAACATTTCAACTTCTCACTGTCTACACGTCTCCGCAAATGTGACATGCCCTTGTCATGTTTCTGAGCTGCCGCTATCTCTTCACGGATGGTGGGTATCAAAGCTAAGTTGTAGAGAGCCCCATGTGGAATCACATGCAATGGTGGCTCGCTCTCTTCTAACGGTGTCATGGTCAGATTGTTGACTTGTGACTTGCGACTCAGCGCATCCGCCACTACGTTTGCCTTGCCGGGATGATAATGGATCTCTATTTCGTAATCCTTTATCAACTCCAACCATCTTCGCTGCCTCATGTTCAGCTCCTTCTGAGTGAATATGTACTTGAGGCTCTTGTGGTCGGTATATAAATGTACGACGTTACCGAGTAGGTAGTGCCTCCACATTTTTTGTGCAAGTGCCACGGAAGCGAGCTCTGAGTCATGAGTTGGATAATTTTGCTCATGATTCCTGAGCTGCCGTGATCCATACGCGACAACCCTTCGGTCATGCATCAGCACACATCCCAGCCCAATGCCGGATGCATCGCAGTGCACATCGAACTGTGTTGTTGTGTCTGGCTGCGCCAAAACCGGTGCTGATGTTAGGTGCCTCACTAATGCCTTGAACGCTGTTTCACATGCTGGACTCCAAACATATTTGGTAACCTTGTTCAGCAGCTCGGTCATAGGATTGGAAATCTTCGAGAAGTTTGGAATGAACCTCCAATAATATCCCGTGAGTCCGAGGAAACTCCGCTCCTCGTGAACAGTTCTCGGGGACTTCCAATTCAGCACTTGTGTGATCTTACTTGGGTCTACAGCAATGTCCTCTGCTGAGATAATATGCCCGAGAAAAGGCATTTGCGATATCCAGAATTCGCACTTGCTGAATTTCGCGTATATGTTGTTATCCCGCAGCCTTTATAAGACTATATGCAGATGCTTCGCGTGCTCTTCCTTCGACTTGGAATACACCAATATATCGTCGATGAAGACCACGACAGACTTGTCCAGCTCCAGCATGAATACGGAGTTCATCAAGTACATGAAATGAGCTGCAGCATTGGTGAGGCTGAAGGATATGATCAGGTACTCATAAAGCCCGTACCTCGTCGAGAGAGCCGTCTTCGGTATATCGTCAGCCCGTATCTTAATCTGATGGTACCAGGATCTTAAGTCCATCTTGGAAAAGATCTTTGCTTCGACCAACTGATCAAACAACATGTCGATCCGTAGCAACTAGTACTTGTTTTTGATAGTTACGGTGTTTAGTGGACGATAGTCCACGCAAAGCCACAACGTATCATCTTTCTTCTTCACTAATAATGCCGAACAGCCCCATGGTGAGGAGCTCAGCCTAATAAAACCCTTCTCCAGCAGGTCCATCAACTGCGTTTTCAATTCTGCCAACTCCTTTGCCGCCATCTTGTACGGCCTTCGAGATATTGGCATAGTTCCCGGTGCAAGTTCAATCTTGAACTCCACCTCTCTTTCGGACGGCATCCCCGGTAAATCATCCGAGAACACGTCAGGGAACTCACAGACTACTGGAATGTCTTCCAATCTGATGGTGGTGGATTGGTATACACTTGGAAATTTTATTTCTGGACTGTCCAGAAATAATGAGTGAGACTCGTGCACTTCTGAGTGCAAATGCACGACTTGGAGGACGGTGTCTAAAACAGCGCCGTGGCGGGTAAACCACGACATCCCTAGGATGACATCGAGCTTCTGTCCCTCTAAAACTATGAGAGACGTAGGGTATACTCTACCCCCTAAGCATAATGGCGCTTTTGGAACCATCATGCTTGCTGAAATTTTCTCACCCGGTGAACAAATCAAATAAGGACTTTCGGTGGGTAGTATTTGCAAGCTGTATTTAGCAATAAAAGCTTGGCTAATGAAACTGTGTGTGGCGCCTGAATCAAATAATACTATGGTGGGATGCTGGTGGAGTTGGAACATACCCGCAAGGATTGGCTCCCCTCCTGCACGTCCTCTATGGCGAGTTGGTGGATGGTGCCGGGCTTAGGATTTGCCCGCCACGCATTAATGGGGTTCCGGGGCTGATTCCTCCCCGGAAACCGTGGTGCCACTCCGCCACCTTGCCTCTCGGGGCAATTGTTGGCGAAGTGCCCTGGGTGACAGCATTTGTAGCATGTGGTTGTGTAGGATCGTAGAGCACGTGAAAAGCTACCAGAGGGGGGTGAATGGTAGATTTGAACTTTTCAGCGGAACCAACAAAAACCCCCTCGGCAGAAAATCAAACTGTCAAAGAAACCATGTATGCAACTGATCTAAACGTGTTCAACCATGACAAAAGTGGTATATATTATAGAGAATCAAATCACGAAGACACGACAACAAGAATCATGGAAATCCATCAAAAATAACTCAAGTTATGATCAAAAGATCAAACAAAGGTCAATCTGTTCTACTCGAGTAAAAACCAGATCTGCAACACTGTAAAGAAACTCGTGTATATCAGAAACTACAAATCCAATGACCGTGAAATTTTTGCTGATGATAGATAATCAAGTTTTGAAGACAACGAAAAAAGAATCAAGTCAATTGGATCCTTAAAACTCGAGTTATGATCAAAACACAGAAGCACTGTCGTGCTGTCCAGAAACTCGACGAGAAAGACTTGACAAAAACAAGTCGGACGAACAAGGCACAAAAGCTCCTCTAAATTACGAATTTTATTGATCAAAACATAAGAGGAACAGCCCAAAGTCTTGCACACCATGAGCCTTGGCCTCCCTTGCTTATATAACCAGCCCTAAGGCCAACCCAATTCAAACGTTGTTTAGTGAGGGGAGAGCCAGTCAACGAGGCTAGTAACCTCAGACCAGCAGAATATGAAGAAGGACTCCTACTCCTACTTGGATTCAAACTGTAACTTTTCAATACTGCTCAAGACTCTTCTATACGCAGATAGAAGCAACCTTAAGACTTACAAACATCTTAGAAACGTCCCAAACATTCCTAACACAACTCTAACTCATGTCCCACACGAAATCCTATCATAACCAACTCAAATCTTTCCATATTTGAGCCATAACCAACTCAGCCGCAGCCTGAGTCCATAATCCAGTCGGTTGGACCTTTCTGACCAATTATTTACGTCCACATCTCTTTATCACGCCTTGTAATCATGTTGTCACGTCCATGCACTCCTTGCACACGTGCAAACACCTTCCAACGACGTCCATGATACCTTCATGTGCATTGTTCTTGATCCAAACATGATGCGAGACCTCCCGATCAACTCAACCACAATTCCTCCCGATCTTGGTTGTTAAACCTCATCTTCTCCCTAAGACTAGTTCAATGGATCCCGTCACCAGCCATATCTTGAACTCAAGCAACACCTGCACATGAATAAACATCCAATACTTTCGAGCACAAGTCTGTGACTTGACTCACGTTAGTTCCGAAAACCACAACACTTTACGTGAACACCTCACATAAGCATGTTGCAAACCATAGCAAAATGTTAACCACTGTAAACAGCCATAACACTTCAAAAAACTTAGTAAAAAATACTAAGCAAACTTTCCATAGATGTAAAGCAAGTTTGAAACATTTGCATGGTAAAAACAGAACCGTTGCAATTTAGCTCCGGACCTTGCTAAAGCTAACCGGACCTTGAGTCGGAGCTTACCAAAGCTAGCAGAACCTAGCACCGGAACTTACCAAAGCTAGTCGGACCTACCGCCGGAGCTAACCAAACACATGTCGGACCTAGCCATACCAAGTCGGACCTTACGTCGGATCTTGTCAGAGCTCGGACCTAGAGTCGGACCTTGACAAAAAGAGTGTTTTGGCAGAATTCAAAACTTTTATCGTCATAGCCAATGTATTCAGCTCACATAGGTCTCACAGGTTGACGATTGGCCCGTACTTGAGGGACGAAAGCCCGGCATGCGCTGCTGAGGTGCAAACGCATGCGACATCATCCGCTGCTACTGTTGTTGCTGCAGAGGTGGTTCTGATAATGCCGGCCGGAACGCCGGTGGAGAATATGGCCGACTGCGGAATTGCATCGGCCGCTGCGGTGGCTGCTAGCGTAGACCCGATGGTGAGCGATACACCATCCAGTATTTTTGGGAAGGACCACCTCCCTCTCTGCTGCTCTGTGGCGTGCTTCGCTTCTTCTCCACCATTGCTAACTCCTTACCAGAGTCCTCTTGAACAATTGCAGCATCAACAATATCATTGAGGCTGCCGCGATTGAACATCGCCAGCTTGTCCTTTAGGAGTGGATTAAACCCTAGTAAAAGTGATCCCGTCGCTTCTCGTCAGTATCGGCGTGATAGGAGGCGTAGAGCGCGAGATCATTGAACGCCCTAGAGTATTCCAGCGTGTTCCTGCTGTCTTGCTGCAGGCGAAGGAACTCCTGCGTCTTCCTCTTCATCAAACCCGGAGGTATGTGATAGGCCCTGAAGGCCGTCCGGAACTCCGCCCAGGTCATTACTCACTCGGTGGGTTGTGAGGCACAGAAGTTTGCCCACCAAGAGCTCGCGTACCCTTGAAGCTGCTGGGCCACGAACTGAGTCTTGCGCTGCTCACTCACTTGGAGCAGCCCGAATTTCATCTCCACCGTGCGGAGCCAGTTGTCCGCATCGAGGGGTTCATCTGCCCTTGAGAATACCGGGGGATGAGTGGCCAGAAAGTCAGAGTAGGATCTTTGTTGGCGCTCCTCTCGGTCTTGACACCTCTCTGGTCGAGACGTATTTGCAATTAAAGTTTGCAGCAACTCCGTGTGCTTCTGATGTGAGTCTGCCATGGCCGCAACGATGTCGGCCAATGTAACTGTTAGCGGTGGCGGTTGTTGCTGTTGCTGCTGTTGCTGTCCCAAGGAAGTCTCGGGAGGCTGTTGGAAGGTATCCCCCCTGACTAGAACCCCCAACTTTGGTGTTGGCGCGTGTACGAGTCATTCTGAAACTTAAAACAGCAGCGATCAGCACATGTCATTCTTAAAATTCCATAGAAAACAATTGGTATTGCAGTGACACATGAATAAACTTGCACAACATTCACATATATTGATAAAGCATAAACTTTATATAAGATATATTACTCTCGGATCCCCAAGAAGTTGTGCTCACGTTGTCACTACCTATACACATGCTACTATCTACACGACATATCACCGATTACAAAAGTTTCTACACACCACCCTCGCTGCCCTACTTGGCAATGGTAACTCACTACTCGGAGTAGAACTCAACCTCCTGTGGGTCTTCCTCCTCCACTACCTCTGCTGGTGACTCAGGGTCCATGACCTCCTCTTCTGGTTCAGGTTCCCACATCTTCGGGATAGCCAAAACCATCGGTACGGCACCTCGTCCATGGCCTGATTGTAGTCCTCTTCCCAGCCCTGCCCCTTCTCAATAGCGTCATCACGCTCTTGAGTAAGGACCTCGTTCTGCTGGGTCAAGGCCTGCACTTGCTGCTGTAAAGCCATGATGTCGACGCGGCTTTTCTTCTTCGCCTTCTTCAGACGATGCAACTGATTGTGTTGTTCATTCATTCGCTTTATCATCGGAAGAAGAACATTACGGAGTGCGCTGTGAGCACTCTCGAAATGGTCTCGGCAGCTGGTGCTCTCCTTGAGCTCCACAGCAAGTCGATCCGTGTGGACAGCTTGGCTGTCCATCACCGTCCTTCCTGCCATCAACTGGAGGCTGGGATTCGCCTCCGCGGGGTTGTACCTTGGGCAACCCGGATTTTTTGCCTCCAAGTACCTCTCCCTCCACACGTGATTAGCTCGCCCCTCCACCGGGACAAGCGTGTATGGAGTGCCCTCCATAGATCTCACGTGTCGCTGGCAGAAACGCGACATGGTGTCGCGGGCTGCCACTTGCCACATCTCCTCCGGTTGTCTACCTCTCACTGTGACGGTGAACGATACCCAACCGGGTGGCGTAGGTCCTGCTGGACATCGACATGGATAGTCCATGTCCTGTTCCCCGCCTCGCCTTCTTCCTTGGCAAGGTACTGCAGCGTTTCCACGTATCTGAAATGTTGAAGCATTAGCTTCAACAGTTCCGGATAACCGCTGCGTTGAGAACAGTGGGATACCACCCACCCATTCTCTAGTTGTTTATCCACTGTCATCTGTGAAAATATATTTGAAAAAAGGTCGAATATGCATTTCAACAGTAAATCATTGAGTTATAACATTAAAACATGTCATTGAACTCATAAATTTTGGAAACACAATTCAAACTTAGAACAACTTTGATTGCTGGTCTGCTGCCCAAACTGACAGTCCTGACCAGTTTCCATTTCAACCTGATTTATACCATGCTAAAGGCAAAACCAAATCTGGGTATCAACATCAAAGTTAAAGCTAACTTCAATAGATTTCCAGAAAGTATTTTCTTGGCCCCATATCTTCCTGGTTCCAAAGTTATGAGATGTCAAAATTGACAGAATTTCTGGACAGAATTGGACAGCACCTCCCTGCTTGAGGTACTGATTTGATCCAAGAATTTCAGTTAATTCTTCATCGAATTTGACAAAACTTTCTGTTACAAAGTTGTAATTCATCTCATAAAATTTTCAGAACTACATCATTTTCTATTTTGGGATTTTTATGCATAAAGTTATGCTCAATTTACAGAGAGTTACACAGAGTATTTGCTCTGCCCTGTTTTCTGGATAGTGTCAACTCTACTGCATTTTTCGACTGGTTAAGGGATGAAACACCTCTGGACATCAATAGAAAAGTTATAAAGATCTTCCAAAGATTTCCATAAATGTATCATATGACCCTAACCTTGAAAGAACTCAACCTCTAACCTCTGTTTAACTTCAGACTTATTTCAGCTAAAAACAGGGGACTCTGTCCTTAATATCCTATAAGATGAAAACTTGTTAACTTTGAACATGCTGATTAAGGGAAGAAGTTAAGTCACAGTTTTAGTGCTCTGGATCAAAATCTTCAAGTTTTACAATGATGTTGATCATTTAGTTGGGTGTGACATCAAAGCGTCACCAGTTCATGTCGGTACTACGTTCCTCACAAAGAAAAACCTATACCGGACTTAGCCCGCTTCGTTAATTCAGAGGCACTAAATGTCTCTCGCATACGTGTGCTACTCGTCTACCTATTTGTGGTCAGACTACCTACGAATAAACCACTCAATCATCGGGTTCGGCAGCACACCGAACCTGGTCCCAATACAGTCCATACAACCGTCCGTCATCACTCGCACGGTTGTTCTCAAGTCAAACACACCTTGAGCTACGTGTTCACGTTACTAACCACGTGACGGGGTCTCCCAAACTTGCCCTTAGCACACCAGGGAAGGGCGTTGCTCGAATACCCCAAATGACATGAAGAGTCGTAGAGGATACTAAAGCTGGCCGGGCTACCTGCCACCCGTGAGGCTCCACCCTTTAGCTTGTGCGCACTGGTGGACAGCGCTTACATGCACCTCCCAAGACATTTGACGTCCCGAGATGCATGATTTTCTGACATAAGCAAATAGGTCAGTATTTCCACTTTCTTTACACTAATAACATCCTTATATGGGTGACTAACTCGTTCCTCACCGAGTTTTTGAAAAAGATGACCTTTTTAGTGCGTTAAACCTCAAGCGAGCTCTGTACCATGCTGCGAGGGCCACACCGGCCTCGAATAGCCCGGATCACGCTGAAGGGTGCTGCGTTGCACAGCACCGAAGAACGCACATAAAAGATACAAAGCGGAAGCAAAAGTTTTATTACATAAAAGAGTTTATAAACATGTTTACAACAAAATATGTTCAGTCTACAATCACGGGCGTAGACTATGCATAGAGTTTACGTTCAGCCCATGAATGTGTTCCCACTAGCACGCACACACACTAACACGGTGGCGTGCACACTCCCATTCGACGGGGTTGCCCTCTTGGGGTTCCGTCTCCTCCTCGGGAGTCTCCTCCTCATAACATCCTACAAAAGCTTCAAACACAAGCAGTGAGCACGATGGCTCAGCAAGCTCACCCGTCTTTCCTATACATGAAATTTCTACATGCTGGATTACAGTGTAAATGGGAATGTAAGTTGCAAAGGACACGCCTAAATAGTTGAACCTTACTTTCAAGTTTTAGCACAAGTGGTGGAAGAACCTCGTGATAAGGCACATAAGAGAGCTGCAATCAAACAAGAAACGCATTTCTCTCATGTGCTTTTCCCAAGGTTGAAAAGAACTTTAATTAGCTCTAAACTACATCAATCATTAGCAACCAAGGTAAGCTTTCAATCAGCAACTTTTAAACATGACTCTAGCCTGTTCTTTCTACATCACGGTACAGTGAACAAGTGGTACTCACTGAACGCGAGGGACAGTGATTATAATCGATTTACACCTGCAGGGTTACCCGAATAGCCCGTCACGTACGCCCGTACTCAATGTTGCCTACAACAACCATCACGGACGTCGTACGTGACTACCTTTCATTCGTCAGCCGAATGTTAAATTGGTCCCATCGTCCCGAGCAAGAGGTCTCTGCGCATGCATCCGCAGTGCCGCCAGCCGATTTACACCTCAACCTCTCAACCTACCCTCTGAACGACGAGCTATGCCTCAACACCTAGCTACCCGAATTACATTGGTTTCCCGGTTCCCATATATCCGTTAGGCCATCGGTACTGTTCTAGCTTGTTCAACAGGCCCCCACACGGCTCGGTCCTCAATCGACACAAGCAGATCTATGGCACCCAGGCCCCAAAGTCCTGCTGCCCTTACTCTCCGCTCGGTCTCATTTTTCTTGCCATGTGTTCTATTTTCTATCTCTAACCGAGTAGTGTGCCTCTAGCCTATTCTCGCGAGCAGTTTCCAACTACTCAACTTGTACCGAATCCTACACTATATTAGCATGGCAATAGCTAAGTGAGGTTTTAAAACCTAAGACCAAACCAGGGTTTTCTTGGCTATGCATTTGAGTTTTCAAACAAGACTCTAATGCATAAATGAAGTGGATACTCAAAGTAAGTTCTCGAAACAGTAAAATTTATAAAAGGCTAATGCAAACTGGAGCTTGCCTTGCTGTTGTTAGTCATAGGCTAGCTGTTCTTCCGGAGTTATGAAGTCTAAAACTTCTGGCTCCTCCTCAACCTTAGTGACTACATGAGACAATTACATGTATGTATCAATTTAAATGTATATAAGTTGAGAGTTAAGATTATTAAGATTATAGTTACTACTAGATAGGCCCAATGACTCTGAAATTTTACTGTGGTTTGGATACAACCTAAACGGAGACTTGGCCAAATTTTATTTGCAGCAAAGCTCATTTGAGCCCTCTACAAATAAATGTGTATTTGGCCTTAATTGGAGCTCTTAGGGTGTTCTAAGGATTTTCATGGAGCAAGCCATGACTTTCTCAAAACTAGATTTTCCAAGGGTTTTGATGGAATTGGTTTCACATAATTTGAAGATTCCTAACCAAAGATATGAGCTATACAAGTTCAGAGAAAATCTGAAAAATGTTTCTGGACATTTTTCATTTTTGCTAGAACAGTTTTATTAATCACACCATTAGGTGGATCCAATGAGTTCAAATGGATCTGAAATTTTTATGGTAGCTAAGGGATATTATGATGAACATACTGGCCAAATTTCATAATTTTCCACTAAAGGGTTCTCCAGTTAAAATTCTAAAAAAACGAAAGGGCAGCCCGGTGCATGTAGCTCCCGCTTGCGCAGGGTCCAGGGAAGGGTCCAACCCACTTGGGTCTTTTGTACGCAGCCTTTCCCTGCATTTCTGCAAGAGGCTGTTTCCATGACTCGAACCCGTGACCTCATGGTCACAAGGCAACAGCTTTACCGCTGCGCCAAGGCCCTCCTTCTTCTCCAGTTAAAATTCTAAATATTTTAAATTTTGAAGAATTAATTCTGGAGAAATAAGGATTTTCATAAAGTGAAACTTGATTTATTGGAAAGTACTCAGAGTGATGAATCCAACAAAATTTGGTTAACTCGATTTGGAGTTTCCTAGCCAAAGTTATGTGGGTTTGAAGTTTGAACTAGAAACTAAAATTCAGGAAATGTTTAAATTGCTGCGCGTGGAACCGGGGCTACGTGTCGGCTCCTCAGCGGCTGACACACGGAGCCACGGAGTTGTACGCGCGCAGCCACAAATGATCCAGAGCAATAACAGATCTCCGGTTTAAATCTCGACTCACTAACGCGTGGGACCGGGGGCTTCTTCAACCTCCCGCCATCCCGTGCTCGGCCGTCGCCCCCCTTGCCGGAGTGCTCGCCGGAGGGGCTCTGCCATGCACCAAACTTCGAGATTTTTGCCGCCTTTGCCTAACTCCACGCGGGGAACATGGTGCTGAGCACAGATCGACATGAAAACAACCGGAGTATGGCCGGCGACGAGCGGCGGCTTCGGAAGAACTTCGGTCGTGTCGACCAGGCTTCCTAGCACCCCAAATGATTGAGCAAAAGGTTGTAGAGCATAAGTACACCCTAGGGAAGGTCGTAATAAACTCAAATGAGCTCGGAAATGGCCCCAACTAGTATGTCACCGTGCGACCAAGGTCGGAAATCAGAAACGCTAGCAAAACTCGAAGAACAATGGTTATACCCGATGGTTCTCCAAATTTTCTGATCCTATGGACTTGCACGGATGTCTAGAAGTAGTTCTCTAAGTTAGGTGATGAGTGGTGCAGGGTGTAGCACGAATTTTACGAAGTGGTCCGATGGCCTCTTCCGTACACCGACGCAAAACCATGAAATTCCAGCGACGGCAGCTCATGTCATGCCACCGGAGCTTGCGGTAATGGAAGAGGAGACTTGGACGAACCTCTTTGCTATTCACAGCTCGGGGAACGGTGGGCTGTGGTTGCCGGATGAGTTGTTCCCGTGGCGGCGACTCGGTTTCAACCGAGGAAGAAGAAGTGGCCCGAAGAGCTCGAGGAAGGTCGGTCACGGTCTGGAACCGATGCGAGAACGTCGAGCAAGGGTCGGCGAGCTCGGTTCTGGCCTCAGCTCGGTGTGACAGCCACTGGTTCGACTGGGCGACGGTGGAACAGAGAGCTTCGATGAGCAGCGAGGTGTGCGGTGTGTTCTGTGCGGGAGAACGACGAGTCACGGTGAAAACACTCAGTAGCCTCCGGGGGCGATGATAAGGGTGCTGGGCACGTCGGGCGTCGGTCGGGAGCTGGAAGCAGCTGCTGGTGAAGCTCCCACGCCGTGGCGCTCCCACATACACGCGCAAGAAACCGAGCAGCGCTCGGTGGAGTCGGTTTGAGCTCCTAAGTGGCTGAGAGTGAGCCCGGTTTTTGAATTTTGTCCTCAAAAATTTAATTTGCCACTGTTGAATAAAATTTAGGACATCACTGTCCCCTAAGGGTTAGTCAAATTACCAGCTCACCACTTGAATTTGAATAAATCAAAATTTGAATTGGTTTGGATGAATTCACAGCAATTGTGAAACTGAAATTCAAATTTGATTTGAATTTTAGCCCACATAGCTCATGTCCAGATCAACTCCAATTGGAGTGAAAATTGGTGTGTGAGCTCACAAAAATGTGCTGAGTGTGACTATGAATCCCACTTTTGAATTCATGGGATGAAAGGAGTTTGAATTTGAATTTAAGTTCAAACTAGCCTTTTTCTAGTTGTACCCAAAAACACCTCAAAGGGTTTTTGGATTCGGGTGAAATTTTGCATGAGAATTCCTAGCAATGTGTAGGAGTTTTTCATATGCTCAGCCCCTATATGATGCATGTGGTAAATCCACTTTTGCATTTTGTGAGATTATCACCTAATGACTATGTTGATGGTGTTTACTTGCTCTTCAAATGTGTTCATAAATTTTCCTCAAATGAGGGTTGTGTGGTGTGATGAACACTTTGAGCGTATGCAAAACTTGAGCCCTTACATAGAAGCCATTACAAGTAAAGAAGAGTGGGAGAATCCTCTGGCAAGAGGGGGTCTCCTGTGATTTGTTCAACCTTAAGAGCCTCGTACTGGGCTTTTTGAGCAGCTTTTGCATTAAAGATAACAGAGTGAATATAGCTATCCTTGTTTTTGAAGCTGATGTGTACTTCTAGCCTTCAAAAGAAACAAGAAAAAGAAAGGGCAGCCCGGTGCATGTAGCTCCCGCTTGCGCAGGGTCCGGGAAATCTGGTCTATATCCTTTGATCTTAAAGGCAAGACAAGATGTTAGGTAAAATGTTTATAGCATGGCCCTGCTAAAAAATCTATTTTAATGCACAGAGGTGAAGCAAACCAAACAGCTCTGGCATAGGAGCATTTGAAGAAATGTTATCATTTTCTATGATATGACAACATGTCCAATTAAGAGAAGTACATTTAATCCTTATATTCGTACGCATGAGAAATATTTTTCCTGCGCAATCTCCACATGAACATTTGCACTCTAGGTAAAAGCTTTTTGTTATTCCAAATGATCCTGATGATGTCATTGGTATGAGAAGATCTACTTAGCTTGCTAACTATCTTTTAGATATCATCTTCATGACGCACTTTGCACTGTCCAGGTTCCTTTCTTATTTGGCTTCCAAATTAGAACATCTTGGCCTCCAACCTGTGAAACAGAAATTTGCAGGATTTGATTGGCAAATTTTAGAATTAAAAATTGAGTGAAGCAAACATTGATTCCATCTTTTCAGATTTGAAGCTACAAATCCGAAACCATGGCAGGAAGATCTAGGTTCATGGCATCATCTCTTATGTTTTCATAGATATTCATCCAATTTGAGCACAAAGCTGATTCAACATAGAAATATTACCGTCAACAAATTTCGACTCCCAAGCATCGGAAACTGCAACCAGTTTTCAGCGACTAAGAAGCAGTATTACCAAATATTATAAGACTCTTAGAGATGGTTTTAGATCTCTAAAATCAAGACCTCCAGATCCTTTTGAAATACACAAACTTTTCCATTCTGCGAGGCAAAACGTTTTTTTTTTGCGCTTCTCCTTGGACTGCAATACTCTCGATCTAAACGAAAGAACGCAACACGCAAACCATGAACCCCCACCCCTCCCCCCCCCCACCCCCCGAATATTTGGGAAGAACGGACCCCACGGCATTCGGTGACCCCAACACCAAGTGAGGGAGGGGGCAGAAAACACAACGAAAACGACGCGAATCAGGTGGGAAAGTCACGGTTTCGGCCGACATACGCTGGAGTGGGAGTTGCCTTCATTCCCTCCAGAGACGCCGGTGTTAGAAAATGCGTCTCGAGACGGGCCCTTGACCCAGCCCTGTGCCTAGGGAATTTTTTTTGGCACTGTTGTTAAAGAATTTAATATTAATAACATCCAAATTTTTTTTGCAAAAGTAGCTACCCTATCGTCCACGGCGTGGAAGATTTGTCCACGTGTACATCCTGTCGTCCACGCCGTGGACGACGGGACGGTGTCGTCCACGCTGTGGACGACAGGAGCCCACGTGGACTCCACGTCTGCCCAACGGTCACGGGACCGTTGGACCGACGTGTCCGTGGACGACAGGTTTTCCTATATAAACAGCCTCTTAGGGGGACCATCTCCCACACAAAAACACCACAAAGAGAGGGAAGGGGAAGGAGAAGAGGAAGAGGAAGAGAAGAGGAAGAGAAGAAAGAGAAAGAGAAGAGGAAGAGAAGAAAAGAAAAGAAGAAAGAAAAGAAGAAAAGAAAAAAGGAAAAAGGAAATGGTAAAAAATTGTAGAAACAAATAAAAAACTATGAATTTACTTATTTTAACTGTGCATTTTAGATAGTTTATACTTAAATACTAGTTTATTCTTAGTTAGTTTCATATTAGGACTTAGTTAGATTGTTTTTAGAATTAAGTTAGATTGTAATTTTATTAATTAGTAGGATTTAGTTAGTTTGCAATCTAAATTTTATATTAGTCATCAATTTTAGTTTATGTTATATTTAATTGTTTGTTTAGATCTTGTTTCATTATTTTAGTTATAGTGTAGTTTATTTTTTATAGGTTTCTAGCTTAGTTTATTTTTTTATTATGTTTAGTTAAGTTATCCTGTTGATTAGGTTAAATTAATTTATGTTAATTTAGTTCAAACTTTAAATTTTAATTTAAGCATTATTATTAGATTTAAACAGTTTTTTAATTCAGTTTATAGTTTAGTTAATGTATCCTGTTGATTAGGTTAATTTAGTTTATAGTTCAGTATAATTTATTATTTTAATAAAATTTATTTTAATTCAATTTTGGTTACTCTTGTTGTGGCAATTATTAAATTGCGTATATACGTATGCTAGGTATGTCAAATAAAGTAGAATTTCAAATCTTTTATGGAGATGGCGAAATTAGCTACAATTCGAGTGGAGTAGATCTATCAGGACTCTCTTTTATAAATCGGAGAATCCCTAGTCCAACGGAACGAATATTTATGGGTATATACAGATGGTTGTTGAAAGTTTTTAAACTAGGTGAGGATGAATATGAGTTGAAAATAAACGGAGTTATCAGCGTTCAAGTGACGTTCATTTTTGGGAACTACTGCCGCTAAATGGAACACCCATGTGGCGTGCTTATGTTTCAAGGGATATGCAATATGGCTGGCCTCTCATACTTCTTATTCGGGTTGAAGCCAAGGAAGTAGTCGATGAGACGCAGGATCAAAATGATGATGGGGAAGATATTAATGGTGGTGAAGCTGAAGAGGATGATTATAATGAATTGTCACATATGGTTGTTACTGAGGCAACTAGTCAAGCAGATGAAGGAGAGCATATAGAACATATAGTTCATCAGATGGTTGTTGAGGATAGGGATTATAATAATATTCATGATTACGATTCATCTGACGAAGAAGTTCAACCTCCTGTCCCTGCCGATTGGAGTAATCTAAATTTTGGAAACCTAAGAGTAACCGAAGGTTATCATTTGTCGTTGGATTACCACGGCAATACGATAACAGTGGGGTCTCTTTTCAAAAATAAAGAAGCTTTGCAAGATGCTATTAAATATTGGTCTCTTTCAATGAAAAGATCATTTAAAGTTTCTCGATCCACTAAGAAACTTTATGATGTCAGATGCTTATCAACCAGTTGCCCGTTTCGTTTCGCGGATATGCAGAGAAATGGAGTAGCCTTTGGAAGTGTTCTATTGTGATTGATCATTTGTGCGAGTTGCAACATCTTGAAAAATGCAATATTGCTCTAACATCCAAATTTGTTGCAAATCACATGTATTCTCGTATTGTTGATAATATTTCTTTTGATCCTAAATCTATTATCAACACAATTGAGCAAGATTTTAAGTACACAATAAGTTACTCTAAAGGTTAGAAGGCGAAACAGAATGTTATTGAGGCAAGATTTGGTACTTATGAAGCATCTTATGATAATCTTCCGAAATTACTTAATACTATCAGAAGTCGAAATGTTGGCACAGCTGTGGATATCGTGGATGTTCCAAACCCTCGATATGTTGGGAAACTTTTTCTTCACCGTGCATTCTTTTCACTAGGTCAATGCATAAATGCATTTCGATATTGTAGGCCCGTTCTGTGTATGGATGGCACATTCCTAACCAGAAAGTACAATGGTAAAATTCTCACAGCTATTAGAGTTTATGGCGATAATCAAATTTTACCTGTGGCCTTTGTATTTGTGGAGAGTGAAAATGTTGACAGTTGGTATTGGTTTTGAAACGGATTAGAGTTGATGTACTTCAAGGCCGAGAGTCATACACGACCGTCACGCTGGCGGATATTAAATACGGCTGCGCAGAGAGCTCTCTCACACCAGTTTGGCTGAATATACAATCAAGGTGGTGTATGAGGCACTTGGGTGCAAATTTTTATAGTCACTTCAAGAACAAACAGCTCATGAACATGTTTAAGTGTCTCTGTGTCAAAATCAGGAGAGAAAGTTCAATGCTTTATGGCGTCGTCTTGATGAGCTCACTAATAAACAAACCGATGATTTACTTGGACGGGATAGTCATGAAGACGCCTCTGATCCACTCTCCGCCGTTCCTTCAACTGAACAGACTATATCTCGTAGGGTTGGATCATCTATCAGATGTTTCGCACATTGGATTCATAATGAGTCGAAAGAGAAATGGTCATTGTTATATGATACACATGGTGCTAGGTATGGAATTATGACAACTAATTTAGTAGAGGTATATAATTATTTGTTATACTTTAAATATATCTTAACAATGGTAAGACTACAAACTAATGCAACTTTCATATAGGTCTACAACTTTGTACTACGTGGGTCAAGAGTTTTACCACTAGTTGGTATCATTGAAGGAATATTGAATGGAACGATGAAATACTTCCATGAGCGTTTTGCAAAAGCTTCTCTATTGATGGCTGATCCTAATTTAGTCTTCTCAAGATTTGTTTGTGACTACATGGACGAGAAGATTAAAAAGGCTCATTTGCACAGTGTTAAACAAACTAGAACTGTGCAGAACAGGTTTGAGATCACATGCAGAGACAGAGGCAGACGTTGTGCCACGAGTGAACGGACTGTGCATGAGTGCGTTCTTCGTGAGAATTCTGCCATATGTGTAAGGGCCTCAGTTTTTTACACATGTTTAAAGTGTTCATCACCACACCACACACCTCATTTGAAGCAAGTTGATGAACACAAATGAAGAGCAAATATAGTGGCAGATGCGCTGAGCCGCAAGTCACACGTCAACAATCTGACCATCACACCGTTGGAAGAGAGCGAACCACCACTGCATGTGATTCCACATGGAGCTCTCTACAACTTAGCTTTGATCCCCACAATCCATGAAGAGATAGCGGCAGCTCAGAAACATGACAAGGGTATGTCGCATTTGCGGAGACGTGTAGACAGTGGGGAGCTGAAATATTTACGGAAGGACGGAGACGGCGTCCTATGGTTCAAGGACCGGATCGTCGTACCCCGTAACCTGGAATTACGGAAGAAGATCTTTGATGAGGCTCACTTGTCAAAGTTCTCTATTCACCCCGGTAGCAACAAGATGTATCAAGAACTCAGAAGCAAGTTTTGGTGGACACGGATGAAACGGGAGACTGCAAAATACGTGTCCGAGTGTGATACATGTCGAAGGGTGAAGGCAGACCATATGTGGAAACCGGGACTGCTGCAACTACTGGGCATTCCTGCCTGGAAGTGGGAGGACGTGAGCATGGACTTCATCGTCGGTTTACCCACCACCTTGCAGAAACATGATTCTGTGTGGGTGATCGTCGACCGGCTCACCATAGTTGCCCACTTTATCCCGGTCAACACCAACTACAACGCCAAGAAGTACGCTGAACTGTACATCTCACGGATCCTATGCTTGTACGGCGTACCCCGTACCATCATATCGGATCGGGACACTTTATTTGTGTCCCGTTTTTGGGAGCAGCTACAAGCTGCCTTGGGGACAAAGCTGATCCGTAGTTCAGCATACCACCCGCAAACGGAAGGGCAAACCGAGCGGGTAAATCAGATCTTAGAAGACATGCTACGAGCTTGCGCTATCAACCACGGCAAGAATTGGGATGATCACTTGCCGTTAGCCGAGTTCTCGTACAACAATGGGTACCAAGCCAGCATCAAGATGGCGCCTTACGAGGCGCTATACGGAAGAAAATGCCGCACACCATTGAACTGGTGTGAGTCTGGCGAAAGGGTTACCTTTGGGATTGACCTTGTCAACAACGCGGAAGAGAAGGTTCGACTGATTCAAGCGAACCTAAAAGCCACCCAATCCCGTCAGAAACAGTATGCGGACCGGAGAAGACGCGGAAGAGAAGGTTCGACTGATTCAAGCGAACCTAAAAGCCACCCAATCCCGTCAGAAACAGTATGCGGACCGGAGAAGACGCCCATTACAATTCGAAGTGGGGGATCATGTATATCTATGTGTGTCTCCAATGAAGGGCGTAAACAGATTTGCGGTGAGAGGAAATTAGCACCCTGATTCATCGGTCCATTCCAGATTGCCGAAAGATGTGGATCAGTAGCATACCGGCTGAAATTACCAGAAGCACTTTCCGGTGTGCACGACGTCTTTCACATTTCCCAGCTGAGGAAGTGTCTCAAGCTATCAACTACCGTTCAGCTGGAAGACATCAAAGAACTGCAACCGGATCTCACCTATCGAGAGGAACCGGTTCAGATCATTGACGAAAAGGCCCGAACCACACGCAACCGTACGTTGTGGTTCTACAAGGTTCTATGGAGTAATCACTCCATGGACGAAGCGACGTGGGAGAGCGAAGGATTTCTTCGCGCTAACTACCCCGATTTTTTCACGTCGCATATCCGGTAATTTTCCACCGTCCTCTCTCTCATTTTCACCTTATAATCTCGGGACGAGATTCTTTTAAGGGGGGGAATGTAAGGGCCTCAGTTTTTGACACATGTTTAAAGTGTTCATCACCACACCACACACCTCATTTGAAGCAAGTTGATGAACACAAATGAAGAGCAAGTAACCACCATCAACATGCTCATTAGAGAACAAACTCACATATTGCAAAAGTGGTATTTCCCACATGTGATATAGAGGGGCTGGGCATATGAAAACTTCTACACATTGCTAGGAATGTCCATGCCAAGTTACACCCAAATTCGAAACCTTTTTGAGGTCATTTTAGGTATAGCTAGAAAGAGGGCAGTTTGAAACCATATTCAAATTCAAACTGTTTTTATCCCATGAATTCAAAAGTGGGAGGCATATTCTTACTCAGCACATTTTTGTGAGCTCACACACATATTTTCACTCCATTTGGAGTTCATCTTGACATGAGCTAAGTGGGACAAATTCAAACTTTAATTGAATTTCAAACTGAACATGTGCTGAAATTCATTCAAACCAAACCCAATTTGAATTCTAACCAATTCAAATGGCTCATGGGTGAATAATTTGAATCACCATGGGTATTTTGGGGCTCACTGTTTACAACAGTGATTAGGAGTGAATTTCAGAGGTTAAAACCCCGGGTGGGACCCACATGTCAGTCACTGGTTCAAAGCAACCGACTGAGACTTTTTCCACTCGGGTCGCCGAGCTGCGGCTGCGATCGCCACCGAGGGAGGCTGCCGCGCCAGAAGCTGCTTGGTCACGCGCGGGCATGAGGCGGTTCAGAGCCTTCTTAAGGCGTTTCCCCCCTCCTCGGCCGAAGCCTCGCCAGTTTCTTCCCCCACAAGAACACAGCGCCGGAACAACTCCTTCCGCCGCTTGGAACCGATCGGGAGCGCCGATCACAGCCTTCCCGTCCCCTCCAGAGCTATGGCAAGGTACTAGAAACCTTCCTCCTTCTTCCCCGTGGCTAGTATTCAGCTGAAACCGGTCGATCTCGGCTATACCGAGAGTTTAATTCAGTGACCTAACACCGCCGCACTTCGGGCTCCCGTGGACAGCCCAACCGGGGAGTTGTCACGCCCGAGCCAAGGCACCCTTGGACGCGCTGGTGACCGGTGCTGCTCACCCCCGAGCCACAGCCCGAGTGCTTGCTCACCGGCGGCGAATTTCCAGTTTTCCCCTTTCTGGGTGCAGAATGACCTTCGGGGTCGGTTCTGTCAAATTCTTACACTAGGAAGGATTAGAGGGCCTCAATCCGCTCTCACATACACTAGACTCGGTAACGCACAAGTTACCTTCACAACCTTTGGCCGAAGAACCTCTGTACCCGGCGTAATTCGAAGTTACCGACGGTGGAGCAAGCGGGAGGCATCGGGCGCACGGTGAGGACCTACTTCGGGCCTCCCCCGAGCTGCCTCAAGCTCATGTCGACCTTCCCTGAGGTCCACTGATGCTTCCCGACCGGTTGCTTGAGTAGTTGAGGTGCTAGGGAAGTCAGCCGACACGGCCGATGTCTTTCCGAGGCGGTGGCTCGTCGCCGACCATGCACCGGCCATTGTCATGACGAGCTGACCCCAGAATCCTGTTCCTCGAGGAAAAGTAGGCAGGGGCGGCCAAGATCATGAAGTTTGAAGCTCCACAGAAGCTGCCGGCGAGCTCTCTGGCGAGGTCCCCCGGCGGCAGAGCGCGGGCGGCGGGAGGTTGACGAAGGGGGTGGACCCCAGCTTTCAGCGGGAGATATTTTAAATCGGGATCGGCTGCGGCCGGGATCTGGTGTGCTGGCGCGCAAAAACCCTGTGGGCCTCAGTGTGCTGTCGCCTCCGCGCCTAACACGTGTCCCCGTGGGCCCCAACGGATTTAAACTTTTCCCCCGATTTTCAGATTTCATTCAAAATTCAAATCCTCATAACTTTGGCTAGAAAACTCCAAATCGAGCGAACTAAATTTTGTTGGATTCAGTTCTCTGAGCACTTTCCATCAAATCAAGTTTCTTTGTGAAAATCCTTATTTCTCCAGAATTAATTCCTCAAAGTTTAAACTGTTTGGAATTTTAACTGGAGAATCCTTTGGAGGAAAATTCTGAAATTTTGCTGGGATGTTCACCAAAATATCCTTGAACTACCATAAAAATTTCAGATCCATTTGAGCTGATTTGATCCACCTAATGGTGTGATTAGTGAAACTGTTCCAGAGAAAATAGAAAATGTTCAGAAACATTTTCAGGATTTTCCCTGAAATTGTTTAGCTCATATCTTTAGCTACGAACCTTCAAATTAAGTGAGACCAATTCCATTAGAACCCTCTGAAAATCTAGTTTTCAGGAAGTCATAGTTTGTTTCATGAAAATCCTTAGAACACCCTAAAAGCCTTCAATTAAGATCAAGTACTTAATTAATTGTGGAAGGCTCAAATGAGCTTTGCTGCAACTAAAACTTGACCAAGTCTCTGTTTAGGTTATAACTAAGCCACAGTAAAAGTTTCATAGTCATTGAGTCTGTCTAGTAAGAGTTATAGACTTCATAAGTTTAAATTCAATCAAATGCATTTATATTAATACATATACTTGTATATCATGTAGTCGCTAAGGTCGAGGAGGAACCCGAAGTCCTAGACTTCGTTACTCCGGAGGAGCAGCTAGCCTATAACCAAGAGCAGCAAGGCAAGCTCCGGTTTGCATTAACCTTTTATAATTTTTTATTGTTTTGAGCACTTATTTGAGTATTACTTATCTCCTTGCATTAGAGTCATGTTTGGAAACCCAATTGCATAACCAAGAAAACCCTGGGTTGGGTTTAGGATTGCA
Organism: Neostapfia colusana; assembly: GCA_030760725.1. NCBI lineage: Eukaryota > Viridiplantae > Streptophyta > Magnoliopsida > Poales > Poaceae > Neostapfia > Neostapfia colusana. The sequence goes on from JASWHV010000003.1 coordinate 89,358,732, forward strand.
AACCCCGTTAGCTACTGCAAAGCTAAGTTAGGGTAGGATTCGGTACAAGTCGAGTAGTTGGAACTACTCGCGAGCATAGGCTAGAGGCACTCGACTCGGGTAGTGATAGCACATGAAACACATGGCAAGAAAATGAGACCAAGCGGAGGGTAAGGGCAGCAGGACTTTGGGGCCTGTGTGCTATAGCTCCACTTGTGTCGATTGAGGACCGAGCCGTGTGCGGGCCTGTTGAACAAGCTAGAAAAGTACCGAAGACCTACCGGCTATATGGTAACCGGGGAACCGATGTAACTCGGGTAGCTGGGTATTGAGGCATTGCCCGTCGTTCAGAGGGTAGGTTGAGAGCTCGAGGTGTAAATCGGCTGGCGGCACTGAGATGCGCGTGCAGAGACCTCTTTCTCGAGACGATGGGACCGGTTCAATATTTGGCTGACGGGCGAAAGGTGGTTGCGTACGGCGTCCGTGATGGTTGTTGTAGGCAACATCGAGTACGGGCGTACGTGACGGGTTGTTCGGGTAACCCTGCAGGTGTAAATCGATTATAATCGCCGTCCCTCGCGGTCAGTGAGTACCACTTGTTCACTGTACCGTGACGTAGAAAGAACAGGCTAGTTACATGTTAAAATGTTGCTGAGTGAAAGATGGACTTGATTGCTAATAATTTGCTGTAGTTTAGAGCTAACTAAAGTTCCTTTCAACTTTGGGCAAAGTACATGAGAGAAATGTGTTTCTTGTTTGATTGCGGCTCTCTCATGTGCCTTAGCGTAAGGTTCTCCACAACCTGCTGCTAAAACTTTAAAGTAAGGTTTTACTAATAAGGTGAGTCCTTGCAAATGATTTTACCTCATGTAACCCATCACCCCTCATGTAGAAGTTCCATGTTTAGGAGAGACGGGTCAGTCTTGCTGAGTCTTCGTGCTCACTGCTTGTGTTTGAAGCTTTTGCAGGGTTCTATGAGGAAGGGACTCCCGAAGAAGAGACGGAACCCCAGGAGGGGAACCCCGTCGAGTGGGAGTCGTGCACGCCGCAGAGTTAGTGTGTGTGTGTGCTAGCAAGTACACGTTCAAGGGCTGAACATGAACTTGATGCATAGTCTATGCCCGTGAGTGTAGACTGGACTTATTTTGATGTAAACATGTTCATAAACCACTTTATGTAATATAAAAGTTTTGCTTCCGCTTTGTACTTTTGACGTGTGTTATCCGGTGCTGTGCAACGCAGCACCCTTCAGCGTGATCCTGGCTCGACAAGACCGTGGGGTCGTGTCAATATGTACATGTGTGAAGCCAAAACTACTGCATAGACCTTGTTCTCATGTCATTGTTGCCTGCCGTCGAAGTCAATTATCTCCAACTATATATGTGTCACAATATTTTTTGAAGGAGACTTTTCACATAACCTGGCACGCAGAGATATTTGGTTACCGGATTTTTGGTGCATTCACCAACGATCCTGGACCACAATTTGAAAGAGGCTCTGATTATCTGAGTTTGAAGCAGACTCGTGGCCGTCATAAGACTCGACGTATAAGAAATGATATGGATGAGTGCTCATCGTCACAACAAGTGAGATATAGCAACTGTAACGAAGTTGGCCATAGTTATAAGAATTGTGTTTGGCGTAATGTTCCTGGAGCAGCAGAAGCGGGACCTTCAGGAAATCTATATGACGGGCGGCGTCCTCGTGCTCGTCGCTCACGTCAGGATGATCCATAATTGGATTTGTAATATTTTCGTTTTAACGTCACCATGTATTACAGATTTTATTGTTTAAGAACAATATTGTTCGTTAAGACTTTACATAAGTTAATAATGAATAACAATTTCATGTATTTCAACCCTACAACCATGGCTGCGAGTGGCAGTGGCACTTATGAGCTCTTGGACGCTCAGTTCGACTCTCGACACCTCTCGTACTTGAGCAGTGTTCGAGGAGTCGAACTCACCACGTTGCGGCCTAGGGTGTCGAAGACGCTGTTACACCTGGACGATAGGTGGATCGACAGGTACGAAATTGTATAGTTAACTAATTAATAAATATTAGATTGTTTCGTAGTAATTTAATATCGTGTATTGCAGGTTGAGTGCAGCGGGGCTCCTACCACTGTGTAGGATGTTGGAGCCCCAGGTAATGGAACGGTCTAAAGAAAAGTCCACGTGACTAACCTATGACCGTTCCCGACTTACTGTGTTGGTCGACCGTTGGAGATCAGAGACACACACTTTCCACATGCCTTGTGGAGAGATGACAGTCACGCTTGAGGACGTGTCCTACCTGCTAGGGCTTCTGCTCGCCGGGCAGGCCGTTTGTAGGCCTGACTTGTCGGACGGATGGCGCGAGGACCTACAGGCCCGTTTCTCTGGCGTCGTGCTACACTCGAGGTACACTCAGAGGCACGGACCGGTGAGACTGATCACAGATAGACAAGACCACGGTTCGCCGAAGACTTGGTTGCAGCAGTTTGAGGTAAGTTTATTTGGAGTTTATATATAATATGTCGTTATTACTAATTAATATAACAATACGTAATTATTTGTTCCTTTTAGACCGAGAATATCCACTCGGACGCGGATGAGTACACGATCTCCAGACACTTCGAGGCGTACCTTCTGTGGCTTTTTGGGTGGATCCTGTTCACAGACTCACACGGCGACACGGTCGACAAGCGTGATCTACTTCGCCAGAGAGATAGTGGACAGCCCCCCTCACGCAGTTTCGCGGTAAAGTTGGGGTTCAGCTTTGCTAGCGGCCACGTATCGAGGTCTTTGTACGGCATGTACAAAGGTAAGTTACTATAAACACATTGTTCAAAACTTGTCATTTCTTAACCAAATGACATTTAATATTTCTATTGTTCATATGTGGCGACGGATGGCATACTGTCTGGTTGTCCGTTGTTCCTGATCATCTGGGCCTACGAGCGTTTCTCAATAGGTCGACTTAGGGTGGACGTCACCCCATACGGTGATGCCTTGTACGGGAACTCCCAAGAGGACAGGCCAACGATGGGTACATTGTGGACTCAACGCAGGGTACATAAACTTATAAAACATGTATGTTCATTATTAACATAACTATATGTCTCGTTATAATATTTTTTCAGCGTACTTGGGGTGACGACACTGTGCACAGGGGTTACCCGGAGTATACGATGTCGTTTGACCGCCTACAGGCAGACAGCGACGTCGTATGGACTCCGTTCTCGTACGAGGCCATGGAGCGTCGCGCACCCGCTGGGTTGTCGTCGTTGTGCACGAGAGATGCGCACGTGTGGTGGACACGGAAGGCTCTCGTGTACGACATCTGCATGGAGGAGTACTCTCCTCATGGAGTTATGCGACAATTCAGACGGCAGCAGGTCTTTCCAGTTCCTAGGGGTCTCGCAGTTCCGCCTACTGCACACACGTAAGTACTTTGCTTTATTTATATTTAACTTACATAAGTTTTAATCACTGAGAAACGTTATTTTTTCCTTGCAGCCACACACGGAAGGGTTTCTTTACGCCTATTTTCTAGCCTCGCATGGAGGCTTGGGTACAGCAGTGGGCAGAGGCACCTCAGGACGTAATCGCGGATGCCTACCCGTTCAGCGCGGAATCGTATGATGAGTACCTACGTTGGTACGTCTCTCGTACACGTACGCGAGTCTCGTACGTCCCAGCAGAGCCGGAGGCACACGTCATGTCGACGACAGACACGTACCCTCGACACAGAGATTGTAACACTTTACTAGCAGTAAGTTTCCAATTACTATTTTCTTAGTTGCGTAAGTTTTATTACAATTTATTTTACTTACATGTTTTCGTTTACAGTTTCAGATGCTTAGGAGTGTTGAGATCGATGCGAGGGCTATGGTACAAAGGGCGGATCAGGGCTTGCACATCCCGACAGAAGAGAACGCAACGGCGTGGAAAAAATGTATAAGTACATCGCCGACGCCATCAAGCATATGTCTCTGTCGTGCATGAAGTCTTGTCGTCAAGACTCCTCCGGACAGCAGCCGTTCTACGCACCGGCGATGACTGTTCCACCGCCAGGTACGACGTAGATATATTACTGATTTATACAAATAGGTTCAACGTAGTCCTTAATATTGTTTTATGTGCATACCTTCGACGTGTCTCGGTGACATTGTTGGGACATCCAACTGGTGTAGTGGTACGTGTCACGTTAATTTATATTATTAATCTTTATGGATATTCAATAATTTGAGAAATAACATGTTTTGTAGGTTTTGAGGACCCGTCTTACGGGTCCAATGCTACGCAGCAGGATTTGGGAGTCTCCTTTGACTGGGAAGTGTATGTCACCGATGCTATGGCGGACACGCTTCCTCAGATGCAAGGAGCTCCGAAGCCGACGCAGCCGATGGACGACGCGACCCCGCCAGCACCTCCTAGGCGCAGGAACCCTCCTGATCCGCTGACTTACGATGCAGACCATGTACGAGCAACGCGTAAGGCTGCTCGAGGTGCACGTGGAAAGCGTGCTAGGCATTGATTTATTGTTTAATTTATTTTTTGTTTTTGTTTCACTCTATGTATCATATCTTTTATGATAATGAATTTATATCTCTACTTTTGCACGTTACTTTATGTCACAAATAATAACTCTTTTAATATCAAAACACCCAACTACAAATGAAAAAGTGTTCCTGATAACCGATTCAAAATCGTCCACGAGTTGGACGAGTAGTCCATGACGTGTACGGCTCGTCCATATAATAAAGGAGTCGTCCACGACGTGGACGACTCTTCCATATAATAAATGAGTTGTCCACGACGTGGACAACTCGTCCATATAATAAACGAGTCATCCACGGGGTGGACGACATTAGCCCTATAAAAGTCGTAGTGCCTTGAAGAGTCACCATTATAAACTGAGAGTGAGCGAACAGAGTACTAAAACAATGGCGAGCAGAGGTCGTGATAGGACACTGGTGGAAAACATTAGATCGGTGTGTCCCCACTACTTGGTGGGTTGTCCTGATTGGTATGAACCACCGGTAGACAGATTCCAAGTTCTAAACAAGAGTGATTTTGGTGTGTTAAATCCTCTTCGTCCATATGATAGCACGAAAGAAGAGTGGCCCAAATGCCGCTCTAGCATTGTTTGTGTTGTGCAAATGAAGGATGGAATAACGGTGGAGTAAGTTTAAAATACATATTAATTTTTCGATAAAATATTGTCATTTTTTACCATATTTTGCTTTTTAGCTAGTATTACGTCGATGATGATAATTGCGGATACACACTTTGGCTTGACCCACCGCCAATCAAGCGAACTGAAGATTACATTAAATATTTACAAGATCAAAACCGAGAGATGGTTGGTGAACTAGCGGAAATGGAGTCACAGCTACTCGAGTACATAGGTGCTACGCCCGTCTGCGACAATAATGATTGCGAATGTCCTCACCACAAGTTAAACCATAACCGTTAGAACTAGATTTCACTAATGTGGAGCAATATGTATGCTCGCAATTTATCCTTATAATGTATGATCTTGTATTAAGAATTTTAATAAATATGGACGAGGGTAACTATTATTGTTCTATAATTTTCTCATTGTAGTGAAATGAAGTGTTGATGGACGAGAGTAACTATTATTTTTTAACTAATAGACGAGTCGTACAACTAATAGACGAGTCGAACAATTGATGGACGAGTAGTACAAGTGATGGACTAGTCGTCCACCTACTGGACAACTCGTCCACATGGTGGATGACTCGTGCACCTGATGGCCGAGTCATATAAATAATAGACTAGCCGTACCGCTGATGGACTTGTCGTCCACGTAGTGGACGACTCGTCCACCTGTTCGACGAGTCATACAACTGATGTACTAGTCGTCCACGTACTGGACGAATCGTCTATCTTCGATTGTCTATTTAAGAGCACTCCGGACATTTGCCACAACGACACTTCACAGACCCAACTCTCGCGGACATGTACTCACCGTACTCACCGCCAAATCAAAAAGAGAGAGTTCACGTTCTAGAGGGATTACAACCGCCAATGTGTCTATGTGGCACTGATTGTCTTCGTCAAAGATTTAAGGCTGGGAGTCACTTACGGTTTGAGACTATGGATGTGCAACAACTATGAATATGCCCCCCCCCCCCCGCATAGGACCATGCTATTTTTCCTGAATGATAGACGACAGGTAACATGTTTACTTCATGTATTTGTATTTTAGCTGTAATATTAATAATAACACATAACTAATAATGCAGTCTCCACCGCTCCTTTGTGAGTTCACCCGGTACATCGACAACGAACAAACACCGGAAGACGTCGAGTACGTACACGCGATGCACAGAGCTGCCTAGGACAAGTTCCACTACGAGATGGAGTTCGAAAAGCGGGTTGAGTAGGAGAGGAAGGATGCGGCTGAACAGGCGAAGCGTCGGTGCAAACGTCAGGAGAACTTCAAAGAATCGACGAAAAGTATCGTCGCCAGGCTCAGGAGGAAGAACGCATTGCTCGTCAGGCGAGAGAGGATGAACGGGAGCGCTTACGCGAGAGAGCACGTCGCGCAAGGGATGCCGGACTGGATGCATTGCGCAAGGGAAAATATCCCCGCAGCACTCAGTAGAATCTATATTTGCAATTTAATAAACTCCGTAATGTATCCGGATGTTTTAAATCAAGTGTTGTTGTTATTTTGCTAAATTTAGTTACATTTACATCCATAACAAGAAATAATAAAATTTATGATCGTGTTACATAATTCAAAATTCCGTAACATAGAATCTATTAAACAAAAATCAAATTAAACAAATTACACAAAATCATAACACAATATACTACATTGAATTATGTAAAAACATTTTGTAAACATGTCTCAAAGTATTTTAAAATTGATGCTAAAAAACTAATCTTATAATATTTGTTGCAGAGAGCAATCAAGCCTCTTGGCCCGTCGTCCATGGCGTGGACGACAGGATGGTCCACGTAGCCTAGTAGTCTACGCTGTGGACTAGGGCTACATACGTGGCCCAATCGTCCACAGCGTGGACGACAGGACGTCCACGTGGACAAATCGTCCACGCCGTGGACGATTGAGTGACTAGTTTTGCAAATAAAAATTTTTAAATGTTAATAATATTAAATCCTTTAACAACAGTGCCAAAAATAAAAAAAATTGTGCCTAGGCCTCGCTCGCACCTCCGCCCGAAGCAGGCGTACCGCCGCATCGACATAATTTTATCGAGCGGGGCGGAGCAGATCTCGCCCCGGCCATGACAGCAGCCGGCGCGATCCGGCGTGCGTCGTCGTCGTCGGTGGACCGGGCGTGCGCGGGTGCCCTGGGGGAGGCCGCGACGTTGCGCGCCATGCGCAACCTCCGCACCTTCCGGTTCCACTACGCCGCGCTGCAGTGGGCGCTCCTGCTGGCGTCCCTCGCGCCGCGGCACCGCGCCTCGGTGCTCTTCCTCATGGCCGCGTCCAAGGGCCTCCTCGTCTACGGGGGGCTCCTCAGGGCGTTCCCCAACTCGGCGCTCGTCCGTAGGCTCCTCGACCGCCGGCTCGTCGCCGCCGTCTTCCTCGCACACGTGCTCGTGGACATCGCCGCCGCGGGGGCCGTGCCCAGCCTCCTCGCCGCGCTCGCCGCGGATGTCCCGATCGTCGTTCTGCACGCCTCCTTCCGCGTCCGCGACGACCCCGAGGGGCCCGCGCCGGAGAACGGCAAGGAGGAGGAGGCGGCGGCCGCGGTCGTCGAGAAGAAGGAGGACGGCGACGTCGAGGCAGGGCCCACGAGGCGGCCCATGGCGGTCGCACCAAGATCACCCAAATGAAGAAGGAATATTCCCGTTGTCTTGGAACAATTCTTTGTCAAACCTGCCCGCCTGATTCTTGATTCGTATACCCAAAGAAGAATCTTTTGACAAGTTCGATTAGAATGTAGTAGTAACTGTGACACCCAAAGAAAGGATTAAGTAGACTCATATATTTCTTGAGTACTGACTGATCTCTGATCAAACACATTTGCAAGAAATAGATTAAAGGCATATGTTCTATTGACCCATTCTCGTTCTGCAACTTATCATTCTATCAACATGCTCCATTTGATTAGATATACTATAAGGCTGCATTCCTGGATGAACTGTGGGTTTTTTACTGTGTTGATTGATCCCCCATATCTTGGGATGCTGTTGGCACGAAACGTGCCGATCTTGGAGACGACGCCAGGAAGTAAGTGATCATGGAGGACTGTGCACTCCATCCCTTCCTTGGAATGGCATGCGGCCGCACCTAACCGTGCAACAATCGGCCTGCCGCTGCCTGCTGGAAGTGCTCTTTCCACCGACCACTCTCTCACCACAGCAGGAGAGACAGGTAACTGTCGGAAGAGCAAGCAGCTGACCTTTACCAGATGTGCCCGGTTCACCCGTGAGCTAATTACCGTTGAGTGATGCGGACCCTGGGTCTGCCGCCTGGCAGCTGTAATGCAACTTTGCTTTCTTGTAGAAAACGCACATTGTCCCGACAGTGAATATATACGCTGTCAGTTTTAAAAAATACGAGTCCCTCCCCCTATATTAATTAATACATCTCTGTTTCGAATTAGTTGACACTGTCTAGTTCAAAATTAAACTAGCCATCGTCAAATAATTTGAAACGAATGGAGTATAATTTTAGCTCTAGATACAGAAAAAGGGAGGGATGCAAAAGTTATGAGGAGAAGGAAAAAAGATATAGATAGATTAGTAAGCGAGAGTAACAATTAATTTGAGAAAACTGTAGAAGACTGAATTATAAGTAAATGTGGCAGTGAAATGATAAGTAAACGTGACTGAAGGAGTAATATATATCCACTATGCCAGTAAGGTTGGGACGAAATTACTCGGGCCAGCATTAGGTTAAAGAAAAACAAATCTCTGGCATTTACACGCAGATCGCGATAGCAGGTTCCGTGCTCCATCAGATAAATGTGCAGGTCATACGAGTAACTTGAGTTTTTTTCGCTGACGAATTTGCAGGGTTGCTCAGATTACTAGTGCTGACGCCGACGATAAACCAGTTTACACTAAATCAATTTCATGTATAATTCATCTCATAGGAAAACCCTACTTTGTTGTCATTACGTAATGGGAAAACTACAGAAACATATGCAGTTTAGGATATGATATATGAATGGGATGTAGGTTTATAGTATTTTTCTAATACTCGTGAATTTTCGGATGAATGGCTACAACCCATGGATACGTGGCCCCCAACCTCGGATAACAGACGCGATGGCCGGAAAAGGCAGATGGGCTCATTTGCAGCCCATATGACTCGGATTTTTTTTAATTTTAGCATTATTTTTAATAATTTTATATTAATAGCTAGCGAAAATATTTTTTCCAAACTAGCCACCTAATCGTCCACGTCGTGGACGATTTGTCCACCTCGTGGACGACTGGTCCACGTGGACGATTTGTCTACTTTTGACTAGAAATCATCTACCTTGTGGACGACATGGTGACGTGGCATGCCACGTGGATTTCAGTCGTCTGCAACTCTACTGTATTCAGTTTTGAATAGTGATTTAAAAATATTTAGACACATATTTATAAAGTGTTGTTATAGGAAACAATGTAGAATATAATGTTTACTATATTTACTTATATAATAACACTTTCTAAATATGTCTTTAAATATTTTTAAATCACTGTCGAAAACTGAATATAATGAAGTCAGACGACTGAATACAATCCAATTATCTATTGTATTCAGTTTTTGACAGTGATTTTAAAATATTTAGAGACATATTAATAAAGTGTTGATATATAAGTAAATATAGTAAACATTATGTACTACATTTTACTCTATAACAAAACTTTCTAAATATGTGTCTAAACATTTTTAAATCACTGTCAAAAATTGAGTACAGTAGAGTTGCAGACGACTGAAATCCAGTCATCCACCTCGTGGACGACTGGGCGACGTGGCATGCCACGTCACCATGTCGTTCACGAGGTGGACGATTTCTAGACAAAAATGGACAAATCGTTCACGACGTGTACGATTTCTCGTCCACGTGGACCAGTCGTCCACGAGGTGGACGATTTCTCGTCCACATGGACAAATCCTTTATGACGTGGACGATTAGGTGGCTAGTTCGGCAAAAAAAATCGCAGCCTATTAATATATAATTATTAAAAAATCATGCTAAATTAAAAAAAAATCCGACTCCTCGAGCTGGCTGCACCGGGCCCATTCTGCATCCGGTTCCGCGAGCCTAGGTTACAACGACCGGACACGACGTGTCGGTGTCGGGCGGCGGCCCAGGGCCGGGGCCACTTATATGAGAGAGAACCCCTCACTTAGGGTTTCCTGCTGCGGCGCCTACCAAATCTCGAAAGCCAAGAAGAGCAAACCGTCTCGTCAGCAGCAATGGAGCAGACCTTCATCATGATCAAGCCCGGGTGCATATCCTCTACAGTACTGCACATGCAGTAGCAGTCACTTACATGTGGGCATGTGCAGTACTGCAGAGGATTTGAGTCCGATCAAGCCCGATGGCGTCCAGAGGGGCCTCGTAAGCGCTGCTTCTTATCTAGTTTCCTCTTCCATTGATTTACCCGTTTGGTGCCTGAATTTTGTACTACCTCGTGCTAACTTTACTCTCTTTCCACTCAGATCGGTGAGGTCATCAGCCGCTTCGAGAAGAAGGGATTCTACCTCAAGGGTAATATTTTGTCCTTCTTTGATTTATGCTTTGCGTTGGACGGGAATCACCGATGATTTATTCATGTGGAAGATTGATGTAACTCCAATTCTAGATTTTGATAGAAAAAAAAATACTTTTTTGCTCGAGTCAGTTGTCACTTGATATTTATCAGATTTCTGGTGTACAACAGTTAGTTTTTCTTCAGTCTGCATCGTTATTGATGAAGTCGTGTACTAATATGCAGCCATGAAGCTTGTGAATGTGGAGAGGTCGTTCGCTGAGAAGCACTACGCCGATCTGTCCTCCAAGCCCTTCTTCGCAGGCCTCGTAGAGTACATCGTCTCTGGCCCCGTGGTCGCCATGGTCTGGGAGGGCAAGAGCGTCGTCGCTACTGGCCGCAAGATCGTTGGCGCCACCAACCCTCTGCCTGCCGAGCCTGGAACCATCCGTGGTGATTTCGCTGTTGACATTGGCAGGTAAGATTCTACAATTGTCGCCTTTTTTCCTTTCTTCCGTTTGTTCATGTGTGTGATCGACGTTGATTTTGTTTCTTGCTTGTGTACACCTGTATGTGAAATCCAATCGAACTTCCATATTTTGTATTTTGTTTGCACTCTTGAAGATCCTTAGCATAGATATCTAATGTTACTTGTGTTTAGAATCTTGCTGAAATACTTTACGGGACATGACTTGGCCAAATCAGCTGTTGAACTTGGGCTTATTCATTTGATGCATTCAAGTTTTGATAAATTGGTGCTGAGAAAGCATGGTAGGCTGTAGTTCGCCCTGGAGCTTGGACAATGAAAAATATTTGTAAGGGTACATCTCATGATTGCAACATGGTTTCCCTTTTAAGCTGTAATAATGTACACATCATGGCATCCATTGTTACCCATGGGACCATTTTGGGACAAAACATGTAGGATGTGGTTCTGAATCTGTGCAAGTCTTTAAAGATGGCAGTAGATCTGGATTTTGTTTGTTTGTGTCGGCGCACGCTTTATGCTATCATCATTTCATTGTTCCATTTGTCCTATCTTATGAAAAACTGTGGGACTGGTATCTGATTCTGCTTTTGATGCCCATTATTGTGACTTGTGAGGGCTTGACAATATTAACGGTGATGCTTGTTTAACCATAGAATAGTATGGACTGCCACTATATAGTTTTGTAATCCTTAGTTGTAATTTTGTTTTTTGGACACGTTCCTTTATTATGTGCTGCGCTCAAATTTACACATAACAGTAGGTGCCAAAACTATGACTTTGTTTTGGATGTTTCATTTAGTCAAATTAGATAACATAGCAGTATGTTCTGGGAGAAGTATGCTTCATTTAGTCGAATTTACACATAATAGTTTTGTTTTTTTGGACGTGTTCCTTTATTATGTGTTGCACTCGAATTTACACATAACAGTAGGTGTCAAAATTATGACTGTTCTATATGTTTCATTTAGTCAAATTAGATAAGATAGCAGTATGTTCTAGGAGCATGGTGGTCTCCCAGTTTGGCTCACATATTGAGAGATCTGGAAGGGTACAACTCATGATTGCAACTATGCTGCACTTGATGTTAACTTGGTGACACTGTCTTATGGGACACTGCATGCGCTATGTGGTCATTACTCATTAGATCAAACTTTGATACTTTCTCTTCTAGCCGATGAGTGATGCATTAGTTCTGAATCTTTGGTGCACATAAACCTTCACTATTAGGTTTCATTTTCTTGTGTGCTCTGAAGGAAGTTAACAAGACTCAACTTTGTCTTAAGTGCACTTGTCACCGTATAGTTTGAGTTGTGTTGTCAGGTCCTAAGAGATGTTTTGTTGTTCAGGAATGTCATTCATGGAAGCGACTCTGTTGAGAATGGCAGAAAGGAAATTGCCCTGTGGTTCCCCGAGGGCCTTGCTGAGTGGCAGAGCAACCAGCACCCCTGGATCTACGAGGCCTAAACTGCAGAAGCTCGTCAGTTGGATCCCTGAATGCTTGAAAAACCATGGCGCCCGCCATACAATTAGCTGCTATATTAGAGCTTTGATGAGATAGCTGCTATATTTAGAGCTTCATGAGAGAATTGGGGTCAGTGTCTCGAAGACTTATTTCTGTGAACTGAGTTTTTTTCCTTGCTTGCATGTTGTGTATTCGTGCTTTTTTTCCTTGCGATATTTGGTATGGTGTTATTTTTATGAGCATTTTGCAAGATATATCTCATGGCCGCCTCATCAGTTTTCTTTCTGATAGGTTGGAGACTCGGTTACATCTTCAATGATAATTTATTTATGATTTTATCACTTGAATGTGTCTTATTGCGTTTCCAAGCCTCTAAGATTTGTATATAAAACGCCTCATGTACTTGTTGATGTAGCGCATATTGTCACAACCGTTCAATTGAGATCACAAAACAAAGCTAGCAATACGGTTCTAGTAAAATTTGGCTCTGAAACGTCCTTATTTGGGCACTTTACGGTTCAGCCGAAGCAACGGATGGGGTCGTTGCAACCCTTCTCTGCAGACTGCCTGAAACCGAAGCGGCCACCCTTCTGTAGGTATTGCTGGTGGTACTCCTCTGCCCTGTAGAACCTTTTCGCCAGGAGTATCTCCGTAACAATCTTCCGGTTCAGAAGTTTCTGCTGCTTCTCCAGGGATTCTTTAGCCGCCTTTTCCTGCTCAGGGGAGTAGTAGTAGATTCCTGACCTGTATTGAGTCCCAACGTCATCGCCCTGCATGCAATGTTGAGGATGTGCGGTCAGGACTTTTAACTCAAGCATCATGATCTTTATGGTGGATGAATGTGATAAAAACTTTTGAAGAGCTCCATCAGAGGTAGACACTGCAGGCCTGCAGCTCAAGCACATATCGAACTTGATACATTAATATTGCCAATTGAAGTTCAAGTAATATAGACACTACATAGAATGGAACTCATCTGTTTTTGCGCAAATTGCTGAAATTCTATATGGCTGCTGCAAATTTGAATTCAACCATTTAGACCTCGAATTAGAGAGTCAGATGACTGGTTAATGGAAATATCACATATATGAAACAATGTCCACGGCAGAGCAATTTACAAACTCCGTTCATGAACTGATGAAGTATAGGCAACCAGAGGAAAACTGGGCTCTAGTGCTACACCGCAGTATCCAGTCATTGTTGTCTCGCAACCGAAGGTCGGGGATTCAGAGCTTCGTTGGAGCAAGCACGTCACCCCGGTCACGCGCTGGAACGCGAGCTCGACGCCCCAGAAGCAGCCGGCGCCGAACTGCGCGAGCTCGTTCCCGGGCGCCGGCTGGTCCTCGTCGGGCCCCTGCGCCAGTGCCGCCGACGCCTCCGACGCGCGCGGGCTGCCGCCCAGGCCCAGCCTCCCGAGCCAGCTCATCGCGGCGAGGCCCCGGGGAGATGGTCGGGTCGTGGTGAGCGCTAGGAAGCGGACGGCGGCACGGTGGTGGGGGCCGGGGCGGTGGAGGGCGCCGAGGCGAGAGGCGAGGAGAGGGGCGGAAGAGGCGGGTGAGGTGAGGAGCGGAGGCATCGGGAAGGCTTTCCGCTTCCCCTATCGTGGCCTAAAAGGTTTCGACGGCCAGATGGTGGTTGGTTGGCTCGGCTGCCTCTGCCTCACCTTCAAGGCTTCGACCGCTTGCGGCTTGCTCTCTTAGCCCGTACCACTCTTTCGTAATTTATCATACTTATATAATTTTTATTTATTTAAAAAATGTGACAACCCAATAATATAATTATATTTTTTTTACTGTTTATAACGTCGTTACTGTTGTTGGTTTGAACTGTTATATATCGATTCGCGGTGAACAGAGAGCGAGGTCGTGGTCCAATCTACACCCCTATTGTCTTCCTTATTAATGCAAGGTAGACGCAACGGCGGTGTGAAGAAAGTGGTGGTGCGGAGGTGATGGTGGCGTGGCAGCGACGGTGAGCTTGTCTCTTTCTAAGGTAACGACAAACTTAAGTAGAGAAATCAAACGGCGCTAAGCGGAGGCGAGTCTGAGAGCATTCACGCATAAGAAAAGAGTTGGAAAAATAATTAGTTATTTAAGTTTCAAGGGCACAAATAAAATTATATTATGGGGTTGTCATTTAAAAAAATGATTTGACATGTCTACGTGGTGTTGAGATGGCAAAATTACAAAAGATCGCTCATAAAAGTGATAAACGGCTAATAAACATCCATAAAAAGGTAGCAAATGTTGAATAATCCGGCCCTTACTCGTTTGACGCAGACGATGCTAATAAACTTAGGAAGATTTCTTTTTCAGAATTTTAAACAAAACCTTAAGGGTGTGTTTGGTTCGAAGACAAGGTGGGATGGATTGGATCTATCCTAGGTCTTAGAGATGGGATGATCCCATTTTTTGTTTGTCTTGTGGGATGGTCCCTGTTTTCTGCTTGGTTCGAGAGATAATATGAGATGGAATGGTCATGTCTCCTGTTTGAATGAAGGGATAGGATAGAGACATATGGGTATGATTATCTCTTTATATAAATTTGGTGAGATTACATTTTTATCTTAAATATAAGTTGTTGTTTTTATGGATTGTAGAACCAAAACTTATGTCCTGTTACAACCTTTATGTTGCAAATTTAGTCATTACTTTTTCACTCTTTGTTAAAACTTCAACGGGGTAGGAGTCTTTGAACATGATGAACCATCCTCGGAGACAAATAAACATTGTGAACCTTGGTGTTCCAACTTTGAACCGGGGGGCCCTCGCCGTCGCCTCTGGATACCCGTCGCATGGATGTTTTTTTTCCTCCTCTGACTCGCGCATGGTGGAGGCAGTGACTAGAGAGCCCACGCGCTGCTCACAAGAGGTGGGACAAACTCGTCCGCCTGTTTTCGGTGGGATCGTCCCACACAAAAAAATACTATCAAAAATAGGCTTGTCCCATCCCGTCCCATCATATCCATCAAACCAAACACAAGCTGGGAGGGGGAAAGTGAAGCTGTACATTTTGTGGATAGGATGATAGGATACATGACGCGTCACGGAAGGACAGAACAGGCGTGCAATTGCGGAAAATATCAATATTTAGTCTCATCGCTCACCTTATATCTTTTCTTCTGCGATCGAAGGACGGAACACGTAGACCGTGGGGTACACTTGGAATATACCACACAAATGGCGGAAGCACTGGAGCGAAGCTGGACTGTAGAAAGCAAGTACACTAGCAAGAGTTACATTAGCAAGATACAGATATATCCCATTTCTGCAGTACATGATCCACTTACAGTAGCAACACAAAGGCTTAGGACATTTTTAGTATAGATACATTTTTCTACAACAGGAGAAAAGATGCTTAGGGTTAGACCTCTCTCTGGAGGAGTATTAGTTAGAGATAGCAATCGGCTTACATAGGTTAAGGTAAGTCTGTACGGTGGAACAGAACGTCGCACTACGGTTGTTTTGCGGCTAGAGTTTTTACTGGGGATGGACATGCAGCATCAGAACCCACTGACCTTCTAGGCACTCTTTGATTTCTAAGGCTATCACGCAATGGAGCAAAGAACTCATGCATGAGAGCATCTTCCGATGAGAGCCTGCATCTGGGGTTCACCGCCAAGCACTTGTCCACAAGATCAAACAGCGAATCAGGTATCGTCTTTAGGAACTCCGGCCTGCGTGTGTTGGCTGCACACCACTCCCTGAGATTCACTGAGTGCAACGACTTGACGTCAAAGAGTTCCTGAGAACAAAAAAGAAAGGATGGTTTCAGAAACACTTTAGCAACTAACAACCAAATTAAAAAGGCTTTTGTACTTCAGAATTCACTAACCGAAGGGTAGGAAGATTCACAGTTGTGCAATTTCGCTACCTCCCATAGTTCTTCACTGCCTCTGAGCTTTGCTATTTCCTTGATGTTCCTTTTGTAGAACAGATACAACAACTTAGCGACGTTCTTGACTTAGGAAGATAGCTCTGTAAATGTCTAAGTTAACTCACTGTTCAGGATCTCCACCAAAAGGTGTTCGGCCAATTATCAAGTACAAGAGTGTCACCCCAGCTGACCATACATCAACTTTACAACCCTGATGGAAGGACCTAAAAAGAACCTACAGGAAATGCTTTATCAATTCAGTATATAGAAATTCAAAGATGGAAATATTCTTACTGTTGAAACAGAATCAGACCTCTGGAGCTCGAAATCCTTTAGTTCCAACACATGGACCTTCCCTTCGATGTTTTCCATGTCCTGCGACTGCCAATTAGTTAGATAATTCTTACATCTACGGCCATTCGAGTAAAGTATAAGGTAAATATTATGACATTGGAAACACACCTTTGTTGTTGAACATGCCACAACCAGCAATAGAACTACCACTAGAACGTAGAGGCATTGGAGTCAGTACAAAGAGCTTCCCATCCAAAGGAGCAG